>CM057455.1:862147500-863397500 GCA_016271365.2 Neoceratodus forsteri
CTGTAAACTGATTAACCCCTCTGTATCCCCTGCTGGCCCATCTGGCCTAATCCCTCTTCCCCGCCAAGTCCCCCTCCCCTTTAGCGGATCTCTCCTAATCCCTCTCGTCCTCCAGTGCTTATCTATGACCCCATTCACGTCATCGGCATCTTTTGCCCACTCCTCCTTAGTCTCTGCATCTGCACCCTGCCCTCTGCTGGCAGCACCCCCTGCCTCCTCATGTCCCTGTGCATGCTATCAGCCACATTCCTCTTATCCCCTTTGTGTTCCTTCATGTACTCATGCAGTTTCCCAACTCCATTTCCCCTGGTTATTGAGTCACCCTTCCCACTCACCCCCCCATCCCATCTTTCACCTCCAACCTATTAACGTCCTCCTCCCCATTTCTAATCAGTAATAGTGGCTGAAATCTATTTCTATGCTCAAAGCCAACTATCTTGTTCCCCTTTGCTGGTGCACCTTCTTAATTGGGCCCCTTCTGTACAGCCTCTGATCTTTGACCCCCCCACCTCTCTTTATCCCTGATCCATAACCCTTTCTGACACCCCCAAGCCTAGAGTACCCAGCACCCTCTATTCTGTGTGTGCCATTAATCCCAGGGGTTTCTGCTGGGCGCCTAATGTCTGATCTCTTATTTCCCTCTCTACCCCCCTCCCATCCTCTCCACCGCGGCAGGTATCCTTTCCACCCTCCTTGCCCAGCGTCCACCCTATCTGCCTGACCTTTTCTCTTAGTTTCTCCAGTTGGTGACACACCCTGCACCCCCCCATCCTGCTGGCCAAATCCAGAACCATGTCCAACCCACACCCCATACACCCCACCACCCTTCCAAAGATACCAGCCCTAGTGGCCTGTGAACCCTACCTCGGGTTAGCCCCATCCCTTTTACAATAGCTTGCCCCCCTGGAAATGGTCTTACAGGCAGCAAATAAAAATTTTGAGACAGAAGTTAGCATATATATATACCAGCCTTACCCCCGGAAATGTTCTACAGGCATCAAATACAATTCCATCAGAATATCCCAATCCACCAAATTGGCCTCAAGACCCACCCCACAGGCCTCAAATAACAATTTAAACAGTAAATCCCAATTCTCCCAGTTCAGGTTCAATAACTCCGTCCCCCACCTTAGACCATTTAACAGAGTTCAGGGTTGGGCTGGGTGGGCGGAAAACAACTACAGCTCCTCTGTGCAGTTCTTTCAATGTGTGGCTGGGCTTCCTCTTTATACCTCAGCAGCAAATTCGAAATGTCCCACCTTGCTCCTTGATTAGCTCCTCGCTGCACCGCCAATGCTACCAACAGTCCCAGTCCCTTCAGGCACCCAATTCCAAGGACCAGCTGGACCACCCAGTCACTTCTCTTCTGGTCTCCATCACCGCCTCTCCACTGGTTGCCACCACCATTGCGGTGAAGCACCTACTGCTCCCCTGTGCATAGTGGTAATGCAATTAAACTGGCAGGATGGATGTTCTAAAAAGGATGTAAGAAAATATTCTTTCACACAAAAAGTGGTGGAGAAATGGAACAGACTTCCAATTCAATAGTCTGTGCCAAAACACTAGATTGGTTCAAAAAGGGATGGAATGGACATACAGGTTTAGTGGGGGCACTGGGGATCAGGAGTGAAGGGGATAGGGAGACATGTGTCAATTAAGGAGTGTAGTCTCAGAAGTTAGATAGAGCAAGGGTCAGACCAGATAAAGTAGTTGACCTTCTGCTGATAATTTTCTATGTTTCTGTGAGGTGTGGGTTGGCCATCCTTAGAGGTGTGAAAAGTCAATTTTGCCCTTCATTTCCTCCAAGCAACTTCCCTGACATAACCACTTGACATGCCAAGCTGTTTGCCTTGCCTGTAAGGGGGGGCCAGGGGTGACATTACATGGTCACCCATGATGTCATGCATGCCCCACTAACCACAGAAGGAGCTTGTGTGCAGTGGCTAAGTCTCTCTCCTTCTCTAGAACATTCCATAAGCTTCACCAGCCCAGGCAGGTTGGCAGGCAAGGTCACCTAGATGGGATTGTGATGAAGTCTGGCATTGTCACTAGCTGGGACTTTTTTGTTGTTGAATAATTAGGAACTCACAAATTGATGACAATAATGAAAAGTTCAGAAAGTGCCAGAGGTAGTTATATTTGTTTGACATGCTTTTCCTTGAAGAAACCATAGCAGATCGCAAACACAATGGTGCATTGCACCATCATACTGGCAACAAAGCTTCAGACGTATGCCCGGGTCACCACTTGTTTCTGGCCCATGGGTCAAAGCTTCTATTGACGACAGTACTGCATGGCTCAGGGAGGTACATGATGTCTTATTGTTCTCTTTTTGACCTCTGTGGTGTGTTAAGGAGAATGTTTTATACATGCATACCTGCCTCCTTCACAGGGCTGCAGTGGAGACTGGGTACACTGCAGTACTAGCTGGTGGTAGGAAGGACAAATAAGATGGGTAAATGTCAAGCAGCTGCCAGAATGCCAGCCCTTGATGATGTCAAATGCTGAACTTCACTTGGCTGCACTGGATACAGACAACACACAAGGACAACCCTGAAGATTCTGCCACAGGGGACAAGCCATGAGGGATGTCAGCCAAGCCAGAGATGTTGAGGTAAGTAGTTCAACAGAAGGGCAAGATGTAAAGCAACAATTGAGGTGGTAATAAACTTGATAATTTATTTATTTATTTCAAATTTGGTAACCGGGAAAGATGCACTGGGCCAAAGATTGTTTTTAGGTGTGACCTGGGGAAGGGGATACAAAATGAGACATTAAAGTAAGCATGAATACAAACAAGAAACAAATTGGTTATGGAATTAACATACAGTTTAAAGGCCAGGTAATGGCAGGACCTGAAACACAGAGGTACAATACATTAACAAATGTTCTGGTCCAGGGCCTTACTGTCACCTTTTTGTTTTACAGTGGATTTTTCCAGGGTAGTCCTACAGAGATGCAACATCTAATTTCTCAGGGTTTCCTGCTTCTTCCCAATTCCACAGCTGGTATGACTGAAACACAAAGATGTGAAGTGACTTGACAGTGTGCCCACAGGAAGAAGGGCTGGCATGGGAGATGAAGTTGGTATCAAAAATTTCACAGTTTCAGTGCAGCCTAGCAGTTAGAGCATAGAAATGTGAATCTGACACTGTGATCTTGAACAAGTCACTTCACCTTCCTGTGCTTTAACTTCCACTAATCCTCTTTTGCTTTCTTTCTTATTTAGGGCCCCATCCCCAGCTTTATTTAATGTCATTTAATCTCTTATAACCCCTTTGTGTGCCTAATGGCTTCTGTCAAGCGCTCTTAGATTGCAGTGTGCTTTTGGATACAGCATGTATTACATGCATCATGTAAAACCATAGTTATTTCTTTCCTTTCCTAAACTCTGGTAATGAACTGGTTAATGGCTAGAAGCTTTCAGTAGAAATAGGGAGAGTGATAAAAAGAATCATTAAAATACATCAAACTCCTTCTAAGAACCTTTCTAGCCAATCAGAGTTGGCCTTTTCAGTCAGGCTAGTAAAAAAAGTTTTAGGGCACTTTTAAAAACTTTTAGCACTTTCTGGCTTTGCGTTGTCTGCCTTCCTTCAGCCCAATGCAAGGAACCTCAGGTTAAAGGAATGCTCCCTTTCTTCTGCATTTTATCTCAGCTGGAAAGCAATTTTCCTTTGTAAATTTCTGATTGCATTGCTACCACTACGAAGACAAATATGGGGACATACTCTTATTCTGAACCCAGGTAAAGTACCAAATAATATTTAAATAAGAAACATTTCTTTTTTCTTAACTTTTATTTTATTTACTTTTTATTTACTTTTAGCATTAAAGACAAATATGAATATATAAATAATCAAATAGAACTACATGGATTAGTCACGAGATAGTTTTTTTTTTTGTTTGTTTGTTTTGTTTATGGTCAGAGGAATACAACAAATTTCTGTGCTGTTTATATAGTATACCATTATGGCGTTTAATAGTATATGCAAAGACACGTTGTAATCATCATGGCTGTGAACTTAAATTAGTGTTAATTTGAACAATCTGCAACAACACTGCATACATTATGTAATAAAACCGCTGTCTATTATTAATTTAAAAGGGAACTAGACTGAGTAAAAGGCATTGATATCAGGTTTCAAGCCACAATGTGCCTTTCCTACATTTAGCATGTTTCACATGGAATAAAATTAAGTCAGAAGTTAAAGATCTTTATGAGTTAAAGCAAAAAGGAGAAAAATATTAAAAAAATAATTACTGGGAATCTCAGGTAAGCCCAATTAATTTTCTAAAGTGCATTTCTTACTTCAGAGTTTCCTCTCTGCAGCAGGAACATTTCACTTTGCTGTCAGCCAGACTGGGGTAGTGCACTTTTTGATTTCTTCTGTTTGTTTAATGGTGGAAAGTATCTGAATATTGTATAATACAGGCCAGACTAGCATAAATAATAATAACTAAAGGGGTTTAATCTAGCAGGTTAAGAAAATGACCCTGCTTCAGCTATTGGTTTCCAGTGATCATGCAATGTAAATTTTCTATTTGCTATTTTGCCTCTTGTGAACAGCTCAGTGTACAGCTAGGAAATGTCTGAAAGTGCTTTTTTGTAGTAAAGTGTAACTGCTAAAGAAACTGTAAGAAGTTTGATTATATTAGATGAACTTTTTGCATTGTAAGTCAGTGCCTATGGAAACGTAAAGAATATATAGTATCCAGTTTGATGGAGTGGTCAGCATGACTCAGTTAGTAGCCCACCACCTCTGAGCCAGACATTTATGGGTTCTAATCACACATGGGGACTTGTACTAATATCATAAACATGGGTACTTCAGTGCAGTACAAGTCGGATGCTATACTGTCAGGGTGTGCCATCCTTTAGATGGGGCTTTAAACCAATATTTATTCTGCTCAGTTTTGTACTGTCTTGATACCATGGCTTTTTTTTGCAAGAGTAGGATGCCTTCCTTGGTGTCTTGATTAACATTCCCCTTCCCAGTATAGCTGGTTCAGAAAATTGTCAAAGGCTGTGTGGGTCTTGATGTCCAAAACTGCTGCCACTATGCATTTGCAGTCACTCCACTACCAGTATTTACTACCAGCATTTCTCATTGTTTGTAAATGGAAATTATTCTAATAGATTTTTTTTTGCATTTTGCTGTTTTGTTTCTAATACTTTATGCTAATGACTGAAAAGATACAGTAGTATCACAACTTTGGATCTTTCTGATTTGTTAGGACAAATAGCAGTAGTTAAATAACATGTTAGCCATTTTGGCAGATATTTAAAATATTGAATTAGGCAAATAGTTTATTTGTAATTGCAAACAGTTTTACTGAATTAGCTAATTGTTTTACAATAAATGTAAGGTACCCAGAGCATGAGGGATGGTGCATCATATCAGTAATATCTACTACAACTTCTTGTAGGAGTATATAGGATGAGAAAAATTCCTTTGGAAGAAATTCTGTAAGATGCCTGTAGGATATGTTTCAGTTTGCTCTGAAAAATGCCTGTCTACAGTTGGATATCCAACTGAACATTTTCACTGTGACATGACAAAAAGCACTTGGGGGGAGACAGTATCTATAATTCATACCCCCATCATACCTGGATACATTTGAAAATACATTGTATGATACAGCATAGCAATTTCAGTTTGTAATGTTTTAGCCCCACAATCCCAACAGCGGGCACGTCTACACTTTTACTAAGAGTGGCTCCTGCTTTGGAGGGTGGTATAGGGCTAGTTTTGTTCTGCTGCCTCTTAGTTCTACAGCTTGAAGTACATCTTTATGCTGCTTCTTGGTGAAACATGTGTCCTACTGCATGACAGAGAGTGAGAGAATCAGTGGGCACAGTCAAGAAACGTAAACGGGCAGGCACAAATTAATATGGAGGAAACCTTAAGAAGCCTAACTTTGTAGCCAGTGTGAAGGTAATGGAATTGACTCAAAAATGCATTTCATTCTCTATTGTACAAAATATAACTGTACTGAAGAACACAGAACCACAGAAGGTTGACAGGGGAAAAGGACCTTAATGGCCCACTGAGCCCACCCTTAAACATAGAAAATTATGGTCAGTTAAAGACCAATGGCCCATCCAGCCTGTCTGGTCAGTGTTTTTCAGAGCCATCAAAACGAGCAATACAGTAGGTTCTCAGCTCCATATTGATGTAGTTAAACCATTTGTGCTGGGAGAAGCACTGAAGTCACACAAATAGCTGCAAACTATATACTGAAGCATCCTGCGACCGTATTTATAATATGAGCTAGATAAGTGTTGAATGGATTGTAGTGTATTTACTGTACATTTTATGAATAGTTTGTTGTCTAAACTTTGTCAATAATTGTACATCTTGCCATGTCTACAAAGTTCATTGAATTTGAGAGAAAAAAAGAGATAGTGAAAGAGACTGTGCAGCCTGTACTTGCTTGCCTGGTATTAGGTCTCAAAATCTGTCATTATATTAAGTAAGTGCTATAAGTAAGTAAACTTATTTATATGGCACTCAATTCCTGGGGCTCGGGGCACCATACAAGGGTTAAATAGGTAGGATATATAAATAATAACAAACAGGGTATATACAATTAAATAAATCCTTAAAATAATAATAGCAAATAAATAACATTAAAACCAGCTGCAATTAATCAGAATATGATTCTTTAAAAAGGTAAGCTTTCAGACCCCTCTTAAATGCCTCCACCAATCAAGCCTCCTTCGGAGATCTAGGAAGCAAGTTCCCGAGGACTGGGCCAGCCACCTCAAATCCACAGTCACCTGAGGTTTTCAGCCTGGCCCTCGGAACTGCTAGGAGGCCTTCGGTGGAAGAGCGGAGGGAGTGTACTGTGATGGCAGATGTAAGGAGGTCGGTCAAGTAGCCAGGGCCAGAGCCATATAGGACCTTGTAGGTGAGCAAGCCCACCTTGAAGATGATCCTCAACCTGACAGGCAGCCTGTGCGGATCCTGCAGGACTGGTGTCACATGACAAGACCTAGGTAGGCCCATCAGCAACCTGCCTGCTGCATTCAGCACCAGCTGCAATCGGCTGAGGTTCCCATCACTGACCATGAAGCACAAAGCATTACAGTTGTCCTGCCTGGATGTAACAAAGACATGCACCAGTGATGGCAAGTCCTCAGTGGGAATTAGGGTTTAATATAGGTGACATTCCTTATGTGGTAAAACCACTTTGGACAACAGACAACATCTGAGCATCAAACATCATTCTGTCATCAAGGATGATGCCCAGATTTCTCACCCTAGAGGATGCCATCAATGTGGTAGATCCCAGGACCAACCATGTTGCCACCACAGAGGCACCCTCATCACGCCTGTGGCCAGTATCAATCACCAGTACTTCTATCTTGCCTGGGTTCAGCCCCAGTCAGTTAGAGGAGTCCCGGATCTTGACCAGACAGTTGTTTAGAACTTCAACTGTGTTATTTGCTCCTGGGGCAAAAGACATATACAGCTAGGTATCATCTGCATAACAGTGAAATCCCAGACTGTAATGCCTAGGAGATGGGTCCTCCCTGCCTGGTTCCCATACCCAAGGGTTCCACTTTTTGTGGGCAATTGGCACTGTCGACCTCGACTCCCCATCCTACTCTTGTGGTGTTATGCAATGCCAGGTTGATTAAGAACAAGACAGCAGTGATTGCTGAGCTTGTTGGAACATCAGACCAGGTGTGCATCACCGAGACCTGGCTGGACAAGAATGCTGGTCCCATACTGGATTCAGCTGTTCTAGTTGGGTACTCAGTGATATACCACTTGAGGGTGGATCATAGGGTCGGGGGTATAGCCATCTGTTTTAAGACAGAACTGGGCCTTGTAGATGTGTCAGTAGGGGTCATTAGATCCTTTGAGTGTATCGTGGGTGCAGGTGTGGGTTGTAGGACACTTCTCATCTACCCTCCACCCACAGGTGAGAAGGATTTCCTACAGGAAGTCACAGACTTCATCGCCAACATGGTGTTGGAGTCCCCCAGATGGTTGGTGCTGGGGAATTTCAATGCATGAGTCAACGATGAATTCTTGCATTTTGGTCAAGACTTCTTCTAACTGATGATCTCATTGGGCTTTACATAGGTGGTTACCTCTGTGATCTACAGACATGATCACTCATTGGATCTGGTGTTCCTACTGGGATTGAAGATCTCCAATGTGGTGGTGGAACCTGTCAGGTGGTTGGATCATTATACTATATAGGGTTCAGTTTTGTGGCTCTCCCCAGTAGACCTGCCTTTGTGGAGATGGTCCGGTACCACTCTTTACGGGATTTGACCCCTGATGGTCTTATGGTGGTGCTGGACCCATCGGGCAGATTGAGTGTTAGCTTGGATCCAGGGGATCTTCTTCTAGCCTATAATAAGGCAGTGGTGGCTGCTCTGGATTCCATATCTCTGGTCTGGGATCACCCCCTCACCATTCACCCTCAGTCCTCTTGCTTTGATGGGACCTTGAGGGAGTTGAGGATAGTGGGGAGAAAGTTGGAGCGATGCTCGCAGAAAACTGGCCTGGCTGATGACAAGCTTAGATTGATGCCCCATTTCAAGGACTATCAATCGGCGGTCTCCCGTAAGAAGGCAGAGTTCCTGTCCAGGGAGATTGCCTCCTTGTAAAATCAACCGGCTCAGCTCTTCCACACTGTGGATAGACTGTGCAATCCAGCCTGTCTCTAGAACTGGGGAGCCTTTTCACAGAATAGATGTGATGAGTTCACTTGATTTTTCGCAGATAAGGTTGCCACCATCAGGTCGGAGATCTGCACAGCTCGCTCAAATGGGCGCTGCGGTGATCGGTGGGAGATTACAGGCACCCAGTTTGTCTGATCCAGCTTTGACTGGTTGGTGACCATTGAAGTTATTCAGATTATCCAGGGTTTGTAATCGACTTACTGTAGCTTCGACCCAGGTCCAACGCACCTCCTGGTGGGGTGCATGGAGGTCATCGGGCCAGTCCTAGCTGAGATAGTTGGGTGTTCATTAGAGAATGGGGTGTTTCCAAACACCCTGAAGGAGGTGGTGGTATGATCCCTTCTGAAAAATTCTTCTCTCGACCTTGACTGTCTCACTAACTACAGGCCTGTCTCTAACCTCCCCTTTTTGGGCAAGGTTATTGAGAAGGTAGTCATGTTGCAGCTCGAGAAGCATCTTACAACCCATGATATCTATGATCCTCTACAGTCCAGTTTCAGGAAGAGGCATAGTACTGAGACGGCACTGGCTCAGATACTTAATGATCTCCTGATAGCGAGAGATCAGAGGAGCCGTTCATTCTTGGTTCTCCTTGATCTCGCTGTGGCATTTGATACCATGGACCATGGAGTGTTATTGGAGTGCCTGCGGCTGTTCCGTGGTCTGTCTGGGACAGTCCTTAGATGGTTTCAATCTTTTCTCACAGGTAGGACTCAGAGAGTGGAGTTGTTTTTTTTTCCCTCGGCCCCTCACACCCTGCTATGTGGGGTGCCGCAGGGCTCTGTGCTTTCAGCCATGTTGTTCGCAGGGTATATGCTGCCATTGGGAGACATTATAAGGTGGTACAGGTTGAGTTTTCACTGCTATGAAGAAGATACTTAGCTGTACACATTCTTTGTGCCCGAGCAGAGTGACACTGTTTCAGTCTTTAACAACTGCCTCTCTGAGATTCAGGACTGAATGAGTGCCAACTGGCTTAGGTTGAACCCGGATAAGACTGAAATGTTGGCAGTAGACCCAGGTCATTGGGTAGAGGGGTTGTCTGCTGGGCAGCCATCTGGGCTATGGCTGGGGGGCAGTCAGTTGTCAACCTCTGACCAGGTGTGAAATCTGGGCGTTATGCTTGATGGCGGGCTGACACTTTTTATTTATTTTATTTTTTTTTTATTTTAGCTTTTGTTGACCGGGTAAGTGCACTAGACAAATCCTGCCTATTTTCAGGCACGACCCGGGGGAGGGGGACTTAAGTCTCAGGTGTCGGCAGTCATCAAGTCCTCATTTTACCATCTGAAGAATGTTGCCTAGATAAAACACCTGGTCCCACCTGATGATCTTCTAACGCTGGTCCAAGCCTTTGTGACCTCCCACCTAGACTACTGTAATGCCCTATACCTAGGGCTACCGGGGGTGGACCTCCACTACCTGCAGCTGGTGTAGAATGTGGCTGCCAGGTTGCTGACTGGCTTACCAAGATTTTGCCATGTCACACCTGTGCTCCACAGCCTGCATTGGCTGCCGGTTCAATGGAGGATCACCTTCAATGTCAGATTACGCACCTATAAAGCCCTACATGGACTGGGACCGCGGTACCTGTAAGATCTCCTTTTCCCTTGCCACCCCCTCTGTCCTCTCTGCTTCAACAACAAGGGATTGCTAGAGATTCCCAGGGTCAGTTTGAAAACTTCTGGAGCCAGATTTTTTGCTTTTGCAGGCCCAACCCTGTGGAATTCTCTATATCATCGGATCAGAGAGTGTCCGACCGTGGAGACTTTTAAATCTGCTTTGAAGACTCACTTATTTAATCTAGCATTTCTGGATGCTTGAAAACTCCAGCTGCCTTTATTAATTGGTTTTAGGATTATGGTTTTGGTTTAATTTAATATTTTACTGTTTTATTTGTATGTACAATGCTATGATCTATTTTGGAATAACATTTAAGAAATAGCTTGCTTTGCTTTGCTTGCTTTGCTTTGCTAATGAGCTTTCCCAGGGGTAGCATGTACACTGGAAACCTCAGTGGTGATAGGATCAAACATTGAGGAACTCCACATAGCAGGGGCTTTGGAGAGGAGGAGAAATTCCCCATTACCACCCGTTGCCTCCTGCCTGACAGACAGGACTCAAACCAGTTGATGATGATGCCAGTGAGTGCACAATGCTAAGGATATCCAAAAGCACAATGTGATCCACAGTGTCAAACGCTGAGGAGAGATCAAGGAGCATGACAACTGACTGGTCTCCTGTATTACTCACCCTGAGAAGGTCACTGTGCACTCTGACCAAAGCCTTCTCGGTGCCATGCCTGGCCCTAAATCCAGACAGAATGGTTCATAGATGTCAAGGGCCATGAGGTGTGCATCAGGCTGTAGCACCACCACTTTCTCAACAACCTTCCCTAAAAATGGGAGGTTGGAGACAGGTCAATAATTTGCCAGAAATGTCAGGGTCAAATGATGATTTCTTCTAAAGGGGTTTCACCATAAATTGGTTTTATACTATACTAGCAACTAATGCAGCATCTATATATATTCCAGCAACTAATGCAGGAATTGTTCTTGTACTACCTACATTTATTATGTTAAGCGGAACTAATTTATGGGTGCTTATACCATTTGCATCCACACTGTTGAGATCACCGCAGAAGCTAGTTTCAACAGTGGTTTTAGTTATAATGGTTTATCTAAACCATTCTACCAGCAGTGTGGATACACAAGCATGGTTGTATAGTTCAATTAGTCTGCCCTGCTCCTGCTACAGTATTACACAGAGCTGAACCTGGAAGAAAACAAACAAAAATAACATTATCCTGGCTACCGAGCTTGGCTCCTTCACCATCATTTGATTATCCGGAACATAAGGTCCCAAACTAATTCAGTGAGAGAGGACAGATGTGGGGCACTGGGTTATGTGTGCATTTTAAAAAGTTTTTGCCCCTGTGCTGTCCCATTTCACATTCCAGTTTCAGTCTTAATGGGAGCAGTGATGTGGGCCATTGAACTGTTTTCATTCAAAAAAAACATGCTGCAGTTTCTCCTCACTGGTCCTGTCTCCTTCCAAAAAGGCAACACTGGCTAGGGTTCTGTGCCCTTTTCTATATACAAAAAATGCTCAATTTCACTTCACCAGTCCTGGCTTCTGCTGATGAGGGGAACACTGGCTCAGGCTTTGTGCCATTTTCTTTTAAAAAAACATGCTCTGGTTTCCCCTCAGCAGTTCTGGCTCCTGCCGATAATGGGAGGGCTGGCTTGAGCTTTGTGCCTTTTTCATTAAGTAAAACAAGGCTCCATTTTTCCCTTACTGGTCCAGTTTCCCCTCACCAGTCCTGACTTCTGCTTGGTGAGGGGAGGACTGGCTCAGGCTATGTGCTCTTGAAAAAAATGTGCTTTGGCTTTTCCTCACTGGTCCCAGTTCTGACCAGTGAGGAGAGAGAGCAGTCAGGCCACTAAGCACTTCATTTAAAATAAAAGATAATGTCCATTTCTTAGTGTTCTCCTCACCAGTCCTGGCTCCTGCCAGCAAAGGAAAATGGAGTCAGGTCATCAAACTTGGGCCCTTTTTTAAAAAAAAAAAAAAAAGTTGTGCTTTTAATTGGTCTGTTCTGCCCTATCCCCCTATCTCCCTAGCCCCTCCCTTGTGGAGCAGGACCATTTCTGCACTCCTCCAATCCCTTGGAACCATCCCTGATTTTAGCAACAAATTCAATAACTCAACCAACAGTTCAGCTAGTTCTGAAGCCAGTTTCCTGAGCAGTCAGGTGAAAGTTGTCTAGGCCCAGTGCCTTATGTATTTTCAGGGCAATGAGCCCCTTTTTCATCCTGTCCAGTATAATCTTCACCCACCCCATTTCCTGAATCTCCCTTATGGATAACTTAACCCTACTCTCAAGTGGAAGCCCTTCATCCTCCACCCCGAATGATGAGCAGAATAGTAGCTGAAAGTGTTTGCCTTCTGCTTATTGTTCACAACTACTCTCCCTCTCTTTGCCAACCTAACAATTGCCCCATCTTCCTTTTTTCCCCGAATGGATCCAAAGAATTCTTTCTCTCATCCTTTGACGCCCTCAATGACTTGCAGCTTTGTGTCTGCCTTTGCGCTACTGGCCTCCTTCTTGACCTCCTTCAGCTTACTCTCGTACCCCTCCCCATACCTCTCAAGTGTCCCTCCTTATAGGCCTCAAAATTGCCCTGTCCCTCATCAGTCCCTCATGGAAAAGGCACCACACACAGAGAATGTGCTGTGAATTCATACTTTAAAGCAGACAATAATAATATTATAAGATGCTAAATAACACTTTGTACAAGTACACGTAATGGTTCCACAGTGTTCTGAGCTTGTCTCTCCATGTTTAAGGAAGTGTCCCACATTATGAGAGTCAGTGTCCCTCATAGTCCCTTATTTTGAGTGTCTCTGTCCCCCATTTCAGTAGCAAAAGGTTGAGAGGGATGCCCCTCCCACTACGCCTCCCCTTGATTCTTCTTGTACATAGTGAATGCTCTTTCTTTGGCCCTCACTGACTTCCTACTTGCTTTGAGAACCTTAATGTTCTCTTATAATTACCGCCTCTTGGTGGGAGTCCTCATGCACGAGTTGGTTGCTTTGAAAATTGACCCTTTGATATAGCTGAGAATTGTTGTTTTTAATTAAACCCCTGCAAATGTTAAGGCTGAAATGAGTATGTATTTTGTACCTGTATATGCAGTATTGTAGGGTTCTTTGTGGGTAGTGTTAGTGATGGCACTTGTTGGCCACTTTTAACTTATATCATTCATGAGCTCAGGTAGGTGTGTGTGTGTGTGTGTGTGTGTGTGTGTGTGTGTGTGTGTGTGTGCATATATATAGATACTTACAGTAAGTCTGACTTCACAAAGTGAACGATGACTGCTGCAGAAAGGTAGCATGAAGAAGAGTCCAGTTTTTTACATCTCACTGAATTTTACTTCACTTAGATACTACTACTAAAAATTAGGGCAAGTTAGTGCAATCAAAATGTTACTGAACTCGTCGCAAGGTAGCAGTGGGTTTGCATCAGAATTATTTCTCCAGCAGACAGTCTCAATCTGCAACTGAAACCAGGTAAGGAATATGCCACAGTAATCCCCCTTCATAAAGGTAACCACACTTACTCCCCTGTGAATTTCCAGCCAATCCCCATTCTCTATGAACTATACTGTGAGACCCCACCTGGAGTATTGTGTCCAGTTCTGGAGGCTGCACCTCAGAAAGGACATGGACAGGGTGGAGGCAGTCCAGAGGCGAGCGGCTAGAATGGTGCAGGGGTTGCATCAAAAGCCCTATGAATAGAGACCGAGGAATTTCAACATGTACACCCTAAAAGAAAGGAGTGTGAGGGGGCATGGTAGAGACCTACAAGTACCCCATGGGGGAGAACAGGGTGAAGAAGGGGAGTCTCTTTCAAATGAGAAAGAGCACAAAGACCAGAGGGCATGAAACTGGGGGTGGGGAGTATAAGAGAGAGATGTGAGGAAGTACTACTTCACTGAAAGAGTGGAGGATGCCTGCAACAGACTGACAGCAGAAGCAGTGGAGGTGAAATCAGTGGGGGTTTCAAGCATGCATGTATGGGATAGACATAAGGGGAATATTAATAAATAGACACGGTGGAGGAGGGTTGCCAGAGACCAGTTGGCTCTGTGGAGACAGACTGGGCAGGAACAATCTAAGCAGACTGATTGGGCCAAGTGATCTTTTCCGCTGACAAATTCTACATTTCTATGTTTCTACTGGAGAGGCTGGTTGCCAAACTGCTATCTGCCAACCGCTCTAGGATATCGTTCTTCTCCAAATACCTACCTGGGTTTTGTGCAGCACATTCTAAATCTACCTCTCTGCTTGGACTCACTGATTTTATTCTTTCTAACAGGGATGTGGGTATACAGACTGCTGTTATTGTCTTTGATTTGGCTAAAGCATTTGACACTGCTGACCATTCTCTTCTGCTAAATAAACTCACTACCTCTGGCCTCACCTGTCCATCCCATTCCTGGTTCTCATCTTACTTTGCTGGCCACACTCAGTCTGTCTCCACTAGCCCAGCATTGTCTGGTCTTAGACATATCATTGTGGGGGTCCCACATGGCTCTGTCCAAGGGTCCCTCCTTTTCACTATTTTTATATATAACTTGCAGCATTCTGTAAAACCTTTTAATATACACATACATGTGGATGACACCATCCTTTATTCATCTGGAAATTGTTCTGCTGATATTTCTGCTGCTCTGCAATCGGACTTCAGCACACTGTCAAGCTGGTTTAATGCTAATTGTCTAATTCTCAGTCAGTCCAAAACTGTCTGTATGCTCTTTGGCACCAAAAAATGTCTAGCTGATGTGCCTGCCTTGAATATTAATAACTGGAATGGTGCTCCTTTATCATCAGTGTCCCAGTATAAGTATTTCAGTGTCATTCTGGATAATTCCCTGTACTTGTCTTTGCATATCCAGACCCTAGTTTCCAAGTTCCATAGGAAGTTGGTGCCCTCTATCGGGGGGTAACTGCCTCTCCCTGAGTATGTGCAAATATCTGAGTGCTTAATCCTTCCAGTTATTGAGTGTAGGGACATAGAAACATAGAAACATGAGATTTTGTCAGCAGAAAAGGACTTTTAGGCCCATCCAGTCTTCCCCTTGTCCCTGCCTATTCCATCACCACTGACCCTAGTTACTCATAGGTGTCAATCCTTCCCATGTTACTCCATCTAATATGTGCCTGTGCCTATCACACGAATGCTTGAAGCTCCTTACAGTCTTTGCCCCAACTGCTTCATCTGGTACACTGTTCCAGTCATCCACCACCCTTTCCATGAATTAGTATTTCCACACATCTCTGTATTGTCTTGAATGACCGCATGCCTTGAATCTCGTTGTATTACTCTCAACACAGTTTCCATCCTATCATTTTACTGTTACCTATTTTGTACTGAACACTGTATTGAATATTTGATGTTACTGTTTCTTACTTTTAACCACCCTTGTTATATTCTCCCAGGTTGTGCCTAAAAATAGTTAACTGATGTGTCTAGTGCACCTACCTGGTAAATAAAAACTAAATAAATAACTTCCCCCTTTAGCTTTACTGCATGCCTTCTTATTCTAGTGTCTTTCTTTCTCAGAAATAGACCCTCCACATGTACCTTGGTCACTCCCGTGAGGAACTTGTAGGTTTCCATCATGTCCCTTCTTGCTCTTCTCTGTTCTAGAGGGTATATTTTTTATTTATTTATTAAGCATCAGTTTACAACCTTTGAGCCAGAGGCTCGTTTACAAAGGTACCTCGTCACAGAGAGGACAATACAGTGATAACAACTTGGTACAGAGAAACAGTATACAGTTTTTTTGAGGATACAGGAGGACAAATGAGATCAACAATTTACCACATACAGGATTGGTGAAGTTAACATTGTTCAGGGAAATAACTAGAACATCAGAAAAAAAACATAGGATATCAATACAGTGTGTTTTAGCGGAGTCAACAGGAAGGTAACAGGAACCAAGGGTAGAGAAGGTAGAGGATTAGAGCAGCTAACAGGGGCTTTGTCAGAGAGTGAGCAAGATAGCTTAGAAACAGCAACAGCTGCGAGTAGTGAAAAGGTGGTTCCAGAGGGTAGTTTTAAAGCAAGAGATTGTGGGGGTGTCTGAGATACTGGCAAGGAGGGAGTTGTACCAAGAAGGGGCACGGTAGAGGAAAGCCCGTTGTCCATGAATGGTCCTGCCTAGAGCTACCTTCAACTTGGTTTTACAGGAGGACCGTGGTTGAAGCTAGTGAGTTTACTTGGTGGATAACGCAGTCAAACCAGGAGGAGAGAGAGCCAAGGAAATTTTTGTAAGGATGCAGGTTTGATACCTATGACGTTTGGCCAAGATTGAGCGGATTTGCCTGGGGAATAAAGATGGCAGGTATGCGTAAGTCTGGGAGCACCTAAGATTAGTCGACAGGCCTTATTTAAGGTGAGGCAGATTTTGTTTAGCGAGGTCTGGTCAGCAGCCCCATAGACTGGTAAGCCATAGTCAACAAGTGACAGAATGGAGGACATAACTGCGAGTCGGACAGCATCGGTGGGGAGACAGTGTTTGTGGCGGAAAAGCATTCCCAACCTAATATTGGTGGTGGAGGCTAAGGCGGAGATATGGGAATGGAATGTGAGGGCAGGGTCAAAGGTTATCCCAAGGTATTTGTATGTGTAAACTTGTTCGAGTGGGAACATAGAGCTGGCGAAGACTTGAAGTTGGAAATTACTAGCTTTGTTTTGGGGGTGGGAGAAGATCATAGATTTGGTCTTTTTAAGATTGATAACCAGTCTATGTTCTTTAAACCAGGCTTCCCCGTCTTTATAGGATAATTGCAGGAAAACTTGGAGGGTGGTGAGGTTACGGTCAGAAGCGAAGATAACAGCATCATCTACATAAAGGAGGAGTTTACCAGTACAGGCACCGGCAGGGTGTTGAGATAAAGGGAAAAGAGCAGGGGCCCAAGAATAGAGCCCTGGGGAACCCCAGATCGGATAAGGCAGAGGTCAGAGAGGGTGCCATTGATTTTTACACGCTGGGACCGGGAAGACAGATAGCTGGAGCACCATGAGACAGGTCCAGCAGCAAAGCCAGCATGGCTGAGTGCATCCAGTAGGAGAGGATGGGTTACGGTGTCAAAGGCTTTTGACAGATCGATGAACACTGCACCAGCAAGAGAGCCCGAGTCCAGGGAGGAATGGAGGAAGTTAGAAAACTCGATGAGGGCGGTATTGGTGCTGTGCCCAGCACGGAAGCCATGTTGTTCAGGGCAGAGGATACTGTATTTGGTAAGAAACTCAGATATTTGGGAGGATACTACTTTCTCTAAGGCTTTTGAGAGTGGTGAGAGGATTGAGATGGGACGATAATTACCGGAAAGGGCCCTATCTCCACCCTTATGTATGGGAGTGACAGTGGCAATTTTCCAGGCTGATGAAAATTGCCCTAGACAGAGTGATTTGTTGAAGAAGCTAGTGATTGGGGCGATGACCTGGTCCAATGCCAGGCTGAGGAGTCTGGGGTCCAAGGAGTCACTGCCAGTGGTGTTGCTTCTTAGGGCCTTGGTCAGATACGGTCTGACTTCATTGGCAGTAACCCGGTGGAAGTGGAAAGATGCGTGTGAGGGAGCAGGGTCAGGAGAGTGGGGGGGTCAAAAAAGTTGCTAGGGAGTACAGAGCTAAAGCCAGTAAAGGATTTATTGAGATGGTCAGCAATGAGGGTAGAATCAGTAGAGATAATACCCTCAATATTGATTTGGGAAGGCGGAGGAGAGTGTGTACCACCATTTAGTTGTTTGATGTTATCCCAGAAGGTTCTAGCATTCCCCCAGGACGAGGTGAGTGAGGCCCGATAATGATCGGCCTTTGCTTTGCATATGGCCCAGGTACATTTATTTTGGGCAGCAGCATATGCCTGTCTGTCAGCAGGGCGGCCAGTTTCCATGGCTAGGTGCCACAGGTTATCCCTGTGCCTAAGGAGTTGGAGTAGAGAAGGAGTGACCCAGGGAGTATGCCATACCTTGGAATGAAGTTTGGTTAGGGGTGCGAAGATATCACAAGCTTTGTTAAACATTAAGGTGAAGAAGGCCAGGGCCGAATCAAGGTTGGGGGCGGTCTCAACGGGAGACCAGTCAACTTGGGCTAGAAGTTGCTTCAGGCCTCTCAGCCCACCTGGTCGCAACCGCCGCTGTAGGGTGGTCTGTGCAGTGGGTTTGGTTAGGGACGTAATCCAACAGAAAAGAATAGGGGAGTGGTCACTGATTCCATCTGGAAGGACTTGTAGATTGCAAACTTGGTTAGGTCGGTTGG
Source organism: Neoceratodus forsteri (assembly GCA_016271365.2). Classification (NCBI taxonomy): domain Eukaryota; kingdom Metazoa; phylum Chordata; order Ceratodontiformes; family Ceratodontidae; genus Neoceratodus; species Neoceratodus forsteri. Next base: position 862,166,037 of record CM057455.1, read on the forward strand.
TGAGGACTACATTCAGAAGAGTGCTCGACCCCTTTGTGGGGTTCACTCTTGTTGGTTGGGTAACAAGTTGCGTTAGGTCAATAGCAGTAAAGGAGTTGCAGGTGGAGGAGGATGCAGGGCTAAGCCAGTTGATGTTTAGATCACCCATGACAATATGCTCAGGGGAATGTGGTAGAGAGGTGAGATACTCTATTAGAGGGACCAGGGCCTGAGTTTGATTTTTTGGGAGAATATAGGCAGAGGTTAGAAAGAGGGGACCTTTAGAGGGGTCGGGGGTAAGTTTTAGGGTAAGGGCCTGGGCCCTGAGGTTAAGGACAGGGGCTGGGAGGGCTACTCCAGGAAGGGAGTCTTTGATATAAATAGCACAGCCTCCATCTCGTCTCCCTCTACAGTCTTCTCGAAAGAGGGAGTAGCCAGGGAGTGAGACAAGGGAGTCAGGGGTAGAGTCAGATAGCCAGGTTTCGACTAGGGAGATGATGTCAGGTTTGTGGACAGTGACCCAACATTGGAGCGAGTCAAATTTCTTCAGGAGACTGCAGATATTCATAGAAGCAATAAGAAGCCCAGGGGATCTAGTCAATCATCCTGGATTCCAATTTAGCAATCAAATGCTAGGCTATGACCATTACTTGGGTGCCCCCCACCCCCATTTTAACTCACCCTATATGTTGAGTTCCTGCAGCCTTTCCTCATATGGCTTCTCATTCAACCCCCTCACCATTCTGGTTGCCCTTCTCTGTACTGCTTCCACCATTTTAAAGACCTTGCAGAGGTGCGACCTCCAGAACTGGACACAGTACCCCAGGTGGGGCCTCATCAGTGAGCGATACAATGGCAGGACCACTTCCCTTCTGCTAGAAATCCCTCTCCCAATGCAGCCCAGCATCCTGCTAGTCTTTCCCACTGCTCTGTTACACTGCCAGCCACCTTGAGGTTGTCAGATATGATGACCCCTAGGTCTCTTTCTTGGTTGGAGACTGTAAGCTCCACTCTCCCCCATCTTATATACAGCCCCCCCGGGTTCCACAGCCCTAAGTGCAAAACCTTGTACTTGCTGGCATTGAAACCCAGCTGCCACCCCCTAGACTGATCCCTTTGCTTCTCTCCACCCCTTCCTGAGTGTCAACCCTATTGCAGAGTTGTATATCATCTACAAAGAGGCACACCTTCCCCATCAACTCTTCGACTGGTCCCAGCACCGAACCTTGTGGCACTCTCCTAGTGTCTCTCCTATCACTTGAGTGGCTACCATTTACTACCACCCTTTGCCTCCTACTGTATCTCATAACCAGTTTGATACCCAGCTTGTCACTTTCTCCCCTATCCCTAGGCTGCTTCATTTCTTACCTAATCTCCTGTGCAGCACAGTGTCAAAAGCCTTATCAAAATCCACATTGGCCATGTGCACTGCTCTCCCTTGATCCACCTCCCTAGTAACCAAGTCAAAGAAATCTATGAGATTAGTTTCACAAGACCTCTGCCCTGTGAAACCATGCTGCCAGTGGTCCTGCAGCCCTTTTGCCTCCAGGTGCTCCAAAAGCCTGTCCTTTTGATAGAGTCTCCATTAACTTCTCGGACACTGATGTGACACTGACTGGCCTGTAGTTGCTAGCATCCTCCCTACTGCCATTTTTTTTGCAGAGAGACCATGCCAGCCCTCCTCCAGTCCTCTGGAACTTCCCCCATCTCCAGTGAGGTGCTAAAAAACACTGCCAGAGAGGCGGCCAACACCATGCTCAGTTTCTTTAGGACCTTTGGATGAATCCCATTTGGCCCAATCACCTTATTTTCATTTAAGGCTTCCAATCCCTTCTGGAACCTCTCCACCAATAATATACTTGTGTCCACCCACTCCTCTTCCTGGTACTTATTGCAGCATGCTGGTCCATCCCCCCCCCCAACTGTGAAAACTAAGCAGAAGTAATCATTTAGTATTTCCACTTTGTCTTGCAGTTTATTTGCACAGACCCCCACCGCCCTCCTGATTCTTTGTCTCCCTCCCTTTGCCTTCCTCTTTCCCCCACATACCTGAAGAAGGTCTTATCTCCTTTTTGACCTCCTTATCTATCCTGTCTTCTGTTAGTGCTTTAACTGCCCTCACCCAGGTTCCTGCCTCCCATTGTGTTGCCAGATATACCTCCCTTGTCTTCATCCTTCTGGGTCTCCTTGTACATTCTAAATGATGTTGTCTTCTCCTTCACTGCCTTTGCCACCTCCTTGGAGATCCATAGCATGCTGTTCCTCCTCTTTTCCTTCTTTACTTCCTTCAAACAGCATACCATTGACTGGGCTATACCCTCCTTAATCTTTCTGCATTGAGCCTCCACTCAGCTTCTGTCTCCCCCGTCCCCTGAGTAATTCTCTGAGGCAGTTTCCCATTTCTTGAAAATCTGCCCTTTTGAAGTCCTGGATCCTTGTCTAAGTGCCTTTTTTTTCCTGTCCTATCTGTATGCCAAACCACATAGTATGGTGATCACTTGTACTGAGGTGACTACCCACTGTGACATCAACAATGCTCTCTCTGTTTGTAAGTACCAGGTCCAGCATTGCCCCATCCCTAGTGGGTTCCAAAGTCAGCTGCCTGAGAAATGTCCTTTGTATGGAATCAAGGATGACCCTGCCTCTTGATGTAGCTCTGGCCAGAGTGCTCCAAGCTATCTCTAACAGATTAAAATATACCATAATTAAAACTTCCGCCTTGTTGGTCATTTTACTAATGGCTTCTCCGAGGGCTCTGTCTAAATCCTCCCTCTATGTCAGAGGCCTGTACACCACCCCCATGAGAATAACAGCCCCAATCCCATCTCTAGCTGACCCATGGTACCTCCAGCCCTTCATTATTTTCCTGTTGCCTCTGTATCTCAGTGGTCCATATATCCTCCTTCAGATATAAAACACCACCATCACCTTTCCTCCCTGACCTTTCCATCTAGAACAAGATGTAGCCTAGGATGGCCACTTCCTAGCTATGTTTGTCTGTGCACCATGATTATGTTATGGCCACCAGATCCAGATCTGCCTCCACAATGATTGCCTTAAAGTCAGGGATTTTGTGTCCCAGACTCCTTGCATTGGCACACATTACTCTCCATTCTTTTCATCCCTCTGTCCCTTTAAGCTGCCTTTCCTTCCTGCTTCCCCCCTTGCCATCTCTGTTACCCCAGTTCTGCTCTCCCCTGTTACATTGTCTTCCTTCCTTCCCCTCTCTTCCAACTAAAGTTCCTCCTCCAGACTTGCCTGCCCTGCCCATTTCTGCTTCCATCAACCTCTGGGGAATTTCTTCTCCCTGAGTTAACCTTCTCTGTTGCACTAGTCTCAGGGTGGTGAACAATCTCTGACTCCTTCAGTCTTTCTGCCTTCCCCCTTGGCTAGTTTCAATTTTCATCAAAGTAGCATTTAAACCTTGCACCCAGGACTGCTGTTCCCCTCCTGGATGGATGGAGGCCATCTCCCTTGTACAGGACTCCAGTCCCTGTTGTGGCCAGATCCCTCCTCTCTGCACCATGCCTTCAACCACACAAACCCCTGTCTGGCTGCATCATAGCATGCTGTATGACCGTCCGGGCTGGCCTTAACTGTCTAAGAAATGTGTACAACACCTTGTTCTCTACAGATTTTAATACTGGTTCAACAGGCTCCCAAATTACTTATGCTGCCTCCTCACCACTGCTGCTCTGACAGCACACCATCTTCACTCCCACTCCGGTAACTGATTTTTTGCCCATGGTATAAACCATGTTCTGGGCAACCTGCTTTTGGTTACAGTCTCCCTCAGGTATGGAACAACATTACCCTGGGTAACAGTTCACCCACTAGTATTACCTCTGCTTATTTGCTTCTCAAGAATACAATTGTGTCCTTCTGTGACTGTACCTGATTTGCTGGTAAACTGTTGTTGGTTACCTGTTCACTGATTGCTGCATATACCTAAAGAATATTGTAACCTTTTTTTAATTTTTGTGTACTGTATTTATATTGTTTATTTTTATGCATTTGCTGCATACTCATTCCCCCTTTCCCCTTCCCTGAGGTCACAGCTGTAAATGAGATACAGTAGTTTGCATATCTCTGTATGCACACGTGGATAGGTTAGATAGATAGACAGACAGATAGATAGATAGACAGACAGACAGATAACCACTGTTGCCTCAGTGGCATTGTGACATCTATTTGATGGAGATTATTTTCTATTTTATAGTCCGGGTTTGCATTTGTTTGTCACTCCAATATGATTGTTTCACTGTTTTGGCTAATGCACCCTACTTGGCTTTTGCTTATGCCAAACTCCTTGGCAACACTGGACAGTGAAGAATTTGGTTGTTGCAAAGCTTCCAAGACCTTTACTCTCTGGGAAAGGGAAAGCTTCTTTAGTTTTGAAGCCATCTTCACAGCCTCTTGTCACTTGCACATCAGTCTGACAGCTCAATGTGATATTCAGGTCATCCATATAAAGCAGAAGGGCCATCCCACACATCTGAAACAGCTGCACATTGATTGACATGGGGCCATAATTAGCTATCAGCGAAACATCCCAATTAACCAAACGTCCCACTAAACTGTGTCCTGATTAAGTAGCTTATACTGTATCAATTTTACATTTGAAATTTTGTGTATACATCTCAGTAAAATGTTATGTAGAGTCTTTCTTTAAAATGGTATCCTAAAAGGTTTTAATATGTAGAAATCAATTTAAAGTATCACTGAAGCACATTAAGGTTTTTTGATTCAAGGAAAGATTGGACATTCTTAAACTATGTACCAATTTCACATGTAGAAAATAACAGTTTTGTTTACAGATGTGACCTGGGGGAAGGAGGAGGAGGAAGGATTGAAGGGGAGGAACCCCGGTTTCAACTACAATGACAGCAATATCCACATTTACAAATCTGTTACAACAACAAATTATATTCAAGAGAAGTGAAGCCTAGAGAAGTGACATGAGCAAGGTGTTTCAAATACTGAAAGGAAAAGACAGAGTGATGATACACAGTGTAAGCAGAACTTGAGGCTGTGCATTCATACTGATGAGTGACAGAATGAGGGGGCACATTGGAAAGCATTGCTTCTCGCAGAGGTTGGATAATTAGCAGTGCACATTGATGTGAAAAATTAGATTTTATTTTCTCAACTGGGTAAGTGCATTAGACATATAGTACCTATGTCCAGAAACGACTCAGGAGAACACAGAAAGCTACACAATAGACAGGATAATAAAAGGACATCAAATACAGAAGAAATGAGAAGAGAAGCACATCTGTTCAATAAAGATAGTTTACCAAAGCGTGAGTGATACAGCTGTTATAAATATAGGCAGTGAACAGGCCTAGCACAGAAAGCATGTATTGTAATTATAGTTTAGGTACAGACACAGGCATTTGAAGTATGTAAGTGTTTTTGTAGCTTCTTTCTAAAGAGCAGATGAGGAGATATATCAATTCAAAAGGGAGAGAGAGATACAATGTTTGGGAGCAAGGTGGGGAGAAGGCCTGGAACCCCATATTAGTGGAACACTTAGGGATAAACAATAAAGACTTTTCACTAAACCTGAAAGAGTAAGTGCACAAGGGGAACCAAAGTAATTCTGAAAAGGAAACTGGTACTTGAGATCTTAATAACTTATCAGTAACACAACCATGAACAAATGACTGCTTTGAAGCAAGGGACAGCCAGCCCAGACCCAAGTACAAAAGACAATGATAAGTGAGATGATTCATAGCAGGACAAAGCAACAAATATTATCAGTAACAACTCACTTTGACAGATAGCATTTGGGAGTACAATATTAAAACAAGCATTTGTCAATGTCAAACATTTGCTTGCATGTATGTGCTGTGCAGGCGTTTGGTACTGATAGTGCATAGATGCAGATGCCCTGCACCAAGGGAAGACTCCATCCAAGGGCCCTGCACTTCTGTGAAGAGATGGATGTGAAGAATTCATGGGGCTTCCATGTGGCTGTAGATGTAGATGCACAGGACAAAGAGTGCATCTGTCAGCCAATACACAAGGCACTCTGCCATCCACAGGTGCAGTGGTGTAGGGCCCTATGCCAAAAAGACAGTTGACTTCATTATATGGTACCCAGGCCCATACGGACAACTCTGCACCTTTCATTCATTGGTGGGGGGAGGCATCTGCATCATAGTGCCATTCCTCCACCTTCATCCCATCCAGTTGGGTCACAGAGCTCATCCCTGAACTCAGCTCACTGGTACAGGATCACAAAGCATGGCTGCTGGGGTAAAGACTGGCCCTACACACAAAGGGTATTAAACAATTATGTTTTTTTTTTTTTTTATTTGACCCCAACTTTTCAAGATACTCAGTTTATGAGTCACCTTAGAAACATGACAAGTACCATTTATAATATATTGGCTGAAATGCCGTTCATACCAGAGGTGTGAAAACATGCCCCATCCAGAATTAAAAAAAATGACACTTCACATTTTTGAGGTGGTGTGGAAAATGGATCTGTTGAATGTTTGGAGTCAAACTACTGGATATTAACAAAGCTATGAATGAACATTGAAATAATGTAATGTTCAGTCATAGCATGGGCATTTTATTGTATTTGCACACCATTTTCCACATAGCCTTCTTATTATCCCATCTCATGAATCCGGTATGTAAAAAGTTTCAAATCCCTGCCAAAAAATCATTCTGTGCCATCGAAACGTCATTCAGCCCCACAAGTACGAAAACACATTTTAACTAGGATTTGAAAAGTGACAGCTGTCACATTTGCGACATGTTGTGAAAAAATGGCCATGTTAAACATTTAGGGTCAAAACATTACCAAAGTTATGAGTGAGCATAGAAAAATGTCAATGTATGCACATAACTTTGCCATTTTTTACAAATTTTGACCCCAAATTTTCAACATAGCCTTCTTATGACCTCACTTTATGAATAAGGGCAGTGCAAATTTTCAGATCCTGCAGATTGGCAAGGAACCATTTTCTGTTTTACAGCTTTTGGAAAAAACATTGAGGAATGGGTTTCTTTATTTCAGGAATATTCCAACACTGGAATTGGCCACTCCAGTGTAAGGCTCATAAGGAAGCATGGGCAGGTGACCTGGAGGGGAGGGAGGTCAAGGGAAGCAGTATTGGGGGAGAGCACCCTGGTCTGCTTATATATTAAAAATATATATAATGATTGGTAAGGGTGGGTGGGCAAGCCAGCAGGAGTGGAAGAGGAGAACAAAGTTGTACTGGTGGTGGGCACTCCAGTCCACTTAATAGATAGACAAACAGACAGAGAGAGACAGAGAGATAGCGAGATAGACAGACAGGCAGACAGACAGACAGATAGATATATAGATAGATAGAGTAGATAGATAGATATTGCATGATCATTATCAGGCTCCTAATCCTGAAAACCAATCAGCTGCTTGCTGATCGGCTTCATACAAATGAAAGAACCGAAGTCCCCACTGACTGGAGCAACTTTGGTCCTTTCAACTACATGATTTTTCTGCCCAGCAAGTAGCCAGTGGTGTCACGATCACAGTGCATGGTCATTGATCTGGACTGATGTGCCCCTTCCAGCTTGAGCTTCAATGGGCTTGGCAGTGACACACCTCTGAAATGCCATTTATTGTAACAAACCATTTCTTGCACACACACAAGCAAATGTAAAAAGACAATAAACTAGGGTTCAGGCATTCTGAATTGCCAGGTGAGCTTTGGGTGTACTAAGCATAAAAATCATGCAGACAAAGAGCAGCTCTACTAGAAAGTTACATTAGAAAGTGCAATTTAAAATGCAAAGCACATGCAAAATTAAACCTCAGTTGGTCAGTGACAGTGCTGACTAAGCAATGCTCACAAGAGGCTCTTGTGAGCATTAGTCAGCACTTGTATTGATGGACCAGGTTTGTAATTGTTCACATATTTTGCACTTTAAATAAAACTTTCTAATAAGACTACTGTCTGTGTGCACACTCTTTTTTGTGCTTGGTGCTTTTCTGTTGTGGCATGGAACTGGGGAGGTGTTTGTGCTCAGACTTCGCTCTTGAGATTATGAGGCTTTGGGTGCAGGATTTTGTTGAATTCTACAGGCAAGGCCCAACCTGAAGTTAACTGATTTGCATGCACTGGAAATATGATGAGAAAAATGTAATAAAGGGTCTAAAGTGATCTCTAAATACTTGAGTAGACTAACCATAGGCAGTTGGGACTTATTAATGCAGGAGACAGTTTAAGGAAATTTCCAACATGTTATAATTTGCCAACTACCTTTTGGCTGTGAAAGTCATTCCCTGCAAAACATTTAATTATTTCCTCAGTCTATTTTGGAAGGGACAGGACTGTATATCCCACTGCACACACAGCCACCTGATTCCTTCCACTTCCCTGTTCGCCAACCCCAACCCAAGTGCAGACATTTTATGATGTCTAACCGGGGCGAGTGCAGGGACATGCCCCATTGTTGTCTATGGGGGGAATTTAAAAAAAAATTTTATATATGTTGAGGCAAGGGTTTATATAAATGAAAGTCACTGGTCTACTGATAGGGACCCTATCAGTTGAGTGGTGGCTTTCATTTAAACGTTGCTTCAACATATATAAAAATGTTTTCAGAATTCTCCCCATAGATGACAGTGGGGCACATCCCCATGCTCTCCCTTGTTAGATGTCATAAAAAGTCTGAGCTCAGGGGCAGGTCCGGCGGACAGGGAAGTGGAAGGGATCAGGTGACCATCTGTTGGTGAGGTATACGATCCTGTCCCTTCCAAAACAGACTGAGGAAAAAAATCAACCTTTTGCAGGGAATGACTTTCACAGCCATAAGGTAACAGGCTGTAAAGCCTGTAAGCACATCTTTGAAATTCACTTTAACTTATTCGAGTTTATCTGTAATCTAGAACTTGAACCAAATAACATGATTTGTGTCTTCCTGATATTTAAAGCCAAATTTCTTATCCAACTGCCTATCTTGAAACTTAAGGAAGTCACTGTTAAGTGACTGTTTAGTTCAGCAATGTTGTATGAACTGCAGTATAGTACCAGGTCATCAGCAAACATCAAGGAAGAAAAGGAGGAAGTAACAAGATGTAGTTTTTGAATGAGAAGGGAGAAAAGTAACAGACCAAGAATAGAATCAAAAGGGTAATATTTAATGCATGATGAGAATAGCAAATAGAGTTAGAATCAACTTTTTGACCATTGGTCTTCTTCTTTTTTTTACTTTATCTTTGCCATTAGGGCTTGTGTGTGTGGGGGGTTAGATATTCCCCCTTTCAGTACCTGGACCTGCCACCAAGCATCCCCGCCAGGCTGTCCAGACTGGGATGCCTGCAGCTTGCCCACTGCAGCAGGGCTTCCCAAAAGGAGAGACTGAGATTCACCTGAGGCCCCAGCTGAGGCTTGCACCTTGGGGCATCATTTGGGTGGAGGTCCAGGGACATCACAGTGCTACTGACTCCAGGGATTTTTAGCTTAGGTTTCCCCAGGGAGGTTCAGACATGAAATTATGTCACTACAAGACATGTGCCCTTCCACGCATGTTCTGTAGACATCAGCTGATGCCTCAACCCAGCTTAAATGTGGTTCTGGCTGATGTGCATGCAGCCTCCACTGGGTGTCACTCCTATGCCTGGAAGACACAGCCCCCTCCCCCCCCCCAGAGGAGGAGAGAAGTCTGTGGGATGCTCATCCTACAACCCTGTGGCCTACCCTCTGCCACACCGTGCTCGTTCCCTATTACAGGTTGGCAGCACCACAAGTGAAGACACTATCGCTGCTCTGTCAGGCTGGCTACCGTTGGTACTCTTTAGGAATTATCTATAAAGAGAAAAAAAGCAAAGTTAGTGGAGAGGTAAGGGGAAATAAAGGATATACAGTATATATGAGTGAAAAATGAGGAGAATAAGAGAGATACAGTAAAGTAATATTATGCAAGGTACAAATTTAAACTGGAAAACAAAAAGGTGCTGATGGGGAATGAAGAGGCATAGTAGGAGTGAATGAGCTATATAGTTCTCAAGTTGGGTCTAATTAACAGGGCATAGTAAGAAGGCTGAAAGGGTGACACAGTTGGGGGAAGGAGACAGGGACATCTGGAGAAAATGAAAATGGATATGCATACATAGCTGGAATGCCCATGTGAGCATGCCCACACACACACACACACCCACCCCCCGAATGGAAGTGTGTGCTGACATACCCACACATGCAAATGCACCATGCATTCATGAAAGCAAAGATATGATGGGTTGGTTAAAAACGACATACTACAGTAGGAAAGATGTTAGTAGAAAATAAGTCTGTTATTTAAACCAGAGGGCTGCTAGGAGCCTATGCAGAGGATACGCTTGGTTTCTTGTTTTTTTTTTCTTTGGTCAACATCCCAAAAACTGTGCTGAAGGACACAAACAGAAAGATCATTTACATTATGGTCCCTGGATATAAAATAGGGTACAACTGGTTTATCAGGGTCTGCATTTCTGACCACCCTGTAATGTTCTCTGAATCGGTCAGCAAAGCATCTGCCAGTCTTTTTGAAGTGGTTAGCTGCACACTTCCTGCAAAGAATACAGTATATCACATTGCTGGGTGGCAATGAATGATGTGAAAAACACATGTGGGACCTTGAATTGCAGTGACACTGGAAAAAATGTGCACTTATAGCAACGGGTCCTTTTACAAGCTTTGGTAGCCAGTAGGAAGGCATTATTAGGAATATGGAGGCTGCTACATAACAGGAGATTCTGAAGGCTGGGTGGTCTGAAGTATTAGGGAGCTGGTGCTCTATAAAGGAAGCTTTGATATTAGAGACCTGTGGGACTTTGACTTAAGCGGTATGGCAGAGAAAGAAATACCTAAGGCTGATGACTTGGAGCACAAAAGAAAGAGGCATTGGTCAAGTTCACAAACATAACACATGTCAGCTGACCCTTACCCAGTTTGTAGTAACAGAAGACAGTACTGTAGCTCTACACTGATGTCTTGTTTTAGCTCTGTTTTGTAAATTGATAAATGCAACCTCATTCTTTACGATGTGTCACAGACTTTTCTGCATATTCATGGGTTGGTGGTTTCTTAGTTCTAGTATATTAGCTCACTATCCATTCTGTATTCTTATTATGTCCTCACCAGCCGGTAAGTAATCTTACTTACTTCCAGTTTCTCTTAACAATGTCAGTACTCTTTGAATGGCTTCATCTTACTTCTCGGCTGGCAGGCAGGTCATCCTGATAGATTCTGTAGGCCTTATCCAAGTTGTTCCTACACCTTTTTATATAATTTCAAATTGACCTTTATTATCCTATCTTGTAAGATACAATTTTTCACTGTTTTAGTCCACTTTAACATTTTTTATTTAGATTTAAAAACATTAAAGGAGTGCCTCATTAAATATTGCTATTCAAAGCTTTTCTCAGTATTATCAGCTATTTTTGAACACTGTGGGACAGATTTTAAAACCAGACAGATGCAAATGTGTGATCTGCCTGCATTGGTGTTGGCCTAATTGTATCCAACCTCACTTGTTGCTGTTTTCAAAGGATCCATCTGTTTGTGACAAAAAGACCTGAATTGCAGCAATATGCATACATACATTATGTAAAATTCAGATTTTATCATTGTTTTAATACTAAATTGGATGACATTCAGATTAATGGTGCTAGGATACGGCTCTGCAGGATCCGAGCACTCTCCAATGAATAGCCGTGCTGTCCATCCACTGAATCTGGCCCAATCTTACCAAGCCTGTATGTTAGATTGTCAGTGGATTTGGGAGATCTGAAGTCAGATGGGGTCAGATGACTTCATCTGAGGGTCAGATCTTTGGATCTGACTCTCCAGTCTCCGATATGACCACAGGATCCATCAGCTCTGATTGGAATCTATGCTGCCAATTGGATCCATTCATGGGAACAGAGAAAATTGGATCCCTTGTTGGAGGCCATCCAGATCTGATGCATCCATCATCTGGTAAAAATGATAGCACCCGGCAGTGTCTGACACTGGTGGCTACTATCTGAGCACCACTAATTTGAATGGACTGAACCCAGCCCCTCCCCATCTCACACTTCACTGTGTATACTTACCTACCACTTTGTTTATCCAGACCTTTTATGTTTTGTGTAATTTCATTCCTTCTAAACGTCCTTTCATTTCTTAACATTCCCTACCTCCTACCCTTCCTGCTAACATCTTGCATCTTTCTTATATGTTCCTGTCATCACCTTTTAGCACCCTTTTTTTTATCAATATATTGTTTTCCACTTGTGGACCGGCAGAAACACTCCCGCTCAAAGTGCGTCCTCGGCCCAGAGGGCCATCCTGGGTCCTGCTATATCCCAGTATTTTCCTCCATTTTTTCTCCCCTTGTGCCCATACACCATGCATTGGGCGCAGCAGCTGTCTCTGCCTCCGTGGAGGCAGCCAAGCACCCTGGGCACAGGCAAGCCCCTCTAGCTGTACTGCCGCTCACAGCACAAATCCCCCATCCTGAGGAAGGAGAGCTGTGATGCTCAGTCCTTACCTCCCCTGCTGGCCCCCAAATGACCCAAATCCATTCCCAAACCCGGGCCGCCGGCGTGGTGTCCAGCGCCTCAACCCTCAGCGCCACCAAGCTGGACTTCAGCATCCTTTTATTTTCAGATGCCCTGTTCCTTTATAACCCCCCCTTCAGTTCTTCTCACACATCCTATTATTTTTCACTTTGCAACTTTTATAGACTCTTACCTCAAGGCTTAATTGCTTTGTGTTCCTTTTCTTCCCTTCTGAGCTTCACCCTGCCTACCATTCAACCCTTCCTATAATTCTCTTCTACTGTTTTTATACATCACTCCACAGGTTATATAAATACCGCTTATGTTGCTCAGTTTTTCATTCACCTGAAGAAAGGACCTGTGAGGCCCTGAAAGCTTGTGTAGAATTCCATCTTTGTACAAGTCTCTAGTTGGTCCAATAAAAGATATGAAACCTTCCAGCGTCTCTTGTTTTCCAAGGACCAATATGGCTAGAATCCCTTTTACCAATGGACTAAACTGTTACTAGAGAATGGTTTACTTGTTATAGTAGAAGACAGTTATTATCTGTTAAAGGAGCTAGCTCAAATTGGGGATAGGTACAGAAGGGCATTCCTCAAGGCTCAGTGTTGGAAGCAATCCATTTTTTTTATGTGAATTATATTAATCATTCATTGCAAGGTGTCAGTGATCATCTGTAAGTTGATGAAACAGTCATATATTGTTCAGGAACATATGTGATAGACATGAAAAGGGAGTTACAGCAGGGCTGCACCAAACTAAATCAAATCAAATCAAATCATGCTTTATTTATAGTGCACTTTTCTTAAATCAAAGTGCATTACAATTTACAAATAAACCCATAGGCAATTAAAACACAGAAAATTAAAAACAACATACATATCGTATTTCAGCTAAATAGTCTCCCCAAATGCTAGGCCAAATAAATACGTTTTCAGGGAGGATTTAAACAACTCGGTGGACAGGTATATCTCTAATCTGACAAGGTAGAGAGTTCCACAGGGTCAGGGCCACAAAAGCAAAAGCCCTCGCACCTGATGTCTGTAAATGGACCCTGAGAACCTCCAGCAATCCCTCGTCGGTGGAGCGAAGAGGGTGGGAGGAGCAGTAAGACCACAGGAGGTCTTGCAAGTAACCCGGTCCCTGTCCGTGTAGGGTCTTATAGGTCAGCAATGCGACCTTGAAGATGATCCTCCATTGCACCGGCAGCCAGTGCAGTTTGCGCAGCACAGGCGTGATATGGCAAGATCTTGACTGCTCCGTCAACAACCTGGCTGCTGCATTTTGCACCAGCTGCAGGCAACGGAGATCCACCACCGGTAACCCTAGGTATAGAGTATTGCAGTAGTCAAGACGAGAAGACACAAAGGCGTGAATCAACACTGGAATTCATAGCACAAAATGTCTTGATTCTTCATGCTACAAAGTCGCAGGTGATTTCTTCATGCCACGAAGTCTCAGGTGATGCTATTTGGCACAGAAAAGAAACAGCATGCTATCAGTGACTCTTTTATTATCAAAACAAGTTTTATTTATTTTATTTGAAAAATGTTTCACCAGGAAAGACAACATGAGCTGTAAACAGCTCATTTTCCAGAAGTGTCCGGGGGGTACCAGAGTTAAGAGAACAAGCAAACATATAGCAATACAAGTACAATTACTAAAACAAAACAGTATAGTACAATTACAGAGCAGAAATAACCCAGACTAACTGGCCAGAGTAAACAAAAACACATTCGGATACAGCATACATTGCAACAACCCAAGAGCAGATGATCTAGTAGGGTAAAGGTTAGAGGATGGATAACACATTTGAAGTGCTGGAAGTAGTAAACTGCGCACAAGATTCAAACTGCTACTGTATACCCAAGGGAGGGCAGTTATAAGACAAGTTGGGAAGTGGATGGGTGAGGGGTAGAGGGGTGGGGGATGGAAGATTGGGGGAGAGAGAGAGAGGGACAGCCAAGATCTATACCCATTCAGGATGCTGAGAACCCTGCAAGGGGGATAGGACCAGGTAGAAAGGGAGGGCAGAGAAAGGGAACGGGGAAGTAGAGAAGAGAGGGATGGGGGAACAGGAGGGGAGGAAGGGGATAAGGAAGAAGGGAGGTGGGCAGGCGATGGATTTGAAAGTGGGGGGAAAGGGAAGGGAGAAAAGAGAGAGAGAGAGACAATCTATGCCCCTTCAGGATGCAGAAAACCTTACAAGGTGGTCAGGATTAGAAAGTGGTGGGAAAGGAAGAGAGGTAGAAGAGAGGGAGCCAAGATCTATAACCCTTCAGGATGACAGAGAACCCTGCAAGGGGGACAGGACCAGGCAAAAAAGAAGGAGAGAGAAGGGGGGCAGGGAGGAGGAGAGGAGTGTGGCAGGTTATCGGATGGGGAGAAGAGGGATCAGGAATAGGGAGGCTGTAGAAAATAGGGGTAAACTAGGAATCGAAAAATGGAAGAGCATCAGTAAGGGGGAAGAGGGGGGTTGTGGGGGAGAAGGACAGCAGAAGAGTGTCGAAATAGCACAGTAGGTTGTGGATGGTAGACTAGAAGAGTGCCGAAATGGCACAGTAGATTGTGGATGGTAGACTAGTAGAGTGTCGAAACGGCACAGTAGGTTGTGGTAAGGGGTGAGAGGGGGGTTATGATAGGAAGTAGCATGTGAGGAAGTAATCAGAGGAAAGGTTCAGTTGGAGACAGGGGGCAAATCAGGGATAGGGGAGTAGGGGATAGTGTGCAAGAGTGGGGAGGGTTGTGAAGGGAAGGCTAGGAACAAGTACAGAATAGAAGTAAAGTAGGGCTAAAGGATAATATGCCAGGGTGGAGAGTGTTGAAGGAGGGCTAAGAACAAGTGCAGTTAGGGGAAGAGAAATTGTGAAGGGCTAAGGAATTGAAGATGGGGAAGAGGAAAGTCTGGTAGGAGGTGGAAGTGAGTTCCAAAGCTTTGGGAAGCAGTAGGACAATGCTTCCTGGCCTATGGAGGTAGAGCAATAAGGAATAGCTAGAGTGCGTGCGTCAGTGGATCTGAAAGGGCTGGAGAAGGGAGGTGGAGCAGAGAATAAAGAGGAGAGGTAAGAGGGGAGAGTCCCAATCCAGAATTTAGGAGTGAACTTGCTGGCCCACCGGCGCAGCGGTTGGATTTCTGCTCGCGATGCCAGCGACCCGGGTTCAGGAATGGACCCAGGAGCTGGAAGAATGGCCGGGGAAGAAGGATTAAGGTGCCTTCGGGCTGCTCTCCTTCTTCAGGGGGAGGGTTGGGGATAATGTTCGGTGCACAATGACTCCTAGCGGAGGCTGGAAGGAATCACTAGCGCAGGCATATAGCAGCCATAGAGGGGCGGGACAGATGCAGGACATCATTGCACATCTCCAGCCATCGGGGGACAAAAACCAAGAAAAAGACAGCTCGCGCCCACCTCTATGAAGCCAGGCCCTGCCCTAATCAGCTTTTGGGGCCGGCTCCACGATTCTAGTCCCATGTTTGCGGCACTGACCCCACCCCGAGGGGGCAAGCCAGGGGTGTCTGGAGTCTGGCTACAATGAAAGAGGGGGCACTAGGGGTCCATCACCAGGCTGATCCTTGGTGGAGCGTGGACAGCCAAAAATACAGAATAAAAAAAAAAAAGAAGTGAACTTGGCACAGTGAGTGAGATGCCAACACTCAATGGAGGGGAAAGCTAGAGAATGATACAAGGTACAGTGATTTGTGTGGGAGGGGGAGCCAAGAGCAAAGTGACAGAAAGCATTGAAGAGAGCATCCAACCTGCTAAGGGAAGACTTAGGAGCAGCACTATAGACTATGTCACAATAGTCAAAAATAGGTAGTATCATTTTCTGAAAAAGATCACACCTAACCACTAGTGGTAAGGAACTACTGTTCCTGTAAAGGGCGCTGAGCTTGGGGCACAGTTTTTCAGGATGGCATCAATATGTACAGAAAAGTTAAGGTGTTGGTCAAGCCAGACACCCAGGTATTTGAAAGAGGTGGTGTCCTTTAGTGTTGTCCCATCAAGGGTGTGGAAGGATGGAAGGGACAGCAGCCTAGAGAGTGTCTCTGCCTAATGCCAAAGGTCATGGAGACTGTCTTCTTGGTGTTGAGGAAGAGTTGATGCAAGCTTAGCCAGTGTTGAACATTATGGAAGTCAAGCTGTAGTCTGGAAGTCACATCGGAGGGAGACTGGCCAGAGGTGAACAAGACCGTGCTGTCAGCATACATATGGACAGAGGATGAGGAGCATATGGATGGTAGGTCATTTAGAAAAATTGAGAATAAGAGTGGGCCAAGTATGGAGCCTTGAGGCACACCAGTAGAGATAGGTAGTAGAGGGGACGTAGAATCAGCTATTTTAACAGATTGAGTTCTACCTACCAGGCAGGCTCTGAACCAGTTGCAGGCAGACAGAGACAAGCCAGCTGATGAAAGAGTTTTGAGGAGGAGGGAGTGGGAAACTGTGTCAATAGTCTTGGCGAGGTCAACAAAGATAGTAGAAGTGATGTGACCTCTATCCACGGCTGAATGGACAGAGTCAGTGAGTCTAAGTTGGGAAGTGGTTGTGGAGTGATTCTTTCGAAAACCAGATTGGAAGGGAATGAAGATGGAGGAGTCATCAAGAAAGGAGGAAAGCTGGGAGAGAACAAGGTTTTCCTGAAGTTTAGCCAGAGTGGGTAGAAGCGAGATGAGGTGGTAATTCCCAGGAGATGAGAGATCACCTCCCTTTGGTAGGGGAGAACTGTAGCATGTTTCCAGGCTTCAGGAACAGTCGCAGTGTGGAAAGACAGGTTGAGGAGGTCAGCAAGAGGGAAGGAAATAGCAGGAGCAGAGAGGTATAGCAACTTAGTGTCAAAACCATTGGGGGAGCTGCCCTTAGTTGGGTTGATAGAGAGTAGTGCCTTTATGGTGTGGTTGAGAGACATGGGTGAAAAGGCAAAACTCTCCACTAATTGGTGGTGTTGGGAGGAATCGGGAAGGAGGGAAGAGGCAGTAGAGTGTGGTGGGAGGGAGACTAACAGGGTGGAGGCACAAGAAATAAAGTAGGAATTGAATTCCACCACTACTGTAGGATGGTCAGCAATGAGTTGATTGTTTGTTTTGAGCAGCAGGGATGGGGGTTTAGTCTGGAGAGAGAAAAGTGAGTGAACTACTTTCCAAACTTTTAATAGGTTGTTTATGTTAGTATAAAAGGTGGACCGGAAATATTCCGCTTTGGCCAGGTAGTGCCAAGTACCTCAAGTAGTGGTAAGACACTGAAACATCTAGTCATATGAGTAGCTGGGTGTATGGCTTGATGCCTATCTAAAATATGACTGGCATATAGAATATATTGAGTCAAAGGTGGACCCAAGGTTAGGTTTTATATAACAGTCCCAACAGTTGCATTTAAAAATCAGTGACACTATGATGTTACCAATTTTTAATGATGGAGCCCTAGCCTATGGGCAGGCAGAAGATGTCGTATTGGGTAGGCTAGTGTTATGTTAAATAGACTGGATCATTATATTCTGAACAGAACTAAGGATGCACATCACTACGATGTGCATGCTCACATAAATTGGTTGGCATTAAGAAATAGTCAGGAGCTTTATCTCTTGTGCTTTATGATGTGATATGCCAGGGGTGACGTTCCTGTCTATATTAAAAAACTGCAGAGTAGTGCTGTTTGGAATTTTCAAATTCCGGTGGAACATAATTCCGTGGAATTTTCAAAATTCCACTGAACTTCAGCCGAATTTTGCCACAAATGGAATGGTGAAATTCTGCAGTAGAAAATAGCTGCGGACTGATTTTCCATGGAAAAATACTGTGATCTCAACATTTTTCATGGAAATTGTTGCAGATTAATTTTCCGTGGAAAATGTGCTTTTCGACGGAATATTATTCAGCAGATCACAATAGGCAGAATTCTGCTGAAGAACCAGTGAAATTCCGGCAGACATTCCACTGGCAGAATGGCTATTTCGTGCCAATTCCGCTGGCAGAATTCCACATTCTGCACAGCACTACTGAAGAGACTAAAAAGAGTGTGTCCTGGAGTACAGTAAGTTCATCTAAAGGTACCACAGTGTAAACTGGTAAGAGCCAGACAGGCATTCTCATTCATTGGCCCCCAATTATGGAACCAAATCCCAACTGAATTCATGCCCAGAAATGGCATACCTCCCTCTTATCATAAATTGCAAAAGTGGTATAAAGAGAAGTATTTTTCTTATGATAATTGCCACTATGCATCTTCAGTTATTATGAGCAAGATACTGTATAAAAAGAGAAATGAAATTAACGCCTCTCTTGCTGTGATGATGTACCCTTTTTGTGAATTTGTAAATCTTTTTAAGATGATGTTCCTTGTCAAGTATTATATTTTATTACTCTCAGTAGATGACCAGTTCTTTGTGTGTGTGATATTATGTAACTTTGTAAAATACAATTTATCTTGTATTGGACGTCATTGGAAAGATGTTCTTACAGTTCCAATCAACACAGATGCAAGTCAGTGATTAAAAAGCATGGCAGGCAGATCCTGCACCAATATCTTTGAAAATCCGTTCCTTCCATATTGTTTATCACTTTTCATAGGAATAAGGTGAACTAGCATGTAGCAGACACTGCTCTCTGACATTATAGAACCATATGTGTTCAGAAAAAGTTGAGAATATTGATGAAAACCAATCGATAGCCATATTTAAAGCAGTTTCAAAACAGGATAAAAGAACATCTTACGAAATGGGACAAAAAGGATGATCTAAAATAGTATATAAAGAAAGAATACATGTTCCCTGTAATATGCTCAGCTGCTTTATCATGTGGAATTGCTCAGTGAAGCACTGGAAGCTTCCATGGTTGTGGCTTTCAAAGCAGCACTAGACATATTCCTGTGGGAGAATGATATTGAGAGTTACACAGCATGAGCAGTGCCAGAATTCTGTCTGATAATCTTGATGTGAGTCCATACTCAGATAGACTATAGTCACTGCCGTGCAGCAGGAGGTGCAGACAAGGTGGACCCTTAGCTCCTTTCATCACTACAGTGCAATGTCACTGAAACTTATTTACCTAGGATCACACCAATGAGATACAGCATCAATTCCCCAATACCCTACTTGCACAAAGTATCTGTAAGCACATTTGAACCACTGAGTTCAAAACTAGTAGTGCAGAGAGTGTATGTAGAAAAACCTGGCAGCCATTATGTATAGCACCATCAGCACAGAAGCAATGACAGTTACTTTGGCACCTAGCCACATTGCCTTTATTTTCTCACTTTGGAACCTGGTCTATTGAGGGGATGGACAGTTAGCCAGGACACTGAGGAGGTCCCCATTCTTTTTAAAGTGTCCTGGAATCTATCGCTTCCATGTCAGCAACAGTCTGAAATGGGCAGATGGGAGCTCAGTTTAGTTTAAGGTGCAGTGCAAAGGATGGTACCTCCAACAACCCCATGGTACTTTACTATGGTGTCAACATTGGGTATGCCATGAACCCAAGTCCCCAGTGAGAGATGTGAACACATGACCTTGTGGCCTAAAGGCAAAAGTACTACCACTGAGTCATGTTGGCTACTGACAAGTACATGAACTAGCACACAGACATTAATGATCAGCTTCAATGAACATAAAGGCAAGCTTTTGCTTAGGAGGTAATATACCATGACATAAATGTTTAGTTTATGCAAATGTTTAATGGGAAGTAACTCAAGTTAACAAACTCTGGTCTGAGCTAACATGGCTACTATACTGCTTTAAAGGGGCACTGCCAGACTGTTGTCTGACTTTTCCCAAGGGTATACAGAAATGGGAATACAGTGCCTGCATCAGTCTCTTTATTAGTGCAGAATGCACAGCAGCAATACCTCATACAAAAAACTGATATATTTTAATAATTCTCCCTTATAACCAGACCCTGGTGGGCTGCTCAAACTGAGTGCACCAACCACCATGGCACAGTCACAGTACAAAATGGTGCTAAGGCAACAGGAGGCTCATGCACACCTCCCAGGGGTGTAGCCAGCAAATTCAGTTTTGTACTCAGTACCACAAAAATGCTCCCCTTCCCCAGCTTGCTTATTCGATGTTTGTTCTCCTGACTCTACCCTGTGATACCATATGCCTGAAGTGCTGGGGGACTTGGCATGCTATTCAGAGCCTTGCCTTGCTAAATAAATATTTATATTGTCCTAACTTCTTTGCACACACCACTGAACGGAGACCATCTTTTTCTCGTGTGTCTTTACCTTTTTGGTGTCTTTAGGGACACCACAGTGTGCCCCCTAGCACTGAAAAACCCTTATGATTTGGCAAGACTATCTTCACCAGACAGGCTAACCTCATCCTCCCAAGCATAGAAACATAGACACTGGTGGCAAAGATTGAGGGCTCATCAAATCTGCCCCTAGTAGAAGTGAAAAAGAACTTCCCAGAGGAAGAAGTTCCCACATCCATTCTGAATGTTATTTATTTAGTTATTTTTTGACTGGGAAAGGAGGGTTAAACTATTCTACCTTTTTTCAGCCTCATCCTGGGGAAGGGAGAGATACAGATGGTAAATAACTGAAATTGAACCACATTAAGCTGTTGGTGGTATTTTTAGTGAATTTTCCAAACCACCACCACCATCAACCTCCAACTGTGCTCCCTCGAGAATGCATCCATATTTCTAATCAATAGGCCTTCACTATTCACTCTATTTATTTATTTATTATTTATTTATTAAATTTTGATAACTGGGTAGGTCCACTGAGCCCCAAAGGTCCCTTTTTCAGGGGCGACCAGGGGAGACATTACATGGAGAGATACAGGAAGAGAGAAAGTTACAAAATAAATACAAGTGCAATAGTTACAGATTTTTTGTCATACATGCAGAGCAATAATGGCATTCTATCTATAATGGTATAGCCGAGCAGAGGGCATAGGAGAGTAACTGAGATGGGGGCTTCTGTGCCAGGGTTTTGCAAGTGAGGTGGTTGAAGCGGGTGGGTGGGGGGTGAGGGGTCTGTCAGGTGCCCTGACAACGACAAGTGCTGGCCCAAAGCAGGTGTGTCTTGAGCCTGCTGTGGAAGTTCATGAGAGTGGGGGCTTTCTGTACCACTGGTGGAAGTTTGTTCCACAGATTAGGGGCTGTGACTGAGAATGACTTGCTGCCCACGTGGGTCCTGATCCTGGGGGTTTCCAGCAGAGTCTGCCCTGAGGTCCTCAGGGTCCAAGGGTTGTGCTTAGGGGCAATGAGAGCCTTGAGGCTGGGTGCGGCTACTGGGCTGAGCAGCTTAAATGCTAGGCAGAGGAGGGGGTATTGGAGGTGAGCATCAAGAGAAGGCCACTGTAATTTGGCCAGTGTTACACAGTGGTGGCTTCTAGAGTGATCCTGGGTAGCGAACTGCGCTATCTTGTTGTATAGGATCTGTAGCCGTTGGACCTCCGCCTTGGCCATACCCTGTATTTTCGGGGCAGCATAGGTCAGGGAAGGGAGCAGGACGCTGGAGGCAATGGAGAGCCTAGCTTTAGGTATGAGCTGATCCTTGATCCAATACAGGATTCCAAGTTTCCTATCGATGGACTTGGTCACTTGTTCCACATGGGACTTATAGGTGAGGCCTTGGTCTATACCCATTAGAAATGTATAAGTCTCTTATCAAGTCCCCCCCATCCCTTCTGGTCTCCAGCAAGTACAAGTTCAGAGCTTCTAGATATTCCTCATAGGATTGGTCCTGTTGGCCCTGCATCATTTTGGTGACCGTTCACTGCACTGACTCCAGCCTATCTATGCCCTTTCTCTGATGAGGACTCCAGAACTGGGCACACTATCCCACGTGAGGCCTCACCAACTGTGTGCATATGAGCAGTATCACTTCCCTTCTCAGATCACCAACAGTTTGCATCCCCCTCACCATCTGGAAATCAAATGCTGTCTACAATATTTCTCACCCCACACACACACACACACACACACACACACACACACACAGGAGGATCAGCTTAGTATGTCTTTCCAGGTAAAACTTTTTAAATAAATAAACAAAATAGCACTGTAAAATGCTGGTATCCTAAATGACTTGTACACAGTAAATAGAAAGATGCTTGATACATGCCCCATTTAGTTACGGACAACCACATTTATAGCACTTGAGTCAGACAAAAAAAAAGCCCCAGAAGTACTTTTCAAAACAGGGTGGTGCCCTCCTTCCCCCCACATAGGCTGAAACCCATATTGTAGGTGGTACAACCTTCTCATTTACAGTTTTTACACAGTGCCCACAAGAAGGTTTGGACATAACGCCACTACATTAAACTAATGCTCCCTAGAGCCTTGCAATCACAGGCCACCCCCCTCCAGCACCAAACATTCCCAACAACATTCTCCATAGCCTCCAGAAAAGCCCCCCAGCCAATTATGACACTTTTGCTGACTGTGCAAGACGTACTCACAATTCCCACTCCCCAGCACTGGAATCACAAGTTCAACCCCAACACCAAACACATTTACTGTTTTTTTATTAGTTTTTGTTGACACGGTAAAGATGGAAGCCAACTGAAATGAAACCAGATTAGGTGGTTGATTGTATTTTGGTGAATGGGGGAAATTTGGCCAGTACACTGGGGAAATTTCCCTACTGTTTTCAAGATGTGCCATATGTCAGAATAGCATCCCCTTAGTACTGCACTGAGGGACCAGTGTTTATGGTGTGTGCAAAATCCAAGTGTGGGACTAGAACCCAAGACCTTTTGGCCCTTAGGTAGATGTGCTGCAAACCGAGCCATGCTGACACCAGTTTAACCCCCCTGCTTCAGTGCCAGACATATGGCCCCCCCAAGGACAACACCATGACAGCCACCACATCACCCACGCCACACACAGTCACTTCACTATTTCAGCATCAGAGCACTCCATTCCTGCCCCCTTCCCTCAATAAAATAGGTCCTTCTTATGTGTTATGATTTTGGTGAAGTGCACTCACTGACTGCTTACTGCTCAGAATGCTTGGCTTTCCACTCCCAATCCACCCTGATCCTGAAAGCAATACTGTGCACACAACAGAGTGGGTAGCAGTTCCACCCACCCATACATGTAAACTGTAGTTCCACTCATAATCTCTGGCACATGCTACCAACAATATCACTGTCAGCATAAATTATTGTGCATTTCTAATAAAGTCATGACCCTGTGATGAGTTTCTTGCATGCAACTGTTCATTCAAAACATGTCAGCTGTGTTCAGAGTTTTCTTAGCTGGGCATCAGGATTGGTAAAGGCCAACAAAAAAGTTCTAAGAAATGATTTTGATCTTGACTGCACAGCTTTGTCTGATTTTTTTTTTTTTTTGAGTGGGACAAGTCTGAGAACCCAGTGAAACTTTTGGGAGTGCCTAATTGGACTATTAATTTGGGGGACTGTATCTAAATTATACAATGCTGGCGGGAGGTAGGATTTTTGTTGTTAATGAGTTTCAAAGCCAAGGGTAAATTGCACAGCCACATTTTCTATTTGTATTCCCTCATTCCCTCAACTATCCCCATAAATAAAAGGGTTTATTGTTATCTCAGCACTGTCCATGAGCATATTATTATTGGGTACAGCCTTATTGTATCTAACTTTAAGGTGTATTGTTGTTGCTGCTTGCCATTTTCCACAGGTAACTGAGGTCTCAGTCAAGAAACAGCAGTACGGAGGCAGAGAGATGTGGTTCAGTTCCACTTGAAGCACTCAGTGGATGGATACAGTCTAGGTATCCAGTCACGTGCCTCCAGAGGCCCTTCTCTCTTTCCTAGTCACTGCAGTATTTTAGCATGGTGATGTTACCATGCAGCTGTAAAAATGTTTTTCCCTTTTTCTCCATAGGGAAGTTCCCTTTTGAAGGCACCTTGGCCTAGTGTTCAATTTCATTATTTGTGAGCAATAAGCTATCGCTAAATTAAAAACATTACAAATCACAAATCACAAACACAACAGCAACAGATGTATAAACATACAGATCTGATACTGTAGTTCCATAAAATAAAATTTCTTTGTGTGATGCTGACAATTTTAACAATTCATGTTACATATTCTCATTTTGTTCCGTATCACTCTTTGGTAACTGGGTAAAGTACACTAGGCACAAGACCTGTTTCCAGGGGTGAGCCTGGAGCACTGGGGAAGTTAAATGACTTGTTCAGGGTCACACAGTATGCAAGTGGAGGTTGTGAGCATCAAATCTAGATCTGCTGAAAGCACTAAGCTCATTCACAGCTCATTATTCTAACCTCTAGGCTATACTAGCAGCCACAACACAGGTAATGTTATTACCTATACACCATTGTCCCTGCATTATTACATATATTGGGCCCTATTCACTATGTGGTAGGTAATATGCACCAGAGGTGTGTAACCTGCCCGTGGAGGTCCGCACCCATGGACAGGTGTGTGCCGTTGGTATTCACCACTGGCCACCACCTGTCCACAGCCCTGCTCCCCAATGTGCAGGACTCTGCAGGGAGGCCAGAGGTGGAGTCGTGGACCCAGCCAGGCATCCAATCAGATGAGTAGACCGGGACCCATAGTGGATCCCATACACATCGGGTACGCATTGGCAGTGCACCCCTTGAATGTCCAAGGGTCGGTGGCTGTGGTGGTGCGAGGAGCGCAATACTGCCAACCCTCTGATGGCACTGGAGAGATGCACAGGGACAGGGTGGGGGATGGCTGTTGGCAGTGCAGGAGGAAGCACTGTACCCCGCTGTTAGCAGGGGGTGGGCAGCTGGTGCCATTTGGGGGGGACAGGTGCAGCATCCATGACCTGTGCCCCTGTGTGAGAGGTTGTGCTGGGAGGAGGGGACTGATGTGTGCTGGGGTGGATGGGAGTCACCGGGCAGCCACATGCAGTGGCCCCGGAAGGTGGGTGGTCTACTCGCCCTATTGTCGGGTGACTTCTGATGTGTTTGTGGGGCACATAGTGGGCTTATGGCAGGGTTTTCCCTGGCATAACCTGTGCCCCCTGTGCAGCCCGACAAGCAGCACTATGTGTCTTGATGCACTGCACGTAGTGCCATCACCTGGGAGATCAGGTGCATAGGTGCTGCATGCCCCCTGTTTCTGTATTCCACACAGAGGGCACGCAGGGTGCGGAGTGGCTACATGCCCCAGCTATGCAGCATGTAGCCACTCCGCTCCATAGTGTATAGGGCCCCATTAGCAGTACCTCAATATCTCAGTATAACACAAAACATAATAATGGTATATTAGGTTAAATAAAGGAATAAAAGAAATATACTGAACAGAACATGAACCAAGGTCATAAAGTTCCTGATCCATGCCATCGGTATTCCTTAGCAGTCTAGATGGCAAAACAGGCCATGGCAAATATTACAGAGTCCTTATTACTAGAGAAATAATATTATCTTTGCCAAATATTGGTCTATTGTCTAGAACACTTAGCTGAGAACCTAGAGACTCATGTTTACATCCCACAACTACCACTTGGTTGTGTGACCCTGTGCAAGTCACATTTGCCTCTTCTCCCTTAAGTCTCTCCTTTGAGATTTAACAACTTACTCCTGCAGCTGTCACTGACCCTAGCTTTTGAGTTGCTCAAGTCTGGCTTTTGCCCCTTTGTTTCTTCCCCTCCTGTCTTTCCTCCTTGATTTTTTGACTTGTTCACTGCTCTTGATCGATTGCAATTTTACCCTATCTTAGGCACCTTGTTACACTGTATTACTCTGCACTGCATAACCGTTTGCATGACTGTTTATTTATTCTACTTATAGTGTATGGTAGAATGTTGTTATGGATAGAAATCCATAACTGGAATGGAGTTGCAGTGCTGCAGTAGCTATGTCATCACAGCTGTTATGCTGCACTAGCTATGTCACTACTGCAGCATAACAACTTGGAATGCTGCCACATAGTTGCTTTCCTCAATCCAGTCAAGCTGGAAGTTGCAGGTTTTTTTTAAACGTGAACTTGCAGAAACATCTGCAGCACACTGTGTCAGTTAAAAAAAAAAAGATAATGTTAAAATGTCTATTCTCTGTTGTCTTCTCCAGCTGGTTTTGTGTGATTTTCTATGCTGTGACTGCCCATACACTATAAAATATTGAGTAAGAGCAGTCATACACAAACAAGGAAATTCTTGTATCTTGAGGTTCCCTTGGTAACAGAGTACCTCTCAAGCTGCGCTCTCGAGGTCAACTGTTAACAAAAAAACCTCTCGATACAAGAATATCCTTCTTATGTATGACTGCTCATACACAATCCTCTATATTGCACCTTATTTTATTGTCTACTCGATCACCCCCACCCCCAGACACATCTGGAAAAGACAACAAAACAAAAGTGGAGCAACACGGAAAACGGAATAAAGACCTCACTGTTAGGTCCATTTAAAAAAATATTTATTGAAAACACAAACAGATCAGCAGCACCCCAACCACTAATGTTTCACATCATGCCTGATGCTTTTTGAAGGCCTAACAGTGAGGACTTTATTCGGTTTTCCATGTTGCCCCACTTTTGTTTTGTTGCCTTCTACTTTTACGTGGTAGCACCAGAGTGTTTCTTGTGTAGCTGCCTCCCTTGTGCTTCTTCACATCTGGAAAAGAGCTGTTACCAGCTCAGTATGTCTTTCCTGGTAAAATGTTTGAAATATTTAAATAATGTACACATAAATCAGTAAACAAACACATAAATACATCTGTAAATAAATGAAGAAGCACACTAGTAACATTAAGAACCCATCCCCCCCCCCACAGGCCAACCCCTCCAATTAGCCTTTCACAGAAACCTCTTTTTGCATGCCTATGCCATGTGGAATTTAACCATAGTTGACACTCTGTAAATGTAAACAGAGCAGCACCGCTCTTTGCCATCTAGGATGATTAGAACAGTTCCACCACTCACTCATACTCTACTCACTCTGTGATTGTTCGGGAGAGCTGAGTAAGTGAGTGAGTGAGTGGTGGAACTGCTCTGTTTCATCTGAGATGGTATACGCTGAGCACGTTTGTTTACATATTTAATTTCCACGCATAATAGGTATGCAACACATTTTTTATTTGTGTGAAAGGGATAGCTTTTGTGTGGAAGGGCATTTACGTTAAAAGTAGTTCTCATTCAACCTCTCAAAACAGGCAGATCTGGGGCTCCTCCAACCCCCATGTGTGGAGTTACAACTGTAATGTAGCTCTGAGCTGTTTGAATCTCACTGTGTGCCTGAAGGACAGCAACATTTTCTCCTGTCCCACTTCAGGATTGTACAGTAATTGTTTGGAATATAGTTTGCATAAAAGGTGCCATATAAAACCAAATTCTGTTCCTTTCCTCTTTGCTCCTCACCAGAATTTAGACTGGTTCTCCCACATACAGTAGGAAATACAAAATCTACCATTGGTGACCAGGCATTTTGAACCTGCTGTCCCTGAAGCTTGGTTTTTCCTTACAGTCTTGATCTGCCTTTGTACAGTATTGCTCCAAAGCATTTACAATAGCATTTTCCTAACTGTACTGTATTTACCCAGGACAGTCCAGCTGAGATTTCGCATCTCATTTAATGTGGGGAACTATTTCTAGCCAGTCTTACAGCCAGATGGATTGAAGTAAGAATATTTAGTAAAAACATTCCAATGAAGCTTTCAGTTTAGATATGTACTGTATTGTATTGTACATTACTTTGATTGCAAATCATGCTACAGTATGATTTATGTGAAGTGTGGTGTTGAGGATGTGCAGAAAAGTTTATACTTGCCTGTCTCTTTAAAAATGGTCTTTTCCTGCTAAAAATCCTGAAATTTAGCTCCAGATATATTATCTCCCTGACAACTGACCTGCATCACTTAGTGCACTGTTAGAACTGACCCAGGGTCATTGTGCTGTTATAATAGTTCCCTAACATACTGTATTCCTTCCTGCATGTAATTCCCTTTAGTGTAGATTTCCTATTACAACACTATACCACCTTGGATCACCACTCAAGTTCAATCTGGGGCAAAGTAAAAAGGAGAGGAATTATAAATCAAAACCCAGATCTACAGTCCTGTGCCTTCACCAGTCACCACTACTATGCTAGCTAGCTGCTGAGCTTATTAGTTCTTCAGATATTTAATGTTGCTCCTCAGCTCAAGAAATTACCCTGGGCCAGTTCTGCTCAGTTCTAGCAGTGAAATGATGCAGGGTCAGTCGTCAGGGGAACAAGGTATCAAGAACTGCCAACTCTGCAGCAACAGTGGCCTCCAGTGGTCAGTTATGTTAATAACAGGTTAGGGGTCCATTGGATTGTCTTATCTTTGTGCTGACCTGAGCAATAGTCTCACAACAAAGAGATCTGGGGCCCGCTACACAGTTTCAGTGGTGATGGCTCAAATTCAGGGTGCAAAGAGGCTCGCTGTTGCACTGAAAACTGCCATACATAAAGAGCAGGCTTGGCTGCCAGGGAGGCAGAATCTCCCCAGTGACAAAGTAGCTTTGCAAGATGATAGTGAGCATAAATAGGGATTGCCTCTGCTAACATCCTGCTTAGAAACAGCAACAGAGTCTGGGCATAGTATAGTACCAGTTGCTTGGCACAATTCAAAACCCAGAGCCCTGGCATATGGCCTGTCTGCTGCAGTCCTCCCTGCCATCAATCTGTCTTTTACCTTTAAGCTCACTTCTGGTCTGAAGATTACTACATTTTTGTGCTTACCCACTGGTCCCAGGTTGTCCAGTGTCCCTCATCTGAGTTGTCATTTGTCCCAGGCATACACCTCCCACCCACTCTTCCTTCACTTCTTCCAGCTTTGAAAGCAGTGGTCCCACGACAGTCCTGGCTGGTCCCTCTCCAGCTCCACTTTTCTTAAGTCATTTTGTGACTCCTCTGCAGCCTGCCTGAACTAGTTTCAAATGCGGGGGGGGTGCACATAAGCCTATGCAACTGCCTCAGTAAGGGTCACCATGCTTTGTGCATGATGACCACCACCCCCACCCCATTCCTGCATAATCAAAACGTCACTAGCACAAGGCTTTGGGTTGAAATTTACAAGGGCATTATTATCCCGGATCTGCCATATAAAGGCAATGTCTACTAACTGTATGGCTGCAAGAAATAGTGTCTGGAAAAGTTGATACATTTGGTTCCCCAAGGACACATAGAAATTGCCAACAGATATGGGCCTTTGGCCTACCTAGCCTGTCCTATTACCACTAACAATTGCGCTCTATTATGCACTGCTGGCATTAGGCTGTATCCCCCCCCCCCCCACAACTACCAGCAATCTTCTTTGCCTATTCCAAGCATGTTTAAAACCTGTAATCATTTCTGCTCTCACATCTCCACTCGCAGGCTGATCCACTTGTCCACCACCTTCTCTGTGAAGAAGTACTTCCTCATGTTCTCTCTGAACCTCCCTCCAGTTTCATCTTGTGCCCCCTCATCCTTGAGCATCTTTTCTTTGGAATATAGTATTCTCCTGCACTTTATTCTTCCCTGTGAGGTACATAAATGTCTCAATCATATCCCCCTCCCCCTCCTCTTCTACAGGGAGTACATATTTAATTCTCTCAGCATATCCTCATAGGGCTTGCGATGTAGTCCCTGCACCATTTTGGTTGCCCTCCTCTGAACTGCCTCCACCCTATCTATGTGCTTACATAGATGAGGCCTCCAGAACTGAACACAGTATTTGAGGTGCGGCCTCAATAATGTCCTGGATAGTGGAATTATTACTTCCCTTTTTCTGCTGGTGATTCTCTTGCCTATGCATCCCAGCATCCTGTTTGCCTTCCCTGCCGCCTTGTCGTACTGCCTACCTACCCTGAGGTCATCGGAGATGATCACCCCCAGGTCTCTTTCTTGCTTGGAGCATGCTATCCCCCCCCCCCAAGTTGATATGTAGCTCCTGGGTTTTTGTGCCCTATGTGCATTATCTTCCACTTTTTTTCCATTGAAACCCAGCTGCCAATCCCTTAACCAATACTCCAGCTTCCTTAGATCTCCTCTCATTCTATCCACTCCCCCTTGTGTGTGCACTCTGTTGCAGAGCTTAGTGTTATCAGTGAACAGGAAAATTTCCCCATCCAGACTCTCTGCGATATCACTGATACAATCATCGAAGAGGGCTGGACCAAGCACTGATCCCTGTGGTACCCCACTAGTCACTTTACCCTCTGTAGAGTGAATACCATTTACCACCACCCTCTGGGTTCTATTATCTGTCCAATTCTCCACCCACATCGCTACCTTCTTTCCCACCCCAAGCCTTCTATGCAGCATGGTGTCAAAGACCTTGATGAAATCCAGATAGGCCACATCTACTGCCCCTTCCGATCCACCTCCCTGGTTACCCAGTCAAAGAACTCATTGAGGTTAGTCTGGTACGACCTCACTTTCATAAAGCCATGCTGCCTTGGGTCCTGCAGACTGTTGACAACCAGGTGTTCCACTATTCTTTCTTTTAGTAGTGTTTCCATGACCTTCCCCGCTACTGAGGTCTAGCTCTCCTCCAGTCCTTGCATACCTCTCCTGTTTCCAATGACAGGTTAAACAGGGTAGTCAGAGGTTCTCCCACTCTTCATTTAGCTCTTTCAGTATCCTGGGGTGAACCCCATCTGCTCCCACGTCCTTATCAACTCTT
The DNA here is from genome assembly GCA_016271365.2 of Neoceratodus forsteri. Taxonomy (NCBI): domain Eukaryota; kingdom Metazoa; phylum Chordata; order Ceratodontiformes; family Ceratodontidae; genus Neoceratodus; species Neoceratodus forsteri. The sequence goes on from CM057455.1 coordinate 862,197,096, forward strand.
ATTGCCTCCAGTTCCCTGAGGACCCTTTCCTTTGGAATGGGGCCTGTGTCCATTTCAATGCCCTTCCTGCCCTTATCGCTTATTGCTGGCTCATTTTCTGCCCCCTCCTGTGTAAAAACTGAGCAGAAGTATTTGTTCAGTATATCCAATTTCTGGTGGTCATCCTCTACACTACCCCTATCCCCCCCTTTCAGTCTCACAATCCCTTCCCTTGCCTTCCTTTTTTCACTGACACACCTGTAAAAGGATTTGTCCCCCCTTTACCATTGAGTTTGCTATGCATTCTTCTGTTTGTGCCTTGGCTTCCCTAACCACCTTCCCAGCTTCCCTTTGCTTTTCCTGGTGCCTCTCCCTATCCCCTTTCTCCTGTGTCTTTTTACATTGTTTAAATGCTATTTTTTCTCTGTTTTAACCTTTTCTTCTACCTCTTTTGAAAACCATAGTGGCCTCTTCTTTCTCTTCCCCTTGCTGATCTGTTTGACACAGAGTTGTGTCGCCAATGCAATCCCTGTTTTGATCACTGCCCACTGTTCCTCTACCCCCTTCTGCTCCCCTACTCCAAACAGTGCTTCTTCTAGTCATTTTTCCATCTTTCTGAAGTCCGCTCTTCTAAAGTATAGGAATCTTATGTTTGTGTGACTTGGTTCCTCCCCATCCGTTATTTCAAACCACACTCTTCGATGATCACTGCTCACCAGGTGTTCCCCTACTGTAACCCCTGCCACACTGTCCCCGTTTGAGAGCACCAGGTCCAGTAGTGTCGTTTCCCATGTGGGTTGTATGATCAGCTGTTTAAAGAATGCCCCCTGCAGGGAGTCCAAGATGTTCCTGCTCCTAGCTGTTGCTGCTGCAGGGAGGCTCCATTCCACGTCCGGTAGATTGAAATCACTGATCAGCAATACCTCTCCCTTGTGTGCCATCCTTTGGATTACTAACATCATCTCCTTATCTACCTCCTCCCTCTCAGCAGGTGGTCTGTATGTTAACCCTGTGTGGATGGCTGTCCCCTTACTCTATTCTAGTATAACCCACAGATTTACCTTCCTTCCAATTCCCCTTGAATTTCTGTGGCCTTTATATTTTCCCTGACATAAACAAACCCTCCTCCCCCATTCTTGCCTACTCTATCCCTCCTGAATAGATTGTAACCCAGTATGGCCACTTCCCAGCTTTGGTTTTCATTACACTAGGTCTCTGTGATGGCCACAATGTCCAGGCCAGATTTTGCCATGGAAGCCTCAAGGTCGACTGTCTTGTTACTCAGACTTCAGGCATTTACACACATGGCTCTCCAGGATGTGGACCCTTCTCCTGCTTTGCTCTCTTATGCATCTCCCTTTTCTGATCCCAATCCTTGTCAAATTCTCCCAGTTTCCTGTCTTTGATCTGACCCAAGGCCTCTGTTATTCTATTCTCTTCTTGTGTTCCCCTGTGGTTCCTGTACTCTTGGGGTGGGCATATTATGTCTCCTATCCTTCCTTCATCCTCCCTTGGCAGTTTAAGTGCTTGCTAGTGAAGCACCTAAACTTTCACTAAGGACTATGGTCCCCTTCCTGGATGGATGCAGGCCGTCACCTTTGTACAGGCCCACATCCCTCCAGGTGGGGCCCCAGTCCCCCATGAAACCAAACACCTGCTCTCCACACTATTCCTTCAACAATGAGTCAAACTTATGGATGCGGAGTGTCCTAGCCTACCCCTTGCTGTGGACAGGCAGTACCACCAAGAAGAACATGGAGCTTGCTGCCTGCTTTAGGCCTCTCCCCAACTCCTTCATCTCCTACTGTAGTCTGCCTAACTCTACTGTATCTCCTGCCAGGTCATTTTTCCTCAGGTGGAGAATGCCATCCAGCTCCTCCCTCTTTACCATCGCCCTTACGATCCTCTGGTTTCACTCCCCATCCCTCTGAGCTGTTCCTCCTGGAAAGCACATGACCTTCTTCTCCCACCTGCTACTTGTACCCAGTTCCACTCCCCAGACTATTGAGTCCCACCCCAGGAGTAGCTTCCTCTTCCTTTGGGGTCCTGTACCCACCCACCCCTGGAGCTCCATTTCAGAGGACCCACTCATCCTCCTTGGCCTAAACCTTGGATGTCCTTGTGGGAATCTCCTACTCCTCCAAAACAGCATAGAAGTTTCTAAGTTGGACCGGATGGGGGATGTACTTCAGACCCACCTCACGCTCCCTCCATGAGCCCACAGTGGTCCATTCACTCCTCCACCTGGACACATCTGGAAACAAGCTTTTACAGCTCTGTATGTGTTTCCTGGTAAATCTTTTGAAATCAATCAATTGATCAATAAATAAATAAATTTGATGGCACACTAAGTGGCTAATCTAACATACACACTATTGATTATGAGAAGGGTGCAAATTTGTACAGTGCAAAAAATTGATCCTAAAAGTCAGTGTAACATTAAATACATATCGAAAAGTACAAAAGAATTGTTACTCATAATCTCCAGAAGAATTCTATAGCTTAATACATTTATTGTGTTAATTCAAAGTGACAGAAATCTCTATATGTGACTGTAATTTCAAAACAGCAAGTTAGACTTAGAAAATGTGTGTGTGGGGGGTTAAAACAGATACACTAAGGGCAGGATTCATGAAGCTGTTGAATGACCCGCAGCTGCAGGTAAACCGCTGTGCAAGTGGATTGCCACTTGCAGAGCCGCAGGTTACCCACAGTGGCGGGTATTCATGAAGGTGGAGCTGGATTATAACTGGCTCCACAGGCTACAGCAGTTTCCTGGTGGTGTCGCCAGGGTGATGGCTGCAGCCGAGAGAATGGGCTATGGCTGGTGGAAGCAGCCGTAACTCCTTCCGCAACTGCTGCAGCTGTGAAATCGCTACCACCACAGCTGCAGGCGATTCCAGTCTGCAACAGCAGTTGCGGAGTGGAACTTAGAAATTAACGCATTGTGACTCCTGCCCTATGTTTCTGAAACCCCAAAGTATAAAAGCTAGGGAAAAGCTCCCAAATAGCTACTTAAGCAAAGCAATAAATATAAAACTTAGAGCCCAAATGCCAAATAAAGTACAAATGATATTGATAAATAAGAGAGAGAAAAAAAATAGTTGTTCTTACTAATACCTACAAATTGGAAAGCAATGGCCGAACAGTATCTGCTGTCATCTGGGATTTTCAAAAACAAACAAAATACACAGGTCCAGACCTAGGGAGAAAGAATATAAACATCACTGATTAGTAAGCAAGATATCAATTGCCCACATTGAGCCAAGGTCATGTTAGCAGCCCCAACACAATTAGCAAATTAATCCTCCTACATCCAAGAGCTGGCCAGCCATCACAAACAGGACTGCTGCCTTTACTCACTAAAAAAAATTTCAACTAGGCCCTAAAAATAAAAATCTCTAAAATATATCAAATAATTAAACGTTGTTTCCCCTAATCATCCCCTTCTTACACAAATATAAAACTTCAAAAAGTACTACTCATCGTTTTAGTTAATAATGCTTCTTTGCTGACAATGAAAAATTAACCTTTTAACTATTTCTTCTTGCCTCTGCTGCTTGCCCTGTCACAGATAAAATTAAGTCCCTGGCTCCATATGATCTGTGCGTGCGTGTGTGTGTGTGTGTGTGTGTGTGTGTGTGTAAAACAGAAACAGTGAAACAGACCTAATTGGCAGAAAAAAAGTTGGTCCATCCAGTCTGTCCTGTTGCAGCCTAGGTTACCTCAAGAACTATTGTCTAGATGGGGTTTTGCACTCTTCACCCCCACTTTAATCCTTGCCTTGCCCCTACCACACTGAGTAACTATGAAACCCTTAACTCTGTACTAACTGTATGTGAATTGAAACCTTAAAAGTTCTGTGCACCCACCACTGGTATAGTTCCTCTTAGTTCATCCTGCTAATTCCTTTCAGGAACTTGAAGGTCTTTAAAACATCACCCCTCTCTCTTCTGGCCTCCAGCGCATTCTTGTTCAGTGCCAATCTTCATAGGATCCCTACAGGATCTGCCCTTTTGGTGCTGAACTTCTGGTTACCAAATGCTGCACCATCTCCAGCCTTTCTTTATCTTTCCTTGGGTGGGAACTCCAGAACTGGCACAGTATTCCAGATGGGGTTCACCAGTGATCTATACAGAGACAGTATTTTCTTTTTTTTTTATTTACACTTTATTAATACATTTTCCATTATAAAGGGCAGTTACAATGAGAATGAGATGCAATACATCCAGTTATAAGGACATAACTGCCCAAACTCCCATCCCTCCCTTACAGCAGCAACTACTCCATGAATCCCCTAAGTACTGAGCTCATTCCATAAGAACCTATAGGGCATTTTAAAATATGAAATAATTATGACTGAGCCAATAAAATTAAGGAGTGAAGGGGATCCCATATTTTGGTATATACTGCCAAATTGTTGTGAAGATTAGCAATCCCTTTTTCTGTTCGGAGGTTGGCAAGAATTTCGTGCACCCGTTCTTGAAAAGTTGGGGTGGACTTGTCTTTCCAGTAACGTAAAATAAGCTTCTTGACAGATAGGGCAATCCTAGAGATATGAAATTTTCTTACTTTGACCCTGACAGAAGACAGATCCCCTAAAAGGCATATATCAGGCGTAAAATGCTCCTGAAGGCCAAGTAAGGGATCCAGGGAAATCTTGATTGAATCCCATAAGAGGGAAATTTTGGGACAGGACCAGAACATGTGAAGAAGTGTTCCTTCTTCCCGCAAACACTTAATACATATATTGGAGTTCAAGAGACCCCATTTCTTTAGTTTTGCAGGAGTGCAATACATGTTATGTAATATATGATACTGCATGAGACGCAATCTGTCTTGAGAGACATATTTATGGCAGGATCTCCACAGAGATTGCCACTCCAGATGGTACTGAGGAAGAATCGAATTCCAGAATCTTGTGGGTCCGAAAGAGTCTCCATATCTTTTGTGAAACAGAACCTGATATAATTTAGATATGACACCTGAAGATCCAATAAGTGAGGAGACATCAGGTATCAGTGCTGGGACAGTCTGGGGGGGGGTTACCAAAAACTATTGCGAGTAAGTGCCTTAACTGCATAACTTTAAAATGGGAGGAAACCGGAATAAGAAATTTCTTAATAATATCTCCTACGGACAGCCATTGCCCCTCTTCATCCACCAAAGAAAGCAGTTTCCCATCTCCCAGTTGGGACAGCCATTTACGGGGAATCTGCTTCTTATTAATAGTGAAGGATGGGGAATTCCAAATAGACTGGGCTAAGTCTAACTGAGGGGTATAATGCAAAAATGAACATAATTGTGCATATACCCTTAGTGAAGTACCTACTGTGGGGCATTCCTCAACCATTCGCACCTGGGATATTTTAAGATAAAATAAGGTTAGGGGGTCCAGATTCTTAGATCTAATTACATCCAGTTCAATCCTAAGCCAGACCAGTTGTTCCTTTTACGGGCCAGGGGATATCCATCTCAAACATTTTGCTAGATGACTGGCCCAGAAGTATATAGCCAGATGGGGAATCCGCAAACCCTCCTCAAATTTTGGAGCTGCCAATTTGTGATAGGCCAAACGGGGATATTTATCTGCCCAGATAAATATAGTAAATATGCCATGTAATTTTCTGAACCAGAGTAATGGGATAAAAGTATTGAGAAGAGATAAAGGGTAAAAAATTCTAGGGAAAATATTCATCTTGATTATGTTGATCCGGCCCCATAATGATATGGGAAGTTTGGACCACCTATTGAGATCATGGATAATAAGCTGTGAGAGGGATTCATGATTTTCTTTAAACCATGTTAGGGGGTTATGGGATAGTTTAATGCCCAAGTATTTAAATGACCTGGGAGTCCAACATAGATCTAAGGGACTAATATCATTCTTGAATACTTTATGGTTTAATGGAAAGAATAAGGATTTACTGGCATTCAATTTGTAATTGGACAGGTCACTAAATCTTGCTATTTCTTTCAATAAGGCCGGTACAGAAGATACTGGATGAGATAGGTGTATCAACAAATCATCCGCATATGCAGTGACTTTAATTTCATGACGCCCAACCCAAATGCCTTGTATAGAGGTATTATTGAGAATATTTTGGATGAGAGGTTCCAGATATAAATTAAATAACAGAGGAGATAAGGGTCAACCCTGTCTAGTCCCTGAATGAAGTGGGAAGAATTTGGAGAAAGCCCCGTTCCCAGAAATCCTTGCTGTAGGGGTTTCATATAATGCAGCAATCCAGGATATAAATACAGGAGGAAATTGAAAAGCTTCCAAAACTCTGAACAAAAAATTCCAATTCACACGATCAAATGCCTTCTCGGCATCCAAGGAAACCAGACCTGCAGGGAACTCATCATCTCTGGTAGCCGAGAAGACATGAGATAGTGTACGCAAATGATGAGCGCCCTTTCATAAATTCTACCTGGTTCGTACCTATTAACTCAGGGAGAACTACAGTTAACCTATTGGCCAGAATCTTCAAAATAATTTTTATATCTTGGTTTAAAAGAGATATAGGTCTGTAGCTTTGAACAAGCTCAGGATCCTTATCTGGTTTAGGGAGAAGTACAATCAAGGCCTCAAAGAGATGAGGGTCTACCTCTGCCCCGGTTAAAATATATTGGAATAGTCGATTAAGTACTGGTAGTAGAAGATCCCGAAACACTTTGTAAAATAGAGAGGAGAATCCATCAGGGCCTGGGGCTTTAGCTGAGGGTAATCCACTAATAACCTCAGCAATTTCCTCCTGTGATATGGGAGAGACCAAAATACCCTTGTGTTGTACTGAAAGGGAGGGTAAATGGGAATCCCTCAGATAATTCTTCGTGCCCCCTGGGCAGGGAGGTTACTCCATATCACTGTACAGCATTTCATAGTATAGGGCAAATTCTTGTGCTATCTCGGTAGGAGATATTTTCAGAGACCCATCAGCTATTGCCCTAATTGGAGGGATGAATCTCGCAGATTCTTGTTGCTTGATACACAGTGCCAATAGGCGCCCCGCCTTCTCTCCCTGATCTGTGTAACTGGCTCTAGTATGAATAATAGCTAATTATGCTTTTTCCCGAAGTAACTCTAAATATCTGTCTCTCAGCTTCCTCTTGTCTTCTTCTGGGGCACTAACCGAAATATTAATTTCGAGTGACCGAATTTGGGACAATAATGATAATAGTTCTTTCTTCATTGCCCTTTTCCTACTCACCGCCATACTAATAAGGATCCCTCTCATGTAGGCCTTAAAGGCCCCCCATAAAATATCCAGTTTTGCACTGCCTAAGGGGTTGGATAAGAAAAAGAACTCAATTTGCTCCCTTATGAGCTTGCAATACTTAGAATCTTTAAGAAGTTGTTCATTAAGTTTCCATCTTGCTTCCCTATTTGGTAAATTAAGGAATGCCAATTTGAGTAACACCAGTGAATGATCAGAGACAGGGCCAGGTTGGATCGAGGAAGTCTTGACCCCCGGTAGGACAGCCTGAGAAATAAGGATGTAGTCAATGCGGGACTGTAAGCCATGCGCCATTGACCTGAAAGTGAACTCCCTAGAATCCAGAAATAGGAAGCGCCAGACATCACAGAGCCCGCATTGATCCAATAAGTCCCTAAAAGCCCTCTGTCCTGGAGAAACCACTCCCAGTCCACTACCTGACCTGTCAAGATTAGAATCTACAACTTGATTAAAGTCTCCTCCCAATATAATCCTGATGGGAAGCAAAGGCAGGATAATGTTTATGAGTCTCATAAAAAACTCTGGATCATCCATATTAGGGCCATATATACTGCCAAGTAAAAGTGGAACTGACCAGAGAGTGCCTTTAACTAGGATAAACCTACCCTCTGGGTCTTTGATGACTTGTGTAGAGACAAAGGGAATACCCCTATTAATAATAAGCATGGCCCCACAACTATTAGTAGAACCCTGAGCATCATAAACCAGCCCCACCTGCTGTCTCCTTAACTGTAAAGCTTCCGCTTCTAATAAATGGGATTTCTGTAGGAATGTTATCTGAGAACATAATAAGCTTAAATTTTGAGAACCTGATATTGTTTGGGTTTTTTCCTGACCCCCTTAACATTCCAAGTAGCAAAAGTCACCTCCTTGGCCACCTAATAATAATTGTTGAATTTAGTAGGTTCAGCCCTGCACTCAGGATATATAGTACGTGTAACCAAACCCCTAAAGTTGCTGCTGTAAGGCCCTCCTCCACCCCAACCCCCACACAGTTAACCCATTTTGTTTCCCCTACAACCCCTTCCCCTAACAAGACCCCACACCCCGCCTCCACCCGACCCCCACACTACCACAAGCAACGTTTAGCACAGTACTGGGTCTTTTCCTCCATATCCCGCCTCCCGATAATGCACCTCTGCCAATGACAGACCACTTATATCCCGAGGTGCATGTTTAAATTGCAAACGATATTAGCTAACCCTTAACAACTAGAGAGCGGTCCTGGGCTTCCAATGCATGTATGTGCATGAATATTAACCTGATAACAAAGGGAAGAATAAAATAAACTGCCAAATTCATAACTATGACAGGTAACCGCAAAAATCTGAGTGAAAATTAGGGGTTACCTTGCCCCAAGAAGGAACTTTACAAAAAACAGAGCCAGAGGGAAAAACTGATGAAGGAGAATAGCCCCAACTTCGAGCTGAGAACAGAGATTGAGACAAATGTTGAAATTGAGACCCTAAAGAGAGAAAACTGAGAAACATGTCTTCCCTGAGACTGCCAGCCCTTAATTCCAAAAATGCCCCTTGAAAAAATTGGAGTGGTGAAAAGACGGGAAGAGATCCTTCTCGAATTAAGAGCCACATGGACGTGTATTACTTAGGCATGCTGCACCCTCTTGTGACCACCACCCGAACCTGACAGGGTATGTATGAATAGCAAAGAAAGCCCGAGACCACTCTAAAACCCAACAAACTGTAACATGAACACTAATCCTAAATCAACAACCCAAACTTTCCCCCGTATGCAACCCCCCAAAACTGAATACAGTGGAATCCAAACTATATTCCCAGATAGGCCATCCCCAAGACCCTAAAAGTCTTCACCCTGAGCCGAAATTAACATTAGGAAGTCAGGGCTTGAGAGATTGTTAGCAGTTAGGCCATGCATAAAATAGCCCAGTCCAGATGAGAGAACAAAGACATCCAAATACAGCTCGTTGAAATTATCTCCTCCGAGAGAAAGAAAAATAACAGTTCCAATAAACGGCTCTCAGCAACTCCTGACAGTCTAGCAAGACCTCTCAGGGCTCTTGGAACAAGTCCGGTAGCATGGATTTAAGGCTTGACAGGGCAACTTCAGGATCATCATAATTAAACCAGGATCTGTTTACTGAGACTTGTAACCTGGCTGGATACCCCATCCTAAATTTCAAACCCTCTGCGGTGATCTTAGATACAATAGGATGAAACGCTTTCCACTTCAGATGGACCGATCCAGGGAGATCTTGAGCAATTCTCAGCTTTGCATTCTCCCAGCGAACCTCTTGTAAAGCTCTCACTTTCTGCAAAAAATGCTGCTTTTCCAAGTAATTCAAAACGCAGCAAATAATAGGACGGGGGGGGGGAGCATCCGGAGAAGGCTTTGGTTGCTGAGACCTATGAGCTCGCTCTATAATGTATACTGGGCCAAAGGGACAAGGGCCAGCAACCCATTCCACCAGCTTGTGTGTAAATACTACAGCACTCTTCACCCTCTGGTAGCCCTAGTATTACGACTTTATTTCTGCGGCTACGGTCCTCCAAATCTTCGAGTTTAGCCTCTAGATGAGACAACTTCTGTCGCATAGACACCAATTCAGGATCCAGACTCTCCAGCTTCCTCTCCATCGAGACTATTCGAGCTGTATTATCAGAAACCGTTAACGAGACTTCATCCAGTATTCTTGAGAGAGTTTTCAGGTCAATCGCCATATCTTTCATCTCTTCACGAAAAGGTTTAAACTCTTCTAAAAACCTATTAAGCATTAAAGGTTCTTGTTCCCCAGCTTGACATGCAGGATCAGGCTTGTCTGGCCCACTCGAGGCCCGGGATTTCTTTGGGGCCTTTTCAGAAGTAGCGGGGGTGTGTGTTTCTGCGGGGCCTTCTTCATGTAAGTCTCCATCTACCAATCTAACACCCAAAACAGGCTCACAGGATGTTTAGACAGTAGAAGAATTCGCAGGCAGAGGAATTAGAGAAGATTAAATTTCTAAAAAAGACGATTTAATAATCGGGAGGCAGGAGCTCAATGGAGGAGCTTCTACTCAGTACTCTGCATCACATGATCCTACAGAGACAGTATTTTCTCCTTCCTCCTGCTATTAAAACCACCCCTGAACCCCTTCCAATACACCACAACATCCTGGCTGCCTTGCTGTAGGACTTACTATATTAGCCAGATTGTTTTAGAGAGTCACATATGACGACTCCCAGGTCCCATTCCTCAGAAGTAGTAGTAGTGCCCTGCTTAACCCCTCCCATCCAATATTCCATCCTGAAGTTTTGGTTCCCTAAGTGTATTACATGTACGTTGCACTTTTGGCACTGAATCTCAATGGCTAAATCTTGGACCACCTGTCTAATCTTTGCCGGTCCTTCTGCATCTCCCTTACCTTCTCCTCACTGTCTAACCTGCCACAGAGCTTAGTGTCATCTTTGAAAAGACACATCTTGCTCTGTATTCTTTTTCCTATGACACTTATGAACAAAAAAGGTCACATGTCAGCCAACCGGTGCAGTAGTAGTGCTACCACTTGTAGCATTGATGGCCTGGGTGTGGAAGCAAACTTGGGACGTGGAGTGTCAGCTGGGAAGAGGGGGATCGAGCATCCATGGGACTACTCTCCTCCTCCTTTGGGGTGGGTGGGAGGACTTTGAACCTGGCATATGTCTGACCCCTAGTGGTGACTAGGGGTAAGGTAATCTGGGGCCACCAGAAGTGTACAGCTGTGTGGTGGCCATTGACACATGTTGTATGGGAGCACATGGCATGCAACATGATGGCATTGCACATCAGCACCTCCTGGGGAGAACACAGGACACTGGTCACCCACAGGCCCTGCAGCTGACTTTGCAGGCCCTCCCCACAGAACCCGGATCATGTTCGGTGGCGGGGGTTGGGGAACCCCATCGACCCTGCCTGGGAGGTAAGCCCTGAGGGAAAAATGTGGGCAGGTATGCCCTGGAGGAAATCAGAGTGTTAGGCCGGGCAGACAATTAAAAAGGGGCTTATCAGACAAGAGATAAAAGAGATTAACAAACAAAAAGGACTGGTCCCAGTACAGTCAGTTCCAGTGCTCGTTACCTGAGCACTCTAGATGCAACCTATCCAGCCCTGGAGTCTTATCTATTTTCATGACTGCTTGCCCAGTTCTGACCTTTTGCCCTGTGACTACCATGTGTCTCATGTCTGGAATCCTCTTGCTGCAGATTTTATGCCACTCTCTGGCAGGGGGCTGCTATTCTCTGCCCCAGAGGAGCAGAAGTAGTCATTGTGATTGGTTGGCATCTCATGGCACTCCAGACATTACCTCATGGGGTTACAGCCCACCTGATAGGCTAATGATGCACATGACCCAGATCAGATTTCCAGTATATCCAGGTCCCAGGAACCCCTGCTCTCCAGTTGTAATTTGTGCATCTGAATAGGCAAGAAGCATCCAGAGAACCCCTGTCTGCTTTCATCCTTTAAGGTAGGAAATGCATTTTATTTAGCCTTCTTGGGCTGTTGTTCAAGAACTATGGATAGCATTTTTGTGTTACTGTTTATGAAGGAGCCTCTGGCTCCCAGAAATTCTACATGAATACAGTCCATTCGTTTTAGGGATTCTCTTTGATGTGGCTAGTTATGTGCTTCTATCGTTTCCTGGAGGCCTCCCAGGCATTTTGAGCCCTCCTACAGAGCGAAGCGTCGTTCCCTGGTGGGCCCTTCAGACCAAAACCAGCGTGCTGTCTTCCTCTGCAGCCACGCGGCACCGCACGCGTTCCCCTAGCAGGCCCACGCCACTAGGAACTCTCCGCGAGTCGCCTCTGCTCCCCGCGACCACGTCTATCTCGGCCTCCGCTCTGAGGCCTTCCCTCGCTACCTGGCGTGAGTCGCCTTTCTCCCAGCGACTCCGCGGCACCTGGCGTCCCCACCGGTCGCCTCTGCCCCGCGACCCGGTCCCACCCATCCCAGGCCTTACTAAGCGCCGCTGGTCCTGCGGCCTGTTGGTCGGCCCGCGAGTCGCCTCTGCCCCCGCGACTCTGCGGATTACCCACACTCCTCCCTTGCTGCAAGGCCTATTACTAGGCCCACGAGTGCGCCTCTACTCCCCCACGACTCCATGGTGCGTCTGGACCCTCCTGTGACCCCTTCACCCTCAGGCCTTGGCCCCTTTCCAGCCTCGCGAGTCGCCTCTGCTCCCCGCGACTCTGCGAACTCTCGGCCACTCCCTGGGCCGCCCAAAATTTCCAGGCCTCGGCCTAATCCACAGCCGCGAGTCACCTCTGCTCCCCGCGACTCCGCTGCCTATACCCTACGCCCCAGCATGCACTCCGCCTAGAACTCCTCACCCCCCAAAAAAAAAGAAGCCCTACCTCGGTGGGGGTGAGGACAGCGTGACGCTCCCAGGCCAGACACTGGCCTCCCGATCCCTCGAGGGAGCTCAGGGGACGTCCATCGGGGGAGCTCAGGGGACGTCCATCCGCCTCTATCCCAGGCCCCTAGCAGAGCACGACGGGAACAGGAGCTGTTATATGGTCTGGTGGAGGCAGTGTATGTTTTTCTGGTACTGCAGGATCCAGGTTCTAACCTGGGCAGCAGCTTTAGGGACGCGACTCAGCGGGCCCACGCCCGCGAAGGCCTCTGCCTGGACCGCCTCTATCCCCCTCACTCCCTCCACGAGCAGGCAGGTGGTCTGGCCAGTGGTTTAGGGCCCTGCAGTGCACTCTCCGGCCCTAAGCTCCTCCCTGTGCGGATCTCCACTGTCTCCTGCGACGCCAGCAACGGGGGGGTCCGTCCATGAACAGCAGCCTTTTTTCACAGGGGCCTCAAGCCACTCATTGGCCTCCTTCGTCTGCAAAAAAAAAAATGAGACTTAACAGTTCACTCGGGTCCCTCCCATAGCGACCCCAGTTGGACACCGCAGAGCTACTGCCCGGGTACCTCACACAGCGACCCAGGCAGATCCTGCGATCCCCATTCCCCAGCTCGGGGGGTCGTGGCCCCCTCCCACAGCGGGCCCGCTCTCCCGAGCAGGATCGCCAACCTGGGGATAAGGGGGAAAGGTTTCGACTAGAAGTCTCCACCCACGTGGCTCGGGATAAGGGCCCTCACACAGCGCCTTTACCACAGAAGCCTTCTAACTGGGTCTAAGGGGGGAAAAACGCCAGAGTCTTTTCCTCCGCTCAGATCTCTCGCTCTTATCTTGCAGATGGTTAAGGCAAAGAAGTGCACCGCGTGCAGTGCGACCCTCCTCCCTCAAACTCCAGGGCCCCTATGCGCAGCCTGCCTCATGGACGACGAGCTGGCCTTAACAGAGAGAACTCCACCGCTGGCTCCTTCGCTACCCGGCCCCAGCACCTCGACATGGGTGGACCCGGGCTCCCTACTGATTCAAAACCAGAAAGCTGCAGTGGCCATGATGGAGAGCCAGCAAAACTTCATGCTGAAGATCATGGAGAAGCTGGAGTTACTTACACATAACAGAGCTAGACCGTCCAACGCGGAGCCTCCCCATCAGACAGACCCTCCAGAGGAGCCACCGGCACCAGAGGAACCACTCCCCAGCATTCCCCACGATGGAAACACTGAAGAGAGGGAGAAAGAGGATGAGTTCGACGAGGAGGAGGAGGAGGAGGAACACGGCATGGATTCGGACATAGAGGACCTCGAGCCAACTCCGTCCCTGACCTCTAAACTGTGCGCATTCGAGACTATTCCCGGTCTCATGAAAGTCATCAAGGCCACCATGGGCCTCACCACGGAGGAACAAGGAGGGGAGAAGACGGAATCCAAGCTAGACCCTATGATCCAGCTAAGGACCATCACCCCAGAGACCTTCCCAGTCTGCCCGGCCATTGAAGAACTGATTCACACCGAATGGCAATCCATGGATCCGGGCAGAATGCCGAACAAAAGGAATTTACTCAAAATGTACCCGATTCAGGGCGACAAGTCCGACGCCTGGTGCAAGGCCCCCTCCATCGACCCCCAAGTGGCAGCCTTGAGTAAGAAGACCGTGCTGCCGTGCAGCACCATAGCACTCAAGGACCCTACCGACAAGAAGATTGAGGACATGCTTAAAAAGACTTTCGAAATCAAAGGTACCATGGCCAAGGCAATGACAGCGGCGATCTATACCTCGAGGGCCCAGATCCGCTGGTTGGAGGAACTGCAGGAGCAGGGAAGTCCGAAGTCGAGGGAGGCTGAACTATTAGACTGTACCCTCGATGCAGCCAAGTACCTCGCAGACATGGCAGTGGACTTCTTGCGCCTCCAGGCCAGGGCGTCCGCCATCATAAATCGGGCCCGCAGAGCACTATGGCTCAAACTCTGGGACGCCGACTCAGAATCTAAGACTTTGCTACAAAATTTACCCCTTAAGGGGGGTCATGTATTTGGGGAAGGCCTACAGACTTATCTGAAACAGAGGGAAGAGGGTAGGGACCTCTTAAGGAATAGATCAAGACCCTCACATCTACCAGCTGCTAGGCAGAGGTTTCGGCCCGGGGCCAAGAACCAAAGCCTCAGGGAACCCTACTCACAGAACCATTCCTTTCGGAGTCGGGCCCCCACATCCTTCTCACGTACTCCCGCTTTCAACAGCTACAAGTCCCCCTCCTCCTTCAGACCTAGAGGTCAAAGGTCAGGAGGCCATGGAAGAGGATTCAGGGGAAAACAGTGACTCCATTTCCCCGAGAACCCCTCGGTACCCCCCAGTCGGCCAGCAGTTGGCTCTGTTCGCCCACCGCTGGGAGATCACCATGTCAGACAGGTGGGTCCGGGACGTGGTCTCCAGGGGATACACCATAGAGCTGACTCACCAGTCCATACCCCAACGGTTCATCTCGTCTCCCATCTCCAGAAGGAGGGCCTCGCCACACCAGGTACAGAGTATTCTGGCAGATCTGATCCAGAACAGGGCCATTCAACCAGTCCCAGTTCAGAAGCAAGGGGAAGTCATGTACTCCATCCTCTTCCTAGTGCCCAAAAAGTCGGGGGAGCTCAGGCCCATCCTGGACCTAAAACGTCTGAACAAATACGTACTCCCGCGAATGTTCAAGATGGAGACGGTCCGGTCCATCCTACGAGGGATCAGAGTAGGCGACTTCCTAACCTCAATCGATCTAAAGGACGCCTACCTACATATCCTCATCATCAAGAGCCACAGAAGGTTTCTACGCTTCCACGTACTGGGTCAGCACTTCCAGTACCGGGCACTCCCATTTGGTCTGTCCTCAGCCCCCAGGGTCTTCACCAAGGTCTCCATCACCTTGGTGGCCAGGCTCAGGGAACAAGGGCTGGACATAGTTCCGTACCTAGACGACTGGCTCATATGCGCACGGTCCAGAGATCAGGCGCATGCTCATACAGAGCTCGCCGTATGGGCGCTCAGGGACCACGGTTGGGTGGTGAACGAGGAGAAGAGCCAGCTCCGTCCAACCCAACAGATCGAGCATCTGGGGGCCATCATCAACTCAGCAGATGGCTGGGCAAAGCTGGCCCCAGTGCAGATCCGCAGTCTCCGAAAAACTGGCCGGGCAGTTAAGGTCGCACCCTCACACCACAGTGGCAGAGGTCGCGAAACTCCTGGGCTGCATGGCCTCCTGCATCGACCTCGTCCCATGGGCCAGGTGGCACATGCGTCCACTCCAACATTTAATCCTGGCAAACGGAGCACCAAACGAGTTCAACTTGCACCGCCCGGTACAGCTACCCGCGGAAGTGAGATCTTCCCTGAGGTGGTGGGTCACTCCAGGAAATCTGACCAGAGGAGTTCCACTGGAAGCACCTCCCCCGATTCCAATCGAGACAGACGCGAGTCTCTCCGGTTGGGGAGCCTGCCTGGGGGACGAGTCAGCACAGGGCACCTGGTCCCAAATGGAGGCCCTACTTTCAATAAACGTACTGGAGATGAGAGCGGTGTTCCACGCGCTAAGGGCCTTCCACCACATCATACAAAGGCAGTCGGTTCTGATCAAATCAGACAACCGCGTGACGGTGGCATACATAGCAAAACATGGGGTACCAGAAGCAAGGCCATGTCACGGGAAACCGCCAGAGTAATGAGCTGGGCTCAAACTCACCTATCCCACCTAGGGGCGGTCCACTTAGCCGGGAAACTGAACATAAGGGCGGATTGGCTCAGCCGCCAACAGATTCATCCCGGAGAATGGCGTCTGCACCCAGACCTGTTTCACCTAATCCAGACAGTGTGGGACCCCGTGTCCATAGACCTAATGGCATCAAGGGACAACGCCCAGGCGGACAGGTACTTGTCCAGGTTCAGGGACGTGCACTCCCAGGGCACAGACGCCCTGTCTCAGGAGTGGCCTCGGCACGGCACATATGTGTTTCCCCCGCTGCCCCTCATTCCTCAAGTCGTGGAAAAAATCCGGAAATCCCGAATCACTGTCATACTGGTGGCCCCATACTGGCCCCGATGATCGTGGTTCGCAGCGATAACAGAGATTGCCTTGGCCAGCTTCCGATTCCCGATCCGGCCAGATATGCTGTCGCAGGGTCCCGTGATGCACCCGTCCCCTCAAACTCTGAATCTCACGGCCTGGCTCCTGAGAGAGACCGACTATCGGCCTCCAGGTACCACGAGTCAGTCATAGGCATGCTCCTCCGGTCGCGTCGCGCCTCCACCACCTCCACATACGAGAGGCAATGGGCCGTCTTCTCACAGTGGTGCCAACGTCGAGGCTCGGTAGCGGAACAAGCTGATCTCCCCACTATCCTGTTGTTCCTGCAGCAGGGGGTGGATAAGGGACTGGCACCCTCCTCTCTGAGGGTGCAGCTGGCAGCCATAGGGGCGGCCAGAGGTCTGGTCGAGGCACCCACCAGGAGCCCACCCAGATGCAATCCGGTTCATAGGGCGTGGACCTCATGCGACCCAGGGCCAGACCTGGGGTCGCACCTGGGACCTACCTCTGGTACTGGACTCCCTAAGAGCACCACCATACGAACCCCTCACCGGAAGCAGACCTCTTCTGGGTAGGCCTGAAGACCGCTTTTGTGGCCATCTGCTCGGCCAGGAGAATTGGGAGCTCGGTGCGCTATCTCGCGCACCGCCCTACACCACCTTCAGCCCGAAGGAGTGCGGCTGGACTGTCCCGGCATTCCAACCAAAGATCCCACCAGTTCCATAGGGAGCGACCAATGAACCTACCCCTGACCCGCCCTACTCCACAGGATGGGAACAGTTCCACGGACCCTCTGGACGTCGGGTCAGCCCTCTCGGTCTACCTGGCCAAGTCTCAACCCATCCGCAAGACGGAGAGACTCTTCATTGTCTCAAAGGGTCAACGACAGGGGCTAGCGGCATCCAAAACCACCATCGCAGGCTGGATCAAACGGGTCGTGCTCCGCGTCTATACGGAAAAGCGTCTGACCCCGCCACAGGGGATCAGAGCACACTCCACAAGGGCGGTCGCCACCTCCTGGGCGGAATGAGCACTGGTATCTCCTGAGGACATCTGTAGGGCTGCTACTTGGAGCTCCCTACACACCTTCGCGAGGCACTACAGGCTAGATCAACTCCAGGATTTCAGGCCGGCCTTCGCCTCTCACGTCCTTGCAGCGGCCCCATCTCTCGGTCCCTCCGATCCATCCGAATCCCACCCAGAGACTTAAACTCCTTCTTATCTCCCATGAGGTAATGTCTGGAGTGCCATGAGATGCCAACCAATCACAATGGGTGTTTACTCACCTGGTAAAGGTGATTGTGTTGGTTGGCATCCATGGCACTCCAAGGCCCTCCCTCGGGTATGATCGGAGCGTACCACAAGAAAAGGATAGAAGAGATTCAGGAGGTCCCTACTCCTTCAAACTTATTCCGCTGCAACAGAACTCAAGTTGAACCATGGTTCGAGGTAGTGTGTACAGAATAGGCAATAAATTCAGGCCTCTGGCCCCATTAATTGTACCCTGTCGTTGCATATCTCATCCTTAATAGTCTCTATTGGGTGCATTGCTTGCTTGTGTTATATTCTCTTCCTTTCAGCTATGGAAAATTCAAACTGGAGAGCAGGGGTTCCTGGGACCTGGATATACTGGAAATCTGATCTGGGTCATGTGCATCATTAGCCTATCAGGTGGGCTGTAACCCCATGAGGTAATGTCTGGAGTGCTATGGATGCCAACCAACACAATCACCTTTACCAGGTGAGTAAACACCCATTAAGTACAGCTTCCTTTTGCCCATCCTCATTGTTTATCTGGACCCCTTCCACTAGCCTTACAATTTCCCCTCTCGTCTTTCTTTTTTTCCCCTAATGTAGCTGAGAAACTGTTTTTCCTCTTCCTTGACACCTTTCACAATATGCAGCTGTTTCTGCTTTTGTACCCTAACTGCTCTCTTGGCCTCCTTCATCTATACTTGGTTATTTCTTCATTCCTTGTTCTCCTGTTTCTCTTTGGATGTGATGAAGGTGTAACCCCCTCCTAAAGAAGGCTTATCTTTGGTTCTCTTTGGAGCATGGTTGCTGCCTTCCCATGCTCCTTTAACATGGGCCTGCTCCAAACTTCAGCTGCAGGACCCTGAGCTGGACTGGACACTGTTATAAGTTCTGCAGGCTTGTTTAGTGCCCTTCTCACTGTGGCTTGCCTGTCACCACCTCTCTTTCTTCAACTGGCCCCTGGACTGCCTTAAGGGTCAGGGAGCCCACAGCAAGGAGGTTGTGCAATTTCAAGCAGCTCACAAAGCTGCACAAAGAGCAAAACTGCTCCTGCCCTCGGAACATGAACTTTGGAGACTCGTTCAGCTCTGTAAAACAACTAAATTAGTACAGTACTCTCTGTCCCTGTTAAGCTAATGCCAGTTTGGAGCTCAGCTCTACAAAACAGCTCTGAATTGCAAGCTGGCTCAGGACTGTATGTATGCTTCTCCCCTTGAACTGACAGCCGCTGAGATCCAGGGGTTAAGTATAATAACTAGTGCATTAGATGCTAGTCACTGAAGTTTGATGCCTGAATTTCTGTACTAGAGAGAGCCATGTGCAATAGAGCAGATTTGTCTGAAAGAAATCTCTGAGGAGAGGAGAGGAGAGGGTTTCTGAATAGCTCCCAATAGCTATTTCTGTTTGACCAAACAGTTTGTCCAAAACAGACTTGAGACCCCTTTAAAAGGGAATTGATGCATGTAGAGTGCCAAGCCTGGACTCTAGTATTGAATCAGATAAGAGGTCACCTTGAAAACTGCTCTGCTTCTGGGAAGGTGGTGAGCCACTGCCTTCTGCTGCTGTTAGGATTTTATCCAGACAGGGGATTGAGCCAACTGAGGTCCTGAGTGACTGCCACCTGTTGGAGTGGGTGAAGGCAAGTCCGCATGTGGGATGAAATGGTTCTTCGTCATCCAGAGTATTACAGCCCGTATCCCCACAGCCTGCACCCCACACCACCAGAAGCATGTTGGGTCAGCTGTATCAGTAACTAACTAACAGAACAAAGCTCCAATCATCTAAAGTCATGACGGCCCGCACCCTTTGCCTGCGGGAGCACACTGGGTCCACCACACCTCTACCCAGCCTACAGAAAAGACCTTCCAGCCATAATCTGTCTATGAAGAGGCGATGTCCCCATGGAAATAGTACTTGCCTGTCATTTAAAGTCATGAGTACTGGGTTTTGCCCTCAGAATTTATCATTCCTATTGTTTAGCTAGCTAGCTAGCTAGATACTTTCTGGGCATTCCTGCACTACCCTAGAATCAAGCCCACAGCTACAGCATACAGCCAGGAGCAATTGTTTTGCTGTACATCCAGTTGCATAATTTGCCGGTCAGCAGCTGCAGCCAACAACTGAATTTACACGGTACCGCACTGAGGTCCAAGCATCACAGGCCTGCAACTCTGCATCTGTGTGCAGACTCAAACTGTAATTGGGAGCTCCCAGAGGGACTGTGGAGTTAATTTGTGCACCAGTGGGGGTAGAAGAGCTGAGACATGCCTTACGGTGGAGTTGCATGCAAACTGTTGTCTTAGTTTATTTTTATCTTTGCTTCCCTTGCCCCCTACCATGTTTTACAACACCAGAATAAACCAATTGGTTATTTATTTGCAAATGCTAATGTATTTTGCTATTATTGCCTCGCTGTTTATTTGCATGCTTTGAGTGGTAAGTGGGGAGGAGACTGTGTTATTGTGTTTTTTGTCACAGAGGGTTGGGGTTGTATTTATGTACTGTGGGGAAAGGCCCTGGCAGTGCTCTGTCATAATGATCCCCATAGGTGGATGCACAATGACACTTTCCAAGCCTATTTCTAACCACAAACCCAGACTTCATTCACCCAAAGGCATAACAGACTTTGCCATTTATCATCTCCAGGTTTAGTCAGCACACCTCATGGGTGGGAGTGGTTACAATTTTAAAGGCTCCGCTGGGATTTCTGCAGCTTTATGCAACATCTTCCTGTAGCAGAAATAGAGTTTGGTGCCCCCCCTCCAATTTTCCACTTCATGATGCATCGCAACTCATTGCTAGACTGGTGCAAGGGTGAGGACCTTGATCAGAAAAAAGACATTTTGGTGCACTGGATCCCTGAAGGAACCCCTAGGGACTGTCTCAAAAGTGTCATAGGCAGCCTGAAAAGTTTGGGAAAAGTGACTGTTTTTGGGAGAGTTTACAGTTCAGCTCGACAGACATTCTGTATTCTGATGCTGTGCCAAGAGGATGTTGATCCTTCAAGGGTGCTCGGCCATCTCACTGGTGATGGAGACCCCACCCCATGATTCATAGAAACCTATGCAAGCCTGGAGCCTCCCCATGAGGGCCTTTAACTCCTTTGTTCCCACAGACGCCATATAGCGTCGGAACCATCCATAGCTGGATCCGACCCAAAATGGCCACCAGGAGCAAATGAGTTAAGAGCAAAGTGAATCTGAACAGAAGCTGCAATCTGTTTTGGCTGCCAAGGGAAAGACTATTCAAGACATAAGAGCATTCTTCAAGGAAGAAGAACCAGCACAGGCAATACCACCCAGCGGAATCTGACTTGAAGGATGGGACTGGACCTCTTATTTGGACACACCCTATTAACAGTACAGGAGACTGAGTACTTTTTCTGAATGTACCCACTCCTCCTGGGGATGATGACTACGAAAGCTGGATGAGCCAGGCCACACAGATGGAGAAAGTGTGGAACTGTTCAGATGAGATGAAGTGCAAAAGAACTGTAGAGAGCCTGAGAGGCATTGAATTGGACATTATCCATTCCCTACATGCCACACAGCTGAACTGCACTGCAAGTGACCACCTTGCCATGCATAACAGTACATTTGGAGCAGCTGAGTGGAAGAAGGACCTAATTTTCCAACTAGGAGACATCACACAAAAAGAGAGAGAAACATTGTCTCATTACATGACCCGATTGGAGACTGTGATTCAAAGAATTGTGGAAGCTGGAGGATTTACCACTGCAGAGACTGACAGATGAGACTGGACTAGACTTTGCAAGGAGTTGTATATTCTCACTAGACACTGTTGTCTCTCAAGTTGAAAGAATGCAGAGCAGATCCCCTGAACATCTGACAGCTACTAGATGAAGTAAGGGAAGAAGCACAGGCAGCCATTGCCAAATCACTGAGGGCACCTACAGCGAAAGTCTACCCCTGCAGCCACAAATTGACAGCCGATGAGAGAAAAGTGATGCCCCAGACATGAGCACTCAGCTGAAGGAATTCGCCGTGTGTGTGAAAGCCTTACAGATGGTACAGGCACTTCATACACAAGCTGGCTTCCTGTCTCCTGGTCGTGGATGCACACTGAATCCTTCATCTGCCCAAAGTGGCAGGCATTGACCCATGATGCTGCCCAGAGATAGACTATTCTGCTTTCACTATGGAGGGACCTGGTTAAATAAAGATTGATTGATTTATTGATTGATTAATTGATTGAGATGATGGACACTTCACATGAGGCTGTGTCAGGCCCAAGATCCAGCAGTTCATAGACCAGAAATGGAAAAGATGGCAACAGTCACAGGGAAATGACAGCAGAGCCAAGTAAGGGAGCAATCTGGGACTCTGAGACTGAACAGCTGCACAAGATGGACAAATACCATTACCTCTGTTCAACACAAGTTTCCACATGGATTGATGCTTCCCATCCCAACCACACTGATATCCACTGAGGGATACTCATGTGAAGCCATATTGCATAGGGGATCACAGGTCATCATTATCTACTGATCCTTTAACCGGACATACCTGAAACACCTGCCCTTGCAATCACTAGAAGGATTTTCCATCTTGGGATTTGAGCAGTGCCAGCTACTCCTATGATGGATTCATTGCTGTGCAAATCAAATTCCGAGAGGCTTTTGCTGAAATCCCTCAAAGGATTGATTCCTTGGCTCTCATTTGTCCTGATGCCCAGATATTGGACAAAACACCAGTGCTAACTGGAACCAGTGCCAATATGTTTGGGTGCCTGGTCCACTTGTGCCTGCAGAAGGCAAGGGAGCAAAATTACCAGACGTTGCCAATTTATGCCACTATGCTTACTGCTCACCTGGAGAAGGAAGACCAGGCCTACAACAATCCTCAGGGGAGTCTGGGAGTCATAAAGAAAGAAGGAAAAGAGTCTTTGATTGTGCCCCCTAAGACTGAGTGCCTAGTAGATGGAGCCGTGGACTGCCATGAATCCTTGCCAGACCAGA
This sequence comes from Neoceratodus forsteri, assembly GCA_016271365.2. Classification (NCBI taxonomy): domain Eukaryota; kingdom Metazoa; phylum Chordata; order Ceratodontiformes; family Ceratodontidae; genus Neoceratodus; species Neoceratodus forsteri. Next base: position 862,219,947 of record CM057455.1, read on the forward strand.
TAATCACTGCTAAGTCCTTGGGAAGAGGTTTGCCAAGCAGTCTGATGCTTCAGCGAGGAATATTACCTAGTACCAATGGTAACGGTGAAGAGGAACAACATTAAGTTAAAGAACTAAACACATAAAGATTTGACAAAGCATTCTGGTATGGTACTAGCCAACCTGTACACTGCTGAGTGGTAGTTGCACCATCCCATCAGAAGATGACCCCTCGATTTGACAAAGAACTTTTCCATTTTGATTTGTCTCCCATTCTCCCAACTGTAAGAAATGATTGCAACATGCACTGGCTGTTCAAGCAAAAGAAGGGTTAATTCCAGTATACCCCTCTCTTGAAGGAGACATTTACTATTTCTGGTTGGGTCATCAAGTGATAACAGTCATATCAGTAAGCAGAAAAGAATGCTGGATGAACACCACATAAAGTTCCAATATTGAACCACTTTATTGTCTTAATTCACACAACCAGAAGGTGGAGATGTTTTATGGCTCCAGTACTTAATCAGGCCCACTGTGTTTCTGTGTATTCAGAATATTTTGTCCATATTTTTCTCAATGATTTAAAAATGATCTGCCTTTAAATGGATTTGCTGTTTTCTGACATCACAGCTTCATCCCTCTCTATTTCATGTATCTGGAGCCATGCTCCTATTTCATTCACTGGTACCAGTAGGCAAATTGCCTAGCTGAGGAGGTCCTCCTCTATACTGTGAGAAGTCGGCAGGATGGCTGGGTGATTTTCCTACTGGTACCAGTGAATGAAATAGGACCATGGCTCCAAATACATGAAATAAAGGGGGACGAGGCTGTCATGTCAGGAAACAGCAAATGCCTTTAAGGGTGGGTCATTTTTGAATCATTGAGAAAAACATGGACAAAATATTCTGAATATACAGAAATACAGTGGGCCTGATGAAGTGGTGGAGCCATTTAACGTCACCCCTTTCTGACTGCGTAAATTAAGCCAATAAAGAAGTTCAATATTGGAACTTTATGTGGTGTACATCCAGCATTCTTTTCTGCTTATTGAACAGGCATTGGCTGACCAGTCAGATGATTTCTCATGCAATGAGTGGAACATGGGATGTGCCAAAGGGGAAGAACACTGTATACAGCTACATGATGACCACCCCTTCAGAGAAAGGTCAAGAAGACCAGCACCTGCTGATACTGTACATGTCAGATGACACCTGCAAGAACGCTTGGTGACAGGTATCATAAAGGAGTCTCAGAGCCCCTATGCTTCACCTATAGTGGTAGCCCAAAAGAAGGCTGGTGCCATAATAATGTGCATTGATTATGACATCCTTAATCAAAGGACCATTGCTGACCAACACACTATACTTCAAGTGCAAGATGCCCTGGGCAGCCTCACAGGAAGTAGATGCTTCTCCATGCTGGACTTGCACAGTGGATACTATCAAATACTGATGGCTCAGAAAAACAAGGAGAAGACCACCTTTATCTGTCCTCTTGGTTTTTATCAATTTGAGAATATGCTGCAAGGGCTATCTGGCACTCCAGCAACCTTCGAGTGCCTAATAGAGAAGGTGGTGGGGGATATGAATCTCATAGAGCTCTTAGTCTACCTGGATGACCTCACAGTGTTTAGGAGGACACTGGAAGAACATGAAGCCTGACTGCTAAAGGTGCTGGACCGACTGAAAGAATATGGTCTAAGGCTCTCCCTGGACAAGTGTCCAGTCTTTCATACTACTGTCAAATATGTTAGGCACATCATATCAGAGCAAGCAATCAGCACTAACCCAGCAAAGGTGGAAGGCCTCACAACTTGGCCAAGACACAACAATTTAAAAATACTCCAGTCTTTCCTAGGGTTCCATGGATACTATAGGAGATTCGTGAAGGACTACTCCATGGTTGTGAGGCCTTTGAACAACTTAACTCAGGGGTATTCTCCAACCTGAAAGACCAAAGGTTCAGGGATCCAACAGAAACAACCGTCAGAATACTACAAGACCAATGAACCTTTAGGAACAGATGGACTATGGACTGTGAAAACGCTTTTCAAGGGATCATTCTATGCCAGATGGTGGCTCCTGTATTGGCTTTTGCTAACTATACCAAGCCGTATACCCTTCACATTGATGCCAGCTAGTGGTGGGGCGAAGTGCCTAAAATTTGCTACGTGTAGTATTTCATGTAGAACCTGAAATTCGTGTAATAATTCACAAAGTGAAGCGAATAATTTTGCATCTCAAATGTAACGTGAAGTTCCCATTGTTCTTTAAAGACTTTGCATTACTTCACCTTGTTTTTGTGCTCTTTAAGGTGAATTTTTGCAGTGAATCATGAGATGTAAGGTCACATGGGCTCTATATTGTCTTGCACAGCCTCAGTTCATCATCATGTGTGTAGTGGAAAGCTGAAGACAGTTTGCTGTCAGAGCTCTGAGATATAAACCCTCGAAAAACCTTTAAAAATACCTTTTTGCCACAAAAGTTTGTGTCAAAATTTAGTAGATCGATTGTAGTAAACCCTTATGTGATTATATCATCGAGCATTTATTGATTTTTTGTGAATATTGAATATTAATTTAGTTGATTCAGTGTCTGTACTGAGAGACACTGTAGAAGTATGCTTCGTGGGAGGGGTGGATCTGTGGTGTATAAGGGAGATTAGTGAGAAAGGCAGTTTTTCTAAGTGTTGTTGGCTACTGTTTTATTATTTTTGTGTTGAGGTACGCACAGGACAATTTCACTTAATTGTTTCTAAGTTTTTTCTGTTTGCTGGGCATTTTTTCAGTTGTTTTAAAAGACTGTCTGTGATGTACTTTACTGAACAGCTAAAGTTTCTGTGCCTGACTTTTAATCTGTGTGTGTGCTGTCAATTGATACACATTTTATTGTGGCACCACAATTGCAGTATTGTGACATTCTCAGCCTGTTCTGCAATATTTTCCCTGCTTCTGTGTAAGTAGCTACTTCGTGCCCTCCCCACCCCCCATCAAAACAAGGTATTGTTTTTGACTATCGGATTTTTAAAAACTGGTGAAGGATTCCAGGACAGGTCTTGTGGTATGCCTGTGCAGCTGGATTTAGGGTTTTGCTTCCCATCATCCCAAAAGTACAGAAATACAAAATTGCTGTTAATTTTCTGTGTAATCTTAAAAAACGCCTGCAAAGAGACAGTCAGGTAAAATTATTTTTGGTTGTGGCCCTGCTGCCAAGAAAACTATTAGCTGCGGAAGTTGTGATGATGAGGCAGGTTCATCAGGGGCTAGCAAGTCTAGCAGTGTTAAGAGTGGTTGTGGCCATGGCCATGGTAGTACACAGCAGAAGGGAAAGTTAAGTAGTTGGTGCAAGTAAAGGGATTTCTCAGACTCTGTTTTTCACAGCGAAATCAGTCACTTTAGTGCTGGTTGGAGATGCTGTTGTCGCTGCTGGTAGTAAAGTTAGTGAGGGAATGGTTGATAACAGTATGAGTACTGCTACAAGTTCAACCTTGTTAAACTTATCAGGTGGGAAAAATATAGCTGAATCTGCAGACTTGAGTGCAGATGTTGTCCCACCCCCCCACAGCAGTTGAACATAATTCTGATCATGATGATGACTCAGTCTCATGTTTCTGATCTTGATATTAGGCAATCCAAACATCCAGATGTCGATGAAAAAAGTGTGGTTGATAATATTGAGTCTGTGGCTGGAATATCTCCACAGGAGGACAGCATCCAAACTGATTTGTGGATGATGATTATGATGATGATGCTAGTGACCCCATTTGGGAACCAGACAAAAAGAAAGTGAAGGTGGCTGTTTGTAAACAGTCTGTTAGTCAATCACCCCTCCTCAAAGTTCGGATGTACAGTGTCTATTGCTGATCCTGATGTGATAGTCATAGATTATGATGTTCAGTCAAAGTCCAAGCGTGCACAAACCAGAAATCATGCAGTACCCCCCCCCATTTCATTGCCAACAAAAGTGCAGTTCCATATGCAGCACCAACAGCGATATGTGAAGAGTAGGGCATCCAAAGCCCTAGTTTGGGATTTTTTTGTACAAGATGGCAACAATGAAACAGTAGCAATCTGCCAGCTTTGCCAGGTACGTGTGAAGCGTGGTAAAAAAAAGGGTAGCCATTTGTGCACTGGGGGCTAGCATACTCATCTGGAGAGCAGGCACATGGCACTGTGGACTCGGCACCAGAGGGGAGCTAACGCCGTAGTTGAGCATTCACCCTCAGCCACATTAGACAGCATGGTATCTCCTTCCTTTGGTGTAAGTAGCCATGTTGGTAAAAGTGGTGAAATAACACCGGAGGATTACTACAGGCATGAGGAGGATGTAATTTGGAATGTTCAAGCAGTGGTCAGAGTAGCAGTGGAGGTCCATGTAGTAATTCTACTACATCAACCCGGTGCTTAAAATGGAAAATAACCACATTTATTGGACTATCATCTGTGCACCCACCATCACACATCCAAGGTACCCCATCCATGTCAGTTAGCAGAGTAGAGCCATTTGGCACACCACATGCAAAGCAATGAACAATGCAGCCCACGTTGCACAGCCTTTTTGCACATGACAGTAAATATCCACCAAATCATGCAGTTGTACATGAACTCAATGCTGCCATAGCAGAAATGCTGGCAATTGACCTTTTGCCATTTTCCTTTGTGGAGAATGCGGGCTTCCGGCATTTTGCGGCACATGAATGTCCAAAATGGAAGGTCCAGTCCTGGACATACTTTTCCACCCATGCTGTCCCTGAGTTATATTGTATGATGACAGAGTCTGTAAGACAATAACTGAATAAAAAAAGGTTTAAACACTGAAAAATCACAAGCAAGCAACTTTGAACAAGTAGCTAAACAGCACTGTACAGATCTGCTGTACCAGCCCTTTCTGTAAGAAGAAGTGAACATAAAACACTGACTTCCTGCCTATTTAACTGCCTTCCTGAATCATGTGACATGCAGACCTGCAGAGACAGTCAGGCATGTGATCAGTGGTCTGTTTCTTAATGACTTTGCCTTATGAAAATGGAACTCGAAATGAACTTGAAGTGGACAATGCGAAGTACAGCGAATTTCCACTTTTTAATGGAAATTTCACGTAGTGCTATGTGAATTCGAAGTGGACCACTTTGGGTTCACTTCACCAGTGAATTAAAACTTGGTTGCATCTCATATGCCAGCATGGAAGGACTGGGTGCTGTACTTTACCAAGAGCATGAAAATGGTATGAGACTGGTTGCCTACACCAGTCGTAATCTAAGTTCATCTGAAAAGAACTATCCAGTCCATAATTTGGCGTTCCTTGCACTGAAGTGGGCAGTGACTGATCAATTTCATGACTATATTTATGGAGCCAGGTTTATTGTATTAATAGACAATAACCTGCTGACCTATGTGTTAAGGACTGTCAACCGTGACGCCACTGGGCATAGATGAACCTCCGCTTCTATCTGCTTACATCTTCCATTTGCAATACCATCTGGAACGGAACAACATTGATGCAGATGCCCTGTTCAGATGACCACATCATTTTCTCTCTCTCCATGGAGGGGCCATAGACCTATATATCTGAAGATGGAGTGACAGAAATCTGCCAGCTAATGGTTCCTAATGACAGCCTTGCTCCAGTCAACCCTGACAGTGTCATGTATGCCCACTTTGCCACACTGCATAATACTTCTTTGCCTCACCTCAGACCTGCAGATGTAAGACATGCACAGTGGATAGATTCCAGTCTGTAGGACATCACCCTAGGCAAAGAAAAGGACTTGGCTTCCACTCATGCAAAATCAAATCTTTCAGATGTGTCATTTCTCCTGAGGGAATGGGACAAACTTTCACTAAAGAATGGACTGCTGTATCGAATCACAGAAATGAAAATGCCTTTCCCCTAAAAGCAACTGGTTCTTCCCAGCAAGTATAGAAAAATTATTTTGCAATCACTTCATGAGTACCTGTGCCACCTGGGGATTGATAAAATTTTGGGCCTCATCCAAAATTGATTCTACTGGCCCCATATGGCTATTGAAGTAGAGAAACATTGTAAATGCTGGAATTGGTGTATCACTTGTAAGACTTCACCAAAGAGGATGGCTCCACTTGTAGACATTGCTGGCACTGGACTGATGGACCTGGTCTACATGGACTTCTTCTCCCTTGAAACTGACCAGCAGGGGATCAGTAACATTGTGGTGGTGACAAATCATAACACCTCCAATTCACAGGCATTCCCCACAAAAGACCAAAAGGCAACCACCATAGCTAAAGTTTTTTGTGAAAAGTACTTTGTGCATTATGACTTTCCAAGTTACCTTCACTTTGACCAAGGAAGAGACTTTGAGAGTCATTTCATCAAAGAACTTACCAGCATTATGGGCATCAAGATGTCCCATGCCAATCCCTGTCATCCACAGGGTGACCCTCAGCCAGAGAAATTCATACTAACATACTAACATACTAAAATGTCAGCAGAATAGGCCTAACGGTCTTTTGTGTCTGCTCGTTTGGTCAGTCCCCAACCTGGGTGCTGACCTAGCTGTCCCCCTCGCCTTCTCTGGCTTCTCCCTTCCCTGTTCCGGATATTCTTGCTGCATTGGATTTTGCTTCCAGAACCCTTCCCCTGTACCTGTCCCACCCTCTCTTGAACTCCTCCACTGTCTCTGCTCCACCAGCCCCCTAGGCAGTGCATTCCATGGCTCCACCACCCTCTCAGTGAAGTAGCACCTCCTCCTTTCTCCCCTGAATCTTCCCCCCTCCAGCTTCCAGCCATGCCCTCTAGTGGCCCCTTCCTCCTTCCTTCAAAGCACCCTGACTGTTCCTCCCATATTTACCCTCTTCATGTACCTAAAGACCTCTATCATGTCCCCCCGGTCCCTTTCTCTTCCAATGTGTACATATTTAGCTCTTCGAGCCTCTCCTCATAGGTCCTGTCCCCCAAGCCCCAAATCATTTTGGTTGCCCTCCTCTGGACCCTCTCCAGGAGGTTAATGTCCCGCTTTAAGTGTGGCCCCCAAAACTGCATGCAGTACTCAAGGTGCGGCCTCACCAAGCAGTTATACAGAGGGAGTATCACTTCCCTCCTTCTGGAGGTGATCCCCCTAGCGATGCATCCCAGCATCCTGTTGGCCTTGGCTGCTGCCCTCCTACAAGTCTCAGAGTTGTTCATCTTGACATTCACCACCACCACCCCCAGGTCCCTCTCAGCCATTGAGACTTGTAGCATTTCCCCCCTCAGGGTGTACATTTGACCTGGGTTTCTGGCCCCCAGGTGGAGTACCTTGCATTTCCCTGCATTGAACCTCAGCTTCCACTTTCTAGACCATCTTTCCAGAGCCTCCAGGTCCCCTGTAGGTCAACAGAACATTGCTTAATATGCTAGGACACTGGACCCTACAAAAAAGCCCTACTGGAGCCAACAGGTACCTTTCTTAGTCCATGCCTACAACTGTACTAACAAGCATTTGTCAATGCCGAATGTTTGCTTGCTGGCATTGGCATTGGTAGTGTAGAAGTTACAGAGCTGCATAATAGGAATGGCAGCGAAGTATTGAACTGAAGACAACCCCACCACCACTCTGCAGAGAGTGACAGGCATTGGGGTGTGCCTTTGGGTGTAGTCAGGCATAGCGACCACGCCATTTTCACACACACTACCTTGCAGACACTGACAAGTCACGGTGTGCCAGGGGTCTTTGGCCCTTATGCGCACCCCATTCCATCAGGAAATACAGTGAGATGGGTGCGGTATAGGAGAATGGGGTGAAGTTTGGGCCCGAAGAGTCTGAGGCACACCATGATGCCTCTCACTGGCTGCAGGGTGTGGGTGTGGGTGGAATGGTATGAGCATGACACGCAAGAATCCAAAATCACACCCCTGATGCCTGTCATTCTCTACAGGGTGGGGCATTATGGTCGGAAACCCTAACGCCTCAGGCATTCGTTGGTATTTTCACTCCTAATTTTCAACATGGTTTTTTTGTGACCCCCACCTCATGAACAGTGGCAATATCAGTTTGTTAGGCGAAAACTGCTTTTGCACAGCGACTATGGCATTTGGCACCACAGGTGCAAAAACACAACCGAACAGGATGTGAAAATGAGCAGCGTACTGTTCATGGGAGGTGTAAAATGGCAATGCTGAAAATCTGCTGTGAAAATCTTAAAAACTGGTGAAGTCACGAAGGCAAGTGAGAAACTGTGCAACGACACCCGTAATGTAACTAGTTTGGGGATTTTTTTTACAGCAGATTGTTAACACAGGCATTTTGGTACCTCCGATCATGAACAGTGTCAGTGTGATTTCTTTATCTGTCCCGAACAATGATTTCCCACAGCGACCACGCATTTCTGTGCTGAAAGTGTGAAAACACATTTCGGCCATGTTGTGGAAAATGACAGCTGTACTGTTCATAAGGAGGTGTGGAAAAATGCCACTGGTGAAAATCTGGACTGAAAATATTACAAATTCATGAACTTACGAGGGTGCGTGGAAACTGTGCAATGCTCACTTGTAACACAGTCATTTTATGGAGTTTTGTCACCAAATTTTCAACATTGCCATTTTAAGACCTCTGCTCATGACCAGCGTCCACTGTGATTTTCTTAATCTGTCCCAAACATTGTTTTCGACACCGACAGTACCATCGTCGCTACATGTGCGGAAACACATTTTAGGAAAGAGATGAAAAATGGTAGCTGTACTGCTCATAAGGAAGTGTGGTAAAATGGCACTGTTGAAAATCTGGTGTGCAAATGTTTACAATTCGCACACTTGCTAGGCGTCATGTGGGAACTGCACAGCGCAATGCGCTCCTAAAACAGTCATTTTGGGAATTTTTTCACCAAATTTTCAACATAGCCATTTAACACCTTTGCTCATGACCAGTGTCACTGTGATTTTCTTAACATTCCCATACATTGATTTCGACACCGACTCGCCATTGTAGCGCTACATAGGCAGAAACACATTGTGGGCAAGATGTGAAAATGACAACTATACTGCTCATAAGGAAGTGTGGTAAATGGCAACGTTAAATCTGAGGAAAATATTGAAAATTTTGAACTTACGAAGCGTAGGAGGAACTGCACAATGCACTGTAAAACAGTCATTTTGGGAATTTTTTCACCAAATTTTCAACATAGCCATTTTAAGACCTCTGCTCATTAACAGTGTCACTGTGATTTTCTTAATGTGTACTGTACATTGATTTTGCACACCGACTGCGCCATTGTGCGCTACGGAGCGGAAACACATTTTGGGTGAGATGTGAAAAATGACAGCTGTACTGCTCATAAGAAGGTGTGGTAAAATGGCAATGTTGAAAATTTGGAGTGAAAATATTGAAATTTCGCAAACTTACGAGCATGCGTAGGAACTGTACAACGCACGCTCGTAAAACAGTCATTTTTAGGAATTTTTTCACCAAATTTTCAACATAGCCATTTTAAGACCTCTGTTCATTAACAGTGTCACTGTGATTTTCTTAATGTGTCCTGTACATTGATTTTGCACACCGACTGCACCACTGTGCGCTACATGGGCGGAAACACATTTTGGGTGAGATGTGAAAAATGACAGCTATACTGCTCATAAGAAGGTGTGGTAAAATGGCAATGTTGAAAATCTGGAGTGAAAATACTGAAAATACGCGAACTTATGAGCGTGCATAGGAACTGTGCAACGCACGCTCCTAAAACAGTCATTTTTAGGAATTTTTCCACCAAATTTAAAAATAGGCTTTTTGAGAGCCCACCTTATGAACACTGGCAGTGTCATTTTGTTAATTGTTCCAGAAAGGTGATTTCATGCAGTGGTTGCGAAATCACCCTTCGGGCCCGAGTAACGCCATGACAGTGACAGCATTCATGAGAAGAGCTCCCAAAAACCCCATGTTGAAAATTTGGTGCAAAAATTCCAAAAAATGCCTGAGATATGCATTAAAGTTGAAAAAACCCTATCTATCCCATTATACAGCTTACCAGCATTTCCTCAGTTCGCGGTCGGCTTTGAAGAGTGCAGACGTGTTCCCAGTCCGCCGGAGATCATCAGCCGAGCTCCGGAGGTGGGATGGGGTGGGGTGTGTGGGGAGGCAGGGGCAGAGGGTGGGTGCTGGTTGTGGGAGGGGGGCAGGGAGAAGCGCCGAGGGACAGTTTTTGTATTTACAGGTTTTTTATGTTTTTTTATTTCCTCAGACGATGAGAGACATTTGTCACGCAGGGGTGAGCTCCCAGCATGGCAGCTGGAAGGATGTTGGTGGGGGGCAGGAGCCGACGGGGGATTGGGTACCCCCATCGGCCATAACATCATTTTGCCACGCTGGGGTGGGCTCCCAGCATGGCACCTGGATGCTTTGGGGGAGAGGGGCATGCAGTCGGCAGGATTGGGCACCCATTGGCCATAAAACATTTTGCCATGCTGGGGTGGGCTCCCAGCCGTGGCACCTGGCTATTTTAGGCGTTGTGCACCCCGTCGGCCCGTACAGTGTGGGGGGAGGAGAAGAGCGCATGAGGCACGCACGTGCGTGCATGGCTCTGTGTGTGGAGGGGGGAGCTCTGCTCACTGAAGTGGAGCTCTCCCTTTCAACTGTATGCCACTGCATTTTCAGCTGTCATAGACAGCTGGAGCAGTGATTGGCGCACTGCAACCGCGCCTGCAAACACACTGACTGAATTGGAAGAGGATGACACACCTCTGGAAAACTCAGATGATGGCACTATGTTTCTTGCACATACATGCAAGCAAACATAAAAATGACTCAACAGGATTCTCACCCTATTTCCTAATGTTCAGATGAGAAGCCAGACTTCCAGTAAACTTACGTTTTAGAGTATCAGCTGATGGCACTTTGCCAAAGATATACTTGGACTACACCAAGAGGTTTCATGCTCAACTGAAAGAAGCCTACAGGTTGGCCTAAGAAGCAGCTGGGTTGTCCAACCCATCCAGCAAGATCAGATTATGACAAAAGAGTTAAGAGCAAGCTCTCTTTTATTTAGTTTTTGTTGACCAGGTAAGTACATTAGACAAATCCTGCCTATTTTCAGGCACGACCCTGGGGAGGGGGATACAGATGAATGCCAACTGACCTTGAACCAGATTAAGCTGTTGGTGGTATATTTTTAGTGAATGAGGGAAATTTGGCTAGGACACTGGGGACATTCCCCTACTCTTTTCGATAAGTGCCATGGGATCTTTAACATCCACCTGAACTACCACCAATCCAGGCAGATGGGACCTCAGTTTAACATCTCATCCGAAAGACTGCACCTCAGAAGTGCAGCACCCCTCTCATGCTGCACTACAGTGTCAGTACTGGGATATTAGCCCAAGTGCCAGATGTGGGAACTGAACCCACAGCCCTCAATCTCCTGGCCTCAGAGGCGAGTGTGCTACCTGCTAAGCCACTGACACTGACAAATGTCAACTGACAACTCTCTAGCCAGGGGAACAAGTACTTACCCGGAACTTGGGGATCCCAGCCAAACATGAGATTGAGGACTGATGGAAACTGGATCCTTAAAGGATACCTAAACAACATTTTGACAACAAACCATTCAAAACTCTGACCTCAAACAGGACTAAAGGAAAGGCCTCTGAATTCATTAATGCTAAAACTACATTTATATATGTTACCCAAATGTGGTTCCAAAACATTTGAAAAATGTAAAATCAGCTTTTCAATTTCAAAAAAACTGCCTTACCTGCTTCTTAAAATGGCCGCCAAATGTGTTAAGTGATGACATAATTGGAGCCAAAGTCAGAGAACTATATGGCTCTCTATAGTGCTAACTAATTCTTTTTTCCCTTTGTGTAGAATTGTTTCACCAAAATTGTCAAAACCATGTGCATTATTTAGATTGATGCGCATGTTAGGCTATGGTTCTGTTCATTTTCTTTACTTTAGCATGCTGAAATTGTGTTTTAATCCAAACAACTCTCTCTTTGGCAAACCACAGTGCAGTACAAATCTTGAATAACCTGGTTGTCTAGTGGTTATGGCGGATCCAGGATGCTACAATGGGTTAGGGGGAAGGGGTGCTGGGAGTGTGTGCATACTTGATATGCACCTCTTAACATTTTTATGAAGCCTTTGTATTTTCTGTTATTACGCTCTTGTAGTATGTTTTTGACTGGAACTACAAACGTAATCCATATTTTTGAATGTAAACATTTGTACAATCAATAAATCAGACTTCTTCAACAAAGTGAAATGCAGCAGCGGCAAGAGAGTACAATGGAGGGAGGGGGGTGCAGGTTACAGCCGCACCCTTCACCACCCCATAGATCCACCAATTGTTTGCAGCAAAGTTCTTCTGTAGTCTAATGCCAGAGTTCATACTTTATGTGTAGTGGCAGCTAATTCACACCTTAATACCCACACACAGCCTTGGACAATTGCATGAACTGGTTTTATGGGAAGGGGAATGTTGGCCAGGACAACAGGGTCAGGTAGTGATCATGGTGCTGGCAGCCCCACATCTTATTTCTCACAGTGATCTGCTCATATTTCTCCCCTTCTGTCTTCCCCCTTCCCTGAATATAGTAGTACCTTGCAGGAGTGGCCTTCTCAGTCCCCCTCTGGTATTCATTCTCATTCTCCCCACACTAAAAACTGGTGAGCTCATCACCCTTGTGCATTATGAATGTAAGTAGTACAATCACCAGGTTTTTTTTTGACATATTAAAAATAAACAAATCTTTCCAGTATGTCAGGCTGATAGCAGCAAGGAACAAGGGGAATTATAGGCTTTCCTATCCTTAAAAGATCTAGGCTACCTTTGATTAGGCACTATTAAATGATGGGTGTGCCCATGATTATGCATGTCATTTAATAGTGCCTAATCATAGGTGGATTAGATCTTATATGGGTAAGAATGCATATGTTTCCATTTGTGCCCTGCTGCTATCAGCCTGGCTTACCAGAATTTCATGTTTATTATTAATATGTAAAAATGACACGGTCGACTGTACTAATCGCATTCATGATGCAGAAGGGTAGTGAGCTCACCAGTTTTTAGTGTGGGGAGCAGAAGAGAAGAATGAATGCCAGAGAGGGACTGAAGAGGCCATTCCTGCAGGGTACAGCTATATTCAGGTTAGGGGAAGACAGGAAGGGGGATGTTTAGCAGATCATTGTGAGATCTGAAATGTAGGGCTGCCAGCAATATGATCACTACCTGACTGTGAATGAGAGCAGCCAGCGATGACAGATACTCAATGGCAGGACTACACTTAAGTATTACTTGAATTCAGTGTAGGGAGAGTACCCTCAGGTGAGGGGGGTGTTGATGTTTGTTAGGACAGTATTGAGGGAGCTGTGTATAGATCATTCAAGATTTAGAAGAGTGGTAGCCAACCAGCTCGCATTGTGGAGTAGGGCACTAAACAGTACTGGAGAAGATTTGCTGGGAACTGTCCTGTTGGGTTCTGCAGATCACAGGTAAAGGAGTAGACTGACACTGGAAGTCTGGTGGATTCACTCAAGGCATTAGTATGCCTCTCCTGCTAATAATATTGTTATCCACAGTAAGTGCTGCCCTTATGAGGGCATGAACAGCAGTTTTTCTGGGGAGTCCTGAGGCTTATTGCTTGGCCCTCCATGAAGACCTAATTGTTGCTAATGAGGCGGGACAAAAACACAACAGGGGAACTGTACATACTGCCTTCACTGTGCAGAAGGGTAGTGATCCACTCAATGTTTACTGTGGGAGCAGAAGTCAAACACTGAAAAAGTGGACTTCAGTGTGATTTGGGAGGTATTTTTTAACAGTGCCAGCTGATGATCCATATCGGTGTAGGTATGCACAACTCTCTGAGGAGTACGATTATAGTCTGAGGTGTGATAATTCTCTTCATGAGACCGCAAGCTCATATGCAGCCCCAGGCAATACTAAGGACACGGTATGGATGGTGGGGTGTTCAACAGAAGCCAGACTAGGTGCAGGGGTTTCACTTGGAAAAAGAATACAAGAGAAGCTTTTTTTGTGGATTAAAAAGAATGCATGAGCTTTGGAATTGGACCAGCCCGGTACTTCACTGTGTGACCCTGAGCAAGTCACTTAACTTCCTTGTGCTGCCAGGCCACATTTGTAAACAAGGTTTCAGCACAGTGTGTCTCTCCTGGTTAACAAAAACAATTCAGGGCATCACATAACCACTAGATCATCAGGTATTTGAAGTGTTGTACTGTTCTACAGTTTGCCAAAGAGAAAGTCAGCTAGACTGCAAAACATTTTCAGCAAGTTAAAGTAAATAAAATGAACAAAATCATAGCCTAACGTGTACTGATCAAGATAATCCACATGTTAACACATGGTGTTGATCAATCTGGTAAAATAATTCAAAACAAAGAGGAAAAGAAGAACTAGTTAGCACAATAGGAACATATATGGAGCTCTGGCTCTGGCTCAAATAATGTAATTGTGACTCATCACTTAACATAGTTGGCAGACATCTTAGTGAGAAGGCAAGGCTGTTTTTTGTAAGTGAAAGGCTGATTGCTGATGTTTACATTTTTCGAAAGCTATGAAACTGCATTTATGTTTTTTACATAAATGCAGTTTTAGCATAAATGTAAACAGTAGCCATTACTTTACCTCGCAATGAAGCCAAATTTTGGAGTTTGCAGTTTTAAAAAACTGCTCGTTTAGGTATCCTTTAAGTAATTGTGGAACAGCTTCCAAACCTTCCAGTTTATCAACTGAAAATGGAAAGAAGAAATGTTGTGGTCAAAACTTTGCATCAAAACCACCTTTTGCCAGCTGGTCAACTGTTGCCTGAACCAGTCGACCCAGTACCTCTCTCACCCCCAAAGAGACCTGTTACCAGTAATGAGACCCAGAAAAGGAGGAACCGTACGCCTCCTCCTGAATTACCTGTTGCACCCCTGGTCACTCAGTCTGATGAGGTCTACAGTAGCTCTGAGCATGAGGAACCCTACAATTGTCCAATGTCAAGCGAATATCTGCCTGCACCATTTACCATGGAATTTCACCCTTCAACACCTGAAGGAAGTAATGGGAGTCATTCCAGACCACAGAATCCGATGGCAGCACCCTTTGTTCTGATTGAATTTGGGCCCACAGTCATGGACTTTGCTCTCATCACAGAGAATGTTGGGATTCCAGTAATAGAACCACCTTAGGGTATTGAAAGACTTGAACTCGTGACACAGGATGCATAACCCATCAATGATAGTGATCAGATCATTGCAGAGGAACTGGTGGCACCCACTGTTCTGGAAGAGAAGTCTGTTATGTTCTAACATTTAATCTGGTCTTGTTCAACAAACTCACACTGCAACAGGAACACAGCAGCTTTCATTTTTATTCAGGAACCTTTCTAGTCTCAGCCACAACACTCTCTCTCTGCTCTCTTTCTAGCTTACACATATCGGAATGCTGCCCTCAAGTGGCAGAAGTAACGCAATGCATTACCATTTCACATACATAACATTTCCTCCCCACTAAATTATATTGTTACCAAATGAACAAGTATTAGCATTATTCTCATTATTAAGATGGTTCATTCTATGCTAGAGGTAGGGGGTAGACTGCCCCAGGCCTCGAACCAGTCAAGGGGATTATTCTGCCCCAATAATCTGATCTGGCTCTCTAACTACACAAAACATTTATTTCTTTTAAATGTCTCACAGGTTCAAATGATCTGGAGGTTTTGAAATTCGGGATGGATAACGTTTCTCGTGAGCAACCCTTGGCATGGCTGCCCTGTCTGGTACCTCCCTCTGATCCTCGGTTGATGGTTGTACAGCCTCACCATTGCTCCTCTCCACCTCCCGCTCTACATCTTCAGAAGGTGTTGGGACTTCTGTAGTGGGGCTTCTGTAAGCTATGGCAGATGGAATCCACATTTCCCGTGGGTTTTCTTCCCTGGAGGTGTCCCCATCTGTGCGCTGCTGAAGATCTAGGAGCTGTTCAGCATGACGTTTCCATTTCACTCCAGATTCAACATCAACTGTATACGACACTGGACCCGTCTGAGATGTCACCACACCAGGGGTCCACTTTTCCCCCTTCCGGTAATCTCGAACAAGCACTTCTTGACCAACAATGAACTGCCTGTCCTTTGAATGAGATTGCTGGCGTAGTATTTGAGATTCTTGGTTCTTCAAAACCTCTGATGCCACATCTGGCTTAAGCAAATCAAGACGGGAGCGAAGCTTATGCCGAAAAAACAACATTGCGGAGATTCCTTTGTTGTACTATGGGGTGTATTTTGATATGCCAGCAGGAAGTTATCCAACTTGTGTTGTAAGGTCAAAGACCCCCCCCCCGCCGATTTCAGAGCATTCTTCATGGTTTGCACAAAACGCTCCGCTAGACCATTAGTCGAGGGGTGATATGGGGCACTACGAATATGCCTCACACCATTGGACTTCAGAAATGCTGCAAAGTCACTAGAAATAAATTGTGGTCCATTGTCACTGACCAGCTGTTCAGGAATCCCGTAATGGCTAAATAGTCCTCGCAGCACTTGAATGGTCTTACTGGCAGTAGTGGTGTCCATAACTTGAATTTCGGGCCACTTTGAGTGGGCATCTACAACAATTAAGTACATGTGTCCCTCCCATGGCCCCACAAAATCTACATGAATGCGCTGCCACGGTGCACCTGGCCACATCCAGGGATGTAGAGGTGAGGAACACGGCATTTTCTGAACACGCTGACAGGTAGTGCATGTTTTTGCTTTTTGCTCAATTTGCAAATCAATCCCTGGCCACCAAATATAGCTTCTAGCTAAAGCCTTCATTCTTACTACGCCCGGGTGTCCCACATGTAGCTCTTCCAAAACACGAATACGTAGTTTTGAAGGGACAATCACCCGGACACCCCACATCAAGCAACCTTGTTGTACTGAAAGCTCATTACGTCTGACGTAGAATGGTGATAACGCACCGTGAATGTTCTGGTTCACAGTAAATGTCCCTTTTGTTACTAAGTCCAAGACTTGAGACAACACAGGATCAACTTTTGTCTCCTTTTTAATTTCAAAACTTGTGATAGGTAATTTCTCAAGCTGACTGATGTAGAAGACATCAACAGTGTCCACCTTGTCACTGTGGGCTACCTACAGAGGCAATCTTGAGAGCCCATCAGCATTGCCATGAAGAGCCGCCTTCTTGTATTCAATGCGGTAGTTGTGAGCTGATAACAAGAGAGCCCGACATTGCATTCCGGCTGCTGCCATGGAAGGAATACCTTTGTGGGGGCTAAAAATGGTCGTGAGGGGACGGTGATCAGTGAGGAGTGTGAATTCCCGACCATAAAGGTATTGGTGGAATTTGCGAACTCAAAACACTATTGCTAAAGCTTCTTTCTCGATTTGGGCATAGTTTTGTTCAGCTTTGCTGAGAGTTCTGGATGCAAAGGCAATTGGCTTTTCGTCCCCATTCGGTAGAACATGAGAAAGAACTGCTCCCACGCCATAAGGTGAGGCATCACACGCCAGTCTGATGCTCAGCTGTGGATTATAGTGAATGAGCACATCTTGCGAAACAAGCTGCTTTTTATCCTTCTTAAATGCACTCTTGCAGTCCTTTGTCCAACACCAGGACTTCCCCTTGCACAGCAAGCCATTTAGTGGGTTGAGAATCATAGCCAGATTAGGAATAAACCTGCCATAATAATTTAACAGGCCCAAGAACGACCGTAACTGGCTCACATTTTCTGGTGCTGGGGTGTCCACAATCGCTTTTTCTTTCTCAGGCGATTTGTGTAAGCCCGCTGCATCTATGGTATGGCCCAAGTACTCCAATGAAGTCTTGAAAAATTCACACTTCTCCTTCTGGACACGCAAGCCAAAATCTTCCAGTCACTGCAGAACTGCATCCAGGTTCTTCAGGTGCTCTGCATCATTCCTTCCGTCACCAGTATATCATCCAGGTAACAGTGAACATTTGGAAGACCTCGTAAAACCTGGTCCATAGCTCGCTGAAATATGGCTGGAGCTGATGCAATGCCAAAAGGTAGGCGATTATAGCAGAAAAGACCCTTTTGGGTGGTTATTGTGAGATATTTCTTTGAGTTTTCATCTACTGTCATTTGTAGATAAGCATGTGACAGATCCAGCTTACTGAAGCGTTGGCCCTGTGCCAGCGATGCAAACAAGTCTTCGATGCATGGAATCGGATACTGTTCCACACACAGAACTGGATTTATGGTTACTTTAAAGTCTCCACATATTCGCACGGAACCGTCTTTCTTTATCACTGGCACTACTGGCGTTGCCCAGTCACTACACTGTACAGGTGACAAGACTCCAACTTTGGTTAGGCGAGTTAATTTGGCCTCCACTTTCGGTCTGAGTGCATAAGGTACTGGGCGAGGTTGACAAAACTTTGGTTTGTGCTGTGGCTTCAAAAACACTCTTGCCTCAATGCCCTTCATTGTGCCTAGCTCCCCTTTGAATAAAGGAGCTTGTTTGTGCAACACTACTTCCAGAGTGTTGTGGTCACTCGTATTAACAGTCCTTATCTTCTGCCAGTTGAGGCGTATTTTCTTCAGCCATTCTCAGCCTAAGAGTGAAGGGTAGTTACCTTTAACCACATACAGTAGTGCCGTTTGACCATTTATTTTCACCTGCACCTTGATGACACCTTCAGGTGCTGGTTAACTAGGATCTGCAGCTTATCCAGTAGGTAGGGAAATGGGCAGACTGGGTGGGCCAAGCGGTCCTTATCTGCCGTCAAATTCTATGTTTCTATGTTTCTAAATTGCCTCGCCAGTGTATGTCCTCAGTACAACGTCAGTCGTTTTCAGGGGTAGATGACTCAACATCATTTCATACTTGTCTGTAGAAATCAATGAGACTGCAGCCCCTGTGTCTAATTCCATTTTCAGTGGTTTCCCTTCAATTTCAGGTGTTACACAGATGGTTGCCGTTTCCCCTTTAAAAGTCAGCACGTGCAATGCTAATTCAGTATCAGTGTCATCACTACACATTCCCTGTGTTTCCACACAATGTACTTCTCTCTTTCTACATTTCACAAATTGCTTCCCTTTGCTTCCATTGATTTCCCCTCATTTCTTTTTCCCCTCTGCACACTCGCCCAATGTGGCCTTTCTTCCCACAGTTATGACATGTCTGTTCTTTAAACCAGCAATCCTTATCACTGTGATTAGTCTTCCCACAACGACCACACTTACTAGGCTTCCTGGGAGAAGAGAAGGATAAAGCATTTACTTTCAGGGAATCACTTAGGTACTGAGCCTCCCATGCAGCTGTTTCCATCGATACAGCGAGCTCTATCGCTTTCTTGTATGTCAGCCCCGCCTCCGTTAAGAGACGCTTCTGTGTTGCTTCACTTTTCAAACCGCACACAAATCTGTCTCGGAGGGCATCATCTAAATGGGTGCCAAACTCGCAATGCTCAGCTAATTTCTTTAGAACAGCCACATACTGCGCAACAGACTCACCCTCTGCTTGATTTCGTTTGTGAAAGCGAAATCTTTCAGCAATCACCAGAGGCTTAGGAGAGAAATGTGTCTGTAAGACCTCCACAATACTGGCAAAAGTTTTCTCCCCGGGGGCTTTTCTGGTGCTATAAGACTTCTCAGCAAACTGTACGTTGTGTTGCCCATGACACTCAGTAACACAGCCACTTGTTTTGCATCACTTATATCATTTGCTGTGACAAAATGTCCAAATCTCTCAATATAAGTTGTCCAAAGTTCCACATTTTCATCAAAGGCATCAATATGACCTATAGTCGCAGTCATCTTTTTGTGAGTTTCTCGCAGATTCACTCGTGGGTCCAAAAGTTACGTCTCAGGAAAAACTTCACAGTTGTAGTTCGTTCTGGTAAGGTACCGGAGAGTAACTAAACACCGCGTCACCAATTATGTTATGTTCTAACATTTAATCTGGTCTTGATCAACAAACTCACACTGCAACAGGAATACAGCAGCTTTCATTTTTATTCAGGAACCTCTCTAGTCTCAGCCACAACACTCTCTCTCTCTCTCTGCTCTCTTTCTAGCTTACACATATTGGAATGCTGCCCTCAAGTGGCAGAAGTAACGGAATACATTACCATTTCACATACATAACAAAGTCAAACACCCTGTTAAACTCACTTAAGATGCCCCTGGTGTCCCCTCTGACCTCCCTATAAATTTGGTGCATAAAAAGGTCAGTCTTCTGCCAAGTCCTCTGTTGTTGCCCCCCCCCCATCGTGCTGCCCTCATGCCATTTTTGGGAGGTATAATTGTTTACCACAGTGGCGAAATGCTAGTACCACTGTTTACACTGTGTTTTGTGAAGTACACTGTTGATATATGTCAGATAGGATGCAGGTGTATTAGTTAGATATGTTTAGATAGGAATCAGGTGTATTAGACAGACTGTTCTGTTGTGTTTAGCATGTTTGTGTTTTTCAGGCCTTGATGGGGATGCCAAGGATTTCACTGAGAGGAGGATGTAATCCTCCTAAAAGGGGGCTTATCTTTGGCTCTCTCTCTGGAGCACTGCTGCTGCCTTACCGTGCATTGCTCCTTCACCCTGGTCTTGGTCCAGACTGCAGCTGTGGGACCCAAGGCTGGACTGGGCACTGTTATATGTTCCACAGGCTTGTTCAGCACCCTTCTTACTGTGGCTAGCATGCTACAACCTCTTTTGGCTCAACTGGCTCCTGGAATGCCTTTAGGGTTGGGGAGCCTACAGCAAGAAGGTTGCTTAGTTTCAAGCAGCTCTCAAAGCTGCACGAAGTACAAAATTGTTCCTCCCCGGGGAGCATGAGCTTTGGAGGCTAGTTCAGCTCTGTAAAACAACTAAATTAGTACATCTTTTGCTTGTGAAACTGACTGCAGCTTAGCTCTGCAAAACAGCTCTCAATTTGCAAGCTGGCTCAGGATTTGTATACGTGCTTTCCCTTGTAACCGACAGCCACTGAGATCCAGGGGTTAAGCATAATGAATAATGCATGATATTCTAGCCACTGAAGTTTGATCCCTGGATTTCTGCACAAGGGAGAGACATGTGCAATAGAACAGATTTGTCAGAAAGAAATATCTGAGGAGAGGAGAGTGTGAATAGCTCCCAATTGCTATTCCTCTCTGACTAAACATTTTGTCCAAAACACACTTGAGATCCCTGAAAAGGGGGTTGAATGCAGCTATAGTGCCAAGCCTGGGCTCTTGCACCAAATAACAGCAGGGGTTACCTGATTTTATCCTGACAGGAGATTGAACCTGCTGAGGTCCTAAGTGACTGCCACTTGTCAAGGTGGGTGAAGGCAAGTCCCCTTGTGGGGTGTAAAGGATCATTGTTATCTGGAGCATCACAATCTGACCCCTCTCTACTGGCAGCACTTTGGGACTGCTGCAGCTATAACCAGCTTACTGATCAGAGTGCCTGTCATCTAAAGTTATTATGGCCCACACCCTTCACCACCGGGAGCATGTTGGGCCCACTGCAACTGTATCCAACTTACAGGAATGATCAACCAGTCATCATGTGCCTAAGCAGCGGAGATGTCCCCATGGAAAACAGCACCTGCATGTTATCTAAAGGTCATGAGTACTTGGTTTTACCTACAGAACTTATCATTCCTATTATTTAGCTAGCTACATAGAAACATGGAATATGATGACAGATAAGTGCCACTGGCCCAATCCAGTCTGCCCATTATATTAATGTTCATTTTTTTGCTGCAGACCCAAAATGATTAACATCTCCAACTCTTCCTCTCCTTTCCTTACCCCTTCAATTCACTTGTGCCTGTCCCAGGCAGTTTTGAATCCCACCACTGTTTTTGCCCTCACTACCTCCATTGGAAGGCTGTTCCTGGCACCCATCACCTTTTCTGTGAAGAAGTACTTCTTCACATCCCTCCTGAATGTACCTCCTCCAGTTTCATAGCATGCTCCCTTGTTCTAGAGCATCTTTTTCTTTGAAACATACCCCCCTCCTGTACCTTGTTAACTCCTGTGAGGTATTTAAAGGTTTCTATATTTTCCCCCCTCCCACCTTTCCACGAATGTGTACATACAATATTTAACTACTTAAGCTTCTCTTCACAGGGCTTTTGATGCAGACCCTGCACTATTTGAGTAGCCATCCTCTAACCGCTTCCACTCTGTGTCCTTCCTGAGATGTGATCTCCAGAGCAGGACACAGTACTCAAGGTGAGGTCTTATTAGCAGTCTATACACGGGCAGTACCACGTCCCCTCTTCCTGCTGGTGATACTCCTTCCTATGCACCCCAGCATCCCACTAGCTCTTCCAAATGCCTTATCACACTGCCTGGTCATCCATTATGATTACCTCTAGATCTCTTTCCTGTTTGGTCTTTGTCAGTATCATTCCATCCATTTTGTACTTTGCTGCCACGTTTCTATGGCCCAAGTGCATTATTTTGTACTTTTCTGCATTAAAACCCAGCTGTCATATCCTCGACTATTCCTCTAGTCTTTTCAAATCCCTACCCATCCTTGACACACACACACACACATATGCACTGGGCATGTCCACTCTGTTGCAGATCTTGGTGTCATCTGCAAAGAGGCAGGCAGACTTATCCTTCCAGTTTCTCCACTATGTCATTTGTAAAAAACATTGAAGAGGACTGGTCCCAGCACTGATCCCTGAGGTACTCCACTGGTGCCCCTTCCTTCCTCAAAGTGAACTTCGTTTACCATTACCCTCTGTGTCCTATTTGCTAACCAGTTTCTTACACAGGTTACCACCTTATTCCCCCCCACCAATTCTTCAGCTTGCTTACCAGTCTCCTATATGGAACAAATTTCAAAAGCCTTGCTGAAATCCAGGTTGGCCATGTCCACTGCCCCCTCTGTGATCCAACTCCTTGGTCACCAAGTCAAAGAAATCTATCAGATCTGTAATTGGGAACTAGCTACTGTTGATACTTTCTGGGCATTCCTGTATAACCATTAAATCAAGCCCACAGCTACAGCTTACAGCCAGAAGAAACTGTTTTACTGTCCATCCAGTTGTATGAGGGACTGTGAACTGGCTCACCAGAGGAGGAGAGGTGCTGAGACACACCTTATGGTGGGGCTGAATGCAAACTGCTGTTTTTGTTTATTTTTTACCTTTGATTCCATCGTCTCCTACCTTGTTCTCCAACCCCAGAATAAACCAATTTGTTATTTATTTGCAACTGCTGATGCATTTTGCAATTATTGCCTTGCTGTTTATTTGCATGCTTTGAGTGACAAGTAGGAAGGGTATTGCGTTATTGTGTTCCCTGTCACAGAAGCCCCTCACAACCTCCAAACCTACAAACTTCTCCAAAACAAATGCATCAGCGTAATTCGCCAGTCTAAAGCCTCATACTTCAAAGCACAATTTACCTATAACCAAGCCTCCCCTGCATCTTTCTGGAAGGTCTTAAACTTCCCTCATGAACCAACCCTCCAAGCAAGCCAGCATAAGGGATTCGTGGAGCTCCACATCTCTGCCTTAGCCATAGCAGCTCCCTTAACACATTTACTCAACCTCTCCCTCACGACAGCTATGGTCCCCACTGCCTGGAAACTGGCCAAAATCATTCCCCTGCATAAAGGTGGTGACCCTCCCAACCAGGAAACTACAGACCCATCTCCCTCCTCCCTGCCCTCGCCAAACTCCAAGAATCCCTTATGCTAACCAAACTGCCAGCATTTCTCTCCGCAAATGGCTCCCTCTCTCCATTTCAGTCAGGCTTTAGAAAACATCACTCCACTATCACCATCCTACTACATATAACTGACTCTATTCTCTCTGCCATGGACAAAGGCCAAACCACCTCCGCCATTTTCATTGACCTGGAAAAAGCCTTTGACTCAATCTCCCACCCCTTGCTACTCAGCAAATTAAGCTCCTTCTGCCTCACTCAACCTGCCATCAACTGGTTCCGCTCTTACCTCCAAAACAGGCAGCAGTCTGTACAAATAGGTGGTGCTATTCCCCCCTGCAACCCATCCTCTCAAGCGTCCTCCAAGGCTCCATTCTCGGCCCCTTCCTTTTCTCCCTATTCATAAATGACCTCCCCTCTACCTGTCTCTCCTCTAATGTGCATCTATACGCCAATGACACCATCATCTTTTCCTCTGGCCCCTTCCATGACAGCATGCTTCCAGATCTTTAAAGAGACTTTAACAGGATCCAACCTTGGTTCCAAAGAAAATAGCTCATGCTAAATGCCCAGAAACAAAGGTCACCATGGTATTCGGTACAAGACAAAAGCTCACCTCCCTACCTGCTCCCCCACCAATCTGCACCTTGGAAGGATCTCACCTTGAGATGGTGCCCACCTTCAAGTACCTGGGAGTCTGGCTGGATAGCCACCTCAACTTTTTCACCCACATCTAGGCCATCTGCACCAAACTCCGGCCCAAGCTGGCCATCCTCTATCGCCAGAAAGCCAGTCTTCCCCTTCGTACTCGTAGCGAACTCATACGCAAAACCATCTTATCTGTGCTGGACTATGCGGACATCACCTATGGTACAGCCCCAGCCTCATCCCTCTCTAAATTCAACATCCTTCTCAATTCCTTCTATCATTTCACCACTGCCTCTCCCCCACTTTTTCACCACTGCCTCCTCTACTCCAATCTATCCCTGACCCCACTCTCGCACAGGAGGACCGCACACAGTGCCTCCCCCATAGCTAAATACTAGTTAGGCTCACTACCCCCCACCTCTCCTCCTGGCTCTCACCAGCCAGTTACTCTGGCCACCCCCTCTGACACAGAAACACACGCACCTTCCACCTCACATGCCCCCTCTCTGACTCTGGTCAAGCTGCCTCTTCCTATCATCTCCCCCTTCTATGGAACAACCTCCCTCCCAACCTTCACCAGGCCTCCACCCTTGCAGCTGTTAAACTTCTCCTCATGCTTCTCCCCTCCCCACCTGCCCTAGTTGCTCATCTGGTCTCACCCCAACTCGGGGCCTAGCCTGCCATGGGTGGCCTCTGCTGGTCAATATCCTGCACCAGACAGCCCCACATTTTGCACACTGCTTATTTACTGTCCAATCTCGGTGCTTGTTCACTCTATCAGGATACCATTTGTAAACAATGTATATGCCTTCTTTTGAGTTATGCCGTTTATGCAATTCTTAGACTTGACCTGCCCTGGATGCTGAATTTCACGACTGAGCAGAAATTAGTTGCACTGTACTGCATACCTCTGTGCAAGGTCCCTGCTGTTTGTACCTAATGTCTGTAACCAAGAAATTGTTTTACTTCTCTGCTTACTTTCTATGTACACTTTGTACCTGGGTCACACCTGGAAACAAGCCTCAGCTCAGTGTGCCTTTCCCGGTCACCAATTGTACATAAATAAATAAATGAATACAAGCTGGGGGTTGTGTTTATTCCTGTGGGGAAACACCCTGGCAGTGCTCTGTCATAAGGATCCCCCATAGGTGGAGGCATCACGCCACTGTTCAAGCCCATTTCTAACCACAAAACCAGTTACCATTCACCTTAAGGTATAACAGATTTTGCCCTTTGCCATCTCCAGGCTTAGTCACCGCACATTCTGGGTAAGGATAGTTCAAAAGGTAATTTTTTACCATTTGTGCATCCTTCACTTTCTCAAAAAAACAGACTTGTCTGTTGTGCCTGTTTCTCTTGGTAACTGTTCTCAAGCATGACTTAGTTGCCTTGAGAATGACCTCTTGTTTTACTCCCCACCTCTCTTCCATGCCTCTGGATTGATTCACTCCACCCAGCTTATCCTGGACTAATTCCCTCATCTAGTCAGAGTTTGCTTATCTGAAATCCAAAACCTCAGTCTTTAACAAGGTTATAATGGTAGCCAGGGCCAGATCTATTCAAACTACATGGTGATATGATCACTGGACTCCAATGCATCCCAACCCATAATCCTCCTACCATTTCCAAGCTGGTGAGCACCACATTGAGAATAGTACCCTGCCTTATGGGTTCCCTGACCAACTGCACCAGCAGGCAGTCCTACAATGCATTTAGCAGGGTCTGACTTCTCATGATCCTAGCTGCAGGAATGTCCCAATCTACATCTGGTGGATTATGATCCCCAACCAATACAACCTCCTTCTTTGTGGCCTCTTCTCAAATTCTGACCCAGTTCCTTTTTACCCTAATCCCGGTGGTATGTAAACCACCTCGTGTGTTGCTTCCTACCTGATGCTGTCATGAGCTGTAACCACAGCGATTCTGTCACCCCATTCCCTCTCCTGATGGATCCATCCTCTACCTCCTCTATGCTTTCCTTAATGTAGGGGGCTACCTCTCCTCCTTTTCCCTACTCATTCTTGCAAATACACAGTATGCCCCATTACTGCTAGGCTCTAGTCACTATTCATAGTGGCTCATGCTTCTGTGATTGCTATGAGATTTGACCCTGCATCTGCCACCATCACTTTGAGCTCACTAATTTTGTTACCTAGGCTCCTGGCTTTTAGGCAGACTACATTTCAGTTGTGCCTATACACCTCACTTCTTATCATCTCCTTCACCTTTGTCTTTCCCCCTCCTTCTTAGTTTCCTGGTGTTCCTACTCCTTGATGGCACTGTGAGCCCCTCCCACTGGCACACATTTTTAACTTATTTTGCATCGCTGTCTTGCTGCTGTCCTCCACTGTCTCCTTGGCTCCTCTTTTGGCCAATCTATCTCCGATCAGTTTAAATGTTTTTCAGTGTGAACATCAAACTCCTGCCCAAACACACTAGCCCCCTCTCTTGTCAGGTGAAAGACAGCACTCTTGAAGAGCCTCTTGTCCCAGAACCCCCCTCAGTCACCCACAAACTGGTACCCCTCTTCCTGGCTCCATCTTTCAACCATTCTCTAAATTCCTCAGTCTTCTCCATGCTCACTCTACCCTTCCTCTTTCCCAATCTCACACACAGTGATCCTCTGAAAAGGTGAGGAAAGCTAAGTCCCAGCAATTGAGGGAAAAACAGGTGGCCTTTCTCAAAGTAAATGGGTTGCAGGAAGATAGAAAGAATGGGTTTAGCAAGCAGAGGTCATGCTGGATAAACCTGATAGAGTTCTTTGACTGTGTGATTAGGGTAGCCACCAAAGAACTGGCAGTTGTCATACTGTACCTGGACTTCAGTAAGGCCTATGACTCAGTCCTCCACAGGAATCTTGTCAAAAAAACAGAGGGACCTGTGGATGGAAGCACATACAACATGTTGTTGTAGTAGTAGTAACAATTTTATTCTGATATTCAGAAAGGGATGACCCAGTTGAGCCAAGGCTCATTTACTATGGGGTCCCATAGGCATAAAAAATGACAAACAGGTTACACAAATATGCTGTGCATAAACATGGGAAGAAAGCTGTCTGATGGGGAGGACACAGAGAGTAGTGGTAAATAAAGAATTCTTTGATGTTAAAGAGGTTACAAGAGGTGTGCCATGGGACTCAGTCCTGGGTCCTGCACAAGGGGCATAGGGGTGGCATAAAGGGCAAGATCTGCTTATTTGCAGATAACACTAAAATCTGTGCAAGAGCAGACATTAAGGAGGAGAGTATGGCACCGAGGAAGGACCTAGGTATGCTGGTAAAATTGGCCAAGATCTGGCACCTGAGCTTTAATGCAAGGAAATGTAAGGGAATGCACATTAGAAATCATAACCCAAGAATACTATACACAATGTGGAGTGTGATACTGGAAAGCACAACAGATGACAAAGATCTTGTTGTTTTAATATTGGAAAACCTGAAATCAACAGCATACTACAACAAGGCAGTGGTGAAGGGGAACAATATGATCTGGTGCATCAAGAGGGAAATCAGCAGCAGAAGGCAAAGGTGATCCTTCAGCTGTACAGATCATTGATGCACCTGCACTTGGAGTACTGCACAAGGTTCTAGAATCCAAACCTCTGCAAGGATTGCAAGAGGGTGGAAGTGGTGCTGCAAAGGGCAAATAAAATGATCCAGGGCATAGGGGAATAGTTGTATACAAGGAGAGGCTGTGCAGGACCTCAGCATGTACACTCTGGAGATGAGAATGGAGAGGGTGCTTTGATAGACACATACAAATACCTCTATGGGGCATGCAGGTGGACTGCAGAGACATATTCATCATGAGTACACACATTGGTGCACATGGGGAATTCACTGAAATTGGCAGGGAGAAGATTCAGAAGGGATGCCCATAAGCACTTGTGTGGTGCTGCTGCTACTGCACTGCAGTTTGTGAAATGGATGCTGTACAATGGCCTGTCTGATTCTAACCTGCAGGGTATGAAGTGATGACAGCGATAATAAATGAGCGACATTAAAAACAGTGACTCATTTATAGTGCTATCATCATCAGCTACCCTGCAAAGGTAGCGATGGAATAGCAAGGAAAGCGACCAGAAGGGGAGGGGATATGGAGACGGAGGTGAGGGATAAGAAGGAGGGTTTAAGGAGGGTTTAGATAGGAGGGAGAGCCTGCTGCAGCCAAGCCAGCCCTGTGGTGTGGTGTGGTGGGGAGGGTGGCTGGCTACGGTGCAGTAGGCACTGGGTTCGGGACGGACTGGAGGTGAGTATTTTGCCACTGCTTGCTGCTGCCTTCCCCCCCTGCCAAGTTTTGCCCCCTCCTCGACATGCACCCCCTGGAGTTGACAATATAAAAGCAGGGCAGTGTGGGGGGGACACAGCCCCCTGCAAAAACATTAAATGTTACTGGAAGTGGGGTCGCCGAGAATTGTATATTGCCAAAATGTTTTTCAGCGATAAACACACACCATAATAGCGATCACTGTTTTGCGATTGCTATTATGACATGGAATCAAACTGCAGTACCAACACCAGTGCCACCCTCAGCAGGTGTTATGGCAAGGGGACACTGTAATAGTTTTGTGAGTAAGGATAACTTGGGACACAGTAATTTGGTGCAACACACTGCAGTGTGGTTTCATTTTTACAAAAGCAGTATAAAAAAGCAAATAAATAAAAATCCAAATATTCACAAAAGAAAAGAAAAATAGCCCAATGCTATGTTCAAAACAAAATCACCTTTCTTCAGGTTTCAAAAGACAGTTCAATATGTCAGTTTTCCTACTGCAATATTGCCAGTACCTGTTCAGGTACAGATCCTTCCTCTTGCCTTCACTTCAAGCAAGTGAGACAAGCTTCTCAGCTTATCTAACTTTGTGGGTTTTTGGAGGGTTTATACAGCCCTCCCACTTATGGGTAATCCCACCCACAAAATGCTATTAGTTTACAGCTCGTTAAGGCTCACAACCTTACCTATATAAACAAATTCTGGTCAGATCCACACCGGCTGCATAATGAAGTTAGTGAAGTTGTGTGGAATTGTTAAGGAGGTATGGAGAAACAACACAATGATTTGTATGTAGTAAGATTTGTTTTAGTTTATGTTTTAAGGAAGGCATACACATTATTAGAAAAATATGTGGAGGTGTACATTTTAATGGAAGGAATAGGAAGCAATATAGGTTTACAAAAGAACCCCGGAGCAAATGCTACTGAGGTATGTGTTATCCCAGATTATATTGTCCGGACATCCAAATTTTAAAGAAAACACAATTGCACATACCCCAATAATGCAAAGCATCATGGGAAACATATACAAATCCCCATGATGGTACAGAAGGTGGCAGTACATGAAAAAGTAATGGCTGGCATATGTTCAGCCTTGGGATTATTTACACAATTTTTGTTTTTTCAGAGAAACTGGGTTTTTGTCCATGAGGTGATGATATAAGTTATATTTAAGCAATGTGTTGATGTCAGGAAGTCAGGTGTAATGATGGACTGTTAGGAGAGAAAATGGTATAGTAACTTTCAGAGGGGGTCGCTTTTGATAAGGGTAAGGTAGTTATGCTTGTGATAATGGGAATAATAGGAAAGTATGAGGTCAATGCAGAAGTGGAGTACAAATATGCACAGTTTCATAAGTATGTGCTCAGAGTGAGGTAACTGCGATATGCAGGTTTGTTTTAGAAATAGGCCAAAATAGTGATACATGCAATTGTCGTGCTTACCAGGAAGAGAGATAGTAGTTCCAGTGCATGTGTAGCTGGAATTACAAATGTCTGATTTTAAATATTTTTCTTAGTATTAAAAAGTTCTGACACTTTATTACTTAAAGGGAGTATCTGTAAGCTGTGGGGAGTTACTTTTTCAGCAAAAACAACGCACTTTATTTACGAGTGATACGAGCAGGCTGCTGACCTTTGTAGTTGACTTCCAGGGTCAAGGCTCGCTATTTAGTCACACAGAATGCGAGCAGGGCGAGCAGAGTGGGGTGCGCATTGTCGCGCATGAAGACACGCACAGAGACACACATTGTATGCGTGTCAGCTGTGTCTGTTGGAGACACTGGGATACTGGGTGGAAAGCTAGTGAAGTTAGTAGGGTAAGCAGTTTGCTTTTGTTTGGGATCAATCAGTGGGGCTGAATACGCTGGTAGTGTGTGACAATAATTAAATCGGAGTAACGTCCCAAGCAAAAAGTAAAGGGGGCAAGTCCAAAAAAATCTTACTCCAGTTGTAATATGTACACTGAGGAGCCAAACATTAAGGCATTTATTTGTGAAAAGTGTTTAACAATAAAGTCGTTACAGGAGGAAATTAGGAACTTAAAATGTAGATTAGAGACAAAAAATGAAATATGTGTTTTAGAGGACTATATTGACACTGTAACCATGAGTGTATTGGAACCCATAGAAAATGGAATGTGTGTGGCAAACAGTTCAAGATACGAGGCTAGTAAAGACATCATGATGGCTGGATTAAGTGATCTAAATGAACATAGTGTACAAATACCATGTAATAATGGTCCTATAAGCACCTCCCATACATTGTGTAAAAATGGCTCCACTGCTTTTTCCTTAACATTACAGAATAAAATTGAAAATGGTTCCACAGGTTTTTCCCTATCATTACAGAATAAATTTGAACCTCTTGCTCAAGACAACCTAATGGCAGGGGAAAGTATGAATATGGTGCATCATGAGAAACTGGCTGCTAAAGTTATTAACAATTCACAGTACAGGGATATAGTAATTATAGGGGACTCCATTATAAGGGGAGTGGATTCAATGGTATGCTATGGGTGCAAAGCTAACACTACAGTTAGCACACTTCCTGGAGTAAAAATGAGTGATATTTCTGATTTACTAGATGGACTTCTGAAGAGTACATCTACCCCTCTGGTAATTTTACACCTGGTTATCAATGATATAGATACAAGAAATGTTAAGAAACTTCAGTCTAGTCTAAAAGAGGTAATTGATAGGATTAGACACATTAATGAGGACATAATCATTTCAGGAATCCTACCAACATTTGCATATCATGCATATAAAAATGAAGCAATTATAGAGCTAAACAAATGGTTAAGACATTTTTGTGTTAATGAAAAAATAGGTTTCATGGACAATTCTTTGACATTCACCAGGAGATCCTTTTTTAAGCATGATGGCCTCCACTTAAGTTATGCTGGTACTAGAATATTAAGTAAAAAGAAAATTAGGTCATATGTTTCCATTTAAACTGGAAAAAGAGGAGGGGTATGGTAGTGGACTGTAATAATGTTGCTAATAATGTCAATAGGGCTACAGCTTTGTCTGACTGGAAAGGAGTTCTTATAAATGCAAGAAGTCTTACTAATAAATTTGAGGTGTTCAAAATTTTACTTTATTCACAGAATATTCAAATAGCATTGATTACTGAAACCTGGTGGGATTCTAATGATACATGGGCATACTCGATTCAAGGTTATAATCTTTACTCCAAATCTAGGGACTATAGGAAGGGTGGTAGAATTGTTATTTATATACAGGAATCTATTATAACTGAGGAAATAATAATGGAAGAGTCACATCTTGAATCCCTTTGGGTTAAATTACTCCCATCTGATGGTACCAACATTATTATGGGCCTAGTATATCGTCCTGCCTCCAGTTTAGAAGTCTATGATCTAGATCTGATTAAACAATTCAGTAACCTAGACCCAACTGATAACATTATAATTTTGGGAGATATGAATTTGCCTAATATCGTATGGGAATCTTGGCAGAGTATGTCCAAATTAGATAAGTCCTTTTTGGATGTTTTTGATCAATTAGGCCTTATACAGTTGATAGAAGAGAAAACCAGGGGAAACAACATCCTGGATATCATTTTAACTAATATGGGTAATCAGTTGTTTAATATCAGGGTAAATCCCCCTTTGGGTAATAGTGATCATTGTATAGTGATGTTTAGTATTATAAAACCCGATGTTCTTAAAGATGTTGCACCAACAACTAAACTGAATTTTGGTAAAGCTAACTTTCTGGAATTTAGGATCAAATTTTCGAATTGGGATTGGCATAGTGCGTTTCATAATAGAATTGTAAATGAGATGTAGATATTATTGCTGGAACAACTTAAGAATCTTATAGCAAAATATATACCCATTAGTAATAAGTATAATAAAGGCAAACTCAACACAAGCTAGTTCACCCCTTGCATTAAGAAATTGATTAATAGAAAAAACTAAATTTACAAAAAATATAGAAAAGATAAAACGGGGACTAATTGGTTGGCTTTTAAACATATTGCAGCTACTGTGAAAAAAGCTATAAGAAAAGTAAAAGCTGAATTCGAAGTACAGCTAGCTTCCAAAATTAATAATAATAAAAAATCCTTTTACTCATATATAAATAGTGGGAGAAAAAAAATCAAAAACCATTGGTCCCTTTAAGGATGACTTGGGGCAGGTTTTGCCAGTTAAAGGTATGGTTGATATACAGAACAAATATTTTTGTTCTGTATTTAATATTCACTCTCTATCAGATGTTGTTGGTAAAGAACTATCTACACCTGGGGGAATAGTAATTGATCCTGAGGAGGTAGCCAACAAACTCAGGAATTTGGACATTAATGAATCTCCTGGCCCTGATTCTATACACCCGAGTTATTTGTGAATTAGTAGATTTTTTGGCACCTCCCCTTACTTATATTTTTCTGACATCTCTAGACATGGGTATAGTCCCTAATGACTGGAAAGAAGCAACAGTGGTGCCCATTTTTAAGAAAGGATCCAAATCAGTACCTTCTAACTTTAGACCAGTCAGCTTTACTTCATTAATAGGCAAAGTGTTAGAGAGCATATTAAAAGACAGAATATTAGTTTCTTTGGAAGATAATGGACCTTTCTGAGCATGGTTTTACAAGATCCAGATCTTGTCAGACCAGTCTACTGACCTTTTACAAGAATGTTAATCGCGAACTGGATTCAGGGAACTCGGTTGATGTTGTTTTTATGGATTTCGCAAAAGCTTTTGATAAACTGCCACACAGAGAACTGATAGCTGTTCTAAAGAAATTTAATCTTGAGACTAATGTAATAAATTGGATTATCAATTGGTTGAGTGATAGGTGACAAAGGGTGTTGGTTAAGGGAATTTATTCTGATTGGGCCCGGTGACTAGCGATGTTCCCCAGGGGTCGGTGTTGGGACCCTGTTTGTTTAATGTATATATATCCACCTTGAGAATACACACCCCCAATGTTAGGCTGTCTAAATTTACTGATGATTGCAGAGTAGGAGCTATAGTAAATAATTCAACAGATGTACTAGACTTGCAAACAGCTATTAGTATTATAGCATCATGGACTGAGTCAAACAAATTAGAATTAAACTCTGCTAAGCATAAGATCGTGCATCTGGGAAAAAACAATGGCAAAGCGATTTACAAAACTGGCCAGGATATATTAAAAGAAACCATACAAGAAAGGGATTTGGGTATAACAATTACATCTGATTTTAAATTTAGTCACCACTGTTCATTACAGATCAGAAAGACTAACCAGAATTTAAATAGCATACTTAGGCATATATCAAGCAGAGATGCCAAAGTCTTGATCCCGTTGTACAGTTCCCTGGTTAGACCCCACCTGGAGTATTGTGCTCAGGTGTGGTCTCCATATAGGAGAGAAGATATTGTTAGGCTGAAGGGGGTCCAGAGAAGAATGACTAAAGCTATAAAAGGTTTGGCAAATATATCTTACAGGGAAAGGATGGAAACATTGGGCTTATATTCATTGTCCTATCATAGATTTAGAGGTGATATGTGTATGCTTTTAAGAGCTCTGGTTGATCCCTTATTGCAGGAGAAATTGGGAATTAAATTTAATATGGACCATGTCAGTTCTAGAAAGCATCACAAACAACTTTTTCTGTCAAGATGGAAGTTGAAATTAAGAAAGCATTGGTTTAGTCAAAGGGTTGTGACATCCTGGAATAATCTACCTGCATTGGTAGTGGAGAGTCCTAATATGAATACCATCAAAGCAAGTTTGGATGTTGAGTTTAGAGACAGGGTTTATGAATTCAAATCAATATAAATGGGACTGGGCAAGCTAATAGGATGTGTAGTCCATAACTGCTTGTATTCTTTCCTATGATTCCTATGAAAGAAGAATAGATAATTACATGGACATATATATATATACTGTATATATATAGAGAGAGAGAGACAGACAGACAGACAGGCAGAATAGTAATGGCAGTGAAGTATTGAAGTGACACCAACCCCACCCCCACCATTCAGAGATGGACAGGCATTGGGGTGTGCCTTTGGGTCATTGCCCATAACGCTCATGCCATTTCACCTCACCCTACCCTGCAGACACAGACACGTGTTGAGGTTTGCCTTGGGGTGTTCAATCTTTACACTCACCCCATTCCATAAGGAAATACACTGAAATGGGTACAGTACTGTACAAGAAAATGGAGTGAACTTTGGGGCTGAAGAGTCAAAGGCACACCTCGATACCTGTCACTAGCTGCAGGGTGGGGATGGGGTGGAATGGCATGAGCATTACTGATGACAATCCCAAGTCACACCCCTGATGCATGTCAGTCCCTACAGGGCAGGGTGTTATGGTCAGAAACCCTAATGCCCTGGGCATTGTTATGTGACTTCTTAAACTAGCAACAGCATTTAATAAATTACATTATAAGGACAAGTAAATGTTTTTAATACATGGACAGGCACTGGGGTGTGCCTTTGGGTCATTGCCCATAACGCTCATGCCATTTCACCTCACCCTACCCTGCAGACACAGACAAGTGTCAAGGTGTGTCTTGGTGTGTTCAGACTTTACACTCACCCCATTCCATAAGGAAATACACTGAAATGGGTACAATACTGTATAAGAAAATGGAGTGAACTTTGGGGCTGAAGAGTCAAAGACACATCTCGATACATGTCACTAGCTGCAGGGTGGGGATAGGGGTGGAATGACATGAGCATTGCTGTTGACAATCCCAAGTCACATCCCTGATGCCTGTCAGTCCCTACAGGGCAGGGTGTTATGGTCAGAAACCCTAATGCCTTGGGCATTGTTATGTGACTTCTTAAACTAGCAACAGCATTTAATGCATTACCTTATAAGGACAAGTAAATGTTTTTAATACATTTACAGACAGTTACATAAACTTAATGTTCTTCATAGAATAATTTAAATTTAGTAGCAGTGGTAGTATAAAGCAAGTAAACAAAAACTAAATAAAATAAAATAAATTACCCGGACAACTTGAAAACTATAACTACATTATATTGTACAATGACGCCCCACAAGGACCTCCTTGAAATTGAGATGCAAATGTCACACTTTTATCAGTTTTCTAACAGGAATATTTTACTATCCTAAATACATTTCTTGCTTCAGT
This sequence comes from Neoceratodus forsteri, assembly GCA_016271365.2. Classification (NCBI taxonomy): domain Eukaryota; kingdom Metazoa; phylum Chordata; order Ceratodontiformes; family Ceratodontidae; genus Neoceratodus; species Neoceratodus forsteri. The sequence continues at coordinate 862,255,565 of CM057455.1, forward strand.
AACTGCTCAGCACATCTATTGCATGACCTACTTATTGACATTTTACACCTACTATGCAATGTACTGCTGTTTACTACACCAACATCATGAACCATAAAACAGATGACTGCCATAACTAGGGAGGCAGTATAGCACAATGCTTTAAGGCTCTGAGCTGTTAATCTGGAGATCTGGGGTTGAATCCCACAGCCTCCACTTGCATACTAGGTGACCCTGAGCAAGTCACTTAACTTCCATGTGCTCCCAGGTTGCCCCTGTAAACAAGCTTTCAGCTTAGTGTGCCACTCCTGGTTAAACAACTGAAAGAAAAAAAAATCACAATATATTATTTTTCTTGCTTTATTTTGCTGCTATAAACTTTGACTAATACATCCATCCTTGAATGTACTTTTTACAGCTTATGTGTCTGTGACCTAGGCAGAACTACACTTAAAATCTTACACATAAATAAATAAATCATCAGAATAACATTTATTTCAGTAGTAACTTCTTCCTTTTCAGGTGCCCATGACACTATGTATATATATTTATATATTTTAACTTCAAAGCACTAAACCTATTCAAATGCACAAAACACAAGACTTTATTCTCTTCACACATTACTGCTAAACTTCAGGTCCCAGAGAGATAAAAATGTAGAGCATCCCCTAGCTATTTGGGTGGGTGCTTCAGCTGTGTATGTGTTTGTGTTGGGGGGGTATAAAAAACTTTTAAGAAGCAGACACTCTAGTATCCAATATGGGATAGTCTTCTTTGGGTGACATAATTTACTCCTTTGTGGGCTTATACTTTAATTGTCATTCTTGTGTTGGAAGTGCTTGCTCTCCTCAAGTGATGTCATTTTGGGATGCAGTTTCACAAGTGCTGTATAAGGATGCAGTTTCGGGCACTCCTTAATTACTTTTTCTTTCCTTCTGAACCTTAAGCTCTAATGCCCCAGGCAGTTCTGATAGTCAGTTGTTCCAACATGATAGATCCACTTCATGCCCCTCCCACATGAACCAAAAAAAATGGTGGGGGTGGATCTTTAGGTGCTTCTCAGATGGAGGTGGGGGTGGATCTTACCCCCCCCAAAAAAACTAATGCTGCCTCCCAATACTCAGGTTCCAGTTCTTGCACCTCCCATTTAAGAAAGAAAATAGTACCCTGCAACCACTGACTAACATGAAAGCGTATTTATTTGAGGGCGGAAAGCATTTCTTGGAGGAGGGTAAGGTGGAGGAGACTATGTACACCTTTAGCCAGTTCCATGGACAGAAAACATGACATCAGCCCTTTTGTACATGCAAAACATCTGCAGGCTCCACCCACTGCAGCCGTAAAAAGAAATGGTTGTTTCTAAGCCTTGGTTATAGAGAGGAATCAATCATCAAAAGCATCACAAATACCATTATGCTGGCCAGTTTGATTATAGTAAAACATTTACTATACCATGGACATAAAAATTCAAGCAAAATCCAGCACTGTGATTGCCTAGCTGGCACATTTCTGCTGTGGTAAATTCTACGATATACCCACCGCACAGGTGCCAGTAAACCACATCTCCCAAATCCATTCGACCCCCATAATTGGCATTGCAAAACTGCCATCTTAAATCCCTGCTAAACGGCCATCTCTGACCACATACCCACCCTGCATTGCCATGCTCCCCTATCACTTTCAGTGATAACTGCCTTTTCAACAAAAATGAAATAAAGCAGCGACATTGACAAAAATGTCCTGCCATTACTCCTCCTCATTCTGCCAGGTGACACCGCAACCTGAGCACAGCATCAAGAATGCCCACTCCGGAAAAAGCAAACTCCGTTAGCGTCCACATCCATTCACTCTTCAGAACACATTTTTCCCATTAAAAAAAAAATATATTCTAGACAGATGAAAAAAAAAGATTTCCTAGACAGACGCCACAGTTCACACGTTTCCAGCATCTGCCTGTGCCCCCGTCAAAAACCGGAACCACACATTGAGTGACAGCACTCCACTACTTCTGGCAACACAGAAACCCAGAACTATTTTATCTCACGCAACAATAATGGAAACAAAAACAATTTAAAATGAAAAAAAAAATTTTTCTGTATCATTTTTTTACAAAAATAAAGGCAGCCAAGGTATAATATCAATAAACCACTTGGGGATTTGGGTTATGGGGGGGATTTACCATGGCTGGCGAGGATTTGATCACTCGGCCTATGGCCTCATGGCAAAACCACGCCAGCCATGGTAAATCCCTCATAACACACACACCATTGTGGTTTATTGCTTAAATGATTTCCGTTAATAAACTCCTCCTACTGGCCAGCATGTGAGTCCCAAATATTTTAGTATAAATATAGGCCACTAGGGGCCACTGTCCCCCTATAGAATTCATTCATTCTGGAGGAGCTCACCTACAGGTCAGGCATAATTTAATCTATACTTGCTTGCTAGCATGTTCCTTAAAATACACACGTGTGTGTGTGTGTGTGTGTGTATATATATATATATATATATATATATGTATATATGTATATATACACACACACACACACTAATTCTAGCCCTCTTAAAACATTTGTCAGGGCTTAGGTTAAAGTGGGGCACCTTAAAGACATGCAGTGTCTCTATTTTTTTTTATTTCAGAGCCATGGGGTTTATTTTAATTTATCCTGCCCTCTATGGTATTTTTATTTATTTTCTTTGAGGGCACAACTTTTGTAAGTTTATAGGGATGTCCCTGTCCCTTTCTTCCTGTTTCAGGCACTCACTTATCTGAGCGTGGTGGCTTTTGCCTAAAAGTAAAAGTCGTTGCCGCTCTGCTGCTCACTGTGCCACAGCATTCCTTTTGGAGAGAGAGAGAGAGAGAGCGAGGAACGGGCATGCTCCTCATCTTTTTTCATTTTCAAAAGCTCTCTCTCTCTTTTTAATTCTTTCTCTAGTCCCTTCAGGGTCTTTTCAATTAGAAGGGGCACCAGGAAAAGGAAAGTAGATACGAAGCAGCGGGAAAGGAAAAAGACAAGTATTGCCACTCCGTGTCAATCTTCTTTACTCATTTCAGGATTGCTTTCACTTTCAAAGCAGCCTCACCAGCTGCACATACCCTTTCGGCCAAATGGGATATCAAAAACTCCTCGGCTCAGCTAATTATTTCCTTTTTTATGCAGAGCCAGCAACCAGGAGTATTCATTGCAATTGTTACTGTCCTTACTGTCCGATTCCTGAATGGAGCACATTTTGATATGAGGCGGCATTCTAACAGAATAAAACTTTATTTTAGCTGCTCTGTTAAAAACAAAAATGATGTAACCAGCTAGCATAGGCTGGTGATGAGTTTAAATAAATTTAAACAGAAACCCTTTTTCCACATAGTGACAGGCATCACTGAAAAGCAAATAGCAAAGAGCAAGCCACTCCATGCGGGGAATATTACAACTTTTATTTCTTTACTTAACTACAGTATTACAAGTTTTTAGACAGGACATAAATCTGCCCCACGTCTATGAACTTCTCTCTCATTAAGTGCTCTTAACAGAGGCAACAACGTTTTTTTTTTTTTTTACTGTTTTTCTGCCCCCTTCTCTTCATTGTGGTGGTTCCCTTCAGGACACCCTAGGCTGTTGATCCCCTTGTCCCTCTCTGGGTCCCAGATAACTCCCATACAGGGCCACCAGACCTACCACCATCATGCTTCAGCCTACCCACCTCAGGTGGGGAGGAGGAGGAGGAGGGGGGTTCCCTGATTCCCCCTCAGTCCATTAGTGTGCATCAGAAGGTACTCTGTGGTCTCCATCGGGAGCCCGATTGAAGTATTTGGAGCAGCCAGGTCCCATCTATGACCTCAATGATGGGGTGTTTTACCTTGTTCTAGTGCCACCCCTCAGGATGTTGGCATGCTAGAGGAGCCAAGTGGCAGAGCACATCACAACGTGCAAATGCTCCAGCTCCCGGCTGACATCCTCCCACCCGCTTCATGCAGTCCCGCTGCTCCTCCACCCTTGGTCACCCAGGTGACGGTAAAACAGGGGGACAGGCAACCCACCCTCCCCGGAGGAGGAGAGCAGCCCATGGGTGCTTGATCCTCCCCCCCCCCCAATAGGCCCTCCAGCAGCCCAAGTCCATTCCCAAACCTGGGTTGCTTGTGCCACAAGTGGTAGCTCTACCACTGTGCCAGTGGGCCAGCAACAAAGGGGGTTTTATAGAGCTGGCTTCATAAAAGAAAAATTAAATACTTTCAGCAGCTTTAAATATATTTATCTATGCAATTTTCACTAAAGTCACCATATATGAACAAACCCCTAACCATGTTTTTATTTCTTACGAGTAAAGATTGACACAGAGCAGAGCTTCTGCAGTATTTATTTATATAGACTGCTTCATGGATTTGTACAGTTTTACAGTCTACAGCCCGGCAGCACTTTGTGTGTTTATTTTTTTAAGCACTGCAGCACTTTAACCATATGTACTTCATACTCAGGTACTTAGTGCCACTGATGCACCTCGGTGTTGATGGATACCAAGCATGCTGGACACCATATGTAGCCTAGGTAGTGAGGTTTATTGTACATAGGTAGGATGATTCTGGTGAAGGATGGCTCTATGGAAAAAGAAATGAAGTAAGTTGGAAAGAGATTCAGTAAGAGCAGATTAGGCTGACGTAGGTGGCTAACCTACGTCAGTGGTAGAAATTATCATAGAAAAGAACACAGATCCACTGTTGTACAACAGATTTAAGAAAAGAAAACAAAAGAGAATAGAAAAGACATCCCTCTACTGTGGCATATGAACTTTTACAAACACTTTCGGTTCTGAAATGAGTGGGTGGAGTCAACCAACAAAGAGAGGCAGGAGTCATACACAGAGGTCCGATGAAGTACCAGATTTTATTATACAAGGGAAGAGAAGGGTGACAGTCACAAGGAAGCAAGATAACACTATCTGTACAACATGAATACTTAGATTACTCTATACAAACTGTGAATGTGCCTAGATAACTTCTACAGAGAACTAAGCGATGCACCTCAGCCTAGGGTTCAGAGTACTCTGACCTGAAAAGAATTACTATTACCTGGCCATGAAAACCCTTATATGACCATCTTACATTCTACAGTACAACAAAGAGAACAAATCACTGGGATTCAAGTACTTAGAGTCCTTTTGTTGGCTGAAGAGGACTATTCCAGGGACTCCAGATGAAGAGCAAGTTGGTAGGGATGAAAGGGGAAACCTTGCTTGCTGACTGAACTGGCGTGACAAAAGAGGCCTTCGTGAGACTACTGGGATTTAGGAGAGGTTTTGCAAATGGGCCACAAGTTCATCGACTATACCCCCTCTCCTGGACTGCTGGGACACAAGAACATAACCGAAATAACACAACAGGAAATCTTCAGCACAAACTCTCCAGTGGGCTGCTGGGACGAAACAGATGCTGACGGAAGAATCAAGCCTGAGCCCTCCACTAGGCTGCCGGGATGAACAAGGTGCAGAACAAGGAATCTGACCTAAGCCCTCCACTGGGCTGCTGGGATAAACCAGATGCAGAAGAAAGAATCTGGCCTGAGCCCTCCAATGGAATGCCAGAATGAGACAGATGCTGATGCGCTGGCACAAGCCCCCAGTGGGCTGCCAGAACAGAACAAATGGAAGAGATGGGATGACCCAAGACAGACAGGCAACCAAGTTAGGCAGGTCTTCAGATTCACACTGGAAGTCTTCGGATGTCGACTCAGAAGGATGTCCTCTGGGCACCAACACCAGGTGGTACCTAAAAAGGAAAGAAAAATAACAAACGGGGTGTCATGTCTTGGGGGGCTGCAAAGGTCCAGTGAAGAACAGAAAAATAGCAAATGGGATGCTGGATGCTTGAGCGGAGGGACCAGTTTCTGACTATTGAGCCTGTGTGGCTCCTAGACTAACTGCATGTCCTAACAGGGTAAGAACAAGGGTGAAGCAAACTGCAGTGGGGCCTCTCCTAGCTACCAGATACTAGCTAGGGGCCTGAAGAGGTGTAAAGCCTTGATGCAAAGTTCTCACAAGAAGGATGCACTCAAAGACAAGATCAGCAACTTAGCAGCACGTTGATTCATGGAGCTAGACGATGAAGATGCTGGATGACTCTCTAGGATGGCTGGAGGCTGATTCATAATGAAACTTGGTTCAAAGCCACAGGCACACAGTTATAGGCAGTTCTCAATATCAGAATGCCAAAGTCTCAGTTCAGGTGCAAATGCCAGGGCAATTGCCAGATGCAAGGCACGGAACATACAGTTTGAGGGCAGTTACCACTTGCAGAGTGCAGAAAGCATGGTTCACAGGCAAATGCCAGTTGCGGGGCACAGAACACCAGTTCAGGGGTAATCACCAGTAAGCAAAACACACAGTTTGGGGGCAATTACCAGTTGCATGCCACAGAACACCAATTTGGGGGCAATTGCTAATTTGAAGGTGCAAAACATACAGTTTGGGGGCAGTTACCAGTTGCAGGGCATAGACCACCAGTACATGGGCAATTGTCAGTTGCAAGGTGCAAAACACACAGTTCAGGGACAGTTACCAGTTGCAGGGCACAGAACACCAGTTTGGGGGCAATTGCCAGTTGCAAGGTGCAAAACACACAGTTTGGCAAATCATTTACAGTAACAGTGCTTTTGCCCTTTCCATTGCCCCAATGCCGCCCTTGAGTGCCTTGTTGCACCCTTTAACTTTCCACCAGCCCTTTCACTGGATTAAATGACCCTCTGGGACACTAGGCTGAGGGGAACTTAAAAACACCTTTCCCCAAGACCATTCAAGAAGCTGTCACAGTGCCCAGAGTGTGATTTACTTAGGTAAGCTGGGTCACCAATCTACAGTTGGCCCTTGCACTGCCCCGTACCTCTCACCTAATGGGGTTGTCATTCACTGAGGACTGTGGATGCCTGCAGCTGCAGGACCTGATGCCCTTAGCGTTGCTCTTGGTGTCTTCCCTAAACTTCACCTAACTCCCCTCAGAAGTTCCAAATACTGTAACTAATTATGCAGGCTAAGATGAGAGGAGTGCCTTAGACCCCCATTGCTCTGCCGCTGGGAGCTCTCTTATAAATATTTATTTATTTAGATTATGGCCTCTTTGCCCTAACCCTACCTGAGGTGTTACTACGCCTACTGAATATTAGTTTATTAAAATCTAGGACCTCAACCTGTCCCCTCTTGGATCTCAGCTCTCCCTCGCTGCACCCTAAGTGCCTTAAAACAATTAATTTAATTTAATTTAATGTAATCAAAAGTTCTGGCAGTCAGCACTTGGCTCTCAGTACTGCTGCCAGTTCACCGCCCAGTGCAGAGTGATGTTGTGAAGGTTGGGACCCTGGGAGGTGCTGGCAGAGGGAGTGACTTCAAGCAGGCACCAATATGGATGGTGAGGGGCCTCACAACACCCAGTGCTACTCTTTCACTCTGCATGGATGTGTTTCTAGATCGCTGCCTATGACGAGAGATGGAGAAATGTTTTAAATTAATTAAAAATAAAAAATGGGGCTGAACAGAGGCCACACCGTGCTCCAGGATGCTGCTTCTTCTGGCGACCTGCAGCCACTCCAGATTCACTGAACCACCAAACCGCTGGGCAAACTGGATGGCTGCTGACTACAGGGACTACGGAGGTGCACAGACAAGCTGCAGGATGTCTTCAACTAGCTGGTAAGCTGAAAACTTGTCACCACGCACTTTCTGTGTCCTTTGCCCTTTCAGTCCCAGCTCCGACTCCAACTGCCCCAAAAAACAAACCTCTTTTCAACTGATACACTCGGATTCTGGTTCTGGAACCCCAAGCCAATGTCACACTGGCTTTCTTGATTTTTAAAACTAAAAGCCATGTGCTAGGCAGGGACAGCAGTCCCACCCTGTGGTCAATCATAGCTCGTGGTGCCTGCTTGGGTGGAAGGGAGGTCTGTACAGGAGCAGGCAGCCAGGAAACAAAAGGAAAACTAATTCTCTTTTTTTTATTAAAGCAAACAGCGCTGCCCTTTTGCTTTGCTATGGGGGAGAAGAGACACACATTACTGGGGCCCCCAAGCAAATTCCCCAAATGCTGCCCACCTGCCAGGGGTGCTACTGGGCACCTTATTTAATTATTATGAACTCTGTTGGGCCCCACACTTTGGGGCACTACACTTGTAAGGGTCAGACATCCCCTGTGTCTAGGGGTATATATGGCATCTCTCATCCAGAGAAGCACCTGCCTTTTTCCATGAAACACCAGTGCCTCTATACAGTACCTTTACCTTGCCACCAGAGGTCAATGTGAATGGTGATCGGGGTAAGTACTGCACACTTTAGGGGTACCACAAATGGGAGGCTACTCACAAATTAAGGTCCACACTGGGAGCCGGAATGAAGTAGGATGCATTTTATTAAGCTAAAACAATGTCACACAGCTTAGAGGGGCATTACCCTTGCCTTTCAGTTCATCTTCAATTCTCACCAAGTTTCCACATTCTGTTTCCACAAGCATATCTGATGCTCACTATACTACACTGTTCCTTCATTATACTACCAGGATTCCCTCCCTCTGTTCAAAAGGGGCTCTTCTGCCTCTGTTACTTTCGGTACCATTTCCACAAACCTATCTCTCATTTATCGGGGTCCCTGGAGCCCTGACGTTCCCAAGACTTTTGCACCCTGCCACCCTTTCAGGCAGTATGAGCACTGCCCTGGGGGCAAACATATGCCTGCATGTGCCTAACATGCTAGCCAGTGGCCGTCACATTTACTGCTCAGTACATCAGCAATATGATCTATGCCTAAGATACTTTCAGTTGGTCTCGTCATACGTGCCACCCTCTGACAACTTCACTTCGATGGCCCTGGGGGCTCAAAAAAACAGATTTACATTCCTTGACCATTCCTGGGACTTACTGACCCAAACTCTTATCAGGCCCCCTCCACCTGATGACATTCACTTGGGACGCACTCCAGGGGATTACATACTGTAGCTACTACCTAGGCTTTTATCTACCTACCTATTTATCTAAACTTTTATCTACCAAAGAGCCGTTTCATCAAAGATTAACTTACATGTTTGCTCTCTCTCTTTTATATAGATGATGAGAGCAGATCCTCATGGATTGGGGTGTTCTACCTTGAGGAGTGGCCCTCCACAGCTCCATCTGTGCCATTGAATTGTGATCATAAATTTTTTTTCTCTTAAGACTGGACAATGTATGCAGTCTGCCACCTTCCAACTGGAGATCTGGGGATGTACTTCCCATGCAGGTGCCTGACTGGGTCCTGAGCCTCTGGAGAACTTGCCTGAGACAATCACTGCCACTAGACCCAGAGACCTACCAACATCCTAGAGGCCAGAGGCTCCTTCAGCTCAGTTGCAGCCAGGGGAGCTGGACTTGCTGTTCTCCTCCAAGGCTGTTTCTGCCTGGACCCACAGTTTGCCTTCCACTCTTATTGTATAAAGAGGAAAGGGCAGAGCCATCAATATTCATGCCTGAGTTTCCCTTTGCTGGCTGCATCAGGAAGTTCTAGACACAAACTCCAGACACCCTGTCTCCAAGCTAGGGCCCAATAGAGATCATCTCTCAGGGTCAGGCTTAACCCTTCGAGTGGTCTCTAGTAACTAGCCATTTGTTGCGTGAAGAGATAGGCTGGTTACATACTTTTTCATCATAAGAGAGATGGACAAGTGGAACAGATTGCCTGATGAGGTGGTGAAGGCCAAGACAGTGGGAGATTTCAAGGAAGGATGGGATGTCATTTTCTGTATTTCTGTATTAAATAACATGTAGGGTATTAGCAAAGTGGACACAAGTAAGCTGGTCACAGTCAGCAGCAACACTAATACTAAGAGGAATAATGGAAAATTGGTGGGGATAGGTTCAAGAAGGACATTCTCAAACATGCTCACCAACTCAATCAAAGTTTGAGTTTGGGGGGGGGCAAGATAAATGGAGAGTTTTTGGGTTTAGGCAAATGGGTGAAGAGTCATGGAAAAGATGCTGTTGGCTCCTGGCAGAATACCAAGAGATGGCAATTTGGTTTCTTTAAGTGTTTGTGGTGCATTAGTGAAGTAGGTTGTAGACAGGGAGTGTTTGCAATGGGGAGGTAGGATGGCCAGGAGGGTAGCCCAGGCCAAGCCATTTGGGGAAGGGGGATAGCTTTTTCTAATATTTCATATGAATTTTTGAATATCTGTGCCTGAATACAAATAGTGAAAAAAATGTGTTGTTTAAAGCCTATTTTTGCAGTATTCAGTAATTAACATTTGGGGCCTGCACACCCCTTATTCAATTACCTTGAGGGAGTAAACAGGGTAGGTTGCCAGCAAGTGTTAAGGAAATGCAAGGGGTCTGTGAAAAGAGGGCACAACTATAAATTATCAGGTGGGGGTGAGTGGGAAATTCAGTAGGAGCATGAGGATAGTATGTGAACATGGCAGTATAGCCTAGAGGTAAGAGCAATGAGCTGTGGATGAGCTTGGTACATCCAGCAGATTTGGGTTTGATTCTCACAACCGCCACTTACATACATAATGGAGACGGCGATGGATAGGTGGAACAGTCTCCCAGGAGAGGTGGTTAATCTGGAGATAATTTTAGGCCTTAAGAGAGGATGAGATTGGTGAAAATGATGATGAGGGGAGAGTCGGAGCAGAGTTCTGACATTGCAGAAGGCAGCACTACCAGCAGGAAGTACAGCCTAGGCCCTGCCAGTACTAGGCTAGAGAGACTAACAGAAGAAGAATCAGCATTAATACAATGCTATTCATACACATTGTATCCCAAAACCCTTTCCAAGCAATGCTAGACTGGTAGTGAAGTGACTGAACATGCAGTGGCAGCCATATTGTACATCAACACCCACACACAGCCTGGGACAATTGCATAAACTGGTTTTATGGGAAGGGGAATACTGGCCAGGGCACCGGGAAAAGTCCCCTACTATTTGCGAAAAGTGCCTTTTGTTCTTTTACTTCCACCTGAAGACCCACCAGGACAGCACCAGGATGGGTAGAAGGGACCTCAGTTTAACATCTTGTCTGAAGGACGGCACACCACAACAGTACGTCATCCCCCAGTACTACACTCTGGTGCCAGCATTTACATATGAGCCCAATCCCAGTGTTGGACTAGAACCCACAGCCTTCTGGCCCAGAGGCAGATATGCTACCAACTGAGTTATGCTGACAGCTAAGGAATGTGCCAGGCAGAACTGATGGACAATAGGTGCTTTTCTGCCTGTAAAATTCTGTGTTTCTATATTTCTACATTAGGAAGCATTTTTCTGTGGAGCAGCTAGTGGAGAGGTGGAGTAAACTACCTGTGACACTGATCAGTGCAAAAACAGTGGATGAATTCAAAAGAGGAGTGGGATAGCCATACAAGCCTGTCATGCTGGGAAGGCTGGGGTAGGAGGAGGATGGCTATGAACCCCAGAGGGCATGTACTACCTCAAAAGCAGCCTGGATAGACCCTAAGGCTTCTTCTGCTGGCAATTTATTTTATGTGTTTCTAAAATAGAACCTTTTTCCAAGAACAATAACCCAATCCAGATTATGAGATTCTTGAAAATAAATGCACCTCCCAGGTGCACTTATAAAGCATTCTGGTTGTGCTTTCTACCTCAGCCAGATAAAGATTAATTCTCTAGATACACATGCCCAGTCATGGGTTATAGTTTACTTATTTGACACTTAAAAAGGGACATGTAACTTGTGTAGTAATATTACATGTTTATTGCAGTTTTTTCTGGCCCTGAGAAATGCTCATGAAACTGGTGTACAAATAAGCAAGTTATCGTTTGGCTGGCAGTTAGACATGCATATGTATTTATTGATCTATTAATTTATTTGAAAACTGGTGATCAGGAAAGGCACACTGAGCCGAAGTTTGTTTCCAGGCATGTCCTGGGGGAGAGGAGGCAACAGTAGGGGAATCAAGAGCAAAAAATTGATGCAATTAGTCAGAGGAAGTACAATGATCTGAAAGTAAAGCAATACACAGTACAACCTCGGAGTTACGAACCCCACTAATCCGAACTGACCAGTCAACCGAATGCATCTCGTGCCACCCTGCTCCCAGCAGCAACCAATAAAAATGCATTCATATGCATAGAAGGATTCACCTCACTGTTCTCCCCAGCATCTTTGAAAAGTGTGGCAGTAGCAATGGCGTGTAAGCACAAGAGAGTAACACTGTCTATAGCTACCAAGCTGGAGAGCCTAAAGAAAGTTGAGCATGGTGTGAGCATCAGCAGTCTCGCTGATGAATATGGCATTGGTAAGAGCACAGTATGCGATATTCACAAAGGAGCGGAAAAGATAAAACAGTTCACAAACGAGGCACAGGAGAGCGGGGCATATACAAAATTGTGCATTGTTCGGAAGGCAGCAGACGATGAGTTTGATAAGGCAATGCCCTTCTGGTTTGCACAGGAATGGCGGAAAGGGATGCCCATCAGTGGTGTGATAGTCATGGAAAAAGCAAAGCTTTTGTACCACCAGATGCACCCTGACAGTGAGGAGACAGAATTCAAAGCCAGCTCTGGGTGGCTGTTCCATTTCAAGAACCATCATGGCTTATAGCAACTGGGGATGCAGGGAGAGTCAATGTCCGCTGACACTGCTGCCTCTGAAAATTTCAAAACAACACTGCAGTCATTCATTAATCAACATGGACTTACTAGGGAGGATTTTTTTAATTGTGACAAGACTGGTCTCTACTGGCATCTCTTGCCTAACAAAACTCTGGCTGACAGCTCTGAAAGGCAGGTCAAAAACTTTAAATCCTGTAAAGACCCTGTAACGCTAATGGCTACTGCAAATGCAAGCGGCGATTGCAGACTCCCTCTTGTGTTTATCCATAAATGTTGCAAGCCATGATGCTTTTCTGGTGTTAACATGCTGTCATAGCTGGTCCTTTACTACAGTCAATGTAATGCGTGGATGGAACAAAACATTTTTTCGGACTGGTTCTTCAGGCATTTTGTGCCAAATGTCAAGGACAACCTGTTGTCTAAAGCCCTACCATTGTGTGCGGTGCTACTCATGGACAACGCACCCTCTCACCCAGCAGCCGAACATTTAATGACTCTGATGGCAATTTTTAGTGCATGTTCCTGCCACTGAATGTTACGAGCCTGATCCAGCCGATGGATCAAGGTGCACTGGAAAACTTAAAATGGTACAAGTGCGATCTTTTATGGAGACTGTTTTTGGGATCCAGAGACTTTGACAGCTACACCACCTTTTGCAAACAGCTGTCAATAAAAGATGCCATGAACATCTGTGCAAAATCATGGGCAGAGATCAGGGCACTAAAGAGTTCCTGGAATACGATGTGGCCGAACACTGACAACCAGGGAGGTCCAAAGAATGAAGAAATAGAGGAGCCAGAAGTTAATTTTACTGAGGAGAGACAGCATTTTGGCATGACATCTGAAGAACAAGAGGAATGGCTTACAGCAGACATTGATGAAAATGATCACCAGATCCTGACCGACAAACAAATCATTGAGATGGCAAGGGATATTCCGGAGAACGAATTAGAGACTGATGAAGAAGAGGAGGAGGCAGCTGCAATACCACACACAAAGTTAGAAGAGTGCTTCGTGACATGTACAATGGCTAGAACAGCAACCAGAGGCGACTCCCATGTCTCTTATGCTGTTGCAAGACTTACACACGCTGGCCTCAAAAAAGAGATTCAGCACACTAAGGCAAAGCACTATTGAGAAGTTCTTCAAGCCAAATCTCCCTTCTGTGGCAGAGCCATAGCAGAGCCTTAAACACTTTAATCAATAATTTTACAGCACCTTAATAAAGAAATAGATTGTACAGTATTTCATTTAATTAAAAATACAAATTTTTTTTAAAAATCTGATGCATTGTGTGTTGCTTTCTGCCTTCCACAATTATTCAATGCATTTCAGACTTACAAATTTTTCAAAGTTATGAACAACATAATTCCCATGCTGTTCATAACTCTGAGGTCCTACTGTATACAACATTTACATAAATATGTACTGTAGTAAACAGTACTGTGAAAACAAATAAGGAATTGAAAAATAATAATTACAAATGGTGTATTAAATGCATAGTAACTGTACAGAAAAGATACAAAGTACAATTACAGATTGTCTACAAATGACTTTAAAGCAGCAGTACTAGTTAACAGTAATGCAAATAACTTGGTGGGCAGTTAGGACAAACCAAAAGACCAATATATCTGATTTTCATTTTCCTTTATTTCATTCCTGAGGCAAGATAAAGGATTTTGACGTTCTCAAAAGTTATTGGTCTTTTTTCATGTCAACAATCATGGATGTAAGCAAATCAGGATGGTGCTGTGCTGCTGCCCATAAGATTTTTGTATTATAAATACAGTGGGTGCAGTTAGTGTGTGCTCTCTGGGGAGAAGATTTTTTGAAAGTTGCTGGGCGCTGCCATCTTTATTGTAGAGCCATGCAAATTACAAAAGTTGTAATTAAACATGGTTTTAAAAATAGCTGATTGAATTTCAAATACCCCAATGATGAATCTAAGATTATCAGAAATACATTACTGCTAAAAAAGGTAGGATGACATGTTTAGATGGATAACTAGTACTGGTGCTTTAATTGCAGAGGTTGTCAATGGGATAGCTAGGGGAAGGTGCACATTTTATGTTTTTTTTATTTAGAGAATATTATCAGGAAAAGCCTACTGAACTGTGAAAGCTAATTTCCAGGGGTTGTGCTGAGGGAAGGGTACAAAAGGAAATGTAAGACAAAGCATTCAACAACAATGAGCAGCTGGAGACTGAAACACAGAGATCTAGGAAGGATTTCTGAAAGCAGTAAGAAGAGGAAAGGTGTAAGGGAGCCGGGAGATTATTCCAGATGGGAAGAAGTACAGATAAAACATTTGGCACAAAGTTTTATGTTTGCTTTCACTTCACTTCAGTGGTTTCCATTTAAGTGCCTTCTGTGTTGCGTGTCTGATTGCAGCATTTACTGCCTTTGCCATTTTTGCATGTTGCCTCGTTCACTCGTGGCTTTTTTACCATGCCATTTTTTACTGTGATGTTATTACTTTTGCCCTTATACAGTATGTATGAATCCAGAGAAAGCAGATTCATCAGCAGTGATTTGGCAGCAGGGGATGGAGACGGTACAGGAGTCAAAGGAGTCAAGCAGATAGATGGAGGGGATAAGTGGAGAGAGGAGAGAAAGGAAAGCCAGTATTTGGACAGAAAGGATCATCTAGGGCCTCCTTTCTTCTCACATCCATGGGCAGACTAGGTGGGCCAAGCGGTCCTTATCTGCCATCAGATTCCATGTTTCTATGTTTTAAACAATGGTAGGTAGGGCTATGCTGACTTGATGGGCCGCTGGGCATTTTTCTGCCAACAACTTCTGTGTTTCTGTGAAAGGAGGTGCCGTACTCCAGGCACATGTAACTGGTATGCTAATATCCTCATTGACATTTACCTGGCATATAGAAATGAACATACTGTATCACTGGTGTGCTAATATTTTTATTAATGTTTCTCTGGCATCTGGAAATGTACATATATAGTTATTGCTGTGCTAATATTCATTTAGAAATGAACATATTGTATCACTGGTGTGCTAATTTTCTCATTAATATTTCTCTGCACCTAGAAATATGCATGTATAGTAACTAGTGTCCTAATATTCTTATTAATGTTTCTCTTGCATTTATAAGTTCACTTTAGACTAGTTTGCTAATATTCTCATTAACTATTATTTGGCACTTAGAAATTCACATACTACTGCTATGCTAATATTTTCATTAATTCATTTTTTATTTATTTAGTTAGTTTTTGTTAACCAGTTGGGTATACTATAAATGCCTATTTTCAGGTATGTGCCTGAAGAGTACAAATGCAACATTCAATAAGAATCAGAATAGCAAAATGCAATGCAACTGAAATAAGCAAAGTAGAGATTACAAATTACAATTATTTAGAATACTTTATTTAATTTATGATAATTTAGAATAATTTAAGTACAAACATGAGCAGCAATAACAGCAAATATCAGCTAGGCAAGCAACCTGTAGCTGGTGTGCTTATTTGCTCATTAACTTTTATTTGGCGTATAACATGCAGAAATTCATATGCAGCTGGTGGGCTAATATTCTCATTAACTTATATTTAAACACAGAAAGGCACAGGTACTGTAACTTGTAGGCTAATATTCTCATTAACTTTCATTTGATACTTAGAAATGTGCATGCAACTGGTGTTCTGGTATTGTTATTAAAGAGCTAGTGCACTACCTGAAGTTAATATCAACCTTGAAAAGTAGTAAACTATTTCTTCTTATATCTTAAGTATTTTTTCTATTCCCTTTTGCTAGTTACAAAATGTTCTACTTGACAGTCCTTGGTGATTTGTGTAGAACCAAGGATGTAATAGGGGGGTTGAGTGTTGAACCACCCCGCCCCCGAAATTTCTGTGTACCATTATGTTGCTGTGGACATGGAGTGTACTGCACATGTGCGAGCGCCATTTTGTTTTTCTCCATCGAATTGTTTATGTGCACGCTGCAGTACGTATGCAAGTGCCCGGATCTGACTCTGTCACCTTGCCCATCTTGACCTTTGAGGTGGAACCATGGATTGGCATTGGGCAATCAGGAGCTGTGAGTGGCTGCCATCCTGGGCTGCTCACATGGCACATGGTTTTACCTGAACTTGATTCAGCTGATGGAGGGGATGGATGGAAGCTGTGGGTGGGATTGGTGTCTCAGCGCCACATTACCAGCCTGACTGGCAGCTCCTGTGACCAGCCCTGAGGATCAGAACAGTCCATTGCTGCGTGGATACCAATGGCAGGGGCAGGTGAGACAGCACTAAGCCATCCTTTCTCCCTCCAAGAGTGCGCAGCCACGGTGCATCACTCAGTGAACTGCACCATGAGAGGAGGTACTTGAATTCAGTCTTAGACTGAATGGTTGCCTCATGCTGTGGTTCTCTGTGTTAGAGACTCAGATTGAAAAGCTCTTTTAAGAGCTGCTGTTGTTGCTCTTGCTGACTGATCAGTACATGTTTTTAACTAGTAGGGGTAGACTAGTCTAGAGAGAGGTTCTATATATAGAAAAAAGTTAAAGCTGTCTGGAAAGAGAAAAGGGCTTGAACTCGGGAGTCAGCAGAGACAGTTTACTGTTCAATAAAGTGTGGGAGGAGGACATGTTCTGAAGCTTGGGGGGTCTGTGTGGGGACTCAAACAAATAAACTTTACTTGGTAATAGTAAACTAACTAACTACAGTACTAGTTGTTGTGCTGACAGACTGTGTGACTGCATGTGAATAAGGAGAGGGCCGGGGAGCTTCAGCATCTGATGCCTTGAAGCCAGGACTGTCTGTGAGAGACTGTCCTCTCTCTGTCATCTTCTCTCTTCTGTTCTGTTCATGTGAACACTGAAAGAAAAGGGAAAAAAAATCACACAAAAAGTAAAGTACTGTACTATGTGTCTGTACCCTTACTGACTACCATCCATAATGCCAAAACAATTATTTTAAACAGGCAAAACCAACCAATTAAACTAAGTGAGAGAGAAACTGACTGAAAAATATATATAGTTTGATATTTAGTCAAGGCCCCTGGAATTCTGCGGTTCTGCAGTTGCGGAATTTGCTGCAGAATTTGCATCATGCCGCAGAATATATATAGTGCCACAGAATTCATTGTTTTTGGTGAATTTTCATATAAATATACTGTTTTTCCATAGTGTTAGGCTTTCTTTCCCACCTCGTTTATCCTGAAGACCCTCCTCTATGCTTAGCATATGATGTAATCGATGACATCATATCGTATTTAGCCAATGACAGGACTGCATTCTGCCAGAGAAATTAATAAATCATGCCGCAGAAATCAGAAAATTCTGCCGCAGAACACCAGGGGCCCTGTATTTAGTAAACCGTACTGCTGGACTGGTGCCGTGTGCTACAGTGCTAGTGTCTGTGTGTGTGCAACTTGAACTGTGAAAGTCTTGCACCACTGCTGTGTGCTCAAGCTCAAGCAAGCAAGTTCTCCTCCTCATTTAAGCCTCATCCTGGCCTGATTATAAACTACTACCAACTCAAATAACAATACCAATACTAGCCTAAGCCTAACCTGAATTGTTTTTGTTTTTGTTTGACTTGCAGTTCTGGATGGTGTCACCATGTATTTTGAGCTTCTTGCATATTTGTCTTTGGCAAATTATTATTTAGCCAGGGCAATCTCATGAAACACCTTTTTTTTACACTAAGGGGAAGGGAAATTATAAATCAGTGGCTCAGGCTGAGGTTTAACAAATAAATACTATCTGCAACAAGTTAAGAAAATAAGTAACAATAATAAGGCAGAAGGCATGTCTGTACACAGAGAAAGAGAGGAGACATCAGATCAGACAGAGTGGGTTGGTGGGACTTATTGCATTGCATCAGCTGCTTTAAGTTTGAAGTTAAATAACTGCATCAGTGTGTATATGATTGCTGGCCAGTGTGGGATGGCATTGGATGGTGGTGTACATATTTAATTTGATAGCCATCACCTCCTCACCAGAGAGCAGAAAGTTCTGAGAGGAAGAGAGAGTGAGACTCATAGCTGCCCATCTGTGGTATAGTCATGACTCGTTTGTGACTAGACCAGGTTTGGCCAACCCACCCATAAAGTTCCCAAAAATTCCTCCGCTCGTGACTACTCTTAATCTGCCAGGGAATTACTTGACTCAGTCTCAGCTCTCAGTCACAGGACTGTAGTGCTAAACTACCTACTAGTACTAGTGGCAGTGCATGATAATGACCGCTTGTCTTAGACTGCCCTGCCCTGAGAGCAGTTAGAAAAAATATTTTATGCAAATCTGTTATGTTTTTCTGAGATACTGTGTATCAAAGCAAATATCCTTAAACTTACATGTTTTATTCCCATTTCGCAAACATTGTTTTGTCTGTCTTGACCAGGGTGGGTGCAGCCAGAAGGCCCTACCCCATTATGCAAATAAGTCATGTGACTGACTAATTTGCATACTATGAGCAGTCCGAACACCCCCCCCCCCAAATAAATGACAGTCTTGGTATGTCCCTGTGTAGAACACTATTGTACCGGGAATATGACATATATTGTTCTATTCCTCCTCATGCATTATCAGCCCTTTGACCTCACTGTCTATAACATCGAAACTGACCAAGAAAAGCCAATTTCCAAATACCAGATCTGTCCCTTGTGATGTCACAATATGTGGGGTTACAATACTGATGAGGTAAGAAGTGGACCAGTATATTATATTCTATGATTTGATATGATAAATATATTGATTGGAGTTCAAACTCAGAAAAGACTTGCCTGCTACTGTTGGAAGCTGAGAAACTTGCTATACTGCAGAGAACAAACTAGAACGAATTTGAGGAACTGGGAACCTGGTAAAACATAATATTGTTGGGGACTAGTTAGGAAGGTAAGCTACGCTTTCTACAGAAAGTTTCATTATTTTCTTATTGGCATTAAGAATTGCAGGATTCCATTAAAGTGTAGTAATTTTATAACCAGAGGGGGTGAAATACCACTGAAGTTGCTTGATTTCTGTGCTAGATGCTTAGGATTTGGAAGGATATTTGTGCAATATTTTAGAAGTGTCCTGCTGGCAGAACAGTGAGTTTGTTTTTATCCCTGGACTCAGTAGAGTGGTTTGTGTAGGAGCAGTGGTCTAGTAAATTGTGGTGTTGGTTGACTTACTGTAAAGGGCGGTACTCACCAGGGTGGTGGAGCAGTGGTGTATTTGATTGTTTCTAACAGTCACCAGTGGTTGTGGCATTTCCTTTATAGCCAAGGTTCTGACATCACTTCCTTAACAGGTCTTGGGGCAGAACTGTCACATTCTTAATTACCCAGCGCAGTGCATAAAGGGTAAGTACACAAAAAAAAAAAAAAAAAATGATGTATTACTCATTGTATATTATAAGGAAGAGGGACATGTGGGGAGTGGTGCAATCCACTGGCTGTGGGGCAGCAATTTTCTGGGAGACATTCTGGAACCTGTGTTGCTGCCCTATTTGCAGGAAACTATCAGCTCTGAGGGAGGAGGTTACCCGCCTCCAGGTTGAACTGGCAAGGACCAAGGAGGCCTCTCCCACCCAAAGAGCACCAGTTCCACAACCACTGCCTCAGAGATTGCCATGTATGAAGAGCAGATGGACCACAGTAGGTTCTGGGAGGGTAAGGGTGGTGGAACAGAGGCATAGCCCCCAAGTTGCACCTCTATGCAAATCATATGTCGGTCTGGCAAATCAAGGTTCCTCTATGATGACACCCTCATTGGAGACCAAGAAGAATGCTGGGGACATCCACAAGGGAGATCCACAAAAGAGTGACAAGGGACACCACAGGGGAAAGAAACAGCTTCTGATAGAGTACTCAATTGTTAGGGGTGTAGACCTGGGGAAGGGAGAGGAGAGGAGGTAAGGTGCCTGCCTGGTGCCATGGCTTGGAAGGACAGGAAGCAAATCCTCAGGATTGCAGAAGCAGCATCACAGGAGAGGAAACTAGATATCATTGTCCACCTCGGGACAAATAACCTAGCTAGGCATGAGATCAGTGCAGTGCAGGATGAATTTGTGGAGTTGGGGAGGGCCTCAGACAGGTAGCAAGCACGGTAACCTTCTCAGAGGTGCTACCAGTCTATGGCAGGGTGAGGCTAGGTACTGCACACCATGCAGTTTAATGAATGGTTGCAAACTGGTGCAGAGCACAGGGCTTTGGCTTCATTGGGGACTGGGGGTCCACCTGGAGAGATGAATCTCTATACTGGCATGATGGTCTGCATCTGTCCAGGAAGGGAAACACACTCCTAGGTGACAGGTTTAAAGGCTTGCTTGGCAAGCTTTTAAACTAACCAAGGGAGAGGTGCTGATAAGAAACAGGAACATTCAAGCTTCCCCCACAAAAACATGGCAGGCAGTAGGGTAAACACTGAGGTACAGAGCTTGTCAGAGGGCAGGACAGGGGTAAATGGAAAAATGGACAAGGGCAATAAAAGCAGGGATGGGGTAAAAAAAGGATAAAGCCAACATTAAATGGAGGGCAATGAGTACCAATGCCCATAGTCTTGGAAACAAGCTTCCAGAGCTAGTAGCCCTGATGGAAGAGGAACACTTGGATATTGTGGCAGTCACAGAAACATGGTACACGGAGAACCATGACTGGGATGTCAACATACCAGGGTACACAATCTATAGAAGGGACAGGGAAGGTAAAAGAGGAGGTGTAGTAGCTCTTTACACAAGGGAAGGGATCAAAGCTACAGAACTAAAAAGTAAAGGGGGAGGACAAGAGGTACTCTGGGTCACCTTGGAGACAGGGAATGCCATCACAATCCACACACAGGGGTTGTATACAGACCCCTGTCTCAAGCGGAGGAAATGGACAAGAAAATGATAGAGGACATTCTCAAAATGGCTGAAAAAGGGGAGATACTGTTGATGAGGGACCTGAATATGCCAGATGTTAACTGGGCGTTGTGGACTACAGCCACATCCAAGAGCAGGGCCGTTCTCGATGCCCTACTGGGGGCATGCCTTAGACAGCTAGTGGTAGAACCCACTCGGGAGAGAGCAATATTAGACCTGGTACTCTTAAATGGAGAAAGGATCACAAAGTTAGCAGTCAGTAGACATCTGGGAACAAGCGACCACTGCACAGTGTGCTTCACAATAAACACAACCATGGAGACAAGCCATACAAAGACAAGGATACTGGACTTTAAAAAGGTAGACTTTGGCATAATGGGTGAATACCTGAGGAATGCATTAGCAAATGGACAGAAAGGAGGGGTGGAAGAACAATGGAGAAAAATCAGAACTGCCACCATGGATGCAACAAGCCTTTGTGAGAAACAAATAAAGAAAACAAAGTGAAATAAAAAACCACTATGGTTCTCAAAAGAGGTGTCAGGGAAGGTTAAGGAGAAAAAGGCTGCATTCAAAAAGTATAAGGAATCACAGACGGAGCACGACAGGGAACTGTATCAATTAAAGCAGAAAGAAGTGGGGAAGGCAGTCAGAAAAGCAAAGGCCCAAACCAAAGAAAAGACAGCCAACTCAGTTAAGAAGGGGGATAAAACCTTTAATAGGTACATTAGGGAGCATAGAAAGGTTAAGGGAGGGATAGTGAAGATTAATAAAGGAGAAGGGAGCTGGGCAGAGGGAGACAGTGAAAAGGCAGAGATACTGAATGAATACTTTTGCTCAGTACTCACAAAAGAAGAAGAGGAGGAGTTACCTAAACCAAACAGTAGAAGCACTCTGGATAGTGGGGTTGACGCCAGTCCATTTACAGAAGAAAGAGTCCTGAAAGAACTCTTAAAACTCAAGGTGGACAAAGCAATGGGACCTGATGGGATTCACCCTGGAATCCTAAAAGAGCTAAGCGAGGACCTAGTGACACCACTAACCACACTTTTTAACAGATCATGGGAAGATGGGGTGGTACCTGAGGACTGGAGGAGGGCAGATGTGATTCCCCTTCACAAAAGTGGGAGCAAGGCAGAAGCAGGAAACTACAGACCTGTTAGTTTGACCTCAGTGGTGGGGAAAATTATGGCATCACTTCTGAAAGAAAAAATTGTTGAGTACCTAGAGGCCAGCAGGCCACAGGACCCAAAGCAGCATGGATTCACAGCAGGAAGGCCATGTCAGACAAATCTAATCGATTTCTTTGACTGGGTGACCAAAGTAATAGACCAGGGAAGTGCTGTGGATATGGCCTACTTAGACTTTAGCAAGGCATTTGACACAGTCCCGCATAAAAGATTAATAATCAAGTTAGCCAGCCTGGGAGTGGGTCCCAGGGTGGTAGCCTGAGTAGCAAACTGGCTGCACAACAGGACACAGAAGGTAATAGTGAATGGAGCACATACTGAAGAAAGGGGGGTTTCTAGTGGAGTACCTCAGGGCTCAGTACTGGGTCCAGTCCTCTTTAACGTCTTTATAGGTGACATTGCAGAGGGTCTGGAAGGAAAGGTATGCATCTTTGTAGATGACACAAAGATCTGTAACAGAGTTGATACACAAGGGGGGGTAGAAAGGATGAGAAGGGACTTGGCAGTGTTGGAGGAATGGTCAGACATATGGCAACTTAGATTCAATGCAAAGAAGTGCAAGTAATGCACCTGGAAATAAAAAACCAGGAGAAGAGTACACAATAGCAGGGAGGTACTATCGACAACAATAATGGAAAGGGATCTGGGTGTAGTCATATCAGATGACCTAAAGGTGGGTAAGCAATGTGGAGAAGTCAGTAAGGAGAGCCAGGGGATACTGGGATGCATGAGGTAGGGCATCACAAGTAGAAAAAGGAAGTGGTTATCCTCTGTACAGACAGTTGGTGAGACCCCATCTGAGTACTGCGTGCAGTTTTGAGACCTCATCTACGCAAGGACATAGACAGGATGGAAGCAGTCCAGAGGAGGGCAACTAAAATGGTGCAGGGTTTACATCAGAAACCATATGAAGAGAGACTGAGAGAGTTAATATGTATACCCTGATGAAAGGAGGGACAGGAGGGACATGATAGAAACTTTGAAGTACATCAAGGGAATCGACAAAGTCCAGGAGGGTAGCATCTTTCAGAAAAAGAGATGTGTAAGAACAAGGGGCACAATTTAAAATTAGAGGGGGGACGGCTCCGGGGTAAGGGAGGAAATTCTTTTTCACAGAGAGAGTGGTGGACACATGGAACTGCCTTTCTGGAGAGGTTGTGGGGTCTAAAACAGTGGGGGAATTCAAACATGCATGGGACAGACATAAGGCAATTACAGTGGGGGGTTGCAGGAAGTAGGCTGTTGGTTAACTAGAATCTGCAGCTTATCCAATAGGTAGGAAAATGGGCAGACTGGGTCTGCCAAGTAGTCCTTATCTGCTGTCCACGTTTATGTTTCTATGTTTCGATGAGCAAATGGAAAAAGGAAAACACTACTGAGATAAAAAGTAACAACTGACCACTTACAATTAATAACATTTTCTGCCTGCTATTTTTTTGCACTACTAGCACTTAAAACTTTTTCTATTGGTACAGTACTTGGAAATGCACATGTAGCTGCTCATGATGTTAATCTGGCACTTAATGTAGTTCCACTCAGGGTTTTAGAGGAAGAATAATATGTTTCCATGCAGGTGGCCCAGCTTTAGGAGCAGACATGGGCACTTGCAGTCAGGCAACTGAGACTAGTTATAGCACTGTGCAGCACATTCAAGTTGAGAGTGTTAGTGCCACAGCCCAGCACCATAGCAGCCCTTTGCAGTGCTATAGGGAGCATGCTCCTTCATGAGGAGTAAGTGTTCTGCAGCCATTACTGTGTGAAAGATTATTATATATTCTGTGCAGTGTTGCGGAGGTGGGTGTGCTCTGCTGAAAAAGGAAAAATGCCAGTCCTGGTCAGTATAGTAGCTGGCACTTTTGGGTCTGCCAACCATGGATTCCCAGCCCAGGTTTTCAGGAGTATCCTGGAGACGCCAGATACAGCAGCATTATTTACTAGCAGTCCAACTTTCCTCAGTCGTATTCCAGTGCAAGCAGTTCAGTAAGAGCTGCTCTGGACAGGCTTACTGTACATCATGCCACAACATGCTCTAACCTGCTTAATTTAAATGTGAATACTGCTTGAGTAGTAAAATGAAAAAAAAAAATGACAAGCATTTTGAGGGCTGGTAAGACACAGCATGTTGCTAGTCAAACTTTATAATTTTCTGCTCAAGTCTGACACTTATTCAGTGATGAATGATATGTGAGGAAAAACCCTCAGAGCATCCTTTGGAATGGCTTGTAAAATACATAATACTGTTCAGTAACCTGAAAGTTATTCAGTGAAGGATCGGGGGTCTGGGTGCTTCAAGCCTGAGCTTGGTTACATTATTTAATTTATAAAACAAAAACAAAAAATAATCATATTTTATATTTTTGTGGTGAACAAATGTCACATAAACCAAAAATTCCTCTCATCTTACATTGCTACAGTACACAAGCAAACAGATGTTAACTGCTGAAATGATCTCTTGTAGTCAGCAGAAAATCTAGTGGAGACAGTCCATACTTAGAGTACATGGACAGACCTTAGAAGGCAGTATAGGCAGTATAGCACTGTGGTTTAGGGCTGTGAGCTGCAAACCTGGAGACCTGGGTTTGAATCCCACAACCCCCACTTGAATACTGTGTGACTCTGAGTAAGACA
This sequence comes from Neoceratodus forsteri, assembly GCA_016271365.2. Classification (NCBI taxonomy): domain Eukaryota; kingdom Metazoa; phylum Chordata; order Ceratodontiformes; family Ceratodontidae; genus Neoceratodus; species Neoceratodus forsteri. The sequence continues at coordinate 862,280,738 of CM057455.1, forward strand.
TTTAACTTCTTTGTGCTTTCAGGTTACACCTGGAAAAAAGTTTCGGCTTAGTGTGCCTTTCCTGGTTAAACAATTTCCCCCTTATTCACAAGTACTTTGAAAGTGAGGCTTGGAACAAGCACAAGAATAGAAGTCCTATTGTAGGGTGGGCTCCAGCCCTATTGCCATAAGGATAGGGAACCCTACTATCTAACCTCACCACCAGGTTGCAGTAGATGTTTTGGTGCCTCCTGTGTTCTTTTTCTCTTGTACTTGTGAGGAGGGTTCATATCATAGAAATAATGCACCCTGGTCCTCTTTTCTAAGTGACATCGGGGAAACAAAGGAAGGACTAGTTAAACTGGGAGGGTGAGGGACTGAGTAATTAAACTAAAAATAGATAGATAGATAGATAGATAGATAGACAGACAGACAGACAGACAGACAGACAGACAGTCGGACAGAGATACATAGAGAACGAGAGAGAGAGAGAGAGAGAGAGAGAGACACAGACAGAGATCAGATGATTGCTGGCTCAGCACTGGCTCTTAAACTGACAGCAGCCCTCCATCTGCTGCTGAAGGAATTAATAAAGTCCCACTGTTCTCTTATAGAGAACTCAGATGAACAGCTTCATTCACTAAGCTGGATTTTACTGTGCCCAGGAAAGATGCTTCTGGAGTTTAAAAAAAATCAAACACCACCAGAATCAAGCTAAATGGGTCCTGTTTAGCTAGGTTCAGGTGTTTTTTTTATGTTGGCTGCCTCAGGCGCAAGCCAATATGTAGGGAGAGTGCAGATTTGGGGGCGCAGCCACTGTTGAGTGAATGCAGGGCATGCTTCAGTAGGTGCGTCCCTCATTCCCCAATCAGCCTACATGCCGGGCACCACACCCTGCATACATAATGGGGCGAGCACATCTAAGCAAAGGTCCGCTGCAATCCGAGCAAAGCTTGTCATACGCAGCGGACCCTTTGCTTGCGTGCTCACCACCATTATGAGTATGGTCAGTGAGCGGCTTACAGCTGTCGACATCCGGGGTGCCCAATCCCCCTGTTGGTAAACCCCCGGCTGTTTTACTGTGCCGATGGGGGGAGCCCACTCACGGCATACCCCCCAATGTTTAATGCCGAGGGGGGTGCCCAATCCCCGGGCTGGTGCCCCCGCTGTCTTTGTACGCTGATGGGGAGCCCACCGTCGGCATCACCTCTCCCCCAATTGTTGAATGAGGTGCCTAATCCTCTCGGCTCGCCCCCACCGCTGTCTTTGTTTGCCGATGGGGTGCCCAATCCCCGTCGGCATTATTCCCCGCCCTGTATTGTGAGTCGACAAGGGTGCCCAATCCCCTGTTGGCTACTGACACCCCCCCAAAAAAAAAAACAGTTAGGTGGCACGCTGGGAGCCCACCCCAGTGTGCCAAATGCCCTACAACACAAAACTGTCCTTGATGGTTTCTTTTTTCCCCTGTAAAACAAAAACCGCCACTGTAGTCTCGATACCCCCCCTCACCCGCACTCCACTTACGCGCATCCTGCCTCCCCTCACCCCCACCCCATACTTACCTCCGAGTCTGGCGCGACGATCTTCAGTGGACCAGGAACACGTCTGCACTCTTCAAAGCCAACCGCGAACTGAGGAAATGCCGGTAAGCTGTATAATGGAGTGAATAAGGTTTTTTCAACTTTGCTGCATATCTCAGGCATTTCTTGGAATTTTGGCACCAAATTTTCAACATGGGGTTTTTGGGGCCCCTCCTCATGAATTCTATCACTGTCATGGTGTTAATCAGCCTCGAAAGGTGATTTCACAGTCACTGTGTGAAATCACCTTTTGGGGCCCATTAATGAAATGACAGTGGCAGTGTTCACGAGGCGGCCTCTTAAAAAGTCTATGTTCAAAATTTGGTGGAAAAAAATCCAACAAATGCCTGTTTTATGAGCATGCATTGCGCAGTTGCTACGCAGGTTCGTAACTTCACGCATTCACAATATTTTAATGCCGAATTTTCAGCATTGTCATTTTTGTACACCTCCTTGTGAACAGTACAGCTGTCATTTTCCACATCCTGCCCGAAATGTGTTTCCGCACTTCCAGCACACAATAGCGCAGTCGCTGTGGGAATTCAGTGTTTGGGCCAGATTATGAAAAGGACAGTGACACAGTTCATGAGCAGAGGACCTAAAATGCCTATGTTGAAAATTTGGTGATGATACTCCATAAAATGACTGTGTTACGAGCATGCGTTGGCAAATTGCACGCACGCTCGAACCATCATGCATTTGTGATATTTTCAGTCTGGATTTTCACCATTGCCATTTTTCCACACCTCTTGATGAACAGTACAGCCATCATTTCACATATCCTGCTCAAAATGTGTTTTCGCACTTCCGGCGCAGAATAGCGTGGTCGCTGCGCGAAATCACTTCTTGAGACACTTTGAGGAAATAACAGTGACACTGTACATGAGCAGAGGTGCTAAAATGCTTATGTTGAAAATTTGGTGCTGAATGCCCATAATGGCAGTGTTGCAAGCGTGCATTGCATATTTCCCACGCACCCTAGTAGCTTCTCAAATTTGGTATATTTACATGCCACATTTTCAACACTAGCATTTTTTTACACCTCCTTATGAACTGTACAGCTGTCATTTTTCACATCCTGCCCGACATGCTTTTCCGCACTGCACTACCAAACACCCAAAGGGACACCCTAATGCCTGTCACTCCCTGCCTCCCTTTGCTTCTCCTGGTACTTCTCCCTATCCCCTTCTGCCTGTGTCTTTTTGTATTGCCTGAATGCAATCTTTTTGGCTTTCACTTTCTTTGCTACCTCTTTGGAAAACCATAATGGTCTCCTCTTCCTTTTCCTCTTGCTAACCTGCTTAATGCATAATTCTGTTGCTCTTGTAATCCCCATTTTAAATACTGCCTACTGTTCCTCAACCCCTGATTCCTGCCCCATTCCCCTTCATGGCTCTTTCAAGTATCTCCCCATTTTCCCAAAGTCATACCCCCCTAAAATCCAGGATACATGTTTTGTGTGGTTTGGTTCTGCTCTTTCTGTGATTTCAAACCACAATGACTGGTGGTCACTGTTCCCCAGGTGCTCCCCAACTGTTACCCCCATCACACTGTCCCTGTTTGTGAGCACAAGGTCCAGTATTGCCTTCTGCTGAGTTGGTTCCATGACTAGTTGCTTGAGGAAGGCACCCTGAAGGGAGTCCAGGATAAATCTGCTCCTAGTTGATGCTGCTGCTGGGATGCTCCAGTCCACGTCTGGAATATTGAAGTCTCCAACCAGTACTCCTCACCCTTGTCTGCCAGCCTTTGATGGCTAGCATCCGCTCCTATCTGTTTCTTCCTCCTGGGCTGGTGGTCTATAGACCACACCTGTGCGGATGGCTGGCCCCATTTTCCTTTCCAGCTTAACCCACAGTATCTCTCCCCCATTTTGTTTCTCCTGGATCTCTGTGGCCCTTATGTCATTTTTCACATACAGTGCCACTCCTCCTCCCTTTCTACCTGCCCTGTCTCTTCTGAATATGTTGTAGCCAGGTATGGCCATCTCTCAGTCGTGGTTATCATTACACCAGCTTTCAGTGATGGCCACAGTGTCCAGGTCTGACTGCACCATGACAGCCTCCAGATCTTCCATTTTGTTGCTAAGGCTCCTGGCATTGGCACACATGGCTTTCCATAATTTGACCTCCCTAGACGGTTTCGCTGTTCTACTCCAGCCCCTTCCTTGGTTGTCCTTTATCCCTGGTTCTCCTTGCTGTCTGCTCTTCTGCTGAATTTTGCCCCTTTTCTGCCTATCCACCTCTTGGGCACTAATCTCCATCTTTTGCACACTGCTTTGTAGAGCTAGCCACTCCTCAGGTTCACTGGTTCCACTGCTAGCTGTGGGGGGTGAGCAAGTAGGTACCCTCCTTGCTGGCCTGCCACCCCTTTGCTAGTTTAAATGCTTGTCAATGTAGCATTTAAACTTATCATTGAGTGCTTGGATTCCTCCAGGATGGATGCAGGCCGTCAGGCTTGAACAAACCTCCATCCTTCCAGGTGGGTCCCAGTCACCAATGAATCCAAACCCTTTCCTCACAGCACCAGTTCTTCAACCATGAGTTAAAGTTCCTGGTGCATGCACCTCATGCTCTCCCTTTTGTCTCGTAGGTAGTACTTCAGAGAAAGTGACACAAGTAGCTACTTGCTTGAGACCCCTCCCCAATTTCCTAAACTCTTCCTGAACTTCCTTTGGCTCCCCATTTGCCAGGTCATTAGTACCTAGGTGGATAATGACATCCAGCTCACCCTCCCATCTTGCCTTCCAGTGATCCCCAGGATCTTCCTTCCATCCCTCCATGCAGTGGCACCTGCTAGGCACCTAACCTCCCTGTCCTCCCCCTCTTGTGTTCCTAGCTTGATCCCTCTTATGATGGAGTCCCCCACCAGGATTCACTTCCTCCTCCTCCTCGTCTGGGGTCCACTGATGTCCCCGCTGAGGTCACCTCCTTGGCTAACCTCCACATCCTTTCCTTCCACTTCTCTGGGCACCTCTGTTTGGTTGTCCCCGTTTGCCAGTGTGGCATATGAGTTCTTGAGTGGAATAGGATCTTGGATGTGCCTCTGTCTGATCGCTCTAGCCCTCCCTGAGCCCACTGTCATCCAAGTGCTCCTCATTCTCGGCATCCTTTGAGGCAGTTGCATTGGACTGCGTGGTCTCTGGATAGGGGTGATGGTACTCATGACCCAGTTTACTTCCACTCTGAGTCTGGCTACCCCATCCAGCAGTCCAGAGAGATGCATGCAGATAGGGCAGCACCTCAGTGTCCAGAAGGTTTGCCTGAATATGGCTGCCCCACAGCCACTGCATTGCACCACTTCCCACATTATACTGCAATTATACTGCTGTTCCACTATTTGTCTGCTACTGAAGCTCTCCTAGTTCCCTTTTTATTAATTTACTCTCCTAAAAATCCTGTCACTGATCCTCAAATATTTTTCTTTTTAAAAAAAGAAAATAAACCAATAAATAAATAAATGAGTCAAAACACTTGTGCTAAGGGTGGTCTTCTTCCCCCATGCCCCTCCTACTCCACACCCCTTACTATTCCCTGTGTTTAGCCCCTGTCAATCAGATTTTAAAGGGCATATAATTAAGAGTAGGGGGAAGGGGAAGGGGGTAAAATTTGCAGCAATTAAAGACAGCAAAGAAATACACCACCACTACGTTTTAAATTTTCAACAGTCCAAAAACAATTCTAAGTAAAAACAACAAAGAAAGTACAGTGTCACTAGAAGCCCACAATCTTAGTTTAAAAGAAAAATAGTAATTACCAGTTACTGTAAAGCACTGAACTGAATACATAGAAACAAAGAAACATAGACTTTGACTGCAGATAAGGACCGCTAGGCCCATCTAGTCTGCCCATTTCCCTACCTACAGGATAGGCCGCAGATCCTAGTTAACCAACAGCCTATTTCTTCCTAACCCCCACAAGAATTGCCTTATGTCTGTCCCATGCATTCTTGAATTCTCCCACAGTTTTAGACCCCACAACCTCCTCAGGAAGGCTGTTCCATTCATCCACTACCCTCTCTGTGAAATAATACTTCCTCACATTGCCCCTGAGCCACCCTCCTTCTATCTTTAAATTGTGTCCCCTTGTTCTTGCAAGTCTCTTTTTCTGAAAGATGCTACCCTCTTGGACTTTGTTGATTCCACTGAGGTACCTAAAAGTTTCTATCATGTCCCCCCTCTCCCTTCTTTCCTTAAGGGTATACATATTAAGCTCCTTAAGTCTCTCCTCATACGGCTTCTCTTGCAGACCCTGCACCATTTTAGTTGCCCTCCTCTGGACTGCCTCTATCCTGTCTATGTCCTTGCAGAGATGTGGTCTCCAGAACTGGACACAGTAGTCCAGATGGGGTCTCACCAACTGTCTGTACAGAGGGATAACAACTTCCTGTTTTCGGCTGCTGATGCCTCTCCCTATACATCCCAGTATACCCCCATCCCTCCCTACTGCCTTCTCACATTGATTGCTAACCTTAAGGTCATCTGATATGATTACCCCAGGTCCCTTTCCTTTTGTTGTTGTTACTACCTTCCCACCCATTGTGTATTCTTCCCTGGGTTCTTGTTTCCCAGGTGCATTATTTTGCACTTCTTTGCATTGAATCCTAGCTGCCATACTTTGACCATTCCTCCAACCTTGCCAAGTCCCTTTTCATCCTTTCCACGCCTCCTGTGTATCAACCCTGTTGCAGATCTTGTGCCATCTGCAAAGGCATACTTTTCCTTCCAGTCCCTCTGCAATGTCACTGATGAAGACATTAAAAAGGACTGGACCCAATACTGAACCCTCAGGTACCCCACTAGTAACCCCTTTCTTCAGAGTGGACTCCATTTACAATTACCTTCTGTGTCCTGTTGTCCAGCCAATGTTTTACTAGGCTACCACCCTGGGTCCCACTCCCAGGCTGGTTAATTTGACTATTAATCTTTGTGTGGGACTGTGTCAAATGCCTTGCTAAAGTCTAGGTAGGCCATGTCCACAGCCCTCCCTGGTCTACTACTTTGTCACCCAGTCAAAGAAATCTATTAGATTTGTCTGACATGACCTTCCGCCAGAACCCATGCTGCCTTGGGTCCTGTGCTCCACTGGCCTCTAGGTACTCAACTATTCTTTCCTTCAGAAGTGACTCCATCACTTTCCCTACCACGGAGGTCAGACTGACAGGTCTGTAGTTTCCTGCCTCTGTCTTGGTCCCACTTTTGTGAAGGGGAATCACATCCACCTTCCTCCAGTCCTCGGGTACCACCCCATCCTCCCATGATTTATTAAAAAGAGTAGCCAGTGGTTTCACTAGTTCCTCCCTTTAATTATTTTAGAATTCTGGGGTGAATTCCATCAGGACCCATTGCTTTGTCCACCTTCAGTTTTAGGAGTTCTTGCAGAACCTTTCTTCTGTGAAAGGACTGGGATCGACTTCTCATCAAGAGTGCTTCTGTTAATTGGATTAGGCACTTCCTCCTCTTTGTGAATACTGAGCAGAAATATTCGTTCAGTATTCCTGCTTTTCACTGTCCCACTCTGCCCACCCACTGCTCATTCTATTCAGCCTCACTATCCCTCCCTTTGTCTTTCACCTCCGCTGATGTGCCTATAAAAGGTTTTATCCCCTTCTTAACTGAGTTGGCTATCTTTCCTCAGTTTTGGCCTTTGCTATTCTGACTTCCCTCCCTGCTTCCTTCTGCCTTAACTGGTACAGCTCTCTGTCCTGCTCCTTCTGTGTTTCCTTATACTCGAATGCTATCTTTTCTTCCTGACTTCACAGCCACCTCTTTGAGAACCATAGTGGCTTTTTCTTTCATTTTGATTTGTTTATTTGCTTCACACAAAGGTTTGTTGCCCTGTGATGGCAGTTTTGATAATTCCATTGTTGCTCCACACCTCCTTCTAGCCTGTTTGCTAGTGCTTTTCTGAGGCACTCTCCCATCTTGCCAAAGTCAGCCCTCCTAAAGTCCAATACCTCACTTTTGTATGGCTTGACTCTGTAGCTGAGTTTAACGTGAACCACACTGTTTGATGGTCACTTGTCCTCAGATGGCAACCCACTTCTAGATCTGAGATCCTCTCACTGCCCCCATTTGAGAGTACGAGGTCTAAGATTGCTCCTCATGAGTGGTTCCAAACTAGCTGTCTAATGCCTGCCACCTGTAGAGCATCAAGAATGGCCCTGCTCTTGGATGTGGCTGCAGCAATGTGCTCCAGTTAACATCTGGCATATTCAGGTCTCCCATCAACAGTATTTCCTTTCTCTGCCATTCTAAAAATGCCTTCTATCATATCCTTGTCCATTTCTTCCCCTGACATGGGGTCTGTACACAACCCCTGTGCGGATTGTGGTGCCTTTCCAGTCTCCAAGGTGACCCACAGTACCCCTCCTCCCTGTTTACTCTTTTTGTTCAGTTGCTTTTATCCCTCCTTTACATAGAGAGCTACCTCCCCTCTTCTCCCTGCCTGTCTCTCCTGTAGGTTATGTACCCTGGCATGTTAACATCCCAGTCATGGTTCTCTGTGTACTATGTTTCTGTGACTCACATGATATCCAGGCATCCTCTTCCATTAAGGCCATCTGCTCAGGGAGCTTGTTGCCCAGACTACAGGCATTGGTACTCATTACCTCAATTTCCTGATGGCCTTACTCCTTTTGCCCCATCCCTGTCCTTCTTGCCTTTGTCACTTTCTCCATTTACCCCTGCCCTTCTCCTTCTCGACACCTCCATGTTGGTGTTTGCTGCACTATTACCGTGATTATTTTGGGGGCTAGGACTTCTCCTGCTCCTTTCCAGTGCTCTCCCTGGCTAGTTTAAAAGCTTGCCAATGAAGCATTTAAACCTATCACCCAGGATCCTGGTTCCTCCCAGACAGATGCAGCCCATCATGCCAGTATAGGCTTGCATCACTCCAGGTGGACTCCCAGTCCCCAATGAAGCCAAATCCCTGAGCTCCACACCAGTTTTTCAACCACTGATTGAATCCCATGGTGCAGAATGCCCTAGCCTCTCCTATGACATAGATGGGTAGCACCTCCGAGAAGGTTACCATGCATGCTACTTGACTAAGGCCCTCCCCAATTCCACAAACTCTTCCTGCACTTCTCTAATCCCTTTCTTAGCCAGGTCATTTGTCCCTAGGTGGACAATGACATCCAGCTCCCTCCCCTGTGCAGCTGCTCTGGCAATCCTGAGGATTCGCTCCCTGTCCCTCCAAGCCATGGCGCCTGGCAGGCACCTTACCTCTCTCTCCCCTTCCTCCCCCAGTTCTACCTTCCTAACAATGGAGTCCCCACCAGGAGTTGTTTCCTCCCCTGCAGGGTCCCCTGCCACCCTTCTGTGGGTCTCCTTTGTGGAGGTTCCCAGCATCCTCCTTGGTCTCCACTGTGGGTGCCTCCATAGAGGAACCACACTTGCCAGAATGGCATAGGAATTGTGAGAGGTACAACTGGAGGGATGTGCCTCTGTTCCACCACCCTCACCCTCCCTGGAGCCCACTGTGGTCCAACGCCTCCTCTTCTTGGCAACCTCTGAGGCAACGGCAGTGGCACTGGTGGTCCCTGGATGGAAGAGGAGGTCCCACAAATCCTGGCCAACTCAGTCTGAGATGAGCAACCTCCTCCTCAGCCCAGAGAGGTGCCTGCAGATGGACAACACCGCATCCTCCAGAACATCTCCTGAAGACTGTTGCCCCACAGCCACTGCACTGCACCACTCCAAACATGTCTTATTTCTGGCCCCTTAACTGTTTGCAATCCTTACTCTTTCCTCTGTTTTTTCTTTCTCTCTCTCCTTACTTTCTGCCTGTGTGTCCTTTAAGCTCCTGGTTGTCCTGTTCTGAGACAAGAATATCCTATATTTCCAGTAGACTACTTACTTGCTCAGAGGCAGACCTCCAGCAGCTAGAGGGGCCGGAGAGCTACTCTTGCCCTTCTAGGATGGTGGGTCCTTGGTGGTTCAGTGATCACTCACTTCCTGCCCCTAAACAGGAAGTTCCTGTTGTCAGTCAAATCCTGTGCCTATAAAAATAGAACTAGCTTTCGGTGGAGGGGAGGGAAGGAGGGCAATATAGTCCCAGCAGAGAAGTTCAGTCACACAACAGTCCTTTCTCCTGGTGTCTTCTGCCAAGCTATTAGCTTCCTTCTAGCTAAGCCACTTCCCCTACTTACCAGATCTTTCTACAAGTAATTTAAACCTCACAGCAGTTAAGTCCTTTCAGTTACCTGAGATTTACACCTAGATAACTCTTTAGATACCCATTCAGTTCAGTTAACCCAAACACACACTTTTTTTTTTGTATGTTAGTTTTTTTACCCTAAATTAAAGGTCCAAATACAAAAGTTCTTCTACTTTAGTCCCAGCAGAGAAGTTCAGTCACACAGCAGTCCTTTCTCCTGGTGTCTTCTGCCAAGCTATGTTTCCTTCCCCTTCTGGCTTCTTCTGAGAAGACAAAACTCACTTGCTACCTCAACTCTGACTAAGCCCCACCTCCAGTTATCATGTAGCTGAGGTCAGAGGCCAGACAATTAACAACCCTCACCCAAACTACAGGGCAAGTCAGACAAGCCAAGACTAAATTTGCAGCAATTAAAGACAGCAAAGAAATACACCACCACTACGTTTTAAATTTTCAACAGCCCAAAAACAATTCTAAGTAAAAACAACAAAGAAAGTACAGTGTCACTAAGAACCCACAATCTTGGTTTAAAAGAAAAATAGCAATTACCAATTACTGTAAAGCACTGAATTGAATATGTTTCCTTCCTTTCTGGCTTCTTCCCTATAGCTTGTGGTTCTTAACTTATAGGTGTGGGATTTTTTTTTTTTTTATTATTCTCTGCATGATCTGCATTAAATTGTTTTTTGATGACCACAGTTGGTGGGCTTATTGGGGAGGGGGAGGATTTCTTTGCTCAGTGCCTTGTTGGGATATTTCATGTTTTTTTAGATGGACCTGGAATCACTTTACTTTGCTTTTGTAAGTCCATGCTATAGCTGACTCATGTATCTTTGTAACATGGAACATTACAGGGGCCCAGGACAAGTGTAAATGCCATATGGTGCCGTGGCACCTTAGAAAGCTACAGGCTGCACCTATCCACTCCAAGGGCCTCGATCAGTTGAACTCTGTCCTTGATCCATGAATTTGGAGTTTTATCCAAATACAAACTGAATCTGGAGAAATCTACAGTGTTTCCCATAAACTTACTTGCCCATAGGACGGACATTGCAGATTTGGGGCTACAGTGGGAACCCAATAAGCTTAAATATCTGGGGATATTTCTGACTCAGGAACCCAAAACTCTGAAGAATTTAATCTGGATACACTGGTACACACAATCCAGCAAGACTTGAGCAGATGGTCAAAGTTACCTCTCTCCCTCTGGGGTAGAATCAGTTTAATTAAATTGAACATCTCACCACTGATTTTTTATCCTCTTAACATGTTAAATATATGGTTACTGCAGATCTAGTTTACCAAACTACATTCATTGATTACCCAGTTCCTCTGGAAAAGCAAGCAGGCCCATAGAGCTTATGGGAAATTGGCTGCCCCCAAGGTTAAAGCGGGACTGAGGCTGCCCCACTTTAAACTTTATTACTGGGCTGCAAAATATAACTGCAAAATATTTAAAATGGCTAAACAGCTCCAATTCATCTTCTACAGACCTGTACTGCCCTCTATGGCTTACATTAGAGAAGGAACTTTTATCGGCCCAGGGTCTATTACCCCTTGCCCTGCTACATATACCTCCTAAATTGCTCCCACTCGCCCTTAAAGATACCCCAATTGGGATATCAGTAAAGACCTACACCCAGATGTTGTCCTTCCTGTCCTACTGACACACTCAAGATCCTAACCAGCCACTTACGGGAAACCCAAATTTCTTGACTGGGGGAAAATGCTATCAAATTCCTTCAACTGGCAAGCTCCTCCATAGTGGAGTTATGGAATGATGGCCAAATACTGTTGTCTGGTGAAATTATCCATAAATACAGCTTAAAACTCCAGTCATTCTTCAAAGTGCACCAGACTAGGCACTTGTTGGTAAGTGCCCAATTAAGTCAGTCTGCAGAAGAGGATGGGAGGTTCCTTCAACCAATTCAACTTGCAGCCACACAACCTCATGCCGTATCAGGTATTTACTCCATATTATTAGATAGAGCCTTCTGACAGTTAAATGGAGCTTCTAGCTACTGGGAGGCCCAGTTCACAGAGAAATTATGTAATTGGGAGAAGATTTGGATGGATACACACAGACTGATGCAATATCAAATTATTAACAATATGTATTATACACCAATCAAATTGGCCAAAATGAAAAGGGCTCCTTCATCTGCCTGCAGGAGATGTATGCAAGTGGAAGGCTCCTTATTTCACATATTTTGGGACTGTCCCAAGGTAGCTCCACTTTGGCACCACATTAAACAGAGAATGGATCCCTTGTTGGGTCTAGCAGAATACATAGAACCTGCTACCTGCCTTTTGGGGGTATTTTTCTTCAGTAGGGGTCACAGAAAGAAAATACCATTTAGATATGGTGGCATTATCCATGAAGAAGCTAGTACTTCAACATTGGCTAGATGACACCACCATATCTTACTTGGCGTGGCTTCAAGAATTACTGTTTAACCTTTCAGTGGAAAAAATGATTGCTAGTGTCCACAATAAAATGCCCAGATTTGAAAAATACTGGGAAAAATTGCATATGCTTTATGCAATACAGTGAATCTTATTTAGGATAGGATGTACTGTGTAAGGCTTGTCAGTGTATAAACGTGCACTTTTGTGGATGATAATACCCGACACCATGAGTGGGGTGGTCTGGGAGGGAGGGGTGAGTTTGTATGGGTGTTTCAACATACTTGATTTGTCTTTTGCAATGTAATATGTTTCTCTTGGCCTTTTTAGGCCATCTTAAAAAGAAATGTAATAAAGTTTTGTGAATTTCAAAAAAAAAAGAAAGCTACAGGCTGGGTTTGCCTGCCTTCAAGAAACTCACCTTAAAAGGGAAGATGCTCACTATTTTTGACGGGAATGGGTGGGGCAGGTATTTGGGGCTGGAAACAGCAATAAATGGGGTGGGGTTGTGGTCTTGGTGGCCAGGCAGGTCCCCTCTCAGTTAATCCAGGAATATGGGGACCCAGAGGGTCATTATATTGTCTTACATGCTAAGGTGGGAATATCTGAGCTTTTGGTAGCTTCTATTTATGGACCAAACAACGACACTCCTGAGTTTCTTTGCTACCCTTGCTACTCTTTTGGCTCCATTCACTCATTGTTGTATTGTTATGGGGGACTGGAATTTGACTTATCAGTCTGATCTGGATAAGTCAGGTCATATTAGACGAGGTTTGACACCAGGGCAGAGGGGGCTTAGGGAACTGATTGATGACATCAGTCTCACTGACGCCTGGAGTCTGCTTCACCCCTTCGACTGGCAGTACACCTTCTACTCTCCCCCAACCCCATAAATCATTTTCTCACTTTGATTATTTCTTAGTGAATCAGGAGAGTTTATCGGGCCTTCTTCCTCTTCTTCTTCTTCTTCTTCTTCTTCTTCTTCTTCTTCTTCTATCCATTCAACTGTTATCTCCAACAATGCACCTTTGAGTCTTGGACAAACTCTTGGTGGAACGGCAGACCGTGATTCGGTGTGGCGGTTAAATACACAGTCGCTCCAAGATTCTAATATCCTTTCTTCAATTAAAACCTGCATAGTGATTTTTTTCCAGATGAATAAAGGTTTGTTCCACATTCATGGAGAATGTATCCGTCTAGTTTCAAAACTCAGTAAGATCAGGGCCCTTCACCTGGATCAGCTTTTACAAGAAATAAGGCAACTTGAAAACTCTTTGAGGAGGGACACCCTGGATGATGTCTAGTCCAGCTTAAATGCCCTAAGAGCACAATATAATGATTTGATTTCCCAGAAAGCTGAACTATTGTAGCCATTCAGCACACTAAGCTGCATTATTTGGAATCTGGAGAGTAAGCCGGCAAGCTATTAACCCTTTGGTAATGCCAGTTAGAAATGTTCAAATTCAGCTTGGGTGTCAGACCTTATCCTGATGCTGAAATATTTATTCACCCCAGAGATATTGCAGAGGTGTTCTGTACCTTTTATTCGTCCTTATATGTGGTTGATTTGTCTTCTGACCCCTCTTTGGAGCACCTTATTTTAACCTACTTGGATCCCTTACCTCTCTCAACTCTCACCCTTTTGCAGAGCACCAAGCTTAAGCTCCCTATCTTTGTTTCAGAAGTCTTAGATGCCATTAAGCAATTACCTGTGGATAGGGCACCAGGGCCGGATGGCTTCACTAATAATTTTTATAGGGTCTGTTCCTCTGAATTAGCCCCCTTTCTCACCCGGTTATATAATTACCGGTACTCTTCTGGTTATTTCAACTCCACATTCACAGAGGCATGGATCACTCTCCTTTAAAGTAAAGATGATTTAAATCCTGGGAATTATAAGTCCATTTCATTACTAAATGCAGATATAAAATGTAGTCTAAAATACTGGCTAATAGACTATCTAAGGTATGTGACACTGTCTTTAGTGCAGTGCAAGTAGGCTTCATGAAAGGGCACCTCTCGAATGATTACCTGATAAAATTACTCCACCTTACTTCCATGTCGGGGGAGAGCCAGAGCCTTGCAGCTTTGGTCTCCCTAGACATGGAAAAAGCATTTCATCATGTCTCCTGACCCTTTTTGGTTTTTGTTTTGGGCAAATTTGGCCTACTGGCAGCATTTAAAACTTGGACACGGCTTTTACATAGTGCTCCTGTTCCCTGTATTTGGTGCAACTGTGTATTATCAGCCTCCTTTCCTCTCCATCCCAGAACTAGACAGGGCTGTCCCCTCTTGCCTTTCCTGTTCAACCTTTATTTAGAACCTTTGATTTCCAACCTTCAGAATAACCCACAGGTCACAGGTATTATGGTGGGAGGGAACAGTTATAAACTGTCTACATATCCTGATAATTTATTACTACATGTTGCAGATCCCTCTACCTCCCTTCCGGCCGCCCTTAAAGAACTTACCAGATTTTCTTCTGTCTCTGCTTATGAATTAAATTTATGGAAAACACAAGTCTTTCCCCGAATAGTCTAGTCAATAAGCAGGACATCCTTATCATGGGACTGTCTTGGGAGTCCAAGTTATTAAAATATTTAGGCATCCATATTTGTCGGTCTTCAACATTGCTGATCAAAAATAATATTTCCTCCCTGCTACACTCCATAAAGATACGAACATACAAACATACAAAGAAGCCAACAGAAGAAGACCATTTGGTCTATCAAGTCTGCTCATATTGCAGGGTCCACAGCTTGAGCTAATGCCTCTGCCGGCCCTCCCCACTCCTCCTGTCCTTCTTACCCATGATCTTTACCTTCCCCCATGCCTATCCCAGCCCTTCTTGAAGCTACCCACTGTCTTCAATGAGATGACCTCTTCTGGCAGTGCATTCCAAGTGTCCACCACCCTCTCTGTGAAGAACTGCTTCCTGACCTCCCTCTTAAACCTCCCATCCCCTCCAGCTTAAGACTGTGCCCCCTCATCTTATGGTTGCCACTCAGCTTAAGGAGACTCTCCTTATCAACCTTATTTATCCCTTTCAAGTATTTGAAGGTCCCAGTCATGTCCCCTCTCTCTCTTGTCTTCCAGGGAGTACATATTCAGTGCCCTCAACCTCTCCTCATATGCCTTACCCTGCTGACCAGCTACCATCTTTGTGGCCCTCCTCTGGACCTTCTCCAGCAGGTTAATGGCCTTTTTGAGGTGTGGGCACCAGTACTGAACTCCATAATCTAGATGCGGCCTTACCAGTGATCTATACAACGGCAGTATAACCTCCTCTCTCCTGCTACTGATCCCCTTAGATATGCATCCCAGCATCTTGTCTGCCTTTGCTGCTGCTTTCTTGCACTGCATGGAGTGCTTCAGGTCACTAGTGATCATCACTCTCAGGTCCTTCTCCTCCTCTGATACAAATACTCAGACTCCACCCAGGTAGTACTCTGTTCTGGGATTCTTGGCTCCAATATGCATAACTTTGAATTCCTTGGCATTAAAGCCAAGCAGCTAGATCCTGGACCACCTCTCCAGCTTTTCCAGATCTTCCTGTAGGTCCTGTATCCCTTCAGCTGTGTCTATTCTCCCACAGAAATTGGTGCCATTCGTGAATAGGCACGTTTTGCCCTTAATGCCATCCCCAATGTCATTGATGAAGACATTGAACAACACTGGCCCCAGCACCGAGTCCTGTGGAACCCCACTGGTTACCTCTCTGGTGCCAGACAACTCTCCCCCCACAACCTGGGTTCTGTCCCTCAGCCAGTTTTCCACCCATCTGGCCATCTTTTCCCCAACCACAAGATCCACCAACTTCCTGATCAACCTTTTGTGGGGCACAGAGTCAAAGGCCTTGCTGAAATCAAAATAGAGGATGTCAACCACTTGGCCCCATCTACTGTCTTAGTGACACAGTCAAAGAAGTCAATCAGATTTGTTTGACATGATCTTCCCCCATGAACCCATGCTGCATCTCATCCTGGAGACCATGCTCCTCTAGATATTTCACCAATATTTCCTTTAGTATGGTCTCCATGAGCTTTCCCACAATGGAGGTCAGACTGACTGGTCTGTAATTCCCTGGGTCATCCTTGATGATGGACTTACAAAGGTGGTCTACATTACCCCTCTCTTTATGAGGAAGAAGAAATGTAATTAAAATGAACATTATACAATGGTAAGAAAGAATCCTTGCCTCTGATTGGTCAGTCTGGGACTGGACTCATGATGTTATCCTAGTACAACATCACGGGTCTAGTCCAAGAGCATAACCTCACTGTATTGATTTGTTGGTGCTCATTCTCATCTTCTCTTAAGAAACAAAGATATATCGCCACACTAAAAATCTACTAAAAACACTTTGAAATTTTTTATTTTATTTTGTATAATAATGAGCCATTGTATAATAGCAATAATGCACTCCAGGGTGTGTGTCATGCTGGGATAACCTGACTTCTGGGGTCATTGGATGTACTCGGCCTGTGGCCTCGTGCTCAACCACCCCAGGCATGAGGTTATCCCAGCACAACACACACACCCTGTCATACATTATTGCTTAATTGTGCCCCGGTTGTTGTACCCCTTAAGCATGCTTTGTGTGTTTTTGCACAAATCTTGGTTTCTCCAAGTACAAATTTACTCAATAATTTCCTTTCGGAAGGCTGAGTCATACGCAGCTCCTACTCTAAACTTACTTCACCTAAATTAGTGGGTGGGCTATATCTCCCAAATATATTTGCCCTCCATGGCAGCCCTGCACGTCAGCAAAGTTTACCAATTGGGCAACCATGGCCCTGGTCAGAGTGCCTTGGCCTATTATCCACTGTAGCTAGAAACAGAACATGCTATATGTCTGAGAGCTGGTATTCAGCTTTCTAGCTTGCTATATGCACAGCCATCTAAACTCCCTGCTAAGTTCTGAACAACTCCTATTGGTTGGTCTCTGAAGGCCCACCATCAATTAGGCTTCTCTTTGGGCTTAGAATGGTCCAGATGCATGACTCACCCCATCCTCTGCAACCCCAGTATTTGTATTGCTGATCAACCCATCCCTCTCTCCTTTTTCCCCAGCTCAGGAACATGTCTCTTGATTCTCTTATTGAGGGCAATACCTTTTCCCCTTCTCAACTGTCCATGAGCGATTTCAACTCCACAAGGAATTCAGATTCAAATATTTTCAACTGGTTCATGTGGTCTCTTCATTTTTGGGCCCCAAGACTTGGGGGATGATATATCCTTCAGTTCACAAGTGTCTTTTCTCAGTAGCCTCACAGCCTCACCTCGTGTCTGGGTTAAATCACCTGCTCCAGATTTTGGATAAAAATACCCCTTCAGGAATTTGTTACTATTGGATCAAAGTCCTTAATGTTTCAGTTGACCCTTCAGTGTGGCATACTGTTTGGCATGACTTATACAAATTTGTCAAACACAACAGGCTGCGTCTAACCCAATTTCAAATACTTCATAACATATATTGCACCCTTGTTAAACTTAGTAAAATGGGTAGACTCTTGACCTCACTGTGTTCTCATTGTGGTTTAGGGGTGGGGCATTTCAAGCATATTCTATGGGACTGCGCTAAGTAGTACCCTTTTGGTCAGCTATTCAGGCATCCCTTGACCCACTCTTGGGCATAAAAGACCTTTTCAGACCTGAGATCTGTTTAGTAGGGGTTTACCCAGCTGACCTGATCAGTACCCGTAAGGCGTACATTACATTAATTACAGTTATAGTGAAGCTCATCATTCTATGTCATTGAATAGATGATGTCATCCCTACTTATTGGGAGTGGCACCAGGACATATTAAATGCCCTAATGCTAGGAAAGCACACTGCATCACTATGCAACTTCCCACAACAGTTATGTGATAGGTGGGAGTCCCTCTATGGCTTATTATCCCTAACTTCAGTGAGAACTTAATTCTGGGCACCGCTACCTGTATAAAATCCTTTTAGCCATTCCTTCTGGACATTTGTTTACTTAGGATTCCTCTTCCATCTGGAGATTTGGGTACTGAGCATATGGGTGGGTGTGGGGGGGTATTGTTTGTTCGGTCTGCTTTTTCTGTTTTGTTTATTGTTTGTATTTACTCTCTTTTCTTTTTGGCTTGGTGTTGTTTCTTTGTTTTTATAAAAAGAATAAAGTATACTAAATTAAAAAAATAGATGAGGGAGAAAAGAAGATGGTGGCTGTCATGACACAAACATTTTTCTGTGTTGTGAGAAGCAAGTGGTGAGAAACTAAAATCGGTCTCATGACAGAATTTTTTGTGTCATATCAGAGGGTTATCCAGTAAACCAAAACACTGAGCATGCTCAGAGCAGCTCAAACACCAAACTTTAAATACTTATGACTATTGAACCTTTTAATATTTTTTCACCAAACCTACAAAATGCACTAGTTTGGTACAGGCCACTTCTACCCTGACAGTTTCAGAACAGAATGCCATTCCTTCTAGACTGTGAGTGAGAGCAAAACCAAAAATCCATGTTAAGTATAGGAGAAAAATTAGCCCTGTACAGGAAAACAACATCTCAGAAACTGCACAAGCTGCCACCACAAAACGTTTCACATATTTAGACCTTGTCTCCTAGACAATGCAAGCCAAATTTCAGTCAATTTTGTTGAATGCTACAAAAGCTATTAAAGTAACATCCTAGGGGTTTAAGAAAGAACCTATCGGACAACCCTAACTATACTGGCGCTACTGTGCCAGTGTATAGGCTATATGATGTGGCCTGATTGAGGATATCAAATTTTTCTTCATGAGAGGCTAATGATATTAAGATATCTCATAAGTGCTGAAGCCACTCATGATATATCTTAATATCATTGGCCTTGAATATGATATCTTCAGCCAGGTCATGTCACATTCAATTTATAAAGACATACTGTATGTTTTGGGAAAACCATGATTAGGAATGTGTAAAAAAAGCACTTGTGACTTTGAAATGTGTGACTAACTCTTGGCATCGTTCAAGGCTCATTTATACTGCCACGCTTGCATTGCAGCAACCCCGGTAGTACAAGTGTGGCAGTGTGGGCACTTACCGATTGTGGTAAGTCATTCACTTCACTGCTCCCAGAGCAGAAGCAATGTAAGGGACATGTTTTGGAGTGAGTAGTGTAAGCAGCCATGTAGACAGGCTGTACCGCTTGTTCCATCATTGAGGGGAAGTCTTTGGGTGCAATGGACTGATGAGGATGTGAATGGAATACTCGCCCCTGGAACTCATAGCCTGTCTCAATGTGACTTGTATCAGCACTGAGAGTGGTCATGTAGATGCACTTAAGATGTGCATCAGGATATTGAAGCTGGACCAGGACAGGCTTCAGTTAAGAATGCACCATCTGTGCAAACAAGACATAATAGTTACAGAACTTTTTTGGGAGTGGTTTTTGAGATTTACTACTTCTTCTATTTAAAGGGGCACTGTCAGCCTAATGTGATCTTTTTTGTCATTTAAATAAAATGTGTGCTGCTTAAATGGTTCACTCATGTCACAGTGACAAACATGTTGCTGATGCTGATTACAGCACAGGCAACATTACCCAGCATTACAGCACCAGGCATTATGTCTCCTGGGAGTTACAATGCCAGAGCGCACTCCCAGGAAACAGTCAGCTTTTGTGGGGGGCTTTGCCCACCATGAGAAGTACTGTCAGAGAGCAGTCACCAGATTGGAGAGGGGATTGTGACAGGGTTGAATAAGACCCTGTCCGAGTTGTTACACAGAGGGAGTTGAATGCAAAGATCTGTTCTGTCCTCTCCTTTTCTGTCTCTTGTCTGTCTGCTTGGCCAACCGAGTGTTCTCGTAAGTCCTAGGAACTGATCACTCCGGTCTCGTGATTCTCCACCTCTAGCTATCTCTCTGCCTTCACTTACTGTTTCTGTCTTTTGTCTCCCCTTGTGTATTTGCATTTATAAAACTGTATCTGAATTTTTGTGTGAAACTGTTAAGTGATACTAGGATCCCTTAGTTTGAAACTGTATATAGTTATACTGTGGAAATGATTGCAAAAATCCATTTGGAATTTAAAGGGTTAACCTTGACATGCAGCACAAACTCTTTTGCAGAGTTGTCAATGAGAGGCCAGTTCTGGGACATCATATTCTATTTTGTTGCTTCTGCAAAGAAAGAAACTTACAGAGTTCTGGTCTCTTAACAAACTCAGGAGGCAGAAATAAGAGCAGCAATGTTTTTGTTAGTGAGAGAGAGAGGCTGAGAAACTGAAACTTGGGATTAGAGATTTCCTCAGATGAAGGACTTTGTTTTCTCTGGTTTTACTGCCTTTGTATACGGTTATATGGAATAATTTTTATTTTATTTATTTATTTATTTGAATTTTGATGACCAGGTGGGCCCACTGAGACAGACAAGTCCCTGTTTCAGGGGCGACCCGGGGAATAGAAGCATTCCATATAAAACATTGTGACATAGTATTTAACAGGCACTTAACAGGAACAGAGGTGAGACATCAATCGTGAAAATCTGACATGAGTATGGAAACAGAATCAAGATATCATCCGGTCCAAAGCAATACATATTATGGTGCACGTGGATTTCTAACATTAGGCAGTATACGCATTTTACTTAGAAGAAGAATCAGCATTTATATAGTGTGTCTCATACATAGTGTATCCCAAACCACTTTACAAGCAATGCTAGACTGGTAGTGAAGTGACTGAATGTATAGCGGTGGCCATATCACACATCAGTGCCCACACACAGCCTGGACAATTGCATGAACCGGTTTATGGGTAGGGGAATGTTGGCCGGGACTCCGGGAATGTCCCCTACTCTTTGCAAAGAGTGCCCTGGGTTCTTTCACTTCTACCTGGACACCCACCAGGACAGCACCAGGATGGGTAGAAGGAACCTCGGTTTAATGTCTCATCCAAAGGACAGCACACCCCAGCAGTACAGCACCCCCCTAATACTGCACTCAGATGCCAGCATTTTAGATGCAAGTCCAATCCCAGTGTGGGACAAGAACCCATGACCTTCTGGTCCAGAGGCAGATGTGCTACCAACTGAGCCACATCGACACCTTACATAGTTTTTACAATATTATACAAATATATTACATGAGTGTTGACACAGGAGAGGAGAGAAGGTAAGGCCATGGGAGGTGGAGGAGTGAGGATTGAGTATCAGGTAGGTGAGTATAGACAGGAGAAGAGGAGAGGAGAGGAGAGGAGAGGAGAGGAGAGGAGAGGAGAGAGAGGAGAGGAGAGGAGGGAGGGAGGAAGAGCAGAAGGGTGGAGGAGTGAGGTTCTAGTGTCAGGTGGGGGAGGTTACAAAGACAGGAGAGGGGTGGAGAATGTAGAAGTCACAGGTTGGCAGAGGATTAGGAGCAGTTACAGGTGGGAGGAGGGAAGAAGAGTTCCTTGTTCCTTTTGAATTTGGGAAGAGACAGGCATGAGAGAAGACTGTGTGGGAGGTTGTTCCATTTATGCAGAGCTGCAAAGGAAAAGGATCTCCTTCCAATGGCTAATCGGGTTTTGGGTATTGTTAGGATAGGGAGGTGGGAGGATCTGAGGGTCCTGGAGGAGGGTTTTAACATAAGGAGATTGGAGAGGATGTGTGGTGAAGGAAGGTGCAGTACTTTGAAGACTGTGCATAGAACAGGGAAGTCCAGTTTTGCCTCGAAGGTCGGCCAACCTAGAGTACTGAGTACATCACAGTCATGAGCCCATGCTGGAACCTTGACTGCAAAGCATGCGACCCTGTGACAGGCTTGCTTGAGTTTGGTCAGGACAGAGATCTTGGCAGAGTGGGTTATGGGAGCCTCGTAAAATAGGCCTGGGAGAAGGGTGGCTGAGGTAATGTTGGGGTTATATTTGCTGTTTCTCTGTAACGCCGCTCGTAAGCGGCTGGATGTACTGGACTGCTGTTCACCTGTTATCTGGAGTCTGCGCCGGAATCTGTAATCTCCGCTCCCCTGATCGCAGGTGAATTGCCCGTTTGGCCTCTGGCAGTTTGCACGGCGTGAGAGGCTGTGCTGTAGTTATTTGACTTTCTTCTACCTGACTGGAGGTGTGAGCTGTAATTGCTGCTGAAGGGGTGGGGACATTACTTTCTACAAATTCAAGTGCCGCTCGCAAGCGGCTGTCCTGCATGTTGGGGTTACATTTGCTGTTTCTCTGTAATGCCGCTCATAAGCGGCTGGATGTACTGGACTGCTGTTCACCTGTTATCTGGAGTCTGCGCCGGAATCTGTAATCTCCGCTCCCCTGCTCGCTGGCGAATTGTCCGTATGCCCTCTGGCAGTTTGCACGGCATGAGAGGCTGTGCTGTAGTTATTTGACTTTCTTCTACCTGGCTGGAGGTGTGAGCGGGGGGAGCTGTAATTGCTGCTGAAGGGGCAGGGACATTACCTTCTACAAATTCAAGCGCCGCTCGAAAGCAGCTGTCCTGCATGTTGGGGTTACATTTGCTGTTTCTCTGTAACCCCGCTCGTAAGTGGCTGGATGTACTGGACTGCTGTCCAACTGTTATCTGGAGTCTGCACCGGAATCTGTAATCTCCGCTCCCCTGCTCGTGGGCGAATTGCCTGTTTGCCCTCTGGCAGTTTGCACGGCATGAGAGGCTGTGCTGTAGTTATTTGACTTTCTTCTACCTGGCTGGAGGTGTGAGCGAGGGGTAGCTGTAATTGCTGCTGAAGGGACGGGAACATTACCTTCTACAAATTCAAGCACCTCTCACAAGCGCGAGTGTTGTGAGTGGCACGAGCGCCACTCAGTAATGGAAATTTGTTTTCACTGAGGAAGGGAAATGCGTTGGTTTGTGATATGATTTTAATATGTGTTAGCTAAGTAGTTTTATATTGATTTATTTGTGGTAAGAAATGTTAAGTTGGAGATTGTTTTAATATATTAGTTTTATTGGATTAAGTAGGTTAGGCAGTTATTTTGTTGTTATTTAACTTGTGTCTAAATAGTGGTTTGTGTTCATTGTTTGATATGAGCAGGGATTATGTAGGAGGATCTATGGGGGCTAGGATTACCTATTGCCATTCATTGCTATATGACTTACGTCCCTCCATCCCTCTCCCTGTGTCTGATACTATTATCAGATGCTGTTGGGAAGTGGGGATTGTAGGAGGTCATGCTGATCATTGGCAGTGGAGTGATCTAGGTATGGGTGATGGTAGGATAGAGGTTGTTAGGTTCAGGAGGCACCCTGGGTTATGACGGGCATCTGGGAGAGGCCAGACGTGGTTGGTGCCCGTCCCCAAGGAGTCCACCGGAGCGAGTGGTCAGGTAACCCGAGGGGCTGCACCACCCTCCAGTCCTCTGACGGCAGTGCTTTGCAATGCCAGATCGATCAGAAACAAGATGGCAATCATTGCCACCTTGATTTCATCAGTCGATCTGGCTTGCATCACGGAGACCTGGGTGGGTGACGATGCAGGTCCTATTTTTGAGGCTGCAGTCCCTCCCTGGTATACCGTGGTGCACTGCCCCAGAGTGAATCGCAGGGGTGGCGGTGTAGCTATATGTTTTAGATCCAGCCTGACCTTCACTGTGCACCCAGTGGAAACTCCAGGTTCTTTTGAGTGTGTGGCTATTCGCGGTGGTCTCGGTGCGGGCTGCAGGATTTTCCTCATCTATCGTCCTTCTGGTCCGATGGGGAATTTCCTGCAGGAGTTTGCCGAGTTCACCGCTGGTGAAATACTGGGATCCCCCAGATATGTTTTTCTGGGGGATTTCAATGTTTGGGTGGATGATAGAGATCAAAGGTGCAGCAGCGATATTTTGCAGAGTATGTCCTCTTTAGGACTGATGCAGGTCGTTGCTGCACCCACCCATAAGGATAGCCACATATTGGACCTGGTGTTTTCACTGGGGCTTGAGATCACTGATCTCGGGATTGATCAGGTTTCTTGGTCCGATCATTGCACGGTGAGGTTCACGCTTGCAGCTCCCACCATAAGCCCTTCCCCTGCTGAGATGATTAGCTGTCGCCCTTTGCGGAGTCTTACCCCTGAGGGTTTTTTGGCGGCAGTTAAATTGTCTAGTGTGCGTGCTGCATGCATCGGAGGTGTTGGTGCTGGGGTTGACACTTATAATAGGGTGCTCTCTGACACCATCAACTCCTTCGCACCTGTCCATGTACGACCCAGAACTTTGTACCTGAGGTCTCCATGGTTTGATGGAGACCTCAGGGAGATGAAGAAGATGGGTCAGAGATTAGACCACTGCTGGAGAAGGTCCCGCTTGGAGGTGGATAAACTGGTCCTGCATGTGCACTATCGTGCATATCAGGAGGCAATCAACCGTAAGAAGGCAATGTTCTTGTCCAGGGAGATTGCTGCCGTAAAGAACCAACCAGCTTCACTCTTCCGGACTGTAAATAGACTTTTCATCCTGTCTGTTTGCAGCCCGGGAGGGTTTTTTCTAATGAAGATTGTGAGGAGTTTGCTTGGTTTTTCTTGGACAGGGTGTCTGTGATCCGGTGGGAGGCCTCTTCAGCTAGCAATACTATAGCTGACAGTGGTCGGCAAATGTGTACTGAGTACACTCCGCCAAGTTGGGGGGAGCTTAGACCAGTGGAGGTGAGTGAGGTTATCGAGGTGGCAATCAATTTGAAGCATACCTTTTGTGAGCTGGACCCAGTGCCAACGCGTTTCTTAATGAGATGCGTTGACTCTGTTGGCCCAGTGTTTGCCGTGATTGTACGGTGTTCCTTATTTGAGGGAGTCTTTCCAGATGCCTTAAAGGAGGCTCTGGTGATGCCCCTTTTAAAGAAACCTTCTTTGGACCCGGAGATCATGGCAAATTACCGTCCTATCTCCAATCTCCCATTTTTGGGGAAAGTGGTGGAGAAGGTGGTAGCACTTCAATTGGAAGAGCACCTCGTGACTCACGAGTTGTACAATCCCTTCCGGTCAGCTTTTCAGGTCAGACATAGCACAGAGACTGCGCTTGTTCAGGTGCAGAATGATCTCCTCAGGGCTAGAGATCGGGCGGACAGGACAATTCTTGTTCTCCTCGATCTCTCCTCAGCATTTGACACTGTGGACCATTGTGTGTTGCTTGTCCACCTCAGGGAGCTGTGTGGACTCACCGGTACTGTCATCAACTGGTTTGAGTCCTTTCTTACCAATAGGAGGCAATGGGTTATGATGGGTAATTCCTCATCTACACCCTGTCTCCTTCCCTGTGGAGTCCCTCAGGGTTCGGTACTGGCCCCAATGTTGTTTGCAGTGTATATGCTGCCTCTTGGGGGGGATCATTAGGAAGTATGGCTTGAGTTTTCTTTACTATGCTGCTGATACTCAGCTATATTTGTCCTTTTTCCCAGGAACATTCAACGCAGTGGATGTGCTAAATATCTGTCTGACTGAGATAAATGACTGGATGGCTTCCAGCTGGTTGCGACTGAACCCTAACAAGAAGGAGGTATTGGTAGTGGAGTCGAACAGAGTTCGTGATAGGATGGTCTCTGACTCAGCAACTGGACTTGTTGATGTGGCTGTGTCATTGAAGGCCTCCTCTTGGGTGCGCGATCTTGGAGTGATTCTGGACAGGAGTCTGACCATGGAGGCTCAAATATCTTCCATGGTCCGTACCTGTTTTTTCCATCTCAGAAACATTGCCAGGATTAAGCCCCTTGTTCCGCCTCTGGACCTCTCTGCCTTGATACATGTCTTAGTCACATCTAGGCTGGACTACTGTAATGCACTTTATCTCAGGGTCACAGGGGGACTTCTCCGCAGACTGCAGCTGGTGCAAAATGTAGCTGCCCGGTTACTGACTGGGCAGAAAATATTTTGTCATATTACACCAGTATTGTGCGAAGTGCACTGGCTGCCAGTCAGGTGGAGAATCCTCTTTAAGGTGGGTCTTCTCACCTTTAAGGCCCTACACGGACAGGGCCCTGGTTACCTGTCAGTCCTCCTGACACCTACTCCCTCTGTCCGCCCTCTTCGATCCTCCAGTGGCGGCCTCCTGACTGTTCCTAGAGCAAGATTGAAATCAGCTGGTGACAGACCCTTTAGTGTTGCAGCTCCTGCTCTATGGAACTCATTACCAGCTGTGGTCAGAGAGGCCCCCACTATAAATGTTTTTAAGGCCCGTTTGAAGACACTACTATTTTCACAAGCATTTGATGTTTAGAGTATGACTTATTTATAGTTCATGATTTTTATATAAATCTGTTTGAATGTTTGTGTATAATGTTTTTAAGATTTGTATGGCACCCAGAGCCTCCGGGATTGGGCGTCTTTTAAATAAACTTGCCTTGCCTTGCCTAATGGTCTTGCGAGCATGAGGTGTTAGATAGGGGCAGTGCGATGCAGGAGGCCTAATTTTTGATTTGTTACCTTGATTGCATTAAAAGCATGCATTTCAAAGGACAGATGCTCATCCAGAGTCATTCCTAGATATTTTAAGGCTCCCACCCCTTCTAGGGGCACACCCAAGGATGTCTTAACTACCAAGGGAGGCTGAGAAGACATACTGTATCATTGGAGATATGGTGGAACAACATAGTTTTTTTATGTGTGTGTTCATTACTAGGCAATTCTCTATGAACCAGGCTTCCAGTAACTGAAAGTTGTTTTCCAGTAGAGGCCTAATGGAGGAGACATCTTTACAGGACCTGTATAGTATGGCATCATCTGCATAGAGCTGTACTGATGCACCACCGCAGTTCTGCAGTAGTTCATTTATGAAGATGGAGTATAACAGAGGCCCAAGGATACAGCTCTGGGGGACCCCATCAATGATGGAGATAAGGAGGAATAGGCACCAGTCCATTTGACACATTGAGAACAATTAGTTAAGTAGTTTGAGATCCAAGAGAAAGAGCTGCAGTCAAGGCCTAGCCGTTGAAGTTTAGATATGAGGAGTGAGTTGTTTACCAGATCAAAGGCCTTCATGAGGTCAATGAATACAGCCCCTGTGGCCCAGCCTTGGTCCATAGCATGAAATATATGTGCGGTGACCCTCAAGAGAGCTGACTCAGTCCCATGTGCCTTTCGAAAACCATGTTGATGGATGGTGAGGGCATGGATTTCTCAAGAAAGGAGTATAATCAGGGCCCCGATTTTTCCGCGGCACTTTGGAACAAAGTTCTGCAGCAGGTTTCCATATGGCGCAGAACTTCAGCGGTGGTGGACGGCTATTTCTACGCCACTTCTGCGGCACATAATTTTCACACTATTCCCCATATTTTTACACTTTTTTTTGTTTTCTTCATATTTGACATTTTCTTAGTATATTGCAACATTAACCCTTGGCTTTCATCCTTTATTAACTTGAAAAATAAACTGTTAAGTGTGGAGTACAAGGGAATAAACCTACTTAGGGGGAAAGCCAGGACATAAAGACATGAGCCCAAAGCTCTTGGGGTGTAGTGATTTGTTTAGCTTCTTGATGGATTTAGAGCAGTATTCCTGGTAATACGTTTGACACACTGTTGCAGGATAGATAGATAGATAGATAGATAGATAGATAGATAGATAGATAGATAGATAGATAGATAGATAGGTAGATAGGTAGATAGACAAGACACACGAACAGACACATATTTGTTTTGCTATACATATATTCAAATAATCTGCTGATCAATCTATTTGTCACTTTTGTTAACATAGTCTGTGTTAATTTCACTTCATTTGTTTCCGGCCAAGAATAATTACATTTGTGATGCAAGCAGCATGGGTAAATTAGAATAACCTACTGTGAAATGCTTTTGTTACAGAAACTACATGAGGGTACCTGTAGTGTGATCGCACACAAGAAAATTATTCAGCCGCTAATAAAACAGTTTTACAAACCGGGCGTGTGTCTTCTTTGTTTTAATTGTTTTATTTGTACAGTGACAAGATGCAATTAAAGATGTCAGTTGTGCTAGATACCACCTTCACAACTTTTCAAGTGATGATGAATGGGTAATGTGTGACACATAATAGATACCATTTATAATTAATAATGCTTGGAAAACATACACACACACACACACACCATAAGCAGTTCATTATGTTCCATATATCTTTATGTGTATGTAAACTTAAGTTTAATAAATCCCAGTTGTCACATTGGTTCATGTAGACAAGTCACAAACATAAGCAGACTAGCAAAACAAAAAAAAAATGCCAACAAAGTCTATATAAATGAACCAGCCAAGTACAATCAGGAGTTTTGTAGTTATGCTGAAAAGTATCAATGAGCATCAATCAGTACACATCCGTAGCTCATTCTTAAATGTTAAAAAATAAAACTAATTTATAGATTTAAAAGCCATTCAAAAAGTTATTTTTTAGGGTTGCCTTACTGTGGATGTTTTATGTATTGTACCTGTTTGTATTGTACCTGTTGTAACTGTAATTTTTGGGTCCCCCATGAAAATGGGAATTTGCTTCCCTTGTGTTCTTACACAGTTAACAAATTAAATAAAAAATAATCTTTAGTAGATCCTCTTCAGGTATTAAGATTTCATATTTTTACTAATCAATCTGATTGGATATTTGAATAACTAATAATCGCTCCTCATTAAGAACTTATTTACATAAAAAATATCTTGGATAAATCTACCTTTTTTAAATTACAGCCCCCGCCAGTAAGAAGTAGCTCAGAACATATTTTATCTGAATAAAAATTAAGGTGTAACAGACTCCACATTCCACTTGCTTCTCCTGCACCCCAGAAAACCACTTCCTTATTTGATTTTTACTCACAGTCCAGCACTTTACAATAGGTAGTGTACACCAGAAGAAAAACATCAATACATCTACTGAGTTCTCTCAGTACCAGGAGATAAATTCAGAAGTGAATGAAACCACGAGACTAAACTGAACTGAACTCCAGACAAGCGGCCAGTATAGATTTATTAATTTATTCATTTACTCCACTGGGGCTCCAACCCCTACACAGTAAAAAAAAAAAAAAAAAAAACTAGAACATCCCATCATGGCATCCTCCATGCTAGGGGGCAAGCTGCACTGCATAACCTGCACATAGTGATTGATACTCCATACTGACAGCTGTGGCCCAGACTTCAGGCACCACTCAAGACACAACAATTGCAGAGGTAGAGAGAACCCATGGGCACAGGACATTACTTACAACTTTTTTCCTCAAATGGGCTGGTAGAAAATGCCTCTTTTTGAATATGGGATTTATTTAACTGAAGCCCCCATGGCTTTCCTGGGCTGCCAGTAGCAGCTCAAGTCATCACATGTCTGAATGATGTACAGCAGCCTTGTCTGAACATGAAATCAATCACCTCCATGTAAGCCCTTCCGTTGCTCTTGGGGCTCAGTCCCAATATTTGAGGCAAACAAAAAGAGTAGGATCGGATCAGAGTTTATGCATGAAAAAGAAAATATCCCTGATCTGCTCCTGATTGTTTGTTTGCCACAAATAGCAGAACTGAGCCCCAGGGCTTACATGGAGGAAAATTATTCCAGATAGAGATAAGGCCCCTGCACCAATACAAGTGATGACTAGAGCTGCTATTCCTGCAGTCAATTGAGCAACTGGGAATCCAGTCCAAAGCCTAAAACAAGAATAGAGGTTCAGAAGTCAGGACACTGAGATGGCATGGAGCCAGGTCGGAACTACTCGGGAAAGTGGCAACGCGGCAGTATAATTGGCACAGCAAAGTCCAGAAGTGAGAACTCTCTAAAAGTGGGCTAGTACTTTAGGCTCCCAGTGCAGTCTAATGGAAACAAAAAAGCTCACCTTATACAAAGTGCCTCATACAGCAAGTTGCCATATAAAATGAGGCTGTTCATCAGTTAAGGGAGAATGTTGTGCGATCTCAACGGTCCATCGGAGAAGCCGAGAAGACTCACTTGATATGAATACAAAATCAGCAGCTAATCACTTTCTTCAACTCCGAATTGGTTTTAACAAAAGACAGTGCATTTCTGTGTTTAACAATCCTGCTCCAAGTGGGTCACAAATATTAAAACTCCTCAGCTGATGAGTCCTGCGGTAGGGCACCATATGGCTCACTGTCGGCTGTAACTTCTGCAGATGGCTATAACTTCTGCGGCTGGCTGCAACTTCCGTGGCTGACCACAAATTCTGTGGTTAATTCCACGGATGGCCGTGGCCGCAGAACCACAGAAAACTCAGGGCCCTGAGTATAATTGGCTGTATAAGATTTTTTCTTGGATTTTTACAGTAGGGAATAGTATGGATATGGGTCTTTAATTCTCAACAAGGTTGGTAGGGCCACTTTTGAGCACTGGGATGACAATAGCTGTCTTCCATTTTTTGGGAATGGATTGGGTAAGGAAGGATCTATTGATTAACTGTGTAATTGGGTGAGATAATGCAGGTGCTCCTAACTTGAGAAATTTTGATGATAGGGAGTCAAATCCTGGGGATTTCGCTGTTACTGATAATAATAAAATATTACTTGGGAATTTTGCAACTGCTCCTGGTTTTCCTATACTTCCTGATCTACTGTATGCCTCAATGACTAGTATCTTCAAAGTGTTGGCTATTCAGGTGAGTGAGGGCATGTGGGGATGTCAAGGTGGGTGTGGGAAGGTGGGTGCACCATGGATGATTGGGTGGGTGGTGCAGGTGTGATCGTCGGTGGATGGTTTTCTTTTTACAGGTTAAAAAAATAAATAAAAAGACATTCTTATTTCCAGCTATACATGCACATGGGAGGGTAGGGGGTTCCACTAACCACCAACAAGGATATTGTTAAACAAAATATGGGGATCAGAAGGCTTGGGAGGGTGCCACTAGACACCAGGGATACAAAGACAATTACATGGGAGGTGGGGGTTCCATTAGCCACCAACAGGGATTTTTAAAAGAAAATATGGGGATCAGAGGGTGGGAGGGTGGGTGCCACTAGACACCAGGGATATTAAATCCTTTTTCACAAGCTGATTTCCTTTTTCATAAGAAAGAAAAAGGAATCGTGAAAAAGGAAGTTAGCGAGCCACGAAAAGGGATTTAAATAGTGCCAAACAAAAAACACATTCAGGGACCATGAAAGCTATAAAGAAATACACAGTGAAGCTCATCAACTCTCAATGAGCAAAATACATGTTTGGATGTCTGTAGAAGACATCCCTGGGCAGGATTATGACAGTGTGTTGTGTGAGAAAACAGAAAACAAGATGGTGGCTCATGAAAAATAAATTTTTCCTGGTGAGAAAGGATTGGCCCCTTACAAAAAAGAATCCTTTTTTGAGAGACCAAAATCCTTTTTCATTCCATTCCTCTCTTCTGGAAAGGAAAATTCCCATTGAAAATAATGTGACCTTAAAAATGCAATAACTTTGGAACACATCAATATTTATGTCATCAAACAAGTGCAAGCCTGTTATACCATACAAATGTCACACTAAACTTCCACACCATTTGTGCACAGGTGATGAGGAAAAAGTGCAAAAAAAGGGCAAATTTTAAGGTTGTTGCACCATCTGTATCTTAGAATCCACACATCCAGCTGGAACGAAACTTAACACATCAAGAGATCCACCCAATGAGACAGCACATGCCATATTTATACAAATCCATTAAATGGTTGCAAAGTTATTAAAGTACAAAATGTGAGGTTTAACATTAAAGTGCCTACTCAACCCTAACTATAGTGGGACAACTATGCCCCTATAATATGTATACTGTATGGTTAGTTTAGTAAGTCTCTGTTGGGTGCCAAGTGTCACAAAACTGTTTTTGGCATTGAGGGACAGTTGGCTTGACCAGAACCAGCACTGAGTATTTTCCAAATCTAGTTGTAGCTGATAGTAATGTCATGGGAAGAGGAGTGAGATGCAAAGGCACTTTATCATCAACATCTGTATGAATGGATGTAGTGGAACAAGCAGAAGGAAGGTTGTACAAAAATATTGAAAAGAGAATGGGGGAACTGGTGAGAATGACGGGGAGAACTGGGTTGCTATTCTTCGGTAAATCTCTTCTTTCTCTAAGATAAGGTGGTAGTTTCTCTGTGTAACTTTTAATGAAAAATTCAATAAATTGGCTGAGTGCATCAGGGACACTGCTAAACCAAGACATGGATGGTCTGCCAGTTGGTTCCTCAAGGTTTTTGTTATCTATGATAGCATGAATAGGGCTTGATCTACTGTAGTTGAAACTTGAAAACAAGAATATCAACCTCTTATGTAGTTTATTTATTTCAAAAGATGCACTGGGAAAGACATATTGAGCTGAAATAGTTAATTTCCAGATGTGTCCTGGGGGAAGTAAGCAAAAGAGTAAGCAATAAAGCACAATTGGGCTTGTGTCATGCTTGGGTGGTTGGGCATGAGGCTGCAGCCCAACACATGAGAAATGATTTTATTCCCCATGACACATGCCTTGGAGTGCATTATTGCAATTATCACATGGCTTGGTTGTTAAGAAAAGCAAGAAGGTGGAAAGATATGTTTTTCAAATATATTTTTAGTTACTTTTTAAATAGGCACGATATTGTGCTGGGATGCCATCACTGTTCAAAGTCAGCACTGGCCAATCAGAGCCAAGTAATTTTTCTTGCCATTTTATAATTCTCCTTTGCCAAGGCTATCAAAGAATCAATTTCAGATTTAATGGATGGAACCAGATTAAAGGAAGTTTTGGGTAACATATTTCATCATTTAGTTGTCTAAAACTGTTTCTGTAATAAGCATCTTTATTGTGCATGACAATGTTGCCACCTTTATCTGCTTGCTTAATTACCACATTGACCCTATTTTGAAGGTCACTCAGTTCTTAATTTTCTACACATGTCATGCTGTGTCTGGTGGCCGTATAATCAAAGTGTCACTATCTCTATTCACCAAATTATTGACTGCTTGGATATCAGGAC
The DNA here is from genome assembly GCA_016271365.2 of Neoceratodus forsteri. NCBI lineage: Eukaryota > Metazoa > Chordata > Ceratodontiformes > Ceratodontidae > Neoceratodus > Neoceratodus forsteri. The sequence goes on from CM057455.1 coordinate 862,313,661, forward strand.
TGATGGGTCCATATGGTATAAACATAGCAGCATAGAATTTGTTGGCAGAAAATGACCATTTGGCCCACAAAGTCTGCCCAGATGGTCCCTGTATAGTCTGTCTCTACAGTGCCTCACTGGTCTCTGGTGACCCTCCCTCCTTCCAGCCTATTTATTAATATTCCTCTATGTCTATCCCATACATGCTTGAAGCTCCCTATTGTTTTCAACTCTACCACTTCCTCTGGCAGTCTGTTCAGCATCCACCACTCTTTAAGTGAAGTAGTACTTCACCACATCCTTCTTAACCTCCCCACACACACACAGCTTCATTGCATGCCTTCTGGTCCTAGTGCTCTTTCTCATTTGAAAGAGACTCCCATCCTTCACCCTCTTCACCCCCATGAGGTACTTGCAGGTCTCTATCATGTCCCCTCCCATTCTTTTCTCCTCCAGAGTGTACATGCCATGATCCTTTGGTCTCTCTTCATAGGGTTTTTGATGCAACCCCTGTAGCATTGTATTTGCCCTCCTCAGGAGTCTGGACTGCCTCCACCTGTTGCCTCCACCTGTCAATGTCCTTTATGAGGTGCAGCTCCCAGAACTGGACACAGTACTCCAGGTAGGGTCCCACAAGGAAGTGATACAGCGAAAACACCAGTCAGTCATCCTGCTGGAGAGAGAAACATAGAATTTGATGGCAGATAATGATCACTTGGCCCACATAGTCTGCCCATTTTTCCCCTACTTGATCTCCAGCCTATTCACCTACCCTCCCTTTCCCTAAGAATACCTTATGCATGTCTCATGCCTTCTTGAACCCTACCACTGTTTTTGCCCCACCACCTCCGCTGGAAGACTGTTCCAGTAATCCACCACTCTTTCTGAGAAGAGCTACTTCCTCACATCTTTCCTGAATCTAGCTCACTCCATCTTCTTACAGTGCTCCCTTGTCCTTAAATACCTTTTTTCCGAAACAGACTTAGCTCCTGTACCTTATTTACCCCCGTGAGGTATTTAAAGGTATCTTTCATATCCCCACTCTCCCTCCTCTCTTCCAGGGTGTACATATTTAGGTCCTTAAATCTCTCCTTGTAGGGCTTCCGAGGCAGACCCTGCACCATTTTAGTTTCCCTCCTCTGGACCGCCTATACTCCGTCTATGTCTTTCTGTTTTTTTTTTGTTTGTTTACAAATAATTTTTATTATCTTCAGATTTATATTATACTTCCATAAAAAGCAGAGTAGTCATATACCTACAGTTCCACAGTTTTGTTATCATTAATAAATAAAAATAAAAATAAATAGATGGTTATTGATATCTATACAGAGTATTTAATTTTCTATACATTTGTCTAATAGAAGTGTTGGCATACCAAAACATTCCTTAAGAGATAAAGTATTAATAACCCACTCTTCTGCTTCTTTATTGAATAGTTTACACAGAGGACTATATTTATTAAAAATATAGTTATATACAGTGCTCAAAAAAATTGTTTCCACCCTATTTTTGGAAAAATCCTTGAGGCTGTGTCACATTTACAATTTTTTAAAAGTAATCTTTTAATGTTCATAGTATTAACTTTTAATATTAGCCTACTTCCTGGCTTTATTCTGCTACCATTAACTATTTCTAAGATCACAAATCTAGGATCCTTCCACTGTGAACATTGAAAAACATTTTTTTCCAAACCTCCAAAAGCTTGTGTCCACCAAGAACAGCATAGCTGACAATCCCAAAAGAGATGTAACATATCTGCCTTTGATAGCCCACAATGCCAATAGTTATCCAGAATTCCCAGATTTCTGTTGCATAATCTATATGGTGAATAGTAGGCTCTGTTGAGAATTGTATATTGGATGGCTCTGTCCCTAGTAAGTTTGTATTGTGGGATAGATTGCAACCTGATTGCCATTGTTTTTCTGTGTACTGTCCTAATTCTTCTTCCCATTTTGTAAAAGTGGTCTTGTATAGTTTACTGTATGATTTCTGTAGTTTTCTTATTAACCAGGCATATACTTTTTTGAATTGTCTTTTAGAATATTTGACAGATCTCCTTCCATTATTTTATTATTTGGGGCTCTTTCCCACCTTTTAGTCTTTTTCATATAGACTGTTAAGTTGGTTGAAAAAAAAAGGTTTTCATTTAATGAGAGTGTGTCCCTAATTTGTATCCAGTTTAATGTGTTTCCATTTTCAAAGAAGTCTTTCCACCTTATAATCCCATTATTTGTCCATACTTTGTTATGTAATAATTTCCCTTCAATTTTAAAATTCAGATTTGTTTTCCAGATTTTGTTCCTTGTGGAAATATATGCTTCCCACTTGGTCCTATAAGCAAATCTAACAATCATCACAGCCAGATTTTTTAAAAATAAGGCTTTTGGATTTTAACATCTTTTTAGCTGTAAAGATTTGTTTCAGATCTATTTCTTCTTTTGTATGACACTTGCAATACTGAATTTATATAATCACATTCTGTACTATAATCTTCTTCTCTAGTCCATTTAATTGCCAACTTTGCCAAAAAAGCCAAATAGCAATTTTCAATATCTGGACAGGCCAGCCCTCCCTGGTCTTTTGTTAAACACAATTTATGTCATGAAATTCTTGCAGGTTTATTGTTCCAAATGAACTTTTAAATAAACTGTTTATTTTTTTAAACCAGGTGGAAGGTATTGGGGGTAAGAATGGTTTGTAACCTATAAGATAAAAAGGGAACAGCCACCATCTTAATCATCTGTATCTTGCCTCATAAAAACAATGGTATTTTACTCCAGCTTATGAATTTGTCTCTTAAGCATTTATATAATTGTTTATGGTTTAAGTCAAAAAACATTCTAATTTGTTAGTAATGTAAATTCCAAAATAGTTAATTCCATTTTCTTGTCTATTTGCTTTAATAATTTTTTGAATATTCTCGAGTTGGTTTGTATTGAAATAATCATTTCTGATCTCTTTTCATTAATTTTATAACCTGCAACTCTAGAAAAACTTTTAATTGATATTATTAGTTCTTGCAAACTTGTTTCTGGTTCTTGTAATGTGAGGAACACATAGTCTACATATGCATTTAGTTTAGTTTCTTATATACCAATTTGTATCCCTCTTATTGTGTTTTTTTGCCCTTATTTCAATAAGCAGTAGTTTCAGTGCAATGACAAACAATGGAAGGGGACAGGGGGCACCCGTGTCTTACTCCCCTGTGTAACAATATAGGCTTTAAGAAAGTGTTATTTACTTTTATTAATGACTTTGGTTCTTTATAGATTGCTTTAATATTCTTGATAAATTCATCTGGGAAATTAAACATTTTTAGTGCCCCATATAAGTATTCCCATTCTAACATATTAAAATCTTTGGTTGCATCTAAAGCTAAGAATATTGCAGGGATGTTTGAACTTTTTAAGTATTCTATAATAAACTGTATCTTACATAGCCCCGATTGGATACTTTTACCTGGTATAAAACCTGTCTGATTATTATGTATCATTTTATTAAGTAATTGTAAAATTCTATTCAATATTTTAGTATAGATTTTACAGTCAACATTTAAAATTGCTACTGGCCTATAATTTTCTATTTTGGTTGTATCTTTCCCCATTTGGGTAATACAGAGATGTAAGCCATATAAAAAGAGTCTGGCATTTTATGGGATATTTTTATTTGATTATATCATTTCTCCAGCAGAGGCACCAAAGTAGATTCAAATGCTTGAACAAATTCTAAAGTGAAACCGTCCAGCCCTGGGCCTTTAGCTTTTGCCATACTATGTAATGTTCTTGCATTTCTAAAGATGTAATTGGGTGAATCAGATTTTCTGCCTCTTGAAAGGACAGCTTATTTATTTCATACTGTTCATAATGATTAATTTCGTCCACCGAGGGAGAACATTCTGCAGTGTGAAGTGTTGAATAGAATTTAATAAATTCTTTTGTCATCTCATATTGTTCAGTCAACTGCCCATTTGTGTTTTGAACTGCTGTCATTTCTAATTTATCTTTTTCTGAGGCCTGTATTCTTTTTGTTAACATCTTTCCTACTTCTTCACTGATAGCTTTCCAATTTTTATTATATCTTGCCCAGTTTTTTAATATCTATAATATCTGTAGTGTTTATTAAGATTTTGAATTATTTTAGTGCCTGTTCCTTATTAATTTCTCCATTTTGATCAAATCAAATCAAATCATCTTTATTTCTAAAGTGCCTTTCAAAATCAAGGCGCTGTACAGAGAGATCATACATACATATACATTTTAAAAACAGACATAAATTAATCAACCATAGCTAGGATACGGTAAACTAAAAAAATAAGTATTTAGCTCCATTTTAAATCTCTCGACGGTTGGACATTCTCTTAACCAGAGAGGTAGAGAATTCCACAGGGTTGGTGCTGAAAAAGCAAAAGCATGAGATCCTGATGTTTTTAATCAAACCCTGGGAATCTCCAGCAATCCCTCATTGGCAGAGTGGGGAGGACGGAGGGGGCAATAGGGTACAAAGAGATCTTTCAGGTAGCTGGGTCCCTGATCATGTAGGGCTTTAAAGGTTAATAAACCAACCTTATAGGTGATCCGCCACCTAACAGGCAGCTAGTGCAGTTCGTGGAGCACAGGCATAATATGGCTGGATCTGGAAGTCCCAGTCAGAAGCCTGGCCACGGCATTCTGCACCAGCTGCAGGCGGCGGATATCAACACCAGGTAGCCCTAGGTAGAGGGAGTTGCAGTAATCAAGATGGGTAGTGATAAAGGCATGGACCAATGTTGGAAGATAACTCAGTGGAACCAGATGTTTCACCCGGGTGATATTTCTCAGATGATAAAAACAGGATTTGATGACAGCTGATACCTGAGATTTTAAGGTCAAGCCATTCAAAAATAACGCTCAGGTTATGTGATTGCTGACTCTAATCTCTTAAATATTTCTTCTATTTCCATTTTTAATAAATTTATTTTTTTATTTTTCCATGATGCCTCTGAAATTATATGGCGCCACACTGTAGCTTTAAGAGCATCCCAGCAGCCTGTAATGTTTCCTGTGTAATGAGGTTGTCTATTATAAAATGTTCTATTGCCATATGAATTTTTTGTTTAATTTTTGTATCATTTCATAAATTATTGTTGAACCTCCATGTGTTTTTCTTCTTGTTCTCCGTACTTAGAATTGTACTGTAACTAACTGGGTTATGGTCTGAAATAAGAAGAGCCTCTATACTGGCAGTATTGCCCACACTATTTATTAGACACTCCCTGGTTATGAAGATGTAATCTAACCTAGAGTATGTCCTGTGTCTAGCACAGTAAAATGTATAGTCTTTTTCTTTTCCATGCAAATCCCTCCACATGTCCACCATGTTGGATCCATAAACCCCTGCAACATGATTGCCTTATATTTGTCCCATTTTGATCCAGAAGATGTTTTATCTAGATTGCTATTTAATATGCAATTTAAATCTTCCCCAGAACAATATTTTCACAATTCTATCTGTAAAGTAATTTGCTCATTTCAGCTAAAAAACTTCCATAACCCTTGAAGGGGGCATAAATTGACCCAAAAATGATATTCCAGCCATCCAATTTGGTTTTCATCAGCACAATTCTACCCATCTTATCATTACAGAATCAACTATTTTCCTTTGAAGGTCCCACTAAAAAGAAGGGCCACCCCATAACTTTTGTTATTTGTACTTTGTGAATGGCATATATGCCCCCCCAATTTTTTCTCAATGTGTCTATTTCTATATTATTTAAAAATGTTTCCTGAAGCATTATCAAATCCAAATTTAATCTTTTAATTCTGGATAGAATTCTTGCACTTTTAATTGGTGAATAATACCATTCACATTCCAGGTTACTCCCTTAAAAATTCCCATTTTCTTGCAACATTTCACCCATAGCCATCATTTTTTCCTTACTTTCAGCTGCTTTATAATCTTTATGACTCATCCTGATTTCACTCTTCCTAATTATTTTATTCCCCCCTTCCTCCCCCTTACCTCTCCCAGTCTTTCCCCATCTTATGCCAAGGATCCCGGTCCAGCATACCCCATCCTTCCCTTGGAGACAGATGTTTAACCACAGGTAGCCCCCCCAAGCCCCTCATACATTTACATATATCCTGGCCACCTTTAAAATAGTAATAACTTGTTCATATTCTAATTCATTGGAACATTATTTTCTTCTTATTCTTTTTTCCTATGACTTTTAGCCTTGGTCAGACATGGAGAGAAATTCTAGCAAACAAATTTTTAAGCCTTGTATTGCTTCATTTACAGAATTGTAAAATATATCTGTTTATGTCCTTACGAAGATATGGTCTCCAGAAATGGACACAGTATTCTAGGTTGGGTCTTACTTCCAATCTATACAGAAGCAATACCACCTCCCTCTTTCTGCTGGTAATACCCTCCCTATTCACCCAAGTATCCCACTAGCCCTCCCAACTACTTTTTTTGTACTGCCTGGCCACCTTAAAGTCATCTGATATAATTACCCCCAGGTCTGTTTCCTGCTTGGTGGTCATCAGCACCACTCCTCCCATGTTGTACTCTACCCCTGGATTTCTGTGCCCAAAGTGCATTACTTTGCACTTTTTTTGCATTGAAACCCAGCTACTATACCCTTGAGCACTCCTCAAGTTTTCTGCATATCCTATCAATCCCCCCCCCCACCAAGCATCCACCCTTTTGCAGATTTTGGTGTCATCTGCAAAGTAACAAACCTTCAATTTCAGCTCCTCTGCAATGTCTTTTGTAAAGACATTAAAGAAGATCGGTCCCACAACTGAACTGTAAGGCACCCTGCAGGTCACCTTCCCTTCCTTGGAGTGAATTCTGTTTACCACCACCCTCTGCCACATATCCACTAACCAATTTCTTACCCAGCTTCCCACCTTTGAACCCACTCCTATGCTACCCAATTTGCCTACTAGCCTCCTATGTGAAATGGTATTGAAAACCTTACTGAAATCTTGGTAAGCCACATCCACCACTCCACCACTCCACCCTGATCTAATTCCTTGGTCACCCATTATGAAATCTAGCAGAATCATTTGACATGCTCTCCCCACCCCATGTGAATCCATGCTGCATCCAGCCTTGTAACCCATTGGATTTAAGATATTCTGTAATTCTTTCCTTCAGCAATGACTCCATTAACATCCCCACCACTGATGCCAGCCTGACTGGACTGTGCTACCACTTTTGTGAAGTGGGACTACATCTGCCCTCCTCTAGTCCTCTGGAACCACTCCTGCTTCCAAGGAGATGTTTAATAGGACTGCCATTGGTGCAGCCAGAACTTCCTTGACCTCTCTCAATACCCTTGGATGCACCTCATCCAATCCCATTGTTTTGTCCACTTTCACATTAGCGAATCCTTTCAGGACACTATCTTCTGAAAATTGACTAGTGTCCACCTTCCTCCCTCCAATGCTGTTTTTATTTTTTGTGGCCTTTCCCCTTCACCTTCCTCTGTGAACTCTGAACAAAAGTATTTATTCAGGATGTCTGCCTTTTCCTGATCTCCCTCTGCACAGTCACCACCCTCTTCCCTTTTTAACCTTATGATCCCATCCTTGGTCTTCCTTTTTTTTGCTTACAAAAGACTTGATGCATTGGCTGGGAATTGACTCAAGGTCTCCTGCATGAAAGGCAAGAATTCTACCAATGAACCACCAATATCTTTAAATAGATAGCCTGTCTCTATGCATCCCAGCATCCCACTGGCCCTACCCACTGCTTTGACACACTGCCCTGCCTCTTTGAGGCCATCGAATATGATAACACAAGGTCCCTTTGCAGCTTAGTGACTGTCAGTACCTCCCCCCACCATCGTATACTCAGCTTCGAGGTTCCTATGCCCTAGGTGCATGATTTTGTATGTTTTGGCATCAAACCTCAACTGCCATGCTCTAGACCACTACTCAAGTTTCTAAAGGTCTCTACACATTTTCTCCACTCCCTCCTGAATGTGCACTCTATTACACATTTTGGTGTCATCTTCAAAAAGGCAAACCTTCCCTCCAGTTCTTCTGCAGTGTCATTTATGAAAGCCTTGCAGAGAACAGGTCTCAGTACTGAGCCCTGCAGCACCCCTCTGGTTACTCTCCCCACATTAGAATGAGTGGCATTAACTGCCACCCTCTGTTGCCAATCCAGTATTCAGCTCCTTATCTAGTTCACCACTTTACATAAAATAAGCAAGAAAATCCCTGTGTCCTTATTGGCTGAGACTTGATTCTAGCCATGGCAGTAAGAGAGCACCACCAATGTTTTAAAACAAGTCCCTGATAACCCGGGCAACTCACAGAATTTATAAATCACTTACTTCCTAATTTCCATCATGAGCATGGCTGCAACCTTTACTCATACATAAAAAACTTCAAGTAGGCACTAAAAATAAAAGTACATTAAATTTAATAAAGTAAGCAAATAATTGAATGTTATTTTCACTCAAGAGCCCCTTCCCACACACATGCACAAATGTAAAAAATGAAGTACTATTCAGAGTTTCCATTACTGCTGCTTCTTTGATGACCATGACAAATATCCCTCCTATCTCTACCAGTTTGCCAAAGAACTCCCTGCTCCTTATCTGGCAACAGATAAAACTGAGACTCTGGCTCCACCTGAGGCCTGTGTGTGTGTCTGTGTGTGTATGCCAGTGGAACTCTAAAGAATTTTGAATTCACATATTACACTTTACCATTCCATGTGTGTGTGGTGGGGCAGCATTCTACTAGTGGAATAATGCAGAGCTTTGAATTCTTCTATTCCATTGTAAACAATCACACAATGTCTTGAATGTGAAGAAAGATAGATGACTGGCAGTTGAAAAACATCTGTGGAGGGACTATTTTACATTATTTAGCAACACATTATTATTTTTTTGTGGCTTTGAAAACTTTTAGAGATTTCATTTTTTAAAAGTTGCAGTAAGACACTCTGGGGATATTGGTGCTACTAGATTTACCCCATGGTCAGGTGGCTGAAGGCACTTGGCTTCACCTCATGCTTCCCTATGTCCCTGACCATAGGTAAACCTAGTACCACCAATGCCCCATCATGCCTTATTGCTTAAGGAACCTACACCTAGGCTGCTCAATTTCTTTATCAGTCTCCTGTGTGACAGTGTGTCAAAGGCCCTGCTAAAGTCCAGATAGTTTGTCCACTGCCCTCCCCTGATCTATTTCCCTGGTCACTCAGTCAAAGAAATCAATCAGATTGGTCTAGCATGATTCTACACCCCCTGTGAATCCTTTATGCCTTTGGTCTTGTAGCCCATTGGATTCAAGATACTCTACCAATTTTTCCTTTAACAGTGTTTTCATTAATTTCTCATTCACTGATGTGAGACTGATTGGCATATAGTTGCCAGTCTCCTCCTTGCTGTTGCTGCTGTTATGGAGAGGAACCACATCTGCACTCCTTCAGTCTTCCGTAAGCACACCTGTTTCCACTGAGGTGGTGAATAAGGCCATAAGTGGGGTAGCTAGCACCTCCCTAAGTTCCTTTAGTACCCTTGGGGGTATCATGTCTGGTCCCATAGCCTTTTCCTTTTTCAGAGCTGTAAGTCCCTTTGAGACTCGTTCCTCATTCCTGCCTATTTTATTCACACATAATTAGGTATTACCAATCTACAGGCCTTAGCCGAGACCAGATTAATTACATTTTTGGCTTAGAAAAACCAAACTATACAAAGATAGATGTGTTTGACAATGCATTATAGAAACAAACTCTGGCCAGAGCCAATAGGGATGCAGCTAAGGAATTTGGGGTAAAAATATTGTAAATTATCAAAGTTACAAACCTGAATTTATATAAATGTGTTGTTCTGTAATATTTTTACACCAGATTTTCAACATAGCTTTGTTATGACCCTGCCTCATGAAGTGGACAGACAAAATGTTCAACTCCTGGCTTAAAGGCGATTTTCTGCAGGGAATGCAAAATCAACATTTGGGATGCAAAAAAAAACACATTTTGGGCAACAGATGAAAAATGACAGCTGTCACATTCATGAGGTGCTGTGAAGAAATGGCTATGTTGAAAATATGGGGTAAAAATATTGAATATTACCGAACCTATGAGTCTGCATTTCTAAAAATCAATGTAGGCTCATAACTTGTTTTTTAATATTTTTAAACCAAATTTCCAACTTATCCTTGACCTCACCTCATGAACAATGGCAGAGGAAAGTTTCAACTTCTGGACAAAAGGTGATTTTCAGCAGGGACCGCAAAATCACCTTTTGGGGGTATATGAAAAAACATATTGGCCAGGATTTGAAAAATGACAGCTGTCACATTCATGAGGTACTGTAAAGATATGGCCATGTTGTAAATTTGGGGTTAAAATATTGAAAGTACCAAAGTCATGAGCCTGCATTTGGGCACTGGGTGGTTAGTAATCAACTAGCTGTTGGGTGAGTGAGAAATTTAACATTTTAGGACCTTTGAACTGTGTTAAACAACTGCTCCAAATTCACATAACATCACTTTGGAATGTGCACAACAGTTTAGAATGTACATAACAAGGATTTTTGAACAGACTCATTTTTAAACAGAACAAAGGCTAAGCATATACTATATTGATATAAGCATGTTCCATTATACTTTCAGTAAAGGAACATATGGCAACTGCATATTATTTTGTTTTAACACACTTTCTCATTAAACTTCCAGTGTAGAAGGAAGAGTAACTGCACATATCACTGAAAGATGTTTATAAACCTCCCTAACATCTCATCATTACTGGTACAATTATTGAATAAGATACCTTATTTAGATGTCGTTAATGCTGTTAATTTTACTTATTAAACACATGGGATAGAATATGTGCACTACTTGATGAACATACCTTTAATTTTCAATGTAAAAAATACTGCATAAACTGTAAAACATTGCCACATTGGGCTTATCAAAGATATCCTCTGCACGGTTAGCTACATGTTCATGTTAAATTCCCTTAAGGAGAATTTAGAAACATTTTACAACTACTTTCTATAGTGCTAGTGTGCACCTTGGAATTGGGCACATGCCAACAGTCTACATAATGAATTGTTATTGTTAGTTCAATCAAAATAGTATTAATTGCAAATGCATTATTTGAAAGAAAAAAAACACACTGGATAAGCATTGTAAAAGAAAAAAGTGCTCATTATGGAGTCTTGACAACATTTTTGCCCTTTGTAATTTGATAACATGTTTGTTTACTTCCATAAGACACATAAGTTGATGAAAGCTGTATTTGTACACTTGATTGTTATTATGAGATAGTGCCCTGTGATGTTTAATTTTATGTTATATTACAAGGAGGCATACCTCTAAATCTCCTGTCTTGAAATCAAGGGCATCACTTAAAATCAAGAACAAATGATCAAAATCAGAGACATATCTTACAAATGGAATATCTGCTCAAGAAGCCTGTTATGTTGTGGGTGTTTTGTGAAAAGCATTTTCTGATAGAGAACTACAGGATGGCATTAACACCAGTTAGTATATAATGCTTGAAATCCCTGTCAGTGACAAAAAAATGATCAAATTTAGGTGGGACCAAGGACATTTTTGAGGCAAAATCCAGGACATTAATAAAAATCAAGGGCACTTGAGAGGTATGAAAAGACACTTAAGTATTATAGACAGCCCATGGCATCGGGCTGAGTCTGGCTGTGGCAGTGACTTTCCTTACCTAGGGCTTGTTTAGGATGTCCTCAATACGGAATGGGGTATGGGGTTTGTTGGAGTTGGCTGGGGGCAGGAACTAATCCAATGGGCTCCTTCTCCTGTCCTTGCTGCAGCACTGCAAGTGATCCCATTTTTATTTATTTAGCAGAGGTCATTGAAAGAGCAAGAGGGGAGGAAGAGAGATGGAAAATATGAACTGTGCACACAACAATCCAGAATCAAATCTAATGTCTCCTAATTCCACCACCTGAAAATTAATCTTTGGTTGCTTTCTTAGCGACTCCCCAGTCGATCATGCTGCTGTTGGGCTCAGACATGCAACTTGAGAGCCTGATAGTAAGCTTCCATCTGCTGAGAAAGTCAGACTTCTTTCTCAGCTCTCCTCATGAAGAGTTCAGGACAGGGAACAACTGCTTCCAAGCCTCAAAAAACCACCCAAAAAAATAAAAGGGGAGGTAGACTGGCTTTGGCAATCAAAACAGCACGGTGAAACATAGAAACATAGACTTTGATGGCAGATAAGGACTGCTTGGCACACCTAGTCTGCCCATTTCCCTACCTAGAGGATAAGCTGCAGATCCTATTTAACCAACAGCTTATTTCTTCCTAACCCCCACAAAAATTGCCTTATGTCTGTCCCATGCATTCTTGAATTCTCCCACAGTTTTAGACCCCACAACCTCCTCAGGAAGGCTTTCGATCGTCCACCACCCTCTCTGTGAAAAAATACTTCCCTCACATTGCCCCAGGCCGTCCCCCTCTATCTTCAAATTGTGTCCCCTTGTTCTTGCACATCTCTTTTCTGAAAGATGCTACCCTCTTGGACTTTGTTGATTCCACTGAGGTGCCAAAATTTCTATCACTTCCCCCCTCTCCCTCCTTTCCTCAAGGGTATACATATTAAGCTCCTTTAGCCTCTCCTCGTATGGCTTCTCTTGCAGACCCTGCACCATTTTAGTTGCCCTCCTCTGAACTGCCTCCATCCTGTCTATGTCCTTGTGGAGATGGGGTCTCCAGAACTGGATACAGTACTCCAGATGGGGTCTCACCAACTGTCTGTACAGAGGGATAACAACTTCCTGTTTTCTGCTGGTGATGCCTCTCCCTATACATCCCAGTATCCCCCAGCCCTCCCTACCGCCTTCTCACATTGCTTGCCAACCTTAAGGTCATATGATATGATTACCCCCAGGTCCCTTTCCCTTTTTGTTGTTGTTACTACCTCCCCCCCCCATTGTGTAATCTTCCCCTGGGTTTTTGTTTCCCAGGTGCAGTACTTTGCACTTCTTTGATTGAATGCAATGCATTGGTGGATTGCTAACGAGATCTTGCTGATTGGGCATAGATCAATTATAGAAATTCTACATCACTCACTGACCCAGACCCAGTGCTGCTGCAGGAATCTTAAAGGGATAGGGGCCACAGACATTAACTGGGCAAATGACGGGGAGGAGTTGCAGGAAGTATTTGCTGAACTTCAGAGCCCCAGTTTGTGGGACTGAGAATTTCCTTGCAGGCTTTCTGGCAGCACTCCAACCCTCCCTCCTCCTCTGGGGCTGTGGCCCGCTCCCTGTGAGCCTGCACCTTCTTCACAGGTAGCTACAATGCCACAGTGGTTGGTAGACATTAACTGATTGACTTATTTGTGCATCATTTTCTGTGAGTTAGTGTTGTTTAGAGCTTGTACCACTGGATCTTTAACTGTGACATTTGCTGGCCACTACTGTTTTACCTGATCTTCCAGTGCATTAAAGCAGGGCTTCATAGGGCCAGTTTATTGTGCAAAAGCCTTGTTTTTCACTATCCTTCAGCCTTCCTGCCTGCACAGGTTGTGAGCTCACTTGAAAGTAGCATCGCTCTGATTTTGCTGCACCACACTGCAGGCGGCCATCTTTACTTCCTCTCGCTCATGCACTTGATCCCCTCCCCACCACACCTTCTCAGACTGCCCCGCTTCCCGGCTGCCCTTTTAGCCTCTGTTTGTCCTGTAACCTTTAACTAACCTTGTTCTGTGTTCCTCTTCCCACAGGTTTTCTGGCAGCACTCCAGCCCTCCCTCCTTTTCTGGAGCAACGGTCCACTCCCTGTTAGCCTGCACATTCCTCGTAGGTAGCTATATGTTGCAGTGGTCAGCAGCACTGTGCTTCACATGGCACTGCATAGTCTCCACCCTCCCAACCTGCCCCAGCCACCCTCCCACCCAGGGGTGGTGCTACCTTTAAAGGTTTGGTCAGAACCAATCAGCCCACTTTTGCACCCTCCCTGAAAATGAGTGGACCCTCCCCTCCTCCCAAATGGAAGCATACTGCCTGACTTGATTGAGCAATTGTCCCCCATCCTTCTGGTCCTTCTCCAACTGGCCAGTTCCCCAGAGTTATATGTGGAGACTCTGGGTTTGAAACCATGAACCCAAGGCCACCTGACTCATCCCCAGCCCAACACTCTCTCCACCAGGCCACCACTGCCAACAAGAATCCAAGCAGAGTCCTTCCTCATAGCTCTTTCCTCCTCTTGTTCTCTATTATATTGCCACCTAGTGAACATAACTCTGCCTTACTTCATCTCCCTAAAAACTGCATGCAAGATCATTACCACACAAGCTAATATTTTCACCCACTACCTAAACTGCTGCATTACTTTTGTCAAACTAACTGCAACAGTATTATGCCAATCCCAACCACTCAGACCAAGTGGAACAATCCAGCTCCTCCATCTTGAGCTTCATCATGATATCCCTATGTATAACCATATTTGCCACCTATCCCAATTTAGTGCAGTACTCTGAGCCCTTAAAACCCCTATCACGTCCTCAGACATGTTTAAGCTCTTTTTTATCCCCAATCTGCATCCTCCTCACTTGCATCCATCATCCTATTACCACAAAATGGAGCCATCCAGGCCATCTCGCTCATCCATGCAGTCACCCCACTTTATCTCTATCAAGTACCTAAGCAACCTATCCCCTTAGTGCTGCGAAATGCAAGGGCTGTTAGGAAAGAACATGCAATCTTAAAGTTTAGACTAAAATAAACTATCACACTCTTACTGTTATGCTCCAGGAATATTAAAGCTAACCCTGGCCCTCACATATCCCTCAAATCACCCATGGATTTTGCGTCTGCTCCCAGCCTGAAATTAATGTTCATTAATTTGTGCAGCCTTTTGGAAAAACTCAACCAAATCAAAGTATGAGTCTCACACACAAATTCCAATATACTTGTTGTCATGGAAACTTGGTTAAAGGGTTCTATATTAGACCAGCAGATTGCACTCACATCTTTCAACACTTTTAGACTAGAAAGACCAACTAGGGGAGGGGGGGGCTAGTTATTTACATCAACTTCAAATACACTGCCAGTGAACTCCATGCAGCCTCTAAACCAAGAGAATTCAAATGCCTGGGAAGAAGACTCACCCTGCCTTCATCTGAAGCTATCAATATCATTGGCTGCTACGGACGCTAACAGGGAGCACTGGACTCCTATCCAACCTCACAAAATTAATTGAAAATCACCATAACTAATCCATTATACTTGGGGACCTGAATCTGGACTGGCTTATGCCAAAAGCTAATACCCTGAAAGACTTGTGTGTGAAGCTAGGCGTTTTGCAACTTATCTCAAAACCCACCAGATTTACTAGACCTTATAACCTAGTGGTGGCACTTTCACTAATGAGTGGTACTTACTCCTCCTCATCTGTCAAATCAAGGAAAAGGGTATGCTTAAAATTAGCAATAATATAGGATAAATGGGGAAAAACAAGGAATGGGGTACTTATTTTCAAAAAGTGCAGACAAGCATGGGTACCACTTTATATTTTGAGTGCGACCACCAGGCCTTATAATCACAAACATATAGTACAAAATCTCACATTTAGCTGTGTTTCATAATGATCTAAGTGATCATGACATACAGTATTTCTCTTGCAAGAAGCTTAGAAAAACACCCCTCTTGCTCGAAATTCATTACCGAGTGAAGGTTGCGCAAATTTAAACCTGAAAACTTCCTAGTGGATCTCAAGAACACTAACTGGCAAAATTTCTACCTGGCCACCACAGTGGATGAGGCTGTTGGTATTCTTAATTCAAACCTTACCAATATACCAAATAAACATGCCCCCTTCATTTGATGTAGAGTGAAAAAGACATCCTATCCAAGGTTAACTGCTGAGTTAAATGCAGCCCTAACCCAACGAGATAAACTCTGGGTTATAGAGAGGCATGCTAAAGCCGCTGTAGAGTGGACTGCTTTTAGAACTGCAAGGAATGCCTGCACAAAGCTTGCCAGATCAGCCAAATGTAACTATCATGTGGAAGCTCTAGAGGGTGCCAAAGGCAATTCTGCAAACATCTGGCAAATGATCAAGTCTGTGGAAGGGTGGAAGGCCACAGAATTCCGACTTTAATACCCATCAAAATCACATCTCAAGGTACTGCTGTCTCAAACCAAGACACAATTTTAGAAAACTTAAATGCACACTTTGTGACAGCAGGCCTAGCTTTCAACTCATCCCCCACTTCTGGGCTTCTTAACTCTTCCTCACTCAAGGATGATCCGGTGGACCTGCTTATCCAGGACTCTGTCGTCTCTCCCCTGTGTCATTCAAACAGGTTGAAAGCCTACTGAAAAGATTGGACACGAGAAAGAGAGCAGCAGCTGATGGAATTGAATCCTCATTCCTAAAACTAGGGAACTACTCCCATAACACACATATTCAATCCATCAGTCTCATCTGGCATAGTACCCTCCTGTTGGAAAACAGCACACATACTACCTTTATTTAAATCAGGTGACTCATGTGACTTAAATAACCATAGACCAATTTCCATCCTAGTGGTACTGTCTAAGCTTCTAGAAAAAATAGTTAATAATCAACTAAGGGAACACCTTAAAAATACAAACCTCTTCAACCCATTAAAATCAGTATTCAGGCAAAATCATAGCATAGTTTCAGCTCTAGCCCTAGTGACAAATGATTGGTTCAAAGCCCTTGATAATAAACTCTCTACAGGAGCCTTGTTCCAAGATTTAAGTAAAGCCTCTGACATGGTTAACCACAGTTTACTATTAATCAAACTTAAGAAACATGGATGGAATAGCTCTGCAATAAACTGGTTCTCTAGCTACCTTACTGGCAGACTCCAATGCAATAAAGCTGATGGGCTCCTCTCATTCCCACTCCCGCTTATTCGAGGGGTCCCCCAAGGCTCCATCCTGGGGCCATTATTATTCACTATCTACATCAATTCACTAAGCAACAATTTTGTAAATTCTAAACTCCACTTCTTCGCAGATGACACCGTGTTGTATACATCTAAACCCTCCTTGTCTGATGTAAACACTGACTTGCAAACCGACTTCAACTAATTACAACACAACCTCCTCAACTCCAAACTCTTGTTACATTCCAAGAAGACTATAGTTATGTACTTCCTCCCACCTCAGTCTCCAACATCCCTACCGAAGACCCATATGACTGGGTCGATACATAGAGGTGATAGGCCGGTGTGTCTGCTGTGCCTGATTTTATTTAATAAAAATCCCTTTATTTTTTTCAGCTCTCATGTGTGCTCAAATTTGTTCTTTGTTTGCCAGTAGTAATTGTGGATTGGAGCACCTTTGATAGGCTGATGTGCTCTTCTTTATTTTCATTTTGACATCCTTATGCCAGCAGGTCACACCCTCCTAGGATACTCACTCGAGACAGTCAACAACTTTAAGTACTTAGGAATATGGCTAATCAGCAAGCTGTCTTTTAATGTGCACATTGACTCCCTAGCTAAAAAACTAAAAATAAGACTGGGACCGAGCTGGCCTGGTGGTGTAGAGGGCTGAGGTGCAGGCACCTTACCTTTAATCACACCAATGTCCCAGGGTCGTGAACAGCCTCTGGAGTCAGAGAGTCAGCCGGGGAAGGAGAATCTAGCATCCCATAGACTGCTGTCCTCCTCCGGGGAGGGAGGGATGGGGACGACTGCTGAGGTTCTGGCTCCTGGTGGTGGCTGGTGCATGCTTGGGGGTCAGAAGAGTGGGGGCGGCGTGGGTGATGCCAGACGTGCAGCATGTAGTAGCATGCACTGCAGTGTCTCTGACATCATTGCATGCCCATGCTGTGGGGGTACTCACGAATAGGCATCCGGCATGCTTGAAGGCGGGCCCCGAAAGCCCCACCACAGATGCCCCCAAGTCAGCTACCCCCAAGTCCAGCCTCCAGGTCTCTGCAGTGGTGGGGTAAGTACCCGCTGTGAAGTGGCCTGTGAGGGCTGAGCTGAGGGGGTTTGAGCTCTGGCTGTGGCCGGGGCGGGGGACCGTGAGGGCTGGCTGGAAGAGGGAACCAAAGGTACAACTCCCCAACTGAGGAGGTAAAATACCAAAAATAAATTAAGAAAAAAAAATAAGGCTGTAATTTTTCTACAGGAACAAATCCCTGTTTTCCACAGTCACCAGGAAAAGGCTAGTTCAATCCACCTTCCTCCCCATTAGATTACGATTAAGCAGATATTATATATAACAATAGCACAGCATCTAACCTACACAGACTAGACATCCTCGTTCATCGGGCCATGCACTTCGTAACCATTGTACCTTTTAGAATGCATCACAGTGCCCTGTACTCAGCAGGCGGCTGGTCATACCTCACCACAAGAAGGCTGCTCCACACTGGCACCTGGGCTCTCAAAGTTCTACTGAACACACTCCCACCGTATATTACTTTCCTTTCCCAACAATCGCACAGCACTATGCCCTCATCCTACTAGACACCCTCAAATTTCACACTCTCTGTGGTAGAGCTGCAATCTGTCATGCCATCCCGACCACTTGGAATAAAATACAAGCATCCCTTAAACTCTCAGAATTAGTCTCTTTAAAATTCTTCAAAACCTTGCTTAGCAAAGCACTTGTGGGAACTTGCCATTGCCGAAATAACTAGTACACCTCAGACATGGCGCAGTTGTATAATAAGCACTTGTTCTCAATTAACCTTTCTCTGCTCCCCTTCCCCTATTATCTATTTAGAATATTTATATGTTTAGTCTTAACTCTGTATTGTTCGCATGCTACAAATATTTAACTGTTTCCATATTGTAACTATTGTATGTCTTTTTATTTTCTTCTTTTTCATATCTGTAGTGTATTCCAATATTGTGCACTTTTGTTTACCTTTGTATTACATTGTCCAAATGGGACCTCCTTGTAAATGATCATGCTCAATTAAGTTTTCCTGCCAGTAAACTTGAACTCTTTTTTCCTATCTGGAAAACCACACATTACTTTTTTTTTTTTTTTAAGTCTTGTCTTTTCCAGACTCCAGGACGTAACATCACTCAGGATGCAAATAGTTCAACAGTTGAGTTTATGAACACATTTTTAAATCTCCCACAAAATGGATGGTGGAGATGGTTGGGGAAGATAAAAAAGGAATGATAAATCATCTATTTAAATTAGGTGGCGCTAAAGAGGACACATACATTGCACCAGCTCACTCTTCCATTTACTTTGTGAGACAAGACTGTTGGTTCAGTGAGCAGCTACCCTGCCATGATATAAGTATATACACCTTTATTCTAGAAGTGCTCAACAGGTGTTATCTAGTCTGCTTCAAAGTGCAACTGAGGGATTTTTTATTTTATATTGCTATTTTATAAGCACATCTTATGTGCTTTGTAATGTCATTTCGCTGATGTCAAAATAAGCTTCATGTTCTACAATTTGTAAGGTGCCAGCTCTTATTTCCAACATCAGCTGTATTACTACTGCTCCTTAAACCTAATCAGACAAACAAAACTCCTAACCCCCCATGACTACACATTTTTAAGTCCCATTTTTAACAATAACAACAAAAACAAGCATTTGTCAATGCCAAATGTTTGCTTGCTGGCATTGGCATTGGTAGTGCAGGAGTCAGAGAGATGCATAATAGGAATATCAGTGAAGTACTGAACTAACGCCAACCCCCACCCCCACCCTACAGAGACTGAAAGGCATTGTGGGTGTGCCTTTGGGTTGTAGTCCATAACGCTTATGCCATTCCACCTCACCCCACTCTGCAGACACCAACAGGTATCGTGGTGTGCTTTGGGGTCTTTGGCCCTTATGCTCAACCCATTTCATAAGGAAATAAGCTGAGATGGGTGCAGTATAGGAGAATGGGGTGAACTTTAGGGTCAAAGACCCCAAGGCAAAACTTGATGCCTGTCAGTGGCTGTAGGGTGGGGGTAGAATTCTGTGAGCATTATGGCCGACGAACTCAAGTCACACCCCCAATGCCTGTCAGTCTTTACAGGGTGGGCATTATGGTTGGAAACCTTAATGCTCTGGGTGATTGTTGATGTTTTTGCTCCAAATTTTCTAAATGGGCATTTTGGGACCCTACCTCATGAACAGTAATAAATAATAATAATAATAATAAAATGTATTTTTAAAGCACCTTTCCAAAACCAAGGTGCTGTACAAATTACACCATATAAAAAACAATAAAACATAAAACATTCCATGCGGCATGTTAGCCAAGTGAAAAAATATCTTAAAAATAACCAGCCTGAGTAGGCAATGTGCCACAAATGGGTCTTCAAGGCCTTCTTACAACTCTCCACAGTCATGCAGTCATGTATCTAACGAGGTAGAGAATTCCACAGGGTCAGGGCCACATACATAAAAGCAAGGGCCCCTGATGTTTTAAGACGTACCCTGGGAATCTCAAATGACCCCTCGTCAGCTGAGCAGAGTGGTCATCCAGGGCAGTAAGAAAGCAGGAGCTCCTGCAGATAGTCTGGGCCCAGTCCATGCAGGGCCTTAAAGGCCAGAAGCCCGACCTTGAAGGTGATCCGCCACTGAATTGGCAGACAGTGCAGTTTGCACAGCACTGGCATGATGTGACTCAATCAAGGAGTCCCCATCAACAACCACACTGCAGCGTTCTGCACTAGCTGCAAGTGGCAGATATCAACCCCCGGTAGCCCTAGGTATAGGGATTTGCAGTCATCAAGTCGAGAGGTCACAAAGGTGTGGATCAACATTTAAAGGTCACCGAATGGAACAAGGTGCTTAATCCTGGTGATGTTCCCATGATGGTAAAACAAGGACTTGACAACTGCTGAAACCTGCAAATGTAGTGTCTGCCCATCATCAATAATCACCCCCAGGTTTCACACCCATTCAGAGGAAGGAAACTGGATGCCCCTGAGACAAAGTCCAGAGGGTCGTCCAGCCACTGACCCCTCTGTCCAGCTACCTGGATCCACCACCAACACCTCATTCTTTCCAGAGTTCAACTTCAGCCAGCTGGATCTAATCCAGTCCTAGATTTCTGTGAGGTAGTTATTAAAGGCAGAGCACGCACTATCCTGGTAGGGTGCAAAAGACAGGTAGAGCTGGGTATCATCAGCATAGCAGTGAAACCTCAGCCCATACCATCTTACAATGTCTCCGAGCGACAGCATATACACCGCAAATAACATGGGGGACAACACCGAACACTGAGGGACCCCACATGGCAGAGAGAATGGGTCAGAGGAAAAAATCCCAGACACCACCCTCTGAGATCTGCCAGTAAGGAAAGATTGGAACCATCTGAGAACTGTACCAGACAGGCCACAGATGAACCTCAGGTGCTAGAGGAGCACCCCATGTCAAAAGCTGTAGAGAGATCAAGAAGAACCAAGATAGAATGGCGCTTCTGGTCACTCACCATCAGGAGATCATTAAGCACCTGAACCAGAGTGGTCTCAGTGCTATGGCTCTTATGAAAACCAGACTGGAGGGGTCGGACATAGATGTCATGGATGGTAAGGTGGTTCTCCAGTTGTAGCACCACAACTTTCTCAATAACTTTCCCTACAAAGGGAAGATTTGAGGTAGGTCTGTAGTTTGCAAAGCAGTTTGGGCCCAGAGCAGCTTTCTTCAGGGGTGGTGTCACCACCGCCTCCTTCAGGGAGCTAGAAAACTCACCAGACTCTAAGGAGCACCAAACTATGTTCGCAAGAACAGGGCCGATGATAACAGAACAACCCATTATAATGGGAGTTGGGTCTGGATCCAAACTACAGCATATTGGGTGCTTAGCCTGGGCAATCTGCACAACTTCGACGATTTCCTGCTGGTCAAAGGAACTCCAGGCAAACCGAGGGGGAGTGACCGGACACCGACCATGTCAGCTCCCATAGAGTGAGATGGAAGGATCCTGATGCTGGCCACTTTATCCACAAACAAGTGAGCGAGCTCATCAGACAATTTGAGAAAAGGCTCTTTGAACCTGAAGACAGGTTGGGTTACACAACCGTCCACAGTTTGAAAGAGCTGAGCCAGTCGGTTCTGAGTGGCAGCAATCTCCCCGGACTGGAACTCTGCCTTCTTACAGGTGATTGCTGATTGATAGATATGATAATGTTCCATCAATCTAATGTGGTCGGCCTCCAGGGTGGATTTCCACCAGTTACCCTCTAATCTTCGTCTAACTTGCCGCAACTCCCTCAAATTCCCATCCAACCATGAGGACCAAGGACAAAGTGAGAGAGGACGAACATAGAACACAGCGATAAGAGTCCAGGGCCATAGTAACAGCCTTATTATAGGCCTGAACCAGGCTCTCTAGGCTCCCACTTGACTCTGGAATTCCTGATAGGTCTAATACCACCAACAGACTGTCAGGGCTCACATCCCGCAAAGGACGGTATTTGACCACCTTCACAGGAGCAGGCCTATAAGGGGGGGGGGCATGGAAACTAAACCTCACAGAGTGATCACCTGACTGGTTCCACCACCAAGTAGGAGGTTTCAATCCTCAGGAGGAAGATCAGGTCAAGTGAGTGGCTGGACAGTAGCACTTTCATTTCGTTACTCAATCCTGAAAGGTGATTTCGCACAGCAACTATGCCATTCAGCGCCCAGGTGCAGAAACACATTTTAGGTAGCATGTGAAAAATGACAGCTGTACTGTTCATGAGGAGGTGTGAAAAAATGTCAATGTTGAAAATCTGGAGTGAAAATATGAAAACTTCTCAAAGTTACGAGCGTGTGTAGAAAATGTGCAATGCACGCCCGTAACGCGGTCATTTTTTGGAATATTTTCACCAAATTCTTAACATGGGCTTTTTGGGACTGCCCCTCATGAAGAGCTGCACTGTGATTTTGTTAATCCATCCCAAAAGCTGATTTTGTACAGTGACCGTGCCATTCTGTGCCACAGGTGCGAAAACACATTTTGGGCAGGATGTGAAAAATGACAACTGTACTGTTCATAAGGAGGTGTTAAAAAATGGCAATGTTGAAAATCTGGATTGAAAATATTAAAAATTAGTGAAGTTGCAAGCATGCATACAAAATACTCAATGCACACCCATAACATGGTCATTTTTTTGAGTTTTTTCACCAAATTTTCAACATGGGCTTTTGGGACCCCACCTAATGAACAGTGGTACTGTTAATTTGTTAATCAGTCCCAAAAGGTCATTCCATGCAGTGACCACGAAATGACCTTTCAGGATCAAGAAACGAAACGACAGTGACATGTTCATGAGGTGGGGTCCCAAGAACCTCATGTTGAACATTTAGGGTCAAAATTCCTAAAAATGGCTGAGATATCAACCTATAGTAATTTAAAAAAAAACATTGACTCCATTATACAGCACTTACCTGATTCCTCAGTTCGTAGTTCATCTTTGAAGAGTGCAGACAACTCCCAGTCCACAGAAGATCACTGTCCCCGACCTCCAGAGGGTAAGTATGGGTGAGGGGGTGCGGGGAGGTGGTGACAGAGGGAGGGAGGGTTGGGGTGAGGGAGGGAGACTGGGGAGATAACACTGTATGGTTTTCCTTTTACAGTTTAACAAACAAAAAGACTCTGGGGACCATTTTCTTTAGTTATAGTTTAAAAAATAGTGGAACTTTGGGGCACACTGGGGTGGGCCCCAGTGTGCCACATGAGTTTGGGGACATGATGCTGATGGGGATTAGGCACCCCAGTTGGCAAGCTTGGAGGGAGGAGAAACATGATGCCAATGGGGATTTGGCACCCCCATCAGCAAAGAAATTGAGCTTGGGAGGTGGTGAGGAGCATCCGACACCTGGAGGGGGCATCCCAGTGTCGGGAAAATAAAAAAAATGTCTGGGCACACTGGGGTGGGCTCCCAGTATGCCATAATGTGGCTGTGGGAGGGGAAATACATGCTGACATGGGGATTGGGCACCCTGATGTCGGCTTTGAAGGAGTGTGTAGCTGGCAGCAGGAGCCGCTATTGTGGAAAGACGCACCGTGGCTGTTTTATTTATTCAAATGTTTCACCAGGAATGGCACACCAAGCAACTGCTCATAACTCCAGCCATGTGCATTACTGTGCACTGTAATGTCCATGGCCAGAGTCTTCTCATCTATCACTGCAATGACGAAACTGCACCTGACTGCAGCAGCAGATTTGTTTCAACTGTTTGGCTGTCTTTGAAGTTCGCTGTCATTGCCAGCATGCTTACTGATTGGTGGCTGAGGGATGCACCCACTATATCATCCTCTGCATCGACCACAACACTGACACACCTCTGAAATGTACTACTACCACAAGATGTTCCTTGCACATGCATGCAAGCAAACATAAAAAAATACATCACAACTGTGTTACTACTGCATGTCAATTGAAAATTCTCCAGCACCTTCATTGCCTCATTTACAGTATATTCCAATACAAACATCACAGTGTCCCTTGAGTTAAAGCATTTCGGCTCCTCTCAGCATGCTTTTTAATCAAAATATCTCGCCACCAAAATGTAAGTTAAAGAGGACAGGAAATGAGTGGAAATGAGTTTAAGTTTTAAATGTTGTAGTTTGGTCTTGTTAACTATTAACACATAACATCAAAGGGCTTTAGTTGTGATATCCCCAGTACACCCTTGAATGATGGGCCATGCAAAGGGAGACGTGCTGCATGAAGCTGCAAATGTGAACTTGGAAAGGCGAAAGAAAATGTTGCTGTAATTTGTACTTCGGGATAATGCAGAGATGAGCCTGTGTAGTAGGTGGGTGTTTAGTGTAGAAATTACAGGTTTATCGTTTGCACACATTTTCACTCTACTGTTCCACTAAAACCATGCAGTCACCAGAGATGATTGTGGTGCTACTGGGACTCTTGCATACAAGTAAAGGAATGTTAATAGCAAATTTCAGCAAAGCCAGTGCAGGGCATTTTCATTTGGTAAAACATGATATAAAACAATATCATGAGCCATGGGGGCTAAAGTAGCATTTTTTCATTTGCTAGCTCTACTGTTTCGAATGCTGCTCAATCATGTTTGTGATTATGGTGTGCTGGTTACGGATTTGGAGATTTAGCCTGGTTAGAATGTATGCAATTTTGGTTAGCCTTTGTTGTGTTTGTGCCCTTTATTTGTGTGCCCTGCAGCTGCCTCGATGCCCAGCCATGCTGCCTGTAATTCAGGAGGTCTTGTAGGATGAATGAGCCACATTTGCAGTGTAGTACTGTCTGTTGTAGCAGTTTTTTGGGCTGCTTCTCTCTTCTCTGTAGTTGCAGACTGCAGAAAAAAATCCTACTGTTTTGAATACTGCTCAGTTATGTCTGTGATTATGGCATGCTAGTTACATATTTGGAGATTTAGCCTGGTTACAATGTATTTAATTTTGGTTAGCCTTACCTGTGGTTGTGCCTTTTATTTGTACATGCTGCACCCGCTGTGATGCTCAGTCAAGCTGCCTGCCTGTAATTAGGGAGGTCCTGAAGGATGAGCAAGCCACATTTGCAGTGTAGGACTGTCTGCTCATGAAACAGTGCACTGCTACAGTCGTTAGTGACAACATGGGCAGACTGCTTCACAGATGTGGAGGTGACGCAATCCTACATGTTGTTCATTGGGAAAGAATTCAGAGTCCTTTTTCTCACTGATCATAAAAAGGACTGCAGGGTAACACCCACTGCAGCCCTAAAACTGAAGTGGGAAAAACTAGGTTGCCAGGAATCTCCATGGCTTGTATATCTTAAAAAAAACACTGAAAAAACATATACTTGAACAATTATTACACTATGTACAAATGGGTATTACTCTTAGGCCTGGATATTCAAAAGGGTTGCGCCATGCGCAACAGGGTTGCGCATGCGCAAGTCCAAAATGCGCCATTCTGCGATATTCAGCAGGAGGCAGTTACGCCACTGGCACCAGGTTGCGCAAGAGAGCAATGCAAATGAATGCATGCTCAACAGGAGGGGGAGGATCCATGCACACCCGCGCAACCCGACATTCAGTCGGGTTGTGCAGAGCTGCACAGCGCAACCCCCAACCTGCGCCTGCACAACCTTGAGCAAAAAAGGCTTAAGTTGAGGGCCACCACAGGTGAGCTGCTGCATTGCAGGGCGCAACACAGCAGCTGCCACCCTGGCTGGCCCCCAACCCGGTCCCTGTGCCCCCCACCAGCCCGATCGCGGGCATAGTGTCTGACTCCCCCGCCCACACATCTCCCACAGCCCGATCGCGGGCAGTACAGATACAGAAACACCCACACACACATCATACCCTCGAAGCCCGATTGCGGGCATGCCGCGTGTATGAACCCCCAGTGCCGATCTGGGCAGATATAACCCCAACCCGAATATCTCCCTGGTGGTCCAGTGGACCGTAAAGCCCGATCGCGGGCAGAATGTCACATCACAAACCCCCAAACATCTCCTGGTGTCTAGTGTCCCCCACCCACGAAGCCCCTCCACCCGCTCCCCAGTGACGGCGACAGCATCCCACCGCCTGGACGGTGAATGAACATCATTCACAAATCTGACTGTCATGTGGTGTGGGCTGCACGCCCATTGGCTGTAGCTCTGCACCAAGGGCGCAGCCTCACCGACAGTCAGTCGGGCGGGCGGCGGGCGGCAGGCGGTGGATGCTGTCGCCGCCGCCGCGGGGGAGCGGGTGGAGGGGCTTCGTGGGTGGGGGGACACTCAGACACCAGGGAGATGTTTGGGGGGTTGTGATGTGACATTCTGCCCGCGATCGGGCTTTACGGTCCACTGACCACCAGGGAGATATTCGGGCTGGGGTCATTCCGCCCACGATCGGGCACTGGGGGTTCATACACGCTATGCCCACGATCGGGCTTCGGGCACGTGTGTGTGTGTGTGTGGGTGTTTCCTGTACTCTGTACTGCCCGGCGATCGGCTTCAGAATATGTGTGTGGGGGTGTTATATGTACTCTGTACTGCCCGCAATCGGGTTGGTATTGTAAGGCCGGTCCTCTCACGGCTGCTGCCTGGCAGGTGGCCAGGCGCAGTCCTCGGGGATCGGGCGCACCTACATGAAAATGGCATGCAAATGGGGCTATAAATAGATGCAAATGGCTCCCCTGGCCTTGCATAAATTATGGCCCCATTTGCATGCCACCTTTTGAATATCGACATTTGCGATGGCGCATTATACTTGCGCCACCGCAAGTTTAATGCTCATCTCTGGCGATCATGGTGGCTAGTTCCACTGCGCCACGCGCAAATAGTGTGACTGGGAGGATATTCAAAGGAGTTGCGCAATAGCTCAACTCCTTTGAATATCACCCCGGCCACACCCCTGCGCAACTATTTTGAGCAGCGCAAGGGCTTGCGCCTCAGAATGGCGCAGTTTGAATATCCAGGCCTTAGTGATCAATACAGAGCATATGTTAAGAACAAAATTACAATATACTATAATGTTCTGGACCTG
Organism: Neoceratodus forsteri; assembly: GCA_016271365.2. Taxonomy (NCBI): domain Eukaryota; kingdom Metazoa; phylum Chordata; order Ceratodontiformes; family Ceratodontidae; genus Neoceratodus; species Neoceratodus forsteri. The sequence goes on from CM057455.1 coordinate 862,341,009, forward strand.
GCATATATCAGAAAGTATGAATAGATAAGCCAGACACTCCAAGTAAATTTCAAGTATGGTTCAAGTTTATTTCAATATTTCTGATAAACATAGATCCTCAATATCCAATGCTTCACCTAGATTTAGGCTTCTTCAGGGAAGGGGATCTGTTATTCAAACATATTAAAAAACAGTTTTAGTATATTATATATACATCTATCAATCGGTGATATTTGTCAAGGTATTGTCTTTTTTCCTTTTTATATAAGGCTTATTTCTTACAATAGATATACAGTATATGGGTTTCATGCCACATATCTATTCTGTTCAATTGCTGGTTCAGTATGTTATATAAAACTAAATACTCACAGGAGAACAGCACCAGAAACCTCGAAACAGAAGAGAAAAGTAATAGAATAGTGCTGCCACCAATCTATTTGGGTTTTTCAGAACTTATTAAATAAATTGTTTTAAAACACTGGAACACCCTAAGTCCAAAAGGAATACCTGAATTTCAGAACAAACCAATAGTGGCGGCCAAAAAAGTGAGCACATTAAAGGAGTGATTGCTCCATTCTGAACAAAAACCTAAACCTACCCTCACTGGACAACTGACATTAGGATCCCTATTGCCTGGTATGCAACCTTGCGGACATTGCTGCCACTGTTAGAGCACCTCCAATAAAACTGAAATACAACATCCAAATGGCAATCAAAAATTTCCCATAAAAACTCTGATAACATGTGACACTCACCATGGTGTATATGTTATTACTTGCCCAAGCTCTTAACAGTTTGTAGGTAAACCTACCAGACCACTCAAACAAAGAATCACTGAGCATAAGAGTAACAAAAGACTTGAAAATGAATCATCGCCAGTAGACATTCATTTTGCACAAGAAGCACATAATGCTGCCTCATTAAGATTTTGGGACATTGAGTATGTCAAACCTCCCTGGGAAAGGTGGAAATTGGAATAAACTGCTTGAGCATAGGGAAATGTATTGGATTTGTACATTAAATACTGTAAGTGACAGATTTGGACTGAATGAGGAGGAGAATTGGAGTTCATGCTGGTGACCTACCTGCTTGTAACTTATCTTAGAGATTCTATTAAGCTGAAAGCAATGAGCCCATTCAGCATGTCTCCGCCTCTGCCTGGCAACCTTCCCCGCCGCCCCACTCCTATATATCCCATGATACAGTTCCTTTCAAGTAGTTTAGCAGACTATTTAATATTACTAGAACAACTGAAACAACAGCTCAGAACAATTAGATTACAAATCTGCCTAAAATTAGTTGTCCGTCCATGTGGTGACCTTATGCAACTGCCAGCTGACCTCCCACCTCATATAATCAAGGCTTTCAGAACAATTACTAATAATGATCTGATGCAGGAAGAAGTCTATTTTTATTATCAATTGAAATATGCCAAAGGAGATAAAATAATAAAAACATACAAATAATAAACTTTATGCATCTAACAAATGGTACAGCCTTCCTGAATAACAATTGATGAGTTGAACTAAGAACCCAATCTTTACAAGTATAAACAGTCATGGAGGAAATTTATAAAATAAGAAATGAACAGCTTAGTGTGCGCTGGTAGACATATGAGATATAAAATAAAGACAGTTTAACACAAAACAAGCAGTCAGAACAAATCTAAAAACAAACAGGATGGTGAATTCCTATTATATCGCTGTTTAACCACAAGGAGCCTTGGGGCAGAAAGCATATTCCTAGGAATCACATCTATGGGTTCCTGGTATGCAGCTTTCTGGTTGCATAGCAGCTACAGAGCCTACCAGCAGACCTGGATCATGATGTGGTAACATGATCCAGGACAGTGGTTAAATCAGATATTTATAACAAGGGGAACTCTACCCCTACTACTACTATACCTCTAATGTGTACCATGAAGGGGCACAGGTAGAGTAGTCCCCCCAAGTTCCCCCTCACTTTAATCACTGATCCAGGCTCTGGAGACTCTGACCCTCCCCTCGCCCATTGCATATTTAAGTCATCCACTTCTAAATGACAGTGCAGCACTTGAGAAAAGGCTACAGTCAGAAAGGTCACTGTGAAAACACACTAGAGGTAAGCTGTTCCTACACAGGGGTTCTGAATCTCATTTTGTACTTTTAGCTCACTTTTGAGGCTATACACTAATGTTTTAAACTTATTTTACCAAAACTACAGAAAATAAAAGCTAATGAGAAATGCACAGCGTGATGCACCAGTTAGGTCAAGCACACAAGTGAGTTAAAATAAATAATGCACAATTCATGTTTAAACATAAAAACGCTATAATTTAAATTGGAGCAAGAATGTGAAAATAGGTATAAAGAAATATTAAACAAGTTATTTACAGTAATTTAAATTCATTTTTTACATATAGAATGACTACAAAGTCATAGACCCTAACAAAACGGGTTAAAATACACAAAGCCATACAATAAGGTATGTCAACATAATATATTTGTAAATAAATGTATTATAGAAATGTCTTGAAAACGACTGTGTTAACTTACTTTAAATATTTTATTTAACAGAACTCTCAATCTGCTAATAACTTAAAGACAATTAAGAAAGAACACTGACTTTAATACAAACAACATATATGTGACATACAGGAACTGATGAAATTTTCTATATGTATTTTGAAAGTGTAAAATAATAATAGAAACATAGAAATTTATGGCAGATGGGGACCAAAGATCCATCTAGTAGGCTTTGAGCCCTACCCCCATCTAGGATTTCTGTGAGACAATCTCCTTGAGTCTGTCCCAAGTTGCTTTGAATTCCCTTACTGTTTTGGAGTCAAATACTCCAGCCAGTAGACCATTCCATGGGTCAACCACCCTCTCTGTGTAGAAAAACCATTGCATGTTGCCCCTAAATCTTCTTCCCCTCAATTGGAAAGGCTACAGTATGCCTGGAGTTTGATGGTCAAGCAACCAGCCACTCCCACTTCCTGAGCTATAGAAGCAGTTCCTCTCAGCCTCATTGTGAAGCAATTTTTCTTTTGCAGCTGAAGGCTCTGTTGGTTTGTTCTCTGAGCTGGTTGTGGCCTACCTCCCCCATGTTTTTTTCCTGCTTCTGGTTTGTATTTTGCCTTTAGCTGCGTGTGCTTCTTCTTTGTTCCCTTTTTTCTGTGTTTGTGTGTCTTTGGTTTAGTTTTTTGGGGGGGCTTTGTTTCTAAGCTTCTGCCATACTGATACTCCAGTGCTCATACTACTTCCTTTCAGTTACTCACAACTCAAATTGCTTTCATTTACAACACTCAAATTCCTTGCAATGCAACTACAAACATTATCTGTGTGTTCAGCTCAGTCATAGCTGCTTTCCACGTTGCATACTTAATTGCTTTCACCTGATTCTGGCTTACACTGAACCCTGGCTATACAGCTCAATCATGCTCAACTCATTCTACTTGCCTCATTGCTGCAGTTCATTGCATTGCATGTGACAGCTGCTTTCAGAGTATTGTGCATTCTTTATTTTATGTTTATTGCAGTTTGCAACTCTGTGTACTCAATACAAATGCTGCTTCTATGTTTGTACACCTGCTTCTAGCTCTGAACCTTGCTATGCAGTTCGATCCTGTTATTTCCTTTATACACTGCTGTTCTACTCTGAGGTTAGCTAAAGCTCCTGCTGAGGCTATTAATTAGCTTTAATATCTGTATGTGGTTCTCAGCCCTTCCATTGCTTCCTTGTTTGTCCTATGGTGGGGACTGGGAGGTGTTTGGGGGGTCATGGCCTATGTGGCTAATTATTTCTGTTTTAAATCCTGTCTTCGACACCAAAAATCCTCAGAGTTTGTCACCTTGATTTGGCTTTGCAATGCCTGGCTGGCTTGCTCACTATTCAGTGCTGTTTCATTAATACTATGTTATGCAGACCTTCGTGCAGGTCCACTTATTACTACTCTGTTACTGACCTACGTGCAGGTCGTCGTTTGCTTACATAATCATTGCTCATTACTTACGCAAACTATTGCTTCATGCCTACTGCTATCCCCTCTGCTTCAGCCTCTGGGATTCTACTACACTCAATTCTGTATTCGACCTTGCAAGGTCTCAGCACTCAATGCTCATTATGATCTCAATACGCCGTGCTCACTCAGCTTGCCAGATTTTCAGCTCTCTATCAATTTCTGGGGCATGCCAGCCATTCTATTCTGGGTTCCTGCAGCCAATGGTCTCACTCTGCATTCAGTCCGCATCTTAAGCATGTCCAACTTGGGGTGGGATCCTTCTCACCTGGCCCATAGCTGGGAATGTCCTCACCCCAGGCTTGGCTTTAGCTGTCTGCTATGCAACAGCAGCTCCTGGTGTAGAATTTAAGACTAGTGGTGAAGGGTGGTTATGATGATTTCTTTTGGCTCTAGTGTTCCACTATAATGGTTAGCCATTGACTTTAGTGGTTTCCCAAGCAAGACACATTCACCGCATTCTCCCTATGACTGCCTCTGGTTCACCTGGTTTGAGTTTAGGGTGGGTAGGTCAGGTGAGTGCCTCAGCAGTCATTGCTCTCCTTCTCTGCCTTGGTTACATGTATTGTTGCAGAGTTTTCTTGCAACTTTCCACAGTGTTCCTGCTAGAGGGTTTGAGTGAGAGCCTTCCTCCAAATTGGAATATTTTCCACCTCCCTTTAATTGGGTTTTCCAAATTGCAGCTGCAGAGCTGTCACTAAATAAAGTATCCCAAGCCTGGAGGGAAGGCAGCCTAGGCCTTGGATCCCCAGAAATTTCCTCCTCATAGTTTTTTTTTTTTTCTCTTCTTTGTTGCCTCAGGACATAACTGTCAGTTAGCATAGTAATGTCCCCCAATTTCTTTAGGTAGGTTCCGCTTTTGGATGAAGGTGGAGGATGTCCTGCCATTTCCTCTCTCCTTAAAGGATCCCCTTATTCTCAAAGCCAACCATCAGTATCATGCTTCACAAGCCTGGGCATTTCATTATGTTATCAAACTGAGCATCTCATTACATTGTCAAACTATTCTCTACTACTGCGTTACGATTACTGCTCCTACGTCACAGTTACTGCTTGCTCATAAGCTTCATGTCACCTTCTTTGGGATATGATTGTACTACATTTCTTTTGGGGATTCCTAAGGTACCTTTAGCCATGGGAATCGTCCCATGGCACCTCTAAGGGTGGAACCCTCTCTGAGTGTTCCTTGCCTTTTGTACCTTACAGGGTGGTAATTCCTCTGGAATACAGAATGCGAACAGCCAAAACCAAACTAACACAGTTGCACAAGCATAACACTATACTGGCTATGCAGGATATTGAGTTGGAAAGGCTAAGGTCAGAGGTTGGTCAACTGGGTGGTAAACTGGTTGACGGGCAGAAAACAGAGAGTGGTGGTAAATGATATACAGTCAGAAGACATAGAAGTCACAAGTGGGGTACCTCAGAGATCAGTCCTGGGGCCAGCCCTCTTCAATATCTTCATCAGTGACATTGCAGATGGACTGGAGGGTAAGCTTTGTCTGTTTGCAGATGACACCAAGATCTGCAACAGAGTAGATTATCCAGATGGGGTGGGCAGAATGAGAAGAGATCTGGATAAACTAGCAAAATGGTTGGAAGAGTGGCAACTGGGGTTTAATGCAAAGAAGTGCAAGATCATGCATATACAGAAGAGAAACTCTGAAGCCACTTATAGGCTGGGAGAGGAGTTGCTAGCAGTCACAAGGAAAGAAAGAGACTTGGGCATCATCATCACCGATGACCTGAAATCATCCAAGCAGACCACTAAAGCAGTAGGTAAGGCTAGGGGGATGTTAGGGTGTATTAGTAGGGATATCAGTTGGAAGAGGGAGGTAATAATCCCTTTTTACACGACACTGGTTAGGCCCCATCTGGAGTAATGCATGCAATACTGGAGGCCACACCTTCACAAGGACATTAACCAAACTGAGGCAGTCCAGAGAAAGGCAGCCAAAATGGTGCAGGGATTGCATCAGAAAACATATGAGGACAGATTAATGGAGCTCAATATGTATACCCTAGAGCAAAGGAGGGAGAGAGGTTTTATGATCAAAACATTCAAACACCTTAAGGGCATTAACAAGGTGAAAGAGTCTAACATGTTTCAATACAAGAAAAATAGCAGAACAAAAGGACACAGCATGAGATTAGAGGGAGGCCGATTAAGGGGTAATGTGAGGAAGTTCTTTTTCACAGAAAGGGTGGTGGATGCATGGAATGGCCTACCTCAGGAAGTGGTGGATATGAATACAGTGTAGGGCTTCAAACAGGCATGGGATATAAGCATAAGGGAGCAATACAGATGAGTATGAATAGATAGACCATTGACAGAGCATAGGCCAATGGCACATTTATAAGGTAGAAAAAGAAATGGGCAGACTGGATGGGCCTTGTGGTCCTTATCTGCCATCAACGTCTATGTTTCTATTATGTTTCTATGCCTGGAGTACGATGGCCAAGCAGCCAGCCAGTCCCACTTCCTGAGTTATATAAGCAGTTCCTCTTAGCCTCATTGTGAAGCACTTTTTCTTTGCCCCACCATCCTCCCCTCCTCCTCCAGTGGCAGCACTGTCTCCTTAGGAGGATTTCTAAGGTACCTTTAGCCATGAGAATCATTCCGTGGCACCTCTAGGGGTGGAACCCTCTCTGAGTGTTTCTTGCTTTTCGTACCCCTACAGGATGGTATTTCCTCTGGAATAGAGAGTGCGAACAGCCAAAACCAAACTAACACAGTTGCACAAGCATAACACTATATTGGCTGCACAGGACATTGAATTCATCTCATGTCCTCTTGTCCTACTGGTGCTATTGATCATCAAGAGCTCCTGGGTGGAGACTCTGTTTATACCCTTCAGAAGCTAGAATGTCTCAATCAGGTCCCCTCTATCCCTACGTTGTACCAGGGAGTACATGTTGAGTTCCTGTAACCTGCTTTCATATGGCAACTTATGGAGACTGTGCATCATTTTTGTTGCCCTCTTCTGTACTGTGTCCAATCTATTTATGTCCTTCCTGAGATAAGGTCTCCAGAACTGGATGCAGTACTCAAGGTGGGGTCTCACCATAGACCGGTACAGTGGCAGGATCACCTCCTTTCATCTACTTGTGATGCCCCTGCCTATACATCCCAGCATCCTGCTTGCCTTCTTTGCTCCCTTTTCACATTGTCCGCCTACCTTCAAATTGTCTGATATGATAACCCCTAGATCTTTCTTCTGATGGGTGGTTGCTAGTTTTTCCCCTCCCAGGTAGTAGTCTGTCTCTGGGTTGCTTCTGCCCAGATGCATAACTTTGCACTTTTTCACATTGAATTTTAACTGCCACAAGTTGGACCAATGTTCCAGCCTGAGTAGGTCACCTTTCATTCGCTCTGCCCCCTGTGCTGTGTCCACCCTGTGCATAAAATGAGGAACATAAAATGTTTGAAATGTTATTACTTAGGACATGTAGGACTTATAAACAAGTAAAGATGTTACAGAAATATAAGTGAAAGGTTATTAAAAACATACTAAATGGAATTGTGATGTCCTGATAGGGAACAGCCTCATAGGGATGTTAAGCTGACAGGCACCAGCAGAGGGCACTACAGCTCTGCTGATAGCTTCGTAACTTAACCCTGGGAAGACTGAGGTGATGATTGTGGATCCTGGATGCCGGATAGGGGGGTTAGGGGTGGGTTACCTCTTGGGGCTTTTCCTGGGGGACTCCCAGCTCCTGAACTTTGAATGGGTGCAGGACCTAGTAGTGACACTTGATGATGGGCTGACACAACGATCTCAGGTGTCGGCCATCATTAAGTCATCCTTTAACCATCTAAGGAACATTGCTAGGATCAAGCACCTTGTTCTGTCCGGTGATCTACCTACATTAATCCATGCCTTTGTGACCTTGCGCTTTGATTATTGCAACTCCCTTTACTTTGGGCTTCCGGGGGTTGATATCCATCACCTGCAGCTGGTGCAGAATGCTGCGGACCGGTTGTTGACAGGGACTCCTCAGACTTCCCATATCACACCAGTGCTGAGCAAACTGCACTGACTGCCAGTTCGGTGGTGGATCACCTTCAAAGTCAGATTACTGACTTACAAAGCTCTACATGGACTGGGCCCTGACTACTTGAAAGAGCTACTGTTCCCTTACTGCTTCAAACAATTGCTCTGCTTAACAGATGAGGGGTTGCTAGAGATTCTTAGGGTAGTTTTGAAATCTTCAGGGGCCCATGCATTTGCTCACATGGCCCCTACCCTTTGGAATTCTCTACCCCCATCTGATTCGGGAGTGCACGACCTTGGGGGGGTTTAAGCAGGCATTGAAGTCACATTTGTGGAGTAAGGCCTACTGTGATTAACTGTGTAACTTTATGGTTTTAAGTATTTATAATTGTTGTTTTATAAGGTTTTATATTTTGTAATGCGCCTTGACATTTGAAAGGCGCAAAATAAATAAAGATGATTATGATTAAAATTTGTTAAGATATGAAGTGGCTTTACAAAACATGTCATAACATACTGAACCTGCAATTGAACAGAGTAAATATGTGGCAGGAAACCTGTATACTGTATATCTATTTTAGGAAATAAGCCTTATATAAAAAGTAAAAATTACAATATCTTGAAAAAATATCACATGCTGATGTATATATAAAATACTAAAAATGTGTTTTAAGATGTTTGAATAACAGATTCCCTCCCCCGAAGAAGCCTAAATCTAGATGAAACATTGGGTATTAAAGATCTATGTTTATCAGAAATATTGAAATAAACTTGAACCGTATTTGAAATTTACTTGGAGTTGCTGGCTTATCTATTCCTACTTTGAAGACTTTCTCCCACCAGCCCTCACACCAAATCATATGTTTAACCAAAAAGGGAACACACTCACCCTGGACTTCTTTTGCATTTATCTGGATGTCTAATTATGTCAAATGGTACAATCTATTTAACTGTCAACATAAATATAGCTTTTTTTTTTTTTGATGAGCTTGAGGATCCTAATGCCAGAAAAATTTACACTTGATCTAATGACCCTGAAAAGTCTCTGTATACCTGTAATTTTGGCCAAGAGAGAGAATTTAGTGCATGTCATTCTTGATTGCCCATGGCGTGGTACAACAAGGCGAGACTCAAATGGATCCAACCAATATTATCTACTTTAACACAATCTGATAAAAACAGTATCATTCAGTATTAACATTCTTAACAACGTAAGATTCTTACATTATTCAAAGAGTAGCAAAATATCTCCTAATTACATGAAACATCAGGAAAAGAATGCTGAAACATTTGTTTACTAAGTAGGGACCTTTTGTTATGTAAGTAACATGGCTCTGTTTTTTAATTTTACTTATTTTTTATATGTGATTGTATACTTGCAATGATCATTTTTTACGATTGTGCAATAAAATTTTAACTTGAATTTGACTCTTTCTTCTGAAAATAGACATGTGCCCATCTCCCCCTGGTGGTCCATTCCCCTCCCTCCACTGTGAAGATGGAGTAGAAGTACCTGTTCACTATGTCTCCTTTTTCTTGATCCCTTTCTGCACAGTTTTCCCATGCCATCCTCCTTATCCTCACTATGTCTCCTTGCTCTCCTTGTCTCACTTAAGTACCTGAAGAAAGTCTTATCCACTTTAGCTGCCCCTTTGTCTACCCTTTCCTCTGTCTATGCCATAGCTCCCCTCACTGCCTTTCTTTCTTCCCTCTGTTTTACTTGGCAAACCTCCCTGTTTTCATCTCTCTGCATTTATGTTTACCTCTTGACTGCCCCTTTTTTTCCCTCACCAACTTGGCCTCTTCTGTAGAGAAACATAACAGTTTCTTTTTCCTTTTCCATTTATTCACTTCCTTCATGCAGAGGTTGGTTGCTTTAACCATGCCCTCTCTAGATTTTCCCAGTTGTGGCTCTACCCCACCCTGGCAATACCCCACCCCCACAAAGAGGTTTCTGAGGAATTCTTCCATTTCTATAAAATCCACCCTCCTAAAGTTCAGGATCCTCATCTTTGTGTGCTGTGCCTCTCTTCCCATTTTAATATTAACCACACTGTGTGGTGATCACTGGTACCTAGGGACTGCTTACTGTGACATCTGCAGTTAAGTGCCAGGTCCAGCACTGCCCCATCCCAAGTGGGTTCCTTGACTAGCTGTCTGAGAAAAGCTTCTTGTATTGAGTCAGGGATGGCTGTGCTCCTTGCTGAAGCTGCAGTTGGAAAGTTTCAATCCACATCTGTCAAACTGAAGTCCCCAATTAGTAGCACCACTGCCTTATTGCCATTCTGGTGATGGCCTCCCCAAGTGCCTTATCCAACTCCTCTCCCTGTTCTGGAGGTCTGTATACCATCCCTGTACAGATAGCTGTCTCAGTATATTTCTCCAGGGTAACCCACAGCACCTCCAGCCCTTCTTTTTCCTCAGGGTGCCCCTGTACTTTCATGGCCTTGATTCCTTCCCTCACATATAGTGCAACCCCTCCTTCTCTCTTCCCTTCCTTATCGCTATTGAATAGAAAATAGCCCAGTATGGCCATGTTCCAGTCATGCCTGTCAGTGCACTATCACCCCATTATGGCCACCATATCCAAGCTAGCCTCGATGGCCTCCAGGTCTGGAATATTACTTCCCAAACCCCTTGTGTTGGCACTCATGGCTCTACCTAACTTACTCTCTCCCTGCTTTTCTACTACCCCTTCTTGCCTGTTTTGTTCTCTGAAGCTCCCTCTGACTTCTTCCTTTTCTTATTATCTTCTCCATTACCTGTTGTGTTTACTCCTTTCTTCTTGCTTTCCTGATTTATACCCCCTTGTCCTCTTCCTGGTCCCAATCCTTGTCTTCTTGTACCCCTGCAGTGGGGGAGTTTACTCTCCTCAGGATCTCCCTCCCTGCTGCTTCATCATTTGGGAGATGCAATTGTTGCCACCCTTAGTTTTACAGACTCCCCTGTCTAGTTTAAATGATCATCCATGTAGCATTTAAACTTTCCACTAAGGACTGTGGTCCCCTTCCTGGAAAGTTAGAGGTCACCTCTCCCATATCCTCCTAGATTCGCAGTGGTCTAAGGCTCTGAGCTGCAAATTTGGTGACATCCAGCAGACCAGACCTGGGTTTGAATCCCACAGCTTCCACTTGCATACTGTGTGACCCTGAGCAAGTCACTTAACCTCCTTGTGCTCCCAGGTCACTCCTGTGAAAAAGCTTTCAGCTTAGTGTGCTATACCTGGTTACACAACTAAATAATAAAAAAAAAAGACTGTCCTGCATTCCCCAATGTATCCAAAGCCCTCCTCCATGCACCATGCCTTCAACCAATTTTTAAAAACCCTGGTGCAGAGTGTCCTATCCTCTCCCCAGCCATATACGGGGTACTGGTAATACATTGGCAAAAGCCACTGTGTGTGTCATCTGCTTGAGTCCCCACCGCAGTTCCCTGAAATTTTGTTGCACTGCACCTACCCTGTCCCTTGCCAAATCATTTGTCCACAGGTGAACAATGACATCTAGCTCCTTCCCATATTCTGCTGCCCTAGCAAGTCTCTGGATTTGCTCTCCATCTCTCCAAAGCAAAGCACCTCTCAGGGACTTCACCTCCCTCTTCCTTTCTCCCCCCTCTCCCAAGTCTACCCCGTAATTATAGAGTCTCCCACCAGCACAGCTGCATCCTCTTTGGCTTGGGACCTCTTCTTCCCTTCTTGGGGCCTGTTCTTCTGAAGACCCCATTTCCTCCCTTTGCACTGCTGCTGGCATATCCTCTCCACTACTCCATTTCACCAGTATGATGAAGGGATTGTGCAGTGGTACAGGTTGATGAGTGGGTACCTGTCCTGCTTCCCCCACCCTGCCAGAGCCCACCAAAGTCCAACCACTCCAATAAACTTTAAACAGAGTGCTGTATGAATTGTTTAACTGGACAAGTCCCTCAAGCAGACATGACCACCACTGGCTTTCTTTGTTGTACAACTGTGCACAAAGAAAAGCCCCTGAGTATCTCCTAACTTTCCACACACAGTTAAGCAGTGCCAAGTCACTCCACACAGCAGCAGCAGCATTTATCTTCTCAGTTCCCAGGCTGAAGTGTGAATTTAGTAGAAATGCAAGGCCTTTGCATTTGCAGCACCAGGCACCCGGAACAAGTGCCTTCTCCAGCAAATAAATGCTTCTAACTTGCAAGTGTTAAAGTCTAGTGTTTCCAGCCACACTAGAACTCCTTGTATTTGTTGTGGTCCAAAATCCCCATCATGTTGTATATGTGGCGGAATGGAGTAGGCTAGCAGCTTTAAGCTGGTCAGTCTTAATTCATTCAGTTGTGAAAAAATCAATGGAAGCTCTTCTAAAGGAATGGCTGGTAGAGTATCTTGAATCCAGTGGGCGGCAGGACCACAGATAGCTTGGATTCATGGGAAGGGGGTCATGCCAAACATATCTGATTGATTTCTTTGACTGCATGACTAGGAAAATAGATCGGGGAGGGCAGTGAACATGGCCCCTCTGGACCTTAGCAAGGTATTTGACGCTGTGCTGCACAGGAGATCGATGAAGAAATTGAGCAGCTAGGGATTGAATCCAAAGTGGTGAACTGGGTTAGAAACTGGTAAATGGATAGGCGAAATAGGATGGTGGTTAATAGCACTCACTCTAATAATTGGAGAGTGACTAGCAGAGTTCCGCAGGGCCCAGTCTGGGACCATTCCTCTTCAATATCTTTATAAGCAACATTGCAGAAAAACTGGAAGGGAAGGTATGCCTTTTTGCAGATGACACCAAAATCTGCAAAAGGCTGGACTCTCTGAATGGGGTGGGGAGAATGCGCAGGGATCTTGAGAAATTTGAGGAGTGGTCATGAGCATGGTAGTTGGAATTCAATGAAAAAAAACACAGATCATACATCTTTTTTTTTTAGTTGTTCAACCAGGAGTAGCACACTAAGCTGAAAGCTTTTTTACAGGTGCGACCTGGGAGCACAGGGAAGTTAAGTGACTTGCTCAGGGTCACACAGTATGTAAGTGGAAGCTGTGGGATTCAAACCCAGGTCTGATCTGCTGGATGTCACCAGATTTGCAGCTCGGAGCCTTAAACCACTGCACTATACTGCATCTATCTACATCTAGGTTATAGGAACCCAGGACCTCGAGGATGGGGGAGAGGTGTACTGACTGTGTCTAAGCAAGAAAGAGACCTTTTCAGTTACCAGGATGAAGCATGGATTTGGTAGACAGACCTTTGCAGTTACAGCACCAGGCACCTAGAACAAGCTCCTTCTCCAGCTGAGGAATGCTTCTAGCTTGCAAATGTTCAATTCTAGTCTTTCCAGCCACCTTAGAACTCCCTGTATGTGTTGTGGTCCACATAACTCTTAATTGTCCCTGATTTTCAGGGATGACCCTGATTTTGCCTCAGAAATTTCTTTTGTCACTCCAAAATTTGGCATTCCTGTCATTGATGACTAGGGATTTGAATCACAAAATAATGCCAGCCAATGGTGTTACAGTCTTGTTCTAATCAAGAAAATTGTATCATACTAAGAAGCATGTTGTACACAAAGAAATACAAAATTACACATGCCCCCACAATGCAAAGCATCATGGGCCACATATGCAAATCACCACAGAATATTATGCTGGTTCAACTTTAAGCAGAAATGCATGGTGTCGAAAGGCGTCTCACACAGTTTGCAAAGGGTGCCAACAGAAGACATAGACATGTGCTTCGTCCTACCAGGACTCATCAATATGCCTTGTCTGTTGACACCCCAGTGGAATGAACCAGCTATCCTAAGATGGTCTATCTGGGTTATGTTGTGGTGAACCCAATTAAAACAAAAAATAGTTTACAAGACAATGAACCTCTGTGCACAAGCACTGAGGCAATGATTACCCCAAAGGGCATTTGGCCGGGAAGCCAAGTTTCAAAGAAATACAAAATCATACATGCCCCCACAATGCAAAGTATCATGGGTTGCATATGCAAATCACCACAGAATATTATGCTGGTTCAATGTTAAGCAGAAATGCATGGTGCCAAAAGGCCTCTCACACAGTTTGCAAAGGGTGCCAACAGAAGACATAGACATGTTGTACACAGCTTCTGGAACTAATATTAACTATTTTTTCAGATCTGTCCCTGATTTTGGTCATTTGTCCCTGATCATTTGAAGCCTTGTCCCTGATTTGTGATGAGGGAGGTTGAGAGGTATGGTGGTCCAGAATTCCCACCTACCTGGCCATGACCATATTCTATATGAGGCAGAAGTGAGAGGGTTAGCAACTATAGGTTGGTCAGTCTTACTTCAGTGGTGGAGAAATCAATGGAAACCCTGCTAAAGGAAAGACTGGCAGAGTATCTTGAATCTAGTGGGCTGCAAAACCACAGACAGCATGAATTCACTGGGGAGGAGGGTCATGCCAGTAGAATTTGATTGATTTATTTGACTGCATGACCATTAAAATAGATCAGGGAAGGGCAATGGACATGGCCTATCTGCAATGCCTTCGAAGCTGTGACTAATAAATTGAGTGTCCTAGGAGTTGGATCCAAAGATAAGAATTGGGTTAGAAACTGGTTAACAGGTAGGTGACAGTGGGTTCTGGTTAACGTCACTTACTCTAGTGATGGGAGAGTGACCAGTGGTGTGCTGCACAGCTCAGTACTGGGACCTTGGAGTTATCATAACTGATTACCCCAATGCAGCATGGCAGTATAACAAATCAGTGGGAAGGGCTAGTGGGATGCTTGGGTGCACAGGGAGGGGTATCTCCAGCATGAGTAGGGAGGTTGTATTGCCATCGTATTGCTCACTGGTGAGACCCCACTTGGGGTATTGTGTCCAGTGTTGAAGGCCATAACTCAGAAAGCATATAGACTGGGTGAAGGCAGAAGAGGAGAACTAAAATGGTGCAAGGGTTACATAGGAAGCCCTATGAAGAGAGACTGAAGGATCTCAACAACATGTACACCATGGAAGAGTGGAGTAGGAGAGGAGACATTATAGAGAACTGCAAGTACCTCACAGGGGTAAACAGTGCAGGACAGGAGTCTGTTTCAAATGAGAAAGTGCACCAGGAGCATGGGGCATGAGAGGAAGCTGGGGGGATTGAAAGTGGGATGTGAGGAAATACTACTTCACTGAAAGGATGGTAGATTCCAGAATGAGATCTTCAGAATGGCACAGTGATAGGAGAAGACCAACAAATGATGACCATATATCATACTTGCCATCTCCATGGTCTTTTTGTGAGTGTATTTTGGTTTGGAGTTGGGAATCATGAATCTCAAAATGCACAGCCCCTGCCTTCCAACCTGCTTGCTGTTTTCCATGATTTACACAGCTCAGGTAGAAAATAGATTTTTCCTACTTGTCCTAGGAACACTCACCACTGTTAACTACTGTACATTGGAGACTAGGGTGGGCCACCCTAAGGACAGTAGGGAACTCCGCTTAGCCCAACTAATTCTAGAGTGCCTGAGCAGCTCACTGTTAGGCTACATCATTGAACTTGTTAGCATTAAGAGAAGCAGAGCTTTCATTTGGCTCTCTGTTTACATTGAACAATCCTTCCCTTCAGTGCAGTCCAACATGAGAAGATGTGTAGCCCAACATGGGAAGACAGCCACTGCTATAAGGGTCCAAACTTCTGGAACTCTATGACAATAATTTTAAGGCTAAGCTGTGGCCCCTGCCATCATTATACTATCTATCCCACTGGGTAATGAAACGATCCTCACTGATCTGCTTCATATGGGCACTAGGTCAAAATGCTGCCCTCAATAACAGCGTGGTCAACAACTGCACAGGAAAAATGGCACAGACAATAACAGCACCTGGTAAAAATGCCACCTGCAACAATACTGCCAATGACAGCAATCCAAAACCACAGGGAGGACCGCTACCATGGTGAAAGAAGAAAGTGAAACGTGTGTTTTTGTGAGGGCCTTCACCTCTAGCACCCCTTACATGAGGTGGGGTGAACCACACACCCCAAAATATATATAATCAACTCCAGGGGGGTGGAACTCAGAGATAGGGAGAACCTTGGAGCAGGACTCAGGCAACAACAGTCAGAACAAAAATTAAAACTGGGGAACAAGCACACTACAAGAATTGGGAGACTAGGAACAGAACCCTGCTCTAGGTGCCAGTGCCATAGCCTCTCCACCACAGGAGTGGCTCAGATAAGCACCTCACTTGTAGCTCCTTCCTGTATGCCTTAACAGCTCCACTGGGTAGCGATATTGACTTGCACTATCCTTCCCCTGTTGCTGTCAAAGCAGCAGTGGTTTTTGAAGTGCTGTTTTGATATAGCTATTCTTGAAATGCTGTTCTGACCGAGTACACTCCAGATGTACCGGATACTATATAACCTGTATGTAGAAGCGCCCAGTGAGTGAAAACCTGTAAATTGTTAGAATAATGTGACTCTTCTGTTAATAGTCAGTCTTGCCCTTTCATGTTACTGTGATATTGTTATGCTGTTTTGTCCATAGCAATGACTTTATTCTAAACTGTTTTCAACACTGTCCAGCACTAGGGGTACTTTTTGTAAGTGAGCTATGCCCAGTGATCTGTCCTTTTCAATTGTATTTGAATAAACTTATTGATTGTTTTGAAAATATTGACCATATATTAAATGGTCTATGCCATATTCTGCTTTTTTTTTCTACATGTATAGATTTTCCCCTTTGACAATCCTTTCTGATGTCTTCCACTTAATTACTACAGTACAAGCCACATCATAATACCAAACCCTAGTAACAACAAGCAAGGTGTGTCCTTCTCCAAGACCCCATTAAGTCCTATGTTTTCAGTCTTTATGAGTCTTTCTTGTCTTTTCTCTATATATAGAAATGTAAAATTTGTCTGCAGAAATGGTCCGGTAGGCCTATCTAGTCAGACCTATTTCCCTGCCTATTTCTATACGCTGGACCCTATTTGGTCACGAGTGTCCATCACGCACCACTTTCCTTTACCTATTAGTGGAGGATGGGCAGAAGTCTGCCACCCTTAATGATTACTTTTCTTCAGTTTTCGCTTGGCAGGATGGTGGATCCTTGCCAGAGACTGGCATCAAAGTGGCCACTAAGTGGGTCCCAGAGATGATGCAGCCGATGCTTCCAAGAGAAAGGGTCCAGAAAGGACTTGCAACCCTAAAGATAGATAAAGCCTCAGGACCAAATGGGTTGCATCTGTGGTTACTCAAGGAGCTGGCAGCTGTACTGGCTGAAGCCCTGGTTGTTCTGTTCAACAGCTCAGTAAGGAGGGAGGTAGTTCTGAAGGATTGGAGGATGGTATATGTCATTTCTCTCTGTAAAGGGGGAGACACAGAGCAAGCAGGGTACTACAGATCAGTCAGTCTTACCTCTGTTGTAGGGATGCTGATGGAGTCACTGGTCAAAGAGAACCTCATGGAATACTTAGAGATCCACGGTCTCCAGGATACTAAACAGCACAGATTTGTGGCAGGGAGGTCCTGTCAGAATAACCTAATATTTTTGTTTCACTGGGTGAGGAGGGAATTGGATAAGGGCCACTCTGCAGATTTGGTGTACTTCAATTTCAGCAAGGCTTTCAACTCAGTGCCTAACAGATGTTTGCTGATGAAAATGGAGGATCTGGATGTGGCTAAGATCATAGTAAACTGGGAAAGTAACTGGCTAAAGGGCATGCAGCAGAGGATTGTGGTCAATGGGGTCAAATCAGAAGAGCAAGAGGTCACGAGCTGGGTACCACATGGATCTGTGCTTGGTCCAGTCCTCTTCAGTATGTTCATCAGCGGCATTGCTGAGGGAACCTGTGGCAGGCTGAGTCTCTTCGCACATGACACTAAGCTCTGTGTGAGTGTGAATAGCAATTAAGGAAGGATTCAGGGAAATGCAGAGTGACTTCCAAAAGCTAGAGAGGTAGTCTAAGGGTTGTCAGTTGAAATTTGATGTCTAAAAGTGAAAGGTAATGCACCTAGGGAAAAAGAGCCTCAGGACAGAGTACTGGATGAGTAGGGTGAGACTTAGTACTGTGGCTGAGGAACATGACCTTGGAGCTGTCATCGGTGACTCCTTCAAATAACTGAGCCAGCCGATACAACAAGGCACATTGCAAAGCAATTAGGATGCTGCAATACATTTGAAGGGCCGGGATATTGATAGAAGAAGGGGAGAGGTAATACTTTCCCTGTATAGATCCTTAGTGAGGCCACACCTGGAGTACTGCACCCAGTTCTGGAGCCTTCACCTCAGAAGGGAGAGTGATAAACTGGAGACAGTGCAGCACAGGGTAACAAAAATTATTCGGGGCCAACAAAGCAGATCCTATGAGGAGCGCTTAAAGGCATGGAGACAAGAAGGGAGAGGGGAGATAAAATAGGGATCTCCAAGTTCCTGAAAGGAATTAACAAGGTGAACTGCAGGGAAATATTAAGCTTTAACACTAGTTTGTGGTCACATGGACAAGAGTGGAAACAGACAGGAGGGAGGTTCTGGGTGGACATGAAGAAGTATTTTACAGAAAGAGTGCTGGAGTCATGGAAAAGTCTTCCAGCCAAGATGGTGGGTGCTAGAACCATTGGTGGTTTCAAGCACACATGAGACAGAATGAAGGGAACAGTGGGTGCTCAGAGTGGCAGAAACAGGGAGGAGACTGGGGGAAGGATTGGGAAGGATAGGACCCTGGAGGGACAGTAGGTCCCAGGGTTAAATAGGGAATTTGGGCAGACTGAATGGACAGCTGGTATTTTTCCGTCATGTTATCTATGCTTCTATGTATCTATTATGCCCATATGCCCATCCCACACATGCCTGAAGCTTCCCATTGCTTTGGTGCCACCACTTCTTCTGGTAGGCTGTTCCAGGTGCAAACTACTGTTTCTGTGAAGACGTATTTATTTAGTTTTTGTTTACTGGCTAAGTACCATAGCCAAGGCATGAGTATTTTCAGGCACATCCCAGGGGAATTACAAAAAGGCAGGATAAACAGGAATACATTTTGGGTAGGGGAGAAAACAACAATACAGAGAAACCAAAGTGCTCAAGTACATAAGCATTTACAGGATAATTATAGAGTTCATATGCAATACAAAGTTCAAATGACAATAACACATTTATCAAACAGCAAATTAGGAATTCCACCACCCTCAAGCTTCATTGCATGCCCCTGTGTTCTGATACTCCTCTGAAAGAGATTACTCATCTGCACTTTGTTCACCCCTGTGAGGTACAGTACTATAGATCTCAATCATGTCCCCTCTCACTGTCTTCTCCTTCAGGAAGTACATGTTGAGCTTCTGCAGCCTCTCTTCACATGGTTTCTCATGCAAACCCCCATCAATTTAGTAATCCTCCTCTGGACCACTTCCACCCAGTCAATGTCATTGCAGAGGTGTGGTCTACAGAACTGTGCATAATACTCTAGGTGGGGTCTCACTAGCATATTAATGATATTGCTGAGGGCACAAAACAGCCAGCCTTGCATCTCTGTGCAGATGATGCATAAGCAATAAGATATGATGAGATGTGCATTACACTGTGATAACCGCACTACCAGGGGCATAGTTAGGAAAGAGGCTGTAAGCTGAGTGCCAGCTACCCCTGGGAGTATAGTTATCAGAGCGCAATGCACAAACCCTGGAGTGTCTTATTGCTTATATAAAATGGGTTTCCAAAAGAAACTAAAAAAAATAATTTAAAATTACATTTTTCTTTGCAAAATATGTTTCCAAAAGAAACTAAAAAAAAAATAGTTTAAAATGTAATTTTTATTTGCAAAATCTCTTCCAAAAATAACAAATAGGCCATCTGCCTGCCTGTACCTGCCAATTGGGGGTGAAACAATAGCCACAAGGAATAGTAATGAGATGGTCTTTGATGTACCTTTTTATTCTTTTGTAATGGAAATCCTGAGGGACTCCTCTAGGAGAAAAGGGATGCCTTTACTGAGGTAGTCAGGGCCTATGCTATTGCAGGCTGAATGTGTTATGTCTGTGTGGCTGGAGTGCTAGGGACCCTTTCACAATTGTGTAGTTGATGTTGCTGAATGCCAATAATGATGGTGCTGGATATCAGCTGACAAGCTAGCAGAATGTGAGGTTAGTTGAATATATTTGAGTGAAGCGGTGCAGGCAGGAGCAAGAGAGAAGGCTGCCAACTGGGACATGGCAGGACTGGGATTGTGTGGCAGTCTAGCACACTACCATCAACGGTAGCTGATTAAGAAAAACTGACACTGCTCTGTGTTTGTGACTGACAGAGCTGACAGCACAGAATGTGCTGAGAGCGGACATGTCTGTCAAGTAAAAGCTTTATACAGACAGAGAGGGCAGGAGTCAGAATAAACAGTGTGTCATTCAGATTAGTTTGCTTTTGTTAAAAAATACTTTTTTGATACATACATACATGCATACATACATATATACATACACACACACACACACACATACATACATACATACATACATACATACAAAGTCACCAGCAGATTAGGCCCAAAGGTCTATCTTGTCTGCCTGAAATGCTGCTCCTGATTAAGATGCAGCTGCTGTCCCCCCCCCCCCATTTTGCTCCCTGTTTCCACCTGACTTTACCTTGCCCATATACCTGTCCCATCCCACCTTGAATACTTCCACAGTCTCCTTTGCCAACAGTTCACCTAGTAAAGTGTTCCAAGGTTCCACCACCCTCTCCATGAAACAGTGTCTTCTCACTTCCCCCTGTACCTCCCCCCAACTAGTTTAAGGCTATGTCCCCTCGTATTTCCCTCCCCTTCAACTTAAAGAGACCTTCCATGTCCTCCCTATTGATCCCCTTCATATATTTGAAGACCTCTGTCATATCCCCCCTGTCTCGCCTGTCCTTCAGGGAGTACATGTACAGTTCCGCCAGTCTTTCCTCATAGGACATTCCTCCCAGACTGTGGATCATCCTAGTGGCATGCCTCTTAACCTTCTCTAAAATGGTAATATCTTCTCTTTAAGTAAGGCCTACAGAACTGCACACAGTACTCCCAAATGGGGCCTCACCAGGGAGTTGTACAGGGGCAGAATGACCTCTCCTCTCCTTGATGTTATCCCTCTAGAGATACAACCCAGCAATTTATTTGCCTTAACAGCCACCCTCCAGCACTGTTCTGAATTGTTCATTTTGGCATCTATGGCCACCCCCTGGTATTTCTCCTGTTAGTTGTCAACAGCGGTTCCCCCCTTCCAATATGATAGCTATGCCCAGGATTCCTATGTCCCAGATGTAACACTCTGCACTTTTTAGCGTTAAACTCCAACTGCCAGGTGTGTGCCATTCCCACCAACCTTTCCAAGTCCTCCTGAAGTGTCATCCAACCCTCATCACTGTCAATCACCACCCCCAACTTGGAATCATCCACAAACATGCTCATCCTGCTCCATCTCCCTCCGCAATGCCTGAAATGAAAGCATTGAATAGGACTGGGCCCAATACTGACCCCTGAGAAACTGCTGATGATCACTCTTGTAGTCGATGCCCCCCCCACCACCACCCTCTGTTGCTGATTTCTGTGCCAGTTTGCTATCCATCCCACCATTTTCTACCCCACCCCTAGGTCCCTTAGCTGCCATATCAGCCTTCCATGCAGACTGAGTTGAAAGACTTGCTGAAGTCCAGGTACAGGACATCAACCAACTTTCCACTGTCCAGCGAGCTTGTCTTCCAATCAAAGAATTTGATCAAGCTGGTCTGACATGATCTTCCTCAAACGAACCTGTGCTGGCTTTCATCTTGAAAGCCGTTTGCCTCAAGGAACTCCACCATCCTTTCTTTCAAGATGGCCTCCATCAGCTCACTCAATGGATGTCAGACTTACTGGCCTGTAGTTCCCTGGTTCACCACTCAGCCCACAGCTGTGGAGCGGCACAACATGTACTGTCCTCCAGTCCAGGGGTACCTACCATGATTGGAGGGAGGAACTGAACAATTCTGTCAGTGGAGCAGCTGAGATATCCGCCAATTCCTTTAGAGCTCTACGGTGGATTCCATCTGGTCCTGGAGCCTTATCGGTCCTCAGGGACTATAAACCATCCCTCACCCTCCCCACCTGGATCTCATGATCTGTAAGTGCCTTCCACCCCAATTTCCCCACCTTGACTCCCCCCTGTGGTAATGGACACCCCTCCCCCATGAAGACTGAGCAGAAATACTCTTTTTTTTTTACCAATTATTTTACCAGGTGAGACACACTTAGCTGAAAGCTGGTTTGCAGGTGCAACCTGGGAGCATGAGGAAGTTAAGTGACTTGCTCAGGGTCGCACAATATGCACCTAGGGGGCTGTGGGATTCAAACCCAGGTCTCCAGATTTGCAGCTCAGAGCCTTAACCCACTGCGCCATACTGCCTCCTACTCATTAAGTTCTTCGGCCTACTCTGCCTTCCCTTCTGCCCAGCCCTATTTCTTGCTCAACCTGCTTATCTGCCCCCCCCCCACTGATATATCTATAAAATTCCTTCTCCCCCTCCCTGATCCCCCTGTGCTAGTCTAAGGTCCTTAGTTGCCTTTGCCACTCTTACTTTTCTGCTAACCTTCCTTGAGATCCTGTGATACTCATCCTTATCTGCTTCCCTATATGAGCGCTTATATCTTCTGAATGCCAGCCTCTTCTCCTTCACTCACTGCTGTACTTCACAGGACCACCAACAAGGTTTTCTGGCCCTAGACTTTTTTTGCTGGGTTTTAGTACAGGTTTTTGAAGCTTCCAGCAGGCCTGACTTTAGAATCCCCCACTGACTGACTGTGCTCATCCCTGACCTGATATTATGTAAGTGTTCCCATAATATATAAGCCATCTCCCTGAAGTCCACTACAGTAGGTTTAGACTGGTTCTGTTCCTTCCCCATGTCCAAGGTGAACCACACTACTGAGTGGTCACTCCCTGCCAATGGTTCCTCCTCTGCCATGTTTTTTACCTGACCCTCGTCCGTCAATACCAGGTCCAGGATGCTATCCCCCCTAGTTGGTTCTCCCACCAGTTGTGTTAAAAAAGTATCCTGAAAGGTGTCCGGTAACCTTTGTTCCTTTGCAGATCCTGATGCACATGGTACCCCCAATCTACCCCTGTCAGGTTAAAATCCCCCAGTACCACTGTCCTTCCTCTACCCCGGCACAATGTTTGCTAATACTGGCCACCAATTCATTGTCAATGTCCTTCGACTGCATTGGTGGCCTGTATACAACCCCCAGATTGACTCTCCATCCCCTACTGTCTTGCATGGTGGCCCAGAGTGCTTCCACATTGCCCTCAGTGTCCTCATCCTTGCTACTCTCAATTCCCTTCCTAATGAACAAAGCAACCCCCTCCCTTTCTGACCAATCTATCTTTCTATATGTTGTGTATCCTGGGATCTTCAGTTCTCAGTCATGGCACTGTGTGTCCCAGGTTTCCGTTACTGCTGCTATGCCCCCCCCAACCAACAGAGCCTGGAGTTCAGGCATGTTATTCCCCAAGCTTCTTACATTTATCAAAAGCCCACCGGCCATCCTGATCCCTATCCCTATCCAAGCTGTCCTTTACCATATGGACACTTAATGGGGGGAGAGGCCCCTGGCCTCTCATGTGTTGATCTGCTGTGAGGTGTTCTGCTGCCTGCCACCTTCTGTCAAGCCCCGCTACCAGGTTAAATTCCACTTGTTGCCTATATACTCCCCCAGTTTATTCCTCAGGACATTTTTTCCTGTGTTGCTCAGATGTAACCTATCCCTAGCGAAGAGGTCTTTGTTGTCCCAAGTACTGCCCCAGTTTCCCACTAGTCCAAACTCCATGGCTGGACACCAGTTCCTCAACCAGTTATTGAATTTGCAAATTTTTTGCTTCCTATCCAATATCCACATAGGTACCGGCAAGACTTCCAAGAAGGAGAGGGTGGTTCCTTTCACCTCACAGACTCTTGCTATCTCTCTGTACCTGGACTGTACCTCTCACACTATTTTCAGCCAGATCATGCATTTCCATGTGCAACCCAATATTTGGCATCCCCTCGTACTTCCTAACTAACAAGTGTACATGATGAACGACCTTGTGCACAGCTAAACCCATCATACATTTGACCTTGATACAACCCTCCCTCCCATCACCACTATCCTCCAGTTTAATTCCCCTGACTACGGAGTCCCCTAATATCAATACCCTGGTATCAACTTTGGCTGAACCTTGTTTGTTGTTGTTGACCATGACCCTCCCCTTGTCTAGCCCCACTGCCTCTCCTCCTCCTTGCCTTGCTCCATCCCTCTTTGCTCCCCCTTTCTGGATTCCCTCTTTGACCCATCGCCCTCCCCCTTGCCCATGTTTTGCAAATGCTCCCCTTTTCTACTAGTTCCTCCCCCCCCAACTAGCCCTTCAAGCCCTTCCCCTTCCTCCTTCTCCCTGTCCCTTCCTAATCCCTTTGGGACTGTACTCTTCACTTTCCTCCCCTCAACTAACCCTTCAAGCTTTTCCCCTTTCCCTTTCTCCCTATCCCTTCCTGATCCCCCTGGGACTGTGCTCACCACTCCCCCTGGCCCCTCCTCCCTCACAATCCCTACATCACCATCCACAGATGTTTTTCGAGATCACTTCCTATTCCATGTCCTATCCCCCCTCTATCTTCCACCCACCCTTACCATCCTCAGACTCCATCTTCAGCTGTGCCCCCATGTCCCCTCTGATTTATAGAGGGGCATACCTGTTCATTACAACTACACCTTCTATATCACCAATGTCATTTTCCACTCTAGTACTGCCAAGGCTGCCGACCCCTCCTCCCATAACTCCTCCTCTCTGCCCCCCCCCCACTGATAATGCAATTGGGTGTACGTCTATGTAGTGCAATGGATTGACACATGGGGTTCGGGCAGCTGGGTGAATAGTGTTTAAACAGTTTAAAAGATGCAGCATTTAAAAATATCTAAAATAAGAAAATAACTGTTTTCGCCACTCGTGAGTATCCAGAGGTCACTGTGCAGGAGTGATAATATTTTCCATATCACACGAGTGCACATCATGTATCCAATTTATACAATAGGAGTGTGTTTTCTGCTGTTTTTTTGGTTTGCAGACATCACCACAGTGAAAATAAATGCAGGTGACATCACCACAGTGAAAATAAATCCATTTATTTTCACTGTGGTGATGTCATCACAATAGTTATTCCACTGCAGTGAGAATACATGTTTTTATTCAATGAGTTATTTGCTCACCCCTATTGTATATATAGATATATATATACATTCAGACATGTAGTGTTTGTGGAATTTTTGGGGTTATATGCAGCTAAAGTGATAAACTGATAAAAATGGTGGCTGCTTCAATTTGTAAAGTTCTAAAGGCTGGCGCATTGATTGTGTCAATGTTCTGCATCCTATTTGGCAGAACTTGTTTTTTACAGTTCATTATGGTTTCATGATGCACTGACCATAGCCAGTCAGTATGCAGGATTTTCCTTTCCCATTTTATAATATTCTTTATACAAGTGTAAGCTCTGTGGCAGAGTGTTAGGGAAAACCACAGGTAGATTTTGAAAAGCAGAAAAACTTACGTATTACTGTACAAACAAGTTACTTCTTAAAGGAGAACTACTGGGAAGGGTGCTCAAGCCACTGGTGCATAGACTGTGGCTCGAGTACCCCAATCCCCCCAAGAGTTCCAATATTTATTCACGGAATAAAGTACCTGCTCACTTGTAAAATGTCATCTTCCGGGAGGAACAGCTGACAAATTGACAATGGGAGCGCTGCTCCACTGGAAGATCACACTGGCAAAACCCACAAGATGATGACACGGTTTTGCATCTGCTTCTCTATTGCCCATATGATCAGAGATATTAAAATCTCCATATTTTGTATACCCAGTGCTATTTTTACAAAAGGTGCATATATGCTATGAAGGTGCTGCATCCACATGCCATATATACATCTTTTATAACAATAGCACCGGGTAAACAAAATATGGAGATTTTAATATCTCTGACCATGTGGGCAATAGACAAGCAGAGGCAAAACTGTGTCATCATCTCGCAGGTTTTACCAGCGCGATCTCCCAGGGGGCAGCACTTCCATTGTCAATATGCCAGCTGCACCTCCCCAGAGATGAAATTTTACGAGTGAGCAGGTACTTTATTCAGTGAATAAATACCGGAATTCTGGGAGGGATTGGGGTGCTCAAACCACAATCTATGTACCAGTGGCTCGAGCACCCTTCCCAGTAGCTCTCCTTTAATAATCAAATGATGAAAGTTATGTGTTTCATAAATTATAAGAAACAAATTGTCAGAAAGCATTTGTTAATGCTGAATGTTCGCCACTGGTATTGCTGTTGTACTGCGTCTTGCATTACACATTTTTACAATATATAGCGCAGATGAGATGCAATGTATCATTTGCAGTGGTGTCCTGCTTTGACACATTGTTGGATTGTAATTACCCAGGATTGGGTAACTGAGAAGCAATATCTACTTTTAAGTGGGCTCCTATATTTTGAATCCAAATTTCCAACAGTCTTTTCATGACCTGACATTATGATCAAGACGGGGAATTTTTTTTTTTTTTATCACCACTTTTTTTTCTACTCCTACCTGCGGAGCAGTCCCAATGATAATCCTGCCACTGGCTCCCACACCCCTGGACCAGATCTGGCGTGCATATTTATATGCCTAACCCCACATGCTGGCCAGTAAGCAGGATCCCCCCATGGGGACCTGTAGCGCAGACACCCGGAGGATGCCCTCTCATGTCCGGGGGCAGGACACAGCCATCTGCCACAATGATCGCCCCACAATTTTCCGCCATTACTTTCCCCCTGGAGCCAGACATGCAATGGTGTCAGCGCACGGTCGGACACACACACCGCTCCACCCCTAGACTGTGCATGCAACCTGCTGCATGTCTGGCCTCCACCAGTCACCACTGCAGAGTGACACAGCTTACCCCAACTGCCCCAGAAGGAGGAGAGCAGTTATGGGATGCTCAATACTCCCTCTCCCTGCCAACCCCCAGTGACCTGAGTCCATTCCAGAACCTGGGTCGACGGTGTGGTGTGAGGTGTGGCATCCAGTGCCTCAACCCTCAGTGCCACCGGGCCAGCGTAAGACAGGAAGAATTGTTATAGTCTCATCCGAAAGGTGATTTTGCTCTGTGACTGTGGAAATAAGTTTCAGAGGGGATTTGAAAAATGACACCTGCCATGTTCAGGAGGTGGGGTAACACAAGAGATATGTTGAATATTAAGGGCCAAAATCTGCAAAAAATAAAGTTATGAGTAAATGTTGGAACAATTTGTTTCCTCATAACTTAGTTGATTTTTCACATATTTACCATAAATTTTCAACACAATTTTTATAACCACTCCTTCAGAGCACAATAAGTGCCATTTATAAAACAATGGCTGAAAAATTATTTATCACCACAAGTGTTAAAACACATTTTGGGTAGGATCTGAGAAATGACAGCTGTCCCATTCATGAGGTGATGTGAAAAATGGCTGTGTTGAAAAGTTGGGGTCAAAATATTGAACATTGCCACAGTTACGCGTGTACATTGTAAAACTGCAACTTAGACTCATAACTTTATTGTGTTCTCATATTTTTACCCCAAATGTTCAACATAGCCATCGTTTGACCCCAGTTAGCCATCTAATGAGCCCACCTCATGAACAAGGATGCAGATCATTTTCAAAACCTGCCCAAAAAGTTATTTCATGACCCTAGTGTGAAAACACATTTTGGCCAGGATTTGAAAAATAAAATTATGAAATGTGTCGAGAAAATCTACTTACCTGTTTGGCTAAGGATTTTAGAACCCCATGCTGATATCCCAGAACAACAACATGGGAAGAAGTTCTGTAGATCCCGAGTCCTCTTTATCCTGTCCAGCCTGAAGGATATCACTTCTCCTATAAAACTGCCCTGCTACCGTTGAATACCTGCTCACTCCCATGCTAAACCTAATGTTTCCTCAACACTGTAAGGCTGACTGTGTCTCTCCCTTGACAGTTGTCCTGCTGCCACCTTCCATGCTCAGTCAGCCTACAACTCCTCTGACACTCCTTCTAAATCACACTGTCAGCATACTACAGGGAAACATATTGTTGGCTACAATCTGCTGCTTGAAGGAAAAAAAAACAAAATCTACTTTTTAATCACCTGACAACACTTGGCTCTCACTGTGCTTGCGCAGTGTGGTCAACTTACATTTTGTCAAATGCTGCATTTCAATATTAAGGTAGTTAGTGGAGTTTCCTAAAACCAAAATTTTAAAAAATCCCCAGTACAGCTTGGCAAGCAATATAGAGAATAATGTATGGGCAACAGTTAACAACAGTGCTGTGCACACTTTATGAGGTTGCCATGACAACCTGATAGACCTTGAGAGCACAGATCTAGAGGTCTATGGTTGTCATGGCAACCTTGAGAAATGTACAAAGAGTTGTTGTTAACTGTTGCCCATACATTGTCTTGTATAGTGTATGGGGCAACAAATATTATTTTGAGGTTGAGCAAGTTATGAAAAATAAAGTCCTCAGTACTTTGTGCCACCCCCCACCCCTACGTTACATATATAAACGCGGAATTGGTAGGTCATCTCGGCTCCTCTGTCTCTTGTCCAGTACCGACTGTCCTGGGGCTCCTTCTTTTTTTTTTTTTTTTAACCTTATCTTTATTCCTCCTTACCGCACCATCCCTCCACTCATTCAGACATCCTCAATTCACCTTCCACATGTTCCCACGGTACCCCCAGGAGTCTGCTGTTAGAGTGGTCACCTGCTCCATGGTTCCTTAGGTATCCTGGTACACCCTTGGGTGGGGTGGGGAAGGAACCGCCTGATGCTCCCCCTAATAACAGCGAAGCTGGTGATTCACATTGGAGTCGGCCCTGGTGAGCGCTTGGTGACGCGGACTGGCATCGGAGGAGTCGTCACCTAGGAGTGACGAGCTCCATTTTCTCCTGTTCTGCCCTAACCCCTGCAGTTGCCGGCACACTGGGAGAGCCAATGAGGAGGCACGCATATACGCTGCTCCTCTCTAGGCTCTCGGCTAGCACTGCCCCTCCCATTGTGTGTTCCGACCCGCATCACCATTCCCGGGTACACCCAGGAGGTGGCGATATAGCAGCAGGACAGACTGGTAACCCTCCCCAGAGAGGGAGAGCAGCTGTTGGGCGCTCAATCCCTCTCTTCCCCTACCAACACTCGATGGCCCGGGCTCGTTCCTGAACCCAGGTCGCCGGCGTGGAGTGAGGTGTGGCATCCAGTGCCTCAACCCTCAGCGCCACGGTGCCAGCCCTGGAGCTTCATCTTAACAGTAAAATAAAACTGCAAGTAAGCCTTTTTTTTTAAACAAAAATCCAGCAAAAGAAGATGTGTTGGTACAGTTCGGTACCACATAGTCATGTTCATTTGTCTGTGTAATTGAGTCTCACTCACTATGCCACACTGCCATTTTCTTTTGAATTTCTCTGCATGAATGGCGGCGAAGCATTCAGAGACGTCTGTAGCTGCTCGTGGACACATTCAGTGTTGTGCCATCATAGTGACATAAAGGATACAACAACCTCTTGACATCACTACAATGGTACAACAACATTAGGATTTGCTTGAATTCTGTATATACTAGTGTCTACCCATACACTGTAAAATAATAAAGCATGGCTGCATCCTTCAAACACAAAGTTGTGGCCACAAACAGCCTCCTATGGCTACTAAATATTTCTCCATTTTTCCCCGTACCTGAAGGGACACACACACACACACATATATAGTTCCTTTCATGTGAGACTGCTGTCACCTGCTGGCCAAAGACCTGTACTACATACTGTAACCAGCACTACTTTGGGCAATTTTTTCTGTTTCTATTAATAACGATACATTCTACAAAAATAACTTTGCATTTAAAAAAAACTACAAATTCTTAACAAGACCCATATCATAATAGCAATAAGGCACTCCATGGTCTACGTTGTGCTGGGATAATGGCACCTTTTGGGTGGTGGAACCACTCCGTCTTCAGCGTCATGCAGCAACCCACCCAAGGCCTGCCATTATCCCAGCACAGCGCACAATGTGTTGTGCCTTATTGTTTAATTACCAAAGTTATGAGTCTGTATTCATAAATTTCAACATAGGCCCATAACTTTCTTGTTTTTGTAATATTCTTACCCCAACATTTTCAGCATATCCTTCTTATGACTCCCACCTCATGATCAAGGCAGAAAAATGTTTCAGCTCCTACCTAAAAGGTGATCTCATGCAATGAGCGTGAAATCACTGTTTGGGACAGACTTACCTAATTTCACTGCCATCGTTCATGAGGTGGGGTCCCAAAAAGACATGTTAAAAATGTGAGACAAAAATGTAGAAAAATGGCCAAGTTATGCCACTAAGTTCAAAACCCACTCAAAATACATTGAACCACATTGCTGATGTTCTCAGTCTGTGGTCCAACATTGAAGAGTGAAGATGTGTCTGTGGTCCAGAGAGGATTATGGTGTTGTTCCCCTGGTGGGTAAGTTAGGGCTTGGGCAGGTGTGGGGTGGTGGTTGCTGAGTGGGATAGTTGGTTGGGGGGTCTAATGGCAGTGGCAGCAACAGACATCAAGGGACTTTTTTTTTTTTGTTATGGGGTATAGTGTCACAAAACAACAAAAAAAAAAAATGAGAGATGGTTTTCTTTATTTCAGGAGGCAACACTGGGGATCGGGTACCCTCAGTGTCGGTGTTATGTTTGTGGTGGGGTGGGGTGGTGGGTTGGGTGGGAGGACAGTGAAGGTGGTGGCAGAAACAGACATTGATGGATGGTTTTCTTTTTTACAGCATTACAAAAAAAACTACAAGGGATGGTTTTCTTTATTTCAGGTGGAGACACTGAGGGATTGAGCACCCCAAGTGTCAGTGTTATAACTGACAGCACCGGGTGGTGTTGCAGAATCAAAATGGGCTGAGTGGGGTCTGGAAGCCGGCACGAGGGATTGGGCACGCTGTGCTGGAAGATTAACATGAGTTTGGCTTGGGAGGGCAGTTAAGGTGGGGCAGCAACAGGCATCGATGGATGGTTTTCTTTTTTACTGAGTGTATTAAAAAAAACAATGAGGAATGGTTTCCTTTATTTCAGGAGGAGACACTGGAGATTGGGCAGCCCCGGTGTTATGTTTGGTGGCACTGGTGGTGGGCTCCCCAGTGTTGCAGAAGTAAAACGGGGCAGGGTGGGGGGAAAGCCAGCATGGGAGAATTGGGCACCCCATGCCAGAATATCAACATGAGTGGGGCTTGGGAAGGGGCAGTTTCAGCTGTGGCAGCACTAGACATCGATGGAAAGTTTTTGGTTTTCAGCAGGTTGATCATAACAGATCAGCTTGCGCTTGCTCATCAGCACTATGTAGATCAAAAGAAAGAGCTGACTTATGATTGGGTCAGCTCTCTCCTTTGAACTACACAAAGGTTCCACCCAGCAAGCCAGAACACTGTCACAACCAACCTGGCTGTTGATTGGTGTGACACTGACCAGCCTCATGCAGACCATTTTGCATTGGACTGACAGTGTCACACCCCTCAAAAGCCGCTTTCCTAACAAAATGTTCACTGTGAGTGCGCACGTGTCGAACATAAAAAGGGGGCTAAAACTGATCTACAGATTACAGCAAAAAAAATGTAAGACTGGAACAGGTTTAACTTACATACATAAATATCTGGGATATTTGGCATTTTCTTTTCTATTTGTAATTTGGAGGGTTACTATTGGATGCCAGTATACTTTGACATAGGGTAAGGTGTGGGGGAATGATATGACTGGACATGAGGGATACTTGGACATAGCACAGGGTGTGAGACAGGGTGATATCGGACATCAGGGACTGCTTGTAACAGTAGCGGGGTGAGGAAGGGAAGTACCTGTGAACACCAGAGACTGATTGGGAGAGAGGTGAGATGAGGGGGAACCAGTGAACACCAGGGACTATGTCATACAGGAGTAGGGTAAAGGTTTGCTTGCCACTGTATTATTGTAATCGTTTAGTACACAGTATGGTAAAGGTAACAGTATCACTGTGTCAGGGTAACTAGCATCATTTATACAAAGTAATTAAAATATGTTATTAAATTTCCTTTTTAAAAAAGTAATTCATTGCAAAAAATTATGTTTAAGTATCAGTTAGGGTTAGCCATTAATGTCACGTAAGTAAGGAAATGTGACATTAGGGTAAAAATATATTCCTCGGAACCTTGGTGAATATGTAGCATGGTTTTTTTTTTGGGAGGGGGGGCTTTCAATCATAGTGCAATTCAGCACTGGCATTGCCCTAACTTCAGCACCATCTCTCCACGCATTGGTGTGTGAGATTTTCTTCTGTGAGTGGAAAAACAGTGCTGATGTTAGGACAAAGTCAATGATGCATTGCATGAATATTTTTTTTGCAATAATTGTGTGATAATAAAGTAACTATAGCACCCTTGTTTTTTTGTTTCTGATCCAGGATAAAGTCAAAAGGACCTTTGAAGTGGTTGAACATCTCTGCTTTCATTGTTTTCCAGACTCTTCTATGGAGTCCTGCCTTGTCACGTAAGTATAATTATAAATCTAATGAATTATTCATGAGGACTGCACAGTTTTTCCACTGCTGTAGTAGGTGTTAATTTCCTAGAAATGCCCGGTACAGCTGAAACAGCATGGCACATGTTAATTCTGGGTCATGTTACTTTTTAAAAAGACTTTTTTTCTGTTTTTTTTTAAATACGATTAGCTCTACAAACACAGTAAAATCTCTTCAAGTGGGCATTTCCAGGGATTAAAACCTGGACTGTGGCTACTGGCCCACAGCTATGCTTCAGGCCAGTCAGCCATTAATTCCCCAGGAAATGCCTGCTAAATCAGGTGTTACTGTTAAATTATATCACATGATAGCCAGCTATAGCTTGGCCATGATCTCAGCTCAGCTCTCTAACCCTAACCAGACTAGTCTGATTCCCTTGAATAAGTTGATGTCAGCTAGCTGAAGAATTCAAACTCATAAACCCTCATGTTTATTTATTAAAGCAGCAGTCCATGAATCTCAAAATTAAGCTGCATTGATATTTGGGAAGGCTCACCCACCACCACCTATTCTTGGGGTTGTTACTTTAAAAATGCGCTGTAAACTCCAGTACATCTAGGGTGGGATATTCAGAAGGGTTGCACCCTGGGGTGATATTCAGAAGGGGAAGTGCATGGCACAAATCACGATGCGCAGGGCACATCAGTAATGTGTGCAGTGCAAGTAGGAGGGCGTGCCAATGCATACTCCGCACATCCCGATATTCAGCCCGGGATGTGCTGAGCAGAAGCAGGAGCAACCTCTACCTGCACCGCAGTTCAGCCTAAAAAAACAGGAGCAACAGCTGGCCACCCACAGGTGAGCTTCCATATTGCAGGGTGCAACACAGCAGCTGCCAGCTGTGGGTGGCCACCAGAGCTCTGGTGGCACCGTCCGTCATGGTAGCGCCCCCCTCATGCCCAATCGTGGGCATAAGTATTAAATAAAAACATCCTATATCCCTGGTGGTCCAGTGGACCACTTACAGCCTGATCGTGGGCATAAGTATTAAATGAAAATGTCCTATATCCCTGGTGGTCCAGTGGACCGCTTCCAGCCCGATCGCAGGCATGAGTACACAATGAAATGTCCTATTCCTTGTGGACCAGTCCAGCTGATCACGGCATAGGTATTACAGTACAATATCCAAACCATCCCGTGGTCCGAGTACCCCTCCCACCTGCCCACTGAGCCCACCACCCCACCTCCCAGTCAGTGGCAGTGCAGCTCCCACCGCAGAGTCGCCCGCCCCGCTGAGACTGCGTACAGTACAGTTTATGCCTATTGGTCCACGGGCGTCAATGGGCTGCAGACTATAGCAGATATACAGTCCAGATATTTGAATGAATCCATTCACATATCTGGACTGTGTAGTATGGTATGGTTCGTATCATTCATTGGCCCACGCTAGACTAATGGGCATACAGCCATACTGTACGCTTCAGTCAGCGGGCAGCTTGTGGGTGGGGAGCTGCCACCGCCGCTGACCGGGGGAGGGGTGGTAGGGCTCAGTGGGCGGTGAGGGGATATCGCTAGACCACCAGGGATGGTTTGGATGTTGTACTTTAATACCTATGCCCATGATCGGGCTGGCAACAGTCCACTGGACCACCAGGGATATAGGACAATTTAATTTAATACCTATGCCCACAATCGGGCTGGAGGTGGTCCACTGGACCACCAGGGATATAGGATGTGTTATTGTAATACTTTTGCCAATGATTGGGCATTGGAGCATGTTGCCGGTGGGGGCAGGGGGCTTCGGTCCCCGATGATTATTGCCAGGGCACCAAGCGCAAGTCGCCAGGGATCAACACACCTGCAAGTAAATGGGGACATAATAACATGTGAATGGCCCCATTTGCACCTTGCCTGCATTATGGCCCCATTTGCATGTCCACCGCTGAATATCACGGTTGATGCACCTAGCACAATGGCACTTGCGCTAGTGCATCCCCCTTCTCCTCTCTGGCTACTTGCACTGGTGCAGTGCCACTGCACCATGCACAATGCGAGTGGCCACAGTGCCATATTCAACGGCACTGAGCCATGGTGCAGCACCTTTGAATATCACCCAGTCCACTCCCTGGCACATCCCAGTTGTGCTGCACCTGGCTTGCGCCCCTGCCAGGTGCAGTTCTGAATATCCCACCCCAATGTACAAAGTCTTAACAACACGTGCTGTAATTAAAATGTAGTATGTACAGGATGTAGTGCACTTACCTCCACGTTCACCTTTCAGATGTAGACTAAGAACGCTAGATCACCAAAGCTCTTCTACTGATCTAAATTTGAAAGGAGGCAGATGGAATGCAATGCCATTGACAGCGCACACTATGCACTCTGGATTCACCCCTATTGGTGTGACAATCATTTTGGCAACACCAATATGGGCGCAGGCAATACATCACCTGGCTCTGCAGTGCCAGGCATTGTGGCTTCCTCATGTCAGAGTGCATTCAGTTTTGCAGGGGATTATGCCCCCCTGCACCTGCTGCCAGAGCATATAACAAACTATGTGGCAGGCATGCCCCAAAAGGGAGGCATTGTGTGGCCATAATGGAAGGAATGAGTGTGGGGTGATCAAAAACCAAGA
This sequence comes from Neoceratodus forsteri, assembly GCA_016271365.2. Classification (NCBI taxonomy): domain Eukaryota; kingdom Metazoa; phylum Chordata; order Ceratodontiformes; family Ceratodontidae; genus Neoceratodus; species Neoceratodus forsteri. The sequence continues at coordinate 862,376,115 of CM057455.1, forward strand.
TCACCCCTGTTACTCTGGCCCTTGTTGCAGCACCCTAATTGCAGCATCAAAATGTAGTCGGTAACTTGATGGGATACCTGCACACTGTACCCTATTTACAACACACATCATGAACATTTTATTACTAAAACTGAAGATTATGGTTGGCCTGGTGGTGTAGAGGACTGAGGCACTGTAATGCACCTTACCACTTCCACATCGGTGATCTGAGTTTGGGAATGAGCAGAGGGTCAAATGGTGGGTGGGAGGGCTAGGAGAGGATTTAGTGGCTGCCTGGCAGCTCTCTTTTCCTGGATTGGGATGGTTAGCCATCCCAGATGTCAGCTGCCTTCGGATGGAGGCCTAGTGGTAGTGCCGATGCTGGAGTGGCTGGTGGCTGGTGGAAAGCCGAGTGGGTGGAATGGGGCTGGTCGTTCTGGAGTACATGCATGCCTCCACGTGCATGCATCCTTTCTGTTTGCCATAGTCTAATGGAGGGAGGGAGAAAATCCTTGGTAGAAAATGGAAGGGGGGACTGGGCTTCATGATGCCTGGCCTGATGTGCCATGGCAAAGCATGCCACTCCTTTGGAGGATATCTGGATGAGAGTCTCCAAAACAGGAAAGGACAGCCCTTCCACCCCTGGCCACACCATGGGGGGAAATCTGCAGGAGATGTAACCCCAGATGGAAAGAGATAGCAGACTGGCCAACAGCACCCAGGGACAGGGCTGAACAAGCCACCCGGTCAGCTCCATGAACATAAAAACCTTTATTTAAAACAAAAACAACTGAAGATTACAGAGAATGTTTAAGTTACAACACCAGAAGTAAGGTAGGGAAGGGTGGGTGCGTAGTTGTTAAATTCTATTATATAATGGCAAAAAGTATACTGGCCTCTGATTGGTCAGTCTGGGACTGGACCTGCTATGTTATCCCAGCATAACATCACAGATCTAGTCCCAGTACACATATGACCACATCAAATGTTTTCTTTTTTTTTTAAATCACTCCACTAATGTTAAGCCACCAGTGTGATCTGCTTCATTGTTCCTGGTCAGCAGCCGACTTCAGTGACCCCACTCAGCAGCACATAAGAAATGACTTCTGCTCCTTAGCAAATTTAGACCAGCTCAGAAAGAAGACACTGGAAAAAAAAAAGAAGAAAGAAATGTAAATTAAGCCAGGCATTCTCAACAAAGCCGTTTTTGCCATTGGGTTCACTCCCCCTGCCTGCCCCGAACACACTCAGCTGAGTGTGTGCTTCATTTCAAACCAGATTTATTTTCTGTCTTCTCTGGATACAAACCAGATTCCAACGGTGTGGGGAGAATAACACACAGACCCCATCTGTCACTACGACCTTCAAACTGCGAATGTGGGGGGTAGCTTCGGGGGGGGGGAGGCAGCTTCAAACATTTTCACCTGGTCCCAGAGCAGACAGCAGGATTGGATCAATTAAACTCAAGCAGGAGGGTGTTGTGTGTGTGTCTTGATATTCAGGTTGGGGGGGTCGAACAGCTTCAAACATCTTCACCCAGTCACAGAGCAGGCAGCAGGACTAGGTCAATTAAACTTAAGTAGGAAAGTGTTGTGTGTGTGTGGTGTGTGTGTGTGTGTGTGTGTGTGTGTGTGTCTCGATTTTCACAGTGAGAGGTAGGGGCTTGCTGCTCAGTGCTCAGATTAATTTTCTCCGAGCAAAAACAAGAAAAATCAAACATCTTCACCCGATTCAGAGCAGGCAGCAGGACCGGTTAAATTAGGTCCTGTTCACACTAGGGTGTTTAAAGTGTTTTCAGGAGCTTAAACCATTTTAAAGTGCCCTAGCACGGTTTGCATTCACACTTAGCACACTTTGAAATCCATTTTTTAAAACCGTGTTTAAATCCTGTTAAGACCTAGGCTTAAACGCAGTTTTAAAAACGTTTCAGAAGTTAAATCGGATTTATCTGCAGTGCCAATAGACAGGCATGGTTCCCCTTCATGAAACTGGATGCCCCCACATGTAAACCAGTTGATAGTTAATTCAATCTAGAAACAGTAATGCGGATGCTGCAAACTGTTTTTAATAACAGTTCACAACACGATGGTGGCAGTGCAGATGCTATAACATGGATGCTACAGCATGGTAATTAATCCACTTTATAAAAGCATTTTCGATTACCATGCTGTAGTGTGAACAGGGACTCAATCTCAAGGAAAGTTATATGTATGTGGGGGGGATGAAAGAAGCCAACAGTAGTTAAAAAAAATAAAGCTGCAGCATCATCTACTGGGCATACATTACAGAAGCACTATTTTCCCCTGTATGTATACCTACTCAGTAAAAAAAAAGACCCCAAAAATATTTTTAAACATATTTTAATTTTTGATTTTGGTTTTATTACAAATAAGCCATTGTATATGGGAATAATGCAATCCAAGGTGTGTGTCATACTGAGATAACATCACTTCTCAAGTATGTTTTGCTTCCTTGACTGCCTCCCATGGTTGGCTTGCCTTAACACAGTACTTGCCTTATTTGCTGTCTGCCTGTACCCTGACTGTAGCTACCTGTCTATTCCTGTCTGTACCTTGTTGTTTGCTATTTAACTAGTCTCTGAAATTGTTATTGTCTGAGTTTTCTGAGTGTACCTGACTGTACGTTGTTGTTTGCTGTTACCATGCCTCTGTATTGTTATTGCCTGTACCTATGTAATTCTCCCACAACTGAAAATAGGCAATTGACTGTCTAGCGTGCTCACCTGGTAAACAAAAGCTAAATAAAATAAAATAATAAAATAAAACTTGGCCTGCGGCCTTATGCCCAACCACCCAAGGCAAGACGTTATCCCAGCATGACACACGCCCTGTCATGCTTTATTCCTTTAGTGACCTTTGGCATGAAAATAATTCTCCTACTTTCCACTTTTTGTTCTCTCTTATTATAAGATTATATCTCACGTTTAACTCCCCTAAAACAAACCAGCTACTCAACCCTGATATTGTGGAATCCTCTGTGAAGATCATTTTTCTTTGACAGGTACCTCTTCATTTTAAGGAGGAGCTACTGTATTTCATGCACCTTTAGGAGTATCACCTGTATTGTTTCTGTATCTGAGTCTTAGTCATGTACTGCTATCAGCAGATGCACTTAACAGTCCAAACTACATTTTTAATTTGAGTCATTCTTTTATTTATATATCATGAAACAAAAACATAGAATCTGATAGCAGATAAGGACCACTTGGCTCACCCAGTCTGTACATTGTTTTCCCTTCCTACAGTGTCACCGCAGACCCTACATGATCTCAGGCTCTTGTCCCCCCCCCACCCCCACCGCTGTCCATTAAGATTACCTTGTGCCTATCTCATGCATTGTCGAATCCCACAGTAGTTTTCACACAGACCACCTCCACTGGAAGACTGCTCAAGGCATCCACCACTCTTTCTGTGAAGTTGTATTTAATTATATCTCTCCTGAACTTACCCCCTTCCAGTTTCATTGCATCTCCCTTTGTTCTCATGCATCTTTTTCTCTGAAATGTACTCCTCTCCTGTACCTTATTTATCCCCTTGAAAAATTATCCCTCCCCCTCCCTCTTCTCTTCCATGGTGTGCATGACATGTCTGAATACATATAGTACAAATACTAACAATACACTGTAGTACATTCATAAATGTATGCAAGATCATATAAATCTTTATAGGAGTTCTGCAGCATTTGTAAACTGCTCTACCTTTTTTTCTGCAGACATTGACAAAAATATTTGATGAGTCTGTAGCTCGGTTATGCTTCTGAAGGTCACTCACTGTTCTCTGTGTATTTGTACATACAATGTTAATTATTTATGTATACCATCTTTCAAACACACTAGTTTAAAGTGTTGTCCAGTGCAGATCTAAATATTAATGATGATTAACGAGAAGGTACAGAGAGGGCAGTGGGTTAACAGAAGGATGGAACAGTACCAGTAGGAAGAAGGAAGTGTTGTTGACACTATATACTGCAGGTCTTTAGTAAGACCCCACCTGGAGTACTGTATCCAGTTTTGGAGTCCACATCTCAGGAAGGACATAGGCAGTATGGAGGCCATTCAAAGGAGGGCTACCAAGATAGTACAGCGTCTACATCAAATGCCCTATGAGAAGATGCTAAAGGAATTAAACATGTACACCCTGGAGGAGAGGAGGGAGAGGAGGGATATGATCAAGACCTTTAAATACCTAAGAGGGGTGAATAAGGTATAAGTGGGAGGTATTTTTCAGAGGAAAGGGTGCTCCAGAACAAGGGGCCACGATATGAAGCTGGAGGGGAGTAGATTTAGGAGAGATGTAAGAAAATACTGCGAAAGGGTGGTGGATGTCTGGAACAGTCTTCCAGCTGGGTTTGTGGGGGGAAAAAACAGTGGTGGGATTCAAAAAATTCTGGAATAAGCTCAAGAAAGTCATAAGGGATAGGTAAGGGAGTGGCAGATAAAGTGCTGTATACCTGGAGGGGTCTACAATGTAAGCAATGAACAGAAAAGGGCAGACAGGATGGGCCGTGTGGCCTATATCTGCTGTCAGCTTCTATGTTTCTGTGTTTCTAAGTAGCAGGTCAGCACTTGTAGGTGATGGAGAACAGGTTTTAGGAAGGATTTCAATTTTATTTGTTTGTTCATTTGAAAAGTTTTACCTGGAAAGGCATACCTAGCTAGTGACAGCTCATTTCCAGATGTGTCCTGGAGAAAGGGAGGACAAATACCTACAGTATATGGACAACAGGTACAACAGGGTATTATGGGCAGACTGGATGAGCCAGTGATCTTTTTCTGTCATCGTTGTCTATGTTTCTATGTGAGAAAAGCAGCCTTCTGATAATTTAAATTAAAAACAAGCATGACTAAATTTAAAGAGCATTGCTTGTAGAAACAATATATTTCTGCTAGTTACTGTTAGGGACTACAAGAGGTGATGGTCCTAAGTTCTAAGGGCTGAAAGTTCTAGATGGAAGAACTACTGTAGGTTTGTTGAAAGTGCCTTGTCTATGGCAGAAGTTGTGTAATACTGTTAATGAAAAAGAAAGGAAAGCACTAGTAAAGGAGCTTCAAGGGTATAGAGAAATGTGAGGGCAGAGGGTCTATGGACAATTGGGGTGAGACCTTGGATGACTTTGTGACTACATGTAGCAATTTTGTAAAAATTTGATTAAAGTAGCAATTCATGTTCAGAGGGAGACAAGGGAAAGGAAGGATACTGCTTGCAGAAAGTCACATTAGCTGAAATGCTTGACTAACATGAACTTTTACATTAAGATGTTTTATGTGTAATGTATTGATTGTGTATTGTAATTAAATCATTGGAAGAGTGGAATATAAATTAACATTATCATCATTTATTTTTTATTGTTACTTTTTTAGAAGCATTTTGGATAGGAAATGCACACTAAGACAGAGTTAAGGTTGAGGTGTGACCTGGGTGAAGAAAGCACAGAATCCAATTACAGTTATAGCCATCAAGTTGTCTACATATTTCTATATATTTCACAATACTTCTAAAGAGATTATCTCTTATGGCCCTACAGCAGTACTGCAGGCAAGCATGAGATTTATCTGTGGTTATCACAGACATTTTCAGGAAATATCCAAACTTGTCTTTGGCTGCAAATGTACAGTATAAATTTGGCAATTACACAGAAATATGTTTAGGAGCAACATAATAACAGGGGTATGGGACACATGTATGAAAAGGGATGGCATCCTGGGTAACATATATAACCGGGACCTATTGGGGAAGGGCCTTTGTTTACAACCTAGGGGGTTCTGAGGATAAAATTGAAAGCCTGCCTTACTTAGGAGCAGCGTGAACAATTAGTCACTATACATTGAACTGATTTATTAGTACCTGTAGGCAGTAGGATTCACAATGGGGAGACACATAATAAGACACTCATTGCGTGTATATGACATGAAGTACCCTTTTAATGCATGAGCATTATATAATTCATGTTGACTCTGCATGTGCTGAATATTGTTTGATCTCTTTTTAGATATTGTATTTTAGCACCATATTTAATGTTGTTAACATTTTTATATTCGTTCTATAGTAGTCTTTGCTTCTTTTTATGGTTATAAGAGCTGTTTTAGGTTGTATTCATTTTTCTTACATATATGCATGTATATTAGTGGATATATGAGTAATAGTGAACATAATATATAATACCAGTTTTGTAAAGGTATTGTTTTTGTTTAAATGTATTTGCGTGTTGTTTTAGTTGACTAGAGTTATATTGCTGGTTGTCTTTTATGAATGTGTTTTATTATACTGTATAAAATGTATGTTGAAAGACTATTAATAAAGCTTGCTTATGCATGCAATAATACCTGCTTGGGTGGGCAGTTTTTTTTTTTTCCATTCAACTTTTATTGAAGTTTACAATACAGAGAACGAACCACAACAAGCAGTACCAATTAAACGTAAACTTAAGACAGAGTTTACAATGGCTCATTCTCTCCCATACCCCCTCCCTCCTCCCCACCACACCCACCCCAACAGACCCAGCACAGCAATATACCCACAAGGGCGTGGAGTAACCTATCAAAAGGTATGGTCTTCAACTCTGCAACACATATAAAGTTTGGAAGGGACCCCAAATCTTATTAAATTTATCCATTTTGTTAGCAAGATTTGCAATAGTCCTCTTCATTCTGAGATTAGCCAGAAGTTCCTGGAGCCATTCCACATAGTTTAAATTCTCTGAATCCTTCCAATTCCTAAGGACTATTTTCTTAACAGACAAGGAGATCAACGCCATGTAGTACTTTCTACATGCTATGGTAATAGGTGAAAGATCCCCCAATACACATATTTCAGGTGTAAACAAGTCAGAGATCCCTAGTAGCGGGTCTGCTCTTTGCCTAATAATGGTCCAAAGTGATACCACTCTAGGGCATTCCCAAAAAATGTGAAGGAGGTCTCCAATCTGCGACCTGCAATTTGTACAGATCGGAGAGGACAGAAGACCCAATCTGGCGAGTTTCTGAGGGGAGTAATAGATATTATGTAGAATTTTAAATTGCATCAGCCTGAGTCTATTTTGTAACAAAAATTTATGACAGTAGTGCCAGATACTGGACCAGTCAAATTCGTTGCCAGGTAAGAGGGACTGCCAATAGAGTACTAGAGCATAATTATTGGGATATGCCCAGGCAAAAAAAGACTGTATAATTTAGAAACAGCATGAGGCAAGCCAGCCAATTGGATCAAGGAGGATTGGAAACCAGCATGAGTTCCGGGAGGTGGAGTAACCCCAGAAACTTGCAACAGGAGGTGCCGTAGCTGATAAACCTTGAATATACTCGTACAGGTATCCTGAATTTATGCATAATGTCCTCTGAGGAAAACCACTGCCTATCAGCTGAAATGAGGTCCTCCAACTGACAATTTCCTAACTGAGGCAGCCAAGAAGGTGACAACAGCTTATTATTTATTCGTATATTGGGATTACCATTAACGGGCTGGGAAGTATCCCTACTGTTATTATATCTGAGAAAAGCACATAATTGTATATGGGCCTTAATCGAGACTACAATGGGAGTGTTACTAATTGCTTCGGGAAGAGAGCGTAGTTTAGCATGTAACATCGCTCTGGGAAGGTAACCAGATTTTTTAATAAGGGTTGTTTCCACCCTTAGCCATAGCGGGGTATACCCGGAAAAGGGTGCAAGTTGATCAGTTGACAACCATCTAAGACACTTGCCATCCTGGCTGGCCCAACAGTACAATCTAAGATGTGGAAGCCTTAAGCCTCCTCTTTCCTTTGGGGCAGCCAGTTTGTGATATGCCATCCTCGCTTTCTTGTATCCCCATACAAAGTTGGAAAGCATACTATGCACTCTTCTAAACCAGGACATTGAGAGTACAATATTTAACATATTAGTGGGATAAAAAAGACGGGGAAAAACATTCATTTTGATCAAATTTATCCTGCCCCAAAGAGAGAGAGGGAGAAGAGACCAACTTTGAAGATCTTGATCGATCTTCTGAACCAAGAGATCTAGGTTTAACTGCTTAAGTCAGAACATGTTTCGCAACAATATAATACCTAGATATTTAATAGAGTCAGCCTTCCATGTCAAACCAAGTGTAGTGATTTCCTGTTTATAGACGTATGATTGAGAGGGAAAACCAGGGATTTACCTATATTAAGCTTGTAATTAGAGACCTGACTGAATTCCTCTATTATCCCGAGAACCAGGGGAATGGATGTAGTTGGGTTAGACAGTTGGAGAAGGAGGTCTTCTGCATATGCCGCAACCTTAGCTTCATGACTAATTAAGAGAATACCTGAGATGTTTTTAGCTTTTGTCAGCCTCCAAATAAGAGGCTCTACATAAATATTAAAGAGCAGCGGGGATAATGGGCAGCCTTGCCTAGTTCCCACTGATAATTTTATCGGAGCGGAGAATACCCCATTGCAAGATATCCTGGCAGAGGGTAATAAATATAATGAGTGCACCCAGCTCCAAAATTCTCTGGGAAAACCGAAGGCCTCCATTGCTGCAAATAAATACCTCCAGTAGACTCTGTCGAAAGCCTTCTCTGCATCCAGGGAGACCAAGGCCATTGGGAGGGAGGCATCACTGGAGGCAGAGAAGACATGAGCCAGAGTTCTGAGGTGGTCAGTTGATGATCTGCCTTTCATAAATCCAACCTGCTCCTCGCCTATTATAGAAGGAAGTACTAAATTCAGCCGCTCCATGAGCAATTTGGCTAAAATTTTAATATCTTGATTGAGAAGGGAAATTGGCCTATAACTAGAGACCTGATCGCGTAGCTTGTCAGGCTTGGGCAATAGGATAATCAACGCTTCAAAAAGAGAGGCATCAGTTGCTTGACCCAAGAGAAGAAAACGGAACAGAGGGAGCAAAATAGGTACTAGTTGTTTAGAAAACCCTTTGTAAAAATTGGAGGTAAACCCGTCTGGACCAGGGGTTTTATCTGACGGAAGGGATTTAATCACCCTTTCTATTTCCACTTCAGAAATAGGAGAAATTAGTGCAGTTTGCTGAGATTCAGTAAGAGTAGGTAATTGTAGATTTCTCAGGTACACCTGCAAATCCACCTCCGAGGGGGGGCAGCCATGGGACCATATAATTCCTGAAAGTAACTAGAGAATTCCTTTACTATCTCTGAAGGTGAAGTTTTAAGTGAATCACCATCTAAGGAGCGAACTGCAGCAATGAACCTGCTGGACTCCTGTTGTTTCACCTGCATGGCTAACATCCATCCCGCCTTCTCCCCTTGGTCAGTATAGACTGCATTTGTTTTCAAAATAGCAAATTCAACTTGCTGTCTTAGTAAGCCCAGGTAAGCATCCTTGAGCTTAACAAGCTATTGTCTAGTGGCCTCAGAGGAAGCAGGGGAGAGACTAGCCCCATACTCCTAATCTGAAGCAGTAATTGAGCAACCTTACTTTCCTTCTCTTTTTTTACTTTTTGACGTTATCCCAATCACAATCCCTCTCAAATATGCTTTAAGAGCTCCCCACTCTATATCAGGTCATCCCGTAGAGTTGTTATTTATGACCATAAACTGCTGAATTTGGGATGCTATATAGGCAACCTTATCCGGTTCTTTTAGGATTTGGTTATTGAGCTTCCACCTGCTGCCCTTCTGGGGCAAGGACGCAATCGAGAACTGACAGGTGGCAGTCGAGTGATCTGAAGGTGGGCCTGAAACAATATTAGAGTCTACAACTCCGGATAAAAGGTTTTGAGTTATCAAGATATAATCAATCCGGGAGGAGGTACCGTGGACTGGCGAGACAAAGGTGTATTCCCTTTGATTAGGATGAAGCACTCGCCACACATCACACAATCCAGCGGAGTCCAGTAAATCCCTGAAAGCCCTCTGAGTGGGTGAGAGGCTGGAACGAGATCGTCCTGACCTATCTATCTCCTGGTCAAACACCAAGTTGAGATCACCCCCTATTATTATGGGAAGGTCAGGAAATGAGTGCACCACTTCCAGAATTTTGACAAAAATTCCAGGAGTATCTATGTTAGGACCATAGATACTGCCCAGAAGAACATCTAATGTGTAAAGTTTCCCCTTTACAAACAGGAACCTATCCCCAGGGTCAGAGACAACTTGAAGAGGCTGGAAGGGGACAGATCTATGTACCAAGATCATGACCCCTCTACTCTGGGTAGTGCCTTGTGCCATAAATACCTGCCACCTGCTGACACCTCATCTTAACTGCTTTAGCATTTAGGAGATGCGTCTCTTGTAAAAACATGATTTCTGTTTTGAGGTGATTCAGATACTTCAAAATTGAGTATTGTTTAATTTTATGTCTGGCCCCTTTAACATTCCAGGTAATACACTTGATAGTTCTAGCCATCTACTTCGGAGTGACTGCAATCAGTCATAGTAAAGCAGCCACACCTGTTTTTGCACTCACCAACACCACTTGTTGAGCATATGCTGTGCTTACCCATCCCCCTCCCCACCCAACCAGTCCCCCCAATACCCACATATCAACCCCCCAAAATAACAATCCCAAAACCCTAAAGCAAAGCCCACCCTCCCACTCCCACCCACACATTGCTAGGTACATGATAAACAGCTCACCTATACTTCCTCCCGTCACCCCCCCACTCCCAACAACCAACTTGACTAGCCAGTACAATAACATTTTCAACGATTTGTAATGCGGCGATTATCTTTTAAGCCAACAGTATTTATACCCAGTATCCCGGAGTCCCAAACTAGCTGCCCTTGTTTAGAGATAACATCAGTAAACCCCACGCATAAAAGTAATGCAGTCAGACATAATATATTAACCCTGTCCTAGGGTAGGAACGCCACCATGGTGAGTGAAAATAAAACCTAGGCACTGCTAAACAAAAGAGGGAACAAAAGCAAGACGTTCCAGTCGAACGTGTAATGTGCCCTTTTCCTTTGTCAGGCAAACAGAATATATAAAGATTGCCCCCTGAGAGAGTTATTTCCACTCAAATAATGTCACACTGACCATTTTACCCAGTGTAAACCCATTATGCAGTCACTAGTAAGAAAGGGCAGCACATACAGTCTTTGGCGCCATCTAGCGATAAACAGCCTGCACTACCACTTAAAGTGGACTCCCGAGGTGAAAATAACAAAATTATAATAGAAACACAGGCACCGTTCCGTATTCCAAACTTTATGAAGTAATATTAACGCAGTCCCAGCACCACATTGAGCTCTTTGGACAAACCATACATAGGTCACCATCGGAAACATTAACTTAGGGAACCAATATAGACTGCCCTAGTTAAAGGGAAACCATTCAGTGAGTGGTATGAGTTGCCCATAAGATCGAGGCCCCTGCTGTGGTTTGGGTGTCTTTGTGGGGCTGTTAGAAGAGGTCACAGCGAACTCCAGAAAGCCAAAACCTCAGGAAATACCGCTTCGTAACCGGTGAGTACAGTCTTTCAGAGGGAAACGGTTCAAATCCCTAACAGAGACCAGGGTACCTCCATTGCCTCCCTTCCCTGCACCTTTACTTAAGAAAATAAGGGGGAGCTCTTAACAGATGTCCCACTCCGCTGGACAGAGTAATAGATGAGCACTTCCAAATCCAGCTTCAAGGGGTGCAAAAAAGATCTGGAAAGGCAGCCCTAAGATCGGCAGCCTCAGTCTCAGCATCTTTGTATGCACGCCAGGAGCCTGCCACGAGCACTTGCAATTTGGCAGGGTAACTTATCCTAAATTTAATAGCTGCTTCTGTTAGTTTTGCAACTGTAGGATGGTAGGAAGCACGTTTCTGGCGCACAGACAGGAGTAGGTCTTGAGTAATTCTGATCTTAGCACCTTCCCATGTAAGCTCTTTAGCTTCCTGAGCTTTAGCCAAAAAGTGCTGTTTCTCCTGATAATTCAGGAAACAAAAGATGAAAGATCTAGGGGCAGCTCCTTGAGGCGGCGTTGGACGGAGCGCTCTATGTGCTCTTTCGATGGTGTAGTCAGTGCCAAACGGAGATGGGCCTGCTATTTTTGCAATAGGTTTTCTAGCGAACTTAACTGGGTCCGAGCCTTCTTCTCGTTCTGGGAGGCCAATTAGTACCGCATTATTGCGGCGACTCCAGCCTTCCAAATCCTTGACTTTAGTCTCCAGTTTGGCTACTCGTTGCCGGACGGCCACCAGTTCAGATCCGGCTTGATCTTGCTTGCGCTCTAAAAAGCGTATACAGACCTCATTGTCAGAAGTCTTCTGTGCCAGAGATTCCATAGTGTTGGAGATAGATTTAATTTCCCCCAAAATCGACTGTAGCTCTAGTTTAAAGGGCTGAGATTCGTCTAAAAATCTGGCTAGGGTGAGAGGCTCCGAGTCCACATTGCTAGCGCCAGAAGGCTACAACAGTACTGCAGAGGAGGCCTTGGTCTTCTTCTGGGCCTTCTCAGGAGATGCAGGGGGAGTGTGTTTAGACAGACTTTTCTTCATCTCTTTCTCCATTTGACCACAGCAGTGCAAGTACCGGGTTGCAGAAAACTACCCCGAGAAAATCAAAGTATAAACCACTACACAAACATAGATAAACAATATAAAAATGGAGCAGAGGGTAGGAGCTCAGGCAGGAGTGTGTTACTCGGTGCACTGCATCACGTGACTCCCCAGGTGGGCAGTTTTTGACAATACTGGACTGCCCAGGGTGTTATGAGGCCCAACACCACAGGCAGAGAGCCTTATAGCCCCTGGAAGGTCCAGTACTGTCCAATACCGCCTACCCTGGAGGGTATTATTGCACTTAGAAAATTAGCTTCTGTGTAAATTTTAATTAGGTTAGAGAATGAAAGAGGAAATTATTTTAAAATTGAATGCAAACATTTGAAAAATATGTTTCTGGTTAAGTAGTCCCTCCATTTTTGTGCTGTTCCATCAGCGTTGCCACCCCCCACAGAGCCATTCTGTCCTAATTTTTACCCCCGCACCAGTATGTTCAGAAGCACAGATGGGAGGATATTTTAAAGCCCCCCACCCCATCAGTAAGTTTACATTTTTTGGGGGTTTGAAATAGTTTTTGCAAGATTTTTTTATTTTTTTTTCCTCTGGTCAAAAGTTGCAGCATTTGCCTACTCGACCTTGTGTAACTGTAGTACACGAAACCAGGAAGTGGAGATGCCGCATGGCACTCAACTCCCAAAGTGTTTTTTCTTTCTTCTCCAGGCAGGAACAGTGAGGCAGTTGAACAAAGGTAACTGCTTTTTATTTGTAAAAAAAAGGGAAATAAATTTGTTGCAATTTCAGTGTGGCCAGCAGGACAGTTTAACTGAAGCCAAAGTAGAACGGAATGGAGCAGGGGTGCCATTCCATTTAGCAACAAAAAACTCTTTATAAAACAAAATTTGTGATTAGTTTTTGAAAGAATTGCCATATGCGCTGTTGTAAAAAAAAAAAAAAAAACACTGTTTTACATGTGTCAGTGAGTGGGTTGGGGGGCACGTCTCTCACTAAGTGATTAAAAAACAACGTTGGCTCATCAAAGTCTGACTGGCGCCATTATACCAGTGATGGGGAAGGTAATCTGGTATTTGTTTTTTACAGGGCTCTACCTGTAAGTTAATGTACCCCCTGGCATCATTGGCAGCCAATCAGCATGCTTATATTTCAAAGCCCATTTTCTAAAAAAAAAAAAAAATACAAATCTGATAATCTACAAGCCCAGAGTTGGTCAAATACTGCAATACAAACAAGAGAACAATTTAGGTAATGACTGATATACAAAATTTGTAATATGCAGAACATTTGGAATCAAGTGCCAAAGAAGTCAAAATGTACAGTAGCACAGTATATAGAAGATGGCACACTTAAAGTGATTACACTAAGTGTGAAGGGCAGAGAACAAGCTTTCAGAGGTGGTATACCAAAGTGGGCATGTTAGGTGGCAGGGGAAGTTTCGGGGGGGGAGGAGCTAACACATGTAAAATGTAAGGAGATATGATCAGGGCCCCTACTTTTCTCCGGCACACTGGGACCAAGTTCTGCAGCAAAATTATCATTTGCCACAGAACTTCTGTGGCAGTGATATGTAATTTCTGCAGAAGTTCTGTGGCACTAACATACTATCACATCACAGTGTCAGCTTGTCAGCTTGTCATCCTGACTTCACGTTCATGGCAATGGTTATAGCAATCAGGATGGGGAAAGCACAGTAACATTAGTTCAAAAAATAACAAACTTACAGAAAGAATTTTATGTCTAAAAAGGAAAAAAATAATCCATCTCTTAAGATCCTAGCCTATTGCATAAATGAAATACGCAGGGGGGACCCTTATGTGATAAATAAGGTATTTCTATACTCATGCTGCCTATACCACTCATAAGGTCTCCACTGTGTATCACTTTTATATTTAAATGTGCTGTCTGCACCAGTCATGAAGTCCCCACTGTGTATCACTTATATATTTATATACAATCTGTAACATACATATAAATATGTGTATGTAGTGAGAGAGATACAGACACACACACACACATATATATATATTCCTCATTTATACAGGTCCCTTTGGAAATATAATGAATAGAATAGGGATGATATTGCAAAACTCATTTTTCATGCCAACCCACTTCCCCTGTCACACTATGTAACACCATCAGACCATGACATGCATGTGAACCCATTGTAAGATAAAGCTGTGCAGCCCATCACAATGTGACCCCCATGTGACAGGACACTGTGCCATACCTTTCCAGGCTCAGAGGAGTGGTGTGTTCCCCCAATCCTTGTGCTGCCTCACCAGCTCCCAGAGCTAATCTCTGAACCTGATTGCCGACATAGGAACACAATATGCTACCCTTTGGCCCACCAGCTGGTCCTGCACACAACATTTCTCTATAACTTTTAGGTGATTCTATCAACCAGTGACAATATGTAATCAATAACCCAGGCAAAAATGTGTACATTGCAATTATTTATTTAACAGATCTATTCTTTCAACAGGTCTATACATTATTATATTCCACTTTTCTGAGCATAATTACTTTATAATGTATGGTAGAATGCTGTTAACCTTAGGAAATCATCATTTCCTAAGGTTGTTAACCTATCGATGTGACGTAGACATGTTGTTAACCTATCGATGCTACGTCACTCCGATAGGTTAACAACAGCGATTGGTCTGCGCATGTGCGTGATTTTTTTTCATCGGGGAACCGATGGATGAACAGCAGTGGTTAGGAAGGACTGAACAGCCGTGGCGGTGACTAGTTAGCAAAAAGTAAGCAGCCTTTTTATGTGGGACCATACACTATAAAAAATAATGTATGGTCCCTCTATCGGCAACTGGTCAATGTTAACCGTCTCGAGGTTGTCATGGCAACGTAAACCTCTTGAGCTTCGCTCTCGAGGTTTACACAGTCACCCTGGCAACCTCTCGATAGTTAACTGACCGGTTACTGATAGAGGATCATACATTATCCTCTATATATTTCTTAAAAATGACAGGTTAATTCATTTTACAAGTTATTCTTTTCAGATGGCATATCTATACCTTAAAGGCACAAATAAGTTTCTACAAAGTAAGGTATCGACTTAACAGGTCTGTGTTATTGTCAAGGATTAGTTTAAGTTAGCCCTAGTGTAATAATATAAGACTAAAAATTGTATTAGGCTATAGTGCAGGTTGAGCAAATATCACCATGTCTGAAGTGCTGTGCCACCACCTCTGGCAGTGAGAGCTGTGGTAGATAAGTGACTATTCATTTATGTGGCAGAATGCAGCCATTTTATTAGCTAATTATGATGTTATAGCACTTTTAACATCACATTCTGAGCATACAGCGGTTTTGGATAAAAAAAGAGAGGAAGAGAACAAGGTTCTATGAATAAATGAAAATATTAGTAAAGAATCACCAAGAACAGTGAATTCTGCAGCTCTGCAGAAGTTCTATGGTAGATTGCAAGTTCTGTGCAAAATTCTGCACCTGCATAATTCTAGGGGCCTTGGATATGATGGCGCTAAATACAAGAGATGGGCAGAGCTGTGAAATCACAGAGCAAAGATTTCAGGGAGAAAGGAAATGAGGAGGAGTGAA
Source organism: Neoceratodus forsteri (assembly GCA_016271365.2). NCBI lineage: Eukaryota > Metazoa > Chordata > Ceratodontiformes > Ceratodontidae > Neoceratodus > Neoceratodus forsteri. The sequence continues at coordinate 862,392,135 of CM057455.1, forward strand.
AAACAAGAGCAAGGTCATTCCAATGCTGGTGAGTCAGAATAAAAAGGAGGTCTAACCAGCAGGGGATCTGAAAAGGGAAGTTTTTTAAAAACAGAAGTCAGAGATCCTGAGCAAGAAGGTGGTGGAGGTGGAGGAGGGAGATGAAAGGATGGAAAGAGGTACTGTACAGTAGCGGGTAGTAGTAATGTTAATAATAACAAATATAAACAACATTATTTTTAACATATGTGTTTTTTTCACTTACCAGGCTAGTACCAGGAGATGCAATAGCTTTTTCACAAGGATCCTAAAGTTATAGCTTAAGCTTATTTATTTTGTACCTTTCTGTCTCTCCTTCTTCTTCTCACCAGAAATTCAACTGGAATTAGGTTTCAACACCATTGAAGATGCCCCTGTTTGTCCCAATATAAGGGTCGGAGAAGATGATCTGCCAGGTAAATTCATATTCTTGTGCATGACCAAACAGTAAGTTTTCTAAGAGACTAAGGGAATCCCAATGGTCTTATATATAAGACAGTGGCCTCCTAAGCCAGGAGAAGTTCAAGCCCCATCTACAATGAGTAAAGTGGATACCCTTGACCCTTTGGGAATTTTTCTTTAGCTGAATTGGTATAGCTGCTATGTTTCAAAAGTCTGTATAGCAGGTACAATTCCCATCATGGCTTCTAGTTAAGTCTATTAACTGGAGGAGGTAGATATAGTATGTGGTGAGGGTTGGCTGGGACAGTTGTTTTAAGCTTTCCTTTCTAACATACATAAGAACCAAACAATGCAACCACTCAGAAGTCTTTCAACTGATAAACGGGTAGAAGGGACAAAGGAAGAGGCTAAAGGAGCTTTAAGGAAAAATAGAATTAATGGAAAAGATGTTTGGACAAGTTAAATCAGAAAAAGAGGCTTGCATGCAAGACTTAAAGTCCACCCAAAAATTGCTGTGTCTGTAAGGGTTTAGGAAGATGGATAGAATTCTACATTAAAAGTCCTTTTTTGATGCATGTAGCAGACTTTGCCTTCTCATTCTTAATGCATTAGTTAATAACACTAACAGCAGGCAGAAATACTGAGGTATTACTAAACTACATTAAGGAACAAAGAAAGGCTTTGTGGAGGAGGGAAAAGAACTTTTAAAAAAAGATGAAACTGAAGAAACATGGAGTGAGGGCTTGCTATGAGACCATGTGAGACTCTTCTCAATCCTTCATCATATTTTTCCAGCTGTAAGACTCTCCATACCTGGCATAATTTAAGCCCTGCTTGCAAGATGAATGATGTAACAGTACAAGCTCAAAAGATCAAGGAAAAATAAATAGGACATAAATTCAAAATGCACTATTATGTGCACAGAGGCATGCAGCCCAATGAATGAATTGGACAAGTTGCAGACCCTGATCACCATGAAGGAACTAGACATGCTAAAAACAATGAGGACAGATGATGGAAAAGGGATGACCTGTGGGCAATGGAGATGCTGTAGTTATCTACAAACTGTGTAGAAGGGACAGAGTGGTAAAAAAATGAGGAAGGCTGGCACTATACATTACTAATTAATTGCATGTGACTGAAATATAGAACCTTGTAAGGAAAGTGACTGAAACACTCTGACTTGAAATACAGTATCTAATGGAAGAGTAGGAGAGACATAATTACAATTAGTCTATGCAGCAGACCATCTGACCAAAAAGTGATCCTAAAGAACCAGGATTGTAACATTTAAATGTAATGAGGAAAAGAACAGCCAAGGGAATACTTCTGGTGGGGGCATTAAATACACAGAGATAGATTTGGAAGAAGGAGTAGCTATAGTTTGTCCAAATGCTGTGATCAATTTCAGGATATGTTTTGAGGGCTATTACCTGATACAACATGTTAAAGAGCAACTAGGAATTAACCAGTACTTTGTGTAATCCATAGCAACAAGAATGACCTTGTCAGAGAAGTGGAAATTTAAGAAACACTTGGTAACAGTGACTATGACATATTGTAATAAGATTAACTATTGTAAGGAAAAAGGAAAAATCTACTATAATGGCACATACCATACTACTGCAAAAGGCAGATGGTGAAAATATGAGTGATTTTATAGCATGTGCACATTGAGAAACCACATTTAAGGATATCAGCATTCAGCAACAATGAGACACTCTTAAAAAACAAATGGACTGATTAAAGAAAGACTATACTTGAGATGCAAAAGTACAACTGCAAACAATGCAGATCAGTGTGGATGGTGAATAAAGTACTTCAAGCAATTAAAGAGCAATAAGAGGCATACAGGAAAATTAAAACACAAGAAACCAATGAAAACTAACAGAACTACATAGACCAACTTGAGGAGAACAGATGCAATATCAGAAGGGTAAACATGTGGTAAAGGAATAGATAGCACTTTTGGCCAAATCTAGTAATAAAAAAATCTTCAGGTATGTAAATGTGAAGAGAAAAACCCAATGAACTGTCAGTCCACTAAATGATCAGAAACACTGTGGCATAATTACAAATAATGGATATATGGTAATAGTTGAATGAGTATTTAGCATCAGTATTCCTAGAGGGAAAAGATGGAATGATATCAGACAGTGAAATATAATTCATCAAGGAGCAGGATACTGTAGATGACATATACTGTATGCAACTCCTAAAGAAATTTAAAAAAATGCAAAAGATAGTAAATGTAAACAAGGGAATGGGGCCTGATAGACCTTATTTGGCATGATGGTTCCTTGTACAGATTCAGATGCCTTAATTCTATGACTCTTGGAATATGCAGACTAAATATGGGGGCAGCGTAATAACAATGGACTCCTAACTAGCCTACATGACTTACAAAACAGACCTGGTAGAATCCTACTTGTATGTAAAATAAAAACTTCCAGGAGGTTTATAGTTAATTCTCTAGGCTGGCAACCACTAAAAATAACAAACTCTGGCCAGAGCCGATAGGGCTGCAGCCAAGGAATTTGAGGTAAAAATATTGAAAATTACCAAAGTTATGGGCCTGGCATTAGCAAAATGTAATGTAGATTCCATACATTTGTTGTTTTGTAATATTTTTACACCAAATTTGTGTAACATAGCCTTGTTATGACCTTGCCTCATGAAGAAGGGCAGAACAAATGTTCAACTCCTGCCTGAAAGGCAATTTCATGCAGGGACTGAAAAATCAACTTTCAGGTTGCAAAAACTCAGTTTGGGCAGGAGTTGAAAAATGACAGCTGTCACATTCATGAGTTACTGTTAAGAAATGGCTATGTTGAAAATGTGGGGTAAAAATATTGAATATTACCAAACTTACAAGTTTGTGTTTGCAAAATTCAACATAACCTCATAACTTTAAAACAATATATATTTTTACGCCAAATTTAGAACACAGCCTTCTTATGACCCCACCTCATGAACAAGGGCAGAGAAAATTTTCAACTCCTGCCCGAAAGGTGATTGCACGGAGGGATCGCAAAATCACCTTTTGGGGTGTAAAAAAAAACACATTTTGGCCAGGATTTGAAAAATGACGGTTGTCACATTCAAAAGGTGCTGTATAGATATGGCTATGTTGTAAATTTAGGATAACAATATTGAAAATTACCAAAGTTACGAGCCTGCATTCACAAAATTCAATGTAGGCTCATAACTTTGTTGTTTTTTAATATTATTACACCAAATGTGCAACATAGTCTTCTTATGACCCCACCTCATGAACAAAAGCAGAGAAAATGTTCAACTCCTGCCCAAAAGGTGATTTCATGCAGGGACTGTAAAATCACCTTTTGGGATGGATTTGCATAATGTCCGTGCAATTCTTCATGAGGCAGATCCCAGAGAAGGCATGTTCAACATTTGGACCAAAAATATACAAAAATGGCCAAGTTATGCTGCTAAGTTTAAAACACCACTGAAATACATTGGACTGCATACCTGCTTCTTCAGTTCACAGTCCAGCTTTAAAGAGTGAAGACATATCTGCAGTCCAGAAAGAATTATGGTGTTGGACCCCTGATGAGTAAGTAAGGGCTTGAGGTGGTGTAGGGTGGTGGGTGCTGAATGTCAGGGTCAGGTGGGGGGACAGGAATGGCTGCAAAAGACATTGATGGATTTTTTTTACACAGTAAAAAAAGAGGATTCCAGACATCCCCAATGTCACTCTTATGTTTCTGGAGGAGGGGGTGGGTGCTGAGAGTAAGGGTCGGGTGGAGGGATATCTATCACTTAAAAATGGAGACTTAGCCGCAACTAGGACTTGGCGGTAAATTTAAAAAAAAATCACTGGGTTACAATAATTTAAACTAGCCTGCTTTTAAAACAAGAAAAATAGTGAAAAAAATATTAACATTTCTTTCAGCACCTGACCTCAGACCCTGCTGACCCGACTGGACCATGGCTGGCCCACACATGGACATCTTTTATTTTATATAATTGCAGTGGTGAAAAAATGATGCCCAAAAATTATATAAAATAAAACATGATGTAGTGTGTAAAACTCAAATTTTACTCACACCTTCGGCGTTGGATGCTTGCATAAATCCCTCGAGCTTCACACTCAGGGCTAGATTCTAGAAAAGTTACGCCTGGTGTAACAACACTTGCACCAAGTAGAATGCTGCAAGTGGCAACTTATGCCAGAAGTTGCAACTTGCATTATTCTACAAAGTGGCCTGCAACATGTCGCTGGACACTTGTGCCGAACAGCTGTTATGCCGGCAGTTGTGCCATAAACCCCCTGCAACATGGCGCTAGGGGGTTTATGGCAGCTGTTGCTCCCCATTCCAGGAGAGCAGCAACAAAGACCCCAATGTCGGGATTCTACAAGAACCCCTGGAGGAGATCCAGCATCATAAGTTACACCTGCATTTAGCTGGTGTAATTTACATACCTCCTCCGAGGGTTCTGTAGAACCCAGTCCATGTGCCCCCCATGCCCAGACCACCCCTGTTGTTGCCCCAATGGGCACTGCACAAACAGTCCTGGACTCGGGGCCATGATCCCGCCCCATCCCCCTACTGCACAGCCCCTGTACAGTAAGTACCCTGCAGGGCTGACCACATCAACTGCCACCAATCCCTGTGCATGTAATGCCTCACAGAATACCACACCACATCCCCAGCCGGACGCACAGCTATTACACCACCATGGCCAGTCATCAACTGGGTTCAGGTATGAGCATGGACTGCAAAGACATGCTCAGAAATTCACCTCTGAGCACGCCTTCAGTACGTGCTCACAATGAACTCAGTCAGTGGCTGGTCATGGTGGTGAGAGGTGGGCTGTGCCAGTCACCATCTGGGGACAGGTAGAGGGTGCTGAGTGGGCTGGCACAGCTGGGTGGGGGGGCCACTAGATTACCAGGGCAGGGTTTTGCCACATTTTCGGCCGGCAACTCAGGGGTCGGGGCACGGGTGGGGGAATGACAGCACCGCCATGTGGGGCATGTACCAATGAGGGATTCAGGGGGCTGGGGGTATGGAAAGCCCTGTGGGGCTCTGTTTGGAACTTCAGGGGGCTTGGAGTGTGGGCAGCCCTACAGGGGCTCTGTTTGGCACATCGGGGGGCTGGGAGTGTGGGCAGCCCTGCGTGGCTCTATTAGGCACTTTGGGGAGCTGGGGGTATGGGAAGCTCTGTGGGGCTCTGTTTAGCACATCAGGGAACTGGGGGTGTGGGCAGACCTGCAGGGGCATTTATTTTTGTTTTTGGGGCGGGGGTGGGCAGCCCTGTGGGGCAACTTCTGTAGCTAGCTGGGGAGGGTGGGGCACTCACAAACTGCATTGTAGCTTGTAAAATGCTGCATAGGTGCACCCGCAGTTTGTCATACCTGGCCGCATGTCGTAAGTCACAGGACTTAGCTGTGGAGACCCTGCCACTTCTAGAATAGGGTGCAGTGTCAATGTTGCAGTTGCGGTTGGCACAAGTTGCATTTGGTGGTGACTTGTGCCACCCTTCTAGAATCGGGCCCTCAGGATTTAAGTAGCATCCAACACCTCAGGTGTGTGTAAAATTCTTGTTACTCAAACTACCCCATGATTTATTCTATAAATAATATAACATATTTTCACATAAAATAAATAATTAATGACAATCCTTATGGAGATAGATAATAAACTATCCATACCACTGGGAAGTATATTGAATGAATCAATCAGAGCAACTGCATACTGTAGGTTCCTGATGACTAGAGATGGCTCCATAGGATACCAATATTAAAAATTTTTCCAAGGTAGAACCATGGAGCTATAGGCCATTTCCCGTGACATCAATACCAGGAAAACTGCTTGGGGCAATTTTAAGAAGCATCATTGGTAAATACTTATAAAACATATATTGGATTTGGTGACCCAGTTTGGATTCTGCAAGGAAAAATCAAGCCAAACAAATCTCATTGCATTTGTTGAAAATGTCGCTGAGGAACTACACTACATGTGGAAAATGCTGTGGATGTTGCATATCTGGACTTCAGTATTTGATACTGCACTACAGAGGAGGGTAGCTCATAAACTGATTAACATGCTGTATTTATGGTTGGATAAGTGATAACATGGATTCAAAACTGGTGGCAAGATAGAGGGCAAAGGGCCATAATAAATTATAACCTAGCAACAGGGCAACAAGCTACTAGTATAATGCAACAGGTGTATACCTTAAAACCTACAGTATATTTGTTAGTGACCTGGAACTGCTCACCATCAGCTGAATTACTGAGTGTGCCAATATCACCAAGGTGGAAACAGTAGGTATACTGTATCACAACAGAAGGTATAGTAACTATAATGCAGCAAAATCTTTGACTGGTCAGAGAAGAAGGCACCCGAATGTCAGCAGAATGTCTATATTTATTGACTTATTTATTTATTGAAAATTGATAACTGGGAAAGGCACACTGAGCCAAGGCTCATTTGCAAGTATGACCCGGGGGGAGGGGGGAGACAGAGAAATGCAAGTTGCTGTCTCTAAGAAAAATAGCATAAAGGCAAAATGCTACCTAACTGATGAGATTACTGAAACCAAGCAGGAAAAAGAGATGGGATTATTGATCAACATCTCTTTAAATGTGTGCAAATTCAGATTCAGATGTTATTGTTAAAAAATATGTTTTTAGTCCAATGGACTGTCACACACATACAGTAACATACAATTCACATAAAACAGTATATAATAAATTATGACAATAAATATAGCGGTCCACGTTACAGAACAAGTCATCTTTCCTATTCTTTATACAAGTACCTGTATAAATAGTAACAGTTCACAGGGATAGTCACTGTTAGTATAAACACTCCAGTTGTAATAATCAGCTTCTATTCTTCTTGGAATATACATACTTATCAGATATAAGAAATGTAGACAGGGAGAATAAATTTCCTCACATCCTTGTTATTCAATATTCTCAAGACAACATCATTTTTAGGTTCAAATGCATATTTCTGGAACATTCTACTTGGCATTTTTTCCTTAGTGGCTCCAAATAGGACATACCGATAATACGTGCTCTATGGATTGTTTTTAGAAGGGTCACACCAACAAAACATAAGCAACAGTGAGGGAAGCAGCAATAGGACAAACAAACTCATGCATTAAAAAAAACATATAACCAACAATATAAGTATACTTTTATATAAACTGTAGTAAATACACATGAAAGAAAACCCAAGACAAAAATAGGCCTGTCTGGAACAAAAATGACTACTTTAGAAAGGGAGACAGCTCTATTGGATCATTTATGCATGGGTCTTTTAATGACCTCAGTGAAAAAAGCAACAAATACTTCCTTTTCAAGGTGGGAGGTTCCATTGAGAAAGCAACTTTTGTGTGAAACTGTCATGGTTTTCTTCCTGCACCAGGATGTTTTCATAGTCTTACTGGGCTGTGTTTGTATATTTCTCCTAGTTTTGGTTTGCACAAATAAACATTTTGCTTGTGCTTCTTCATGTGCTGGTGCTGTTTTTTTCTCAGTTTGCAGTGTCTACATTAGTCAGAAACAGTGATCAATGAGAGGCCTTTTTTGTTGAGAAATCATGGGCCCAGTTTTCAAAGGGTGATGCAGGGCTTGCATTGAGCACTGCATCAACCTCATTGGTTGATGCAACTGTGCCAAACTCCTTTGACACAGCTGCACCCAATTTTAGTACGGTGGGGGCATTTGTGAAATTTTCCACACTTCATGGCAACTTGGCCAAAAATTTGGCATGAGCACCATAAAAAGGGTCCCCCAAATGGTGCAAGTTAGACAATGGGAGAACTGGTCTAACTTGTGGCATTTGGTGCACTGGAATGGAGATCGCAATCAGCAACGGGACAATGTCACAAGCTCCTTGTGCCATATGATCGGCACACCAGGGGCTCACAGCATTTGCAAAGCATTTAAAAATCGGGCTCCATGTCTTTATATAGACACACAGTAAAGCCCTACCAGTGTGCAAGTCTTGTCCCTGTATCTGACAAAAGATATTTACATGACTGAGAAAGTATAGAAGATAGTGATCGAGATGGGTGAAAAACATGGGCTAAAGGAATCAACTGGCAGAACTGGGACTTCTTCATGGTAAAGAAAAGAGTCAAGGGAGGCCTGGTTACAGTTTTCACATATCTAAAAGAGACAACATCATTCCGTGTGTGACTCTTTAAGGTGTATAATGATGAAAGAATAAGAAGACACTCATTTGGGAGTTTACCTGTAGTTGGCATCATGCTATGTTAAACCATGAAACACTACAGAAATTAGATGTTTGTTTTTTTGTTGTTGTTTATTTATTTATTGATTGATTTGATATCTGACTAGGTTCACTGTACTTAGATTTAGTCCATTTTCAGGCATGACCCAAGTTATAAGGCAAACATTTTCAGATGAATAACGAGACGACTGGGATATGGATATAATTCAGATACTATAAGCTCTATAACTACTGGCATCTTACTGGAAGGGTTGGAGTCTCTTCAAAAATGATGGACTGCATTGTAACAGAGAAGGAACCAGTGCATGGGGCCAGAAGTTAGATGTGACTATCAATAGGGGAGGGCTGTACTAGGTCACACTATTGTACTAACACGCCTTAAGGGAGCCAAGTTGGCTCTCCCCCATACACACACAGAGATTGAGGAGCACTGAGAGGTTAAGGTGCAGTGAGTATTTGGCTCTACTAAGGCTTGAACCTGTGATCTTTCTGCTCCCCAGCCAGTGTTCTAACCAATAAACCATAGTGCATCACTGCCGGTTGGCATTTTTTGTGACAACTATCAGCTACTTATAAACTCTATAGTGTAGCAAGGTGTAACTTAGAATAGTTTCACCAACATGTAGTCATCCTCAAGATCATTGAAAGGAGGATATTTCAAAGATAACATCAGCATTGTGTGGTGAACACTTTATATGGAGTTGCAGAGCATATCAGCTAATACTGTATTGAACCACCAAGCTTAGACTTTGCAAATACTTAAAAGAAAGTGTGGCAGTTTGTTCCACTGAGCCTGTGAAGGGAGGAACTCTATGGCATTCTTTCTTTGCTGAAGCTGTCAATATACATGTAATAATTACACCACCAATTTTATACATAATATTATTTTTTAAAGCAAGGAAATCATCCCCCCCAGCATAAGACAGCTCAAGAAAATGAAAAACGGGCTGGCCCGGTGGTGCTGAGGGCTGAGGCACTGGATGCCTTACCTCATGCTACACCGGCGAACCATTTTCAGAAATGAGCAAAGGCCACTGGGGGTCAGCAGGGGAGGAGAAGGATCGAGCACCCAACTGCTGCTCCTTCTCCAAGGTGGGGAGGACTGCAGACCTCGCTGCAATACCGCCACCAGGGGGAACTCGGTGGAAGGTGCAGTCAGAAGCAGCAAGATGTGGTGGGAGGGGCAGACGTCAGCCGAGGACCGAAGTAAAAGCACGTCTCACCATGCCTTTGTCTTATTGACCCTCCCAGTGCACTGATGCCCATAGGGGTTGGGGGAAAAAGCCAGGAAAATACCCTGCAGTGGTGCCGGTAGATGGGTTCCAGTGCTGGCAATCAGGGAAACCCGAGGACAACAGCACAAGGTGCACACTCTGAATCAAGGTCTGGAGGAGTTAGGGGGACTTCTCCACCCCAGCCTCATCTGGAGTGTTCAGGGTCTAGAGCGGGGCATCCATATAGGCTGAAGGACCTCAGGGAAGCTTCAACGCACGACACATGGGGTCCCTGAAGAGTGGGACCACTGTAGGTAGGTAGGTGGATAAAGACAAGGTAAAAAATAAAAGAAAATGAAATAGTAAATAACTCTAGTACTACTCAGCTAGATTGTCAACCATTATGTCACACCTGTAACTTCTGATTTCCAATTGTGTCTTCCTTCTCCAAATTGCTCCTCTGAAATGCTCCAAAATGTAATGTTCCTATTATCAAAAATGTTGGTGCATTCGTATCTATCAATCAATCAATCAACCAAATTTTATTGTTTAGCACAAAGCCATTATAAATCATACGTAATAAAATCTGTATTTAAATAGGTTACAAGAAAGGACATGATTTTAAATAAATCACAAAAGCATGTGTGATCAACATCCATTAAAATCGTATGAGCACATATAAGAAATACTGAAAAGTATGTCTATTATATATAGTTACTGTGGTACCAGGAAATTATTTTCTTTGCTCAACTGAGAGTTTTACAGTTTTAAAGATATCAAAAAATGAGACAGACCATTTAAAATAGAGAGATCTCTATAGATACAAAGTGTGACAAGCAGACTTCCGGTGAAGTCACCCCTTGGATTGTTGCCTTGAGATAGAGCTCCGATCACGCCCACCAAATAAATCTCCCTAGTGCAATTTATAACTATGCAAAACTTATTAAAATGCTTCAGAACCAACTGGGGTGGACCAGATCCAGCAGGCCCTGAAACAAGAGCTCCTTGAAGAAACCAGATGGTAGTGGATTACAAGAGTGAGAAGAGACCAGTCGGAGCTCCTCACCAGCAAGCGCTCATGGACCCAACCCCAATATGGATGTCAAATCTCAAGATAAGAAACAATCCTACAAGAAATAAAGTCCTTTTGTTCAGAGACTAAGCAAGAATTTAAGTTGATCCATAAAAAATTGCAAACATTTGAGGAGCGAATTGAGGCCTCAGAAAACTGTGGTGGCCTTGGAAACTGAGACCAAGCAGTTGCACTCAGCTCTTGATTTTCTGGTGGATCATCAGGAATCCCTCGATAATAAATTAGTAGATTTGGAAGCCCAATCATGATAAGACAACCTTCAGATATTCGGGTTCCCTGAGGGCTCTGAGATGGGAGAATAGTAGATTTTGTTGAGGACTTACTCTGAGATGTGTTGGAGCTTCATCCTACCTTTCAGTTTAGAGTTGAACAAGCGCACTGAGCCTTGACTCCTAAACCTTCAGATCCCAATGCCAGACCCTGCTCAGTTGTACTTAAGTTTTCAAGTTACAAAGACAAGGAAGAAATCTTGAGAATGGCCTGTGCAAAAAAGGTGGTCAAATACAACTCTGCCAGATGAATTTTCGACCAAGATTACCCTACGGACATACTTAAGAAATGGGTGACCTACGCAGTAATTTTTCAGCAGCTGAAAGAATGCAAGGTGCAGTTTCAGACACTGTATCCTGCCAAACTGAGGGTATTCTGGGAGTTGGGCCTGGTGACATACAACACACCAGAGGAGACCCAGGCAGCACTTCAGGAGAAGAGATGGAAGGTGTCGGTTCCTTCAGAAAGATGCCCGAGGACCCCATGCTCTGGATGGACTCTGGAGGCCTTACACCACCGTAGAAAATCTGTGAAGTGAGCTGCCCCAGCAACACTACAGGAGGTCCATAACATGCTTCACTCCCTCCAAGAGAAGCAACCCCCTGCATCTTTGCCAGTGGCAACAACAGATACCTGAGCAAACAAAGTTAGTTTTCACTGGTTCTATCTATGTTATTGCTCTTTTCTGGGGGCTATGAAGGAAAACTCAGGAGGGGGACTGGGCCCGAACTGGTGGCACTTTATTCTCCTGAGATGGAGGATGTACATTTGAGGTCAGGCTTTAGCTGTTTTGAGCCCTTCTTACAGTGGAGCGCTGTGGCACCTTTTTGACTAATTAAACTATGATTTATCAAGACTGTAACCACCTCACTTTATTTGATGGTCACTTGGGTCACCATATGTGAGATTTGTGGAACTTGAGATCACCGTGGATCAGACTGGATAATAATAAGCATACTGCTCCTGCAGTTTGGGTGCTCGGATGTGCACCCTGGTGACTCTTATTTTTGTTTCCCCACCTGCAGACAGTACTCTAGCTTCTGGTTCGGATTATATTAATTTCTCCAGTTTATGGATATTTATTCAGCCCACAGAGTCATGGACTTTGAAGCTCATGTAGAGAAGCTCATTCTTTATTTGGAGTCAAATCTGACCTAGGAGTTATGGGGCTATCTGAGCGTCTTTGTTACATAATATTTTGCTTTACTGAAACTAAAAAGGGGTACCTACTCACTGCCTTATATCAATTTTACAGCAGGTGCTGTTATTGACTCTTTCTATTCTGAGTTACCCTTACTAAGGGGAAAACTGTTTATATCTTTTATATTATTTATTTTGGGAATGATTTAAGATGATCTTTGGGGCTGTCATGATGAACTTCATATTTTTTTAGTAAAGGGGGCTCCTCGCCTGAGCAGCGGGGGGGGGATCTTCCCCATTGCAACTTCAGCCCACCTCCTCCTGGGGGGCATATGGGGACCCTTCCTTTATTACACATATAAGAGGGAGCTCTCAGAACAACTGAAGTCACCAAACTTGCGATGTTCTTTCACAACAGGAGCCTCATTTTATACTTCTTTTACCATGTATATCTGGCACAGATGTTTGGGACCCTATGTTTTTGGAGTGAATTTTCTTAAAACATATTTGGGCACCTAGAAGCCTATACACTGCAAACTGTTGGGGCTATATGGGAAGCAGAGGTCTCTCATTGGGCCACCATGGCAATTTGTTCTTCTTTCTCCATCTTTTTTGGTCCAGTTATTACTGTGACCGGTACTCTGTGACATGGGTGACTGCAATTGAGCACAAACAAAAATGGCAACTCAATTGTGGTGCATGTCATGGGGGCTATGAATGAGGTAGGGTGACCAGATAGGAGTGGGTTTGCGCATATAACAACAGGATGTTGCTACATGTATGCACATGCAGGGTGGGAGTGAGGATGCTCAGCGAAGGGACGGAGGGGAGGGACAGTTTTTGAGGGGTGGTGCCATGGTGAGCTGCTGAGCTGGCCCCATGGTGTGGTGGGTGGGTTCAGGACTTGGGTGGACAGGGTGCTGGGTTCGGGTCCAGGCGCAGGTAAGTTTTTGTTGCACCTGGCCTGAATTTGTCTTTTGTTCATGGTATGCACCCCCCCAACATGCACCCCCCTGGAGTTGAGAATCCTAAAGTAGGGAAGTGCAGGGGGCGCACATCGCCAAAATTAATTTTTGGCAATATGACGTCACCCTAATGGAGATTGCCATTATAACATAGAACCCTGTGACCTAGGAGGCCTGACGGTTTATTCCGCATCATTAACATACTAAATTGCCAGCAGATTAGGCCCAGTGGTCTACTGAGTCTGCTTGAGTAACAGCCTACAGTACACTCACTGCGGCTGCCCTCCTCCCCCTTTGTGACCACCTGCAGACCCTTGACATACCCCACTCCCCCCACCTGGACTACACCCCTGTGTCTGTCCCACCCTCTCTTTAAATTCTCCCACTGTCTCCATCCCCACCAACTCCGATTGCAATGAGTTCCAGGGCACCGCCACCTTCCCAATGAAGTAGTGACACCTCACCTTCCCCTTAACCCCCCCCCCATGAATCTCAGGCTATGCCCCCTCATAGCTCCGTCCTTCCTTAACTGGAGCAGTCCATCAGAGCTGACCTGGTTAATCCCCTTCAAATGTTTAAAGACCTCTATCATATCCCTCTATCCTTCCTCTCCTCCAGGGAGTAAATGTCCAAATCCCATAGTCTCTCCTCATAGGACAGATCCTTCAGACCGTGAATCATCCTTGACTCCCTCCTCTGGACCCTTTCAAGAAGGGCAACATCCCTCCTCAATTATGGGTGCCAAAACTGCATACAGTGCTCCAGGTGCTTCCTAACCAGGCAGTTGTACAGGGGCAGTAGGACCTCTCTCCTCCTTGATGTTATCTCTCTGGCTATGCACCCCAGCATCCTATTCGCTTTCACAGCTGCCTTCCCACACTGCTTGGAATTATTCATTTTGCCATCTATTGCCACCCCAAGACCCTTTTCTTCCCTGGAGACTGCCAACTTTTGCCCTCCGAAACTGTAGTCATACCTGGGGTTCCTGACCCCCAAGTGGAGTACATTGCACTTCTTGGCATTTAACCTCAGCTGCCAAATGTGCAACCACCTTTCAAGTGTCTCCAAGTCCTCTTGCAGCATCCTAATCCCCTTCTCCTTGTCTACCACAGCTCCCAGTTTGGAGTCATCTGCGAGCAGACTCAGCCTGCTCCTAACTCCAACCCTGATGTCTGACATGAATGCATTGAATAGGACCAGCCACAACACCGATCCCTGGAAGACCCCACTAATGACCCTTCTTGGAGACAAGACCTCAACCCAGCCACTACCCTGTGATACCTATCAGTTAACCAATTCCCAATCCACCCTAGTATCTTCTCCCCCAACCCCAAGCTCCTCAGCTTCTCCAACAGTCCACGGTGTGGCACTGAGTCAAAAGCCTTAGTGAAGTCCAGGTACAGGACATCCACTGGCTTCCCCTGGTCCAGAGACCTTGTGACCTAGTTGTAGAATTCAGCTAGGTATATCTGACATGATCTTCCCCAGATGAACCCATGCTGTCATTCATCTTGGAGATTTTTGAGATCATGGGTCTCTAGGAACTCCACCATCTGTTCCTTTAAGATGGGTTCCAGTAGCTTCCCCACTACGGATGTTAGGCCAACTGGTCTGTAGTTTCTAGGCTCCTCCCACAGACCGCCCTTATGGAGCGGCTCGACATGTACCTCCCTCCAGTCATGGGGGACCTGTTTGAAGGGAGGAGTTGAATAAGTCCATCAGTGGTGCAGCCAGGACATCCAACATTTCTCAAAACCCTAGGGAGAATCCCATCCAGACCTGGAGCCTTATCACACCTCAGGGACTTTAGAGCCTCTCTCACCCTCCACAATGGTATCTCCCCATCCATGAGTGTCTCCCCAACCCCCTCCCACATTCCACTACCACCTGTGGAGATGGTTCCTTCCCCTTCTTCGTAAAGACTGATGAAGAGGTACTCATTGAGTACTTCCACTTGCTCCACCACTTCCTCAGCCCACCGTCCCCCTTTTTTAACTTATCAATCTGCCCCCTGTTGCTTTCCTTCCCTCCCCGATATACCTGAAAAACTCTTCTCCCCCTCCTTGATACCCTGTGCCAACCACTTTTATGTGCAGGGACACCAGCTGGAGCCCCTGCCCGACTGGCTAGAGATCTACTTCACAACCATCCTCCCTTGGAAGTTATTATGACATAGGTTACATAGATGTTAACAGTTATGTGATTATGTGACTTGGTTAACTGTTGTTGTTTACTGTTTCAATTTTATTGTGCCTGACATGCTGACACATTATTTTAGGATGCCCAATTATTTTTGCTGGAAGTGTCTGATTTCCCTTAGAACATGGTTTGAATGGGATAAGGTGGGAATCATTAATTTAGCAGAGAAAAAACTTACGCTAGGTGCCTTTTTAGGGGCAAAAGATCAGATTTGTTTCTTATAACCAACAGCCTACATTATGCGCATAAGGAATAAATGGATAAAGGGACCCTAAACCACAAGTAACAATCTGAAAATGTGAATGGCTTAAATAACCCAGTAAAAGATATAAGGTCCTGTCTTCTCTTAAGAAACAAAAACCCTCCTTTATTATGATGCAGGAGACACATCTGAGAAAATCTGAACATCAGAAACTACAGCAGTTCAGTTTTACACATTTAATAGCCTCCTCCTCTAAGAGAAGCAAATGGAGGGGAGCTGCTATTTTAATATCCCAGTACACTAATTTCCAACCTATAACTACCTATGTGGACCCAGTCGGGGGACTCGCAGTAGTTACTGGGCTTTATGAGGGAATTGGGGTTACCCTAGCAAGCATCTACATACCACCTGGCTCAGATGCCAGTGTTGTGAGGGCTTTGTTCTGCCAAATAACAGAGCGCCATCAGGGGGTGTTGGTTATTGGGGGAGATCATAATTTTATATATGATAACTGCGATACAACTAACCTTAGACCCCCCAGAAAATCAGGAGCCCAAAGGGCAGCACAACTATACCTTAAAGAGGTCCATTGGGTGGATGTATGGAGAACCCTGCATCCTCGCAGTAGGGCCTATACTCATTATTCAGCCCCGCACAAGACATACTCCAGAACTGATTTCTTTCAGATATTCGACGAACATCAGTATCAGGTCCACAGCTGTGATATAATATCTTTTCCCTTATCTGATCACTCTGTTGCTGTTAAGGTTAGAGTGGAACTCAGCCAGAAAGACAACCTTCTTGAAGTTCAACAATTTTTTGTTGAACCTTCCAGAATTTAAAGACCTGATGGAGGAACGGATCCCACAGATCCTTCAGGAAAACAGATCACCCAGTATAAAACCTGGGACTCTCTGGGACATCCTCTAAGTGGTTCTAATGGGGGATATAATAAAGTTTTCAACCCATTATAAGCGATTTCAAACTGCACAGCTAGACACCCTGCAAAAACAACTGAAGAAGTTGCAAGAACAGCATGCGGCAGGAGATTAGGATATTTTCCCTTTTGAGGTCACCAAACAAAAAATATAGTATTTATTGGATGTAAAACTGGAGCAAGCCCTTTAATACCTGAAGCAAAAATATTATGAGGGTGGCCCTCGGGCCCCCTGAATCTTAGCTCACTGCCTGAGACAGAAGATAGTCCAAACAACTATTACACAAATTAAGTCCCTGGTGTCCGGGCAGCTGGAGCGAGTCCCATCCCAAATAATGCAAGCCTTCAAGCAGTATTATCAAGCCCTCTATACCCTGGAGAGTCAGGTGGACCCTCAGAAGATGCAGGACTTTCTGGCAAATTTGAGCTTGCCAGGCTTTACTGAACCACAGAGGGAAGCGTTGGACTCCCCTGTCTCTCAGGTGGAGATAGATGCAGTCATTTTAAATCTGAAGTCCAACAAGATCCCGGGTCCAAATGGATATTCTGGAGAGTTTTACAAAATGTTTAGGGAGCAGCTTGTTCCAGTCTTCCATGAGGCCTGTCAGGAGGTACTTAAGGGGGAGGCAGCACCAACCGAATTTGACAGCAGATAAGGATCATTTGGCCCATCCAATCTGCCCATTCCTCCCTACCTACACTATTACCACAGACTACCTGATCTACAGCTTTTTCTCTTTCCCTCCTTCCTTTCCACTATAATTCCCTCATGCTTAAGGCATGCATTCTTGAAGCCCACCACTGTTTTCATCCCACCACCTCTCCTGGAAGACTGTTCCAGAAGTCCATCACTCTTTCTGTGAAAAAGTACTGCCTCACATTTCTCCCGAATCTACCCTCTCTAGCTTCATAGCATATCCTCTTGTACTTGAGCACCTTTTCTTCTGAAAAATACTGCCCTCCTGTACCTTATTTACCCCGCGAGGTATTTAAATGTCTCTATCATGTCCCCCACCCCCATTTCAGGGTGTACATATTGAGGTCCTTTAGTCTGTCCTCATAGGGCTTCTGATGCAGATCCTGCATCATTTTAGTTGCCTTTCTCTGGACAATACAGATCAGAGTGAGGGAGAAAGTGAAGAGAGTTCTCATGGTATAAGAAGTCCTTTTTTAGAACAGAGGCATGATCTAGCACATTACCAACCGCAACAGTGAGAACCTCCTCCTCCGGAACCTACAACTCCACCCCCACAACAACAGTTTTACCGTCGGAGAAGCCCGCATCTGAATCATTCGGAAGGACTGTACCACCAAGGAAATGCAAGGGGAAGAGGACATGGAGGGACAAACGATGGAGGCGACTACTACCGCCCATACAGCTATCAACAGAAACCATACAGCAGGAGACAGTTTCGAGGAGGGAGGAGGAGGTGAATGACTCTTCACAACAAAATCCACAGATTATGAATCTGTCTAAACATGTTTTAACACCAGCAGAAGATCTTCTACTAAGAAACAGCTTGAACTTTGTCCCCATGGTCCTGACAAAACAGAGTTCAGACACTTACAGACTTAAGTTTGCTATGCAGAAAACTGAATTTAACTGCATTTTTTAACAAGGGAGAGGATGGAGGGGAGGGGGGGTACTGAAGGTTGTTTCACTGTTCATAATACAGATCTTTTTAAACCAAATTCTGCTTTCTGCCCTCCTACATGTGCTACAGTTAATGTTTTGAAACAACTTGTTGAAGCAGAGTTAGAGAACATGTTTGCTGATTTACCTGGGCTAACCTTTAACAATTTGAGTAACAAAGAAAAAGATGCTATACAAACTTTACAAAGTGATAACCATATCATTATCAAGCAGGCAGATAAAGGTGAGACAGTGGCTTTATTTGATAAGCATGACTACATGAATGAGGCATATTGACAACTGAATGATGTATAGTTTTATGAGAAACTGCATCACAGCCTCATCTCGGAAAGTAAGTCTGCAATTGATGAATTAATTAAGGGAGCATATTACAAAGGTAATATCACCAAATACGTAAGAGATTTTTTGATCACAGTCCATCCTGTGATGGCAACCTTCTACATGTTCAACCAATCAATCAATCAATCAAATTTTATTTACTTTTGTTTGTATAAAAAAAATGATTTGCTACACACCACAAATTTCATAAAACATCACAGCATATCACATAAGCCTATTCAATATTTCATAATAAAATTACTCATCCTTTTAAAATACACTTCTGTGAGACAGTTATTCCTACCGTTTTTACTTCTACAACCTCCAATTTAGTGTTATTTAGTGTTTAGAGTGCCCTCAATTCACGTGCACCCCTCACCAGTGTCAGAACCAAACTCAAATCCTGTCGCTGGTTCTCTGCCGACCTTAAATCCGCACTGCTTGCCAGAGACAAACTCTGGAAAAGGGCAAGAAAGACAAAGGACCCAAATGACTGGCTTCAAGTCAGGAAAGCCAGAAACTCCTGCACAAAACAAGTAAGAAAAGCCAAGGCAGCCTTCTACACAGCTGAACTAGATGCCTCCTATAACAACCCTTCCAGGTTCTGGGGTACCATAAAGGGCATCCTAGGTCAAACTTCTACCCTGTCTTACCACCCAAATTCAATTAAATAGTATTGAAATCACCGATAAGCAAAATATCTTGAATGCCTTTAGCGATCATTTCACTACAGCTGGCCTGGCTTTCAGACTCCTCTCCTGCAAACCTATTAAGATCATCTCTAAACCTGCAATCTACTGAGGGTCAAATGGTTGCTTCACATTCTCATTCAAACCAATATTCTTCAAAGAAGTAGAAGACCTTCTACTCAACTAGATACTACCAAACGCAGGTGCAGACTCCTGGACCCCTACTTTCTAAAAGTAGCTCTGCATGCCTTAACCGCCCCTCACCCACCTCTTCAATCTATCACTTGCCACTGGTTCTATCCCTCAATATGGAAAACAGCTCAAGTGCTTCCATTACTTAAGGCAGTGATCCCATGGACCTCAATAATTATAGGCCCATCTCCATCTTACCAGTACTATCCAAGATGTTTGAGAAGCTGGTAAACTCTCAGTTAACTGCCTACCTTGATACCAACAATCTCCTAAATCCAGCTCAATCTGGGTTCAGATCTATGCATAGCACCATCTCTGCACTAGCAAAGTCACAAATGACTGGCAGACTGCCCTAGACAAAAGAATAATACCTGTGCTGTGTTTCTGGATCTAAGCAAAGCCTTTGACACTGTGGATCATGATCTTCTAATCTCCTCTCTGAACTCCATAGGCCTTGACTCACTCTCTCTTAAATGGTTCAGATGCTATCTCCGGAAGATTACAACTGGTAAAAAATGAAGGTGATCTATCCACCTCTAAACCACTCCTAAGAGGTGTACCGCAAGGCTCCATCCTGGGTCCCATCCTTTTGCCATTTATATCAACAATATTGATTCCAATCTCACTTTCTAATATCCACCTTTTTGCAGATGACACTGTACTATATGTGAGCAATCCCTCACCATCAAAAGCCTGTGAGCTCCTACAGGCTGAATTCTCCCTCCTTCAGCACAACCTATTAGAAAGGAAATTATTACTAAATGCCAAGAAAACCAAAGCTATGTTCTTTGCCACCAAGAACTGTTCTTCTACTACCCCATCATTCATCCTCCCACAACTCTCTACCATCCTTGGTGAAAATCTGGAATATGTTGACAAATTCAAATACCTAGGAGTGTGGATAGACAATAAACTAGACTATACTACCCACGTTGAAGAGCTCCTAAAAAAGCTAAGACAAAGACTTGGTCTATTCTATAGGATCAAACACTACCTGACCAAAGATTCCAAACAAAGATTAATCCTAGCATCATTCCTGTCCCTCATTGATTATGCTGACTCCTCTATGGTCATTGCTCCTCTCCCATCTAAACAAATTAGACACCCTGTATCATAGAGCTATTAGATTCATTACTGACCTTCCCTCTAGCACCCATCATTGCTCTCTCTACAATGCAGTCAGTTGGACATCCCTGCAACATAGAAGAAAAAAAAAATGCTGCTATCTGGAAATACAAAGCTCTGACAAACAAACTCCCTTCCTACATCTCAGACTGCTTCAACCGGATCACATCCAGGCCCTACACCTTGAGGATCAACAAACTGATCCTGCTGAAGATTCCTATCACCTGCACCCGGTATGGAAGAGCTGCAATCAGTTATTCCCTGGCACTTATCCAGAATTCTATCCAAAAGTCGTTGAAAATGGATACACTAATTCCTCTTACATCCTTCAAAACTGTATACCAGCCTAATCCCAGATCCGTACTTGCTTCCACAAGGCCTAGTCCTCCCACAAACCCAACCCTCCCACACCCTCTCTCCTCCACCCTCCTCTTTAAAGTTCCTTCCTATTCTTCTATCATTCATCTGGTCCTTTCCCCATCAAACCTCATACATATATGCCCACCCATGTACCATTATCCATGCCTTATCCCTACTAGACTGTTTGTTTTTCTCTCCTTTATTAGTTTTTAGGTTTATTGTCCTTTGCCTTGTATATATGTAAATATTTGTACATCTATCTCACTCATAAATGGTTGTATTTGTGCTTATTCAATATCATGTTTTTGTATACAATCTGTAACCTTTTTGTTATGACCACTCAGGTCCATCTTGTAAATGAGCTATGCTCAATGATGTTCGCCTGAATAAATAAAGATTTTGATTGATTGATTGATTGATTGATTGGTTATTGCTATCTTTTGTGCAAATCAAGCTAGTGCAAATATTTGCACTACATTTTCAGCATTAAAAATAATCTTTATTTGCTCCTTTTTCTCTAGCCAAGCTATATTTCTAAACATATCAAGTATAAAAAGTTCCTTTCTTCCTTAACCTTTTCACATTCCAATACCAAATGTGTCATACTCATTATTGCTTTTTCACATCTGGTACATATTTGATTTATATTTCCACTAGAATCCCTGTTTCTCCATTTTCTATACTGCCCAAATCGCAGACATGTAAGTGCCTTCCTTTGTTTAGCATTTCTAAGTATTTGTAAATATTTTTCCAGTTTGAATGTATTTTTTATGTACTTTAAACTATTGCAATTCCACGTGTTCCCCACTATGCTCATATCTTTCTGTGTTTCATTATCTACCAATCTTTGCGTTGCCTCTGAAATAAAGCTATTTATATTTATTGTATCATTAAAAATGGCATTATAATGCATTCCATGTTGGTTAAGCCTCATGGTTTAGCTTTCCAAACCATGTTAAGACATTATAATCTTGTTTTTTGTGCCACTTCTATCCAACAGTGATGCAATATATTATCTGGTTTAGTTATTCTTAATTTGGCCCAATATTTAATGCATTTCTTCATAACTGACACAAATAATGACATTGTGCCAGTTTCAGCATGAACTGCTGCATTTGAAGTTGTTTTTGTTTCCCCAGTACATTTTTTAAGTATTGATTTTGTATATTTTGCACTTCTTATACATTACAAAATAACCCCCATATTTTGGCTACATATACAATTTGGGGGGTTATTTTGGCAGCTAGACATCAATATTGAGCATCATATGAGTTTTTAGTTATTACATATGCAAAATGGTTTATGCTATTTAATGTTTTGGCTGCATTTTCTTTCAATTTTGTCATTTGTATATTCCACTTTAAGTTGCTACTAAATATAACTCCCAGATATTGAAAATCCTTTGTTTCACTTATTTGTACTCCATCTATTTCCCATATTTTATTTCCTTGTTTTTTCCCCAAATACTACTGTTTTAGTTTTTTCCAGATATAATGCCATGTCTAGTTTCGCTAATGTTGAACTTATGGCCCTTCTTAGGCCCAGTGGAGTCTGTGCTAACAACACCGCATTGTCTGCATGCAATAAAAGTTTAACTGGAATTCCATTTATACTTGGGGCAAAGGAGTCAGTTTTTTCTAGTTTGTTTGATATTTCATCTATATATATATATTTATTAAGGAGGCTTGGTGTCAACAGGCATCCTTGTTTTACCCCAGATTTTTTGTTTATTTCATCTGTCATTTTACCATCCTTATCATATCTTACTACCATTTTGGTTTCTCTATGTAATAACTTTATCAAAGACAACAAATTTCCATCCATTACTCACTTTTCTAATATTTCCCATAGTACAGATCTGTTTACAGAGTCAAAAGTCACTCTGATATCCAAAAAAGCGTCATATAGCTTTCCTTTTTTAATTTATACATATTTATCTATTATAAATTTAAGTATAAACATTTGGTCTATTCTTGAGTAACCTTTACAGAACCCTACCTGATATTTGGACAGGATCTTATTGTCCTCCATCCAAGATTGAAGTCTATTTAAAATTATTCATGATAATATCTTAAGGCTTATATTTAAACGTGTTAGTGGCTGGTAATTCTCTGGAAGAAGTATCGTTCCCTTCTTATGTAGAGGTACAATTACACCCACTTTCCAGTTTTCTGGTATCATTTTCTATTTTACAATATTTTCAAATACTTGTACTAAGAGGTCAGCCCACCATTCAGGGTTTGCCTGGTACATCTCTGCACTAGTCTCATCTATTTCTGAGGCTTTATTTCCTTTTTGCATCCTGATTGCCTGCATAACTTCTTCATTAGTTATTTGTAATCAGTTTTTATTCATTACATGCATTAATATTTCTTCTATGTTTTCTGACTTTTCTACTGTATCTACAACTGTAGATTTAATAAAAATGTTTTGGAAATAATTTTTCCACTCCTCCGGTGAGATTACTGCCTCGATATTATACCTGTCTCGATTGGTACCAAGGGCAACTAGGTTCCAAAAGGTGCTGCTGTCTTTTTGTTTGATTGCTACCTTATGTTTATACCATAAACCATCAGTATATTTCCTTTTCTTTCACATTATCCTGTTTCTATATTCCTTTTTTTAGTTTTTTTATTGCTTTCTGATCTTCCAAAGTATTGTATTTTGTAATTCTTCTCCCTATTTTATTTATTAATTTCTTCGCCTTAAAGCACTCCTGATCAAACCATTTTGCTTTATAATTATTTATACATTTCTTACCACCTTGATGTTTTTTAATTTCCTTTACCACTTCTTGTTCCATTTGTTGATATTCTATAAATACTTTATCAGTTGTTTGTGTCTGTCTTGACATATTTAAATTACTCTCTAGATTTCTCATGTTTTTTTCCTTTTGCCATCTGTATCTTATGTGACAACAGAATATGTTGCACTATTTCTACCTTTACTTGAGTCCATTTAACTTTCTTTCTATTTTGTATTAGCATATTATTTTCTGCACATCTTTTTCCTTCAGACTCCATGTGTGTTCCTATTTTAATATCCAAAGTTACTTTCAGCAGACGGTGATCACTATCCCAGTTATCTATCACTTCTAGAGAAACAACATTTTTGTAAGAAAACATATCAATTATAATATAATCTAACACACTTACTCCTTTTTCATATACATATGTAGGTTTACCATCCCTATCACCTAGGCATCTCCCATTTAGGATTTGCATATTTAAGATATTTACAATTTCCAACAACTGTACCCCTTGTTTATTTGTTGTTTTATCCCAAGAGTCCCTTACCAGGATTCTCAGTATATCATCCAAATTCCAATTTTTATTTGCATCTTCTATTTGCTTTCCAATTCGGGCATTAAAACCCCCCCTACTAATATAATTTTGCCTGGATGTGCTTCCTGTATTTGTTGTATTATATGTTTCATTGTGTTTATGCATCCTATAATAGGAGTGCTTTTGGTGTCTGGTGGAAAGTAGACATTTATCAAAATACAGTTTATCTTATTTCCATTCAATAATTCAATTACCAGTAGACAATATTTCTCATCACTCCATACACATCTAGCAGTCAGATTTGGGTAAATCTTATGGAAAATGGCCACCCCTCCTGCTGGCCTTCCAAATTTACTCATCTTTTTTGCTGGTATTGGCCAGCTTTGGTAACCTTCTAGATAGCATTCATCTTTAGTACAAGACCATGTTTCTTGGAGCATCACCACATGAAACTTTGTGAAGAATTTAACACACCCCAAATCTTTCAGTTTTCATGCTGTCCCAGCTATATTCCAGCTTAATATTTCCATATTTTTATAAATCTGGTTCTTTTCCTTTTTTGGGTGTCAATTTTCCTCACTTATTTCACTCAGAATATAATAGTGATTACTTTTCAAGTTGATTATGCTATCTTCTTCATTTTCCTTAAGACTTAGGTCACTTGCACTTTGTATTAGAACTTTTGACATTTCACAACTCTCCAGGATAATGCTGTTATTTATCCTTAGCTCTTTTTCCAATCTCCCTCTGATTTCTTTCCTTTGCCAGAATTCCTTCGTCTGGCTGTAATACAAGTTCAAACCTCACCGGTTTCATATAATCAGAGATTCTCTGTCGTATCTTCCCATTTTGTACATTTGTATATTTAACATTTCTTTCTCTTTTTTGTAATTGATTTTTCTGTCCAGTTTTTGTCCCATTTCCCCCATTTCCTCATTTACCATCACTGTTGTTTTTTCTACTTTAATTCCAATTTCTGAAAAATTTCCTTCCCCTCTATCGTATTTTGCCTGACATTTCTATTTTTTAAACCATACATATCCATACTTTTTCCCTTCCACCCTTGTATCAATATGTTGTACTGATGTCATTCCATAAGAGTTTATTTCCCATGACTCCTTTACAGATGTTATATACCACCAATGTTACTACATGTTACCTAAGGTGTGTAAAAGTTTAGATCATTCCCCAGGCTGCCCCATAGTTAGTGGTCTGGATTCTTTAACCAAACCATTTTCACAGTATTTAGACCATTTTCTAAGGCCACATGTAGAGAATTTGTCATCCTATATATGAGATACTAAAGATATTCTAAGACTACTTGAAAATTTGAACCTGGATGATGATGTATTGTTAGTCACTTTAGACACTGAAGCTTTATATACACATGTTTCACATAAAGGGGCACTAGATGCCAAAGTTTTTTTTCTTGAATCATGTACAAATGAGATGCCCATTCAGAAAATATTCCACCTGTGGATTTTCTTTTGAAACATTTGGAATTTGTTTTAAAATTTAACATCTTCACCTTTAACAATGAGATGTTTAGACAAATAAAAGGTACAGCCATGGGAGCCACCTGTGCTCCACAAGTGGTCAATCATTATGTTGGGTGGTGGGAACAACAGTACATATATGATGCCTCGAAAAACCCATTTTTTTATAATCTCATCATGTGGAGACATTTTATTGATGACATTATAGTCATCTGGAAGGGGACCCTTAGGGACCTTCAGGAATTTGTAGTATTTTTGCATTCTACTAATGATAACTTGAGATTTACATTTGATAGTGATAGTCAGTAGTTGGTATATTTAGACATCACTATTAAGAAAAATCTGGAAGGTGGCATAGACACAGATAACTTTAGAAAGAAGGTAGATGGAAATACAATCCTGATGGTATCCAGTTGTCACCCCTCACATGTGATCAATAATATGCCAAAGGGTGAATTTCTTAGAATGATAAGTAACTGCAACACTGGTGTAGATTACAACAGAGGGGCTGACACTTTGGAAAAACATTTTTGTGAAAGGGGTTATAGCCATGAGAAAATAAGGAAGGTGAGGGAACATGCAGATGGATCGGAAAGACCCACTCTATTACAGAACAAAACCAAAAATAATGGACAGTCAGACAGAATGATCCTAGTCATGACATATTCAGTACATTCATCTTTGTTTTCCAATATAGTGAACAAACATTGGGGGTTATTAGCAATGGACAAAAGCCTTAAAAAGGTGGAAGAAGTTAAACCTAGGCTATCATATAGAAGGGCTAGGAGTCTACAGGACATTCTAGTCCATATCCATTTCCAAGACAGAAATGTGGAAAGAAATAACATGGGGTTGAGTAGGCCTAAAGGATGTTACAAATGCAACAATTGCATTTTTTGCAAGCATGTTATGGTGGGGAATGTGTTTCAGACAGTTAACAATGCCAAGATTTATGATATCAGATGGAAGATAACCTGTAACACAACAGGCATCATTTATTTAGCTGTCTGCAGTTGCAATGCATTCTATATTGGTAAAACAACTAGGAGTTTTAAAATTAGAATGGGAGAACATCAGAGGGCTAGTGCTCGTAGGGATCCAACATATGCCACTGCTGTTCATATTCTACATAAAAAGAATCAAGAATGTGTACACATTTTCAAATACATGGCCATTGACAAGATTAACTCCAACCCACGGGGAGGCAACTTTAATAACCTAGTGCTGAAAAGAGAAACCTTTTGAATTCTACAAGTAAGGGCAAACAAACACCCCAGCTTGAATTCAAGCTTTGATCTGAAGCCATATCTGGAGGAAAGAAAAAGGAAAGGGGACATTGTTGTAACCTGAATATATTCTCCCCCCCCCCCGCTTCCCCAAGATATATGTGATAGACCCATAAAAAACTCTGTTAAAAAAATTCTGTTTTATATATAAATCATTTTTTGAGTCCTTGACTCCTTTATATACATATATTTCCCTTTCCAAAACTTTTCATCTCTGGACCCCCCTCCCCCCAGTAGTGTCCTAGCCTTTTATTATACAGAATCTGTGTATTTGTTATAAAAGCACTTGATGTATGATGTTATGTTTCCTTTTTACATGGTTTTAGATTTTAAAATACAAATGTTTGTTTTACATGTCTGTTTCCTATCAACTTGCTTTTTTAATTAATTGAATGTTCTTTATTGGTGTAATTTGAAATGTGTCATGATGATGTCATAGACTGAATACTATTTAACATGCTCAGTCACTTTCATGCCTTAGCTTTTGAGAAAGGGTTCAGTTGGGGACCAGAAACTGGTTTAGCAGGCAGAAATGTTGCCGTGTGTCTTTTATAGCTATTAAAGCTTTTTATATTTACACAGTTGTTAGCGTCATATGTAGTGGTGTGTGCCTGGTTTGTATCAGTGTAAATGCTTTCTTTAGCCAGACCACCACAGCCTAGTGCGAACTCTTTCCTTTGATGTGTATGCCTTTTTGTACACTTGCATTTTGCTGTCATTATTGTATCTCTGTATTTCCCTTTGCACCTTTCCCCAGGTTGCCCTTGAAAAGGGGACATTCTGTCTTTGTGGGCCCACCCAGTTACCAAAATTCAAATAAATAAATAAATAAAATGTCAGAAAGAATTTAGTTGTATCATTTTGCCATCTAATATTGTGTAGGTTTAATATTTCGCAATTTTGTGTTACATAGTTGTTATCTTTTAAATAGTTATTTGTCACAAGAGTTAGAAATTTGATTTCTAATGGCAGATGTTCAGATTCTGGGTGATCAAGGACCTTTAGAGTTGTCAGAAGTTTCATGGCATCGATGTTGGCCCAGACAAGATCTATTGTTGAGACTTTAAAAGAGTATGCTCCAGCAAGATCACCAGAAGTCTGCCATTCATGAGACAATTAGTGTTCTCCGTGGCCTGTAAAAGGGTTTTACCTTGTTTGTTATTTTTTTTAATCTTTAGTTTGCGTTCTACGACTGATGCTTGGATTTATTACATTTAAACTTAGTAAAAGGTCCAAATGAAAGTTTGCAAAGGTGTTTTCCTGAGATACCTTAGCATTAAAATCGCAGATTATCAAAAGGGCATATGTACCATAATTACAGTATTTAATATTTTTCCTATAAATTTTGTAAATTCCATGCAATCATGAGGAGGAAATGCAATTTTTGTCAACAGGGGGATATAAACATTTAATAAGATGAGTTTGAGTTCAGTTGATTCAAGTAGAAGGGGAAGTATTGTTTTCAAATAGCAATTAAGGTACGTAACATTTATATTCAAAGATGTCTTATCATACATTGCAGTGCCGCATGGCACCTTCAGATAGTTCTAATTTTAACAGCTGGGATTGCACAGCCTGTATATCCTGAAAGTGGTGGGAGGTTCAAATCTTTGAACCATTTTTTCTGTAGGCATAAAATGTCGTTTGTCATTAAAAACTTTTTACATTCTACATCTGCTAACTTATGTGTTAGATACTCTATATTCCATGAGAGGATGCAGAGGTCAGTTAATTGATTTATCCTATTCCTTCTGTCCATTACACAGACTGGTTGTCAGGCTGACTTTTCTATTGCTAAAGTTTTGAATCTATTTTTCATAGTAACTTGAACTGTGCTACTTCTGAAGCAGGTACCCTAACCATTAAAGTACAGTAGAGCCCATTTATAGGAACATTTGATATAAGAACATCCCATTTATAAGAACATTTCTTGGATGTCCTGATTTTTGCCCATTATTTTCAATGGCAGTAAAGACCATTTATAAGGACATTTTTTTCCAGAGGTAGTGGTAGATGGTCATCATCACCTCCTCTGAGTGTACTAAGCCTAGGCTGAATCATCATCTAGTTTTCTCATTAACAGTCACTTAAGTAGTGAATGGGTGTGTGAAAGATGCCCTATGAAGAAGGCAACACGTATTTCTTCATACTTAGATGAGACACTGAATGAATTTTACAACAGTACTCGATTTGTCTGAGCAAGAGCTCATTTAAAGAACTATATTACACTACATTTTATAATGAGTTCTCAAAAAAAACGAATTTGATCCCAATTTCAGCATATTAAATATAGATTTTACATGGAATTCCACTGTTTTCAATGAAGCCCTCTTATAGGAACATCCCAGTGATAAGAACATTTCTGCTTGGCATTTAGGGTGTAGAGATGGGCAAAATCCAAAAATTTTGTTTGGTGAAATATTTTGCGAAATTCATGCATTTTGCAAAATATTTTGTGGGTGTGAAATGCGAAATTCCAGCAGCAAAATGTGGAATTTCACCCATGAACAGTGGGATTTTGTCACTTGTGGGTGTAAGTCCACTGTTTGCTAGTGCAATTCTGCCTTTTGTACCCGCAAAATATTTCGCAGAATGCACGAATTTAACAAAATATTTCACTCAGCAAAATTCACAATTTTGCTGGAATTTCACTGGCAAAATTAAATTTCACTGCATCCCTATTAAGATGTGCTTATAACAGAGCTCCACTGTATTAACATCTGTTATATACAGACCTAATCTATCTAATTTTGGTGCTGTCTTGTAAACTGCAGCAGCAAGTTTTGTTTTTTAAACATTATATCTATTTGTGGGCATGTTGTCATGGTGTTGTGAACTTTTATACATGCTGTAGTATTTCTGCCTAAGGGTGGGTTTAATGGTCTGGAAAACAATGCAGCCAAATCTCTTTCAATTTTACCAGTTGAATCATGCTCTGATATTCTCCACAAAAAAAGTGTTAGGGACTTGGAAGGTCCCAGCTGAATGTCTTAAGATCTTTCTGGCTGTCTCTCTGTATCTTTGCCCTGTGTGATTGCTGGTATTTGCACAATAAATTTTCAGCATGACCTTTTTGTTACCCCCATTGTGCACTACATAGGCGGAAACACGATTTGGGCAGGATGTGAAGAATGACAGCTGTACTGCTCATGAGGAGGTGTGGTAAAATGCCAATGTTGAAAATCTGGAGTGGAAATATTGAAAATTCGCAAACCTACGAGCGTGCGTGGGAACTGTGAAACGCACGCTTGTAAAACAGTCATTTTTAGGATTTTTTCACCAAATTTTCAACATTGCCATTTTAAAACCTGCTAATGAACAGTGTCACTTGATTTTCATATTTGTGTCCCACATTGATTTTCACAGACAATCGACTGCGCCCATTGTGCACTACATGTATGGAAACACGTTTTGGGCAGGATGTGAAAAATGACAGCAGTACTGCTCATAAGGAGGTGTGGTAAAATGGCAATGTTGAAAATCTGGAGTGAAAATATTGAAAATTTCACAAACTTACGAGCGTGCATAGGAGCTGAGCAATGAACACTCGTAAAACAGTCATTTTTAGGAATTTTTTCACCAAATTTTCAACACAGCCATTTTAACACCTCTGCTCATGAACGGTATCACTGTGATTTTCTTAATGTGTCCCATACATTAAGTTTGCACACCGACTGCGCCATTGTGCACTACATGGTCGGAAACACGTTTTGGGCAGGATGTGAAAAATGATAGCTATACTGCTCATGAGGAGGTGTGGTAAAATGGCAATGTTGAAAATCTGGAGTGCAAATATTAAAAATTCGTGAACTTACGAGACCTGCGTGGGAACTGCGTAACGCACGCTCGTAAAACAGTCATTTTGGAATTTTTGCAAATTTCAACATGGGGTTTTTGGGACCCCTTCTCATGAATCTGTCACTGTCATGTCATTATTCAGGCCTGAAGGGTGATTTTGTGCAGTGACGCACAGTGACTGTGAAATCACCCTTCGGGCCCGAATAATGCCATGACAGTAACATCATTCATGAGAAGGGGTCCCAAAACCCCATGTTGAAAATTTGCAAAAATTCCAAAAATGCCCGAGATATGCAATAGTTGAAACCCCTATCTAGCCCATTATACAGCTTACCGCATTTCCTCAGTTAGTGATCGACTTTGAAGAGTGCAGACATGTTCCTGGTCCACGAAGATCATCGTGCCAACTCGGAGGTAAGTATGGGGTGAGGGGTGTGGGAGGCTGTGCGCTGTGGGTGGTGTGGGTTGTGGGAGGGGGACTGGGAGAAGCGCCGTGGGACCGCTTTTGATTTACAGGTTTAAGAAAAAAAGACGCGGGACGCTTTGTCACACTGGGGGGGCCCCAGCATGGCAGAAGGATGGTTGGGGGGAGCCGTGAAGCCGACGGGGATTGGGCACCCCCGTCGGCAGACAACGTGGGACGTTTGCCACGCTGGGGTGGGCTCCCAGCATGGTATCAAAGCTTTGGGGGGGGGCCTGAGGCCTACCAGTGCTGTGTATGACAGCGGTGGTTTTCTTTGAAGCAAAGACCACCGCTGTCATACACAGCTCCCGCACCCATTGGTGCAGGACCGTCATGCCTGCTCAACGGAGCAGTGGATTGAAAGGGAGAGGCACACCTCCAAAGTGTGCTACTCTCCCAAAACGTTCCTTGTGCATGCGCGCAAGTGAACATAAAAAGGAGTTTGTTTATTTTGCCCTTTATACTGACTTCTAGAGTAGGTGTTATATAGGTTAATGTACTGTATATACTGCAGATACAAATCCACAAAGGTAGTACATCAATGCTACTACATTTGTTTCATCTGGAAACAGTTGTACAGTATGTTGTTTGGCTTACCTGATGATGACTGTGATTGTTTTGTAGTCTTGTCCTTTTGTTGCTGGGGGGGGAGTTAGGGTTGGAAACTTTAATACTGTATTTCCCTACTTTTGTGGGATTAAGTTGAACCATAACTGGTGCATTAACAATTTTTTGCAATGAATTTCCTTTCTTTTTGAGATAGTGGAATTGTAGCCTCATTCACATAGATCCCTTCCTCCCTGCACACGTTTCTTCCTAACTTTGTTTGTTTCACATTTTGACCCCCACATCATAAACTTCATTGCTAGAATGTGTTAAATCCTGTCAGAAGGATGATGTCCCAGAGTGGCTATGAAACCACCTTTTGATCTGGATTTGAAAGTTCTCGTCATCCCTGTTCATGAGGTAGGGTCTTGTAAAAAACATGTTCCAAATTTGGGACTAAAATATTTTAATTAATGGGCCACACTTTTTCCCATATAGAGATTCATGTATTAAATGCTGTAATAAACAAGTGTTAATTACAGCATTTAATACACGGCTCTTTGTGTGAGAGAAAGCAGAGATAAAACACAACCCCTCAAATAAAACAAAGTACTGGGTGCAGTTTGTAAACTCGAATTTTACACACACCCTCATTGTTGGATGGCTGCATAAACCCCGAGGGCTTCAACCTCGGGGTTTATGTGCCATCCAGCAATGAGGGTGTGTGCAAAATTCTCATTACATACTGTACCCCATACATTATCCTATTTGTAAAACAGCCAAGTTAAGAGTAAAAGTATGCGAGACAAAAATAATCACATTGTTACATCATGAGCCAGTATTGCACTACTGTACTTAATGTGCAACCCAGAAATAGTCTGGTTGCATATCAAAATCTCCAACCAGCCCCAAAACTGTTTTAGTATTTAGTTTGTACAGTGAAGCCCACTTAAGTGCACACCCTCAGGATATTGTAAAAGTGTGCACTTAACCAGGCTGTACATTTAAGCGATCAATTGAAAAAACGCGACCAACAACTTTTTATTTTACCTGTGATTTATTCAACAATGGTGTATGAGCTTAAAAACTCACATTAAGTAGTTGTGAGTCACACATACATATAAATTCTGTAGAAAATCTGTAATTTTCCTCTGCTTAGTAGATTTAAGTGCCAGCGACTGCACATAACTTTCAAAATTAAACAAAACGCTGAAGTCCTGCTTCTTCTTACTTAAAACAAACTTCCTTACTGTTTCCATGCTTGCTAGTGCCTCAGCAGCAGTAATCAGATCCTCGTCTGGTGCTTTCTCCTTATCGTCCTTGATTACCTGTGACCCACAAATGTCCCCACAGATATCCTCTTCCGTAATCTTGTCTTCAGTCTGAAGGTCTGAGTCAAATGTCAGCATACTCCATGAAATCATGGAGACTCATACCCGTGGGTAGATCTGGCATTGTCTCCTCGACAATCTCCTCTTCCACATTACTGGTGGAAACAGCAGTGTCTGACATAGAACAGAACCCTCCATTCCAATAGTAATTTGCTATAGTATCCTGATGTACCCTGCCTCATGCTGCACCAAGTATCTGGATGGCATCCAATATGGATATTTTCTTGCTGATCTCAGACACTGCAACAGGGGGCTCCAAAGTTGATGTAGACAATTAGCTTCTGGATGATCTGAAAAAAACAAAACAAAAGGTTAGCGCATTCAACTTTAACACAGGGCATAACAAGCACTGAAGGGCAAACGTACCTTAGCTCTGCACAAGTGCTTCACATTGTGAATGATGCCCATATCCATGGGCTGTATCAATGAGGTCATGTTGGAAGGCCGAAAGACCAGTTTCACATGTGAGAGGGTGACATTGGTGTGGGCACTGCAATTGTCATGCAGCATGGCAATTCAGCATCTTCTCTGGTGCATTTGAGTGTTTACTGTTTTCAGCCAGAGGGTGAAAATCTCTTCTGTCATCCATGAGTTGGAGTTAAACTCATAGATGATTGGCAGGGTGCTAACCTCTATCCTGTTACAACATCTGAGCTTCTTAGATTTCCCAGTAACAACAGGCTTAAGCTTTTCAGTTCCAGTCATGTTGGCACATAGCAGAACAGAGATGCGCTCTCTTGCTTTTTTACCACCACTCGCCGCATCGTGTTTAAAAGCCACGGTGCCTTCTGGGGTTGTCCTAAAATACAGGCCCATTTCATCACAATTAAAAATGTCTTGCGGGCTGTAATCGATCAAGATTTGGGGCAGAATGTTCCGTAACCAATTTTCAGCTGACTCGGCATCTGCATTCCTTTTTTCACCGTGGCATCACTTGTACGTGATGCCATTATGCTCCTTCCACCTTCATAGCCATCCATTTGTAGGTGTGAAGGAAATCTTTAGGATGTCAGCCAGATGTTGGGCTTTTTGGAGTAAAATCGGCCCACTGATAGGTGCATCTACAGCACGGCTAGCTGTGAACTGACACAACAAAGCTGTTTCCACAGTGTCACTTATGCTTGTGTGCTTTCTCTTGCACTCCAAATTCTCCCCTCTCTCCCACTCAGACATCAAACAGTCCCATTGTGAAAAAATACAGGAAACTGTTGAGACATCAATGCCATACTCCTTGGCAAAGTCAGTTCTTTTCACATTTTGTGTGGAAAGTCTCTAAATTAAAGAAACCTTCTGTTCCAATGTCAGTGTTCTTCTTAATCTTATCCATTTCCAACTGGTCTTCAGTGTTCTTTGGAACAGTTTCACAGTGTTACTGAGGATTAGTGCTGTACTGTACACATAGTTTAAGTACCATGTAATGGTCACTTCAATTAATTATGTTAATCATGGACATTGCTGTCAATGTGATGTTAAGGTGGACCAGCATTAAAGGTGGAACTCATAGATGTGCACTTAGGAATTATTTGCACCAGTTTTTTAATAGGATTTCAGACAAAAATGTATGCACTCAACCAAAATATGCACTCATCTGCCATGCATTTAAGCGGTATATTTAACATTGAGTAAACAGGAAAGAAAAAGGGGCTATTGAAAAACCGTGCACTTGAGCGGGATGCGCACTTAAGTGGGCTCCACTGTATAAAAAAATATTGAATGACACTAAAATGTGTGACCAAAGAAGTAATCCGGCAGAAAAAAACCCAGCATTTTTGGTGATTACGAAATACTCTTTGGCCACACTTCATTGTGCAACCAAAGAAGTAATCCAGCAGAAAAACAAACATGTTGGGTGAGCCATGAATTCTTGGATGGCAGCACATTTAACTGTGACTGAAGAATTTTTTGTGCATATCAAAAACTGAATTCTTGGGTCACACATTTCAGTGCGATCCAAGAATTCCATTTTTGGTACAGAGTAAAAATTCATAAGTCACAATTAAATGTGCAACCAAAGAATTAAAGACTCCTGACACAAGAATCAGCCATCTCACTAAGATGGCAGCACAAGAACTTAACAAAGTCCAAAAAAAAGTATTTCTGGACCAGTTTTTGAAAAACAAGCACCAGAATCAAGTTTAATGGATGCAGGTGTAGGAAACTTTCAAAATATGCCCATAAGTTTGTATTTTTGAATATTTTGACCCCCAAATTTTCAGCATAGCCTTCTTATTATCTCACCTCATGAACAAGGGTGGTGAACATTTTCAAATCCTGACGAACAGGTGATTTTGCAAAGCAACCACAAAATCACATTTTGAGCCACATTTATATAATTCCACTGCCATTGGTCATGATGTGGGGTCCCAAAAAGGCCATGTTGAAAACTTGGAGTCAAAATATGTAAAAATGACAAAGTTATGAATCAAAGTTCAAATCCCAATTGAAATTAAACCAAACATACCTGATTTTCTCATATCACAGTTGCTGGTTCCAGCAGCAAGATGTGTCTTTGATTGGAGTATGGATCTACACCATGGGAAGTGTTCAGGTGAGTGAGGGTGTGTGTCAGGTGTGATGGGGGTGTAGGGTAGTGGGTGCTGAATGGGAGGCTGGGGTGGGGTTGGTGGTGCGTGAGGGGGAGAGTTCGGCAAAGGACCATTTTCTTTTTTACAGGTTTAAAAAACATCAAGTGGTGATTTTCTTTATTTCAGGGGATATTCCTTTCTAACACTGAGGATAGACAGACAGATAGACAGATGGAGAGAGATGAAGACAGTCAGTGAGGCAGAGAAAAAAGAGGATTGCCAGCTCACTGCATGAACTGAAGCTGGCAGCATGACTCCAGCTGCAGCTTCATCATTCAGGAAAGTCCCAGTGTTGTCATACAGAGAATACAGGAAAATGTTTCCTCTCGCTACGCTGGGTGCCCTGGTTGCTGTGGTGCCCAGAAAAGGTTATTTCTGGGCATTTAAAAAACAAACAAACACTAGAATCTGACTAAACAGTTCCCATTTAGCTAGGTTCAGGTGTTTGTTTTTTAAATTACATAATTTTAATGTATTTTTCGTGTTTTTTAGTTCTGGGGAGGAGGATCAGATGGCAGCTGTCATGACATGAAACATTTTTTTTGGTGCTATGAGAAGCAAGTGGTGAGAAAACAAAAATAGTCTGCAACATGGAATTTGTTGTGTCGTATCAGAACATTATCCAGAAAACCCTACTGAGCATGCTCTGAACAGAAAAAACTACTTTAAATCCTTATAACTCTGGAAGTGTTTCATATTTTTTCATGAAACCTTCCAAAGGCACCACCTTGGCACAGCACGCTTCTTCCCTGAAAGTTTTGGAAAAAAAAATTATGTTCTATGTAGGCTGTACATGAGAGCAAAACCAAAAACCCATGTTAAGTATAGGAAAAAAATTAGATGTCTACAGGAAAATGACGTGTATTTTAGACACTGCACAAGCTCCTGTCACAAAACTTTCCACATATTTAGACCCTGCATCTTAGACAATGCATGCCAGATTTTAGCCAACTGCAACAAACTACATCAAAGCTATTAAGGTACAAAATTATGGGTTTAACATAGAACCTGTAGCTCACCCTAACTATATTGGCGATACTGCACCAGTAACATAAAGTAGAAACATAGGGCCCATTTCTCTAAGTTACCAGCATGGTGCAAGGGGCTTGTGCGAAAATGAATGGTGCAAGGTACCCCTTGTGCTAAGGAATGCCACCGGGAGCAATTCTTAAAGGCAGCCTGCATCAACTGCAGGCTGCCTGCCCCAAATGGGGCTTGTGTCATCCCTGCACCATGAAAAAGGATGCAACTAGGTGCTGGGGGCATGAGGCAGACTCAAGCTGCCACAACCCCAGACCTGCAATTCACAGAAATCTCCCAGAGGGAGAAATTCTAAGTATCCTTAGACAAGCCAGGGCTGGTCTAAGGGGACTCAGAAACTTCTCCCCTGGGAAAGATGCTGTTAGTAATAGTGTCGAGGGTCCCTCTTCCCCAATCCCCAATGTGCCCCACAATTACATTATAGACATATCTGAATCCCCAGCCAATCCCCGATATTTCCCACAATTAACAATATTACAGACCCCTGCCCAGATCCCTGATGTTCCTCACTGTTAAATATATATCTGATCCCCCCATCCCCGATGTTCTCCACTGTTAAGTATTTATTGAATTCCCCTATCCCCAGTGTTCCCCACTATTAAATATTTATCTGAGGCCCCCCCAAGCCCGGATTGCCAATGTCCTTGTCATTATGACATGTACAAAGCCCCTCTCATTGGTAGGCACTCCAGTGCCCCCACCCCGTCAGGTAGTGCCCCATCCCCACACAGAGCTGGGGACTGTCACGGCCCTCCTTACATCTCCATAGCTGGTCCCCGATTGAACTGTCAATGAGCGTGTACTGTAATGTGTACACATGCCTACACATTACAGTATGCACTGACTAACAGTTCAGTCAGGGACTGGCCATGGAAGTGTGAGGAGGGCTGTGCAAGTCCCTGGCTCTGTCTGGGCATGGGGGGCACTACCTGATGGGGTGGGGGTAGGGGTACTAGACCACCAATGAGAGGGGCTTTGTATGTATCATAATGACAGAGACATTGGGAATCTAGGCGGGGGCTTCAGATAAATATTTAACAATGGAGAACTCTAGGGATGGGGGGATTCAGATAAATACTTAACAGTGGAGAACATCGGGGATGGGGGAATCAGATATATATTTAACAGTGGGGAGAATTGGGGATCTGGGCGGGGGCTTCTGATATGTTTTTTATAGAGGGGAACATCAGGAATCTGGGTGGGGGAACAGCTTGCCATTGCTGCAAGGGGCTTGTGGCAACCCTTTCCATGTGCCATGTTTTTGCCACATGGGTTTGGTTACTGCGAGTGTGGGGACGTAGGTGCTGGGACCCCACCTGTACCTGACTTGGGATCAGGGTTCCTGGTGCATGGGGCTTCAGCGCAAGCTGCATTTTGCTGCAGCTGCACTGAATGCAGCCCCCTTTGAGAATCGGGCCCATAGAATTTGACAGCAGATAAGGATCATTTGGCCCATCCAGTCTGCCCGTTCCTCCCTATCTACACTTTTACCACAGATTGTACCCAATCTACAGCTTTTTCTCTCTTTCTCCTTCCTTTCCACTATGATTCCCTCATGCTTATCCCACGCCATGCATTCTTGAAGCCCACCACTGTTTTTGTCCCATCAACTCTGCTGGAAGGCTGTTCCAGAAGTCCACCACTCTTTCTGTGAAGAAATACTTCCTCACATTTCTCCTGAATCTACCCCCTCTAGCTTCATAACATGTCCCATTGTTCTTGAGCACCTTTTCTTCTGAAAAATACTGCCCTTCAGTACCTCATTTACCCCTGTGAGGTATTTAAAGGTCTCTATAACCCCCTGATTCCAGGGTGTACATATTGAGGTCCTTAAGTCTCTCCTCATAGTGCTTCTGATGCAGACCCTGCACCGTTTTAGTTGCCTTTCTCTGGACCACCACCACTCTGTCTACATCCTTCCAAAGATGTGGTCTCCAGAACTTGCCCCAGTACACTAGGTGAGATCTTGCAGTCTTTACAGAGGTAACACCACCTCTCTCTTTCTGCTGGTGACACCCCTTCCTTAGTATGGTAGAGAAAGGGGAGATACTGTTGATGGGGGACCTGAATATGCAAGATGTTAACTGGAGCACTTTTGCAGGAGACACATTCAAGAACAGGGCCATTCTTGATGCACTACAGGGGGCATGTCTCAGACAGCTAGTTTTGGAACCCACAAGGGATGGAGCAATCTTAGACCTCATACTCTAAAATGGGGACAGTGAGAGGATCTCAGATCTAGAAGTGGGTAGCCATGTGGGAACAAATGACACCAAACAGTGTGGTTCATGATAAACTCACCTACAGAGTCAAGCCTTAAAAAAGTGAGGGTACTGGACTTCAGGAGGGCTGACTTTGGCAAGATGGGAGAGTGCCTTAGAAAAGCACTAGCAAACAAGCTTGAAGGAGGGGTGGCGCAACAATGGGGAAACATCAAAACTGCCTTCACAGAGGCAACAAGCCTTTGTGTGAAGCAAATAAACAAATCAAAATGAAAGAAAAGCCACTATGGTTCTCAAAAGAGGTGGTGGGGAAGGTTAGGGAGAAAAAGATAGCATTCTGGAAGTATAAGGAAACACAGAATGAGCAGGACAGAGAACTGTACCAGTTAAGGCAGAAGGAAGCAGGGAGGGAAGTCAGAATAGCAAAGGCCCAAACTGAGGAAAAGATAGCTAACTTGGTTAAGAAGAGGGATGAAACCTTTTATAGGTACATCAGGAAGCATAGAAAGACAAAGGGAGGGATAGTGAGGCTGAATAGAATGGGCGGTGGGTGGGCAGAGAGGGACAGTGAAAAAGCAGTGATACTGAATGAATACTTCTGCTCAGTATTCACAAAAGAGGAGGGGGAGGAGGTACCTAATCCAATTAACAGCAGCACTCTGGATAGGGGGTTTATCCCAGTCCTTTAACAGAAGAAAGGGTTCTAAAAGAACTCCTAAAACTGAAGGTGAACAAAGCAATGGGGCCTGATGGGATTCACCCCAGAATTCTAAAAGAACTAAGGGGAGAACTAGTGACACCACTGACTACCCTTTCTAACAAATCATGGGAGGATGGTGTGGTACCTGAGGACTGGAGGAAAGTGGAAGCAAGACAGAGGCAGGAAACTACAGACCTGTCAGTTTGACCTCTGTGGTAGGGAAAAGTGATGGAATCACTTCTGAAGGAAATAATTGTTGAGTGCCTAGAGGCCAGTGGGGCACAGGACCCAAGGCAGCATGGGTTCACAGAGGGAAGGTCATGTCAGACAGATCAAATTGATTTATTTGACTGGGTGACCAAAGTAGTAGACCAGGGAGGGGCTGTGGACATGGCCTACCTAAACTTTAGCAAGGCATTTGACACAGTCCCACACAAAAGATTAATAAACAAAGTAACTAGCCTAAGAGTGGGTCCCAGGGTGGTAGCCTGGGTAAAACATTGTCTGGACAACAGGACACAGAAGGTAATTGCAAAACAGAGTCCACTCTGAAGAAAGGGGTCTTTGTAGTGGGGTACCACAGGGTTCAGTCCTGGGTCCAGTCCTTTTTAATGTCTTTATAAGTGACATTGCAGAGGGACTAGAAGGAAAAGTATGCCTCTTTGCAGATGACACAAAGATCTGCAACAGGTTTGATACATAAGGTGGGGTGGAAAGGATGAGAAGGGACTTGGCAAGGTTGGATGAATGGTCAAATGTATGGCAGCTTAGATTCAGTGCTAAGAACTGCAAAGTAATGCACCTGGGAAACAAAAACCCAAGGGAAGATTACACAATGGGCAGAGGAGATAGTAACAACAACAAAAATGGAAAGGGACCTGGGGGTAATCATATCAGATGACCTTAAGGTTGGCAAGCAATGTGAGAAGGCAGTAGGGAAGGCTGGGGTGATACTGGGATGTATAGGGAGAGGCATCACCAGCAGAAAACAGGAAGTTGTTATCCCTCTGTACAGACAGTTGGTGAGACCCCATCTGGAATACTGCATCCAATTCTGGAGACCCCATCTCTGCAAGGACATAAACAGGATGGAGGCAGTCCAGAGGAGGGCAACTAAAATAGCGCAGGGTCTGCAAGAGAAGCCATACAAGGAGAGACTAAAGGAGCTTAACATGTATACCCTTGAGGAAAGGAGGGAGAGGGGGGACATGATTGAAACTTTTAAGTACCTTAGTGGAATCAACAAAGTCCAAGAGGGTAGCATCTTTCAGAAAAAGAGATGTGCAATAACAAGTGGACACAATTTGAAGATAGAGGGGGGATGGCTCAGGGGCAATGTGAGGAAGCATTTTTTTCACAGTGAGGGTGGTGGACTCATGGAGCAGCCTTCCTGAGGAGGTTGTGGGGTCTAAAACTGTGGGAGAATTCAAGAATGCATGGGACAGACATAACTCTATTCTTGTGGGGGGTAGGAAGAAATAAGCTGTTGGTTAACTAGGATCTGAAGCTTATCCTGTAGGTAGGAAAATGAACAGACTAGGTGGGCCAAGCGGTCCTTATCTGCTGTCAAAGTCTGTGTTTGTATGTTTCTATACCCCAGCATCTTCCTAGCCTTCCTGATTGCCTTCTCGCACTGCCTGGCCATCTTTAGGTCATTTGATATGATTGCCCCAGGTCTCTTTCCTGCTTGGTGATCATCAATACCACTCAACCCATTATGTACTCTGCTTATTGGTTTCTGTGTCCTAGGTGCATTATTTTGCACTTTTTCACATCGAAATTCAGTTGCCATGACCTTGACCACTCACTGGGTTTTCTCAGGCCTCTGCTAATTCTTTCCACACACTTCCCCCCGGAGTGTCCACATTATTGCATATTTTGATGTTGTTTGCAAAGAGGCAGACCTTCCATCCCAGCTCCTCTGCAATGTCACTTATAAAGTCATTAAAGAGGATCAGTCCCACCACTGATCCCTGAGGCACACGGCTGGTCACTCTCCCTTCTTCTGAGTGAACTCCATTTAGCACCACCCTCTGTCACCTATCCCCTAACCAATTTCTTATCCA
The DNA here is from genome assembly GCA_016271365.2 of Neoceratodus forsteri. Classification (NCBI taxonomy): domain Eukaryota; kingdom Metazoa; phylum Chordata; order Ceratodontiformes; family Ceratodontidae; genus Neoceratodus; species Neoceratodus forsteri. Next base: position 862,434,028 of record CM057455.1, read on the forward strand.
GTTTATCACCTTAAGGCCCACTTCTAAGCTACCCAGCTTGCTTACTAGTCTCCTATGTGGAACAGTGTCGAAAGCTTTAATCAAATCTAAGTAGACCTCATCCACTGCTCCAGCCTGATCTAAATCCTTTGTCACCCAGTCAAAGAAATCTGTCAGATTCAGTTGACATGACGTCCTCCCATGAAACCATGCTGCCTCGGGTCTTGTAACCCACTGGATTCAAGATATTTCACAATCCTTTCCTTCAGCAGTGATTCCATTAACTTTCCCACCATCGATGTCAGGCTGACTGGTCTATAATTGCCAGCCTCCTTCCTGCTACCACTTTTGTGTAGTGGGATTACATCCATCCTCCTCCAGTCCTCCGGAACCAGTCCTGTTTCCAGTGAAATGCTAAACTGGACTGTCAGAGGTGCAGCTAGTATTTACCCAAGCTCTCTCACTACCCTTGGATACACCCCATCTTTCCCCATTGCTTTGTCCTACTTCAGATTAGCGAGTCCCTTCAGGACTCTCTCCTCCAAAAACAGACTAGTGTCCACCTCCCTTCCTCCCTCCAAAGCTTCTGTTACTTTTTTGTGCACCTCTTCCTCTCCTTCCTCTGTGATAACTGAATAAAAGTATTTGTTCAGGTTTTTTTATGCCTTTTCCTGGTCTCCCTCTGCACAGTCCCACCCCTTCCCTTTTTAAACTGACAGTCCCACACCGGTCTTCCTCTTGTCACTTACATACCTAAGAAATGTCCTCTCCCCTTTCATTACATCTTGGGCTATTCTCTCTTCAGTTTTCACCTTTGCACTCCTTACTGTTTTTCCTGCTTCCCTCTGTTCCCTTGATATCGCTCCCTATCCTCCTCCATCCATACCTCCATGTACCTTTTGAATGTTGCCCTTTTAACCTTTACCTTTGCAGCCACCTCTTTTGAGAACCATAGCAGTCTCTTTTTCCTTTTCCTCACTTGTCAGATGCAGAGGTTTGTTACCTTCACTGTACTCCCTTTTGGCTTTGCCTACTGTTCCTCCACCCAGCCCAGGCCATCCCCCCCACCATGTCATCCCCTGAGGTGTTCACCCATCTCTGTAAAATCTGCCCTCATGAAATCCAGGACTTTCACCCTTATGTGGATTGATTCTACATCCATCATTATATTGAACCACACTGTACAGTGATCACTGGTTCCCAGGTGGACTCCCACCTTGATGTCTGCAATACTGTACTTGTTTTTAAGTACCAGGCCCAGTATTGCCCCATCATGAGTGGGTTCACTGACTATTTACAGTCTCAAAGTCATGGAACACACCATCAGTTACATGATAAAGTCGACTTGGTGAATCGTCAGCCATTTTTCTTTTCCACTGTTGAGGTGATTTAATCCTGATGTACTAATAAACTGCAACAGTCTTCACAAATATTTGGTCTGGTCATCAGTTTATGTAGCTGGTGGTGAGTTCCATGACTTTGAGACTGTAGATTTGCTTTTGTCACACTGAACCCAACCTGTGCAGGGTGGCTCTTGAATCCCTGCATTTGTCACTGACTATTTACCTGAGGAATGCCTCTTGCAGTGAGTCCAGGATGTCTCTGCTTCTAGCTGATGCCACTGTGGGGAGGCTCTAGTCTACATCTGGCAGATTAAAGTCCCTCATCACCAGCGTGTCCCCCTTTTCTGCCATCTTGCCAGTGGCTTCCACCAGTACCTTATCTAATTCCTCCCCCAGTGTTGGAGGTCTGTAGATCACTTCAGTGCGAATAATCATTCCATTCCTCATCTCCAGGGTGACCCACAGTACCTCTGTCTCTTCATGTATTCCCTGTATCTCTGTTGCCTTTATGCTTTCCCTCACATAAAGCACCACACCCACTCCTTTCCTTCTGCCCAGTTCTTCTTGAACAGAGTATAATCTGGTATGGCCATGTCCCAGTCAAGGTTTTCAGTGCACCATAACTCGTAATGGCCACACTATCCAGGTTGGCCTCTACCATGATGGCCTCTAGGTCTGGAATCTTATTTCCTAGACTTCTAGCATTCACACACATGGCCTTCCACATTTTGTTTTCACTCTGCTTGTTGCCCCCCTTTTTTCCTTTTTGCAGTCCCTCCTTCCCCACTCTCTTTTTAATGCTCCCGTTCCCTTCCCCCTTTATCTCTACCACCCTGCTTCTTATACTAATGTGCACCCTGGGAGATTCCTCTCCTCTCCTCTTGTGCTCTCCTTACTCTCTACTTCAGCCTGTGTAGGGTCAGTTTCTGCCTCCCCAATTCCTTTCACCACTGTCCTCAGCTAGTTTAAATGTTCATCAAAGTAACATTTAAACCATCCACTAAGAACAGCGGTTCCCCTCCCAGATTGATGCAGTACATCACCCCTGTTTAGGCCTTTATCTTCCCAGCTGGGTCTCCAGTCCCCAGTGTAGCCAAATCCTTCCTCTCTGCACCATTCCTTCCTTCAGCAATGTGTTGAAGCTCCTGGAACAGAGATCCTTCTCTTTTCCTCTGTCATATGTAGGCAGCACCTCAACAAAAGCCACTGAGGGATCTACCTGTCTAAGACTTTTCCCCAGCTCCCTAAACTCCCCCATACTATCTCAGCCCCTTCCCTAACCAGGTCATTAGTTCCCTGGTGGACAATGATATCCATCTCTCCCTCCCATCCTGCTGCCCTAATGATCCTCAGGATCTGCTTCCCATCCCTGTGGGCTGTGGCACTGGGTAGTCACCTAACCTTCCTTTCCCCCTTTTCCTATTTCCAAATCTATCCCCCTCACAATTAAGACCCCCACCAGAAGTTGCTTCCACCTCCTTTGGGGTCCTCTTCCTCCCTCCTTGAGGTATCCACTATGGAGGGCCCTCCCTAGCCACTACCACATGTGCCTCCTCCTGGCAGTCCTACCCTACCAGAGTGGTGTAGGAATTATATAGTGGTACAGGCTGAGGAATGTGCCTCTGTCTCACCAGCCCAACCTTTTCAAAGCCCACCATAGTCCAGTCTACACTCCTTCTTGGCATTATCTGAGCTAATGACGGCAGACTTAGTGACCCCTGGGTTGGGGAAGAGGTCCACCAAATCCTAGCCAACTTGGCCTAGAGCCTTGTTATCTCCTTCCTCAACCCAGAGAGGTGTGTGCAGATGGGGCAGCACTGCAGTCTCCAGAAGGTCTCTCTGCAGTTACAGAATAATGTATGTTGCAGTATAATATATAGTGGTCTAGGGCAGTAACTGAGTAAGCCAGATCAAGAAAATAAGAAAGAAAACTCCTTCCTTGTGGAATAATTCTTATTATAACACCAAGGTCCCAAATAAGGTTAACAGTTTTAGTTTCATACAGGATCATGTTGATGAAAAGGATGTGACCAGGCTGGAAATATGTTGCAGTTTCTCAAAATGGAGATGAGCTTCTATACTGATGGACTCTACTGCAGTTCAGTGCCTAGACATTCCAAAGTTGTTGCTGGGCCTTGAGTTTTATCATCAGCTAGGAATATTGAGAGGAGAAGAAAACAAACAATGAAGACAGGTGATGCTGGCAGAAGAAGAATGAATCTGGAGTGTTCACAAGAAGGAAGTCATCTAGAAGATGCAAATTGAATGGGCATCTCTAATACATTCAAAAGGGCCAGCTCAGTGAGCTTGAGAAGGTGTAAAAAAGGCTATCACTGCTTTTACATCTGAAGTTTAAACCAACTGTGAAATAATATGATTTTTTCCAAGATATCCCATGATCATGCTATAACAAATGAGGTATACTGTAAGTAGAGGTTTGAAAGGATCTGTAATTTCTGCTTTAGTTCACCAGACCCCAGGTCTGGTGATTTTAATAAATTTGATTGCATCATCAATGTGCACATAGGCAAATGAATAGTCTTCTGATGGAATCAAAAAATTGATATTTAGATCCTTGGTAAACTGAGGGGCTGATAAACTGATGATAAGATGTTTCTTTCCAGAATTTTTTTTTTTTACTTTTTAGGACTTTTAACACAGTGTCTGAATTTATAGTAGTAAGATCTTTTGTAATACTGAGCAGAGCATTTTGAAAGTGAATGTGAAACTTTTTGTACCTGTTACAAATTAATATCATAACTATTACTGGTGATTGTTATTTATTATTGTGCCAGATGTTTTATATACCCCGCTGTCGCACTTCTCTGAGACAAAGGTCCTTTGTCTACCATACCTCGCTATGGATGAACTCGCTGCACCATGACATCACATCAGCATCCACCTTGGGCTCCTTCAAAGTTAAACTTAAGCAACAGCTAGTTGCTGATGCCAGATGTGACTGCTTCCAATAACCTTCTTTCTTGTGAACAGCACTTATTCTAACCTTATGCTATCCTGACCTTGTGCATAACTGTTCTCAGCATGTAAATAACTGATCTAAGTTGCTAATCATTCTCCTTCTCATTTCCTCTTGATCCCTTCCACTCTTTCCCCTCACCCCTCTATGGCTTTCCCTTTATCCCCCGCCCCTCTGTTATATCTTCTGAGCTCCCTTGCTCACTTTAAAATGCTTTGTCCCATACCTTCTCACCTCTGACGAGGCCCCTGGGCTGATGCCATCCCTTACCTTGTTGATTATTAGATATTAGGTTGAGTATGTTCTCATTTTGTTGTAAAGGGTCGTTTCATAAGACCCCACCCCCTCTAATATGACCTTTTAAATTCCAGGTTTTAATCAAATATGCACCATGGCATACATTGTACAATGCTACATGTATTGGAACTTCTCTAGTTATACACTCTTGTAATGTCTTGTATAATTCCTTGTTTTGTTTGTACTCCATCTCATACTTTCCCAATAAGTATTGTTCGTCTGATGTGGAACCTATGAAATGAGCTTGTTCTCAAAGGTGTTATCCAAAATTTCAATAAATAAATAAAAATGTATGTTATATATTGTTTCTTGTAAGTAATCTAAATTTCCATATTTTGTAACTTTTTTGTAACAAGAACCCCATTGGAAATTAGCTCTGTTCAATTGGGTATTTGCTCAATCGGGGCTTTGAGAAACCTCAGAAGTGAGTGAGACCCATTAGGGACACGTGTTCCCACTCTGGTGTGGATCTGGTGGTAGAGTTTGTTTTATACTGCATCTTATGGACTTTGTGCTTATTACAGAATATATATTTTTAATAGACCAATAAAAGTCATATTTTATACTGAAGACTTGGTCCAGACAGTATTCTTCCATTCAATGGGATATGGTGAATAAGGAGCTTATTTAAAGGGACACATTCATGTACAGTGGCAGACATAGTTTGAAAACCCATGAAAAGTTATTTTGATTGAGGTATTGGCCATACCTGTAGCTGGAAGCAGTCCAGAGATATAGATGGCTGAGTGTGCAATATAAATACTACATTAGTGCCATTCTTGGAACCTTATCATGTTAGTGACGATCAAGCAATGCCTAACTGCATTGAGTTAAGCACTGCTTGATCATCAATGACATCACAAGGTTCTAAGAATGGCTGTAGTGTAGTATTTATATTGCACAGACTCAGTCATCTATATCTCTGGACTGCTTCCATCTATAGGTATGGCCAATACCTCTATCAAAAATAACTTTTCATGGGCTTTCAAACTATGTCTGCCATTATACATGAATGTATCCCTTTAAGCTTTATGACTGTGCTAAGTGCTACTTGTTTCAATTGGATAATCTCTATTCATATGAATATTATGAATAAAACATCCTACTATTACAATTTTTGGGTTGTAATCACAATAGAACAGATACAGAATGAAGGGAAGCTGCAAAGGGACTGATAAGGAAGACTTTGGAAAGTTCTTTCACTAGTAATGTGTCGATAACCTCAGGCTTTGCTGTGGCTGATCTGAGATTTGGACATGTGACTGAAGTTGTAGGAACTGCATGGAAACCAGTATGAAACCCATCAGAGGCCTGAGATAAGAAACTGGATGAGAGGCTCAGATGGATGAGCAGAGAGCAACTGTTGTAGATAAGTGATATAAACAGGAGTAGATGGGTGAACTAAATGTCATTTATGGCTTTGGTTAGAAGCAGCGGTTCATGTTCAGTGATGCACTGGTTTGGAATGAGCCTCACCACAGTGGCTACAAATGTGTGATAGAGTACATGATGGTGTGAAGCAGGCTGTTTCATTGAAACTGTTGAAGATGGCTATCCTGAAAGAAATGCAGTTTTTTTTTTTTAAACTTCTTTATTGCAAGTTTTATCTTATCCAACAATATACTTACACACATATATCCCGGCGTTACTCCCTGGCCCACATCCCCAAACTGGATATGGCAACTATATACACCCCCACAACTATTTACAGTCACAGTTATATTTTATCAAGGCCAAAAGTTTAGTTCCGTTTTGCCTAATGCCACAATCAATACTATTCCTTGAAAGTTGGCTCTAATCTAGTCTAATTCTTAGCCCAAATTTTTTTAATAGTGTCATCCCAACTTTCAAGGCAGGTAGTATCTTCCTGGACAGAACTCTAATAACTGTGTCCCTAGGGGAGAGAGAGAATCCATCCTTACCTGCCAAAAATAAAAACCTGCTAATCCAGCTATAGACCATCTCATAAGAGTATTATGCATCATTTAATACAAGAAATATCCTATACAAAATCCTGTATTTCCATACAGTCTTATCCCCTTCTCACATTTTCCTGAGAGAGAACACCATACAAGCTAAACTCCTTCAGACAGACAGATCTGTGTCCGAGCACTCCTCAACTGTATTGAGTACACTGCCTCTAACACTCTCCATCTTTTATCATATACCTTCTTTTTCCCCTCTATTACCATCTGTCTTTTAAGTCTGTCCAAGACTTGCAACAGGTCACTAACCCATTGGTCATAGCTATAAATACTATCATTTTTCCAGTGCTGAGAACAAATGCTTTTAACCAAGGAGGACATCAGAGACACATGATATTTGGCTGAGTCCCTCACTACCACTTGCATGTCCCCCAACAAGCATATATCTGGTTTGATATACTAAAAGTAATTTAGTAACGGATCCATTTTTTGACCAATTTGAACCCACAATGGCTGGATTATGGGGCAGTTCCACATTACATGCAGCAGATCCCCTGATTCTGCTCCACATCTGAAACACAGGTCTGTCTGTCTGAGTTTTCTAGAACATAATTTAACAGGAGTATAGTAGATGTTTGAACAAATAAAAAACTGCATGGTTTTATACTTCGGTATAGGCAAGACCTTAATATTTTTCCAGATTTCCTTCCATTCAGGCCTCAGGGGGGATGACATTTTCTCCCAGTACACTATCTGAGCCTTAACTTCCAAGCTCATAAAATCCAACAACACCCTGTAAACTTTTGAGAGGGGGTGTTGTAGGGAGGTCAATCTCCTCAAATGGTCCCAAGTAATAGTATTTGTCCCCTTTCCTTATTGTCCCGCATAAATTTCTGCACTAGATTTGTAATTTGGATCTTTTTAAAAGGGTCCCATGCCCTAGCTTGCACTGGTAGTTCCACCTTGTCCTCTAATATAAAGTCTGACAGGATCAGGTCAGACAGTTGTGGTACCCATTGACCACTAATTACTTGCCCCCCTAGGCGAAGGTTAGGGTTTCCTATTACAGGCTGATCTCTGGTTCCCCTCTGCGTCTTCCTTTGTACCGAGTTTAGTAACTCCCAACACGCTTTAACTGATTTATAAATTGGTGACTGCTTTCCCCTTTCCGGCAAAGCCTCCGGGTCTATGAACAGCACTGCAGCGGGGGAGAGTTTTAGATTCTTTAGCATAAGCTGTTCAAGCTGAAGCCATGTTGGAGTGTATCCCCCTTCTTCGTCACTCCTTGTCCACTGCCACATTGCACCAAGCTGGCCTACAACATAATATAGGAAAAGGCCCGGAAGCTTAATCCCCCCTTAGAATAGGGAAGGCGTAAGACAGCGTGCTTCCTCCTAGGAGGTTTGGAGTCCCACAGAAATTCTGTAATTACCCTTTGAATACTGTTAAACCTTCCCTTCAAAATGCTATAGGGTGAGAGATGACTCGGGTATAATAATCTGGGTAGGAGATTCATTTTAATCAGTCCCAGTCTAGCAGTTAGGTTTAGAGGGAGTTTATTCCACCTTAAAATGTCAGTTTTAATTGTAGCTAACAAGTTACCCACATTTTTCTCCACCCCATCCTCCGACCTAGAAGTGATCCAAATTCCCAAATACTTAATTTTTTCCGGGGCCCAATTAATCTTAAGGTGCTCGAAGTCTGCTCTATGTGTATAAGCAGTAAGCGGGAGAACTTGATTTTGCTTAAATTTAATTTATAGTTGGATACCTCAGAGAATTTCCCGATAACTTCCAATGCCTTTTGGAAACTAGCATCGGAGTTATTTAAGTGTAACAAAATATCATCGGCGAATACCGAGAATTTGAGCTCAATCCCTTGAACTTCAATCCCCTGAACCCTGGGCTCCATATTAAGTGATCTTAATAAAGGTTCCAAATAAATATTAAATAAAATTGGTGACAAGGGGCAGCCCTGCCTAGTCCCATTTCGCAAGAGGAACTCCTTAGATAAATAACCATTACATAGAACTCTGGCTGTGGGGGCTTTATAAAGATTTTTGAGGCATCTGAGAAAACCCTTCGGGAAACCCATTCTCTCCATTGTAGAGAATAGAAAATCATGAGAGACTCGATCAAATGCCTTCTCGGCATCAAGTGCTATCAGGGCCATAGCAGATTTTGAGTAGGAAGCCCTGTATAAGATATGATGCATCTTTCTTAACGTGTCATGTGCCCCCCTTCCTGGCATGAACCCAACTTGGTCCTGACTAATTAATAAAGGAGCGACTTTCAGAACCCTGTTGGCCAGAATCTTTGTAAGTACTTTAATATCCTGGTTAATTAAAGCAATGGGTCTATAATTACCTGGTAGGTCCCTAGGTTTATTCGGCTTTGGAATCAAGGTAATATAAGCTTGGTATAAAGGAGGGTGAGGAACTCCATCGTTCATAATATTCGAGAATAGGTCCTTCAATAGAGGGATTATTGTCCCTAGATGGACTTTATAGAATTTTGCTGACAGCCCATCCGGCCCTGGCACCTTACCATTTGGGAGGTCTCTAATTACCTCCCTGATCTCCAGTTCCAAGACTGGGGTGGCTAATGCCCGGGCTTGCTCTAATTCCAGTTTGGGCAATGGTATCTCATCAAGGAACCTTTCAATTTCCGCCTCTGTACTTGTACCCCTCTCTTGATATATCCCTGAGTAATAATCTGCAAAAGCATCCACCATTCTCTGCGGTTCTGCAATAATCCCTCCCCCAAAATTCACTGCCAAGATCGTTCTTTCCGCCTCCCACTCCTTAATTCTATGAGCCAATACGCGGCCAGGCACATCCCCCTGCAACAGATATTTAGCATTTAGTCTTTCCAGCCAACGATCTGCCCTAAGGTTCAATATACTTCTATATTCGTCTCTTAGGTCCCCTAATTCCTTATCCAATTCTGTGCATGAACCTTCTAAAGGTAATAATGACTTAATGGCCCAACTGAAAATTCTTCCCATGCTCTATTCAATTTATTCCACCTAGAGGTATACTCCTGTGCCATTCCTGCATATAATACCTTACAAGCAGGCCAAGCTAGTTTCTTGTCCACTAGTGTTGGGATTTGAGCTTGAATGATCCCCTTAAGTGCATCCTCTAGTTTAGACACCATACTGTCCACCGCAAATATCCCTTCATCCAGTCGCCATCGAAATGGCCTTGGGGGAATGTTGTCCAGTTCCCATAGCAACTGGATCGGCGAATGGTCAGATAATACTCTGTTATAAGTATTCAACCATTTGATACCTCTCAGCACTTCCCTCTTAACCACGAAAAAGTCAATCCTAGTATGCGTCTTATGGACCCTGGGGTAAAAGGTCATCTCTGTATCCCCATTCTTGTACATTCTATATGGATCTACTAATGCTGCTGCTTCCAAAAATCTATTTAAAGCTCTCTTCGGGGGAGTAGGTGGTTTGTTGGAGGCAGGGTTCCTATCCATCCTGTTATCAAAGCAGATATTTCAGTCACCTGCCATGATAAGTGGGCTATGGGAGAGCGTAATAATATCAGCTTCCAATGAAGCAAAGAATTCTGACTTAGCTGGAGTAGGGCCATAAATTGAAGCACAAGAAAATGGGCATCCCAGGATCGAACCCATCACATCTAACCCCCTACCATCCTCTCTTGACTGGGTTCGTTCGACTACATATGGGCACGTTTTCCTGATTAATAGTGCCACTCCCCCCGACATTTTCATTTTCCCAACTCCTACTACCTTGCCTACCCATCCCCTCTTAAGAAGATATAATTCCTCAGTCAGTAAGTGAGTTTCTTGGAGTGCAGCAATATGCACCCCCAATTGATTTATATACTGCAGTATAACCAATCTTTTTTTCCTCCCCCTGAGACCTTTCACATTCCATGAAAGAAATTGAAGTGTTACCATCTTCTGTGCCACAGCCCCAGATATTCACTCTCACATGTTGTGTCTTCTTTACATCATACATTATGGATTCTCTCTCACTCCTTTCCCCCCAATACCCCCCCTTCCTACCTCCCCCGATCCTTCGATCGCCTCCTCAATCCTCATGAAACGTGTATGAGTCAGCCCCCAAGATGTCATCGAACCCCCTTCAAGTCTCAGCGTATCGTCCACTGAGAGACCCCCCCACATTTCCCAACCCGACATTAAATTTGGATTTATCTACCACCTTCTATTGCTTTTGATCAATAGCAGAAAAGAAAGAGCTTAACGGCCCCACCACCAATACATAGCCCAGCTTAATAACAAGCAAGCAACCTTCCCCAACCTAACAGTTTACTCTTGTATCTTGCCCAAATAACAATACCCCTGAGGTAAGAAGCCAAAAAACCTCGCCAGAGGAAACCTAGGGGAAAAAGGAAAAAGGAGAAAGAGAAAAAAAAAGGGGGGTTATGCAATGATCCCCTTTTAGTTTCTCTAGGGTGATGTCCACCCCTTCACTTTATTTCGCTAACCCCTTCATCGAAAATAAAACAGGCTCCCCCCTAAAGAAATGCAGTTTGATGCCCTTATTTATCCAAAAAGATTACTGGGTTTGTAGAAGACATGTTAAGAGGAAGAGTCATGAGCAGGAGCAGTGCTAGAGGAAAGGTGTGAATTTAGGACCATGAGGGCGTATGAAGCAACAAAACAGGAGAAGGATCTAACTATGATTCAAGTTAAGGCTTGTGGTCCTGCAAAATGCCTATAGAATAACTTGTTGTTGAGTGAAGCCCAAGAAATACAAAAGTTATACTTCGATAGGTAAGCAGTGACTTTAGTAGAAAATGGTTTGTGGTAGCCACAGAAATAAGTTTCGTGATATCTGATAATTGCATGGTCAATAACAAGATAGAAATGGGAATCCAACTCCTCATGGATGGATGAGCCTCACGTACTGTTTCTCTATAAATACCAAAGGCTGCTATAAATTTGGCTATGATCAACAACTTGAGCAGATGAGCATCTTTGTCTTTTATAACAATGGAAATATCCCAACAAGAGACATGTCTGTTTTCTATGGGTTCATGGTATGAGATAAGTTGAGCTACGAGGTTCACATCCTTCCTTTCTATAAAATCCTTCCTGATATGATTTGGTACTAGATGGGTTGGATAGCCGGTGGTTGGTATTGAAATGAATTTAGGAGTCAAAGAAGTAGTACCTGTTGAGGGTATGGTTATAGACAGACTGAAAGCTGTTGAAGGACCTGGAGAAGATGAACCTGATAGTAGAGTCATTATGATTGGTTTAACTGTAGAAGCCTGAGGTAGGGTGGTAGGCATTTCAGAAGGAAATGGAAGTGCAGTTGAAGGTCTTGGATTTGAAGTGATGTTGGATGGTTTGGATTCTAATGCAGTGACCACAGAATCCAATTGTGATATGGCTGAAATGACTTGCAGGATGAGGTTGCGAAGCTCAGTCAGCTGGGATGTAGCAGCAGCCGGAGTTGAAGATATTGGGGTAGGAGAAGCAGTGGCTAGATTAGTCGACACTTTTGCTAAATTGATGCTAAATGTAAGTTAAGAAGAGGTTCTGCTTTTTTGTAGATGCTGAAACGGTGACGTTGCTTGGAGTGCGGTCACTAGCTTGGGTACGGTCTCTCCTTTTCATCCTATATTGAGATTTAGCAGCAACTTTCCTATCAATTGACTGAGGAGGGCCTGAATCATCATGGTCCAAAAGACTGGAGCATGTACCCTCACTGTTTGACATATGGGGCCGTAAGGAAGGAAAATAAACTGATATTAAGAAAAGCTTGTGGTTTTGTACCTATTCTGAAGATGTACTGTAACTATTATGTGTGGATGACCCCTGGCATCCCAAACAATGCTCTGAGGATGGGACCCGGTGTCAAGTACAGTCCAGACTAGGCACACAGCTGCCCAGTAGCACTTCTACAGGCCATTGTATTCACTTATCCCAGCAGCAAATGAACACAAAAGAGGGGCTCTAGAACCAGCTGCACATTAGCACTTCAATAGGCAATGGCACTTCTGTTACGTTGCTTGTCCCAGAGCAAATGGGCACAAGAAAGGGGCTCTGGTACCCACCAAAACTTGTAGGAGGTCTGGAAGGAAAGCAATGTCATGGAACACCTCCGCAGAAAATCTGTCAAACACAGTAGAGTCAGGTTACAAGAAAATGCAAGTTAGAATGAAATATTGAAAAGCAGCAAGAAAAAAAGGAGACCATAAACTCCTACAAATATCATGACAAACAAGGAAAATAAATTCATGTTAAGAAAAGCTTGGAATATTGAATCTGTCCTGAAAAGGTATCTGCTAGGTGCGGATGGCCCCCAACATCTTGAGCAATGCTCTGAGGATGAGAACCAGTTCTATGTATAAGTTACACAGCCACACAGTAGAGCTTCTGTAGGCCACTGCACTACCATTACATTGCATATCCAAGGAGCAAATGGACACAAAAGAGGTGCTCTGGTACTTGCTGTAGGATGTCCGGAGGGAGAGCGATGCCAAGGAATACCTCAACTGAAGATGTCCAAACTCAGCAGAGTTAGGTTACTAGACAAGATAAGCTAGAATGAAAGACTGAGAAACAGCAAGAAAAAGGGGAACATAAAATAGAAACATAGAAACATAGAAATTGTCGGCAGATAAGGAACTCTTGGCCCATCCAGTCTGCCGGTACGCCCTACACTTGTATTCAGCCTCTGACCCTACCTGGTCAATGGCTTTTCACCACTCTTACCCACCTCTAAGGTCCCCTTATGCCTGTCCCAGGCATAGAAACATAGACTTTGATGGCAAATAAGGACCGCTTGGCCCATCTAGTCTGTCCATTTCCCTACCTACTGGATAAGCTGCAGATCCTAGTTAACCAACAGCCTATTTCTTCCTACCCCCACAAGAATTGCCTTATGTCTGTCCCATGCATTCTTGAACTCTCCCACAGATTTAGACCCCACGACCTCCTCAGGAAGGTGGTTCCATGTGTCCACCACCCTCTCTGTGAAAAATACTTCCTCACATTGCCCCTGAGCCATCCCCCCTCTATCTTCAAATTGTGTCCACTAGTTCTTGCACATCTTTTTTTCTGAAAGATGCTACCCTCTTGGACTTTGTTGATTCCACTAAGGTACTTAAAAGTTTCAATCATGTCCCCCCTCTCCCTCCTTTCCTCAAGGGTATACATATTAAGCTCCTTTAGTCTCTCCTCGTATGGCTTCTCTTGCAGACCCTGCACCATTTTAGTTGCCCTCCTCTGGACTGACTCCATCCTGTCTATGTCCTTGCGGAGATGGAGTCTTCAGAACTGGATGCAGTACTCCAGATGGGGTCTCACCAACTGTCTGTACAGAGGGATAACAACTTCCTGTTTTCTGCTGGTAATGCCTCTCCCTAGACATCCCAGTATCCCCCCCACCGCCCTCCCTACTGCCTCCTCACATTGCTTGCTAACCTTAAGGTCATCTGATATGATTACTCCCAGGTCCCTTTTTATTTTTGTTGTTGTTGCTACCCCCATTGTGTACTCTTCCCTTGGTTTTTGTTTCCCAGGTGCATTATTTTGCACTTTTTTGCATTGAATCCAAGCTGCCATACCTCTGATCATCCCTCCAACCTTGCCAAGCCCCTTCTCATCCTTTCCACCCTCCCCTCGTGTATCAACCCTGTTGCAGATCTTTGTGTCATCTGCAAAGAGGCATACTTTTCCTTCCAGTCCCTCTGCAATGTCACTTATAATGACATTAAAAAGGACTGGATCGAGTACTAAACCCTGCGGTACCCCACTAGCAACCCCCCTTTCTTCAGAATGGACTCCATTTACTATTACCTTCTGTGTCCTGTTGTCCAGCCAATGTTTTACCCATGCTACCACCCTGCGACCCACTCCCAGGCTGGCTAATTTGTTTATTAATCTTTTGTGTGGGACTGTGTCAAATGCCTTGCAAAAGTCTAGGTAGGTCATGTCCACAGCCCCTCCCTGGTCTACTTCTTTGGTCATCCAGTCAAAGAAATCGATTAGATTCATCTGACATGACCTTCCCTCTGTGAATCCATGCTGCCTTGGCTCCTGTGCTCCACTGGCCTCTAGGTACTCAACAATTCTTTCTTTCAGGAGTGATTCCATCATTTTCCCTACCACAGAGGTTAAACTGACAGGTCTGTAGTTTTTTGCCTCTGTCTTGCTCCCACTTTTGTGAAGGAGAATCACATCCACTCTCCTGGGGCATGTTTAAATCCCTCCACTGTCCTTGCTCCCACCACCTCCGTTGGCAGGCTATTCCATGTGTCCACCACCCTCTCTGTGAAGAAAAACTTTATTGTGTTTCCCCTCAAACTGCCACCTTCCAATTTTATATCATGCCCCCTCGAACTTGTACACCTCCTATATTGGAAGATGTCTCCCCCCTGCACCTTGTTTATGCCCTTAAGGTACTTGAATGTTTCTATCATAGTGCCCCAATTCCTCCTCTTCTCCAGAAAGTATATACTGAGGTCCTCTAAAAGACATCTAAACAACATTTTGCCAACAAACTATTCAAAATTTTAACTTTATAAGGTGCTAAAGGAAAGGCTGATGTTTACATTGATGCCAACATTGCATTTATGTTAATAACATAAATAGTTTTGTAGCATCTGAAAAAGTAAGCATCAGCCTTCCAATATTTAAAAAAAACTGCTCTGCCTGTTACCTAAAATTGCTTCCAAATGTGTGAAGTGATGACATCATTGGAGCTAGAGGCAGAGAGCTACATGGCTCTCTATAGTGCTGACTAGTTCTGTTTTCCACCTTTGTTTGGAATTGTGTCACCAAAATTATCAAAACCGTGGTTTAATATGTGGATGGCTGATTTTGTTCTTTTTGTTTACTTTAATGTGTCGAAACTGTGTTGTAATCCAACCAACTTTCTCTTTGGAAAACTGCAGTACAGTACAACTCTTCAAATACCTGGTGGTCTAATGGTTATGTGATGTCCCGATGGTTGTAGTGAAGTTCTGGTCTGGTCCAATGCCAATAATCATGCTCTGTTGGTAATCCAGAAATACGCTTCTTTTATAGTCTTTTTTTTCCTATATGAACCCCCCCCCACACACACACACACAGCTAGCCCAACTGCCATCAAACAGTCTGCCATTCACACTCTGTCCTTAGTACTGTTTGGGCCAGGGGGCCACATATGAGCTTCGTAGACCCACAAAGAGAATAACACACTTCAGATCATAATTGTGTGCCTCAGACAGTAGCACAAACCTATACTGATATGCTTCATTGACTGGCACTGTTAAGGGATGCCTCCCAAATCACTCTCTGGTCCTCTTTCATCAATGTTTTACATCTGCTCCCACAACGAAAATCGGGGTTGATCACCACCCTTTTGCACAATGAAGGCAGTATGTGCAGTTCCCCATTTATTTTTCTGCCTCATTGACCAACAACTGTGTCCTCCTGGAGAGCCAAGCAATAAGTATTGGAACACACCAGAGAAAGTGCTGGTCATACCATCATAAGGGCTGTACATACTATGGATAACAACATTATTATGCAGGGGACATATATTAATGTCTTGATCAAATCCTCTTGACCTCCAGTATTGGTCTACCCCCTTACCTGTGATCAGTACAATCTGGCTGGACAGTCTTCAGCAATTCTCTTGTAGTCCTTGTCCTTGCCCTCCTCCACAATGCTAGTTGTTTGGCACAACATTCTTCTGGCTCTTGAATGTGGTATACACAGTCTCTTCAATACTGTCTTAACAAGCCTTGACAACACCCCCCCCCCAGGTAATCTCTCTACATTGAATCCAGGTACCCATTTAGGTGCCACAGTGCTACTCTAAGTATTTATCATCACTGTCTGCTCTTATCCATGGTCAAGTAGTGGTCATGGCGCTGGTAACTCCTAATCGCAGATCTCCCAGTGATCTGCTC
This sequence comes from Neoceratodus forsteri, assembly GCA_016271365.2. Lineage (NCBI taxonomy): Eukaryota > Metazoa > Chordata > Ceratodontiformes > Ceratodontidae > Neoceratodus > Neoceratodus forsteri. Next base: position 862,450,459 of record CM057455.1, read on the forward strand.
CCCTTCCATCAATTTTCCCCCGTCCCAGAACAGAGCTATACCCTACATTAATGGCCTCCTCAGGCCCCTTCTGGTATTCATTCTTCACTCCTGCTCCCTACATCAAAAACTGGTGAGCTCACCACACTTCCACATCATGAATGCAGTTAGTACACTCCCCTCCCCCCTTTTTTTGACATATCAGAAATAAACATGATCTTTCCGGTAAGCTTGGTTGATTGCAACAGGCCACAAGGGGGAAAATGGGCTTTCTTACCCTTATACGATCTCGGCTGCCTTTGATTAGGCAACATTAAATGACAGGTGCATGCATCATTGTGCACATCATTTAATAGTCCCAAATCACAGGTAGTCTAGACCTTATGAGGATAGGAAAGCACATTTTTTCCCCTTGTGCCCTGCTACTATAAGCCTGACTTACTGGAAAGATCATGTTTATTATTGAGATGAGAAAAAAATCTGGGAGACTGTACTAACTGTAGTCATGATGTGAATGGGTAGAGCACTCACCAGTTTTTAACGTAGGGAGAAGGAGTGATGAATAATTGTCAGGGAGGGCTGAGGAGACCATTCCTGCAGGGTATAGCTATATTCACAGTAGGGGGAAGACAGGAGGAGGGAAAGGTGAACAGATCATTATGAAATCTGAGATGTGGGGCTAACAGCACTGTGATCACTACCTGACCTTGAATGAGAGCAGGCAGCGACAGTATATACTTGGAGTGACAGGTCAGCACCTAAATTGTTACCTGGATTCAGTGTAGGGAGATTACCCTTGATGGGTTTATCAAGGTTTGTTGTGACAGTATCAAGGAGACTGTGTATATAGCATTCAAGATTCGAATGAGTGGTGAGCCAGCCAACTCACACTGTGAAGAAGGGCACAGAAAGGACTGGATTAAGAGGATTGCTGAGAACTGTCCTGTGGGGTTCTGCAGATCATGGGTAAGGGAGTAGACCGACGCTGGAGGTCGGGTGGATTTGTGAAAGGCATTAGTATGCCTCCCCTACCTAATAATGTTGTTATACTTAGTAATACAAAATCACACATGCCCCCAAAATGCAAATCACCACAGAATATTATGCTGGTTCAATTTTAAGCAAAAATGCATGGTGCCGAAAGGTCTCTCACACAGTTTGCAAAGGGTACCAACAGAAGACATAGACACGTGTTTCGTCCTACCAGGACTCATCAGTATGCCTCGTCTCTTTGACACCCCAATGGAATGAACCAACTACCCTAAGATGGTCTATCTGGGTTATGTTGTGGTGAACCCAATTAAAACAAGAAACAAATTAAAAGAGAAAGAACCTCTGTGTGCAAGCACTGAGGCAATGGTTACCCCAAAGGGCATTTGGTTGGGAAGCCAAGTTTCAAAGAAATACAAAATCACACAAGCCCCCAAAATGCAAAGCATCATGGACTGCATATGCAAATCACCACAGAATATTATGCTGGTTCAACTTTAAGCAGAAATGCATGGTGCCGAAAGGCCTCTCACACAGTTTGCAAAGGGTGCCAACAGAAGACATAGGCACCTGTTTCATCCTACCAGGACTCATCAGCATGCCTCATCTGTTTGACACCCCAGTGGAATGAACCAGCTACCCTAAGATGGTCTATCTGGGTTATGTGGGGAAGGACAAGGGGAAGGGAAGGGGAGGAGGGGTAGCAATAATAGTGAAAAACTTCACTGGCATAGGAGGAGTGGAGGAGGTGGAGGGAACTGTGGAGGCAATTTGGGTCACATTGATAACAAGGGTGGGCAAGAGAGTAAGAATGGGAGCGGTGTATAGACCGCCCACGCTGAGAGAGATGCTGGAGGAGAGTCTGGTGGCAGATGTGGGGAGACACTGCAGTTTGAGCAGGGGAAGGGTGGTGGTGTTGGGGGACTTAAACATGCCAGGAAGGACTGGGACACTATGACATCCTCGGTGGCCAGGGAACAGAGGTTGTTGGATGTCTTTCAGGATGTGTTCCTAACTCAGCAGGTGGGGGAACCGACCAGGGAGGCGCAGATACTGGATGTGGTCCTGGCAGACAGTGACCAGATTGGGGGCCTGGAGGTAAGGGACCCGTTGGCGGGTAGCGACTATGCCATGGTCTGGTTCTGCCTGGACCTAGGAGGGGTAGAAGGCTGCACATAGACAGAGGTAACTGACTTCAGGGGGGCGGATTTCAAGAAAATGGGAAGGGTCCTTAAGAAGCATTTGTATGGGATTGGGCCAGACATAGACGCTGACAGTAGGTGGGAAATCATCAGGAAGGGGGTGCAGGATGCTATCAGCACCTGTACAAGAGTAAGACAAAAATGCGGTAGAGCCCGTAAACCCTGCTGGTGGACCAGGGAGGTTCAGGAGGTGGTGAGGGGAAAGTAGGCAGCTTATAGGCATTTCAAGTGCTCAAGGAGTGAAAGGGATTGAAGGGAGTATGAGTTGATGGCCATAAGGGCCACTAGGGTGGTGAGGGCGGATAAGGCAAGGAAGGAGCAGAACCTGGCCAGGGAAATTAGGAGAGGGAACAAGGGGCTCTTTAGATACATTGGGGAAAAGTGGAGGATGAAGGGGCAGATCAGCAGGATTAAAACAGGGGAGGGATGGGCACAAGACCCGGGGGAGCAGGCTGAGGTACTAAATGAGTACTTCGCCTCAGTTTTCAGAAAGGAAAATTGGGAGCTGCATCATACATGGGGGAGATGGTGAAACTGAGGAGGGGGTGACCCTTACCGATTGGTGGGTCTGGGGAGAGGGGGGCCATCACTGGCAGGAGGGGGGGAAGGCAAAGCAGGGGAACGAGGTAGAGGAAGTGGAAATCATGGCAGAGAGAGCAAGGGAAGCCTTCAGGTCCCTTAAGACAGAGAAAGCACCGGGGCCGGATAAATTACATCCCAGAATGCTGAAGAATCTGGCGGATGTCCTGGCAAAACCCCTGGAGGAGCTTTTCAGCATCTCTCTGAGAACAGGGTGGGTGCCCCAGGACTGGAAGATGGAACATATAGTGCCTATGGACAAGCAGGGATCAAGGGAGGTGTCAGAGAACTACAGGCCTGTCAGCCTGACATTGGTGGTGGGCAAGGTGATAGATACATTGTCAAGGAGAGGCTAGGGGGTCACCTGGAAAAGTCGGGAGCCTGGATGATAGGCAGCATGGATTCATCCTGAGGAAATCACATCAGACAAACCTTGTGGAGTTCTATGACTAGGTGACAAGTGCCTTGGGCCTGGTTAGACCAGTGGATTTCCTCTTTCTTGATTTCAGCAAGACGTTTGACTCTGTTCCTCATGGGGGCCTATTGGATAAGCTGGGAGAAATGGGGGTGGGGAACCAGATGATCAGATGGATAGGAAGTTGGCTCCAGGACTGGATCCAGAGGGTCGTGGTTGGTGGGATAGTCTCGTCCCCAAGGAGGGTCATTAGTGGGGTCCCTCAGGGATCAATCCTTGGGCCCCTCCTATTCAACGCCTATGTCTCTGACATAAGGAAGGGTATCAGGAGTGAGATAAGTCTCTTTGCGGATGACTCAAAACTGGGGGCAGTGGTGGATGAGGAGGAGGGGAGGGAGGCCCTACAGGGGGACCTGGAGGCTCTGGAAAGGTGGTCTAGAAAGTGGAAGCTGAGGTTCAATACAGGGAGATGCAAGGTACTGCACCTGGGAGCCAGAAACCTGGGCCAAGTGTACACCCTGGGGGGGAAATGCTACAAGTCTCAATAGCTGACAGGGAGCTGGGGGTGGTGGTGGATGTCAAGATGAACAACTCTGAGACTTGTAGGAGGGCAGTGGCCAAGGCCAACAGGATGCTGGGATGCATCACTAGGGGGATCACCTCCAGAAGGAGGGAAACGATACTTCCCCTGTATAACTGCTTGGTGAGGCCGCACTTTGAGTACTGCGTGCAGTTTTGGAGGCCACACTTAAAGAGGGACATCGAACTCCTGGATAGGGGCCCAGAGGAGGGCAACCAAAATTATCAGTGGCTTGGGAGATGGGACCTATGGGAAGTAGCTTGAAGAGCTAAATATGTACACATTGGAAGAGAGGAGGGACCAGGGGGACATGATAAGGTCTTCAGGTACATGATGGGTGTAAATAGGGGAGGAGCAGTCAGGGTGCTCCGAAGGAAGGGGGGCAACTAGAAGGCATGGGTGGAAGCTGGGGGGGGGATTCAGGGGAGAAAGGAGGAGGTGCTACTTCACTGAGAGGGTGGTGGAGCCATGGAATGCGCTGCCCAGGGGGATGGTGGAGGGGTTCAACAGGGGGTGGGACAGGTACAGGGAAAGGATTCTGGAAACAAAGTCCTGTGCAGCGAGACTATCTGGGACTGGGAAGGGAGAAACCAGAGAGGGTGAGAGGGGCAGCAAGGTCAGCTCCCTGGGTGGGGCTGACCAAATGAGCAGACACAAAAGACCGTTAGGCCTATTCTGCTGCCATTTTAGTATGTTAGTATGTTGTGGTGAACCCAATTAAAACTGAAACAATTTAAAAGACAAAGAACCTCTGTGTGCAAGCACTGAGGCAATGGTTACCCCAAAGGGCATTTGGCTGGGAAGCCAAGTTTCAAATAAATACAAAATCACACATGCCCCCAAAATGCAAAGCATCATGGGCTGCATATGCAAATCACCACAGAATATTATGCTGGTTCAACTTTAAGCAGAAATGCATGGTGCCGAAAGGCCTCTCACACAGTTTGCAAAGGGTGCCAAAAGAAGACATAGACACGTATTTTGTCCTACTAGGACTCATCAGTATGCCCCATCTGTTTGACACCCCAGTGGAATGAACCAGCTACCCTAAGATGGTCTATCCGGGTTATGTTGTGGTGAACCCAATTAAAACAAGAAACAATTTAAAAGATAAATAACCTCTGTGTGCAAGCACTGAGGCAATGGTTACCCCAAGGACATTTGGCCGGGAAGCCAAGTTTCAAAGAAAGTAAGTCCAGCTCTTATGAGGGTATGAACAGCAGTTTTCCCAGTGTGTCCCAGTGCTTCTTTCTTGGCTCCCCCAGGAAGACATAGTTGTTGGTTAATGAAAACAGGGGGAATGTACATACTGCTTTCACTGTGCAAAAGGGTGGTGATCTGCCTGATGTTTATTGTGGGAGCAGAAGTGAAACACTGATGAAAGAAGACTGGAGAGTGTTTTGGGAGGCATCATTTAACAGTGTCAGTCAATGAAGGGTATCAGTATAGATGTGCACTTCTCTCTGAGGTACAAGATTACGATCTGAAGTGTGATAATTCTCTTTGTGGGACTGGGAAGCTCATATGCAACCCCTGGCAATAATAAGGACAGAGTGTGAACAGTGGACTGTTTGATGGCTGGTAAGCTAGGAGCGGGGGGGGGGGAGGTAATAAAGAAAAATGCTACAAGAGAAGCATATTTTTTTGATTACCAAGAAAGCATGAACTTTGGCGTTGGACCAGACCAGAACTTTACTACAACCATGAGGACAACACATAACCACTAGACCACCAGGTATTTGAAGAGGTATTCTATACTGCAATTTGCCAAAGAGAAAGTCAGTTGGGATTGCAACACAATTTCAGCACATTAAAGTAAACAAACTGAACAAAATTGTAGCCTAACATGTGTATTGATCTAAATAATCTGCATTTTAAGTCAGGGTTTTGATCATGTTGGGGAAATAATTCTAAACAAAGAGGGGAGAACAGAAATGGTTAGCACTATAGAGAGCCATGTAACTCTCTGCCTGTATCTCTAATGATGCCATCACTTCACACACTTGGCAGAAATCGTAGGGAACAGGCAAAGCACATTTTTTGAACTGGAAGACTGAAGCTTACTTTTTCAGAAGCTACAAAACTACAATTATGTTATTCAGATAAATGCAATGTTAGCCATCAGTGTAAACAGCAGCCGTTCCTTCCTCTCTCTATGAAGCCGAATTTTTAAATTGTTTCTTTCTAAAATTAGGTTGTTTATGTGTCTTTTAATCTCTCTTCATATGTTTTCTGGTTCAAGCCCTGTACCATCTTTGTTCCCCTTCTCTGGACTGCCTCCACCCTGTCAATGTCCTTACGAAGGTACGGCCTCCAGAACTGCACACAGTACTCCAGGTGAGGCCTCACCAGTGTTTTATACAATGGCATCACCACCTCCTGCCTTCTGCTAGTGTACCTCTGCCCATGCACCCCAGCATGCCACTGGCCCTCACTGCCACCTTTGTACTTTGCTTACACACCTTTAGGCCATCTGAAATGATAACCCCCAGGTCCCGTTCTTCCTTGGTGATAGTCAGCAACCCACCCCCCCATTATGTAGCCTTCCTCAGGGTTCCCTCGTCCCAGGTGCATTATTTTGCACTTCTTTGAACTGAACCTCAGTTATCACACCTCAGACCATTTTTCAAGCTTCCCCTGGTCACTCCTAATTTTCTCCAACCCATCTGGTGTATCCAGCCTGTTACAGATCTTGGTGTCATCTGCAAACAGGTAGACCTTCCCCTCCAGCCATTCTGTAATGTCACTAATTAAGACATTAAACGAGACTGGCCCAAGGACTTATCCCTGAGGTCTACATCTACAATTAAGGTGAGAAACAAAATCTGGAGGCAAACTCAGAAGTGCAGGACTTAATTGCAGCAAGTCTAGACTCAGGAACATAAGGAACAAATTCAGCTGGCAAGGCAAGGCAAATTTTATTTAAAAGACGCCCATCCTGGGGGCTCTGGGTACCGAACAATCAAAAGATCAATATCATACACAATAGAATATAATATATAACAATATCTCAAACAAACCAAAAAGCATCTACAAAACAAACAAAATTTATATAAACATTAATTTAAACAATGACAACAAATATTAAAAAAGCAAGAACTGACCTAAACAGAGATTCTAAAAAGAAGCAGGGACTATACAGTTCAGTCTGGGAAGGCCTGATTATACAAGAAGGCCTTGAGGTGGGCCTTAAATACCTCCACAGAAGGGACCTCCCTAACAGCTGGAGTAAGCGAATTCCACAGGACGGGAGGGCCGACACTAAATGCTATGTCACCTGCTGTTCTTAACCTTGTTCTGGGAATCGCAAGAAGGCCCCTAGAGGAGGAGAGGAGGGAGTGGGTCGAGACAGCAGAAATGAGAAGATCCTTCAGGTAACCAGGGCCAAGGCCATGTAGAGCCTTAAAGGTGAGTAAACCCACCTTAAAGAGGACCGTCCACCTAACTGGCAGCTAATGCAGTTGACGCAGCACCGGGGTGATGTGACAGTACTTAGACTGTCCAGTAAGCAACCTCGCCACTGCATTCTGCACCAGCTGCAGTCGGAGCGGGGTACCCCCAGAGACCCCGAGATAGAGTGCATTACAGTAGTCCAGCCTGGATGTCACAAAGGCATGTACTAAGGTGGGGAGGTCCTGCGGTGGAACTAGGGGCTTTATCCTGGCAATATTCCTCAGATGATAAATTATAATGGACAGCGGAAGACACCTGATACTCCAGTGTCAATCCACTCGTCCAGAATAACTTCCAGATCCCACACCTGAGGTTCTCTCAATGCGCTGGTGAGCCGAGAAAAAGCCCCATCTCTGCACCAGAGGCCAACCTATCATGACCTCTGTTCGACTCCATCAGAAGTACCTCCATCTTATCGGGGTTCAGTAGCAACCAGCTGGAGGTCATCCAGTCATTGATTCCAGTGAGACAGCTATTAAGCACTTCCACTACACGAGATGTTCCAGGGACAAAGGAAAGATACAGCTGGATATCATCGGCATAGCAATGAAAGTCCAGACTGTACTTCCTAATGATCTGTCCCAGGGGCAGCATATATACGGAGAACAACATCGGCGACAAGACCGAACCCTGGGGAACCCTGCATAACAGGTGGCCAGGGAGGAGGAGAAATTCCCCATCACTACCCTCTGCCTCCTGTTAGATAGAAAAGACTCAAACCAGCAGATGACCATGCCGGCAATTCCGCAGAATTCCCTTATGCAGTCAATCAGCATTCGATGGTCAACCGTATCAAATGCTGAAGCGAGATCAAGGAGAACAAGAATTGTCCCTTCCCCTTGATCTCTAGCCAGGAGAGGAAGCAGGGAGTGCAGCAAGATACCATCTATACTGAAGGACCATTAACCAGGAAATCAAAATACAATGGGAGGTAGACGGCAACAAACCACTGCAATAACAAGAATGCCCAGAACAGGCGAAAGCAGCAAGAAGGAGAACAAGTGAGAGCTGCAGAAGCAGCAGAGCAGCAGGGGGTGGGGGACAAGTGGACAAAAGCCAGGAAAAAGAAGTGGTGGAGTGGAAGAAGGGGCAGAGATAGAGCATGGAAGTGGCAGAGCTATAGAAACACACCAGGTGATAGATCCATGAGGAGCGAGAGGGGCAGAAAGAGGAGGAGCAGACATGGTTGGCAAGAAAACAGAAATGGTGGAAAAAAAATATTGCTATCAATAAGCTTAATTTCATTTCTATAAATATTTCTAGCTGCAACAGTTCCAAGGTTACCCCTTTTCAAATATTTTTTTTTACAAATGGCTATCTAGCCAGCCCAGTAGTGCAGTGGTAGGACTACCACTTACTGCACCTATGACCCAGGTTTGGGAGCAAATTTGAGTCACCAGGGGTCAGTCGGGGGTAAGAGGATCAAGTGCTTGATGTACTGCACTTTTCTCATGGAGTGGTTGGATCATGACTCCCAGAATGCACCTGACAGCTAGTGTAGGAGAATGTCAAGGCAGTTGGGAAGCTGAGAAGGAAGGGGGACTTGGACAGATGCACCCATCATTGCACATTGATGTCCCGGAGCAGAAAACTTGGGAGGAAAATCCCTTGCTGATGGGTTGAAGGATGGCGTCCTGCAGGCCTGGTACCACCAATTGAGCATTTTCTTAGGTCCTGCTTCAGAAGAGCAAGGGCAAGCTTCTCCAACCTCAGCACAAAGGATACATCATGGGGAACAGGAGGAAGTCCTGGAGATGGTAGGTGACTGGGCTGGGGGCTGACCAGATGAAGACCAGTAAGAAGCATGGAGGATATAAATACAATAATTTTATAAACAAGCATTTGTCAATGCTGAATGTTTGCTTGCTGGCACTGGCATTGGTGGGGTGTGCCTTTGGGTCATCAGGCATAATGGCCATGCCATTTCACCACACCCTATCCTGCAGACACCAAGTGTCACGGTATGCCTTGGGTGTTTGGCCCTTATGCTTACCCCAGTCCATCAGGAAATACGGTGAGATGGGTGCAGTATAGGAGAATGGGGTGAACTTTGGGGCTGAAGAGGCCAAGGCACACCTCGATGCCTCTCACTGGCTGCAGGGTGTGGGTTTGGGGTGGAATGGTATGAGCATTACAGGTGACAATCCCAAGTCACACCCCTGATGCCTGTCAGTCTCTACAGGGTGGGGCATTATGGTTGGAAACCCTAATGCCTCAGGCGTTCGTTGGTATTTTCACTCCAAATTTTCAACATGGGTTTTTTGTGACCCCCACCTCATGAACAATGGCAATATCAGTTTGTTAGCTGAAAGCTGATTTTTCACAGTGACTACGGCATTTGGAACCACAGGTGCGAAAACACATTTCAAACAGGATGTGAAAAATGACAGCTATACTGTTCATGGGGAGGTGTATAAAATGGCAACATTGAAAATCTGCAGTGAAATAGTTAAAAAACTGGTGAAGTCATGAGCATGCATAGAAACTGCGCAACGCACACCCTTAATCTAATTAGTTTGGGAATTTTTTACAGCAGATTGTCAACACAGGCATTTTGGGACCTCCGTTCATGAACAGTGTCACTGTGATTTTCTTAATCTTAGGAACTTCATTCTGTTTATATGAAAACTTGACATCAAGTTGTCATGGTTCATACTGTTGATACATGTGCATCAATATACTTCAACACATGTCATAAACTGTAGCGTACATCAATACCTTATGAGTACTAGCGGACCACATAGGAAATTTGCCATTGTGTATGCTGTAATATTTTAAAGAAAGAACTTGCACTGTAAGCAACTCTCCTACTGCAAGAGAAACATAGAACATAGAAACATAGAATTTGATGGCAGATAAAGACCACTTGGCCCACCTAGTCTGCCCATTTTCCTACCTAACGGATAAGCTGCAGATCCTAGTTAACCAACAGCCTACTTCCTCCTATGCCCCACTAGGACTGCCTTATGTCTGTCCCATGCATTCTTGAATTCCCCCACTGTTCTTGACTCCACGACCTCCTCAGGGAGGCTGTTCCATGCATCCACAACCCACTCTGTGAAAAAATACTTCCTCACATTACCTCTGAACTGTCCCCCCTCTATCTTTAAATTGTGCCCCCTTGTTCTTGCACATCTCTTTTTCTGAAAGATGCTACCCTCTTGGACTTTGTTGATTCCCTTGAGGTACTTGAAAGTTTCTATCATGCCCCCCACCTTCTTTCCTCAAGGGTATACATATTAAGCTCCTTTAGACTCTCTTCATATGTCTTCTGGAGCAGACCCTGCACCATTTTGGTTGCCCTCCTCTGGACAGCCTCCATTCTGTCTATGTCTTTGCAGAGATGGGGTCTCCAGAACTGCACACAGTATTCCAGATGGGGTCTCACCAACTGTCTGTACAGACGGATAACAACTTCCTGTTTTCTACTGTTGATGCCTCTCCTGATGTATCCCAGTATCCCCGCAGCCTTCATTACTGCCTTCTCACATTGCTTGCCCACATTTAGGTCATCTGATATAATTACCCCCAGGTCCCTTTCCATTTTTATTTTTGTCAGTATCTCACCCCCCATTGTGTACTCTTCCCCTGGGTTTTTGTTTCCCAGGTGCATTACATAGAAACATAGAAACATAGATTTTGACAGCAGATAAGGACCGCTTGGCCCACCCAGTCTGCCCATTTCCCTACCTAATGGATAAGCTGCAGATCCTAGTTAACCAGCAGCCTACTTCTTCCTACCCCCACCCCCTAGAATTGCCTTATGACTGTCCCATGCATGCTTGAATTCCACCACTGTTTTTGACTCCACAACCTCATCCGAAGGTCATTCCATGCATCCACAACCTCTCTGTGAAAAATACTTCCTTAAATTACCTCTGAGCCGCCTTCTATCTTCAAATTGTGCCCCTTGTTCTTGCACACCTCTTTTTGAAAGATGCTACCCTCTTGGACTTTGTTGATTCCTTGAGGTACTTGAAAGTTTCTATCATGTCCCTCTCCTCCTTTTGTTTCAGCTAGCATATTCAGCTCCTTAAGTCTCTCTCTCTATATGTCTTCTGGTGCAGACCCTGCACCATTTTAGTTGCCCTCCTCTGGACAGCCTCCATCCTGTCTATGTCTTTGTGGAGACTGGGTCTCCAGAACTGTACGCAGTACTCCAGATGGGGTCTCACCAACTGTCTGTACAGAGGGATAATAACTTCCTGTTTTCTACTGGTGATGCCTCTCCCTATGCATCCCAGTATCCCCCCAGCCCTCCTTGTTGCCCTCTCACATTGCTTGCCCACCTTTAGGTCATCTGATATGACTACCCCCAGGTCCCTTTCCATTTTTGTTGTTGTTAGTATCTCACCCCCCATTGTGTACTCTTCCCCTGGGTTTTTGTTTCCCAGGTGCATTACCTTGCACTTCTTAGCATTGAATCTAAGCTGCCATACATTTGACCATTCCTCTAACCTTGCCAAGTCCCTTCTCATCCTTTCCACCCCACCTTGTGCATCAACTCTGTTGCAGATCTTTGTGTCATCTGCAAAGAGACATACTTTTCCTTCCAGTCCCTCTGCAATGTCACTTATAAAGACATTGAAGAGGACCGGTCCTAATACTGAACCTTGCGGTACCCCACTAGTAACCCCCTTTCTTCAGAGTGGACTCCATTTACTATTACTCTCTGTGTCCTATTCTCTAGCCAGTTCTTTATCCAGGCTGTCATCTTGGGACCCACTCCCAGGCTGGCTAACTTGTATATTAATCTTTTGTGTGGGACTGTGTCAGATGCCTTGCTAAAGTCTAGGTAGGCCATGTCCACAGCCCCTCCCTGATCTACTACTTTGGTCACCCAGTCAAACAAATCTATCAGATTTGTCTGGCATGACCTTCCCGCTGTGAATCCATGCTTGCTGGGTCCTGAGCCCTCTGGCCTCTAGATACTCAACAATTCTTTCCTTCAGAAGTGATTCCATCATTTTCCCTACCACTGAGGTTAAACTAACAGGTCTGTAGTTTCCTGCTTCTGCCTTGCTCCCACTTTTGTGAAGGAATCACATCTGCCCTTCTCCAGTCCTCGGGTACCACCCATCCTCCCATGATTTGTTAAAGAGGGTAGTCAGTGGTGTCACTAGTTCTACCCTTAGTTCTTTTTAGAATTCTGGGATGAATCCCATCAGGCCCCATTGCTTTGTCCACCTTCAGTTTTAAGAGTTCTTTCAGAACCCTTTCTTCTGTAAATGGGCTGGTATCAACTTCTGTATCCAGAGTGTTTCTACTGTTTGTTTTAGGTACCTCCCCACTTCCTTTGTAAATACTGAGCAAAATATTTGTTTAGTATCTCTGCCTTTTCACAGTCACCCTCTGCCCACCTCCTCCTCTTTATTAAGCCTCATTAACCTCTCTTGGTCTTCCTTCGCTCCTGATGTACCTATAAAAGGTTTTGTCCCCCTTCTTAACTGAGTTGGCTATCTTTTCCTCGGTTTGGGCCTTTGCTGTTCTGTCTGCCTTCCCAGCTTCCTTTTGCTTTAACTGATACAGTTCTCTGTCCTGCTCCTTCTGTGATTCCTTGTACTTCCTGAATGCTTTCTTTTTCTCTTGAACCTTCACTGCCACTTCCTTTGAGAACCATAGTGGTTTCTTACATCATTTCATTTTGTTTATTTGCTTCACACAAAGGCTTGTTACCTCTGTGATGGCAGTTTTCATTATTCCCCATTGTTCTTCCACCCCTCCTTCCTGCCCATTTGCTAGTGCATTCCTTAGGCACTCACCCATTTTGGCAAAGTCAGCCCTCCTAAAGTCCAGTACTTTTGCCTTTGTATGGCTTGACTCTATTGCTGTGTTTATTGTGAACCATACTGTTCGATGGTCACTAGTTCCCTGATGGCTACCTACTTCTACATCTGTGATCCTCTCTTCATCTCCATTTGAGAGAACCAGGTCTAAGATTGCTCCCTCTCGAGTGGGCTCCAATACTAGTTGTCTAAGACATGCCTCCTGTAGGGCATCTAGAATAACCCCACTCTTTGAAGTGGCTGCTGCAACTGCACTCCAGTTAACATCTGGCATATTCAGATCATCCATCAGCAATATCTCCCCTTTTTCTGCCATTCTAAGTATTCTTTCTATCATTTCCTTGTCCATTTCCTCCCCCTGAGAAGGGGGTCTGTATACAACCCCTGTGCGGATTGTGGTGCCATTGCCTGTCTCCAAATTTACCCACAGTGCTTCTTCTGCCCCTGTTTTCCCTTTTGTTCTGTTGCTTTGATTCCTTCCCTTATGTAAAGAGCTACTCCTCCTCCTCCTCCTCTTTTACCCTCCCTGTCCCTCCTGTAGATAGTGTATCCTGGTATGTTTATGTCCCAGTCATGGTTTTGTGTGTACCACGTTTCTGTGACTGCCACGATATCCAGATGTTCCTCCTCCATCAAGGCCACTAAGTCAGGAAGCTTGTTACCCAGACTATGGGCATTGGTACTCATTGCTCTCCATTTTTTGATGGCTTTACCTTCTTTTGCAGCATCCCCCACTGACCTTTCTACCTCGGTCTTTTTCTCATTTAGTACCCTGTTTTGTAGGGAGAGGCTGGGATTTTTCTGCTGCTTATCAGTGCCTCCCCCCTTGACTAGTTTAAAAGCTTGCCAATGAAGCATTTAAACTGATTGCTCAAAAAACTTGTTCCCTTCCTGGACAGATGCAGACCATTCTGCCAGTATAGGCTGGTGTCCCTCCAGGTGGAACCCCAGTCCCCAATGAAGCCAAACCCCTGTGCTCCACACCATTTTTTCAACCAGTCATTAAACTGCATGGTGCAAGCACCGCCTCACTCATGCCATTGACAGGCAGCACCTCAGAGAAGGATATTGTGTGTGCTACTTGTCTTAGGCCCTCCCAATTCTACAAAGTCCTTCTGCACTGCTTTAATCTCATGATTAGCCAAGTCATTTGTCCCTAGGTGGACAATGACGTCCAGCTCAGACTCCCGTGCAGCTGTTCTCATGATCCTGAGGATGCGCTTCCTGTCTCTCCAAGCCATGGCACCAGGCAGGCACCTTACTTCAGTTTACCTGCTCCCCCCAGTTCTATCCCCCTAATAACTGAGTCCCCCACCAGGAGCTGCTTCCTTTCCTTGTGGTGTCCTCTGCCTCCTTCCTGTGGGCCTCCCTTGTGACAGTTGTCCTCAGCCTCCTTAGTCTCCTCTGTGGGTGCATCCATAGGGGAGCTATGCTCCCGCAGAATGGTGTATAGATTGTGGTGTGGAACAACTGTCTGGGTGTGCCTCTGTTCCACCATCCTCACCCTCCCTGAGCCCACTGTGGTCCAACTGCTGTACTTTCTTCACAACCTCTAAGGTAGTGGTGGTGGCTCTGGTGCTCCCTGGATGGGGGAGGTTCCCTTCCTGCTGTCCAGTGTGGCCTGGGGGAAGGTTCTCTTACAACTGTCCAGTGTGGCCTGAAGACTGGCAACTTCCTCCCTCAGGGCAGAGAGTTGTCTGCAAATAGGGCAGCCTCTCAGCCTCCAGAAAGACTCCCGTAAGACTGCTGCCCCACAGCCATTACATTGCACTACTCCACACATTTTGTGTGTGTGTGTGTGTGTGTGTGTGTGTGATTGGTTTGTTATACAGAAATATATATATGTATATTATACAATGTGTATGCTTATATTGTCAGTGCAGTGTGCTAGAGAGGATATGACAGTGATATGCACCTTGTACTCTTGAGGAAATGATGTCAGGACCCCAGGTATAAAGGAACTATTTCCAGGGTGGGTGGAGTGAGGGTGGGAAGGGTTGGGCCTAAACTGTGCCCTCACAAAACAATCAGCTAAAAGCTCTGACCCACCGCTGCGATGAGTGCCTTCCTGTCAGCAAGATGCCCTACGCAACAATTTGACAGAGAAAATACCCTGCTAATCAAACAGAGAAAAATCCACACATCCAAGTCAGACACAGGTAAACCTCCTCAGCCCCAAAACAGGCCTGGTGGTTCGTGCTCTGAAAGCTGTCAGCCCCAAAATAAGTCAGCTGTGCTTTAAACTCTTCCTGCACTGAAAATCTTAAGAATTGTAACAAACAAACGTAAACCTAGATCCACCTCCCTCTGTTGCTTGAAAGACTGTCTTTTCCTGTTTCACACTGCAGGTTTTGCTATGGCAACTCCTTAACCACAGTAACTTATTTAAAAATAGTTTAACTATCACAAACTCCTACGCACCAGTAAATTATTTAAAAATAGTTTCTGTCCCAAAATCCTAGTAGTCAATCCAGCTACCCCAAGGGACAACCAAAATGCAGTATTCAAACACTTGTGAAGTTACTTCCAAGATAAGCAGAGTTTGCAAGCTCCTTTTTCAACTCCTCAGCCACCTGTAATTTATTTAAAAATAGTTTAACTGTCAGAAAATCCTAGTAGACAATCTAGCTACCTCCAAGGATCTACCCAAATGCAGTATTTAAATCCTTCTGAAGTTACTAACAAGATAAACAGAGTTTATAAGCCCCTTCGTGGTTAAACACTAAATAAATATGTGAATAAAAAGCAATTACCAAGGGTAGTTAGTTTCACCTCCCACAGAATTAAGCAAAAGTGCACGTTTGTTGCAGATATCAAGTGCAATATAGAATTTCTCACACAGCTCACAGCTGAATAAAGAAGTAGTGTCCTTCCAGGTCAATAAAATGTGCTTTGATGCTCTAAAATTGCAGCCTCCAGTAACTTATAGTAATCTGATCTAGTCTGGATATCTCCACCCAGGGCAATTTGTTGACAATGGTTATGATGCAGCCCTTCCTGTTCCAATACAACACTTTGTGGTCTGAAAACAATGTCTTGCACCTAAGGCTGTCTGTGTTTCAATTCACACTGCAGGTTTTGCTATGACAACTCCTTAACCACAGTAACTTATTTAAAAATAGTTTAACTATCACAAACTCCTACGCACCAGTAAATTATTTAAAAATAGTTTCTGTCCTAAAATCCTAGTAGTCAATCCAGCTACCCCCAAGGGACAACCAAAATGCAGTATTCAAACACTTGTGAAGTTACTTCCAAGATAAGCAGAGTTTGAAAGCTCCTTTTTTCAACTCCTCAGCCACCTGTAATTTATTTAAAAATAGTTTAACTGTCAGAAAATCCTAGTAGGCAATCTATCTACCTCCAAGGATCTACCCAAATGAAGTATTTAAATCCTTCTGAAGTTACTAACAAGATAAACAGAGTTTGCAAGCCCCTTCTTGGTTAAACACTAAATAAATATGTGAATGAAAAGCAATTACCAAGGGTAGTTAGTTTCACCTCCCACAGAATTAAGCAAAAGTGCACGTTTGTTGCAGATATCAAGTGCAATATAGAATTTCTCACACAGCTCACAGCTGAATAAAGAAGTAGTGTCCTTCCAGGTCAAGAAAATGTGCTTTGTGTCTCTAAAAATTGCAGCCTCCAGTAACTTATAGTAATCTGATCTAGTCTGGATATCTCCACCCAGGGCAATTTGTTGACAATGGTTATGATACAGCCCTTCCTGTTCCAATACAACACTTTGTGGTCTGAAAACAATGTCTTGCACCTAAGGCTGTCTGTGTTTCAATTCACACTGCAGGTTTTGCTATGACAACTCCTTAACCACAGTAACTTATTTAAAAATAGTTTAACTATAACAAACTCCTACGCACCAGTAAATTATTTAAATATAGTTCTGTTCCAAAATCCTAGTAGTCAATCCAGCTACCCTCAAGGGACAACCAAAATGCAGTATTCAAACACTTGTGAAGTTGCTTCCAAGATAAGCAGAGTTTGAAAGCTCCTTTTTCAACTCCTCAGCCATCTGTAATTTATTTAAAAATAGTTTAACTGTCAGAAAATCCTAGTAGACAATCTAGCTATCTCCAAGGATCTACCCAAATGCAGTATTTAAATCCTTCTGAAGTTACTAACAAGATAAACAGAATTTGCAAGCCCCTTCTTGGTTAAACACTAAATAAATATGTGAATGAAAAGCAATTACCAAGGGTAGTTAGTTTCACCTCCCACAGAATTAAGCAAAAGTGCACGTTTGTTGCAGATATCAAGTGCAATATAGAATTTCTCACACAGCTCACAGCTGAATAAAGAAGTAGAGTCCTTCCAGGTCAAGAAAATGTGCTTTGTGTCTTCTTTGCATTGAGTCTAAGCTGCCATAAATTTGACCATTCCTCCAACCTTGCAAAGTCCCTTCTCGTCCTTTCTACTCCATCTTGTGTATCAGCCCTGTTGCAGATCTTTGTGTCATCAGCAGAGAGACATACTTTTCCTACCAGTTCCTCTGCAATGCCACTTGTAAAGGCATTAAAAAGGACCGGTCCCAGTACTGAACCCTGTGGACCCCACTAGTAACCCTCCTTTCTTCACTGTGGACTCCATTTACTACTACCCTTTGCGTTCTGTTGTCCAGCTAATTTTTTATCCAGGCTACCACCTTGGGACCCACTCCAAGGCTGGCTAACTTGTTTATTAATCTTTTGTGTGGGACTGCATCAAATGCCTTGCTAAAATCTAGGTAGGCCATGTCCACAGTCCCTCCCTGGTCTACTACTTTGGTCACCCAGTCAAAGAAATCTATTAGATTCGTTTGACATGATCTTCCCACTATGAGTCCATGCTGCCTTGGGTCCTGTGCCCCCTGGCCTCTAGGTACTCAACAATTCTTTCCTTCAGAACTGATTCCATCATTTTCCCTACCACTGAGGTCAAACTAACTGGTCTGTAGTTTCCTGCCTCTGCCCTGCTCCCACTTTTGTGAAGAGGAATCACATCCACCCTCCTCCAATCCTCAGGTACCACCCCATCATCCCATGATTTGTTAAAGAGAGTAGTCAACGGTGTCACTAGTTCTACCCTTAGTTCTTTTAGAATTCTTGGGTGAATCCCATCAGGCTCCATTGCTTTGTCCACCTTCAATTTTATTAGTTACTTCAGAACCCTTTCTTCTGTAAATGGACTAGTATCGACACCTGTCTCTAGAGTGTTTCTCTTGTTTGGTTTAGGTACCTCCCCCTCCTCTTCCTTTGTGAATACTGAGCAGAAATATTCATTCAGTATCCCTGCTTTTTCACTGTCACCCTCTGCCCACATTCCCTCCCCTTTATTAAACTTCAGTATCCCTCCCTCGGTCTTTCTTCACTCCCTAACATACCTATAAAAAGTCTTAACCCCTTTCTTAACAGAGTTGGCTATCCTTTCCTCAGTTTGGGCCTTTGCTATTCTGACTGCCTTCCCTGCCTCTTTCTGCTTTAACTGATAAAGTTATCTGTCCTAACTGGCCCATCGGCGCAGTGGTTGGATTTCTGCTTGTGATGCCAGTGACCCGGGTTCGGGAGCAGACTCAAGACGCTGGAGTGCTGGCCGGGGGGAGAATGACTTGAGCATCCCATGACAGCTCGCTGTCTCAGGAAGGGGGGACGGGGTGGGAGGGCCAATGCCCACCGCACTTGTGTGACTCCGGGCAGAGGCTCGGAGGAAAGCAAGCCCCAACTAGAAAGGGATGGGCGGCCCAGATGCACAGTGGACATCGACGTGTAAAGCCTTGACATCAGGGGCTCACATTGCATCTGGGAGAAAAACGGAAAAACATCTGTCAGCTCCGGGATGATGGGCTTCCTGGGGCATGCCTCCAATTTGCCCCTGCTCACTGACCACCTCCAGGTCCAACGGAATGAAGGATTATGGGGGTTCTGACCCCACCTTGTCCCCACTCGGGAGGGGGTAAGCTGAAGCTACATGGGGGACTGGGAGGTAGGTACTGGTGAGCAGGCAGTAAGAGGATGACCCCTTGGATGCCCTGAAGGGTCGGGGTCAGCAGGCAGTAGAGGGAAAAAGTACAATTTCAAAAAAAAAAGTTATTTGTCCTGCTCCTTCTGTGTTTCCTTATATTTCCTGAATGCTATCCTTTTCTCCTTAACCTTCTCTGCCACCTCTTTTGAAAACCATACCAGTTTTTTCCTTCATTGTGTTTTGTTGATTTGCTTCACACAAAGGCTTATTGCCTTTGTGATGGCTGTTTTGATTACTCCTCATTGTTCCTCCACCCCTCCTTCTTGCCTGTTTACTAGCGCTTTTCTGAGGCACTCTCTCATTTTCCCAAAGTCAGCCCTCCTGAAGTCCAATACTCTTGCTTTTGTATGGCTTGACTCTATGGCTGTGTTTATCGTGAACCACACTGTTTGGTGGTCACTTGTTCCTAGATGGCTACCCACTTCTAAATCTGAGATTCTTTCTCCTTCCCCATTTGAGAGTACCAGGTCTAAGATTGCTCCCTCCTGAGTGGTTTCCAATACTAGCTGTCTGAGGCATGCCCCTCGTAGGGCATCAAGAATGATCCTGCTCTTGGATGTGCCTGCAGCAAAGGTGCTCCAGTTAACATCTGGCATATTCAGGTCCCCCATCAACAATATCTCCCCTTTTTCTGTCATTCTAAGGATGCCTTCTATCATTTCCCTGTCCATTCCCTCCCTCTGAGATGGGGGTCTGTATACAACCCCCATGCGGATTGTGGTGCCATTCCTATCTTCAGGGTGACCCAGAGTGCCTCATCTGCTCCCTGTTTACTCATTAGTTCTGTTGCTTTGATCCCTTCCCTTACAGAGAGAGCTACTCCTCCTCTTTTACCCTCCCTGTCCCTTCTGTAGATTGTGTATCCTGGTATGTTGACATCCCAGTCATGGTTCTTGGTGTACCATGTTTCTGTGACTGCCACAATATCCAGGCATCCCTCTTCCATCAAGGCCACTAGTTCAGGGAACATGTTACACAGACTACGGGCATTGGTACTTATCACCCTTTAATTTTTTATGTCCTTACCCCTTTCTGCCCTATTCCTGTCCTTACTGCCTTTGCCTTTTTTGCATTTACCTCTGTCCTGCTCCCTAATGACTTCTCTGCCTTGGTGTTTACCTCACTAATTACCGTGTTTTGTGGAGGGAGGCTGGGATTTCCCTGCTTCTTTTCAGTGCCTCCCACCTTGGCTAGTTTAAATGCTTGCCAATGAAACATCTAAACCTATCACCTAGGATCCTGGATCCCCCCCAGACAGATGCAGACCATCGTGCCAGTATAGGCCTGCATCCCTCCACGTAGCTCCCCAGTTCCCAATGAAGCCAAAACCCTGAGCTCCACACCAGTTTTTCAACCATTCATTGAATTCCATGGTGAGGAGTACCCAAGCATCACCCTTGCCATAGACAGGGAGAACCTCTGAGAAGGTTACCGTATGTGCTACTTGTCTAAGGCCCCTCCCCAACTCTACAAACTCCTCTTGCACTGCTCTGATCCCATTCCTAGCCTGGTCATTTGTCCCTAGGTGGACAATGACATCCAGCTCCCTCCTTCGTGCAGCTGCCTCCACTATCCTGAGGATTCGCTTCCTTTCCCTCCAAACCGTGGCACCAGGCAGGCACCTTACCTCCCTCTCCACTTCCTCCCCAACTTCTACCCCCCAAAGACTGAATCCCCCACCAGGAATTGTTTCCTTCCCCTGTGGGGTCCTGTGCCACACTCCTGTGCGTTTCCTTTGTGGAGGTTCCCAGCATCCTCCTTGGTCTCCACTGCAGGTGCCTCCATAGAGGAACCACTATCCACCAGAACAGCGTATGAATTGTGGAGAGGTACAGCTGGAAGGATGCACCTCTGTTCCACCACCCTCTCCTTCCCTGAGCCCACCTTGGTACAGCCGCTCCTCTTTCCTGGCAACCTCTGAGGTAGCGGCAGTGGCCTTGGTGGTCCCTGGGTGGGGGAGAAGGTTTCAAAAATCCTAGCCAGGTCAGCCTGGAGACGGGCAACCTCCTCCCTCAGACCAGAGAGGTGCCTGCAAATAGGGCAGCATTGCACCCTCCAGAATGTCTCCTGGAACACTGCCACCCCACAGCCATTGCACTGCACCACTCCCATCATGTCTTATTTTGTGTCCCCTCTCCTGTTCTCTGTATGCTTACTCTCTCCTCTCCTTACAGCTCTCACCCTTCCTGTTCTGGGATAGTAACTTCCTGTATTTTTCAGTAGCCTCCTTCTGCATTGCTCAGAGTCAGACAACCAGCAGCTGGGTGTGGGAGAAAGAGCTACTTTTTTCCTTTAGGGTTGACAAAACTAATGTTTCTCTATGATCCTTTCCTTCCTACTGCCAAACAGGAAGTTTCTGTTGTCAGTCAAATCCAGTGGCTATAAAAGTAGAACTGGCTTAGGGTATGAGGGTGAGGGGTGGGATGGAGGGCAATTAGTAAGAAAAATTGTAGCTTTTTTAGTTAGCTGCTTTCTGCTCCACAAGCAAGATTTCTGTATTCCAATAGCTAGCAGCAGGAAGTTGTGATTGGAGTCACCTGCTTTTATACTGCCTAAGTCACACCCCCAATTAACCTCTCTCCGCTCCTACTGATTTAGCAAAGTAAGTTGATACAGTACCCTTCCAAACACAGAAACACACACTGACTTTCTTTCTTTTTTTTTTTAACCTTAAATGAGACCCTCTCTACTTCTAATAAAGAAGTATGTGGTGTGTAATTTGTAGAAGAACTGATTTGTAATTTCTGGAGGAGTAGTTTAAATTGGGTCAGCAAGGGGAAATGTGAGAGATAATAGACTTTAGGACCCAAAATAAAGTACTGTATATCCATTTAAGGGTAGAAGGTGTATAATTTAATTATTGGGCCTGGCAATTCTTTTTAATTTTAAAGAGAAGTAGCAATTCCAGCAATCAATTCACATTTGCAATCAGCTGAACTCTGTTTCACTAAAGTCCTAAATACATTTGACTTCCATTTTTTATTACTAAAGACGGTTTCTAGAGGTGGGCAAGCAAGAACAGGCTCAAGCCTGGCTTGAGCTTAGTGCCTGGCTTGGCTCAGCCTCTATACACGTCAAGAGCCAAGGTCTGGCCAAACCAGTTATGTTCAAAGTAAGCATTGTTGTCAGCTTCAGAAATTGGTGCACTGTCTGAAACTTTCAACTCATATGTAGAGAATGGTGCGCCGACACAAGGTCGACACCCCCACATGAACACCAGCACAGAGACAGAAATCACCTGTCTGTGGCGAGTCGCTGTGCTGGTGCAAGGAAGATACCGGTGGTGCATTTCCCAGTTTTGCATCCCCCACTGATCCAACTCCGACTCGGAGCTAGATAAATAGAGACTGGGGTGTGTGGGGGGCAGAGCCCCACACATGGGGGGTTCGGGTGGTGCAGCCCCCCGATAGACACACACTGGCGTCCCCAATGGCACAGTGCCGACACTAAGCATTGTGTCTGTCACTGTGGGGGATGTCGGTGAGAGCACTGTCACAACCCTATAGTAAAACTATAGAAAACAGCCTGCAGTAGCCAGGCCTTGGCTCATGTTTTGGCTCATAGAGCCATGTCAGACCCCTTGCTCAGCTCTGGCTTGACTCTAGGTGAAAAATTCCTGGCTTGCCCACCTCTAACAGTTTCATTAAAATAGGATCTTTTCCCCTTAGACTTCTTCTGTTCATGTTGCTTATTTGTGCCATGAACCAATTCATAATCCTCTGCCTTTGTCATCACAACCTGTTTTCTTGGAAATTATTCTGATGAAAAGAGCTGAGAATCACGATTTCCAGGCTTGAACCTTTATTACAGATGACATTTTCATTAAAACAGGATCTTTACCCTTAGACTTCATCTGTTCATGTTTTTTATTCCTGCTTGAAGTCATAAGTCTCAGCTTATGGCATCACAACTTGTTGCCTTTGAAAATGCTCTGATGTCACAAGCAGAGGATCATGGCATCAGGACAGGAAAAAGTGGCAGAAACTAATGTTGCTTGGTTAATATCTCCGTGGGTCTGACTGTAATCCATTGGATAGCAGCACTATCTGAGCAGGATCTGACCTAGAATCTGGCTGAATTTGGAGGTCGGATTCCAGGTTGGATCCCACGTTATCTGACTTCAGACCCAGGGATCCGATGTTGGGATCTGAGGTATCCGACCTTGATCTGGGGGGTCAGATCCATGGTTGGCTAGCACTGCTATCTGACCAGATCAACTATCCTGCCTAACGGCAGGTATTTGGTGGTATCCTAATTGCTAGGATACTATCTGAGCAACACTAGCAGAAACAGTAAAAGGACAAAGAGCCTGTTTTCAAATAAATTAGTTCAGCAAAAAAAGAGTTGAATGTCCTGAAATCCAAATGTTTTTGGAATATTATGAGATGTAAGCCCTGTACATGGCAACTGTAATTGATTTGCAGGAAACTGGCAAATCACTTAGATCACAAGAATTTTAAGGGCAGTTAGGTCATGTGTGCAAAATAATCAGGGATTACGTTCCAGCTCAAACTGGTTGCTTGAAGCCATGGTTAGTGAGCTGAGTGAGCCAGTTTCAACATCGTTTTAACTTGGAGGTGGGGCTCACTGCTTTAATAAGTCAGGCACTGTGTAAGCCAGTGGCAAGTGACCAAGGCAGATGGATGTGCCTGAATGTGTTAGGATGAACGGGACTGGACCATGGGGCTAGCAACTGTTTCAAACAGTGTACAGTAAATTACTTAGGATGATGGAAGTGGATTTGGAGTGCTACCAGGACATCAAGACATATATCATCCAGCCTAAACAGATCAGGGGGAATACATCTGCAGCCCCTGTGAACTGGTCACTGCTCTGGAGAGGCATATTGCCAGTCTGGAATAACACTTGGCTGTGCAGTGTGGGCATACAGAGGAAGGTTGGCAGGTAAGGGGGATTCTGAGGGAAGGGGTGGTGTGGTGGTTAGCATTTAGGACACTCATGGTGGAAAACACATCTGCTGCAGTCTCAGTGTGGTGCAATGTATACCATCTTGCTTTTTGGAGGGCATGGGATACATTTGCAACCAAGGCAATGTGGTTGATGCTCTGAAAAGGTGTTTTGTCATGCTGGGGTGGCAGCTAGAGGCACAACAGGGGCACATGGAGGCAAGCAGCTGAGGAAGGTTTGGGAGGGATCTGGGGAGAGCAGTTGGCAGGGACAGATAGGGTAGGGTAGGGAGGAGGAGGTCAGGTATTAAGACCTCTGGTGGTAGGAATGGGCATCTAATTAGGTTTGAGTGGGGGGATAGCAGGAATTGTTTTTTGGGAGCACCATTATCAGTGAAAACTAACAACAGATATCAGCTTTTGGCTGGACAGGTTGAGGTGGAGCTAAGAGGCAACTGGGGCTGGTAGGGGCAGACCTGGTACCAAGGCACCCAACTTGTTAAACAAGTGGACAGAAAAAGCTGGGATGAGGGGTAAGAAGATAGTAGTTACTGGGGACTCTGTTACTATGCAAGGGGGTTAGGTGGAGGAGGTATTGCTGGACCAGGATGGGAACTCAGCTGAGGTGGTTTGTTTTCCTGCAGCACACATTGGGCAAGTACGATCTAGGGCTAAGCAATTCAGCTGGGGAAGAGCAGATCATTGTCATCCATGTTGGCAAAAATGATATAGGAGCACCACTTTCAATGACATAAGGTCATTCATGAACTAGGGATGTTTGTGAAGGGAATGGTATCCAGAGAGATCTTTTTTGAGATCCTCCCAGTTCTTGAGCCAATGACGATCCCTTTTGTCTGGACAGCATTGCTATGACAGATGGAACTCTTGGGATTCACATAGGTTGTTATTACTGTCACTCACCAATTAGGTCAATTTGGGCTTGAGCAGTTTAACAATGAGGTTGATCCAATGAGTTGGTTGAATCTTTATGCTGCGGGTCTTCAGATCAGAGCCCCCACCCGAAGAATTTAACACACACACATCCCCCTCCCCTCCAGTGAAGTTAGCTCAATATCAACCTTTAAGAAATGTGAAACTTTCTATGTTCCTGTCAGTACTGAGCTGCTTGAGCCTGTTGCAAGTGTATGCTAATTAGGGGTGGATGTACTGTTCCACAAGAAATCAGACCCCCCCCCCCAATCCAGGGTTTACCCACAGACTTGGATAAATACATACTCAATTGTTCACATCTGGTTCCAAGTCTGTGGGCAAGCTAAATACAAAAACTGCAGCCAGCCAGGTGCCTGTTACTTTGTGCATGTGTAGTAATGCCTCCCCCTCCTCCTGACAGTGGTTCTGCCTCTGCTTCTGGGTGATGGACTGTGTCACAGTGGTGGGGTCATAGACTATGTGAAGTTTGGCATCAGGGTGGGTTAGCAACGTGAACTGCACCACATCAGTTGCTCAGCTAAGTCTCACAGGGAGGATTGTTTGCAAGACTTAGCAGCAACCAACCTGATAAGAAAGCAAGGAGTGTTGTCATGTGACACGGCTCTCAGTGGTTATACTGGTTCACATCCTGGCAGAGAGATGAGACGGTGTGAACGGAGTGGCCATGGCATCCTGAGACTGAGGAGAGAGAGATTGGACCAGTGCCAAGCCAAGGGAAGATAACATTAAAAACAAATGTAATTAAAACTTTTAAATTAAAACCTTGTGATAATAATGTGTACTGTTTCATGTAAGTTCTGGCCTGCCTCCTTGGCTATGCAAACATCTGTATTTAAATAAGTATTTTGAACTACTGTAATCTATGTCTTTTGAAACTACCTGTGATTTTTTGTACTTCAAGGATATCATCCAAAATGAGCTTGTCTCAAATGAGCTTCCTATTAGTTTTTGAAGAATAAAATATTTTACTACTACTACTTACTACTACTACCATTAAGCTTCTCTCTCTCTCTCTATAGGTATCACAGAGTACAGCATTTGATATTAAAATGTGCTGCTGGCTGAAGAAGTAGGAAGGCACTAATCCATAGTCTGCAACTGTATATGTGTGTGTGGCCTCTTTGTGATGCATAGGATTGAAAGAGAATTACTGGCAGGCAGGAAAAGTGGTTTAAAAAATTTAGAGGCAGATTATAGAAAGAAATTGTGTAAGAGATTGAGAGAGTCCAGCAGTAGTTGAGGTGGCTACCTGTACATGTCTGGGTGCACACAGCTAAAAAAAAGGGGTCTATAATCATTACAAAAAGCTTTTAGGGCTGGACAGACTGTTCTGCTAGCATTCAGAACCCCTCCCCGGTCCAGTTCTTACACATGGGCTCAGATAAATATGCACTGGGTTGTTCAAGTCCAGTTTCGAGTCTGTAGATAAGTTACTGCAGTTGATGTTAATTTTCCTACCAGTCTACTGGTCCTCTTGTGTGCTGCCAAGACTGCTAGCTCCTCCCCTCCTCATGATCACACTCCCAGGCTCTTAAGGACTAGTGAGGGAGGTTGGATGGAAGGGAAACTTTGTACACATGTGCAGTGGGGTGAGCATTATGTCGGTGCCTCAGTGAGTGGGTAGGGGAACTACTTCTTGTGCAACATCATGCTGAATTATGCTGTTGGTACACCATTCTCTAAGAGCAGCAGCATGTGGTTGGTGACAGCCAATGGAAAATGATGCAAAAATTGGCATTGTAAAATTTTTACACCAGATTTCCAGCATAGCCTTGTTATGACCCTGCCTCATGAAGAAGGGCAGAGAAAATGTTCAACTCCCATCCTAAAGGTGATTTTGTGCAAGGACTGCGAAATCAACTTTCAGGATGCAAAAACACATTTTGGGCAGCAGTTGAAAAATGACTGCTGCCACATTCACAAGGCAATGTAAAGAAATGGCTATGTTGAAAATTTGGGGTAAAATGTTGAATATTACCAAAGTTATGAGCCTGCATTTGCAAAATTCAACATAGCCTCATAACATTTTAAAAAAAATACTTTTACATTAAATTTAAAACATAGCTTTCTTATGATGCCGTCTCATGAATAAGGTCAGAGAACATTTTCAGTTCCTATCCAAAGGGTGATTTCATGCAGGCACCTCAAAATCACCTTTAAGGATGTAAAAAAAAATTTGACCAGGATTTGAAAAATAACAGCTGCCACATTCATGAGATGCTGTAAAGATATGGCTATGTTGTAACTTTGTGGTAAAAATATTGAAAATGACCAAAGTTATGAGCCTGCATTCACAAAATTCAATGTAGGCTCATAACTTTGTTGTTTTTTAATATTTTTATACCAAATTTAGAATATAGCCTTCTTATGACCCTACTTCATAAATAATGGAGGAGAAAATTTTCATCTCCTGCCTGAAAGGTGATTTTGTGCAGGAACTGAGAAACCACCTTTCAGGTTGTAAAAAATCATTTAGGCCAGGATTTGAAAAATGACAGCTGTCACATTCATGAGGTGCTATAAAGATATGGCTATATTGTAAATTTGGGGTAAAAATATTGAAAATTACCAAACTCACTAGCCTGCATTTGCAAAATCCAATGTAGGCTTATAACTTTGCTGTTTTTAATATTTATACACCAAATTTTCAACATAGCCATCTTATGACCCCATCTCATGAACAATGGTGGATAAAATTTTCAACTCCTGCCTTGCACAATGACCCCAAAATCACCTTTCAAGGCAGATTTACCAAACATCACTTGCACTGTTCATGAGGTGAAGTCCCAAAAATGGCATGTTAAAAATGTGGGGCAAAAATATTGAAAAATGGCCAAGTTCTGCTACTAAGTTGAAAACCCCATTGAAATACATTAAACTGCATACCTGATTTCCTCAGTTCACGGTCTGGCATAGAAGAGTGAAGAAGTGTCTGCAGTCTAGAGTATTACAGCACTGGACACCTGATTGGTAAGTAAGGGCTTGGGGGGATGCGGGGTGGTGGGTGCTGAGTGGAAAGGTTGGGTTGGGGGACAAAATCAGCCACAAAAGACATTGATGAACAGTTTTCTTTTTACAGGATTAAAAAAAATGAGTCTCAGGATCGTGACACTGGGGAAATGGGCACGCCCCCCCAGTGTCACTCTTATGTTTCTGGAGAGGAGTGAGTGGAAGGCGTTGAGAGGGAGGGTCGGTGGGAGAATATTCAAAACAAAACAAAACAGAGGAGTACTGATGGCCCCGAGTGTCACTTTAATGTTTCATGGGGGGTGCTGAGAGGGAGAGTCAGGTGAGGGGAATTAACCCTTGAAGGGCCGCAGACTGATATAGCAGTCCAGAACTCCAATACATTCTAATTCTATCTGCAGTCTAAGGGTTAAAATGTATTAAAAAGGGGGCATGGAACATGATTGCAGCACTGGAGGATTGGGTACACCCAGTGTAACTGTTATGTTTCTGGGGGAAAGGTTGGGTGGTGGGTGCTGAGAGGGAGGGTCAGGTGGGGGATATCTATAATTTAAAAGACAAAAAAGATTGGCAGTCACAGCACACTGCGCCATGACCAAGATGGCCACCGCAGTCCACTGCACATGTGCTAGTGGCCACACATGCACAGTAGTCTGTGGCGGCCATCTTTGAGACAGTGGAGTGTACTGTGACTGCCAATTGCTTTTGTCTTTTAAATTATATAATTCCCCCCACCTGACCCTACCTCTCAGCACCCACCACCCCACCACCCCACACATAAGAGTAACACTGGGGGTGCACAATCCCCCAGTGTCATGATCAGGATGCCCCCAATGTTTTTTTTTAGTAAAAAATAGAGCAGTGCAAGCAGAGTGCTCCACAGATGTGGAGGTGACTGTGGCACAATTTCAACATGGTGTTCAGTCACAAAGCATGCAAAGAATGCAGAGTTACTTTTTGAAAGCAAGAGGTCTGCAGGGCTCTGCCCACTGCAGCCCTAAAAAGGGTCTTTTGCTGGATGCTGAAGCTGTTCTCTTCCTGTGGCAGCAAGCAGAACGGATGGCTGAAGGCCCAGAGGAAGACAAATTACACAGCCTGCCTATGTGCTGCTGCTAGTCTGTGCTGCACAGCTGCTGAGAGGATGAGTGAGACACCAACATTTTATGGCAGGCAGAGCAAAACCAAATAGCATTTATAACATTTTAAAAAGAGTAGATTGAAGGATGTATAGAGAGGCATACTAGTACAGAAAAGATAGCTCAGAAGATGAATGAATATGTGTACCTGCAGATGTCAAAAAAAAAAATAGAGAAGAAAAACATACTGGCAGTAAAGGGATTAAAAAAAAGATTAGAGAGAAATTAAGTGAGCAAGAGATGGGGCTGCACCAGCTGCACATGTCTGCAGGGCAGGGCTTTGAAAAAATACAGAAGCCCCAGAGAAAATACGGGTAGCAAATTATAGAAGTGGACAAGAGAAAGACTGAGTGAGACATAGGAAAAGAGGGACGAAGAGAACAGTGAGTGTGCCATGTGCTGGCTGGCTTTACCTGCTTGCAGGCTGCAAACAAAACCCAGCAGATTAGAAAGATTGACTGAGTGTCAGAAAAAAGAGACCAGACAGTGCTGTGCTGGCTGACTTCCTCATAGTTGTCCCCTCCTAGTGGGCGCCTAGCTTGTGTGTCTCCCTTCCACATTGACAATTTTATTTTGTTCATACAAATTATGATTTAAAGTATTCCCATTGCCTCTTGTGTTGAAAACTACAGAGTTTGCTCAATTTTATGCATTTTTGACATTTATTAAAATATATGTTAAATAATCAATTTGCTCAATTTTATGCATTTTTTGACATTTAGTAAAATATTTATTAAATAATCAGAACTAATCAGCACCTCCCCATGTTCTAGTTCTTATTTAATAAGGGTCAGAACTTCCCTAGTGCTGGTGTGGTTAAGAGTACATTGGATGCTTAAAACAAAGGTGTTTTGTAATGCAAGCAATGATGGGGTGTAGTCTGGCATCTTGCAAGGGCTAATGGCAGGAATGTGGCCAAATCCCTGTCCACCATCAAGGACTGCTTCCTACAGCAGTACATCCAACAGGGTGCTAGGTTTGAAGCTATCCTTAACATTGTTCTCATAAGTGGGGACTGGGTCAACTCCAATGCAAAAGTTATGGAACCACTGTGAGGTAGTGACCACAACTTTGTAACCCTCTCCCTGATGACACCTTATATTGCAGCTAAACTTTGTCTATTTCACCCCGCCCTTCTTCTATTGTATTTTCTTTCTGCTAAAGCAGCTTTGGGGTGTTGGGCCAATGGCACCACACAACTGACTACTATTCAGCTGCTGCCTGCTGCGCCCCCCCCCAATAACTACCCTCGTTATTATTTTATCTCTTAGTACTCTTCTGTACAACATCTCTAAGTGTTTAGCTATTTTCCACCTTGCACAACACTTTCAAAAATGTTGCTATATCTCTTATACTAGGGTACCTAGCAGCTGTGATGATTTGCCACCTTGACGCACTCGCCATTCCAGTAGCCGCTGTGCCTCCCTGTACCTCAGGATTATATACACATTGCTCCTTATTTCCAGCATATGTCCCACTAGCTCAATCACAGACCTTTACTCTGTGCTGTATACCTAGCGTTTCACATAGCACATACTTTGGGGGCTATTTCTGTCAAAACTTGTCCACTTCCCCTCTTATGAGCCCTCTTACTTTCTCAGTTAGGTTGTTGTTGTATGCCGCCCTGGGTTCCTTTGGACCAGGTCCCATAAACTCATCAACTGTCTCTACCCGCCTACATATAAGGAGAATGTCTCGTCTGGTTCAACTATTACTAAACGCACTAAAAAAAGTAATAATATTGTTGCTGCTAATATGTGCATGCAATGATGAGCTCAACCCTGGCCTTCTTCATCCCATATCCCACAACTGCCTCAGTGAACTTACCCAGCTACTAAAACTCAATAAATAAATATCCACCCCCTTCAGTTCTGCCTCAGTTGAAGGGGATGAGTTTTCTACACATTAATGCCTGTAGTCTGTTAAAGAAATTTGATACCATCCAGACCTCAATCTATCATTCTAGTCCAGATGTCCTTGTAGTCACCGAATCATGGCTGAAGCCATCTACCAAGGATTATGAGGTCAATATTCCCTTGCACACTCTTTTTAGGTTGGACCAACTTACACGGGGTGGGGGGATAGCAATCTACATTTGAAATTAGTTTACTGCCTCCTTAATCGAATCTACCACTGTGGCCAAAGAATTTGGGTGTATTGTCTTAAAGGTCCAACTCTCACAAGCCATCTTTCTCTGTATAATGGGGTATTACAGGCCACCTTCTGTGGGGCTCAAAGCACCGGAGCACTTACATATTGTGCTAGACAATATGTCCTCAGAAATAATCATCATGGGTAATTTTAATATGGACTGGTTTTCTCCTGCATCTCAGCCCCTAAAAGACATCTGTGACTCCTTTGGGCTCACCCAGCTTGTTGCGGAAGTCACCTGTCCAAACTCCAAAAACCTGTCATATAGCACCTTACTGGACTTAATTCAAGTTAATAAGCCTCACCTTTTTCCCGTTCTGCTGCCTTTTTCAGTGATCTTAGTAATCATTGTGCAATAGCCTGTGTGAGATCGGTGCAAAAAGTAACTTCCATTTCTAGGTAAATCTTCAAGAGATGTCGCCGGTACTTCAATCCAAATGCCTTTCTTACTGACCATCAGCTCTCAAATTGGCAGGACTTCTACCTCGCCTCTATGGTAGAACAAGCATATGAGGCATTCCAAACTAAAGTCATGGACTATATCAACAGGCATGTGCCTTTAGATAAAGTCTGTAGCAAAAGGAGATCCTGCCCTTGGTTCACAGCTAGTCTCAAAGCTGCACTGCTCCACAGGGATGTTCTATGGAAGAAAGCATAAAAAACTAAACAACAGTCCAACTGGGCAGCTTTTAGAGCAGGGAGAAATCAGTGCACCAGACAAGTTAAGGCTGAGAAAGCCAGATATTTTCGTAACAAGCTTAACGATTCAGCAAACTGTGTGGCTAAATTCTGGAAAACCCTAAAAAACATTGAATGCCACAGCTCCGCTCATTCACTCCCTCCTAAAATTTCCTATGGCGGTTCATGTTTTACTGACAAGCTGAAGATCTTAGACCTACTCAATGACTATTTTGCCACTGCAGTGCTAGTGCTTGACACTTCACCGGCCAATTACCTTCGGGCGCAAATGTGTACCCAGGACTCAAACTACCTAATGTTAAATACTCCTGGTCATATACCAGGCTTCTCCTTCTGCTCTATTGTGATTAAGCAGGAGGAGGATCTACTTTTGGCCTTAGATATTAGGAAAGACCACTAAAGCAGTAGGTAAGCCTAGGGGGATGTTAGGGTGTATTAGTAGGGGTATCACAAGTCAGAAGAGGGAGGTAATTATTCCTCTTTACAAGACACTGGTTAGGCCCCATCTGCAGTACTGCATGCAGTACTGGAGGCCACATCTTCACAAGGACATTAACCAAACTGAGGCAGTCCAAAGAAGGGCAACCAAAATGGTGCGGGGATTGCATCAGAAAACATATGAGGACAGATTAACGGAGCTCAATATGTATACCCTAGAGCAAAGGAGGGAGAGAGGTGATATGATCGAAACATTCAAACACCTTAAGGGCATTAACAAGGTGAAAGAGTCTAACATGTTTCAATATAAGAAAAATAGCAGAACAAGAGGACACAGCATGAGATTAGAGGGAGGCCAATTAAGAGGTAATGTGAGGAAGTTCTTTTTCACAGAAAGGGTGTGGATATATGGAATAACCTACCTCAGGAAGTGGTGGATATGAATATGGTGCAGGGCTTCAAACAGCCATGGGGTAGGCATAAGGGAGCAATACAGATGAGTATGAATAGATAGGCCATTGACAGAGCAAAGGCCGATGGCACATTCATAAGGTAGAAAAAGAAATGGTCAGACTAAATGGGCCTTGCGGTCCTTATCTGCCATCAACTTCTATGCTTCTATGTTTCTATAAAAGATGCAGTTTCCGATCATATCGAGCCTTTCTACTTAAAATGAGGGTATTCTTTTTTAGCTACCCAATCACTCATCTTTTTAACTTATCACTTGCCCAGGGCACCATCCCCTCTATCTGGAAAACTGCCCAGGTAACCCCCTTATTTAAATCTGGAGACCCAATTGATTTAAATAACTGCTGTCCAATATTCTTTCTTCCTACCTTGTCTAAATTATTAGAGAAGGTTGTCAATGCACAGCTCAGACAGTATCTGGAGAGTAAAAACCTCCTTAATCCACTTCAGTCTGGCTTTAGAGCATAGCATAGCACTGTATCAGCTCTTGCCAAGGTCTCAAATCACTGGCTAAATGCACTGGACTCAAGAAATCATGAATGCACTTTGTTCCTTAACCTGAGAAAAGCCTTCAATACTGTGGACCACAACCGGCTGCTAGCTATACTAAAGAATATTGGGCTAGACTGCACGGCACTAAACTGGCTTACACACGACCTCATTGGGTGCCATCAGCAAACTAAGGCTGAAGGGGCACTCTCTCCACTAAAAATACTACAGAGAGGAGTGCTGCAAGTGTCTATTTTAGTCCCTTTTCTATTTGCCATTTATATTAATAATATTAATGCAGGTATTAAGTCAGCAAACATTCACCTGTTTGCTGATGACACTGCCATTTATTTAGGTAGGCCATCCCCAGAATTAGCTTTTAGTGACCTCCAGATGGAATTCAACCTACTGCAGAAAAATCTATTATACCTAAAGGTACTCCTAAATGCAAAAAAACTAAGACTATGCTCTTTTACCCATTGGTCAATGCCTCCAATACGTGCAACCATGGAAATGCACCCCAAATAACTATGCTTTTAGGGGAGCCACTAGAAACTGTGGACAAGTTTAAATATCTAGGTGTCTGGATAGACTATAAACTCTCATTCATTGACCACAACGAGAAGCTCTCAAAGAAGCTTAGGCAAAGGCTTGACCTCTTTTTTAGGAACAGACACCTGCTAACCTTGGAAGCAAAAGCTAGGCTGGTCCAAACAACCTTAATGTCGTTGTTGGACTATGCTGACTTTCTGTATGTGCAAGGCCCGAAATCTGCGTTGCCCAAACTTGACACATTATACCACAGAGCACTTAGATTTATTACTCCCTTTATTCAGCCTTAGATTGGAACTCATTGAGTTTTAGACGCCAAAGGAATTCAGTTCTATGGACATACAGAGCCATTATCAATATGTTCCCACAATATATTTTAGATTGCTTGCCCCATTGTGTCGTGGGTAGCTACCCACTGAGAAGTTTATCCTGTATCTCCCTTGTCATCCCCAAGGTCAGATCTCACTACGGTAAATCAGTAATAAATTACACCCTTCCTGTCCTATGGAACACCATTCAAAAATCACTTAAACTTGCAACCCCTGTGAAGCTTTCTCTCTTTAAAACCCTGCTTGATCGCTCTGTCAAAGAGGCATGCAAATGTTTTTGCTAACGACCCTCTGCTTGAGAGAATGGCACACCCAGAGTTATTGTTCCTCTCCACTGTTCCTTCACACCTGCTCTCACTGTGCCTTAACTTCTGACTGCACTGCATTGTCACCCTAAATCATCAGCTTGCTACAATAATTATCTGTCTAGCTGCTGAATCCCGAACCTACGTGGTTTTATTGCATATATGTATATAGCTTATGAGTATGCAGTTCCAAGGTATTATATGTCTTTTCTCTACAGCGAATCATTGTAGATTCCCCTGTTTTATATGTACAAATGTGTTCTCAAGCTACCTTACTATGTTAATCTACTGTAAATATCTTAGCCTACCCAGGTCCACCTTGTAAATTAGTTTTTTCTCAATGGTGCTTCACCTGGTAAAATAAAGATTTGATTGATTGATTGACAAGAGTAACTTGCCAGGCCTTAGACACCAGGATCAGAAACTTTAGAAAGACAGACTTTGCCATGATGAAGGACCTGGTGTACAATAGTCCAGAGTGGCTGTATGAAGCTGGTAATGCAGTGCATATGTGGTGTTCATAAAAGGCAGTGTTCAAAGCAGCTGCAGAGGTCTGCATTCCTATAAGCAATAATGGAAAAGAGCAAAAATATACCACCCCCCAGTTCAAGAAGGAATTAACGCAACTCATTCTGAAAAAAAAGGTCTTTGACTGCTAGAAATGGACAGGTTGCTTCCAGGCCAGAGAGGACTGCAGACTAAAGCAGCACCAAGGGACAGCAACACTAAAATTAAGCCAAGGAAGGGCTGAAAAGCAAGATAGCAGAGTGAGTTGCAGTCAGTACCAAAGCCTTCTTCCCAAATATACATGGGGCTTGGAAGGTTGAGAAGGGGATTGGACCCTTGACAACAGAGGCAGGTGGGAGGAACCTGTGTGAGAGCTATAGGTTGTGGCTAAGATGCTTAATAAATACATTGCTGCAGTGTTCACCAAAGGATCACTGGTGGGGGCTCTTTGGGAAGGCCCATAACATCAGGGGTAGCCACAGTGAATCCATTGGACATCAACCATACTAGCAGCTAACTGGCCAAGATCAAGCCAGGTAAATCCCAAGGGGACAGCATACACCCTATGATCATAATGGAACTAAAGGAAAAATTGGCAAGCCACTTGCAATAGATTTTCAGGAGTTTGTCTGGGCAAGTGTAGTGCCAGAGGACTTGAAAGTGGCCAGTGTGGTCCCCACTTTAAGAAGGGGTAGCCCAGCCCAGTGGCGCTGAGGCGCTGGATGCAATACCTCTTGCCACACCAGTGACCCAGGTTCAGGAGCGAGCTCGGGCCACCGGGAGTCAGCAAGGGAGGACAGGACTGAGCTTCTGGAGGACTGCTCTCCCACCTGGGAGGGAGGGGGATTTAGACCCCTGGCTCTGGTGGCTCCTGGTGGTGGCTAGGGGCACAGCAAGCCTGAGATCCAGCAACCAAGGGGATTGACTGTGGTGGTGATCCTGTAGGCATGCACGGGAGCGTGTGCATCCACACTGGATGCATTGCACATCAGAGCCTGGGGGAGGGACCACAAAGTAGAAAATCCCCTTCCCTTGGGGATAGGTGAAGGCACCTCTGCCCCACACCACACTCCCAACACCAGGTGCTCTCCTCTGCGCCCTGCCCGCTCCGGCCCAGCACTCTATACTATAGATAGAGCACCTTTGGCAGATAAGGTGGCCCCTCCCTGAGGGGTTCAGATCTGGGGTATTTGTTGGGTTGGAGCGTGAAGAAGGAGCAGCATCTCAGGTGGGAGATAGAGACAAAGGATGGAGGATGCTGATGAGAGTTCCCCTGTGGGAAGGTGCAGAAATATACATTACAAAAAAAAAGGGGGTCAGGTCAAACACTAGAAACAATGGATATATTACGATATCGCAACACTCGTTTGACCAACACCCTGTAGTCCAATGCCAGAATCCCAAAATGCAAAGTCCAGACAATGGGATTTTGCTTGTTTTCCATGTTTTGGGGGGCTTTTCCCCCTGCACCCTCCAATGTGGGGGGCTTTATCCCCTGCACCACCCTTAATTAGGAATATAAACTCGAGGGGAGGCAAAATCCCACTGTCAAGATTTTGTGTTTCAGGATTCTGGTGTCAGGCTACAGGGAGTCGGGCAAGTGAGTTCGGGATATCATAGTGATGCCAAAACAACAGGCTGGTCAGCCTGACAGTGATGCTTGGCAAGGTCCTGGAGGACATTATTGGATGAGGCAAAGATTAATGCCCCCTGTCAGTATGGCTTTATGATCGGCATATCTTGCCAAACCCACCTGACCACCTTCTTCAAGGGTGGGGTGACTAGAGAGGTGGACAAGGGCAGGGCTATGGATTTAGTATATTTGGACTTCAGTGAGGCCTTTGATACTGTGACACCTGACAAGCTTCTGGGCAATGTAAACTAATGTAGTATACATGAGACATTCATAAGGTATATTGCTAACTAGTTTCAGGGTAGAAAACAAAGGTTGGTTGTGAATGGGCACTACTCTAAGGGGAGAGGAATACTCAGTGGCACCCCTCAGAGGTCATTACTGAGGTCACTGCTCTTTAACATCTTCATCAATGATCTTAAAGTTGGGGTCTGCAGCCAGTTCCTTAGGTTCTCTGATGACACTAAGCTAGCCAGGGTGGTAGATTCCCTTGAGGATGGGGAAAACCTTCAGGATTACCTAAACAAGATGATTTATTAGTATGGGTACTGGACCCCCAGGTTCATTGTGGCCAAAGGCAAAATGTAAAACTCGGGGATGAAACTGAGAAGTAGGATTTGTATATTACTGTATGTGAGGCTCCTCTTGCTCCACTCAAGGAGAAAAAGTACCTAGGTGTCATAGCAGACAAGGGGCAGAAGCAGGAGAAGCAGTACATGGCCCCTGTCAAGAAGCCAGAAGAATGATGGTGTGCATCAAAAGGGGGTTGGGGGTACCCAGGAGGTCAATGAGAATAACCCTGCCACTTTACAAAGCCCTGGTTGACTTGGAGTACTGCATAAAGTTTTTGTCTCCACAATACAAAAAGGGCACTGAGTCAGTCAAGAAGGCGCAATACATGATCTTTGAGCTGAGGGAAAAAAGCTATATAGAGAGAATGGAGACCCTTAACATGTGCAGTCTGAAGAAAAGGAGGCTGATATGGGATGTGGGCTTAGCCTTTTACATACTCAAGGGTATATGCAAGCTTGATCATGTAGCGATATTTGATCTGGTGTCCTGCAGCAGGCCATAGGGGCATGCCTTAACACTCACAGCTGGTAAATTTAAGGGTAACATAGGGTGGCACCTTTTGTCCCAGATGGTGGTGACCCTGTGGAGCAGCATGAAACAGTCAACTATTGGAGACAGTAGACATGAAACCAATACAGGTCTTTAAGGTAATCCTGGACAAATGTACACTTATCAAGGACATCACTGGGTGCTATGGATAGTAGAGTGGGCAGGGAATCTTTAACAATTGTTTCATGCTTGTACAGCATACTTATTTATCCCTACTTAGGAAGGGGGAGTCATGATGGACCAGGCATGCCTTAAGAACTGAAACTGCTGTGATACCAAGTAATACACTTTGTAGTATAGTATATGGTTACTGTCCGTTGTGAATTAAAATCTATGTAGGCAAAAACACCACTGAACCATAGCTGGACTTCAAAACGATGGTACAATGATTTTCCTAAGTCATTGTACCATAGTTAAGACATCACAACTATAGCACAACAAAAAAGCAGCTGAGTCATTCATCACACAGCACATTCAAGCTGCAAAACTGCGATTTCCTCACTGGGTTTCAAAACAGTAGTTAAGCAGTGGCTCTAGTGGTATTTTCAAACTATATACTACTGTAGATAAAATAGGATATGGGCAGCCAAACACAGCTTGGTATGTGTTTCCATCTCAGGGTTGACATCACAGCATGGACCTCTCAAGCTTCACTCTTGAGGTCCATATGCTGTCATCGCAACCCCTCGATTGAAACACGGCCTTGTTGTGTATGGTTACCCTCGCACTATTCCATATATCTGCACTGCACATAGGAATGCTAGCAGGATGAACCATGCCTGCAGTTTAATTATCTCAGCCTTAGATGAAACAGATGTATAGAACCTGTACAGAAGTCAAGGTTTGTTTTGGTGAAGCCTTGTCAGCTTACCCTTCACAAGGACATGTACACCCCATGATGTTTTGCATTGTAAGCGGTGTTCATAGGACATGGCTTAATGAAGCCAATCCTGTATCTTTATTCTTTGCCATCTGCAGCTTCTTATGATCCTTTGTCAAAAACTGGGAAATGTGATGATTTTCTAAGTTGCTGGGTTAAAGTATGCAAAAAAGTGATATTCCATCAGGGAGAAACACAGCCTTTACCCTAATTAATTATTTTAGTTCATGAGCTTGCAGTATTTACTGTATATCCTGAAGTAACACAATGTAAAATGTGTAATGTGTTTCTCTTCAAGGCTTTGACCTAATTAGCCAGTTGCAATTGGATATTGCCCCTCTGAGAGGAGTCAGAAGGGTAGAAGGGTCAACTGCCCTGCAGATTGCTTACAGACTGGAGAAAGATGCAAATTTCCAAATACCAACAAGGTAAGCTGGATTTGTTTTTACCTTTTCATTCATTTTTTGTGGAACTCAGATCAGGGTCAATAAGACATCAAAATGGCTTATGGCTCACTGTGAAACTCTTAAAATGTCTTTCTAACACAAGAATGTATCTGCTTTAGAATTCTTCTCTCTGCAATGACATCTTCTCAAAAGAGCATAATTTTGCCTTAACAAAACAGTTATTCTGCCTAGAGTCTTTATGTACAGTATTCACTAAGCTTCAAATCTGCATATAGAGTCAACACATCTAACATTGCTAGTTAGTGGACATCGTGTGAGCTTAATGGATATTTTACAGGAAAACCAGCTTAGCATATTGACGCATGATGTCCACCTTGGCTCAGCGGAATCTGAGTGACATTTTTTGAAACAATGTTTTTGGCCATGGGGAGGGCCTGCTCCAACTCTTCAGCTGATTGGCTTGAAAACTATAGTATACTTAAAATAGGGTGCATGTAATTTGTACCAGAAGGAGGCAAGTTGCAGCAACCTGCAGAAAGGAAGGGGAACAGAAAGATGTACTAGGTGGACTGCTGATGCTGCTGGGTAGTGTGAGGTAAAATGGTTGCCACAGTACCTGAACTGGATGGGGCGGAATGCCGATCTTGGGGGCCACAGTTAATATTGTTGCTGCTAGGCAGTGTGAGTTATTGGGCTGGCATGAGTGGTGGTGCTGAGAGTATTTTGGTTTTTTTAACTATGGATTACCTGGAAACTGTTACTCATAGAAACACAGGATGTGATGGCAGAAAAAAGCCATTCAACCTATCCAGTCTACTCAACTATACCTAGCACTTGAGTGCTGGCCCTTTGGATCATTTTAACAATGTACAGCACTTTGGTTTTTAGAATCGTGCTCTACAAATAAAGATTACTATTATTATACACCCTATTTCAATTAGCATCCTTTACATTTACTGATTGTATCAGATCACTGTGCCTGTCCTACACCAGTTTAAATCCCCCCACTGTTTTCACATTACCTGTACTACCGCTTTTGGTCATTTATTCCTTCTGTCCACCACTGTTTCAGTGAAAAAGTATTTTCGGATATCCCTCCTAAATTTTCCTACAGCCAGCATCAGTGATTTCTCCCTTGTGTTCAGGTTAGAATTTAAAGTGAACAACTCATTCCAGTTTACCTTATTAATCCCATAGATATACTGTATAGTATCTTGAATTAGTGGCTGCTATATTTCGCATGGGTTGACCCGAAGCAAATATTATGCCCACTCAAATTCACGCATCCTATATATCCTCACCACAACTGTAGTTAGTTGGTTAGTCTGAGCCATAGTTAGTCAAAAGCAATCACTGTTAGAGAGAGAGAGAGAGAGAGAGAGAGAGATACACTCTGGAGTATCATCTGTTAGGGAAAAAAATGTATACTAGATTGATGGGGGGGCTAGATCATTCAGAGCTGCTGTCCCCTTGAAGATCCCAGGTCTGGGGGTTGCTGGAGAAACTGAGTCTCCTCTCTCAGTGCTGACACCCACTGGCAACCGTCTATTGTGGGCTACTGAAGAGGGGGAAGAATGCAAAGGTTTTTTTTTGTTGTTGTTACCTGTTTGATTGCTGTATTAATTGCTAACTCAGGTCAGGGATCACAAAAGTAGGAAGCAGTCAACATGAGGTGGGGGTCAAGACTCAGGCAGTGCCCCATGGTTTTTGGAATTCAATGGTCAGAAGCAACACTTTTAATCAAAATGCCTCTATCCCTCTGCCGTAACTTGGTTACCCCACATGATAAATGGTGAAAAATCAGAATTAAAGTACTGAACTGAAAGTGGAAACACTTTTATTTGTGTGCAAATGGGGAGTGCATGATGGCGGGTGGTCAAGACATGAGAGATGCTATGTGGTTTTGGTGGTCAACAGTAACACTTTCAATTAAAGTACTGTGCTCATACAAAAATGCTGTAAATTGGTTACCTACATGCTAAATAACTGGTGATATTTAAGTGTAGCTGCAGATTATCAGCACACCTGTGGGACAACATTTTTCCCAAACAGACCATTCCCCCTCAGATCTGTCTGTCCTAACACTAAGAGACAACTTCAAAATCACATGACAGAAGGACATGGGAGCTAAAATACTGTATATCAGACTCTTTACTATGAACTGTAATGGGCTCAACTGAGACATGGAATTTGTGACACACTATGAATAACTTTATTACTGTATGTTATGTTTTACAAATATGTTTTTTGTTTCTTTGACTCCCCCCCCGCACACACACACACACACACACACACACACTCTTTGTGCAGCTCATGTCTTTACTATTATGTGTTTCTGTCAGGATCCATTTCAAATTAGCACTTCAAGGCATCCATTTTGCTTCCCTTATGAATATCTTAGCACTTCCTACTAATCGTCCCCTCAAAGCTACAGACCTGTTCCTATTCATTGCCCACCCATCATTGCTATTATTTTCTTCTCACATGTCCTCATAAGCCTTTTCACTATCCTCTCATAACTTATTTTTGAAATAGTGCATCACAGTGTAACTCAAATGCTGCTTATTTTGCTTAGTTTGCTATTCACCTGAAGAAAGGACCTGTGAAGCCCGGAAAGCTTGTGGACTGTACCATCTTTGTACAACACATATACTGGTCCAATGAAAGGTATCAGATTATCCAGTGACTACTATAGTAAGCAGGGTGTGGGAGATGAATACCTGCACAACCATGTTCAGTTAGCGGAGTCCTAGAAAGGTGCACAACCTAGTGATAAAAGCTGTTCTTGACTCCATCTGACACTTGCGATTTCAAGGTCAGCCTTTCATTGCAGAAGCAACACAAACGCTCCCTCCTGGAGCGGGACGGAACGGAACGTGGCTGCTAGAGGTAATTAAATCTACCTCTTGAGCAGCTCCCTTGTGTGAGGGTGTTAGCCCGTCGATGCGCTATGCGCGTCGACTGCTCCACCCACCCCAGCCACCCTCCCACCCAGGGCCGTCCCTTCATTTATTGGTCCCCCTGCCTGACATCACTTCCTGTCTGCTGTATTACTAAGTCCCCATTTTTCCATTTGCAGGTTATACCTGCTGGCCACTAGAGGGACTGACCCACCCCCACCTCAAGCTCTGCTATCTGACTTCCTCCTCCACCACTTCCTAGAACCTCCCCCACTGCCTGTGCCACTTCCCCTTCTAGAACCCATATCTACCTCTGCCCCTACCTCTGCCCATACCTCTCCCAGCACCCAGCCCCAGCTTGCCCAGCATCCTACTCCTAACTACACCCCCAAACCTACACCCAGTGACCGCTAGGAGTCACTATTTCGCACCCTGTTTTCAGCCCTAACCCTGACTGCATCAGACCCACTAGAATGTGGATCTCTGCTCCCACCCAGGAACTCTTCTAGATGCCCTGAGCGAGACTTGAACTTGGTACCCTGTACACCAGAGTCCGTGACACTACCACTAGTCCAAAGTGGTATCCACGCTAGTTGGAACTCAACCAAAATACTTCTACCTTCCTACCCTATGGCTGCTACTAGAGCCATGTTAGTCCACCTCCTCCTAAAATGCCTCCCTTCATCCTCCTGCTAGTACCCTTGTCCCACCAGCCAGTCACCCTCCTGGCTCACTGGTACCGCGCCAACAATTCACGTTGAATTAGTTAGATCACACCCCACACTGTGCATGTTCACTAGCCTACAGCACCCATCCCCTGGGTACCTCCCCGCTGCCTCCCCAGGCTCCCCCTGGTGTTTAATCATTCTTGCCCTCCCCACCTGGCAAACCCTTCCCATCCCCTGTTCCCATCCACTCACACCTGTTGGAAGCCCACACATCATCGCCCCCGGCTAGAGCAGTTATCCTCCTTCTACTCCTTACAGGCAATATACATCCTAACCCAGGCCCCACACATACCAACCCACCAGGTGGGCCCCCTGGTCTCACCATTGCCTCCATGCACATACGCAGCATATTGAAAAAATATGATACCCTCCAATGCTGGGTCATGTTGCATAAACCGGATGTCATTGCACTGGTGGAAATCTGGCTTTCAAAGTCCACCCCTGACTCTTCTGTCTCCCTCCCTGGCTACACCTTATACCGGGAGGATCGTGCGGGCAAACGTGGGGGTGGCTGTGCAATCTATGCCAAGGATACACTCATCAGCCAAGCACTCCCCCTGCTCCAGCCCTTGCTAGCGGGTGCAGCCCTTACCCTAAACTTATTCCAGACACCTCCAAGGCCCCCCTTTATCTCACCTCTGCCTACACTCCCCCTAAGAACCAAAACCCGGCATTGTTATCCTTAACGGATTATCTTGCCACCCTCCCTCACAAGGCAGAACAAGTCCTTGTGGGGGACCTTAACGTGAACTGGCTCAATGCCACCTCAGCCTCCACCAGGGACTCCTTTGCAGCTATTGATTTGACACAGCTTGTTTCCCAACCCACTAGAGTAAACCCTAAGAATGGCACCAGCACCCTCCTAGATGTAATCATCACCAACCACCCCAAAAAGATCCTGGACATCCAAGTCCTCCCGACTCACTCAGCGACCACTCCCCTATCCTATTCCGGCTGGGTAACCTCACCAGACCACAGCTCCGCCCACAGCGTCGGCGTTTCAGACCAGGTGGGCTGAGAAACCTCAAGGAACTTCTTACTCAGATAAACTGGTCCCCCATTCGCCATGCCCCTGACATAGATACTGCCCTTGCCCTCTTCTCCCAAACCTTTAACCGAGCCTGTGACCTCTTCACACCCATCACGGCTGCTCGGACCAAAAAACACAATGTGCCCTGGATTACTCCTGCCCTATTACAACAGCTCAAGCATAGGGATAACCTATGGCACCGTGCCTTAGAATCAGGCCAGATGGCAGACAGACAGGCCTATAATGCTACAGAATAAGTGCACCGGGCCATCCGTAAAGCCAAATGATCATTGCAAGGCCACTCACCTCCTCCTGGGGATATTGCCCATACTTTCTGGGACAATGTCAAACAATTAAATTGAGTGCCGCTCCCTCCCCATCCCAGATCACCATGGGACACATCCATTACGGACCCAGTAAACATCGAAACTACCTCAACACAGCCTTACGGACCTGAGCTCCGTCCTCCCAGTAATTTCTTTGACCCGCCACCTCCCTACCTGCTCCAGCCCTCCTCGCCCCTGCTTCCACCTGCATAGGGTAACTTCCCAGGAAGCCAGACCCCACCTGGTCAGAGCACTAAAAGCAATAATCCAGGTGCAGACTCGCATCCCAGAATTCTCCATCCGGTTCTGGATCATGTTCTTCCCCCTTACTAGCCTTCTCAACAAATCCCTCTGTCTGGGAAATTCCCTGCATGGAAGGCTGCCATTGTCACCCCCATTCACAAAGGTGGTGACAGGTCCGCTACGAGGAACTAGGTCCAATCTCATACTCCCCTTTCCAAAACACTAGATAAGCTGGTTGCACACAAATCTCTGAATACCTGACCCATACAACATCCTCTGCCCAGAACAGCACGGTCCTGCATGGTCACAGCACCGGCACTGCACTAGCTGAATTCTCAACCTTCCACACTCCTCTCTGGACTCTGGCCCCTAGCCAGAGCAGTGTTCATCGACCTCTCAAAGGCATTCGACACTGTCTCCCACCCCCTCCTGCTGGATGCCCTCTGCCACATTGGCTTCACCACTGGGCCTCTTGCATGGTGCACCAGCTACCTATCTGCCCGCTCCCAATGTGTCAGAATTAATGGGGCACTTTCCAATACTAGTCCCATCCATTCAGGAGTTCCTCAGGGATCCATCCTGGGACCTCTACTCTTCTCTCTCTATCTTAATACCCTGCCCAGTGCTTGCGCTGGGAAAATTCTGCTGTATGCAGATGATGCCATCATATTT
This sequence comes from Neoceratodus forsteri, assembly GCA_016271365.2. Classification (NCBI taxonomy): domain Eukaryota; kingdom Metazoa; phylum Chordata; order Ceratodontiformes; family Ceratodontidae; genus Neoceratodus; species Neoceratodus forsteri. The sequence continues at coordinate 862,495,298 of CM057455.1, forward strand.
TCCACCAACCGTAACCCTATCTCCCTCAGGACTCTCTACAACTATCCTTTAATGATGTTGAAACCTGGTTTGAAGAGCACAGACTGGTCATTAATCTCAAAAAACAAAGACAATGCTCTTTGTCCACCCCCAAAACAAAGCCAGCAACTTCCTCCATATCCTCCCGGGTCCAAACAGCCTCTTGAGCAGGTCCACTCCTATAAGTACCTTGGGGTCTCCTTTGATTCAGCACTCACCTACCACACCCACATTGATGCACTTGCCTAAGCCACTAATGTGCGACTTGGCATCTTAAACCGACATAAAAACTGTCTCCCCCCGACTGCCCTCCGTATAGCGGTCACTTCCTCTATACTATCCCTGGTTGACTATGGCCTCCCAGTATACGGTGCTGCGGAAACAACTGCCCTCAATAAAATTCGCCTCATCTTAAATAAAGCATGCAGGCTAATCAATGGGGCTCCCAGGATGACGCACTCTTGCCAGCTCTATGACATGGCGAAACTGCTGAATCTGGATGAACGTCTTTGCTACCAAACTTGCCTAATAACAAAAAAAACCCTTCTAGGACTTTCCCCACCTGGGCTGACAGCCTTGCTCCGACAAGTCCAACCCTTGGTCTGCACACAGTCCTCCTGCAAGGCCACTCTTCTGGTCCCAAGATCCAGAACATCCCATGGACAGAGATCCTTTTGCTTTAGAGCTCCGTCCTGGTATAACTCGCTCCCTGCCCCCATCTCAGATGCCCCCACAATTTCCAAATTCAAACTCGCACTTCGCAACCAACTATTTAACACATGAAGCTGCACCTGTATATAACTGAGCTGCTGAGCACAGTGCCCTGACAATGCCCACTGGGCAGCATCCACTCCACATTGCACTAATCCTCATCCATTGCTGTTTATACTGCTTTGACCTTGCTACATCTTGCAAACTTGCTTATCTGCTGACCGGATGTAGTCACTGGTGCTTGCTACCATTAATCCAAATGCTGTAACCAAAATTCAGTTGTCTCCTGTGCTTGTTACCATTAATCCAAATGCTGTAACAAAAATTCAGTTGTTTTTCTGCATCATATGTAAGTCTGTTATGTATTGTCCTCACTGTGACGAGGTACCTTTGGAAATGAGCCTCTGGCTCAAAGGTTGTAAACCGATTTCTCAAATAAATAAATAAATTAAGATCAGCCACCACAGGGCTGCCTGATGGCCCAGTGGGGGTCACACTGTACTCTCACACTGGTGGCCCGAGTTTGGGAGCAGAGTTGAGAGAGAGCTAGGTGGAGTGGGAGGAGCTGGTGAGACACTGCCATGTGGCATCACTCCCAGCCAGGGAGGGATGGACACCAGACTTTGCTGCACTGGCAACCCCTGGGCTGACCAGGGAGCTTGGTCCTCTGCAGGGGCATGTTATTTGTGCGTGAGGGTCTACAGGTACACTGCCTTAGTTTTGAAGTGGGCAATGGGTGGGGAAAGAGAGAAAACTAGAAAATCAAAATGAGCTCTGCCCACCAATAATGATGGCACAGGTACCCTGTGATCCCACCCCATGTAGACCTCCACTGGTGTGAAAACAGGGGAGTGGCAGATGGGGTGGAGAACAGCGAAATTTTCTGAAGCAGGTGCTTGGCAGTGTCCAGGAGCTGGGAGCCAAACAGTGGAATAAAAAAAGAACCTCCTCTATGTTGCTGACTGTATTTCAGCCACAAGATGAACTCCATCAAAGATGGGTAGCCTGAGGCTGCTTTTAAATGGGCACCTGATTATCCAAACTCACCTAAAGCAGCTCAGTGTTGCTTAGATTTAGAGCACGCCAGCTAAAGGTAAGCCAGTCTTTTATCTCCACCAAGTACCACATGAATCACAGCACTGAGCAATCACCCAGGCCATTCTCAAGTGTGAAGGAGAGGTACAGCTAAATATCATCTGTGTAGTAGTACTCCCCACTGCTGTACTGAATAACTCCCAGGGGCAACATGTGCACAGCAAACAGCAAATGGTGGTGGAGGAATGACTCCTAGGGAACACTGCAGTTAAAGCCAATTGTATGTGACATACCCCATCACAACAGACTGTTCCTGATCCAGCAGGAAGGAATGTAAACATTTGAGCACAATCTCAGACAATCCCTCACATTCCTAGAGTCTGTTTACAAAATCCATATGGCTCACCATGACAAAAGATAGAATTATTCGACCTGTTGCTTTTGCTGTTGTGGATATTACCAGAGTAGGATATACACTGGGTAAGTAAATGGAATCTATACAGTACTATACTGTACAAGCATATGTACATATCTCCCATGAGGGGGCTGATGGGGGCAGATGGGACGGAGTGCCACTATAACAGAATAAATTCCAAACCAAAAACTGAAAATACAGTATATTGTTTAGTTTAGTTTAGTTTATTAGTCTAGGAATTAATACCTTTGAGCCAGGGCTCTTTTACAAAGGTTCCACGTCACAAAGAACATTTAACAAAGCACGATACACATTACAGGTAAAACCAGACAGGAAAGTTACATCATAAATTTGCTATTAACAGTTTAAGGCAGTAACGTTTTTAAGTTTCATAGAAAAACAAGCTATAACAGGTTCAAGCGAGTAGACAATTTCGAGGTTAGAAAACTTCCAGGAGAGGGTGATCATTAGGGCGCCAAAAGGAGGCTAGAGAGGAGGGAAAGGTGGTGAGCGGGAGAGTAAGTGAGAGGGACAGGAAAAAGCGGGGAGTGAGTTTGGGTGGGAGACAGGAAGTAGTAGAGGTACCAGAGGTTCATTAGTCAGGGAGGAAGAGGCCTCAGATGTGGGATGGACATGAGGAGTAGTAGTCTTTATCTAGCACAATCATAGTTGCTAGTAGTGGTGAGGTGGGCATAGAGCATGGATTTGAAAAGCTTCAAGCGGTTGAGGATAGAGTAGGTGGACTAAGCGCATTGAACCATGTCGGGGCCCTGTATGCGAAAGATCTTTGTCCCTGTGCAGTCTGGCATCTCGGAACCAGGAAGGTTGGCGTTCAGATCTGGTGGAGGGTCGTGAGCCAGGATTCAGTCGAGTAGGTTTTGAATACATAATGGAGTCAGTCCCAAGATAGATTTTTGCCATTGTGCAGGTGAGATAAATAAGGCGATTTGATAGTTCAACAGCCTGATTCATAGTACAGATCTGCGTGTGAGTCAGTCTTTGAGCCCCGTGAGGAGCCGGCAGGCCTTATTTAGAGTGATTGAGATACGCCTAGAGCAGTGGAGGTAGCTGAGCCATAAATAATAAGGCCATAGTCAATGATTGAGATTATGGAACTCTGTATAGCTATTCTCAGTGCCGCTTAATTTAGAAATTGACGGTTACAGAATAGTATTCCAAAGGCGTTGGTTCACTGTTTTTGCAGTGTTGTCAATAGTGGGTTGCAAGGTGAGCCCTTGGTCAAAAGTGATGCAAGGTATTTGAAAGTATTTACTTGGTCCAGTGTAATTCCTGAGAGGTTTGTATGGTGAGTGGAGTATGCCTATTTTTGTTTTGTGATTGGAGAAGAGCATGGCTTTTGTTTTGTTGTGGTTCAGCACAAGTTTACTATCCAGGAACCACCTTTCAACACTAGAGAAAGCAAGTTGCAGGCTTTTTCATAGGGAGCTTGGATCCTTGTGGGAAGAGAGAATCACAGCATCATCAGCATATAAGATTATTTTCTCCTGGCAGATATCCGGGAGGGAGTTAAGGAACAGGCTAAAGAGGAGCAGTCCAAGAATTGATCCCTGTGGTACACCTGAGAGAACTGGTTTGAAGTCAGAGTTCATTAGAGATTTTTACAGCCTGTGACCGATTGGACAGGTAACTTTACCAAGCACAATGACCTTGCCAGGCCTAGGCTAGAAAGTAGGGAGGTAAGTAGGCCATGATGGACTGTGTCAAAAGCTTTTGTAAGATCGATAAAGACTGCACCTGTTTGGCACCCTTTGTCCAGGGCTGAGTGGACTTCTCCAGAGAAATCAAGTAAGGCTGTTGTTGTACTATGTCCTTTCCTAAAGTCGAGCTGTTGATTACAGAGTAGATTGTATTTGTCCAGGTAATCAGAGAGTTCAGTATTGAGTTCAGTATTTGTATGTAGACTTTTTCTCCATGCATCCATGTCAGATCCTACACACTTCTGGTCTTCTGAATTGCCTCTCTAGTATAATATCTCCAAGTGAATTATTGCCTTATTAAGTTTAGTATATTATTCCAACAGTGACATTCTGTAACATTAGAGATAGTTGGATAATTTGTGGTATATCCAGAATGCCCAGGTTGATGACAATTGTAAGTCCCAATATTTTTGTCTGGAGCAGATAAGAGGTACTATATCAGGGTCATCCTTATAAATTCTCTGGATTATCCATGCAAATTATTTGTTACCTGGTTCTGTCTGCCTGGATACAGACAACTGAACTATCCAGAACCATGGCTAGTGATCAGTAGCATTTAATGCACCATCCAAGAATCTCTAGCTAACATGTTCACATGGTTCATCTCACTGTGCTATGTCTGTTGCATTTCATTTTCTGTCAGCCAGAATGTCACAAATATCGACATGGGCACAGTACAAGGTGAGAAATATTTATGTACCTGATTGGGTAATTATTGACAAGGGGGTAATCCCTGAACAAGGTATTGCCCTCAAATCATTATTCTTTTCTAAACCCACAAGGCCCATTCACTCCAGGGTCATTACAGAATCAGAATGATTAGGCAAACGAATACTTCACTAAGCAATTTACTTGTTATAGCAGTTTTAGAGAAACCACTTCAAATTTGTTTATCTTTGTATAAGTGGGAGGTTGTTCTTAGTGTTTATATTTGGGAAACACAGAAACAATTCAGCAATGACTGGAACCTAACAATATTTTTTTATGTGTGGTGAGGTACTCTGATATCAAGGGACTGTACCTGGAATAGTTAGTTGCTGAGTCTCTAGAACTAGTATATGTTTTTCGATGTGAATTGTAGGCGTGCTTCAGTACAGTGGTGGCCAGTGCCAGGTTCCCAAATGTCACAAGATCTTGTGACATTGATTTTACGATATCCTCAGTGATGACCAGTCATAATGTCTGGAAACACTAGGTAATTAAGTAATTAGATAGTGATGACTCCGTCCATTCTTGTCAGCTCTTAATTGAAGATTGTGATTGACATGACTAGACAAGAAAGAACCTGACTCTGGGTGCCTCAGTAGCTTCAAAAGGAAGGTATATTTGACTTTAATCTTAGAGGAGTTGAATCTCTGTATAGATATTTTAGAAGGGTATTACAGTGGTGCTCAGTGCAAGGTTCCATTGTAACTGGCAATATCCTGGTACTATTATCATGATTTCCTTAACCGTAACTAGCTATAACATTAGAGATCACAGCTGTATTAGTTAAATGGGTGTCAAGAAGATAAGATTAACCATTGTCAGATGCAAACTCAGCTTTTACAGAGAACTCCAAAAACCTAAAGATAAACCTCTGTTGGGAGGGGGTCTGCACCCCAAATAAAAAACATATTTTCATTACTATTGAGTAGCATTGCATAATTTTTTAAATGCCCTTGTGTGTAAACAATGGACACAATGCACAGTGCAGTTTTGATTATACAGACAGCTCTACACTGCTCACTTGTATTACTGTACAGTGGTAATCACGCAAAAGTATCCCGTTATTGCACAACACGTGTCACTGTGTGTTAGTGGTATACATGTTATTCAATGGTACCGTGCATTTGTGTGGTAGTGGTATACTACACTGCCAAGAAACTTTTGCCCAATTACCACTGTACGTGCATACAATTCAGCAAAGCTGAGCCACTCTGTATCTCATAATGGTGCAGAACAGTGTGCCCATTGTTTAGTATTATGCCATTTTAAAAAGTTAAATATAGAGAATACTGACTGAGAAATCGTGCTGAACCAGTGTGTTCAGCCACAGAGGAGTTTATGATCCCATGCGACCTCGAGTGCAAAGCTCAAAGAGGTCCGAAGGAATCATAAACCTGAGGTAGCTGAAAATACTGCCTAGTTTAAGCAGATGAAAGTCGTATTTTACTATAATTAATGGTGCCATTTTAATGAGAACAATTCATGATTCGCGGCAGTTCCTTGAGCCACACGGATTACATTTTAAGATCAAGTATCTCATTCCAAATTAATGGAATGCTGTTCTGCAAGTACATTCAGTACAGCGTTCCATTCATTTTTGACTCTGTGGATGAACAGCGTTTCGGTATGTTGAGATTTTTAACGAGAACAACATTCCATCATACACTATAATCACAGTAAAGAACTGTTGCCCTGATACAAATAAAAATATAATACTTTATTAATAAGACCCAAACTAAAATTTGAAGAAAAACACACCTCTGTATTCCAGAAAGTAATAGTATCAAAACGTATAAGCTACAGTGAACATTTCATGTTTATATTTAAAATAACTTAAGAATACCAATTGTAATTTAAAAACAATGGCAGATTAGGACAAAGGAAAACATACAAAGAAACAATGTTGTTTTCAGATTACAGAGTGTACTGCTAGAGGCAGAGAAGACACAAATCCAAAGTGCCACCTGCACTGTGGAGGTAAAATAACCTCATGGAAATTGTTGATGAAAAATAGTGGTGTGAAAAACTTTGACCTGGCCATATCTCCTCTGGGACATTTAACCACCCTTCCCAATCTTCACCAAAGCTAGGGAAAGACACTCTTTAAAAGTGAACTAAGTCAGAGGTCTACCTTACATAAATACTACTAATAAAGTTTAAACTGCCTTTTCCTTGTTTTGTTTTCTTAAGATTAATTTTTCCTCGGGGTCTACCAAAGGAGTACTCATTTGTCGTCACATTCCGCATGATAAGGAACACCCAGAACAAAGTCTGGAACCTCTGGCAGATTGTGGATGAAGAAGGCTACAAACAAGTTGGACTGAGGTTTGATGGGGATTCGCAGTCCATTGAGTTTTTCCTGATTGGACAGGACAGAAACCTGCAGGTTGTCACCTTCCCAGGAATCTCACGGCTCTTTAACACTGAATGGCATAAGGTCATGGTGGCGGTGGAGAGAGACAAGGTCAGACTGTTTGTGGATTGCCAGTCAGTGGGAACTAAGCCCATCAAAGCCAAGGGAACTGTTGAGACAGATGGTGAGACCCTCATTGGAAGACTGGAAGCTAATCCGAAGTCATCGGTTGCAGTAAGTGACCTACAATTATTGTTAAAGACTACACCCTGACTTATTTATTTAAAAGATTTGGCCAGGGAAGAGATGCTGTGCTAACAGTTCATTTCCATGTATGGAGTGGGAAGAAGAGACGAAATAGACTACATCAGTAAACTAGATAAGGGCATATTTGTTTCATAGTGAAGCAACCACCAGGATCTTCTAATCATGAATGCTATATTTTCAGGAGTAGTGTAAAAATGTGTTGTTTTGTGTTTTTTCTTTAATTTATATACCAATCTACAGTATATCTTGAAGTATAAATATTTTAAAGTACAGTGACATGAGGTACTGGAGATATATAAATAAATCTGACTGTAACATTTTATTTAGAAGACAAATTATGCTTCTAGCCCTAACAGCTCAAATGTTAATACTTTTCAAATAAATGACATTTAGAAGATTCTATCTTTGGAACTGTTAGAGCTCAAAAGATATTTTTCTTTAAATAAAATACTATCAGATAAATAGGAAAAAACTATTGACACAGTCTTTGTGTGTTAATGCAATTATTGACACCGTATATATTCCATTAACAGCTGGTGTCATTCAGTAGCCATCGGCAAATAGTAGCCATGGGTAGAAAGTCTGTCATCCAAGACTGAAGGTATACCAATATTGTGCAATAATTGCATAAACTGGTGGTTTACTTGGGAGGTGGTAGGAAAGGAGGTTCAAACTATGGAGGCATGTTTGACAGGGCTGGCATGGTCAGGTTGTAACAGAGTACCAGAAGTCAGAATCTATTCATACATATGGTAAATCTCTGTTTAATTTCAACAAACCTAAACAAAATCTGAATGCTGACTACTGAAAAGCAAATAAACACACAGTGAACACCCTGCTGCAGGGAAACTTGTCCACCCATCCATGGCTGGCAGTGAAGGATGGGTCCTGCACAAGAGCCACTGTCTTGAGGGCAACAACTTTTCTGGTTCCATGATAATGTTTGTATTGCAAAATGTTCCAACTAGAAAGGTTTGCCTCTGATTCAGGGGACTCAATTTTCAGAGCCCTGAGAATGATGCAAGTCCCTGGTGCACCGATCATTTGGCACACGGGGCTTGCGGCATTCTCCTGGCAGCCCATCAGGATTTTCAATCTTGAGTGTCAGATGCTGCAATTTAGACCAGGTTTTCCCTGGTCTAACTTGTGCCTTTTGGGGAACCCTTTTTATGGGGTTTGCACCAAGTACTTGGTGCAAGCTGCTGTAAAGTGTGAAAACTGCCGCAACTGTGCCCAATGTACTAAAATTAAGTGCAGTTGCATCAAAGGAGTTTGGCACAGCTGCAACAAAGAATAGGGTTCACACAGGATTTGATGCAAGTCCTGCGTCAAACTTTGATAATCAAGCCTAGGGTGTCTAGATTTATGACTGCCACCATTGCGTCACCAGTGCTTTTTGTTTGAACTGATATAACTATGAGGAAAACTTTATCCTCCAATGTTGGAAACTTCTTTCTGTACTTCTGAAGTTTTTTCTCATCTATGTGGAGTGCAGCCACCACTGGGCAGTTCCCTTTTTTCTCTACTCTGTGAGCTTGGACCCCAGGTTGAGAGATTTTCATGTAGGCATGGTGTGGTCATTTTGCAGGTACTCTGTCAGGCCTCTTACTACACATGCTTCTGATTACAGGTGCATCTCACTGTTTCCTCTTGCAGCCATTTTTAAAGCCTTTTGGATCCCAGTTGACTGTTAGTAACAGCTTGGTTGTCAGCTGCAGCTGATTGCTAATTAAGCAATAAGGCATGACAGGAGGTGCGTTATGGCAGGATAATGGCCCACCTTGAGTGGGTTGAAGCATGAGGTGAAGCCGAATGCTCCCACCTCCCAAGAAGGGCCATTTGCCCACCATAATGCACTCCCTGGAGTGCCTCATTGCTATTATGAAATGGATCCTTTTTAGTAAATTGGATACATTTTTTGTATCATATTTTTATTGAGCTACTTTCAGCTGGGCCCAGCTGAAAGTACGTCTTGGCCAACCAGGAGCCAGCATTCTTGCTAGCCATTTCATGATAAAAGTCACCCTCACTTTCAAGCTTCCCTATCTCAAAAGCCGTGGCTGAAATTGAGAAAAGTGAAAAAGAGCTGCAGCTTTTAATCGATAATGTATGACAGTTGTGGTGTTTGTTTTTTTTTGTTTAAGCCGTAAATGCTAACTAATAAAACATTGGTTGTATGAAGCTTTCCCTGAACAATATAAATCTACCATAAGAGTCACAGACAACATTCGTTGGGTGGAATGGGACAGATCGTGATATTAAAATCAGAACCCCACAGTTTTGAGAGTTCCCCTCTGCAGCAAAAACTTGGCCCACCTATTGCCTTCTTAGTTTGGGGGCTTCTGAGATTAATAAATGGGATTCCTATATGAATGCAATATCTACTCTCAGTAGACACAGATGCTTCAGTATTTGGTACTGTTTCAATTTACTATGGGTGCCCCTGACATTCCCAGTGGCAAATATTAAGTCGCTAGCCATAGTCCCTGGTAAAATGTGGGTAGACATGCCTGGCTAAAAGAAAGCAGATTCTTATCAAAGAGAAAACAAAAACAACCTAGAAATGAATCCAACCGTGCATGACTCCCCTTCGCCATTACCCCAACCCTCATCCCCCTTCCCTTAATAACAGTCAACCCCTTCTGCCATCCCATAGAACACTGTACAAGCGAATAAAGTCCCTTATGTTTCAGTATTACCCAGTCCTCCCTACCTCCCTTACTGTTACAAGCCATGATCTGCCTAATTCCTCATCACTTCCCCCCCCCTCCAGACACCCTGCATCAGCCCAGTAATGAAACAGATAAGACTCCTTGACCCTGTACAAACAAAAGGGTTCAAGACCATATAAATACTCAACTTTTCTAGAGAATTAGACTAGCAAACTGCTTGGCATTAAGAGAAGCATAAAACAGACCTGACAAAGTTGTTAAGGCAGACCGTCTTGTCAAAAATATACCCATACGCAGTACCATGTATATAAAACTAATAATACTGGCCAGCTGGACCACTTTGACCTAAATAAAAAAAAAATGAAAAGAAAATGCAGGGAATGAGGCCAGCATGGTCTAAAGAATTATGTGGATTGTAATAGGATAATAAAAAAATATAGTAACAACACTACCCCCAGACTAGTGGGTAAGCCCTGCCATAAGTGAATCATGTTATTATAAAAGTTCAGTTGTCCAAGTACAACATTCGTTCCTTTGGAGCAGCCCTAAAATGAAATTTGGGTGCAGTGTATTAAAAAGCATTTAAATGAACAATCATGCAAGTAACTCTTCTGCCATTAGAGTCATGACAAAAGTGGCTTGGTTGGACAACACCCTCCAAAACAAAGGAAATGAGGTACTTATCATTTGGAGGCATCTTCCAGCTGGGACAGACTGAAAAGGTATGCGACCAGTTTATGAGAAAAGGTGCGTGAGGACCACCCTCTAGCAGCATTATCTTGCCTGTACTACTCAGTCCAATTTGACAAGACAAGCTGCATGTTGATGCGCACCATCGAAGGGGATGAGCTAGAACCGGGTAAAAGTCAGGAAGGGCAGAATGTAATGAAAGGAAAGATCTCGGAGGGAAAATGCTTTTTACCCTCTTTCCAATGTAGCTCCTGCTCTGCCGGTAGGACACTGCTGAGATGGCTCTTGATCTGCCAATGAAACAATACGGCAAAGGCGGAAATCATGCAACAATCAATGGGGATTTACAACGAGGACGATCCAGTCAATTGAAGCTTCAGGCTCAGGAAACAGACTCTGTACTGGAGACATGGTGCCCAAGTTCTCTAGGGCCTCATCTGTAAACAGCTTTCTTTCTTCTATCTCTTCCCCTCCTTTCCTGTATTTACATCGGATTATACCCTCACTCGTTTTTCCTTATTACCCCTTTCTTAAACCTGCCATTCTTTTGATAGACTGGGACGTTTTGATCCCCAACCAGCATTCATAAATCACGAAATAGGTCAGGAAGGGCAGCCTTAAGCCCAGGAGGTCCTGTGCAATTAGTACTTTACAGTCTTCCTATTTTACTTCCTGCAGATCTTTAACTTTGGAGAGAAGATGCTGTCGTTCAAGGAAATTTAAGAAATGGCAGATAAGAGGATGAGGTGGGGATCCCAGTGGGGGTTTTGGACGAAGCGCCTGGTGAGCCCTCTCAATGACATACTTGGATCCGAAGCGAGAGGTGCCAGCAATTCTTTCAACCAGCTTCTGGATAAAGACGGTGGTATTTTGTCCCTCTTCTCCTTCTGGGATGCCAATGAAAACAACATTGTTCCTATGGCTGCAACCCTTGAGATCCTCTAATTTTGCTTTAAATCGGGTTAATTTCTGATGCATGGACACCAGCTCTGGGTCTATTTTATCCGCGCGTTTCTCTAAAGAACAAATTCTGGTGCTGTTGTCAGAAGCCTTTTGAGACACATCTTCTATTACTTGTGTGAGTGATCTAAGCTCAGAGAAAATGTTTCTTATTTCATCACGGAAGAGATTAAATTCTTCCAGGAATCTACTTAGTGTTAAGGGTTCCTGATCCATGATGGTAGTTGCCGGCAGTGACTTTTCTACCACACTCGAGGCCCATGGTTTCTTTGGGGCCTTTTCAGCTGTGACTGGGGGAGTGTGTTTTTGTGGAGCCTTCCTCATATACAGCACTATTAGATCAGCAGCCTGTTTCTAAGGATTCCTGAGAATACCTAGAGTAGAATTGAGCAGTCTATTAATGATTACAGCAGTTCGCATGGGTAATAAACACAGAAGTAAAGTATCCGGTGGCTGGAGAGCTGTGGAGGAGCAGCTATCTGGCTTGCAGTATCACGTGGTCCCCACTTATGAATATGTTAAACAACACCAGACTAGACACCGAGCCCTGTGGGACCCCACTGGTCACATGCATAGTTTCTAAGAATCCCCCCCAACTACCCCATTTTTTTACATAGCTTGGTGTTCCCCAATTAACCCTCCTGCCATAAAGCAATGTGGGAGACATGGTAATTGTATTTTCTCCCCGTTATTGCCAGGACCCAGGGAAAGTGGTGGCTCATGTGCATGGAGGTCCGCAGGTGCCCTGCAGCTCCAGTGACAGCCCCATCCGCCCTCCCGGCCTAGTGCCTAGGTTCCCCCTGGCATGGTACTGCCACCCAGCCTCCACCAGGTGGCAGCCAAGAGTTGTGGAAACCTTGCAACCCTACCTGGAGAGGAGAGCTGCCTAGAGGCTGCTCAGTCCTGGCACCTCACCCCCCCTTGTCCAAGTCCTGGTTGCCTGAGCTTGCTCCCAGACCCAGATCACTGGCTGTGGTTGACTCTCCCCCAGGACCTCCAGAATACCTGAACTGGTGGATGCTGGTTGTCCAGGGGCATCTGGGTGTGCCACAGGGTCAGGGGGTTGGTGGGTGCTGGCTGAACAGGGGTATCCAGCCATGGCATGAGGAAAGAAGGGGCAAGTGTGACAGGCATGGATAGCAGGTGTTCCATCAGCCACTCCAGTCATCAATGCAGTCAATGCCTCTGTGCACCTCCCTCATCTCAACATTCATGTCCTTCAGGGCCTCTTTGTTCTGCCATTGTGCCTGGGTAATAGGTATGTATGTGACTGGGTGGGACTAGTGGTCATTATCTGCCATCAGTTTCTATGTTTCTATGTAGCAGGCCATGTGTAGCTGATCTCCTTGGCCAGCTGGGTGGGTGGTTTGAGGGGCCCTCATCCCCACTGTTGCATGGCTGTTGCACGGTGGCCCAGGGCACCCCATGTCTCCTGACCTTGTGCATGTGCCAGCAGGGCATAAAAAAGGGCCATCCATATGTGGCAATATCACAGTGCTATCTGTACCCTGCCATCCACCATGGAGTTGCTGACCATGTTGTGATAGCAGGTGTGGTGTAGGGCTGACAGTGGTTGTGGGATGACTGTCTGTGTTTGCTGTTTCAATGTCCTGCACATCCACCCGTGTCTCCTCCGCAGTCTCAGTGTATGTCTTCTCAGGTGAGTACACCTCATCTGCCATATCTCCTGCATTGTACCTGGAGACGAGTGAAAGGAGCATTGTTAAATGCAGTTCCACCAATTTAGTGTATCATTGTGTAGTTCTGGGCACGTGGGGTACACATACCTGTGCCATCCTCCTGTTTCTAGCAGTCTGTGAGTGTCACAGTGGGTGCAGTCTCTGCTTGGGGGGTGGGCCCCATCTCAGGCCCTGGGGAGTACAACACAGGGTGATTAGCATTCTTCTAGCATCCAGGACCTCCCGGCCCTTGTCCCAGCAATGTACTATATACCTGGCACTGTGCCCATGCTCTCCTCCTCCCCATGGAGAGCCATGACAGTGAGGATGTCAGTCAACATCCTCTCAACTGGGTTAGGTAGAGCCCTTGTGTGGCTGGGCCACTGCCTGTGCCTAACTGTGACCATTTAGTCACTGCCAGATTCCCTTGATAGCTGAACAGAGGACATGCCACTTGTGCTTAATGGCCAACAATGTCTGTGCTTCTGGACTGGCTGTATTTATAGCAGAATGAATGTTAAGCCACTGTCAGGATTTGTCTCAGCAGATGCCTTGACAGACTCTGCACAATATAAAATGGCACAGTTCTTTCGGATATCCACCACCATGGCTGCCACCTGCCCACTTGTGAAATTTGTGGACTGTGGCTGGGGACAACCACATGCCTGGGCACATCCAGGACACTCAGTGCATTCCCATCCTGTGACATTGTTCCCTGGTATTGGGCCAGGTCCCAGGGTTCAGCATTGCCTTCCACTGTTACTGCCTGTTCGCCATTGTCCATCATGGTATTCACTTCTGTGTTTATGCATGGGGTGGTGCCAATGCCCATATATGGTGGAGTCAAGGGGGGAGAGCCAATATTTTAGGGCTGCCCATCAGTTCCTCTGCACAGAATTGCATGTGTCCCTAGATCATGCCCATGCCTCAGCACACTCCGCGTGAATGTTTGTGCATAGTGCATAGCTGATACGGCATTTGGGGTGCATAGTTGCACACCAGCATTACAATGCTTCCTGGTGCAGTTTCTGTGCTTTAATGCCTAGGCCCTAGTACCTGTAAGTAAACAGGACTGCAAATGGGCTACATTCGCCCCCAATTTTGCAAGTTTTTATATGGGACCCTGGGAAGAGAAGTACATGCTGGACCCTGAACAGAATGCTTTCTGTGACAAAACTGATTTGTATGAAATATTTTTGGATGACATATTGATTGTATGAAAGGGGACAGTGGGGGAGCTAGAAACTTTTGTGCAATACAAGGGGACAATAAATGAAAATCTGAGGTTCACGGTTAATTACAGTTCACAGAAAATACAGTTCTTAGCCCTGAAAATCATACATAAAGTCATGGTAGTTTGGGTACCATCTGTACAGAAAACCTAAAGATCGAAATATGCTACTGTGTTGTCAAGCAGTTGCCATATACTGTAGCATATATTATTAAAAGCTTTACTAAAGGGAAACTACACAGAATAAAGAAAAACGGTGGTACCAGTGAAAGATATAGCAGAATGGAGGAGGATTGTATTGATAGATGTCGGAAACGTGGTTATGGGGAAAGAACATTACAAAAAGCAAAGAAGAATATGAAGTCTGTTAATTGGGAAGAAATCTTGACAGACAGCAATAGGGATAGAAAGCAAAGAGGACTGCCATACCTTCAACACCACATATAGTGTACAGGCTACACAAATAGCAGATATTTTAAGACAAAACATACAGATATTATGGAGTGAACCAGCAATAATTTGAAAGACAAGTTGACGAGAAATACTGTATGCAACCAGTCCTAAAGGTTCAAACCTGGTTGCCAAAACCACCTAGTGGTTCCACAGATGTGGCAACTGTTCAGCGTGTTCATTTATACAGAAAACTTAATTTTTTTTAAAACTAAAAAAAATGATAAATGATAAAAATCTCTGGATTTATTACGTGTCAAACTGAAGGGGTAGTGTATCTTCTGAACTGTAGCTTCGGAACAAATTAGGTGGGATGAAAAAAAGAAGGTTTAAGTGGACATCTAAGGGCTGTAAGGTGGGTAAACAATGCCTATGCAATTGTTAAATATATGCAAGGAACAAGTGGCATGTGAACCATGACATTGGTTTCATTGGTATTGAAATAGTCTGGCAGGGTAAAAGAGGGGGACTATGAAAACAAACTGAATAAGCATGAACAATATTGGATCTATACCCTGGAGGTCTTGAAAAATCCAGGTCTAAATGGGCATTTAGTAATTGTGCCATTCCTTCCAAAATAAGGTTTTGAAATGTTAATCAGAATGCTTTTACTGTGCATGACTCAGATGTATAGAAGGGATTGTATATAGGCATGTATATATGTTAACTACGTATATATGTTTCTTTACAGATTTTCCAAAATGCTGGAGCAATTGAAAAGAGACACTTAAAATATGAAACATGGACCTTGTTCACTGGATATATTTAATAATGCGTATATGGATCAAATTAGTGTTTATATGTACGTTAGCCAAAATAGAGGAGCCACTAGCCACAGTTTCCACTTTAAATATTATTAATAATGTTGCTAATGTTGGCATTTTTTTCTTAATATACCTCCCTATGATATGCATGTGAGCCAAAATGAAAGAATCACTAGTGAAAGCTATTTTGGCTGTATTACACACTGTCTGTTAGGTGCCACAAGCCCTGTCTGTGATATAGCTACTCTGTGTCTCTGCACTATAATGAAAGCCATTTAGGCTGCATTACATATTGTCTGTTATGCACCCCAGGACCTGTCTGTAACATATAATTACATAGAAACTGTCAGCAGATAAAGACCACTTGACCCACCCAGTCTGCCCATTTTCCCTTCCTAATGTAATACTGCAGATTTTGCCCCGATTCTAAACTAATAAAATTCCTTTATGTTTATCTCATGCATTCTTGAAATCCACTACAGTTTTTACTTTGACCACCTCTGCTTGACGTCTATTCCAGGCATCCACTACACTTTCTGTGAAGAAGTACTTTCTAACATTTCCCCTGACTCTACCCCCACTCCAGCTTCATAGCATGTCCCTTTGTTCTTGTGCCTCTTCTTTCTGAAAATGGTTTCCTCTTGTACCCTATTTATACCCGTGAGGTATTTGAAAGTCTCTATCATATCTCCTCTCTTTCTTCTAGGGTACACATATTGAGGTCCTTTAGCCTCTCCTCATAGGCTTCTGATTCAGTCTCAGCATCATTTTAGTTGCTCTTGTCTGGACTGCCACTATTCTTTCTATCTCCTTACAGAGATGTGGCCTCCAAAACTGAACAGGTGAAGTTTCACCAAAGTTTTATGCAATGGTATAATTACCTCCCTCTTTCTGCTGGTGATGCCCCTCCCTATACACCTCAGAATCCCCA
The DNA here is from genome assembly GCA_016271365.2 of Neoceratodus forsteri. Taxonomy (NCBI): domain Eukaryota; kingdom Metazoa; phylum Chordata; order Ceratodontiformes; family Ceratodontidae; genus Neoceratodus; species Neoceratodus forsteri. Next base: position 862,511,900 of record CM057455.1, read on the forward strand.
TAGCTCTCCCCACACTCTGTTTGGCCACCTTGAGGTCATCAGAAATGATGACTCTCAGGTGCCTTTCCTGCTTGGATGTCATCTGTACCATTTCCCTTCCCCCATCATGTACTCTACCCCTGGATTTTTGTGCTCCAAGTGAATAACCTTGCACTTCTTCACATTAAATCTCAGCTGCCACACTTTTGACCACTCTTCCAGCTTTCTTAGATCATCAATCATTCGTTCCACTGCTCCTGGAATGTCTACTCTATTAGAGATCTTTGAGTCATTGGCAAAAAGGCATACCTTCCCTTCCAGCCCTTCTGCAATGTCTCTAATAAAGGTGTTAAAGAGGACTGTATCCAGTAGTCTGTGTCTCTCTGCAGTATAGTGAAAGCCATCTAGGCTGTATTACACTGTCTGTTAGCCTGTTAGGTACCCCAAGCCCTGTCATAGCTACACTGTGTGTGATGTCTCTCTGTGGTATAGCGAAAGCCATGGTTGTGTCTACTATGTCTGGCATTTCCCAGTCTAAGTCTATTAAAAGGAAGCACAGTGCTGCTGCACATGCAACTAAAATTGATGTGGACAATATGAATCCTACCACTAATGAAGAACATGGCAGCAATAATAACATCACCGGGACTGGCACTAAATGTCCTCCTGAACCAGAAAAGCATGTTGGCAATGAAATGATAATAGAGTTTCAGAAAGAACTGACATGAGTTATTCATAGAGGTTCTAAACATTTTGCCACATGTGCCAGGATACTTCCAGCTGCTAAATCAGCATGCAAGGAGAAGGAGGCATCCTCCTCAAATATAAGTGCAGATGCTAGGGCAGCAAATGCTGATAAAGATGGTGGTGATAATGGGGATTGGGAATGGGATATGCCCCACCTGATGATGCCAGAACTTCCAGTTCTTCTGAATCTTGTGCCAATGAGGTCTGTAGTTTTGATGATGGAGTAGGAGAGGACGCTACTGTAGGGCATGAGAAGCCGGTGCAGAAAAGAAAAACATATGCTAAACGTAAGAATAAGAAGAGCATGAATGAGAAAAATTCATTTCTTCTGACACCAAGTACTGTAAAATCCCACAATAGTACTCCACATGAAAAGAGCATGAAAAGTAGTCCCCCCAAAATAAAAAATATCTCATTCTCATCAACATTAAAAGAAAGTGCTGTGAGGACATCAAAATTTACCTGCAAGCAGCCCATATGCAAGTTGTTAAACAGAGTCACTGCAGAGCCGTTGGCTGATTTTCAACTCCCTTTCACTTTTGTTGCCCAAAAGGTTTCCTCAAGTTCATGAACCACACTGAACCATGGTAAACTATTCCTAGTAGAACATATTTCTCAAACAAGGCTGTTCCACAGTTGTATGACTTGATGTGTAGTGCAGTCACTAAACAGTTGAAGCACTCAGAGGTGAAGCAAGTTCACATAACCAACAATATATGGACCAGCAACCAAACAATTGACTACATGACTTTTACAGCTCACTGGGCAAAATTGTAACCCTCCCGGTTCCCAGCCCCGAAACCCCATACCTGCTCAGCCAGAGCTAGCTACACTCACCACCATGCCACAGGGCTAACTTGGCTGGAGCAGGCACAGCAGTCCCCCATGGACCCTTCCCCTATCCCTCCCTTCTTTCACTATCCCCCCTTCTAGTCGCTCTCCCTACAGTCTCTTGCACTGTAGAGTGGCCACCCCTTCAGGGTAGCCCTTGATGATATCACTGAAAATGAGTCGTTGTTTTAGCAGTCGATCATTTTCAGTTGCTATCATCACAGGATACCGTTAAAGCATTACTTGTACCCAAGCAATTCTTTGTGAATTTTGGTCCATTTTACCATTTAACCCAAACCATTCAGAAAGGACAGATGCCAAGAACAAAACACATGTGTGGATCACACTGCTAATTATCATCTTTTATCTCATTGAGTAATATAAATCATGAGTATCACCAGTGTTATTCTTTTTAGGTGAGGCTCATATTGTTTCGGTATTATGGGAGGGTTTTAAGCCTGTGGTTCGATGGGTGGAGCAACAACGTCACTCCTCCATCGAGTTTAACAGGTCACAATCATCCTGGGCCTTGCCAAGATTCTTTCTCGTTGCAGCCGGAGGCGCTGCTCTCCATCGCCTTCCTGGACTGATGCTGCTGTTTCCCTTGTCTCTGCAGCTGTCCATGTACCCATTCATTTCTTTCCCCCAGTTTTGGCTTGTATTGCCTCCTATCTCTACTACAGCTGCTGCTGCTTTCTTTCTGATTTCATTGTCCTTCCCTGCACTTGCTCGCAGCCTTTTGTCCCCCCCCCCACTCCCAGCTAGTGTTCCTCGTTCCTTGCTTGCTTGCTGCTTCACATCACCCATCTGCCTTCCTTTTCCATCCCTTCCCAGTACCTCTTTCTGCCATCTGTTGCTCCTGTTTCATATTGTGCCTCGGCTTCTGGCTGCTCAGTCATCATCATTTCTGCACTGCGCTGCTAGTATGCTCCTCGTTCATGGTGGTTGCTGCTCCATCCTGGCCAGTGCCTTTGGGGTGTGCCATCAACAACTGCACTCACTCTCAGCTGTACCCCGCTGCTTACCTCCAATTCTACCCCAGTTTTCATGCTGGCCTGCCTTCGATCAGCCTGCACTTGATCATTGCATGGGCTTGGGGGTTCTGGACCAGCTGTGTGGGCGCAGCATATGGTGGCTTCTGTTCTTTGTTTTGGATCGCCGGCAGGTGCCTCAGTGAATATTATGGTGCTCTCGTCCGACCTCAGGGAGTCCTCTGTGTGGCTCCCGGAGGTGCAGCCCATACTTTCAGTGGAGCAGCCCGGGGCGTTGGGTATCATTTTGGCCACCGATACTGAAGGTAGGCTATTTTCTTGGATGCCCTCAATACTTCTTTTGGATGGGGCTCCCGGTATTCATTTTTCATCTGAGGGCCCCAGGGGTGGACCTTCTTGCTGTTTCTCATCATGTGGGTTTATGTACCCTGTTCTTTCTGGGCTACCAGATTCTTCTACTTGTGCTTATTTGTATTGTGTTTCCGCTGCTTTCATCTCATGATTGTTGCACATGTCTATCAGAGCTAAGGGTTTATTCTTTAACTATGTTCATTTGCAGCAGTCTGACACCTACATCGAATTTAAAACAATAAAAAATAAATAAATAAATTCTGATTTCTTTCTTCTACTGTTGGTGCTATCCACCCATGTCTCCTGTTCTGTCTCACAATTGCCTGTTGGGTATGCTGTTCTGTGTGTCGGCCTGCAAGGGCTCTGCTGGGTTTTGAACCCGGGACCTTCCGGCCTCCTGGGCTGCTGTGTCTAGCATGGCATGCTTGCTTCTATGTGTTGAGTACCACCCTATGCTACTCGGTTCTTGACTTGTCATTTTCTCTGCCCTTCAGCTTTGATTCCCCTTCAGCTTTGATTTCCTTCCTCCTTGCCTGTTCTTCCTTCTCCTTCTCCTTCATATCGACCCTCTCCTTCTCTGGCCCCTCATCCTCATGTTCCCTCTGCACTCCGTTCCTCTCCTTCCTCTCTGTTCTTTCTTCTTTTGGGCATCCCCATTGGTAGCCCTCTCAGATTCCCGATACCTCACCTCAACCTGCTCATTTGCTCTATCCGTCCTGCCCTGGCTGCCTCCGTTTGGCCAGCAATCGACATTTCTTTTAGCCTACCTCTCCAGAATTTTCTGCTCCCTGTCCATGTTACCTCAACTGGTCTTGTTCTCCTTGGGTCCTCTGCTACCCTCTTGCCTTCCCCCTCTTGTTCCCATACCCTCTGGTTCTGGACTTCCCTTCTTGGCTTCAGGGTTTGCCTCCTTTTGAGGATCCTCATTGCCTGCATCACTATTGCATACTGTGCTACTTTATCTACCTCAGCATCAGGGTTTATTTCTCATCGTGGCCTACATTCGATATTTCTTTTTAGGCATGCCTATCATGGCTCTTATGCCGCCTTATCTCCATGCTACCTCAGAGCAATTCGATATCCAGTCAAGGACATGCTGGTCCCCGATATCTTACCTCGATCTGCTTGTATATTTCAACTGCTCAATCAGAATGCCTTGTCTGTCTCCATCTGGCCTGCAGTCGATATTTCTTTGGGCCACCTCCCATTAGGTCCCATGCTACCTAATCTACCTACTGCATTCCTGCAGCGCTCCTCATCGTCTGTATTTATCTTCCTCAGTCACCTCGGTTCAACTCTGTCTCTGCTTGTAGTCCTCATAACTCCAATTATCATTTACTCAGGATTACACTCATAACTCCAATCGTTCACTCATCCTTACTTCATGGTTTCTCTGTTTCATACTACCAGCTGCATCCTTCCGTGTCATCCTCAGCACTAGTCTCCCTTGGGAATCTGTCTAATTCTACAATGAAAGTGTAACCCTTACTAGTTTCCAGTCTCTCCCCTAGTAGACTGCTCTGCATGCTGATTGTTGCCCTCTGTGTATCTTATTGCTTCTAATGTTTAGCCTTCTCTGCCCCCCCCCCACTTTGAGGATCTGTCCTGTAGTTCTGCCTGCATTCACCAGCTTCACCGGGTATGTCTGCTTCCCCTGCCTATTCCTTGTAGTATTCAGGCCTTTGATCATATTTCTCCTCACCCTTCTCTTTACTAGGCTTAATGATTTGTCTTTATCCAGTATATTTGTATGGCTCTTGTTCCCTAAGCAGCCCATCAGCTTGGTCATCCCATGCTCATCTACTTCAATTGACTCTGAGCTTTGTTCTTTCCTACCTCGATTTCCCCATCGACTACTCATGCTTCGGGCATGCCCTCGTGCTGCTCTCTCTCCTTGGCACTCTCGACAAACTCAGCCATCCAGGATTCAATCCAGTCATGGCTTCTGTCTCCTTGTGCCACAGTTTACCTGTTTGTTTGCTCTGCCATTCATATTCTTGGGCCATCCATGACTGACTCCATCTGATGTTTCATCGCAGCGGGCCTAAGTGCCACCTCATACAGCTCACCCTCCTGCCCCCTTGTGGAGCCTTCCTCCTTCACAGAGTCTACTTGCTCCATGTTGTCCATCATCGATCCCTTCATCGGAGATCCTTCAACTCATTTGGCCCCCTCAGCTCCTTGATATCTGGCCTTGACTTGATCATCTAATTCAATCCCTCTCTTAGTATGCCTTGGCTTGGTTCGCTGCCACATCTGTGCTATTCCCTTGCTCCGTTTGGCCATACCTGTCATGGATCATATACTGCCTACTCCGACTTGCCCTCATGCAGTTCTCAGCCCGTACCGGCTGGGTCCTATGCTACCCTATTGACCTCCCTACCATCCTTCATCCTTTCACACCTCGATTTCCAGTACTTGCCTTCCTGGCATCAATCCCTCATCGTACCACCTCTGTTCCTGTTACCTTCCTCAGCCTATTGCTTATTCTAGTTCTTACCATCATGGATTCTCTCCCCTCATGGCTTCCCTCCTCATAGTTCATCATTTGATTTGTCTCCCCTTGATCGCCATCCTGTGCTTACCTTATGATTCGCATACCATCTGGTTCCTGTCATGCTTTCTTGGCATCGGAGTATGCCTCCTTTTGAGGAGCATCATCGTTCATGTCTCTCCATAGTGCACGATACCTTCGTTCAAGTTATTTTCAAGTTCATTCCCATCTCCTCTTATTCTGATCCCATACAGGCTTTTCAGGATTCCCTCCATTCACGTCTTTCTGTCGATTTTTCTTTTGGGTGTCCCTACCATAACTCCTATGCCACCTATCAACCACGGCCATCCTGCTGTATGTGTAGAGTTCATAACTCCAGTCATATCTAGTTCATAAATCCAGTCATCATTCACTCAGCATTACCTCAAAGCTTATCTAGTTACATCACTTACTCTACCATCCCTATCATCAAATTTCATACTACCTCATTGACTACAACCTCAGGGTCTAATCATTCAGGGTCTGATCGTTTACATCACATAACCAAGCATGCCTCTTCAACCTCAGTGTCTGCTCACTCTCATTGCTCAATCAAGTGCATCACTCCACCTAGCCAGTCTGCAGTATTATTTGTCTCCTCATCAGCAAATCTGGAATATCCTCGTAAGCACATCTGGATACCCCTTGTTCCTCCGACTCCTACATGGATTTCCTCCCTCCCATCCTTGCTCCTCTTATGTGCTATCTCTCATCACCTCCTCGAGCATGCCCTCCTTGGGTCCCTGCTGCCTCTCGATCTTTCTTTACTCTGTCCTTCTTTGGAATTCTTTCCCTCTCCCATCATCCTACCTCTACATGGGTCTTCTCCTTCGCATTCAATGCTTGATCTGTGTCCTTCCCTTCACCTCCTCAGCTATGCCTTTGCTTTTCTTTTGGGGTTCCCCTATCCTACCATGCCTCAGTTGACTTAGTCTGGTCTGTTTACCAGCTTCCGTAACATTGTGCTCTGGCGATTCCATCTGATCTCCTCTGTCTCTCCTTATTGCAGTTTTCTTCCTACCAGCGGAGTCCTTTGCTAACCCATTGCATCCTTACCGTACTTAGGCCTTTCATACTTCACTTTCCCACTCTAGCCTCCATGGCTTCAATCCATCTTCATACCTTATCTATTCCTATTTTACTTTCCTTAGCATAGCGAGTTCCAGGCATGCCTTTTCTAGTGCCAATCATCAGGGATTCACTCCACTCATGGCCTCATTCCTCATCCATCACTGTTACCTCAATTTGACTTTACTTCCACTCAAGAGCTATGCCTTCCTGTCTGTCGCCCCTTGTTAAGGGCTGGCTCGAGTCTCTCCACCATCATTCAAGTTCCTTTCTCATTCCTTTCCGAATCTACCTCCTTTCGAGAAGCTTCCTTATTCACATCGCTCTATTTATTCCGAATCTACCTCCTTCAAGGAGTCTACTTAGTCACATTGTTCTATCAAATATATCACCCATATAGTTCGCATACTCTCTGGTTCCAAATATGCCTTATTGGCCTCGGAGTATGTCTCCTTTCTAAGAGCCTCATTGCTGCATCAAACTGTTGAATCCTATGATATTCATCGCCCACAACATTAGAGTCTAATCGTTCACATCGCATGTTCCTACATTATCAGCCTCCGTGTCTACATCCTCACCTTGCTCAATCAGGAATACTGCTCAATCAGGCACAGCTCTCATTCAATCTCATGCTACCTCATCATCCTGCCACCCTCTTGTGGCAATCATCATCATCCATATTTATCCTTGCCTCCATTCCTTCAAGACGTGCACAGCCTCATGTTCCATAATTGATCATGCATTCTTTCAGGGAGTTTCCCTATTTTTCATCATCTTCCCTACTCATGTCTATTTCATTACTCTTCACTACTTAGATCCCTCATGTATGAACCATTTTCTTTACTGACTTATGTCCTCGAATCAACGTCATCAGCCTAGAGGGAAGGTGACCTAGGCCTTGAATCCCCAGAGGTTTCCTCCTGAAAGGGTTTTTTTCCTCTCCTCCGTGCCAATGGTCATAATATTAGTTAGAATTAGAGCTTTCTTCACGTTAGTTAGTTAGGTTCCACTGTTGGATGGAGGTGGATGGTGGCTCCGGCTTTCCCCTCTCTCCTTAGGAAGTTAGCCCTTCTCTTCACAGAATTAATTCATCATCTTCACCTCTTCAAAGCTTGACATATTGGGTATTCTTTTTGGGCTTCTTCCTAACCTACCTTTAACCGATGCATTCATTACAGGCACCTGTAGGGGGGGAACCCTCCTCTAGGGTTCCTTGCATTGTACCCCTACAGGGTGGTATATTCCATGGATAGAGAGGTGGAAAGCCACAAAGCAAATCAAGTTACACAAGCATCATCTCATATTATCTCATCCAGTTGCATAAGCACATCGAATGAGGTTTTTTTTTTGTGTGGGGTACCAAGCTGTGCATGCATTCGCCAAGTACCTCACCAGCGTGGTCTTGATCAAGTTATTAATAATAATAAACTTGATCAAATCCAGGATGTGTAATATTTTATGTTTAGTACTAAAAATTTGTTTTGTTTTTTGTTTTGTTTGTTTTTCAATACATGCTCCTCTCAAATACAAGCCACCCCTGAATACAAGTCTTAGGTCAAAACACACAATTTTAATAGAAGCCATGCTGCACAAGTTTTCAGAATCTACCTGCTATGCAATGGTTTTCAAAAAATATGTGCACAGAAATCCTTCAAAAAGGTTTTGAAAATCAAGCAACTATGTGCTGGTTTTCAAAATCTACCTGCTGCATGATGGTTTTCAAAACCTACTGCACCTGATGTGAGAAGGTGTTTCAGCTCCACATGACTAAAACCTTTAAGCCATCATTGACTTGAGTAACTTGTTGTTAAGCTACTATTGTATTACAACCCAAACTTGTATAATGTTGCTGGTTTTTGGCCCAGTATGTATTTTCAATTGCTTCTACTTTTTCATGTACCTTATCCTGACTGTTTGGTTAAGTATTTTTTCTTTTTTTCTCTCTCTCTCTTATTATGTACAATTTGTTGTTCACTGCTGTTTTTCTTCTTGTACTGTCCTGGGTCGTGCCTGAAAATAGGCAGGATTGTTGCCTAGTGCACTTACCCAGTTACCTAAAGCTAATAAATAAATAAATAAGGTAAGATAATTTATTGAATACTTAAATGTTAAGGGTGATATTTTAGTGCTAGTGAGGAAGAGGTAGAATGAGACACACCATGACTCCCATATTATGAAGGATATTGTGTCACTAACAGACATAGCACCAAGCTAACTGGACTTAGTGCATCTGGGCACTGTGAAACCATATCTAAAGGATCACCTGGCACTATGCACAGTGGATAATGCTAATGTGTAGGTAACACTAGTGTGATCATGCCAGTGAGGGTGCCCTTTTGTATACAGGCTGCAATGGTGTATTCAAAGGGTTTTGTATGTGACAACAGGCTGTGGATGCAGTCCTAATTAATGTTTATAAAACCCTGCATTTATCAATGTGCACAGTCATGCATGACCCCTGACCACCGGCAGCTCTGGTGCTAGCAACCCCTGCTTACATCTGCCACATCCCCATTACAGAACTATATTGCAGATCCCACTCTGGTAGTTTAATCATCCCCTCACCCCTGGTCACTGTTGGTCAGCAAAGAGGGGATTAAAGAGCTGCAGGGGCACTTACAAAGGCTAGAGAGGTGGTTCAAGGTTTGGCAGTTCAAAATCAGCTCCAAAAAAGTGTAGATCAAAGTCAGTCACACCCAAATTTCAAGATCCATTTCATTAAATTTTTGCAAGGTTCACCGAGACAGAGTTTCAAAGAACTATGTCAATCCAAACAGCAGAGTCACTCTATCAATCAGTTAACCCCAAAACAGACTTCAGATGCTGTCACCTAAAAATTCATTTATTTATATGACTACCAAAACTAGTTGCCCCCAATGTTTCACTGGCCCAGCCCCCCCCAGCTTTTTCAAGGGAAGTGGTTCTACAAAAATCACAAACAATAATTATTTTAGTGTACATGTTCACAGAAAGTATAAATGGAAAGTTCACCTGTTGCACTGAAAAAACACAGATTACGCCCCCTGTTTGGGTAGTTCACCACTTTATTCAAGGCATAGATACATTTGTACAATAAGTCATTCAAACTAACCAAGCTTGTCAGCTAATAACACTTCTCGATTCATCCAGGAGGCTCACACTAGCTAGTGTGTAGCCACGCAAGAAAGATGCCACCAAAACAGTGCTAGTCTGGTAACGCACTCTCTCTCCCTACCCGCTTTTGAAGCTGCCACTGTCCAGCGTTATTACATCACCTGCCAAAAAGCCTGCCATGATGTCAGATGCCCTATGCACTCACAGAATGGGTGCTGAATGACAGCAGGTGACTGTGAGCCATAAACTCGCAATAAATCCAACTGTGTGGATAATACCCTATAAAACATTTTAACAGTTCCTCCAATAATAACTTTACAAAATAACTAGGACAAATATTTGCATATCTGTGTATGTCGTAAGACTTTCTTTGCTACCCAGCTGGGGCAGGAGAACCAGTTCAAAAATGCTGACCAGGATTTGAATGATTAATGACTCATATACTATAAATCATTTCCACCCTCTGGGGTGGAGAAAACCCTTTTGGAAATATACTGTACACTTTAAGAATAATAAAGAACACAAAATAAATAATAATCAAACATACAAGTCTATTGCAAATAAATATTGCTAGCCTCTGGTGATAATATTGCCCATGATCAAGTGGAGTGCCAAGGGTTAAAAAAACTATTGAGCAATTTTATGACATATTTCCACCTACATGACTATATAACATCCTACTCATGGTATCAGATAGTGAAAGCATTGCCCATGTTTGCAAAATCCCACTCACAGCTTCTAACCATGGGAGTATAAATGAAAAGTAACTACATCCTGTTCATAACCTTATATTGTTCAATAAAACTGGTGACTAATTTATGTTGTTTAAATAATGAATGTTCAGTAAATATTAAACAAATTAAAACATTTAAAAGGTGAATTATAAATGTGGGGACTTACTAAAAGGTGGGTATTATAACTCCCTAAGACATGCCGCTTGATTAGGTTCACAGTGCTTGAAGAATGATAGTTTAATTCACAATAAAGTCAACACAAAAAAGTGTAAGGTGATACACATATGCTAGGGTACAAGAACCTGAGGGCAGAGTACTGGATAGGAAGGTTAAGCTGGGGATTCTGAGGAAAAAGATCTAGGAGTCATCATACTGTGACTTCCTTAAATAATCTAGCTAATTTAATAAGGCCTGCAGTGAGGCAAACAGGATGCTGGGTTGCATTTGGAGGGGTACTGACAGCAGAAGAAAGGAGGTACAGTATTATTACCTCTTTATAGATCACTGGTGAGGCCGCACCTGGAGTACTGTGCCCAGTTCTAAAGTCCTCACCTGAGGAAATGTAAGGACAGGTTGGAAACAGCGCAATGTAGGGTGACCAAAATGATTCTGAGCCTGCAGGGCAGATCTTACAGGGATCTGCTCAAGACACTGAACACGTACTTGCTGAAGGCCAGATGAGAAAGTGAAGATATGACAGAGACCTTCAAGTTCCTGAAAGGAATTAATGAAGTAAAATGGGGGGAACTAGTCAGCAGGCATAGTAGATCAAGAACACAGGGTCATGAGTGGAAATGGGGAGGTTCAGGAGGGACGTGAGAAAGTTTTATTTTACAGAGGTGACTGACCTGTGGAACAATGTACCAGCTGATATAGTGGGTACCAAAACCATTAATGGTTTCCAGCATGGCTTGAATAGGGTAAAAGGCTTAATAGTTACTCAGGGTGGTAGTAATAAAACCAGGAGCATGGGGTGGCTAGTGTGATCTAAAGCCTGTACACAGACTAGATGGACCAATGGTCTTTTTCTGTCATCATTGTCTATGTTTCTACATTTCTGTTGGAAATATTAATGTGTGATGGGACTTTCTCAGTGCTGACTGATTGCTTCTAATGTGTGTTGTATTGTAATTGTGAAAAGTCAAATCATAAAATTATCTGAACTTAATTGAATTTGAGAAATGTGGGACATAAAACCTGCTCTGTTAATAAACAAAAAGTAAACGGGATCCAACTGATGGTGCCCTTCTCGGTTTCTGCCCAGATCATCTATAGATTCTAGAGGATACAGAAATGGGAATGTGCAATATATCAATAAGTTACAGAAAAGGCATGTTGTTTAAAGCAAGGTGATATTCTTTGACAATGTCCCTGATACTGTAGCTGAGAAGCCGCATTCTGACATGGTAGCATGCCATAACTGTATACCATCCTTTCCTTTGTACTTTCAGTTTGAATTGCAATGGATGCTGATACACTGTGATCCCCAGAGAGCTGAAAGAGAGTCCTGCTCTGAATTGCCCATACAACAGGTAGGGGTCAGAACTGTCTGAGCTGTATCAGCTATCCTTCTTCACTGTGTCTTGTTTCATTTGTGTTCCACTACAGACTTGAAAAGAATTATATTTATTTAAATATTGTTTTCAGAAGAAAACCATGCTGAGCTGAGAACAGCTTGTTACCAGATATGCCTGGACATAAGGGTATAAAGGGAAAACAATGGGCCAAGTGCTATACTACTGAGAGCACAGCACACTAATTAGCACATTGCCTGGAAGTTGTGATATTTGTACGTTCAATATGCAATGTCCAGCACACAGTCCAATATATGAATATTGGACTGTAGTAGTTCTGGGTTAAGTGTAGCTGCATTGAATTGTGTACCACAGCACCCTGCCAAAAACAGATACACAGGAGCAAAGGAGGAGAGCAAATTCCAAATGGACTAGTGCCATTGTTCTTGGATGCCATATTAAAACATCAATATAATAATGACCACACATAGCTAAGCAAAGTGCCAGGGCACCTGGTCATGGTGGAGGTGGTTTCACACATTGCCACTTCCTTGCCTGTATATCAGTTTGTTGGGAATAATTTTTTCTGTCAACAGTGTACCTGTGTTGAGTCTTTTCTTCAAGTTACACTGTGGCCTGTTATTGAGTGCTACATTTTCCTGGCTCTTGCCTAAGAGGCCATTTGCATACCAATATGTGGCCCTCATTCAGTAATCACCACCCTCCCTTCCCTGTCTGGCGACTGACCCACCTAAAGAAACCCATCACCATTGGTGGGCAGAATGGTGGACAGTGATTAGCACAGACCTTCCTCTCACCATTTTGGCAGCCACTATTGGAATGAATGGGACTGAGCACATGCATACCACTCTACTACCATCAAGTCAAATATTGGTATATCTAGGATTGGGAGAGGAGGGTATCACTGGACTACCAGGGAGTTAAACATTGCTGCTCCAGGAATTGGGAATAAAGGGGTTGAACATTGTCGCACCAGTACAGCCAGTAGCATTGCCTTGTTAGTCTTTTAGCACTTCCAAATACATCACTGCAGATTGTATGCAAGGGAGGGGGGGCACCATCATTTGCATAAATGCAGTGGAGTATTTAGTGCATTCACACTATCCACTGTGCACTGCACTGCAGGGCCATTGAATGTGGCCCCCGTCCAATTCAGGCATGCTGTGTCTGGTAAGCATGGTGCTATGTTGTTAATGCTGCACTAACTTTCTGAATATAGCGGTCTGTTTGTCTTTTTTTTTTCTATCTATACTTTTATGCGCCTTTTTCCTCCAGCGGCCCCATCAGCTTACCCCCCTCAGCCCTGTCACCCAATTCCTTCAGGATCTTACCTTAGGAGCCATCCTGGCCAAAGGATCAGCTGCCCGGCCACTGGTGTGGAGCCTGGGTTGGATTGATCATCATCCACCACTGCATGGTGTTTTTCATCCATTTTTCTCCCAAACCTCCCTGTTGCTGGGGTGTGACATGTCAGTGTGCATATGTAGAGGTGTACACATGCTGCAGAGTCCCGCAGCACCCACCCTTCCATTGGCACCCCATCCCATTCTACCCTCAAGCCTCAACCTGGGGGCAGTCATTCGGCAGGGCTGCCAAGTCACCCCTCCCCAGGACAGGAGAGCTGTCCTCCCCAGCCAACCCCTGGTGACCCACTCACACCGTGAACACAGGTCACCGGTGTGGGAGGAGGTAAGACACTAATGCCTCAGCCCTCCATGCCACTGAGCCACTATGTTTGTCTTTAATAGCAATTCTTCCTTAATATGTAGGTTGTAAATTACTTAGGAAATTAAAGCTGAGGCAATAAGAAATGTCCCTAACATTGCAATGCCCTTAATACTGTATGTAGCATCCTACAGTAGTCAGGCAAGTCTCACCATATTTGTGCCCATCATTTTGTATATTCTGTCTCTTTTTTTTTTTTGACTATCTGAAATTTCTGGTACTGTACATTGTAACCTGTATTCATTTTCATGTTGATTCTGTCTTGTTTTGACTGTCTTCTTACCCTGTAATACCTTCCCCTACATTACACCAGGAAAAAAATTAACATAGTGTGCCTCACTCATGTGCAAATCTTTACATAAATAAATAAATAAATAAAAAACAATTGCAGAGTCTACAGTATGTATAGGTAGCCTCAAAACAATCAATTAAAACTAGGCTGCAGTGGATGAGGCCTCACATCAGTGAGTACTAAATTAAGCCTAGAAAGAAGAATGAGGTTGCATCAGTGAAGGTGATGTAAGGGGAATTCAGGCAAACAGTTGGAGGGGGAATCATGAGCAAATACAGGCACGAGAGGTGAGGTCATGAACTATATAGCATGTAAGGAATAAGACTTGATGGGGAGGGGTGTCAATGTTAATATACTGACTGGTAGATTTGAACCTGAGGCTGTAGCTGAGGGCTTAAATCACTAGGAAGTACATTTACAAAAGCAAAATCCCTTTTCATCCAAAAATGTCTTATTTTAATTATTAAATGTTACATTTTCTACACTCTTATTATTTGTTGCCGTTTCTTTAGGCAAGGCAATTTAATTGTAATATATGGATAATCAAAATAATAGTACTGGAAACTATACAAAAAAAAGTTGTAATTCATGCCACATAACACTCCACTCCCAATAATACCACACTTCACTGCCAATAATACTATTGTTGCAAGAAACGATAGTATTATCATCAAAATGCCACAGCCCATGTGCAACTCTGCCGGTCAAGAAACCCAGTTGTCATGGAGCACGTCCCTTCCTGCACCTCCAAAGTCATGACATGCATTCTAATTGGACACTGTTCCTCTGTGGGTGGGCACATTCATTCTGAAAACATGGCGACTCGTTACTGTCGCTTACCGAGCCAAATGTGTCCACTTCATTTCTTCGGTTTTCTTTTCTGTAATTGGATTATCTGGTTGATCCTGCATTACCTGAAGGATCAGAAATGAAAAGGGAGGTGAAAAGGTAGGACTTCACAAAATACAAACACACACTGACAGAGTAGCGGTTATGAGCGTGGATGTGGGCAAGTGAGGCTGTCTCCAGTGTGATGGTCAGCCAACTGCAAGCGTGTCTTCAGTACTGTGACTGGCTTTGCAGCTCACACACTTTAAACAAAAGCTACATCCATGTATTACAAAAAATAACAAATAGAAAAGTATCTATGTCATGTCAGTAAGTCCATCTCGAGGTTTTGGGGACTTTGGGAACCTCAATGTTCCAAGCCCCCAAAACCTCTTGATGGTCTTACTGCCTTGTAATAGATACAATTCTATCTATTATTCTATTTATATACTGCAGCTCCCTGGGGTCCAGTGTGCTTCAATGGAACAATGTCTAACCAGAAAACATAGAAATGCATCAAAAACAGAATTAAATAATCTAACCATAATAAACAATTACCTATTTAATATATATATATATATATATATATATATATATATATATATATATATATATATACACACACACACACACACACACACACACACACACACACACATATATATATATATATATATATATATATATATATATATATATATATATATATAGATATAGATAAACAGCTCAATAAAACCAATTTCCCAAAATACAAGATGATACTGATTCACTTGGCACTGAAGGGCTTTAAGAGCTCAGTTCTAAAGTAATACAGGTGTGTGTGAATACCTTTTTTTTTTAATACTTAGCAATAATTCATATTCAGCATACCAGATACTAAATTAACTAAATGATACAATGGCAAGGACATTTCCTGCCCTCTGATTGGTCAGTGTGTGCCTGTAACAATTATGTTATTTCACAGTAACATCACTGTCTGAAGTCCAGGCATACAGATGACTGCATAACACAGCCAGAAATCATGGCATGAATATTTAATCTCCACTGTTTTCCCCTGAGCTAAGCAGATTCACTGAATGGCATAGACCATAACTGCTGGTAGCGCTCTTCAGTGTCATCGCTCGATTTGGTGCAAAAAGGCATAGGACCACATAACTTTCTTATCTTCTCCCTCCTAAAGCAAAACTTAAAGAAATTCATAACAGTAGCTTCTCAGTGACAGTCCCCTTATGTTTCTAAATTCTGGTGGTTGTAGTGTGTGCGCACAACAAAGCTGCACTCAATCCACAACTCAGCGGCTGCACATCTTTGTCTTCCACAGCATGATTAACAAGCAAAAGTCTCTCAGTAATCCTCCTCCTCCACTCAATTCCCCCAAACATAAAAATGTTTTGGTAAAACAAAGCCATAATTTAAAATGGCGTCTCGTTACCTCCGGCTGAGCTGTAACATGAGCAGTTTCAAAAGCTTGCTCCACACACCACTCGTTGGCTATGTTCTAAAAGAAATGGCTGCACTGCTTATGGCTAGATCAAACAAGAAAGAAAACAAAATCAAATCAAAACTGAGGTGCATAGAAACACTTGCACACTGTATAAATTACTTTATTTTTTCATCACTACTTACAATCGCTTCCAAAGTACAGGAAGTAGGATCCCCATGCTGAAATGGTCTCTGGTCCCCCCTCCTATTAAAACCATTGATAACAAAATCAACCAATGAATAAATAAATAACTTCTCCCAGTTGTGGAGCAGGCAATGGGACTGCACAAATAAACCAGTGTGGGAATAACAGAGGAACACAGGAAAGAGAACAATCCACACTGTAAAACAGCACTGCCTACTGAACAAAACATTATAGCAGCACTACTTTTTTCTGTCAGTATACCTACCCACTGAAAAACTAAATAAACAAACTCTGGTCAGAAACAACATGGCTGCTTCAGAGTGGTGAGTCTGAGTGAAAACTACTCAAAGCTCCTGCCACAGTTGATTCTGTACTTATCCCAGCTTAGCAAATCAAGAGGAGCAACGGGCATGCAACTGCAGTCCAGGAAAAAAACAATTTGTAGAAGTAAGAAAACCCAGACTGAATCAGTGAGGAAAGGGGACAAGGCATTCTATAGGTACATTAGCAAAAGAAGGAAGACCGGGGGGGGGGGGGTGTAAGGCTCAAAGGGGATACAGGGGAGTGTAAACAGGGAGACATGGAAAAGGCAGAAATACTGAACAAATACTTCTGTTTAGTATTCACTAAAGAGGGGGAGGGTCAGGGACTACAACTGGGTAACTGACATGAAGGGGGTGGTAAACACAAGTCCATTCACAGTGGAGAGAGTCCTCCACAAACTCACAAAACTGATGGTGGACAAAGCAATTGGGCCAGATGGCATACACCCGGGGATATTAAGAGAGTTATGAAGAGAGCTAGCGGTGCCTCTTGCAACACTATTCACAGAGTCACTCAACAAAGAAGTGGTTTCTGAGGACTAGAAGAGGGAACATGTATTCCCGCTACACAAAAGTGGTAGATGGGAGGAGGCAAGGAACTACCTCAGTAGTGGGTAAGATTATGGAGGCACTGCTTAAAGAAAGAACAGTAGCACATTTGGAATCCAGGGGTGCCCAGGATCTGAGGCAACATGGATTCACAGCAGGAAGGTTGTGTCAGATGATTCTGATTTTGACTGGGTGACAAGGGAAGTAAATTGGGGGGCTAGATGTCACCTACCCTGATTTCGGCACAGCCTTTGACACCATCCACATAAAAGGCTGGTTAACAAAATGAGTAGTTTGGGTTTGGGGCACAAGGTGGTAAACTGGGTTAGAAACTGGCTAATGGACAGGAAGCAGAGGGTGGTGGTAAATGGGATTCAGTCAGGGGAGATGGGGTGACCAGCAGAGTACCTCAGGGATCAGTTCTTGGGCTAGTCATGTTTAATGTTTTCATTAGTGACATTGCAGTAGAATTGTAGGGAAATGTCTGCCTATTTGCAGATGACACCAAGAAGTACAACAGGGTGGATATTCTGGATGGGGTGGAGAGAATGAGGAGGGACCTGGAGAAGCTTGAAAAATTGGTCTGAAGTGTGGCAACTAAGGTTCAGTTCCAAGAAGTGCAAAATAATGCACCTGGGAAGAGGGAACCATAGGGAGAGCTACAGGATGGTTGGGGGGGTTGCCGACTATCGCCAAGGAAGAAATGGACCTGGGAATTATCATTTCTAAGGATCTAAAGATGTCTAAGCAGAGTACAAAGGTGGCAGGGAGGGCCAGTGGCATGCTGGCGTGCATTAATATGTATAGCCTCAAGGAAAAGAGAGAGAGAAGGGGAACATGATAGAAACTTTCAAGTACCTTAACGGGATCAACAAAGTCCAAGAAGGTAGCATCCTTCAGAAAAAGATATGTTCAAGAACAAGGGGACACAATTTGAAGATAGAGGGGGACGACTCAGGGGCAATGTGAGAACGTATTTTTTCACTTAGAGGGTGTAGTGAGCACATGGAACAACCTTCCTGAGGAGGTTATGGGGTCAAAAACAGTGAGGGAATTCAAGAATTCATGGGACAGACATAAGGCAATTCTGGTGGGTGTTAGAAAAAAGTAGGTTGTTGGTTAACTAGGATTTTCAGCTTATCCAATGGGTAGGGAAATGGGCAGACTGGGTGGGCCAAGTGGTCCTTATCTGCTGTCAGAGTCTATGTTTCTATTGGCAGAGGTATCACTAGCAGGATGCAGAAGATGGTGATGCCATTGTACAAAACACTAGTGAGACCTCCCCTAAAGCACTGTGTGCAATTCTGGAGGCCACACCTTGGTAAGGACATTGACAGAGTGGAGGAGGTCCAGAGAAGGGCGATTAAAATGGTACAGGGCTTGCACCAGAAAATGTATGAGGAGAGAATAAAGGACCTTAATATGTAATCGCTGGAGGAGAGGAGGGACTGGGGGGACATGATAGAAACATTCAAGTAACTTAAGGGCATTAACAAGGTGCAGGGGGAGACATCTTCCAAATGGACAAGGAAATTATAGAAAATATCCTTAGAATGGCAGAAAAAGGGGAGATATTGCTGATGGGGGATCTGAATATGCCAGATGTTAACTGGAGTGCATTTGCAGCAGCCACTTCTAAGAGTGGGATCATTCTAGATGCCCTACAGGGGGCATGCCTTAGACAACTAGTATTGGAACCCACTTGAGAGGGAGCAATCTTAGACCTGGTACTCTCAAATGGAGATGGCAAGAGAATCATAGATTTAGAAGTGGGTAGACATCTGGGAACTAATGACCATCGAACAGTATGGTTCACAATAAACACTGCAGTAGAGTCAAGCCATACAAAGGCAAAGGTACTGGACTTCAGGTGAGCTGACTTTGCTAGAATGGGTGAGTGCCTAAGGAATGCACTTGCAAATGGGCAGGAAGGAGGGGTGGAAGGACAGTGGGGAATAATCAAAACTGCCATCACAGAGGCAACAAGCCTTTGCGTGAAACAAATAACCAAAACAAAATGATGTAAGGAACTACATTGGTTCTCAAAGGAGGTGGCAGGGAAGATTAGGGAGAAAAAGAAAGCATTCAGGAAGTACAAGGAATCACAGAAGGTGCAGGACAGAGAATTGTATCAATTAAAGCAAAAGAAAGCAGGGAAGGCAGTCAGAATAGCAAAGGCCTAAACTGAGGAAAATATAGCCAACTCAGTTAAGAAGGGGGATAAAACATTTTATGGGCACATCAGGGAGTTAAGGAAGACTGAGGGAGGGATAGTGAGGCTTAATAAAGGGGAGGGGTGGACAGAGGGTGACTGTGAAAAGGCAGAGATACTAAACAAATATTTTTGCTCAGTATTCACAAATGAAGAGGGGGAAGTACTGAAACCAAACAACAGAAACACTCTAGATATGGGGGTTGATATCAGCCCATTCACAGAAGAAAGGGTTCTGAAAGAACTCTTAAAACTGAAGGTGGACAAAGCAATGGGGCCAGATGGGATTCATCCCAGAATTCTAAAAGAACTAAGGGTAGAACTAGTGACACCACTGACTACCCTCTTTAACAAATCATGGGAGGATGGGGTGGTACCTGAGGACTGGAGGAAGGAAGATGTTATTCCACTTCACAAAAGTGGGAGCAAGGCAGAAGCAGGAAACTACAGACCTGTTAGTTTAACCTCAGTGATTGGGACAATGATGGAATCACTTCTGAAGGAAAGAATTGTTGAGCATCTAGAGGCTAGAGGGTAACAGGACCCAAGGCAGCATGGATTCACAGCGGGAAGGTCATGTCAGACAAATCTAATAGATTTCTTTGACTGGGTGACCAAAGTAATAGATCAAGGAGGGGCTGTGAACATGGCATTCCTATACTTTAGCAAGGCATTTGGCACAGTCTAACACAAAAGATTAATATACAAGCTTGCCAGCCTGGGAGTGGGTCCCAAGATGGTAGCCTGGGTAAAGAATTGGCTAGAGAATAGGACACAGAGGGTAATAGTAAATGGAGTCCACTCTGAAGAAAGGGGGGTTACTAGTGGGGTACTGCAGGGTTCAGTACTAGGACCAGTCCTCTTCAATGTCTTTATAAGTGACATTGCAGAAGGACTGGAAGGAAATGTATGTCTCTTTGCAGATGACACAAAGTTCTGCAACAGAGTTGATACACAAGGGGGGTGGAAATGATGAGAAGGCACTTGGCAAGGCTGGAGGAATGGTCAAATGTATGGCAGCTTAGATTCAATGCTAAGAAGTGCAAAGTAATGCACCTGAGAAACAAAAACCCAGGGGAATAGTACACAATGGGGGGTGAGATACTGACAACAACAAAATTGTAAAGGGACCTGGGAGTAGTCATATCAGATGACCTAAATGTGGGCAAGCAATGTGAGAGGGCAGTAAAGAGGGCTGGGGGGATACTGGGATGCATAGTGAGAGGCATCACCAGTAGAAGACAAGAAGTTGTTATCCCTCTGTACAGACAGCTAGTGAGACCCCACCTGGAGTACTGCATACAGTTCTGGAGACCCAATCTCCACAAAGACATAGACAGGATGGAGGCAGAAGATAGATGAAGAGAGACTAAAGGAGCCGAATATGTATAGCCTCGAGGAAAGGAAGGAGAGGGGAGACATGATAGAAACTTTCAAGTACCTCAAGGGAATCAACAAAGTCCAAGAGGGTAGCATCTTTCAGAAAAAGAGGTGTGCAAGAACAAGGGGGCACGGTTTGAGAATTGAGGGGGGATGGCTCAGAGGCAAAAAGAGGAAGTATTTTTTCACGGAGAGGGTTGTGGATGTATAGAACAGCCTTCTTGAGGAGGTTGTGGAGTCAAAAACAGTGGTGGATTTCAAGAATGCATGAGACAGTCATAAGGCAATTCTAGGGGGTGGGGTAGGAAGAAGTAGGCTGTTGGTTAACTAAGGTCTGCAGCTTATCCATTAGGAAGGAAAATGGGCAGACTGGGTGGGCCAAGTGGTCCTTATCTGCCATCAAATTCTATGTTTCTATTTAACAGATGTACAAGAATGAGGGGGCATGAAACGAAACTGAAAGGTGGCAGGCTGAGGGAAAATGTAACAATGTTTTTCTTCACAGATAGGGTGGAGGACACATGGAATAGACTGCCACAGGAGGTGGTGGGGCAACCACAGTAGAGGGTTTTAAACATGCATGGGGCAGGCATAAGGGTACCATAGAGGTGAGAAGGATGGGTAAAAAGCCATTGACAAGCTGGGTCAGAGGCCACAAACTAGTGTAGGGCTTTTGGGCAGACTGGATGGTCCTGGTAGTCCTTATCTGCTGACAATGTCTATGTTTCTAAGTACCTCCAATTGTAGGAACATTTTATTATAGTGGCAGAGTAGTGCCACTATAGTTAGGGTTGCACAGCCACTTCTATGTTAAACCCCATATTTTGCACTTTAATAACTTTGCAGCCATTGGTCTGATTTGCCTGAAATTGTGCATGCTCTGTGTGGTACCATGGACCTCTGGATATGGCAAGTTTTGTTCTGATCGGATGTGCAGTTGCAGAGCTGCAAAATGCAAAGCAATTGAAATTTGCCATTTTTGTGCAAAATATTTGCTCATCTCTAAGTCCAAAACGCTTTGCAGGTGTGGTCTGAAACTGTTAGGGTATATGGGATAAGGGTCATTGATGTGCCTTTTGAAGGTTTGGTGAGAAAATATTAATCCATTCAAAAGTTATAAAACGTTAAAGCTTCCCATTATAGCCTATAGGAAAAAATATATTCCACCTCAAAAGTACTTTTGACTTTCACGAAAGCACTTTTGACTTTCGTAAATGTGTTCTGTAGTCAGTGTTGGGTAAGTTACTTTTTCTATTACTTTCTATTATGTTTGGAAACTTGTTCCAGGAAACTCTGTGCAATCACTAGCTAGGATAGAGAAGTACTAGAATAAGTAATACACCTTATAATTATAGTCAGTTATATTTTTACACAAAAACAATACAAAAATAATAAATAACTATAACAGATGACATTGCTTTGAAAGTAATAGGTTAGTTACTAATTACTTTCAAATGAATGTAATCAGTTACAGTTACATATTTCTTTTGTATAAAAAAACATAAGTAATTGTAACTGTAAGGTGTATTACTTTTTCCAGTACTTCTCCATCCTTGCTAGTGACTGCACAGAGTTTTCTGGAACAAGTTTCCAAAAGTAATAGAAAGTAATAGAAAAAGTAACTCACCCAACACTGTCTGTAGTGTCACAAATCCACCATCTTGTTTTCGGTTAGTGACTCAGTTAAAAATGATGTAATTCAAAAAATACTGCCCCTTGGTAAACACCAACAGTTGTGATTACCTAACCTGGAATGGAGAAACATGATCCTAACATCAGTTTTCAAAAATAATGCTCAGAAATATGTTTTTTAAAGTTTTCCATAGGAAAAGTCACAAATTTTCTAAAGTACGTTTTTGCAAAATTTTCACAAATTTGCAAAAGATTTCGTGAAGCATTTACAAATTGTGTGAAATTTTCACAAATTTACAAAAGTACCCAAAAAGAAAAAAAAAAAAGTTTTATTGCCATTTAATAGCAAATAAACAGTTAGAACTTTTGGGCTGAAATGTGCAAGGTAAGAAGGACTAGCACCACAGATGTGCCTTTTGCAAGTTTGGTGAATAAATGTTCATCAGTCCCATAGTTATAACATTCTGAAGTTTAGAAATTTCCCATAAAATAACACTGTGGCAGCCATAGTACCTTTCGGCACCTATATCTCAAAAATGGTTCGAGATATTGATTTTTCGCTAAGTGCAGCTAAGCACATATGCAGGTTGCCAGGCCGTGATTACATCTGCAGTGGAATTTTTTCCAGTGTTCCTATAGTAACTGAGATATTGTCCCATTTGCAGCACAAGGGTTACTTGGAATGTGTCTAGGCCTGCACTATGTGTCTATACTTATGAGTAGATGGCACATATGGATACCATTATACAATAATGGGAGCGCAGGGACCTACGTTATGCAGTACTGGGAGCATAGGGACAGGACAGTTCATTACAATGTGTCTACACTTATGTATAGATGGAAGTGCAGGACCCAGAGGGCCCTGTGCTCCCACATGAAAATCAGAGACAATTACAATATGCATGCATGATGGGGGGGCCCTGTGCTCCCACAACCACATATGGGAAAATTACACTTTCTCAAAAAGAAGGGAAATTCATTGCAAAAAACTCTGTTAATGCATCAGTTAGAGTTTCTATTACAGTGACAAAAGTTTGGAAATTTGGTTTTAGGGTTACCAACCCTACCATCCCACCTCACCCCCACCACTCTCCACACCAACAACAGACATCAGGGTGTGTCTTGGGGTCATCAGGCCTAGCTTTTACCCCATTCTCCTATACTGTACCATCTCAGCTTCCTTACAAATGGAACATGATACACACAGGCATACTGCAATAAACTGGTGGCTTTCAAGTTACATATCTGGAGGGCCACACAGTGCAGCCACCAAAATCTACTGGTAGTCTTGCTATTTACATTTTTTATCCCATTCCCTTAATACAACATATCTCTTTTTCCCACACAGTACAGTACATTGCAAATGAAGTTCCTAGTGTCATCTCTCTTTTTGCAGGTAGGAAATTGCAAAAGGCTGGCATTGGCACAGTGGTATAGCCACCATTCATATGGCCAGCAACCTGAGTTCTTAAACTGCCCAGAGTCACCTGAGGCTGGAAAGGGAGTGCAGGACTTAAGTGTCTCACAGGACGCTCCCTTCCTCCACAGTGGGGGGGGGTCTTTGATCAACTAGAAATAAAACAGTACATGTGGAGATGCACATTGAACAGCATTATGAAATAAGAGAGGTGAGGAAAACTCTATAAAAATGCAATGCCTTTATGGGTCTGATCTGAACAGGGAAATGTAGCAAAGAGCTGGCCATTACAAGTTGCAAGAAGGCTGAAGCATCTACTCATAAGTATAATCAAGGGTTACAACTAAGATGTCTCTATGTAATTTGGGGGGGGGGAGTTGTATTACAGGGCAAAAGCACAGGAATTTCAACACTGAAAAAGAAGGTGTGAGGCACACAGCTTCATTAACTTAATTACTATAAATATCTTGTTTAAAAGACACGTTTTCCAATAAATCAACACTGTAGCAGCTAGAGGTGACAGGCTGCAGCCAGCAGAACAGATAAGGTGTGTGTGTGTGTGTGTGTGTGTGTGTGTGTGACAGAGAGAGAACTGAACTCTGTGTAGGAATGCAAGCTACTGTAATTTAAGCTCACAGAGACCAATCTGTTTCAATGAGGCTGGGCAAAGGTATTAGTTTAAAAGAAGGCAGTGTTTTATTGTTGGTAATGTTCACACCCTGGCAAGCTGAAATGGAAGAGGTGTGTGTGTATGTGTGATGAAGTGACCAATGAAATAGTGTGATATAGTGCAGGCAGCAGGGGTCACAGGAGGCCAGACACAAACGCAGAAATGCATTGCCTTTTTCCTCCCCTATCTTCAAAGCCTGCATCTACTATTGACCTGTTTCCAAGGCATGCAATACTTCAGATCTCATTACCTCCATAACCTCCCTCTCACATAAAGGCGAGCTATACATTCTGGGTGGTGCAAACCTAAACTGGCCATCACCAACAATTGCCAAGACACAAAATGACATTACTACCCTCAATCTCTCCTGACTCATCCAGGAACCCACCCCAACTAAATCATAAAACCCTTACTCACTCCCTGATAAACTGGGCTCTCTCCTCTCACCCACACCAAGTCATTAAATCAGGCATCCTCCTGGATGCTCTCAGTGATCATCACCCAATCTTCATAGTCAGGAAGGTTCATAAATCAAAACTGCCACACAAAATCCTGCAGCTCTGCTCCTTCAGCCCTTTAAACCTTAATCCTCTTCTTGATGAACTGGCCAGCTCTGATTGGTCCCCTAGTGCCTTTGTCCCTTCCATTGACCAAGCCTTTGCTTATTTTAAAGATAAATTCAAATGCACTAGAGTTCATGGCAACCATCATTCCTGGTTCTCTTCTGAGTTACTGACCTGTCTCAGGGAGCAAGACAAAGCTTGGAGGAAACATAGCATAGAGCCTCCAGCTTCCCTCAGACTATTCCAGGTACTACATGTTAAGAAATGCCTGCACAAAAGCTACCAGACTTGTCAAGTCTGAATATTTTAAAAATGTTTTTCTCAAAAACATTAATTCCCCTTCCAAATTCTGGAAAGTGGTCCATGCCTTATTCTTCCCCCCTTCACATCTGCCTCACCCAGTGCTTAAAATAAACAACTCATTGGTCTCCGAACCATGCACAGTGATTCATATAAACTCCTGCACCACAGCACTTTTAAAGTCCCTCCTATAACTTCCCCCTCCCCATCCTCCCACACCCGTCACTCAACCCCTCCACATCCATCTTTCCTTCTCCTTTTCTGCTGTCTCCCCAGAGGAAACACTAATGGCCCTTTTCTCTCTTAATCCTTCCAAAGGTTCATCACTGGATAATCTCGACCCTAAACTCCTCTACCTTTCAGCTTTTGCTGTAGCCTACCCTCTCTCCTTAATCCTAAATCTCTCCTTCACATCCTCATCTGTCCTTTCATCCTGGAAACATGTGGTGGTCCTCCTTCTCCCAAAGGGTGCTGACCCCTCCTCCCCTGCAAATATTTGCTCAATCTCCCTCCTCCATGCCCCTGCTAAGCTTCAAGAGCACCCAGTCCTCTCTCAACTAACTTTCTTCCTCGATGACTCTTCCTTTTTCACCCCTTTCCAATCTGGCTTTCTGAAGAACCACTCCACTATCACCTACCTACTCAGGCTCACTGACTCTATCCTCACCAGGATGGATAATGGCCTCAATACCTCTGCCATTTTTGTCGACCTCACCAAGGCTTTTGACACAGTCTCTAATGCCCTACTTCTTGACTCCGTTATGGCAGCTAGGTTGTCTACTTCTGCCTAAAACTTGTTTAGAGCTTGCCTCTCAGGCAGAACACAATCAGTCAAGATCCAGGATACAATCTCTCCCCCCACCTCCCTATTTCCACTGGAGTCCCACAGGGCTCAGTGCTTGGATCATCCTATTCTCCATCTTCCTAAATGACTTGCCCTCAGTATGCTCCCCTCCTCTATCTATATGTATGCCGATGACACCGTCCTGTTCTCCTCTAGAAAATGCCCTGCCGATGTAGCAACCACCTTTCAGCATGACTTACACCAGGTTCAGCTATGGTTTGCCTCACATCAACTACTCCTAAATGCCAAAAAGACTGTCTCCATGATCTTTGACACTAGGCAGAGACTATCTAGGCTCCACCCTTTACCTTCTTTTAATACCCTTGATGGCATAATCCTAGAGGACACCTGCTCATTCAGATACCTTGGGGTTTGGTTGGATCAACACCTTAACTTCTCTGGCCACATTGATGCCATCCTGAAAAAACTGTACCCCAAGCTTCGTGCCTTATTCAGGAACTGTAGTTGCATCCCTCCTACTGCATGGCGTGAATTAGTCCAGAAGATGACCCTCCCCATTTTCAACTACTGTGATGTAGTCTGTGGTGCCACTCCCAAATCCTCCCTAACCAGATTGGATGCTCTCTTTAACTCCTTCTGTCATTTTGTCCTTGATGCTCCATCACGCACTCATCACTGTGACCTCTACTATAGCATGTCCCTTCCCTCACTTGCCAACAGGTGCCTCACTCATTGTGCCAAACTCACTTCTAAGTTTTGGTTAAGAGAACTTCCCTCCTACCTTTCATGCTCACTCTCTTCCCCTTCCCACTGCCTCAGATCCTTTTTTGGTGCCCTGTTGAACCACTCTCATCAGTCAGTCAGGCTTCACCTATCATTTCCCTCAAATCTGGAACTCCCTCCCCCCAAAATATGACACTCTACTACTATTACTACTCTCTTACCTCCGCCTTACATAACTTTCTCTTATCTAACTGTTCCTGCTTTAACCCTCCTTAACCATCCTCCTATATCTCTGCTCCTCTCCATGAATCACATCCCCTATTAAACCTTCCTCCCCTGTGCTGGCTTGTTGGCTCAGCGGTTGGATTTCCACTTGTGACGCCGGTGACCCGGGTTTGGGAATGGACTCAGGTCGCTGGAGAGCCGGCTGGGGGAGTGAAGCAGGCGTCCTGACTGCTCGCCTTCTCCGGGGAGGGAGGGGGCGTGACTTCGCTGTCTGCTGCCTCGGGTAGGGGGAAGCCAGGAGGCAGCAGCTAAGGGAATCCCATTTCACATGGGGTGTGGTGAATGTCAGCTTTGCCTAGACGTGCGTGGCACACCACGCCCCCAGGAGAAAAGCGGAAATCCTGGCCTTCTGGCTTGCTGGATGATAGCTGCCAAGCTCCTGCCGACCCGAGATGCCCTGACGCCCCCGAATCCACCTCAGCAGCGCCCAGGGGACTGATTGCCTAGTGCGCTGGCCGCCCCTCCTGGTGTCTTCCCCCTCAGAGGAGGAGGACCCACCCAGCGAAGGGATACACCGGGCCACCCCCTGGGTCAGCTGCGATCTGAGGTGAGGGGAAGGGGGTCAGGGGGCAAGGGGGTTGGAGGAGTCATGAGCCGCTGGAAGGACAGGTAGGTCAGGGGTAAGTAAGGAGCAAAAAAAAAAAAAACTTCCTCCCCCTGAGCCTGCTTCTCAGCATGCTCTCCTTTCCTTTTACTGCTTACCCTCTCACTCCTACCCCTAACCTCCCTGTTTAACTTTGACTTCTGTCAGGGTTCTCGGCATCCTGGATGGATCTAGTACTGGGCAAGCCTCCTCCTTCCTCTCCCTTCCCCTTCTCTCCTTTCTACCCAACTTGTCCTTGCCTAAATCTGCCCTCTCTTGTGATTCTTAGCACCTTGGCGATATCTGCTCTCAGGTAAGTTTCTTCCCTCCCTCCCTCCTTTTTTTTCCTTTCCTCTTCTAGCCCCCCATTCCCTCTGCCCAACTTGTTCTCACCTATTTCTATCCCCTGGCAGGGTTCTCTGCATCCTGGAGGGGCTCAGCACTGGGCAATTACTCTTCCTACACTCCCCCTCCATCCTTTGTACCCAACTAGTCCTCACCTGATTCTGCACTCTGGCAGGGTTCTCAGCATCCTCGAGTGGCCTAGCCTTGGGCAAGCTTCTTCTTTCCTTCCTCTTCCCTCCTTTCCCTTCATCCTTTCTTTTCTCTCTTCCCAACTTGTCCTCACCTAGTTCTTCCCCCTGACAGGGTTCTTAGCATCCTGGAGGGATCCAGCACTGGGAAATGACTCTTCCTTCCCTGCCCTTTCCCCTCCATCCTTTCTACCTAACCCATCCTCACCTGATTGTGTTCTCTGGCAGGGTTCTCAGCATCCTAAAGAGACCTAGTCTTAGGCAAGTTTCTCTCACCCCTCTTCCTCCTCCTTCCCTTTACCACCTCCTCAACTGTCCCTACCCAACTTGCCCTTCCCTACTTCTGACCCTTAGTCTAAGTCCTTGCCTCATTCCGCCACGGGCAGTGATCTCCACACTCTGAAGGGGCGAGTTCCAGGTATCACTGATCCTTTCTTACCCTATCCCTTACCCCCACCTCTCTCCTGCCCCTCTGTCTTTAACTCCCTGCACTTAAATAAATAAAATAGTTCACTTGAGTTACTAACTTACACTTTTTGTTCTGTCTGAGGTGCTCCCAGATTTCACTAGCCCTGTGTTAACTTGCCCCCCTGCAACTGATTTTTTGCTCACTTTGCTCCGGTAATGTTCCCCTCATCTTTATCCTCTCCTTCCCCCAGCTGGTTTCCCCGTCTATCCCTCTACCATCCTTGATGTTCCCTTACTGCACCTCATTCATGCAATAATTGCTTAATAATCTGCCTCTTATTCATGCAAGGAATTGGCTCCACGGCTACATTAAATTTCTCTAATATGTTCCTCAGATATGTCACTTGCAATTAAATGCATATTCCACAGGTACGATATATATAACTTTATGTTATGTCACAAATGCGACTGTATATTTATTTATGATATTTTTTAATGTATGTCTTGTTACAAATGTAACTGAATGTTTAATTTCTCGGATATGTTAAATGTTAAACTGTATGTCTAATTTTTCATCCAACTGTACCAACCCCTGGTCACACCGGGAGATGAGCAACTTGTTGTTCAGTGTGCCTTCCTGGTGAAACATTTCAGTAAACAAATAAATAAAAAAGATATGTGACTCATTTCCAGTCAAAGCACTATCCGCTCTGTTATTGTGTTCTACTGTATGTTCAATGTAATATCACTCTGTTAAT
Source organism: Neoceratodus forsteri (assembly GCA_016271365.2). NCBI lineage: Eukaryota > Metazoa > Chordata > Ceratodontiformes > Ceratodontidae > Neoceratodus > Neoceratodus forsteri. Next base: position 862,541,376 of record CM057455.1, read on the forward strand.
TTGCATTGCTACTGTATGTAATTCAACCCCAGGTCGACCCTGAAAAAGGGACTGTATTGTCTCAGTGGACTTACCCAGTCACCAAAACTGAAATAAGTAAATAAATAAATAAATAAATAGATAAATAAGAAGACTCTCTATGTATCCAGTCACATGCTTCCACAGTCCCTTCTCTCTCCTAGCAACAAGTCAGCAAGGCTCCGCCCATGCAGCAGTAGAAATATATTTTTAAAAGTATTTTTTTTTTTATATATATTACTACAAATGATCCATTGTATAAAGCAATAAAGCACTCTAGGGTGTGTGGTATTGTGTATAACACAACTTCTCGGGTGTTGAATGCATTTGACCTGTGGCCTCCTGCTTCAACCACCCGAGATATGACATTATTACAATTACATATGTCCTGTAATGCCTTGTTGCATAAACAACAGCTCAATAAAACCAAGCTCCAAAAACACCAGATATTACCTGTTCATTTGGCATCAAAAGGCTTTAAGGGCTCAGTTCTAAGGTAATATGAAGCGGTGTACAAATACCTTTTTTTGAATACTTGGTGAGTATTCATAGTTACTGTATCACCCCAGAAACGTGGAAGCATAAAAAACATAGAATTTGTAAGCAGAAAATAACTACTAGGCCCACCAAGTCTACTCAAGAGTTCTCTGCCTATTGCACCTCCTCAGACCCTAACTGGTTCCTGGGGACCTTCCCTGTTTCTGTACCAGTATCCACCTGTGTTTGCCCCATTCAAGTTTAAAGCCTTCCAACATTCTAGCCTTGACAGCTTTGGGTGGCAGTCTGCTCCATACTTCTACCGCCCTTTCTGTGAAGAAGTATTCTTCACATACTTCCTGAAATTCCCCCCTCCAATTTCATTGCATGTCTCTTAGTCCTGGAGCTTATCCTCTTATGGAAGAGATGCCCTCCCTGCACTCTGTTTACACCTGAGAGGTACTTGACGGTCTTGAGCATGTCACCCTTCACTCTCCTGTCCTCCAGGGTATACATATTGAAATTCCTCAGACTCTCCTCACAGGGCATCCCTTGCAATCCCTGCACCATCTTGATTGCCCTTCTTTGAACTGCCTCTATTCAGTTTTTCTTGAGATGTGCTCTCCAGAACTGAACACAGTACCACAGGTGGGGTGTGCCAGAGAATGGTACAGTGGCAGCACCACCTCCCTCCTTCTGCTGGTGATGCCCCTGTGTACCTAGCATCCCACTAGCAATGCCAGTGAGCTATAGATACTTGTTTCTTTGTTAGTAGGTACTTAGCCTTGAGGCATAAATTAAAACTTTTCTTTAAAGCCTTCAATCCCACCCCAGTTGGCCAGGTCTAGTCCCTTTGTTACCCTCTCCCCAACCCCAGTTATCTGCTGAATTCCACTCTTTTTCTCATATTCTTATAATTTTCAAACAAAAAGGAAAAAATGATGTGCTGTGTGCCAGGAGCCAACACCATCTTTAGCAATCTTCCCATCCAATGCCCTGTGCCCAGTACCCAAAGATCAATCATTTCAACACTGAACCCCAGCCCTCTATCCACAATTAGAAGGAGACCATCCATAACAATCCTTGCCAGTCAAGTAATCTTTGATCCTCCTCCCATAGCGTACTACCATAATCAGTCAGTCACATGAATGACAGAGCATATGACTGGTTGTGCAGCCAGGAGGGAGAGGGTAGAGTAGTGAATATCAGTGCTAACTCTAGGTAGTCTGGACATTGCTCTTTTATTCATTCTGATGATGACCAGTCAATGTGTGAGGGTTTGTGCCTCACACTAGCACTGATTGACTAAGTCTTCCTCTAGTCCAAACAAGGTTTACTTTAAGAGGAGTCAATTCAGAAGTCCTTCGTCTCTTTGCAGATGACTCAAAGCTGGGTGCAGTGGTGGATGAGGAGGAGGGGAGGATGGCCTTGCAGGAGGATCTAGAGGCTCTGGAAAGGTGGTCAGAAAAATGAAAATTAAAATTCAATGTGGGAAAGTGCAAGGTTCTGCATCTGGGAGTCAGAAATCCAGGCCAGGTGTATACCCTTGGAGAAGACATGATTCAAGTCATAGAGGGTGAGAGGGACATGGGAGTAGTGGTAGATGTCAAAATGAACAACTAAGAGACCTGTAGGAGGGCAGCAGCAAGGACAAATGGGATGCTGGGATGCATCACCAGGGGGATTACCTCCAGAAAGGCAGAAGTGATCCTTCCACTGTACAACTGCTTGGTTAGGCCACACCTCGAGTATTGTGTGCAGTTTTGGAGACCACATTTAAAGAGGGATATTACAATCCCAGAGAGGGTCCAAAGGAGGGCAACTAGAATGATCTGGGACCTGGGGGAGTGGACCTATGAGGAGAAGCTCAAGGAGCTCGACATGTACACCCTGGAGGAGAGGAGGGACAGGGGGGACATGATAGCGGTCTTTAAGTACATGAAAGGAATCAATAAGGGTGACCCAGTCAGGGTGCTCCAAAGGAAGGCAGGTGGGGCAACGAGAGTTCACGGGTGTAAGCTGGAAGGGAGCAGGCCCAGAGGGGAGAGGAGGAGGTGTTATTTCACTGAAAGGGTGGTGGAGCCACGGAATACGCTGCCCAGGGATCTGGTAGAGGTGGAGACTATGGACGGGTTTCAGAGGGGATGGGACAGGTACAGGTGGAGAGTAAACCTGACCAGGCCCAATATAGGTGGAACATCAGGGACTGTGGACAGTATAACCCAAGGGGGGGGCACTAAAATCGGCTCTCAGTGTGGGTGCTGAAAATCAAGCAGACTCAAAAGACCATTAGGCCTATTCTGCTGGCATTTTAGTATGTTAGTATGTATGTTAGTAAGTCCAATCAAGTTGGTTTATACGAAATTGTTGCATGATGGAACTCTCATTTTTGCCCTGCTATGTACGGAAAATGTTTTTAATTTGTATAACATTAATATAGTGTATGTACAGTCCAACCCCTTTTATCTGACCTCCTCTTAACCAATCCTTCCTGTTTAAAGAACACATTAATTGTCCACCGCTGTAAATATTACCACCTGTTGCAGTTTATTAAGTCCCTATTAACTCTCGTTTCGTGATCAGTCCCGATTACAAAAAAACACATTAGTTGTCCCCCACTGTAAATGTTAACACCTGCGGCAGTCAGTTAAGTCCCGATTAACTCCTATTTTGCAGTTAGTCCCAGTTGCAAAGAAATGTGCAACAGGTGTTGTGGATGGCTAAAGAGTGTTTTTTAACACACAGTTTCAGAGCAGTCATGGCATCCAAATGAAAGAAAATGGTCCTTTCTGTGGCTGAAAAGCTGAAAATTGTAGAGAAATTAGAGAATGGCAAATGTGCAGTTGTGCTGGCAGGTGAATATGGTATGGGTAAATCCTGGCCTCTCGCCATCCGTCCAAGGAGCCCTTGGTTTGATGGCTCCTTGAAGGAGTTAAGGCATATTTGCCGAAGGTTGGAGAGAGTCTGGTGGAAGTCTGGAGATGATGCTGACAGGCTTAGGTTGATGACACATTATGACGGCTGTCAATCAGAAATCACCCATAAGAAGGCAGAGTTCCTGTCCAGGGAGATTTCTGTTGCACAAATCTGACTGATTCAGCTTTTCCAGACTGTGGCCAGATTGTGCAATCCAATCTGCCTCCAGCCCAGAGAAGCCTTTTCTCAGTTAAGATGTGAGGAGTTCGCTCATTTCTTTGCAGATAAGGTTGCCAGCATCAGGTCTGGCATCGGTCCGACTTCTCCTATAGGGGGTTGCAGTGGTCGACATGAAGTGACATGTACTCAGTCTGTCTGGTCAGAGTTTCGCCGGCTGGAGTTCAGTGACATTGTGAAGATCATCCATATACTGTGACTAACAAGTTGTAGTTTGGATCCGGGCCCCACACCTCTCTTAGTAGGATGTGTGGAAGTTATCTGCCCAATCCTTGCTGACATTGTCTGGAAGTCTTTGGAGATGGGGGTCTTTCCTGACTCCCTCAAGGAGGCGGTCATTCGACCACTCCTTAAAAAATCCTCCTTAGATCCAGATTGTCTAGCTAACTACTGGCCTATCTCTAACCTGCCATTTGTTGGTAAGGTTATTGAAAAGGCAGTTGCATTGCAATTGGATGATCATCTCATAACTCACAATGTCTATGATACTCTTTAGTCTGGTTTTAGGAAGAAGCATAGCATGGAGACTGCCCTTGTCTGGATACTGAGTGACCTCCTAACGGCCAGAGATCGAAAGGCATGTACCATTCTGGTCCTTCTCAATCTCTCTGCTGCATTTGACACTGTAGACAATGGTGTGCTATTGGATCGCATGCAGGTTTGTTGTGGGCTGTCTGGTACAGTCCTCAAATGGTTTCATTCTTACCTTACAGACAGGTTTCAGAGAATTGCCACTGGAATTTATTCCTCTGGCGCTCACTCCCTGCCATGTGGGGTACCGCAGGGCTCCATTTTAGCTCCCATGTTGTTTGCCATGTATATGCTGCCATTGGGAGAAATCATAAGGTGATACAGTTTGGGATTTCACTGCTATGCAGATGATACCCAGCTGTATCTGTCCTTTCTGCCCGGCCAGGATGATGCACTCTCCGTGCTAAATAATTGCCTTGCTGAGATCAGACTTTGGATGAGTTCCAGCTGGCTGAGACTGAATCTGGACAAGACTGAGGTATTGGTAGTGGACCCAAGTTGTCTGGGGGTGGGTTTGGGAGCTGGACAACCATCAGGCTTGTCACTTGGTGGTATGTCGCTCCCTACCTCCGATCAGGTGCTAAATCTGGGTGTTATTTTTGATGACGGCTTGACCCTAAAATCTCAGGTGTCAGCTGTCATCAAATCCTCTTTTTACCATCTGTGGAATATCGCCCGGGTAAAACACCTGGTTCCTCCGGGCGATCTTCCAACATTGGTCTATTCCTTTGTTACTGCCCATCTTGATTACTGCAACTCCCTTTACCTAGGGCTACCTGGGGTTGATATCTGCCGCCTACAGCTGGTGCAGAACGCAGCGGCCAGGATCTTGACTGGTAATCTTAGAACCAGTCATATTACACCTGTGCTCCATGAATTGCACTGGCTGCCTGTTAGGTGGCGGATCACCGTTAAGGTTGGTTTACTAACCTTCAAAGCCCTACATGATCAGGGACCCGGTTACCTGAAAGATCTCCTGATTCCCTACTGCCCCCTCTGTCCTCTCCACTCCACCAATGAGGGATTGCTAGAGATTCCCAGGGTTCGATTGAAGACATCATGATCTCGTGCTTTTGCTTTTGCAGCACCATCCCTGTGGAATTCTCTACCTCATTGGTTGAGAGAATGCCCAACCATCGATAGTTTTAAAATCAGTTTGAAAACATATTTATTTAGTTTAGCATTTCTTTAATTATGGTTATTATATTTTAATGTTGGTTTTAAAATTCTTATTAGTATGTATATGTTTTATGTAAAGCGCCTTGGTTTTGAAAGGCGCTATAGAAATAAAGTTGACTTGACTTGACTTGACAATCAATTGACATACAAGCTGCAAAAGAAAAGCTGAGGGATTTTGTTCTGACAATGGAAACAGCAATGTGAGCAAAAAAACATGTGGACATGTAATGATGACTAGCAAGATGCTGCAATTTATCTCTGGTTCTGTACAGAATGAGGGAAGGGAACCCTGATTTCTGGTCCTTTACACAAGGAAAAAGCAATGCAAATCCAATAAAGGCTCAGCAACAGGGATACATTTGTGGCAAGTGAGGGGTGGCTAAACTGCTTCAAGTGGAGGCATGGAATCAGGAAATTAAAGCTGTGTGGGGAGCACCTCATTGCTACTGATGAAGACATTATCCCCGTTATTGAACTGCTGCGGGACACTACTGAGAGTGAGGGTATTGTACCAGAACAAATTTTAAAAGCAGATAAGATGGGTCTTTATTGAAAACGTCTTCTAGGCCACACACTCACCCACGGTTCAGAACACGATACCCCCAGCTTTAAAAAGCAAAAGGATAGTGTTACAATCTGCAGCTGTGTCAATACCATGGGATATAAATGAAACTGATGCATATTGGCAAGTCTCATGAGCCAAGATGTTTTAAACACCTAAATAAGGCAACCCTAATAGTCCAATTCGAATCGCAAAGAAATGCATGGAGGGACACCCACATTTTTAGCCGCTGGTTGCAGATCACTTTCTCCCACAGGTAAAGCACTATCTCTGGTTGAGAGATCTTCCATTACAATCCCTTTTGTTGTTCGATAACTCCCCTGCCCCTCCTGACATTGCCAAAGTCAGAACTCAGGACGACAGAATCCGTGTTTTGTTTCTGCCTTCTAACACTACCTTGAAGCTCCAACCTTGTGAACAAGGTGTGTTGGAAATGTTTAAATTTGGCTACAGAAAAAATTGCTGTAAACAGTCCTATCTGAGAACAATGAAAACACACCACCGAGTGCCATTACTTAGGGCATAAACGTAAAAGATATGATCTATATGGCCTCAGAAGCATGGGATAATATGTACCCAGAGAGTATCCAGAAGTCATGAGTTAAGTCAAGGATAAAGACTTACTGCAGTGATTCAGATACCCCACCACCACCACCACCACTAACCATGGTCTACCTGCACCTGATGATTTCACAGCGGAGTTGGTAGCCCTGGCATCCTTGCTCCCAGAACATCCAATGAAGCAAGAAATAAACAAGTGGGTCAGCTGTGATGCAGAAGATCAAGGCCACGAATTGCTGTCTGAAGATGCAATAGTGGGGCTGGTCACTCAGCCGCAGGAGCCTTCATGGAATCCGATGAAGAAGAGGATGACATTGCACCCCCTGTGATTGTTTCCACACATGGCGAGGCTATCAAGATGCTGGAGGAATGCATAATTTACAGTGAAAGCAAGATGGACTGTGACCCTGTACAAGTCATGTTTCTCCATAGCATGAAACAGAGCACTGTACAAAAACAGTGTGACAGCCTAAAACTAAAATCAATGATTTTTTTTTAGTTGATGTCTCGGCTGGTTTACTTTTACAGTACCTTTAAAATTATTTTTTTTATCTAATTGGTATTGTTTTAATTTTACAGTGTTATGCTTATTAATAAACATATCCTGTATGACGCAACTATTGCTCTTGTTGATTCTCATTGTTCTCTCTCTCTTGTCTGATCTTTTGTTTATCCGAACATATTTTATGTCCTCCCTGCTGTTCGGATAAATGGAGTTGGACTGTACTCTACTGTGACTTCACCCACAATGAGGGTGGGGGAGACAGGAGTGCTACCAAAGTGGGGCAGGTGATTTCTGTTGTGAAGGTGAGGAAGGAAGGGGAGACTGGGGTGATACCATAGTTGGAGGAAGACTTTTATTGTGCAAGTGGAAGAAGTAGGGGGAGACTGGGGTGCTCAGAAGGTGGGGGAAGGGTGTTTTCCTGCCTTTATTTTTTACTGATCTTGCAAAGTGGCACTTTGCAGAGAAATACAGTTGCAGTATACAATTTCATGTAAAAATGTACACACTGTTGAATTTTGTTTAATTAGTTTTAAAATTTGAATTTGAATTAATGATTCCAGTTCTGGGGCACAATTCTTAAAAGTTCCTGAAATGGCACAAGAGGCCTGTGCCACTAAGAATGGTACAAAGTGCCCCCTGTGCCAAAAGATGCACAATGAGCCATTCTCAAAGGCAGCCTGTGGCAACCACATGCAGCCTGCACCAAAAGTGGCTTGCACCATCCTTGTGGCACAAATTTGTCTGCAACATGGTGTTAGGGGACTTGCAGCAGATACAAGCTGCCACATCCCCTAATTCTGGATTCTCAAAGCACTCCCGGTGACAAATTTCTAAGCACCATTAGACCAGCCAGGTACTTAGACATGTGCCCTCTGGAGTGTTGCCCTTAACCAATATGCCGTGGCCCTGCCTCCCTAGACCACAATCTCCATAGCATTGTAATATACCTTTCCTGGTGGCCTAGTGGACCCACCCCCCTGCACCCAATCCCCGTGTACTATGAAATGCCTTCCCTGGTGGTCTAGTGGACCCTGCCCTTGCTCGAGCCATGTATCATTGTATTATACCTTCCCTGGTGGTCAAGCAGACCCCCCTCCATTCCCCATATAATGCAGAATACCTTCAATGGTGGTCTAGCAGACCCCCCTGCTGCCATATCTGCCTAAATAGTAACATATATACATTACCTGGTGGGCTAGCAGACCCTACTCCCTATCCCCAATCAGTCCATGTGATTAAATATATATAAGTGTTCCCAGGTGTTCTAGTGGACACCAACCCCCCACCCCAGCAAGCAGTGCCCAACCACCCTACTCCCCTCCATTCCATCCCCATCTGGTGACTGGCACATCCCTCCTCTCCCCACTGTGGCCAGTCACTGACTGAACTGCAAGCCGTGCATATTGTATACAGTACACACTCCTTGCAGTTCAGTTGGTGACTAGCAGAGGTGAGGAGAGGAGGGCTGCGCCAGTCACCAGCTGGGGATGGGATGGGAGGAACAGGGTGATGGGGCACTACGTGCTGGGGTGGGTATGTGTGCACTAGACCACCAGGGAACACTTATATATATTTAATCAAACGGGCCGATCAGGGATAGGGAGAGGGGTCCGCCCATCCACCAGGGAATGTACGTATCTTATTATTCAAGCAGATTGGGTAGCAGGGAGTCTGCTAGACCACCAGGGAAGGTATTCTTTATTATATAGGGGTTGAGGAGGGAGCTGCTGTACCACCAGGGAAGGTATATTACAGTGTTACAGGGATTGGGTGGGGGGTTCACTAGTCCACCAGGGACAGTATTCTTTATTATACAGGGATCGAGGGGGTCCTCTAGACCACTAGGGAAGGTATATTACAATGATAAGGGGATCAGGTGGGGGGGGGTTCACTGGATCACCAGGAACAGTATTCTTTATTATACCAGAATTGGAGGGGGTTCCACTAGACCACCATGGAAGGTATTTCTAATTATACGGAGACCAGGGGAGCGGGGTCCACTAGATCACCAGGGAATGCTTGGAGACTTTGCCACACTGTCACCCACAACTTGCGACAACCTGTCCAGGTGTGCCCTCTGTTTGGTGTAAGGCTGTGGTTGTCACAAACCATGAGACTTTGCTGCCGGGACCCTAGTCAGTAGAGAATTGGGTGCAGGGTCCCTGGTGCACTGGGCTTTGATGCAAGCTGCCTTTTGCTACAGCTTGCATCAATCTAAGGGCCCTTTGAGAATCGAGTCCCTGATGCTGAGTTTCAGGTCTTATTGCAACAAATTAGATTCAGGAATGGAATAAATTCCAGTGGACTCTTAGCAGGATGAAACTGATTCCAAGCTTCCCTATCCATCATCACTGGTATATTATCCAGTTCTAAAGAGCCATCCAAAGACTTTCCAGAGGTATTCTGCCTTCCTGGTGATGTTGCTTTGTATCAACAATATCATGAGACTGGTGAAGGCATACGCAGAGGAGAGGGTAGGCACATAATGAAGTAGAGTAGCTAATAGGGTGTTCAGCCTAGTTGCACCTGACAACATTAAGCAAGTCACAGGCAGGGGTAGGACAGACTCAATGGTCCACTGGTCTTTTTCTGTCACCAAATTTCTGTGTTTCTATGTGAATATGCAGGCTGCCCAGCTGATCCTCATATGATTTCCTTGCAGCCCATAAATAATTTTTTCTGCCCTATTTAGGATGGATTCAATGTGATTCCTTTCTTTTTTCAGATTAGGGCTCCAGAACTGCATGCAGTGTTTCAGATGTGGCCTCACCAGGGAACTGTAAAGAGGGAAACATCATCTTTTCTCTTCTGCTGCCAAATCCCCTGCCAAATGACCCTGGCATTTAGCTGGCCTTCCCGTATGCTTTGTTACTCTACATTGGGCTGTGGACATGAGGTTGTCACTTATAAGAACCACAAGGTCTCTCTCTTCTTAGGTTTGTTTAACCATTATGCCACTCACCCAATAATCTGTTTTAAGATTTATTTTGCCCATGTGCATAACTTTGCACTTTTTTGGATTGACCTTAAGCTGTCAGTTCTTTGACCACTTTCTAGCCTTTCCAAGTCCCTCTTTATATCCCTGATTCCCTCCTGTCCTTCCAGCCTACTGTAGATTTTAGTGTCATCCTAAAAGAGGTAATTGTTTTGTCACTCAGTTTCATCACTAGCTTTCTATACGGCACTGAATCAAAGGCCTTGCTAAAATCCAGATACAGGATATCAATGCCTGGACCTTGACCTGGAACTAGCAGAGCCATTATCAGAACTGTTTAGTGAGTCTCTGAGCACAGGAGAGGTCCCAGAAGACTGAAGAAAGGCTCATGTGATCCCGCTCTATAAAAGTGGTAACAGGAAGGAGGCAGGGAACTACAGACCAGTCAGTCTTACCTCAGTAGTGGGCAAGATTATGGAAGCACTCCTTAAGGAAAGGATAGTGCAATACCTGGAATCAATGAGAGCACAGGATCCAAAACAGTATGGGTTTACAACAGGAAGGTCCTGTCAAACTAATCTCATGGATTTCTTTGACTGGGCAACCAGAGTGGTGAAGCAAGGGGGAGCAGTTGATGTCGCCTACCTTGACTTCAGCAAAGCTTTCGATACTGTTCCACGTGTAAGATTGATTAATAAGCTGGGTAGGCTTGGGGTAAGTCAGAAGTTGGTCAACTGGGTGGCAAACTGGTTGATGGGCAGAAAACAGAGAGTGGTGGTAAACGGTATACAGTCAGAAGAGATGCAAGTCACAAGTGGGTTACCTCAGGGATCAGTCCTGGGGCCAGTCCTCTTCAATATCTTCATCAGTGACATTGCAGATGGACTGGAGGGTAAGGTTTGTCTGTTTGCAAATGACACCAAGATCTGCAACAAAGTAGATGATCCAGATGGGGTAGACAGAATGAGAAGAGATCTGGATAAACTGACAAAATGGTCAGAAGAGTGGCAACTGGGGTTTAATACAAAGAAGTGCAAGATCATGCACATAGGGAAGACAAACCCTGAAGCCACTTATAGGTTGGGAGGGGAGCTGCTGGCAGTCACAAGGAAAGAAAGAGACTTGGGCATCATCATCATCACAGATGACCTGAAATCATCCAAGCAGGCCACTAAAGCAGTAGGTAAGGCTAGGGGGATGTTGGGGTGTATTAATAGGGGTATCACAAGTCATAAGAGGGAGGTAATAATCCCTCTTTACATGACAATGGTAGGCCCCATCTGGAGTAGTACTGGAGGCCACACCTTCACAAGGACATTAACCTAATTGAGGCAGTCCAGAGAAGGGCAACCAAAATGGTGCAGGGACTACATCAGAAAACATATGAGGACAGATTATTAATGGAGCTCAGTATGTATACCCTAGAGCAAAGGAGGGAGAGAGGTGACATTATTGAAACATTCAAACACCTCAAGGGCATTAACAAGGTGAAAGAGTCTAACATGTTTCAGTATAAGAAAAATAGCAGGACGAGAGGACACAGCATGAGATTAGAGGGAGGTCGATTAAGGGGTAATGTGAGGAAGTTCTTTTTCACAGAAAGGGTGGTGGATGGCCGGCCCAGTGGTGCTGATGGTGGAGGCACTGGACACCACAACTCGTGCCACGCCAGCGACCCATGTTCGGGAACGAGCCCAGGGAGCCGGGGGTCGGCGAGGAGGAAAGATATCGAGCATCCGCAGGGCTGCTCTCTCTTCCCAGGGATGGGACGGAGATACGACCACTCGAAGAGTGACATCTGGTGGTGGCCCAAGGTAGCCAAAAGCAGCGTTGTGGTGTATGTTTGGGGTGGAGCCGCATATCGCGTTATGAAGCCGGGCTCCACAGGGATCTCTCTGATGAAGAAAAACCTCTCATCACCGATAGGCAAAGCGCTCCCCTCCACAGACCACAATCCCGCTCATGGACTCGGGATCTCGGGCTGTTCCCCCTCTCTCCAGCCCGGTGACTCAACACTAAGAGAAAGAGCGCCTTGGGTGGGGGCAGCCCTTCCCCGGAGGGTAGACCTAGGGGATACCCAGAGCTGGAGAAGAGCCTACAGAACACCGAGCCATGTTGGGAGGTAGAGACTGGGGATCAGGAGGTCACTGGAGAAAGTTCAGAGGTAAGGGGCGATAAACAGAGTTAAAAAAAAAAAAGAAAGGGTGGTGGATGCATGGAACGGCCTACCTCAGGAAGTGGCAGATATGAATACAGTGCAAGCCTTCAAACAGGCATGGGATAGGCATAAGGGAACAATACAGATAAGTATGAATAGATAGGCCATTGACAGAGCAAAGGCCGATGGCAGATTCATAAGGTAGAAAAAGAAATAGGCAGACTGGATGGTTCTTGCGGTCCTTATCTGCCATCAACGTCTATGTTTCTACTGTATGTTTCCATGTTTGTCCACCACCTGAGACACAGAGCTGAAGAAGTCTATGAGGTTTGTCTGACAAGACCTGCTCTTTGCAAACCCACAAACATCTGAGGGAGTCCCTCCCTGGTCAATATTCAAAGCCAAACTAGACAACATTCCAAAAAGCTCCCGTCACCTCCCTTGTAACACATACACCTTGAAGACAGGACATTTCACCTAGGTGAGGAAGCTTTGGAGTTAACTTTATGGACCCCAGAATGGAACAGAGATTATTCTTATGTTCATCTAGTTGTGGAACTGTACTGGAGTATCATAAAGTGGAATGGCTGCTCTATGTTCTCTACACCTATTTAGCTCTATATCCATCTACAGGGTTCTATACCAATTAGGGGGGTCCAACGTTACTGATGAACTATATGAAATAAACAGCTACACTCACCCCTCTTGAAGGAGATGAGTCAGATTTCTTTAAGAAAGATGTCCTTTTATTTTCTGCAATCACACCACACTTAAAGAGCAACTGACACCATCTGGCTAAAAGTGCTACATTGCAGAATTAGAATAAGCATTCCCACAGTAAATCTCATACCAAATACTAAATTTCTATGTTACTTCATTTTAAAGTTATGAACTATTTTGTAACCCTGATTTTACTACCTGTTCAAAAAAGCCTGTTTCAGTGAAGAGCTCCTAGTAATGTCATCTGGGGGGACTCACAGTCTAGTATTCTCTGTTAGCAAGCTTATAGGACCTGTTTTTCCAAAGCTGTAATGATCGTGTGCAATGGTTTTCACAAGTAAAACAGGAAACACCAGTCAGTAAACATTGCTTTAAAAACTATGTGTGTTTCAGGTTTTGTAGCAATGCTGATAATATTTTGCGTGGGTGCCTTTTTGTTGTGGTCCTTTTTTCCAGGGTTGCTGGATGCTGGATCATAGCACACTGTTGTGAGGTTTGCAGACTGAATAAGTATCTGATGTGCTGAAAGACTGAGATCATTCACACCAATCATTCAATTGAGATAATTTCTGAGAATGGCAATTTAAAACAATTATTCCATCTCCTTGTAAATGGGGGTGGGAGAGGTAATGCTGTTTTGAAATCTTACTAGTAGCTTCTACTTTAGCCAGCACATTTTTTTCTCACTGTCAGGCTGTTTTGACCTACATTTAGGCTCATCTATGTTCTACTCTAAATTAAAATGATAATTTTACCAGAGCTAACACTTCCACCCCTAGTAGAAATTAACACACAAAATGCCCCTATTAAAACATATTGTAAAGGAAGCACTGACAAACAGCAACGAAGTTACCGATATTACAATACTAGCAGCAACACAAATTCCTAACAGGCGCAATAGAGTAGCACTCTAAATGCTTCAGCAGCCCGGAGGCATGCTAACTCAGCATCCAGCAACCCTGGAGAAATGGACCACACCAAAAAGGCATTAAACAATACAATTTTGTCAACTTTGTTACAAAACTTGAGACACATATAGTTTTTATAGCAATGTTTTGTGCATGGTGCTGCTTATTTTACTTTTGATGACTATTTCACATGATCTTTAAACCTTTGGAGAAACAGGTCCAATAAGCTTGCTGACAGGGAATACAAGACTGTGAGTCCCCTAGATGACATCAGCAGCAGCTCTTCACTGAAACAGGTTGTTTTGAACAGGTAGTGCAATCAGGGTTACAAACTGGCTAATAACTTTGAAATGAAGTAATGTAGAAATCTAGTTTTCGGTATGAGATTTACTGGGGGTATGCTTATTCAGATTCTGCAATGTAGCACTTTTCGCATAGGTGGCTCTTTAAAGGAAAGAACAGCTTGCTGATGCCTCAAAGAAAACTTTGAAAAACATAATATTTAGGTACAATTTAGCTTGCATTCCATATGTAATATAGGAGATTTTAAAGGTCCCTTCCCCCAATATTGCAGGGGATGGCTTCAATCCCAGGAGCTTGAACCATGTGAATCATATTGGGAGGTGCCTGATGGCTTCCCCTTGTAAATAAAGATTTAAATACAGTAACAAGCAGCCTGGTGGTGCCTAGGGTTGAGCACTGGATGCCACTGTCATACACTGACAACCCATGTGAGAATGAACATGGGTGCGTCTGGGGTCGGCAGGGAAGGAGATGGATTGAGCATTTAGAGGACTGCTCTCCTTCTCCGGGGTGGGGGGAGTTCTAAGGGTGTCAGTGTCGATTGCCGTCTAGCGGAGGCTAGAGGACAAACATGCTGCACCAAGACGTGGGGTGGAGCTAGGACAGACGCACACACCCTTGCATCATTGCATGTCCTAGCTACAAGGGGACTCAAGCCACAAAAAAAAATTGCAAGCCCCCGCATATGAGCCAGGCATGGTGCCCGACCCTTCAGCCATGACAGTTCCACATCAGTGGCCCCACTCTGGGGGGGCTTCCCAGAGTAAGGGTCGGGTACCATGGCCGGGGCAAGCCTGTTCTCGGGGCTAGGGGGCTCAGTGGCCATAAAAGAGAAAATAATTGCAAAAAAAAAAAACTGCAACAACCTTTGAAGCTGAAGGAAATAAGATCATTTTTTCATGATGGGACTTTTCATTGTATTTTTGTATTTTGTTTCACTGTTGGTTATATAAAGTGTTCACGTAATGTTTGTTAATTATGACGTGCACCAAGCCAAAGCACATGATTGGTTGTGAATAAGTTTATAATGTGACCAATATCAAAATGTCTTATCCTCTGATGAAGCCCCCTAGTGGCAGGGGTGAAATGTAAGGCAATGATGGTACGTCATCACTACACTGCTGCAAGCTGTTCTTTCCTTTAAGTGTGGTGTGATTGCAGAAAATAAAAGGGCATCTTCCTTAAAGAAATCTAACTCCTGGTCTCCTTTAAGAGGGGTGAGTGCAGCTGTTCATTTCATACAGTGACTAAGTTTGGCCACACCCCACCACCGTCCCAGTGCTGAACACTGTTTTTTCACCCGCGACTGATGAACCCCAATGTACTTATTGGCTAGTGTGACATAACTGCCAAGAACCGTAATGTTTGGGTAACATGTGCTGTCCTTGTTCCCATGATACAATTAGAGAAACATAGTCTTCTTATGGGCTTGGCTTTGCTGTAGCAAAGTTGTTCAGAATGAAATTTGCTTGTGGACTAAACCTGGGTGACGATGCTTAAAGGACAGCTTATTCAGGGTACTATATTTATTTCAATTACATGAAACATTTACCACATACATTTAGGAAGAGCTGAATAACATAGAAACCTAGAATTTGACTGCAGATAAGGACCTCTTGGCCCACCTAGTCTGCCTATTTCCCTACCTATTGGATAAGCTGCAGATTCTAGTTACCCAACAGCCTACTTCCTCCTACCTCTCACTATAATTGTCTAGGGTTACCAGATGTCCTCTTTTACGAGGACATGTCCTCTTTTCCAGCTGCCAAATATTCTTCATGTACCTTCTCTATCCTGTTGTATTATTATTATTTTTATAATGTTTTTATTTTTTCCTACCCAGGACCTCCTTGTAAATGAGATGTGAAGGCAGTGGAGACATTATACTTATTTACTCGTGGTCTGGCACAAGTGCTTATCGAGGGAGGGACTAAGTGTCCTCTTTTTGGCATCCCAAAATCTGGTACTCCTATAATTACCTTATGTCTGTCCAGTGCATTTTTGAATTCCTCCACTGTTTTTAACCCCACAACCTCCTCAGGAAGGTGGTTCCATGCATCCGTCACCCTCTCAGTGAAAAAATACTTCCTCACATTGCCCCTGAGCCGTCCCCCCTCTATCTACAAATTGTGCCCCCTTGTTATTGTACATCTCTGTTTCTGAAAGTTGCTCCTGTCTTGGACTTTGTTGATTCCCTTGAGGTACTTGAAAGTTTCTGTCATGCCCCCCCCCCCTTCCTCAAGGGTATACATATTAATCACTTTTATTCTCTCTTCATATGGCTTCTGTTGCAGACCCTATACTATTTTAGTTGCCCTCTTCTGGACTACCTTCATCCTGTCTATGTCCTAGCGGAGATGGGGTCTCCAGAACTGCATGCAGTACTCCAAATGAGGTCTCACCAACTGTCTGTACAGAAGGAAGACAATTTCTTGTTTTCTACTGGTGATGCCTCTCCCTACACATCCTAGTATCCCCCCAGCCCTCCTCACTGCCTTCTCACATTGTTTACCTACCTTAAGGTCATCTGATATGATTACCCCAGGTCCCTTTCCATTTGTGTTGTTGCTAGTACCCCCCCCCATTGTGTACTTTTCCCCTCGGTTTTTGTTTCCCAGGTGCATTACTTTGCACTTTTTTGCACTGAATCTAAGCTGCAATATTTTTGACCATTCCTCCAATCTTGCCAAGTCTCTTCTTATTCTTTGCACTCCCTGTTACAGATCTTTGTGTCGTCTGCAAAGAGGCATACTTTTCCTTCCAGACCCTCTGCAATGTCTCCTATAAAGACATTAAAGAGGTCAAGTCCCAGTACTGAACCCTGTGGTACCCCACTAGTAACCCCCCTTTCTTCAGAGTGTACTCCATTGAATATTACCCTCTGGGTCCTGTTGTCCAGCCAGCTTGCTGCCCAGGCTACCACCCTGGAACCCACTCCCAGGCTGGCTAACTAGTTTATTAATCTTTTGTGTGGGACTGTGTGAAATGCCTTGCTAAAGTCTAGGTAGGCCATATCCATAGCCCCTCTCTGGTCTACTACTTTAGTTATCCAGTCAAAGAAATCTATTACATTCGTCTGACATGACCTTCCTGCTGTGAATCCAAGCTGCCTTGGGTCCTGTGCCCTGCTGGCCTCTAGGTACTCAACAATTCATTCTTTCAAAAGTGATTCCATCATTTTCCCTACCACTGAGGTCAAGCTAACAGGTCTGTAGTTTCCTGTCTCTGCCTTTCTCCCACATTTGTGAAGAGGAATCAAATCTGCCCTCCTCCAGTCCTCAGGTACCACACTATCCTCCCATGATTTGTTAAAAAGGGTGGTCGGTGGTGTCACTAGGTCCCTCCTTAATTCTTTTAGAATTCTGGGGTGAATCCCATCAGACCCCATTGCTTTGTCCACCTTGAGTTTTTAGAGTTCTTTCAGAACCCTTTCTTCTGTGATTGGACTGATATTGACACCCCTAACCAGAGTGCTTCTATTGTTTGGTTTAGGTACCTCCCTCTCTTCTTCTTTTGTGAATACTGAGCAAAAGTATTCATTCAGTATCTCTGTCTTATCACAGTCACCCTCTGCCCACCTCCCCTCCTCTTTATTAAGCCTCACTATCCCTCCCTTGGTCTTCCTTCACTCCCTGATGTACCTATAAAAGGTTTTATCCCCCTTCTTAACTGAGTTGGATATCTTTTCCTTGGGCTGGGCCTTCGCAATTCTGACTGCCTTCCCTGCTTCCTTCTGCTTTAACTGATATAGTTCTCTGTACTGCTCCTTCTGTGATTCCTTGTACTTCCTGAATGCTATCTTTTTCTTCCTAACCTTCCCTGCCACCCCCTTTGAGAACCATAGTGGTTTTTTACTTTGTTTTGTTTTGTTTATTTGCTTCACACAAAGGTGTGTTGCCTCTGTGATGGCAGTTTTGATTTTTCCCCATTGTTCTTCTACCCCTCCTTCCTACCCATTTGCTAGTGCATTTCTTAGGCACTCACTCATTTTGGCAAATTCAGCTCTCCTGAAGTCCAGTACCTTTGCCTTTGTATGGCTTGATTCTACTGCTGTGTTTATTGGGAACCATACTGTTTGGTGGTCGCTACTAATTCCCAGATGGCTACCCACTTCTAAATCTGTGATCCTGTCTCCATCTCCATTTGAGAGTACTAGGTCTAAGATTGCTCCCTCCCGAATGGGTTCCAATACTAGCTGTCTGAGGCATGCCTCCTGCAGGGCATCGAGAATTACCCCACTCTTGGATGTGGCTACAGCAAATGTGCTCCAGTTAACATCTGGCATATTCTGGTTCCCCATCAACAATATTGCCCCTTTTTCTGCCATTCTAAGGATGCCTTCTATCATTTCTTTGTCCATTTCCTCCCCCTAAAATGGGGGTCTGTATACAACCCCTGTGCAGATTGTGATGCCATTGCCTGTCTCCAAGTTGAGCCACAGTGCCTCCTCTCCTCCCCGTTTATCCTTTAGTTCTGTTGCTTTGATGCCTTCACTTATGTAGAGAGCTCCTCCTCCTCCTCCTCCTCCTCTTTTACCCCGTCCCTCCTGTAGTTTGAGTACCTTTTTAAACCCTGTTTCATTTTTTCCCATCCATCGAGTGCTCCAGCTCCTTCACTGATTTGAATGTTAAAGTCCTAATAAAGTCAAAGAAGAAGGGTGCCACTGCAGATGTATCCCAATTACTGTATGTCCCTTTTATACATTCGCATAAAAAGAGTGCAAACGATAGTCTTGTCTAGACTGAGTATGAGGAAAGTTCCAATTCCTCTATGGTACCCAGAGTCATTACAAAAAGTCTTTCAAGTTTGCCAAGTGTAGTCAGATCATTTGCATATGGGATAATTTGCATATTTGTTCTCCAAACTCAATGTCCTTAATTCCCTGAGTACTATTTAGTTTTCATGTGAATGGCTTTCTGCACAGATTAAACAAAAGAGGGGATGAGGGACATTCCTGATGGCTTCCTCTTGTAAATAAAGGTTTAAATGCTGTAACATCGTATTACACTTGATTCCAGCTACAGGAGAGTACAGTATATTGACTGTATATTATATAAGGATGGCATCAGGAAAGCCAAATATCACAAGGATTGTAAACAAGTACACTCAGGACACCCTATCAAAGGCTTTCTTAACTTCCTGATACACAAGTCTGCCAGGTCCCTGGAATCCCTGAATGGTTAGGAAATATCAGTCAAAAAAAAAAAGAAAGAAAAAAAAGCTTTATCGTTTGGCAATATGCCATTACAGCTTTAAAGAGCAGCTAACGCCATTAAGAAAACTTTAACAAAACATAATGTGGATGAGAAATAAAGCTTTCTATGGATGAGAAATACAAATGAGTGGATGAGAAATACAGCCTTGTTCTCAGCCCTTGCTGATTGTATTGTGAGGTCTTCTGGCACCATGCATTTCTGCTTAAAGTTGAGCCAGTCCAAATTTAATTCATGGGCATTTGCATATGCTTCCCATGATGCTTTGCATTATTGGGGTATGTGCAATTTGTGGTTTCTTTAAAATTTGGCTGTATGGCCAATATCTTCCAGGATAACCCTTGCCCCAGTGCATTTGCTCTGGGGTTCTTTTTTCTCTCTACTTTGGGCTGCCCAAGACCCAAAACAGTAAGATCCCCTATAGGGTGGCTGGCTATCTCTCCCTGGGCTGAAATTCAGATATGGAACAGTGATGAGTCCAAATGAGGATGAAACACGTGTCTGTGTCCGCTGTTCTCAGCCTTTGCTGATTGTATCGTGAGGCCTTCCGGTACCATGCAGTTCTGCTTAAAGTTGAGCAAGTCCAGATTAATTCATGGGCATTTGCATATGCTTCCCATGATGCTTTGCATTATTAGGGTATGTGCAATTTATGTTTTCTTTACAATTTGGCTGTATGGCCAATATCCTCCTGGATAACCCTTGCCCCACTGCATTTGCTCTGTGGTTCTTTCGTTGTTCTTTTCTCTTTCTACATTGGGCTGCCCATGACCCAAAACAATAAGATCCCCTGTAGGGTGGCTAGCTATCTCCCCCTGGGCTGATTTTTAAATATGGCACACTGATGAGTCCAAACAAGGATGAAAAACGTGTCTGTGTCTGCTGTTCTCAGCCTCTGCTGATTGTATTGTGAGGTCTTCCGGCACCATGCAATACTGCTTCAAGCTGAGCCAGTCCAAATTAATTCATAGGCATTTGCATATGCTTCCCATGATGTTTTGCATTATTGGGGTATGTGAAATTTGTGTTTTCTTTAAAATGTGGCTGTATGGCCAATATCCTCTGGGATAACCCTTGCCCCAGTGCATTTGCTCTGGGATTCTTTTGTTGTTCTTTTAACAAAACATGTTATTTAGGCACAGTTCAGCTTGTATTTCACATGAGTTCTGTATTTCTCATCCATATTATTTATTACTGAGGCCATTTGAATGAAAATGGGATCTTTGCTCCTGAAGTTTTCTGTTTCTATTGCTTTCTCCATACCTGAGGTCATAATACTCTACTTGTGACATCACGATTACTCCCTTGGCAAAAGATTATGATGTCAAAACAAGACTATGAAAAAACCTAGGGAATAAGCAAAGGAGGCAGATGAACTCTAAGGGATATAGAGCATGTTTCCATGTAAATTTCTCAGTAATGAGTAATGGGGAGGAGAAGTCTATTGAATACATATGGAATGCAAGCTGAATTGTACCTAAATATTATGTTTTCAAAGTTTTCTTTGAGGCATCAACAGCTCTTTAAAAAACATAATACAAACAACAGCAAAAGTTTTATGATGATACAAAAGGACATACATAAGTACAGACAAGCAATTCATCACAATAAAACAGCACAACATATACGAAGACCTCATTAAAAGCTGAAAAGAAAGCAGTGCATGCTAATGCACCATTCATTTGTGCCTTCAAACAAAAGATTATCTCCTGAATAAATTACATTCTGGATTTCAATAGACAAATGTACATTCAATTTCAGTCATCAAGGTTTCATCCTGGTTTCCCTTCTGGCTTTCAAAATAAATCTTTTCTCATCAATAGCATTTTAATAGCTAAGCAAAAAAAAGCGTTGTAAGATAATCATATGCAAAAAGAGTTCTAAGATAATCATATGCAAACCTCTTGTATAGATCTTTTGTTTAAATAAACAAGAAGTCATAATATTTAGCTTTATATACCACCATTTACTCATTCAGGTCCTCAACAAAGGACCCAAGGTGAACCTATTTGTGTTGTTATTCGTGAGGAAGCCTACTCAGGCTCTCCTAGGGAGCAACTTGCCATGTTGGCCAGTACATAGCTTATTCAATGGACCATCAATATGCTCTAACCATGAGCAAAACTGAGTCACAGATATCAGGCCTCCTAACCAAGGATAAAGGTCAGTGCTCCAGCCTACTCTGTCCCAGTGTGAATTAAAAAGAACACTGCCATTTGACCCAAAATGTGCCAACCTGTACTACCAGCTTGAACCCATTCAGGGGGCCAAAAAGGGCACCCTGCAGTGCACACTGCTCTGTATCTCAACAAATGCCCCCCCAAGTCAGCATTCTTTGCCAACCTGTACTTTGTGCATCAAGTATAGAGTAATGGCTGCTGCAAATCCCTCCTTATAAGGTACATTAATCAATACCCCCACATTTAATTGAGAAAAAACGTGCAAATGCTCAATGCACAATTATTAAGTACAAATGACATGTCATAGAACTGACTAATAAACCCCCACTAAAAACAAGACCAATGCCTAATATTGATTGAAAGGGGAGGGGGGAACAGCAATAGTTAATAGGCAAAGGGAAGTAAAGCAATATGTGAAAAGCTGCCAATACTTTTTACAGTTAATTTCTTTTGTCTAATCAATAACTCTGATCATAAATCATTATCACAGCTTCAGGATACCAACTCTCCCACCTAACTCTGACCACTCTCTGGCTTTCTCCTCTTTTTTCTCTTTGAAGTCTTTGCCAAATCACAGTGCTAGAAATTGTAAGCTGCAAGTTTTTCTTCTATAACTCCCAATTCATGTGCTTGAGACCTTGTCTCATGCTTTTGATTCTTCTGCTCTGCTTTTATACTGGGGTACTGTAACAGGGTGGTGAGCTAGGCAGCTTCTTGGGAACACTCCCAAAGAGAACATTCGGGACACCAGTTTGGAACACTGTCAGCTTTGGTTGACTTTTATATCCCCTTTTCAAGTAAGTGCCTGCAGCTGTCTATTTATTTATTTATTTATTTATTTATTTAGCTTTTGTTAACCAGGTAAGTACACTAGACATGACAATTGCCTGTTTTCAGGTACGACCTGGGAGAGTACAGGAAATTACAGACTTAAATACATAGGACGACATGGTACATATTTAGGGATAGCTTACAAGTCACGTGAGAACAACATAATACAGAATAAACAAGTTACAGGACTTGTGAGGCATATTTTTGTTGAGCATAAACACAACAGAGTAAGGTACGTACCAACTAGAAACAGTACAAAAGGCACGGTTGAGAATCAGCAGGTACTTAACTATATACAACTTAGGGCCACTATTATCCAGAAGGGTGGAGTGCAATGATAAGGTCATGGTGGTTTGGGCAACCACAGGCCAACGAGAGTTTGAGGTGGTTCCACAGGGAAGAATGCAGGCAGCCCTGTGATGGGGCAACATGGACCTGGGTGGGGAAGGTGTTCCGTAGTTTGGGAGCACACGCTGCAAAATTCCTTCCACCCATTTGAGTCAGAGTAATGGGTACCTTGAGTGTGGCAGGCCCCTGAGACGTGAGGTGGTAAGATGAGGGGGCAGTTGGGACAAGTAAATTCACCAAACCCGGGGGGGGGGTGCCAGTGCCAAGGACCTTTCCCGTGAAGTACCCAAGACAAAGTCAATGTGCTTTGAGGGGGAGAGCCAGTTTAGGTTGCTGTAGAGGTCGCAGTGGTGAGTGAGACATGGGGCCACCAGAGTGAAGAGGCAGGCATTGTTGTAGGCAGTAGACCACCTAGAGAGATGGGCTTTGGTGGTGCGGGCAAACAGAAGGAGCCCATAACATAGCGAGGGGAGGAACACACCTCTGGCAAGACCAATACTTGCAGCTGGAGTGAGGTTGCTTTTTGACCCAGTTTGCAGTTGACAGTCTTGCATGTATTCTGGATATGGTGGCCTAGGTCAAGCTGCGGGTCCAGCATCACCCCAAGGTACTTGAAGTTGCCCATGATAGGGATCGGGACACCGTCAGTACCAGATACACAGAATGGCTCAGGGGAGGCCTTAATCTTGGCCAGAGACCCAAAGAGCATGGCCTGAGTTTTTTTTAGATTAAGGACCAGCTTATGGGATGAGATCCAGATCTGAATGTTTCTCAGGTCATCACTCAGGTGGCGGTTAATAACCCCCATCTCTGGGGAGTGAGGCAGGATGACCAGATCATCTGCATAGAGGATTGGTTTACAGTGAGCAGCGGCTGTGGGCAGATTATTTATAAAAATGGAGAAGAGCAGGGGCCCGAGGACAGAGCTTTGAGGAACCCCCATTGTTACAGGGATAGGGCCCGAGAGCTCTTTGTCATATTTATTCCACTGCATTCTACCGTCTAGATAGTTGGAGAACCAACTGAGTACAGCAGAAGATAGGCCAAGGGATCTTAGCTGAGTTGAGAGCATGGCATGATCAACCAGGTCGAAGGCCTTAGAGAGTTCTATAAAGATGGCCTCGAGAGATTGCCTTGGTCCATGGCCTCCCTAATCCAAGATGAGACAGTGACAAGGGCAGAGGATGTTCTGTGCCCCTTCCTGAATCTGTGCTGCACAGGAGACAGTAGATCATGTGATTGTAAGTACTCAGAGAGTTACCCTGCCACAACTTTCTCCAGAACTTTGCTGGCCACAGATAAAATGGATATTGGGTGGTAGTTCTCTATTAGTTTAGGGTTCCCCTGTTTAAGAATTGGGACCACCCTGGCAACCTTCCATATGTCTGGAATAACACCAGATGACAGGGACAAATTGAAGATGTGAGCCACCAGTGGGGCAAGCCAAGGGGCACCAAGACTGAGGAGCTTTGGTTCCAAGCCATCTTGGCCAGCACTCAAGAAGGGGGAGAGTTCCAAAAGCAGTCTCCGCACCTCTTGCACCACCACCACCCTGAAATGAAAGGGCGGATGGGATGGCGATGGTGCTGATGGCTGATCACCGTTGTCACCACCACCAGGGGGGATTGTCGAGGTGAAATCAGACAGATCAGAGAAATAATGGTTAAAGGTGTTGGCAATGGTTACCGAGTTATTGCAGCTGGTACCATCAATTGTCATGTCAGTGGTCTCCGCTCTCTGGGTACCACTCACTATGTGTTTAATGTTTCTCCAGAACCTCCGTGGGTCCCTAGCCGAGTTCAGCAATGCCGATTTGCAAAAGTCACTTTTGGCTGCCCTTATGCTCTTTTTGCACTCATTTCTGAGTTTCCTGTATCTCTGAAAAATAGCTTGGTCAGCTGTGGCCTTAAAGTTGGCCCAGCACTTATCTCTAGTTTTCAGGAGGGCTAGGAGGCTGCCATGAAGCAGTTTTGTAGCCGTTCCCCTGACCCTCCATCTAATGAGGGGGGCATGCTTATCCTGCAGGGCCCTAAGAGAGATGAGGAAGTGACTGACAGCAGATGTGGAGTCCTGAGCATTCCATACTGCCGACCAGTCAGTGTGCTGAATATCATTATGGAAGGAGGCCAGATCAAGCCTAGAGTAGTCTCTGATCTGAATGATTTTATGCGGTATTTTCAGCAGTGGGATCCTCCACACACAGTACACAGGTGAGTGATCAGAGATTGAGTCAGGAAGGATGCCAGACAAGCTGATCCTTTCTGGTCTGTTAGTCAGGATTCAGTCCAGGAGAGAGCTTGCACCACCATTAGGTGAGCACCTGGTAGGATCCTTGACAAGCTGCATCAGAGAGAGACCTGCAAGTAGAAGCTCAAATGCTTTGGTGTTACTGCCCAGCCAATTAAGGTTGAGATCACCCAGGCTGATTAGTTTGTTATGCAGTGTTACCGTGCCAACTGTGTTGAGGAGGACAGACAGTCCCTCTAGGTCTCCCTTGGGAGGATTGTAGGTGTAAACAATATATATCTTTTTGGACATCCCTAGCAACAGTACCGTGTGCAGTGATTCACAGGAGGACTGCACTGTCTGTTGACTGGGTAGAGCCAATAGGTTAAGATGGCTCCTGTAGTAGACCAGGATGCCACCCCCCCCCCCTTTTTTTTCTGGGCCGACGAGTCTGATGAGGTCATACCCAGGGAGGGCGCATACAGAATTTCGTGTAGCGGGTTTAAGCCAGGTTTCTGTAATGCCAAGGATGTCTGGGCTATGGCGTGTTACCCAGAAGTGAAGTTCAGTCAAATTAGGCAGGAGACTTCTGATAATAAGATGAGCTATTTTCAGCCCTTTTACCGCCGACCAGCCCATCAGTGTTGGGGTGGTCTGACATGGTGGTCCAGGGTTTAGCTCTATGTCACCTGCTAGCGCAAGAGTCACCAGTAGGAGCCAGAGGAGATGCCTTAAGGGAGGGGATCCATCCTGGGTCTGTGACTTGCGGTCATAGCGTCTGACCATACGGGCAAGGCTCAGAAGGCACCTCAGGTCAAGACTACAGAGAACCCAGGGAGGGAGTGTGCCCACTGCTAGAAGGTTGGAGAAGGTATAGTCAGTCTTCACCGGCTGGTTACATGTACCCCAGAGCTCTCCCTTCGAAGGAGCACCAGCTCCTGTGAACCAGGGGATACAAGAGATAGCAAGGGTCACAAGTGCAATTGCACACATGAGCAACTGGAGTGAGACTAGCTTTGGTAGAAGCTCAGGGTACCCCATGTCAACACCAAGGCAGATGTCAGAGAGTGACAGAAAAATATTATGACCACGGGGTCACCAGTGGATGACAGTGCGGCCTCCCACGGATGGGAAAATAGCTGGGTGCCACTGGTTTATGGCAACTATCGTCCTCACTTCCACGAAAACACAAGCCCACCCGGTACATGCGACAAGTGAGATGCAAAGCACTCAGCATAGGAAGGTGGGATGCAGGACAGCACCATACTGTTATTGAGTAGGCTGGAAATTGTACAGTAAATACTGTAGGTTAATTTGGAATCCGACTAATTGCTTAGACTGAGCACCCAACCACATGAGTACTAGTGGGTACAACTGGGTGTCCTCTAGCTACCTTCCACAATAATCGAGCTTATGCGCCCACTCTACTACAAGTGCCAGCTAGCTATGCTATATTGGTCTCACTGGACAGGTAGGTTGTGGGGCAGTGCAGTAGATAGTTTTGGTTAGACTGTCAGGAGCCTTTAATAGGTAGTATTAATTAACTAATCGAGTAAAGCTGACAAGTTCAGGCACTAGAGCAGATAGTAATCATAAGGCAGTCATCAAACACATAGACCATGCAAGGGTTTAGCTGAATTAGCAGACAGGTCGTAAAGACTGTGCAACCTTCCTAGATAAGTGACTAATTTATCGCTGGAAAACTAGTGATTACAAGGAGACATTGGCAGTCTAAAGGCAGACAGGATTAATTATGCTGGCAAAAGTCAGGCAGACAGGATTAATTATGCTGGCAAAAGGACATTAACATGGACAGATCACCCCAAAGCTATATTCCCATGCACAAGCTGTCTGCAGTCAGAGAGAATAGACACTGCGCAGGAGCCCTAGGAAGAAGCCGATGCAACAGTGCGATCTTGACAGCTGCTAGGGTCCCACCTTAACCCAGCTCCATTTGGTATTGGTAAGCTGAAGAGCATGACTACCTGGCATTTAAGGGGAGGAGGGAAAAGGGTTAAGAAAATCAAGCACAATGTGAGCTGCTTCTTTTGTGCTGCTGCAGCCCAACCCCTCCAAGAATCATTTCTGTTTCTGCTCGTGCTGTCCCGTTGACTCCTTGGATTTTCTTTGGGGGAGGTCCGCCCGGTTTCCCGGTGCCTTGACCCTGAGGTAGATTCAACTTTAGCAGTGCAGGAGGCAAGAGCCGCCCGCTCCCCCAATGAGAAATTTAAGCCCAGTGAAGGCATATATGCTAACAGAATGCCACTGTATGCCATACAATAACCAATTTTAATAGTTTTTAGTGCTAGTAAGTTTTTATGTCAACTCACCCTTATCCTTGGCCACCAATGCCTGCGCATACTGTATTTACATATCAGTTTGGCACCAGTGCACTAGTAAACTCATTCATGGATGAGTCTGGCAAAATTTCCAGCAATATGAGATAAATAGAATTATTAAAACTTCACAGTAAGCTGAACTTAGTACACTAAGTCACTTGCAGAAATGAGTGTTGCAACCCAGTGAAACTCGGCTTTGAAAAGTCGAGCCCTGACTCTGGGCATGCACAGCAGCATTCTTCTGGATCTCAATAAGGACAGTTGCAGTCACTCCTGTTACAACATGTAAAAGACCGGTTTATAATAGCCAGTGTCACTGATTTACTATGAATGAAGTAAACAGATTCCATTTTCAAGTTTGAAATTCTGGAAACTGTACCAACAATTGCTCTCTAATTTCTGACTTTTACCAAAAGTTTACTGCTTTGCTTTTATTTTTGTGTACTGTATAAATGTAGTACGTGGAATAAAACATAACTAAATAAACAGTAAATGACATAGTGTATCTATTTACAATTATCCAGGAAAGCCATACTGAGTCTAAGGTCATTTTCCAAGTGTGATCTGGCTCTGAGGGTTACAGTGGGAGCTAATACAAATAGTCAGTACAGTCCATAAGTACCAATAGCATACAATGCATCAGAGGAAACTAATTAGCTGTATAATAAGTACAAATGTGCAAAGAAACATAGAAATATAGAATGTGATGGCAGATAAAGGCCGTTTGGCCCATCTAGTCTGCCCTTTTTTTTTAATCTCCATTTTTTTGCTGCAGACCACACTTAATCTACAACATAATCTTGTCCTCTCCCTTCCTTACCCCTATGATTAGAAGACTGGTGAATATACTGCAGTGCAGTATAATTAAAATGCAGCACATTAAGTAATATTAAATAATCTACAGTATGTTATGGGACAGGGGTAAGGAAGGAGAATATGCAAGAGTAGAAGAGCACAGGAATTAAAAATTTACACATTTATGGCAAAGCATCCAGAGAAGTGAGAGGGGGTGTTCGACCTTGTGATGAGTGCATAACATGGCAGAAAAATGTTGACACATCTGTGTAGTCAAATACCAGAAAGATTATCCTAACAAGAACATCTCAGCAGACTAGGATTGAGAGGCAGCCATGGGACAGAAATTCTTATACAAGGCATTAATGTAGGAAAAGAAATTGAGGTTTTAATCTAGTCTCACATTGTGGTATTTGAATCAAGGGTCCTCTCCAAGCAGGGTGCCATCGAGAGTCTTGAAAACTGAGATAGTGCTTAGCCTAGCTGGCCTCTGCTTAGTGCCAAAGGTCATAGTTATCATTTCCTTGAAATGATAAGAAAGCTGGAATGAGAAGAATCCACACTGGATATTGTCAAAGTCTCATTGTAGAGGCAATTTCAGCTCAAAGGCTGAGGTTTCAGAAGTAAATATGTACAATGTCATCATTTTTCATATGAATGTGATAAAAGAAAAACATAGAGGTGTAATCACTGAGAAAAGACAGAGAAAGAAACAGAGCCCAGAATGGACTCTTGTGAGACTCTTGGCCTGATAAGGGGGAAGGCGATACTCAGTTGTTAACCTGGACCAAGTGATGGAGATCTGAAAGATAGGAGAAACACCAGCTGACCACAAGGTCAGAAAGTCCAGCCTCAACCAGTTTGTCAAAGAGAGTAGGGTGGGCCACAGTGCTGAATGTCTTGGCAAAGTCAACAAAAATGGCAAATGTCAACTAGTCCTGGCCAATTCTCTTCAGGGCTGAATCAATGAAACATAGTACAGAGGAGAAAGTAGAGTGGGACTTTCATAACCAACACATTAAAGAGGAGGGGAAGGAAAAGGAGTCATGGCGGGATGAGAGATGGGCAAAGATGCATTTTTCTTATACTTTAGCCACTGCAGGACATAATTTAAAAAGTACAGTGAATTAATTAAGCAAAATGCATGGATGGACTACACTAACAAAAATTCCAGATTACATCATATTCAGTGATTTAATACCACTGTGCAGACAGTCAAATTGTGGGATTTTCCCATTTATTCTAGTGAAACCCATACATTAGTGGCCCGGATAATAGCCTTATGGGTCTGCTTTATTAAATTATTTGGGTAAGTTATACAAATTGAATCATTTTACTTAACGTGATTAAGTATAGTTTTTAAATCTTCAGTAACAGCTAACATTTATGTATGTATGTATTGTGAACATATTTTACCAAGTAGGCAAGCAGAGCCCTGAAGCTCATTTCCATTTGCAACATGGGGAGATAGGGTAGTTAAGGAAAAAATGCGTATACATACAAGTACAAAGCTATAGTTGTGAGACAACTACAGTACATATGTATGATTCAGCACTTACAGTTATACAAGTACAGTACATATATACGATTCAACGTTTACAGGTACAGTACATACATATGATTCAATGCTTACAGTTATACAAGTAAAGTACATACATATGATTCAATGCTTACAGTTATAGAAGTACAATACATACATATGATTCAATGCTTACAGTTAGGCAAGTACAAGGCCCACAGTTGTGAAGAGACACGTACACGCGATTCAAGTCACATTTCAGTTTCAGAGCTGAGCTCTGCTGCTAGGAGTAGAATGATTTGAAGAGATCACAGTTGCAAGGGAGGTACTACACTGGGTGCAAATGGGTGGGTTACATTAGGGTGCAGTAGGGGTAAAGTGTTTGACAGTGGAGAGATGGTGTATTTTGCTAAATTTTCAGAGTGGGAGTTAGCTTGAGTGGCCTGAGGAAGAGTCAGAAGCAAATCTGGCAGGACCTTGCACCTGCAAAGTGGACCTCAATTAGCCTCTTACCAGCTGGAAATGACGGGGCGGATGTAGTCCTGGGAACATTTTTACGTTCAATAAATTACTGGGCATACTTCTGCTGAAAGTAATTCCTTGAAGCTTTAAGTTATGGTTCTGCATACAGCTTTTACTGACCCACTAATGGCCTCCATTCATGAACACATCCCAGTTATGCTAAAAGACCTCTATTTACAAAGCCTTTTGAAGCCTGTGTGCCCCAGATACATGGCGCATAGGCTTAGCTACGGCAAACAGCCAAAGAGTGGAGGTCGTGCAGAAACCCCTTGCATGTACAATGGAGGTTTCTGTGCCACTTCTACATGCCAGACCCACATCAGGTGCAGGCTATGCATGTGGTCTGGCAGGGAGGTTGGATGGGGGTGTGCCATAGCTACACAACATGGATGACACACATTTTCCATGGAGGGAGCATCCACACCCAGGACTCCAGCTATGCTAGCTGGGACCCTGTAGTAGCCTGTTACATCCACCCTCCCACCAGTACAATGAGGCTGTGGACATCATGCCATCCCACCCGACCTGCTACCCCCCCAAGCTCTCATAACCTACTGTTAAAAGATGAGGGTATGTCTATGTTAAGGGGCTGAAGAGCCTATCTCTGTAAGTCCCCTGAAGGGATACACCAGTCCCTGGCAGAATGGCCATATCCCACAATCCCCCACACCACACAGAGTGGGGATTCACTCACACAGCAGCCAGGCAATCTGATTAGATGGCTGTGGTTAATTGCCATGCTGTAGATGGCTGTGGTTAATTGCCATGCTGGCCCACCATGCCACTGCATGACCATGCAAGTGAGGGACGACACTGATGCTGTGTAGCTCGGGTCTAGGAATACAGCCTGAGCTGCACAGCACTGCTGGTGTGGGGCCAACACAGCTCAGTTATTCTCCTTTTGAGTGTAACTGGGCCTTGTTCATGAACAAGGGGAAAAAGAAGCATAATTGAGCTGTGTTGTCACTGCACCTCCAGTGCCACACAACTTGGGCTATATTCATGGACCTGAGCTCTACAGCATTGGTGCTGCCCCCACCCACGTAGTTGTGAAGGGTATGGCAGGCCACTATGGCGATCGACCATGGCCATCCAGTCAGATGGCCTGGCCGTTGTGATGTCAGCCTCCATTCCTTGTGGTGCAGAGGGATTGGGGGATATGGTTGATCCTCCAGGGAGCAGTCGTATCCCTTAAGGAGGTTTTCGAAGATGGGCTTTTACGCCCATTGACATGGACAATAACCCCAGTCATCACAGTATGCTGTGAGGGCTGGGGGGCGTGTAGCAGATTGAGTGGGGTGACATGATGTCTGCTGCACCATGGTGCTCATAGGAGGGGGCACGTAACTGGCTATTACAGAGTCCCAGCTAACATAGCCAGAGCCCCAGTCATGGATGCCCTGTCCCTAGAAAATGTGTGTCATGCATGGTGCATAGCCATGTCATGCTCACATCCTCTCTTCCTACTGGGCCACATTTGTAGCCTGCACTTGGTGTGGGTCGGGAGTGCAATACTGGCACAGAAATCCCCATCATGCATGCATGGGGTTTCTAGACCACCTTCACTATGTGGCTTATTGCAGTAACTAATCCTTTGTGCTGCGTATCTGGGGCACATATGCATCAAGAGGCTTTATAAATAGGGCATACTATCAGAACATTAGGCTTGAATCAAGCTAGTCGAGTGAAAAACATGGGATAGTGTTACAGTAAGGGTTAGATTAATTAAGCAATAACAACCAAGAAGCAGGTTATTTCCAAGGGATTAATAACTGGCACAGCCTCAGGCCACTTCCCTCCAGCCAATTGTTAATCCAAGGATATGACCGGCTTCAAGGTTATTATTGTGATTATAAGTCTGATTGAAATAATCTATTCTCTTTTTTCCTGTTTACTTTTAACTTAATTAAGGTTTTAATCACAGTGGCACAAGTCATGTGTGCCACACTGCGTCAGTTAGCAGCTGGATCAGTAATTTCTAAGATGTTAATAACCGATCCAGTAGCCAATCAGAGGCCTCGCCAGGCTCATGAATAAGTAATTAGACATATAATAGCTTTTAATTCTTCCATTCTGTGCATTTAGAGGGCTACTGCACCAAGCTGTGGATCTGGAGACCCAAAAGATTTGAGTTAAAATCCACAACCTCCACTTGCATATGGTGTGTCCCTGAGCAAGTCACCCTAACCTCCTTGTGTGCTTCTGGGATGCACCTGGAAATGAGCTTCATCTCAGGGTGCCTTTCCTGCAAAAAATTCTAAAATAAGGTAACAAAAATTGTGAACCAACCTGTTTGCCTAAATGTTGCAATATGGTTTTAATAATGAAGTCCAATATAGGCACCCAGATATATCCTGTGCCCTTAACGAAGCCAGCCATATAATTTAGTTGCTGTTGGGTGGGCGAAGAGATTTGTAGGCATATCCTGTACTTATGTTGCTACATTTGTTTAAGAAGGTTGAAAAGACTTATTTTTAACTGAGAAAAAAACAGTTCCCTCTTTGAATGTGTGTTGATTTCTAACTTTTTAATTTCTGTTTTTTCTGTTGGTGTGTTTTTCAACTTTTTCAGACGGTATTCCCTAATGCTGAGGTATTTTGTTTTCCATTTCAAGTTCTGTCTAATACAGCATGTACAATATATTATAGATTGCATGGCATGTGCATGTACCCTTACTATAAAAGCTGTAGTCAGAGTTCAAATCTTTGCATGTATATCTGTCTTCTCTTTTGAGTCTGACTCTACTTGAAAGGTAAACTACACAAATTAAGCAGCCTGCCCCAGGAGATAGCTATCCTCCTGATTCAACTTCAGTTGTATAGAAAGTTGTTTTTTATTACCTATTCATTCTTATTTTAAAGTTAATAGGGGATTTCACAGACATGTCACTGCATCACAGGAGGGGGTTGGTCATGCCCACTAGCTGGCAAAACAACTGACAGCCTGATTGACTGAGCAGCATGGTGCCAGTTTGACATATTTTTGTCAACCAGTTTTACATCATGTAGCATGAGAGTAAAAGCCCAGGTAGAAACATGTCACAATTTGTATTCCAGAATGCTGCCACTACTGTCTCGGGGATGAGAGCACTCAGGTTCCATTAACTCTAGAGCTGCTGGTCAATTGCAGACTAGAGTGAGTGGCAGATTCATGCTTTTATCCATAAGATGGTGGTGGCTGTATTTTGGAATAGAAGGATGTCACAGTTGTAGTATGTTAAAATAAGAATGATTGGATAATGAAGTTTTTTTCTATGCAGCTAAAGCCAAATCAGTAGAATAGTGATCACCTGGGAAGGGCTGTTTAACTTGACCTGTTTTCCTTTAAAATCTGTACCCATCAAGTCTGAAATTAAATAATGTTGACAAGTGAAATGCTGTATTTGATGGGAGTGTGTTAAAACAGAATTTATTTCCAATGAGGACTACATAACTGTTTCCTTTATGTCACAGTGTGTTTATGCCTGTTTATACACTCCATTCCCATCTACATTTTTCCACTCAGGACTGGCAAAAAGTGACCCCTGCTAGTGTCAGCAGATTGTAGCAGAAACATAAGCATGTCTCTTATGGGAGGTAGGGAGGATGGAATGGAGAGTAAGGGGGGGGGCAGGGCAGTGTAGAGAAAGACAGATGGAGGATGCCCAGGGAATCAAGATCACCAGGAAGGGGGCAGGGAGGATCATCCAGAATCCGGGATTACCTCTGCCTCAGAGGCCCAGGGAAGAAGTATGGCAAGTTGTAGGGGGAAGAGGTGGGATTGCAAGGGTTGCAACAGGTGTGGGAACTATTGAAGTGGAGACTTTAAAGAACAGATGTCACCCACTGTCTGGAAGTGAGAAAGGGGGAACAGGAGGTGGGGTAGAAGGTCAGATTGAGACAATGGGTTGGGGGTAGAAGGACAGGAGAGTGGAGATATAAGTCTGCATGTTAGTCAAGGTGGCCAGGGAAGAGGAAGCAGGGAGAGTGTAGCATGGGGGTTAAGGTGGAAGAAGAAAGTGGAAAGCTTAGGTGAGCATTGCCAGCCAGAAAGGGGAGGACACAGAGGGGAATGGAGAAAAAGTTGGAGGGGTTAGTAGAAGCTGCAGTGGTGTCAGGCAAGCAGAGATTGGGGAAAACAAGGTTGTGATGTTAAGCAGGGTGGAGGGGTAGCAATTAGGTGGGGTACAAGCTCTTGTGGCAGTCAAGGAAGGGAGGGAGACACAGACCGAGGGGCTGGAAGAGTAGTAATCCTAGTGGACTCCATAATTAAAGGTATTCACTGGGAAAGAAAGAGGGACCCAAATGCAAGAGGGAAGATGGTTTGCATACTAGGGATGACAGCAGGGAAGGTGTGCCCAAGAATTGGGGAGATGGTAAGAGGGGTTGGCGGGAAACCAAATATAATTATGCACTTAGGTACCAATGCCCCTTGCCGGGGGGGGAGGTGGGGGTAGTGCAAGCTAGATTCAGAGTGATACAGAGCATCTGCAGGGAGGTAGGAAGATTGCTGCCATTCTCAGAGGTGTTACTAGTGCCAAGGGCCAGCACGATTGGGAGGAAAAGGATAAAGGAATTCAATGACTGGCTGAGGGAATGGTGCAAGGAGGAAGGATTTGAC
The DNA here is from genome assembly GCA_016271365.2 of Neoceratodus forsteri. Classification (NCBI taxonomy): domain Eukaryota; kingdom Metazoa; phylum Chordata; order Ceratodontiformes; family Ceratodontidae; genus Neoceratodus; species Neoceratodus forsteri. The sequence goes on from CM057455.1 coordinate 862,575,958, forward strand.
TGTAGTGGGGACTGGGGATGAAACCTGGTCAAATAAAATACTTTTTGCACCAGACAGACTGCACCTTACTGTGGGAGGGGGGTTGAGGGTCCTCAGAGACAAACTGTGGGGGTACATAATGCATACACTTAATGTAAACTACTGAAGGGATGGGCAAGCAGGCCTGCAGGCCCAACAACTCTGGAAGGAGGAGAAGGTCAACAGACCTTCACCCCATACCAGTAGACAGAGTCTGGATGACGAGCATGGATAAGGAGCAAAGAGATTAGCAATGGGGAGTGGGGGAGCAGGCCGGGGGAAGAAAAGAAAAAGAAAGAAGGGAGGGAAGAGAAGGAGACTCAGAATCTAGGTGAAAGGTGGTATCCCTGAATGCGCAAATCTTTGGAAACAAGTTGGATGACCTTCAGGTGTTATTAGCAGATGGGGATGTGGTTATCATGACAGTCACTGAGACTTGGCCACACCAAACCATGACTGGGACCTCTCAATGCCTGAGTATAAATTATATAGGAGAGACAGGGTGGTAGGGAAAGGTGGGGGTAGCGATTTACCTCAGGAGGGGTATAACATGTACGAAGGAAGAGTTAGAGGAGGGGAAGGCAGAAGCAATGTGGATTTAGTTACCGCCAAACAGTGGGAGGAAGGTGCAGTTGGGAATGGTTTACAGACTACCCAACCAGGGAGAAGAAAGAGACAGGGAACTGAACTCACAAATACTGAATGCTGCAGGGAAGAGAGAGGTCATTATAGTGGGAGACTTCAACATGCTCAAGGTAGATTGGCGTGTACCAGCCATGACTTGTGCCAGGAGTCAGGTAATCCTAGACAAGCTGCAGAGTGGGTTACTAACTCAGAATGTCACAGAACCCACCAGTAAGGCACACTACTTCAACTTGAAGCCAGCAGCATGATTCAAGCAGCGGCTTCAGCATTTAAATCTGTCCCACTGTTCTCATACAGAGAACACATGTCTACGGCTCCGGTTGCTAAGCTGTGCACCCTGGATTTTGGGGTGCCCAGAAAAGGTATTTCTGACCATTGTTTTTCATTATGTATTTTGTGTTTTTTCACATTTTTGCCTGCTCCAATCCTGGATGTGCAAGCGGCGTTCCCAGACACCATCCCAACTTGCTGCCACCAGACCTCCAGCCAGTGGCAGCAGAATTATGGGGCCAAAACCACCCCAGGAGAGGAGAGCTGCCATTAGGTGCTTGATCCAGCTCCACACCTGCCCCCATGCCAGCACCCCAACAACATGAGTTCATTCCTGAACCCAGGTTGCCAGCATGGCGTGAGATGTGGCATCCAGCGCCTCAACCCTTAGTGTCACTGGGCTGGCTCTGGCCATTGTTTTAAAAAACAAACACCAGAATCTAACTAAATAGGTCCCATTTAGCTAGGTTCCGGTGTTTGTTTTTTTGAAATTATAAAGTTTTTATGTATCTTTCATGTTTTTTTACTTTGGGGGAACAACATGGTGGCCATTACAACACACAAAAAATATGTTGTGCTGTGAGAAGCAAGTGGTGGAAAAGAAAAATGGTCTGCAACATGGAATTTTTTGTGTCATATCAGAACGTTGTCCAAAAAACCCTGCTGAGCTTGCTCAGAACAACCAAAAATAAAACTTTAAATCCTTGTAATTTTGCAATTGTTTAATTTTTTTTTTTGCAAAACCTTCCAAGGCACTACCTTGGTTCTGCATGCTTCTACCCTGAACATTTTGGAAAGAAAATTCTATTCTGTGTACGCTTTGTGACAGCAAAACCAAAAACCCATGTTACTTATAGGAAACAAAATTAGACGTCTACAGAAAAATGGCGTTATGTGTATCTCAGAAACCGCACAAGCTGTCATCACAAAACATTCTGCATATTTAGAACTTGTCTACTAGACAATGCAAGCCAAATTACAGCTAATTTTGTCAAATGCTGCCAAAGCTATTAAGGTGCAAATTTAGGGATTTAATATTGAACTGGTCGCTCAACCCTAGCTATACTGCCACACTGTGACAGTAACTGGAGTTGGGGGCTATAGTGGGAAAATATTGGCTCCAAGGGATGAACTTTTGCTTTACAATAGTTATATTGCCTGAAGTCGAAGGCTGAGGGCAATATCACTGTTGGAAGGCAGTAGTTTATCCCGAGGGGCCAAAATGTTCCCACTATAGCCTAAAACAACTCCAGTCAATATCTGTTTTATAAAAGCTTTCTTGTTTTATGCTGCCTCCCAAACACAAACACGCACACAAACACATGTACGTACGCATGCACGCACACAGACACACACTTTAATGTATCTACAGTGTCATTATAAAACCAACCTAACCTGCAATTACAGATTTTGAACAATTTATCAGCTATCAATCCTCACCCCAACAAAAACAGTATTTCTAAAATAGAGAGCAAAACTCCTTTCCCCCTTTTTTATTTTATGTTCATCTAGGTGTCTGAAGCTTCATACTAATTCCTCCAGGTTCCCTTGGAGTGGCTATAGTGCCATGCCCCCCAATATGTTTGCTCCCTGATAGTGACCTACTCCTAGTCTGCCAGTGCACCCCCCCTTTCAGGCTCTCCTGCCCCATTTGTCCTTACCAGGGCGCATGGAAATCATAACCTCAACAGAACTGCCAGTGTTTTTTTGGCACATAAATATTAACCTGTTGTAAAGCTGTTCAGTTTTTTTCAGTTCCAATTATTTCCTTGGGATGTTCTTTTTTTCAGGAAAGAGCTAAATATTTTGACAAAGGATTTGATCTTTTGAAGAAGGATTCATTCTCACAAGATCCATTCCTTTTCGTAAGAATAAAATCCTCTTTTGTGAGGAAAAAATCCTTTATCGTGAGCCGCCATCTTGTTTTTTTATTCCACCAACTACAAATGGTGGAAAATACATAAAACTGCTGAGATTTTTTAAAAACAAACATCAGAACCTAGCTAAACAGGGCCTGTTTAGCTAGATTCAGATGTTTGTTTTGATAATTGTGCCAACAAATGCCTTTTCTGGGCACCCAAAATCCTGGGTGCCCAGCTTAGCGAAAGGAGCTCTTTCCTGACATTCTCTGTATGAGAACACTGGGCATTTCTTGACTTCTGCAGCCTTCTCCTCTCCTTTTATTGCAGACTTACAATTTTATATCATTCCTCCCTTTTGTGACTATAACCTGGCACTTCTGTGAGCCCCAAACCGCATGGCACTCGTCCTGCTTTCACACATGTTTCAACTAGCGAGCTTTAATGCCAAATGTGTCTCCTAGCCTTAAGTGCTAAGCATTCCAGTTTAACAAAGACTTCTTGGATACTCAACTGTGCAGATTCTTGTCTTCTATGTGATCACTTCAGTAGTCTCCAAAATCTCCTGATCATCAGAAAAAGATGTGTATCTCTCTTGCTCCAGAACTGCATGCTGTACGTCATGTGAGGTCTGACTAGGGTTTTGCATAACAGCATCAGTACCTCACACCTTCTGCTGGTGATACCCTTACTATTCTCCCCAGCATGCCACTGGCCCTCCCTGCTGCCTTTGTGCTCTGCTTTTGACATTTTCAGGTCATCTGAAATAGCAACCCCCAGGTCACTTTCCTCTTTGGTGACTGTCAGCAACCCTCCCCCCCCCAATCCTGTAATGCTCTCCCAAGGGTTATTGTGTCCCAGGTGCATAATTTTGCACTTTTTTGAATTAAACCTCAGTTGTCACTCTGCAGACCATTTATCAAGCTTCCCTAGGCCCTTCCTCATTTTCTTCACCTATTCAGGAGTATCCACCCTGTTACAGATCTTTGTGTCATCCGCAAACAGGCAGACCTTTCCTTCCAGCCCTTCTACAATGTCACTGATGAAGACATTGAACAGAACTGGTCCAAGGACTGATCTCTGAGGTACTCCACTGGTCACCCTCCTCTCCCCATATTGTACTCCATTTACCACCGCCCTCTGTCTCCTGTCTGTTAGCCAATTCCCAACCCAGTTTGCCACCTTGTCTCCCATGTCTAGACTACCCATCTTGTTAACCAGCCTCCTTTGTGGGACAGTGTCGAAGGCTTTGCTGAAATTGAGGTAGGCTACGTCCACCGTGCCCCTCTGATTTACTTCCTTTCTTCACCCAGTTGAAGAAGCCTATGAGATTTGTCTGACACAACCTACCCACTGTGAACTCATGTTGCCTAGGGTCCTGGGCACCGATGGCTTCTAGATGTCCCACTATCCTTTCCTTAAGTAGTGTCTCCATGATCTTCCCCACTACCGAGGTGAGGCTGACTGGCCTATAGTTGCCCGTCTCCTCCCTACTGCCTGATTTGAGTAGAGGGATGACATGTGCCCTCCTCTATTACTATGGCACCACTCCTATGTTAAGTGAGTTAGTGAACAATGCTGCCATAGATTCTGCTAGCTCTCTTCGCATCTCCCCTAGTGTCCTTGAGTGCATACCGTCTGGTCCCATTGCTTTGTCCACCTTCAATTTAGTGAGTTCCTGCAGGACTGTCTCCCCCGTGAATGGACTGTTGTACACCTCTTTCCCCCCGTGGCATCTGATGCTCGGCTGTGGTCCCTGTCCCTCCCTCTCTTCTCTGAATACTGAACAGAAGTATTTATTCAGTATTTCTGCATTATCCATGTCTCCTTCCTTACACTCCCCTTCCTCCCCTTTAGGTCTTACAGTTCCCCCCTGGTTTTCCTCCTTTCGCTGATGTACCTGTAGAATGTCTTGTCCCCTTTCTTTACTGTCTGTGCTAAACTTTCCTCAGTCTGTGCCTTTGCTCTCCTCACTGCCCTCCCTGCTTCCTTTAGACACTCTTGGTACACCTCTCTGTCCTCCTTCCTTTGGGTCTCTTTATTTTTCCAGAATCCTGCCCTTTTATCCCTTACTTTTTCTGCTACCTCTTTTGAGAACCATAGTGGCCTTTTCCTTTTCTTGCCTTTTGATACCACTCTGATGCATTTGTTTGTTGCTTCCACTATGGCTCCTTTTAGGTTCTCCCACTGCTCTTCCACCCCCCTTCCTGTCCCCCTATTCTCCAGGGTAATTTTGATAACTCTCCCCATTTCAGCGAAGTCTGCCTTTTTGAAATTGAAAACCTTTGCCCTAGTGTGACTTGACTGAATCTCTGTCTGTATGCTAAACCACACCATGTGGTGATCACTGGATCCTAGTTGCCCCTCCACTCAGACATCAGTGATTCTTTCCCCGATGGTCATTACTAGATCAAGAATTGCCCTGTCTCTGGTGGGATCAAGCACCAGCTGCCTGAGTCCTGCTCCTTGTAGGGAATTCAGAATGCCTCTGCTTCTGGCTGAAGCAGCTGCTTGGGTGGTCCAATCTACATCTGACATATTGAAATCCCCTTTCAGCAGAATCTCACCTTCTCTTTCATGTATTTCATAATCAAGGTACCTGTCCACTTCTTCCCCCTGACCTGGAGGCCTGTATATCACCCCTGTCTGTATTGCTGTGCCATTTCCTGGTTCAAGGCTGACTCACAGAGCCTCAGCCTCCCCCTGCTTACCATGCATCTGTGTTGCCTTTAAACCCTCCTTGACATACAGGGCAACTCCTCCCCTTTTGTGTCTCCCCTATCCCGCCTAAACAGAGTATAATCTAGTATACTTACTTCAGAGCCATGATTGGCAGTGTACCAGGTTTCAGTTATTGCTACTTTGTCTACTGTAGGTCTGCCTCAACTGTCACACCCTCCATGTCTGGGATTTTAGTTCCCAGGCTGCGGGCATTTGTCGCTATGGCCTTCCAAGTATTACTGCCTGCCCTCCCTTCACTCCTGGTTTTGGTCACCTGCAGTTTCCTCCCTTCCCTGTTAACTTTAACATGTGTCCCCTATTTCTTTGTTTCTCCCCTTCTGCCTGGTCCAGGTGACCTTGGCAACAACATCATTTTGGTTTCTCTACCATGTGGGGGTGGGCTGCTAGAGTTTGCCTGTTCTTGTTGCCTCCCCCCCAGCCAGTTTAAACATTCATCATTGAAGCGTTTGAAGTATTCATTGAGGGCTGCTTTCCCATTTCTGGACAGATGCAGCCTGTCCCCACTGTACAGGGCCACATCATTCTAGGAAGGACCCCAGTCCCCAGTGAAGCAAGACATTACAAGTAGTCTACCATTCAAAATCCTGGACAGAAACCTAAGGCAGTTTGGGTTTTTATTCTGCCTTACTAGAGGAGTAAAAGCTTTGGCATCAGGCATAAATTATACATTTAAAACTCTGTAAATGATGGCAGAAGTTCAGCAGCCTGCATCCCAGACTCATGCATAGAGCAATCTGGTGTCTATAGTTACAGAGACGAATAGTACCAGCCGGACATCTGGGATGGATTCTGCCACCAGGGTCACAAAAACCCCAAATGCTGCAATAAGACATCCCAAGAAGACACCCTAGTACTACATCGCATTGATAGTGATGGCTAGTACATCACAATCTATCCTTAAATGAGTGCTTTGTAAAGCTGCCTGAGGGACTTGGCAGGCCAGGCAAAGGGCATTACTGAACCATTGATTTGGATATTGAGTTCATGTTTGAGGAAGGTTCATTTAGGAGAAGATAGAGGGGCTTTTGAAGAAAGTGTCAAGTGCTGTAGCCCATGTACAGCATGATCAATGGACTGGGTTTCAACCACCTCCCAGATGCATACAGTTTCCAAGGTTCTATCGAGGGGATCTCCTGTCTTTCAAACAGCCTTTCTCTGGACATTAGCCTTGGCGTGATGAATGGGCACTTGCCCAGTAATGTCAAAGGGATGGGCTTGGTGGCCACTCGGTGTCCCATCTGTCTGCCATTCCTATATGGGGAGCTGAATGGGGTCTTTGGGAGGGGATATGGCCATCACAAGAGCCCATTGCCCACCTCACCCCTACTGCACAGTGGAGGGGTGATGGAACCCTGTTTTGTGTACTCCATATTGGCCTCTTCCTGGTCTTCCATTGTCTTGGCAGCCTTTAACAGCAGGTCCTCATATATCAAACAGCAGCCTCTTTCACCTTGCAACCGGATGGCAAATGCTCTTTAATCCAGTCTGGCAATGCACTCTTTAGACCAATTGTGCCTTCACCAAAGTGGGCACAATATAGCAGAGTTGCAAGGTATCACATTTTACTTTTATTTATCATTTTTACTGAGATTATTTCTTGTGTGCAAAGGGCTAGGAAATATCAGTGTAATCAAAAGTCAGTTACATGATAACACAGAATCATTTGATTATATTTAACATTTTAGCAATACTGAACTTCCTTGTATACAAAATGTCAATTTCACTGAACTTTTTAAATTCATCCTTAAATGTAATTGTGATAAGAAACGGTCTCTCTGTGTCTTTTTTTCTTCCCTGTAAAAAAGAAAATGGTCCCTCAGTGATGATTCCTCCCCTAACCACCCCGACCTCCTACTGAGCACCCACCATCTTGCACCCCCTGACTCCCCGGCCCCCACACACACACACTCACATGAAAAGGTCCCAGGATAAAAAATCTACTCTCCAGTCAAAGACATATCTTGCTGCTGGAACCGAAGACTGCTTTATGAGAAAGTAAAGTAAGTGAGGTTCAATGTATTTCAATGGGGTTTTCAACTCTGGTGAATAACTTTGCCATTTTTCAATATTCTGGCACCACATTTTTTAAGTATTATTTGAGAGATCCCACCTCATGAAGAATGTTGCTGGAATTATGCAAGTCCACCCTGAAAAGTGATTTTGCAGTCACTTGGCAAAATCACCTTTTGGTTCGGGTTTGAAAATTTCCACCACCCTTGTTCATGAAGTGGGGTCATAAGAAGGGCATGTTCAGAATTTGAGGTCAAAATATGTTAACATGGTGAAGTTATGCACATCTGTTGAAATGAAGTTATGCACACTTGTAACCTTCATAATTATCAGTATTTTCACCCCAGATTTTAAACATAGCCATTTCCTTAAACCAATTCATGAATGTGACAGCTGTCATTTTTAAAATCTTTGCCAAAATGTGTTTTCATGGCTCTGGCATGGAATGTTGCTACGGTGGTACGGAATGACATTTCAGTTGGGATTTAAAAACTTTCATTACTAGGTTCATGAGGATGGGTAATAACAAGGCTATGCTGACAACTGGGCTGCTGTTGTGCTACAAATGGAAGTGCAGGGCCCAGATGACCCTGTGCTTCCACAGCAGTGTGCACATACACATCTATGGAGTGATGGGAGCACAGGGCCCTGGAACCTGCGCTCCCACAGGCAAATAAGAATACAAATAGATTATCTGAAAAACTACAGATGGATGGAAGTGCAGGGCCTAAAGGGCCCTGTGCTCCCACAGACAAATAAGGATATGATTATACTGTCTCAAAAAGTAGGGAAATTCTTTGCAAAAAAAACTCCATTAATGCAACATTTAGGGCTGAAGCGAAAACATCAAAAGTAGGGAAATGTGGTGTTAGGGTTTCCAACCCTAAAACCCCAACCCAACCCCTAAAGTAAGTCAGGGCTGTACTCCTCCTAGAGGTTGTCAACCCTAAAGCTCACTCCATTGGGTGTGAATGTTTCTAGAGTATATAGAATGGGATGAGCTTTAGGTTTGAGAACCCCTAGTAAGAGTCTGCCTGAGCTGGTTTTGGGTGGGATTGGGGTTTTAGGGTTGGAAACCCTAAAGCCACATTTCCCTACTTTTGTTGCTTTAGCCTCAACCCTAAATGTTGCACTAACAGAGGTTTTTTTTTTTTGCAAAGAATATATGTATAGATAAATATATATAGATATTGTGAGGTTAAGAGAGTCTTCTCATCTTATCAAAATCCATAAGGTTTGCAGACATCTTGTCAATGCAGAAATTCCATTTGAGTCTGTTCATATCAAACACTTCCTCCTTATTTTCACTGCCTGGATTTGTTAATTGTGTTTTAGTATCTGTTTTTCCCATTAAATGTAACTCTAAACTCGGAAGGAAATGATCACTTTTTATTCTTTTACTGATCTTTGACTGCTGACTAGGATGCTGTGTCTATCTGTATATAATATAATCAATGAAGATGAGAAATGAATAAAACTCCCTTCGGTATCTGATGTTGTTCTACCATTTATGCATACTAACCCACATATTGTAGTCAATTCAGACAGCATTAGCCCAGATGTATTGTCTATCTTATCCCGAGAATGCCTATGGGTATTCTAAATGTAGATATTTGTTCCTGCATCACTGTGTCACACTTCTGCAGTTGACCATTTATAACATTCCCGTCTCCTGCTCAAATTATACTTGCCTTAGGAAATTGATTCTATAAATCTAATATAATATTTTTTATTGCAGACAAGTGTCTGAGTAAGCTGCATCATTTTGTGGGGTATATAGGTACTGATTAATATTGTTGATTAGAAATTATATTTATAACCTTCTAGTTTAAGTATCATTTCCCATTCTTTTTTTTCAATTTAAAGTTTATTGCAAGATTTTTCAACATACAGTGCAGATCCACAGATAAAACAGTACAAAAGACAGCCATTTGGAAATGCAGTGGACCTGCCCCCGCCCTCCCCTCACATTTCTACCACCTTCCTCCTTCCCAGCACAGCAAGATAAAGCCTGAACACACAAATTCCAGTATAGGCATCAATATGTTATCATTTATAAAGAATACAAGGTACATAAGGGGTCCCAGATTCTTCTGTCCTGCTAGACGCCACGCTGGAGGGGAGGCAAGGGTGACCTGCTCCTGAAGGCCCCCGCGCACCAGAAAATCCTCCTAAAGCTGAGTTGTGAGGTGCCATGGGCTTCTGCAGCTCCGGCGGGCCTCCTCAGCGGCTGAACTAGCCATAAAGTTTCTGGCCCCTGCCCCGGTGCAGGAAAGAGTTTCTCGTCAGTGCGTTCTTGCTTTTTTGCCCTACCTTAAATGGACCAGCACCAGGAACACCTCGACTTTGAAAAGGTCCAGCTACCCAGGGACTCGCTGCTAGGAGGGTGGCTGTGGAAGTTTTTCGTATTGTGAAGTGCGACCGGGACCCCATCGCTGCATTGAACAATAGGACTCTGACTCTATTTTTTGAACTTGGTTCCGAAAGTGCCCATCCTTATTGGACCCTGACGGCGGTGATGCTCTCTCACTGTTCCCTACAAAGGGAGAGCTTGTCCCACCATCCCCAAGCCTGTTAGACGCTGCGCTGGAGGGGAGGCAAGGATGACCTGCTCCTGAAGGCTCCCCTTCTTCACGCACAAGAAAATCCTCCCCAAAGCTGGGTTGTGTGGTGCCGTGGGCTTCTGCAGCTCTGGCAGGCCTCTTCAGTGGCTGAACTAGCCAGAAAGTTTCCAGCCCCTGCCCCGGTGCAGGAGAGAGTTTGAATTTTTGGCTCACCCACCCACCCCATTCCCTCCTCCCATTAAATGCTCGTTGGCTCTGCCTCCCGTGAGCTGCCTCACCCTATCAGCTAGAGGAGGAGGTCCTGCTTACATTCAAGTGGGATAGCTTGTTATTCCCCTAGAGAAGCCCTCCCCACTCTCAATCTCCGCTCTCACCTCTCAGACTGTGTTGTACAACTGATTTGACTAAGTTTAGTTTTAATGCCTGTGTTATGATCTCAGACTGTGTTGGTACTTTTATTGACCAAGTTTTTAGTTATACTGTCTGTGCCATAATCAATCTCTTGTCTAGCCTGATATCATTCCTGCTGGTCCCTACAGATCAGCTCTTGCCAATGGTAGGTCCTGCTAAATGGGAGTAGGTTTTTCACTCGCTAGAGCTGCCAACTGCCTGCTGGGCCTAAAGTGGCCAGTGTTGTAAATTGTCCTAAGTTCTAAACTCACACCTGTCTATAGTGCCTAGTGAAGCCTGCCTAAATTGCCTAGAGTGACCTACATAGCACTGACAACAGTCTCGAGTGTGCTCACACAGGGCAAGTGTAGGAGCTGCCCCCAAGGAGCTTAGTCCAGTCCCTTACCGACCCCTTCAGCACTCCTTGCACTGCTCATTCCTTATCCATAAAAGCTTGGTACAAACTGTGTTAAGTTCAAATCTCTATTTTCTGCTTAGTATTCCATCACCCCTTCATTCCCATCAGCTTCTCTCTGGCTCACTAGCTGGTCCAATGCCTCCAGCCAGGATGTGTGCCAGGCACTCCTACCTTCTGCCCAGGGAGGGTAGGGATACTCACAAGGCAGAGGATAAGGGTGTGCTGCCTGTCACTTATAGGATGCTAGTCCTAGGAGGTCTCGCACTGGTACTTACCTTGCTCCAAATGGTCACCACCCCCCCAATGTCATTGGGTGGAAACTGGGAGAGATCTCCCTCTTATGAGGTAACTGACTTCACTTTCTCAAATATCCTTGTGACCACTAAGGCCCACCACTGTATTACCTGCTGCCTAGACCTTCGGTGCCTAATGTACTCCGCCAGGGTCAAGCGTATCCATGCTCATAATCTCCCAGATGGCCGATCCCACATGAAGTGGTATCTCCCCTGGCTCCTCCTCTTAACACTACTACTGACCGGAGATATTGAATCCAACCCTGGTCCAAATAATCCGGCCCACAAAATCCCCCCTGCATGGGGCATGGGTAAGGGCCTAAAATTAGCTCATCTCAACATTAGGATCCTGCTACCTAACCGTGATGAGCTAGTAGCGTGGGTGGCACTCTATAAACCCGACATTCTGGGAGTGACGGAGACCTGGCTTAAACCCTCGGTCGCTGATTCAGCCTGTGTACTCCCTGGGTATGAGTTCATATGACTGGACAGAGATGAGAGCAAGGGGGGGGCATACTGATCTACTACAGGAGCCATCTAAAAATCTCCCAAGTTGCCCACCAGCAATCCAACGTGTCGCCCTGTGAGTTACTGCACGTGCTACTGCTATTTGGGGACACCAAGAAACTGCACCTGATGTGCACTTACAACCCTCCAAGGGGTGGGCTCTCTGGATTGACCCACTTCATGGACTCTGTTGGTTCCAGCATTGGGGACAATGAACTCATAATCTTGGGTGATGTCAACCTCAACTGGGACGGTGGTAATGTGAAGCAGTTCGAGCCCCTACTTGCTAACCTTACCCTGACCCAACTTATCCAGGAGCCAACCAGGTGGTCAGCAAATGGTTCCACTTGCACCCTACTGGACTGGATCATGTCCAATCGCCCGGACAGGATCTCATCAGTGGGACTGCTATCTGACTCCATCTCCAACCACTCTCCGGTCTTCTGTGTATGGAAAATTCCCTCCCCCAAAATTCCTCACAAAATCATGCATGTCAGAAACTACTCCAGGTTTGACCCTGGGGAGTTCCTGGAGGACTTAAGGCTTACTGACTGTTCCAGGGTGCTAGGAGCCACTGACCCATCAGTGGCAACCTCTCACTTCCTTACCACCTTCGGGGCCCCGCAAGACAAGCATGCTCCTAAGGTCACCCGTAGGGTGAGGGGGTCTGCTACCCTCTGGCTGAATGGGAATCTCTTAGCCCAAATGAAGGAGAGAGATAAGTGTTGGGCCCGCTTCAAAGGTTCCAGTGATCCCACTATTTTCCAAAAATACAGACACCTTAGAAACAAGTACAAAAAGGCCATTAGGGTTGCGAAAAGTGACTTCTGCAAGTCTGCCCTACTCAGCACCGCCAGCGGCCCCAGGAGGTTCTGGAGAAATATAAAACCCCTTGACAGTGGGTCCTCCCATCCGGGGTTAACGGACATGATTATCAATGGGGTCTCCTGCAATAATCCCCATGCTATCACTAACTCCGAATCTCCAGCCTGATAACTTTCGAGGCAGTGCCCCCCCCCCCCAAGTTAGGCACTCGGGACAAACAAGCAACACAAGCAGCTCACCTGAGGGCTGAGGAAGCCAAATCTCTAGCCTGATAACTTTCGAGGTAAAGAGGCCTCTTCTCTTCATCTGGGCGCCTGCAGGAGGGTGCTACCTGATGAACACTATATTTTATGAACTTTGTTCCCTGTTCACCACTGGGTGGGCTTGTTATTTGCTTCTCTTTGTGCTACTAATGCTGAAGTGTAAAGCTAGGGACTCACTGGGTGCCCTAGAGTTGCCTTGTTGATTATACCTTAAAGCCAGATATACCAAGCAGCTAATATAGAGCTGACTTGTTTAATATGGTGGTATTGGATCTAATTGCTAATTATACCTTAAAGCCAGATATACTAAGCAGCTAATATAGAGCAGACTTGTTGAATACTGTGGTATTGGATCTAATTGTGCTTGTAACTGAAGGTATTAGGATAGCTGGGTCCTAGTGTGAACTCATTTTGGAATAGCCCTGTTTGCTTAGAGTGGAGCTCCTTTGTGAAAGTCACAACATATTCTCCTGCTGCATAGTAATGAGAGGCTTTGTTTTCTCCACTACATAGGCAGCCCCCCACCCCCAAGCTAGGCACTCGGGACAAACAAGCAACACAAGCAACACAAGCAGCTCACCTGAGGAGCTGAGGAAGCTGAATCTCCAGCCTGATAACTTTCGAGTAAAGAGACCCTCTTCTCTTCATCTGGACGCCTGCAGGAGGTGCTAGCCCTACAGCGCTTGGCGCTCTACCCCGCCCACCCCAACCACCCACCACCCAGGGGCAGCTGTCAATTTAAGGATCCACCCATGACATCACATCCGGTGACATCACGTCCTGTTGCCCAGAACCTATCTCCCCACTTTCCCATTTGCAGGTTATACCTGCTGGCCACTAGAGGGACCTATGCTCCTCGCTTCTACTTCTACTCCTGCCTGTACAGTACTACTTCCATTGGATCTTGCTCACCACAATGCATTGGCCCTGCCTCACGCTCTGCCTGTGCCTATCCCCACTAGCAGTGCACTTACCCACTTACCCATCTGCTACTCCGCACTGTGCCCTGGCACCCCTCCCTCCCCTTGCTCCTGAACCTGCTCTCCTGCCTCTTGGGACCTCTGTGTGTCTTGGTCCTCCCTGCCTTCCCCCTAGCTTCCTCCTCACCTCAGGCACATCTGGGTGTCTTCTTATTCTTGCCTTCCCTTCCTGTACCACCCTGCCCACCCCCTGCTTCCTTAGCCTCCTCTCCCCCCATGTCAATAGTAGAAAAAACTCTCACCATCTCCCAGCCAGGGTGTTAGTCATGCTACTACCCCATCAGGGAACATTCATACAAACCCTGGCCCGGTTCCCAGGAGCTCCCCGACTAGCACCACAGGCCTATGCATGGTCTCCATGAATATCTGTAGCCTCCTAAAAAAGTTTGACTCACTACAATGCCTGGTCACATCAATTAACCCTGATGTCATCGCTCTGGTTGAGACTTGGCTGTCAAAATCCTCCCCTGACTCCCTAGTCTCCTTCCTGGTTTCACCTTCTTCGGTCTGACCGTGTTGGGAGGCAGGGGTGGCCAGCTGCGCTATTGTATGTCGAAACTCTCCTGTACTAGCCCTGCCTGCTCCCATCCTTGACTCCAGGGCCCAGGTGCTTAACGGAAACTAACCCCTGACCCTTTAAAGGGACCCCCTTTATCTGACTACTGCATACATGCTCCCCAGGGACCAAACGCAGGCCATTGCCTCTCTTACAGAATACCTTTCCTCACTACCTCCTTCCACTGATTAAATTCTGGTGGGTGACTTAAATGTCAACTGGCTCAGCCCCTCCTCCTCCTCTACCCGAGACATCTTTTCTGCAATAGACCGGACGCAACTAGTTACCCACCCTACTAGGACTAACCCCAAGAGTGGCTCCAGTACCCTGTTTGATGTGGTACTCACCAACCGCCCTAATCGGATCCCCAATGTACAAGTCCTCCCAGACTCTCTCACTGATCACTCCCCCATTCTATTCCACTGGTCATCCTCAGTCCCCAAACTCATAGCACAGTTCACATGCCGGCGGCGTCTAATACCTAGTGGACTGATAAAATTTAAGGAACTTCTGTCCCAAATTGACTGGTTTCCTATACAGGCAACTCCTGACATTGACACAGCTCGCTCCCTCTTTATCTGAACTTTTAATAATGCCTGTGATATCTTTGCCCCAATGTTGACCCGCCGTTCTAAAAGGCGGAATTCCCCCTGAGTAACCCCAGCTTTGATCCACCAACTCAAACATAGGGACAACCTATGGCACCGTGCCATTGAGATTGGCCGGCCCAGTAACAGGCAGTTATGTGCTGCCGCCTGAAACAAGTGCACTCGGGCCATCAGAAAGGCCAAGTCTGAGCACTATCGGTCCTCACTCACTGCCTCATGGGGGAACCCCAGAACCTTCTGTGATAACATTAAACAGTTAAATGTGAGTGCACACTCCCCCCACTCACCCAGATCAACATTAATGGTGTGATCTCCTCAGACCCAGCCCTCATAGCCAACCACCTCAACACCTCATTCACTGACCTTAGCCCTATCATCCCTACAAATTTTTTGACCATCCTCCCCAGCACCTGCAGTAAATCTTTCTCACCTGTATTTTCTCCTCCGCACGAGTTTCTGCCCAAGACTTGACGCTGCACCTCACTGCCCTCAAGAGTAATAGTACAGGCAGTGACACCCTGGATCCATGTATCCCTCCGACTGGTCTTAGACACAGTTCTTACCCTGATCAAGTGCCTCATCAACCCACTCTCTTTGCCTGGGGAAGAGTTTCAACTGCCGGAAAATCGCACTACCTCCCCTATCTTTAAAGGTGGTGATAGGACTGTGGCTGGAAACTACACAATCTCCATTCTCTCTCCTCTCTCAAGGCCTTGGAAAAGTGTGTCCTCTCAAATCTCTGACTACCTCTCCACCTACAATGTCCCATGTCCTGAGCAGCATGGCTTCTGAGCAGGCCACAGTACCAACACAGCCCTCCTAGAGTTCTCCAACTTTCCACTCCTTAGACACTGGTTCTCTGGCTGGTGTGGTCTTCATTGACCTCTCTAAAGCTTTCAACCTATCTCACCCCTCCTTCTTGATGCCTTAGTCTCTCTGGTTTTGCTGCTGGGCCTTCTCCTGGTGCACCAGTTATCTGTCTGACCCGCTCACTGGCGTGTAAAAAGTGTGGGACCTACTCAGACATCTGTCCCATCTTTTCTGGGAGTTCCCCAGGGCTCCATTCTGGGCCCTCACCATTCTCCCTTGACCTTAACACCCTTCCACGCTCTTGCTGGGGAACATTCTATATACGCTGATGATGCAGTCATCTTTGCCTCAAGTCGTAATCCTATTGCCCTCAGGACTCGCTGCAGAAGTCCTTACGCTGAAGCGGGGCTGGTTCAAGGAACATAGATTGGTGATAAATCTTAAAAAACAAAAACCATGTTCTTCACTCATCCTCAAAACAAATCCTACAACTTCAAACTCCTCATTCCTCTGGGTCCTCTTTCCCATTCAGAACAAGTTTGCTCTATAAATACTAGGGATCCATTTTGACCCTCCCTCTCCTTCCATGGACACACATAGCTGCCTAGCCACTGCCACTAATATCGATTGTGCATCTTACATGGGGTATAAACACCTTTCTCCCCAGTTTCGACTCATGAGTCACCTCCTCTATCCTGTCCCTAGTGGACTATGGACTGCCGGTGTATGGTGCTGCTGATCAGACCGCACTCCAAAAATTACTTTCTCTGAATAAGGCCTGCAGGTAAATTACCGGGGCACCTAGGCTAACACACACCTGTCTACTAGTATGCTAAGAAAGCTGGTACTTGATCTTGATGACGCCTCAAATATCTGACCTGTACCCTTACAAAAAGGCCCTTCTTGAGCTACTCACACCCAGGATTGACCACCACCATATCGCTCTGTCCACTAGTTCGTACTCGGACCTCTGGAAAACCTCTCTTGTTATCCCTAGAGCTAGGACCTCTCACCTGACCAAAGAGCCTTCAGCTAAGACCCCCCTACTGGTTCAACACACTGCCCCCCTCCATCTCCGAAGCTCCAACTATATTGTACTTCAAAACTTCCTTACGTAACCACCTTATTAACACCCAAAGCTGTACTTGCCACTAGTCAAAGCCGCACTCAGTACTTATGACAAAGCTTACTACTAAGCTGCTAAGGACAACATAACTCTGGTATTGTTTGCATCAATCCTACCTGTACCAGCTTGTTTGTATTTATGTCTTAAGTTACTGTTATACTGTGTTGTACTGTTATACTGTGTATTTTCATTTGTCTTACTGTGACAAGGTACCTTTGTAAATGAGCCTATGGCTCAAAGGTTTTCCAAACTGCTGTTTAAATAAATAAATAAATAAATAAATAAATAAAACTCCCTAAATACACACTTCTCAGACCTCTTGGCCTTCACTGCACTCTTCCCATCTGGTGAGAGTTCGCTCCGCCCCCCCCCCCTACTCTGCAGGAGAATCCCCCCCTCCAGCAAATGTTTTACCTCAGGGCCGTGTCAGTCCTGGACATGCAGAGACACCTAGCTGGCCTCTCCCAGTACTCTAGCCCTGGCCTAGATAACCTGGAGCCCAAGCCTCTAAAGCTTGGTGCTGCACACATTACCTCCCCAGTAGCCCACATCTTTAACCTATCCCTTGGATCGGGGACCATCCCTGATATCTGGAAAGAGGTGAGGATAGTCCCTGTCCTGAAGCACAGCAATCCTAAATTACCGGATAACTATCGTCCGATTACTATTCTCCCATCTCTTAGCAAGCTCCTTGAAAAGGTAGTGGCTGAGCAGCTCTCGGAGTACGTCCACTCTCACAAGCTGCTGTCCCCGGCTCAGCATGGTTTTCAAAAGGGACACTGCACCACCACAGCCTTGATCTTAGTCACATCCAGCATCAGAACAGCTATGGACCAGTGCAAACTCTCTGTTGCTATATTTATCGACCTGTCCAAAGTCTTTGACCTTGTTGATCACGCACTGCTTGGCTCGCAGTTGTGGTCACTTGGCCTCTCCCCCCATGCTATGAAATGGCTTATGGGCTACCTGCATGGTAGAAAGCAGTGGACCTGCTTCAATAAAGTCCTCTCCGAGCCCCTACCGGTGACCTCTAGTGTCCCTCCAGGTTCGGTATTGGCCCCCCTCCTCTTCTCCTTCTTTATCAATCAACTACCTATGGTGACAACCAACTGCAGAGCCACCCTGTACGCGGATGACCTGATGATATTGGCTCACTCCCAGGACGCCGCCACTCTTAACCAGTGCTTGTCCGGGGACTTTAATAATGTCCTGACCTGGGTTACTAACCACAAACTGGTCCTGAACCTGAAAAAAACACAGGCTATGCTTTTTGGCTCCACGGCCAAAATCAAAGCCTTGTCAGCCTTGCTAAATATCACCAGTACTGACGGACCCTCACTACCAGTAGTGAACTCCATCAAATACCTAGGGTTTACACTTGACCCCCAACTTGACATGGGGAGTCATATCCTTAACATCTGCAAGGCAGTGAACTGCAATCTGGGTCTGTCCTATAGGGCCAAGTACAACCTTACATTGGTGGCCAGACTTGCCCTTGGAAGAGGTGTACTTCTTCCCTCCCTCAGCTATGGTCTGCACCTATTTGCTCGCTCCCCCAAGACTCATCTCACTCGGTGGCACACTCATATAATAACACCTGTCATTTTGCTCTGGCTGCCCCCCCCCCCCATCTCACCCATCGCTGTGAGCTATATGATAAACTTTGCTGGCTCTCTCCGGCCAGATACCTTGACTTTGGTGTGGGGTGCCTCACGGGGAAAGTGGTCAGAACTGGCATCCCCCAAGGGCTGGCCCTGCTTCTGCCACAAATGGACACTACTCCCTACCATCTTAGGTCCCAGACCTCAGGTATGCTCAAAGTCTCCTCTACCTGTACCCTCATGGGGGATCGGGACTTTGCCATAAGTGTGCCCAGACTCTGGAACTCTCTTCCCAGTGATATCCGCTCGGTCCCCTCCTATCAGAGCTTTTGCAATTCCCTGTGGGGCTTCCTGAAACTAGCCTCAGTGTGTGACTGTCCCAAGCCTAGAGTAATTATCAACTGTTGTCATACCTGACCCAAGCTGCCTTCTACAGAAGCTGCTTGAAACTTCTTGCTGTTCCCATGATTCTATCAATTACCCAGGTACTTGACTGTGGGCATAATTTTTGTCTACAACTATGTACCCTGGTCATGGGCAAAACTGTCTACACCTATGTACCCTGGTCTTGCCTTAACTTATATGTCTCAAATGTGTTGATGACTTGTTAAAAGTTGTCTGTGACCTACGCACCTTGGGGGTGCCTAACTGCCTAACTATAAAGTTGTAAGTTACATCATGACCTACCAGTCCTTTGGACAATGTTACTACTCCTATATGTTACTTTATTGTCATGATGTACTTCCATCCTATATGTTGTTATATTGTCATGATGTACTTGCATCCTTTCTGTACAATTTTCTGTATCCCTATGTTGTATTCTCCCGGGTTGTTCCTGAAAATAGGCATAATACTTGTCTAGTGTACTTATCCAGTCAACAAAAGCTAAATAAATAAATAAACTTGTCAGCCTATTAGAGAGGCTTGCCATTGTCTTTTCAGTTTTCAGCCAACAGTTTGTTAAGCCATTCATTATAAGAAATAACTTTGGTGTCTTTCCAGTGTTTCAATACTAGTTTTTTGATGGACGTAGAAATAAGGACCATATGGTACTTGCAATTAAGTACTGAGATTTGTGAATAGTCCCCAAGTAAACAGATTTCTGCTGTAAATAATTCAGACAGTCCTAGAAGAGGGTCTGCCTTTTGTTGGCTATATGCCCATAAAGGGGCCACTTTAGGACATGACCAGAAGATGTGAAGTAGATTGCCTTCTCCTTGATGACAAAGAGAGCATAAGACAGATGGCACTAGGCCAAATTTGGCTAGTTTCTGTGGGGGATAGTACAGATTGTGTAAAATATGGAATTGCATGAGGCGTAACCCGTCTTGTGTTACAAATCTATGACAGGTATGCCACAGAGCAGGCCAATCAATATTTAAATCAGGAAAGAGGGATGCCCAGTAGGTTGTGGGACCAAAACTATTTGGGAAAAGCCACTCATAAAGAATCACATATGTTTTGGAAACAGCTTTTGGGGAGCCCACCAGATGGCCTACTTCAGTATGGAAGGATAGATTAGCCGATTGAGGGGGATCAATTCCCAGCACTTTAGTGAGAAGGAGTCTCAGTTGGAAAACTTTAAATATGAACTGGTTCAGAATTTTGAATTTGTTCATGATGTCTGAGGTGGAAAGCCATGAGCCATCATCTTTTATGAGACTAGCAATCTGGCCATCCCCTAGATGTGGCAACCATCTTGATGTCAGAACTTGATTATCAGTTTTAAAATTGGGATTACCCCATATGGATTGATGTGGGTCACGGTTATGTCTATATTTAAGAAAGGCACATAGTTGGGAGTGGACCCTTACAGACACAGCTACGGGGGAGGATCTAAGAGTTAAGGGCAGGGAATTTAACCTGGTATATAGAAGCACTGCCAGTGATATGTGACAGGAACGAATATGAGCTAATTCAATTCTGAGTCAAAGCAGGGTGGGTGATAGGTGACCTGGTGACAGCCATCTGAGATATTTGGTAGCTTGACTGGCCCAATAGTAGAGACCTAAATGAGGCAGGCATAAGTCTCCTTTAAGCTTTGGAGCAGCAAGTTTATAAAAGGCTATTCTAGGCTGTTTTTTTAACCAGATAAATTTTGTGAGGAGCCCATTCACTTTTTTGAACCAGGACCCTGGCAACCAGATGTTGAGTAAATTAAGGAGGTAAAATAAGTGTGGAAAAACATTCATTTTGATCAAATTAATTCTCCCCCACAATGAGATTGGGAGGGTGAACCATCGATCTAGGTCTTGTCTATCAATCTGTACCAGAGAGTGTAAATTCCTATTAATACCAAGGGCTAAATCTGTTGATAATTCAATACCAAGGTATCTAAGAGAGTCTTGTGACCAGGAAAGCCCTAATGACAAAATAGTGTCTTTAAAGACTTTATGATTAAGGGGGGGGAAATCAACGGATGTATTGACATTCAGCTATATATATATATCCGGCTATATTCTGTAATTACTTCCAGCATCGGTGGGATAGATGTCTCTGGATGAGATATCTGAAGGAGAAGGTCATTCGCATATGCGGAGACCTTGATTTCCTGAGATTGGATAGTAATACCTTGGATCTCCTGACAGTTCATCAGTCTGCAGATGATGGGCTCCAGGTAAATGTTAAAAAATAAGGGAGACAATAGGCAGCCTTGTCTTGTACCCAACTGTTAGGAAAACGGGTCTGAGATCACTCCATTCCCAGACACACGGGCAGTTGGGAGTTGGTATAGAGATTGTATCCATTTCTGGAAATCAAGAGGGGAAATCGAAAGCCTTGAGAGTCCAAAACTGAAAGTTCCAGTTGACTCTATCAAAAGCCTTCTCAGCATCCAGAGAGACCTGGGCAGTTGGAAAAGAGGCATCTCTGGATGCTGAGAAGACATGTAACAGTGTACGAGGTGATCCACTGAGGACCTTTCCTTCATAAAGCCCACCTGTTCGGGACCAATAAGATCAGGGAGTACTAGACTGAGCCGGTCTGTAAGTAGTTTGGCTAAGATTTTAATATCCTGATTGAGGAGGGAAACCGAGTGGTAATTCATCACCAGATCTGGTCTCCTGTCTGCTTCAGACAAGGCAACAATCAGGACTTCAAATAAAGTTGGGTCAACTTGTGCCCCTGATAGGATATGTTGGTATAATGGTAAAAGAAAAGGGATAACTTGTTCCTTAAATTTTTTATAGAAATTGGAAGAGAAATCGTCCGGTCCTGGTGTTTTATCAGTGGAGAGACTTAATAACTTCTGCCACTTCCAATGCAGAGATGGGAGTTATTAATACTTGTTTGTGGGCCTCAGAAAGGGAAGGTAAATGAGAAGCCTTCAAGAAATTATCCAGAATCAAATGTGATGTCGGTTCTGACATAGGGTCATACAACTGTTTGTAATATCTGGTAAATTCATCTATTATATCAGATGATTTCATTTTCAGGGAACAATCTCCCTGAGAGCGAATAGAGCAAATGAATCGTGAGAATTCTTGTTGCTTTATTCTGAGAGCAAGCAAGTGTCCTGCTTTCTCTCCCTGGTCTGTATACAAAGCCTTGGTTCTTAGGATCACAAATTCAGCCTTTTCTCTCAAAAGGTTGAGGAAGAAAGGTTGAGGGAGGAACTCCTTAATTTGATTAGATCCTGTCTAAGGTCTTCAGGGGAGTGTGGGGCCAATATTGCCTCCAATTTCCGAATTTGGGAGAGGAGGTGTAACAATTGCTGTTCATGTTTTTTCTTCCACTGTGAGGCCAGGCTTATCAATATTTCTCTTAGGTATGCTTTAAAGGCACACCATACTATAACTGGTCTAGTTGTAGAACTGGTCTAGTTGTAGAACTGGAACTGGAAAAATTGAGTAATATGATCAGATATATGCTGTGATGCCTCCGGGTCCTTCAGCAGCTGATCGTTAATCCTCCAACGTGCTCCTCTTTTAAGGAGAGATACGAGGGAAAGATGGCATGTAACCAGAGAATGATCAGAAGCGGGGCCAGGTTGAATAGTAGAGGCCATGACTCCAGGGAGAAGTGTCTGGGAAAGATGTATATGGTCAATACAGGAAGAGGTCTTATGAACTGGGGAAGTGAATGTGTAATCCCTTTCTTTAGGATTAAGAATACGCCAGACATCACACAGATCTATTTGGTTCACTAACTCTCCAATTGCCCACTGGGCGGGAGAGAGTCCTTTTTGGAAATAGCATGATCGATCCATAGCCGGGTCAAAAACTAAACTTAGGTCACCCCTTAGGATTATCAGGATCGAAAGAAAGGGTATGAGAATATTGATGAGCTGCATGAAGAACCCAGGGGCATCAGCATTTGGTCCATAGATGCTACCTAACAAAATTTCAGATATATATATATATATATAGTGCCACAAACCAATATAAATCTACCCTGTGGGTCTCCAATGATCTCAGAAGAAGTAAATGGGACCTTTCTATTTATTAAGACCATGACCTTGCAGCTTTGGGAGGTGCCTCCTGCTGAGAACACCTGCCCCACCTGTTGTCTCCTCATCTGTAGTGCTTCGGGATCTAATAAGTGTGACTTAATATACTTAGGTGTTTTAGAACCTTGTACTGTTTGATTTTTCTTCTGACCTCTTTTACGTTCCACTTTGCAAATATGAGGTCGCTAGCCATGTAGTAAAATTAAATCAGTCCAGGAAGCTATCTGTGATATGGCATAGGAAAAGAACCCTTGATACCTAATCAAACCCTGAAGTTGTGCTGTCCCCCTGCCCTCCCCCCAAACCTAGTTCCCCTCCTCCTGTGTGTACGTATATCTCTTCCACAACCCCAATGCAAAAATCTAACCCAGTCCACCCCTCCCTCCTCCCTACTGTTACAAACATAGAGTTGCAGAACCCCATATTACCGCTCCCTGTCTCCCACCGTCCTTAACTAATCCCTGCAAGGTGTACTCTAACCCATAAACAGTTAACATCGGAAATAAAAGGACCCAGGATAGTAACAAGAATTTTAACTTTGGGTCATCAACAACCAAAGATTAAGAAGAAAAATGACTGGTAATGTGAGATTAAATCACCTTAGGTTATGCTGTACTAGCAAACAGACTATTAAACGAGGAAGCCCTTCTTAATAACAACTAAGTGAGTGCATAAACCCAAGACTGTTATAATGGTAACATAGACTTTGACGGAAGATAAGGACCACTTGGCCCACCCAGTCTGCCCAGTTCCCTACCTATTGGATAAGCTGCAGATTCTAGTTAACCAACAGCCTACTTCCTGGAACCCCCCACTATAATTGCCTTATGTCTGTCCCATGCATGTTTGAATTCCCCCACTATTTTAGATCTCACAACCTCTCCAGGAAGGCGGTTTCATGTGTCCACCACTCTCTCCATGAAAAAAAATTTCCTCACATTACCCCAGAGCCGTTCCCCTCTATCTTTAAATTGTGTCCCCTTGTTCTTACACATCTCTTTTTCTGAAAGATGCTACCCTCCTGGACTTTGTTGATTCCCTTGAGGTACGTAAAAGTTTCTATCCTGTCCCCCCGTCCCTTCTTTCATAAAGGGTATACATATTAAGGGCTCTTAGTCTCTCTTCATATGGTTTCTGATGTAGACCCTGCAGAGGGACTCCATCATACAACCCCGTAGGAGGGTACACCAGGGTCAACTTCTCCACTTGTTCATCAATGCCAGCCACTGCCATGGGAAAAGACAACCAAATCCAGATGTATCCCAGATACAGGTAGGGCGTTTCACTCAGCCACCACACATGCAGACCTTCCAGGGGTTGTAATGGCATATCAGGCAGGTGTCTCTGGTACCAATCTTGAAATAATATGGTTACTTGTGATTTGCTGTCAAGTACTGCTCTTCTGCAGCTCTCATAACCCACACAAGCTACACCACTTGGCTATCGCCACCACCAAGGGGAACACTCTAGATCAGGTGGGGTCCTTCAAATACTTAGGGATACAGCTTGACTCTAATCTCTCCTATGGATCTCATGTAGATAATGTAGCTAGAGCTGCTAATACACAGCTTGGTCTCCTCTACAAACACAGACAACACCTCACACCAGAACCTTTGAAGGTTGCAGTCCTGAGCTCTGTGATCTCTGTAATAGACTATGGTTTCATCATTTATGGCTCGGCCACAACCACAACCCTTAGACGCCTCTCAACTGCCTTAAATAAGGCATGTCGGCTCATCACGGATGCTCACTGTCTCATCCACACATGTGACCAGTACACCCAGACTGGCTGGCTCCAACTATCAAACCGAATAATGTTTCTCACCTGCTCCATGGCGAAAAATATCTACCTTGGCCTTACATCTTCTGGGGTCTCAACTCTGTTACAACACCAAACCAACAAACAGTGCCTTTGGAGATCCACACTACAGCTACTGAAAGTCCCCCACTGCCACACTTCACAGGGACAAAGCTCTTTTGCTTATCGAGCGCCACTCTGGTTCAATGGCCTCTGCCCCATCATCTCCTCTGCCCCAACAATTGGTATGTTTAAAACTAGGCTCCAGGACTGTCTCACTACAAACAGCTCCTGTGACTGCCCGACTTAATCTGGTTTCTCTACTTCCCTGCCTGCTCTAGTGGTCCCCTCCTCCCCTCCTCACTGGATTCTACCCTCACATCTTGGTACCCCAATGCTGCACTTTTCACCCTCTCCCCACCCTACCTACATTCCTTGTCTCCCTCCCCCACTTCTCTCTCCCTATGACTCTGGCACTTCTTATCTCTTGCCTGTTTTCTCTGACAAATGCCGCTGGCCACCTTGCTTACAATGCTACCCTTGAATTGCATTAATCTGTAATCTGTTTGCAATGTCCACATTGCTGTAATATCTGTCTTGATGCTCCCCATAAGTTGTATTTCTTTGACATGGAACCTTTGTAAAAGCCTTGGCTCAAAGGTATTTGTAATCCTAGACTTAATAAAATAAAAAATTAAAAAATACTGTAACACCATTCACAGTCACTGTAGTCTCCACTGATTGGCCTACCACCTTGGACATGTCAGGCAAGGAGGATTTAGCAGTCTGCTTTATGGCAATTTTAGTAAAATAAGTTTTTTCACAAGCCCAGTTTGGGACCTTATTTTGCTCCACCGTACTAAAGCCAATAACCTTGTAGTAACCTTTCTCAGATTCTCAGGCAAATTACAGTTAGGCCGGGTATGCCCTTCTTCTCCACAGCGGTAGCAAAAAACAGATTCTTTAGAATTATCTAGCGGGAGAAGAACTATTCCCTTGCTTGGGCCAGTTGAACAGGTCACGTGGCCCCTTTCTGCTCCAGGGTTCACTCTCTTGGCCCTCGGGGGCCCTCCAGGGGCTAGTTACTTGAGTGTTTCTAATCAGGTCCCCTAGTAGGGCCCTCAGCTCTCGCACCTCTTCCATCAGATTGTTCTCTGTCTGAGTCTCAGAGGAAACGACATGCACCCCCCACCCCTGTGGGCGGAATCTAGCTCCTTTTCTTGGGGGGGGGGCGCTAGACAGTGACTGACAGTTTATGCTGCCTCAGTGGCCTGTTGACTGGCTCTCATCTCTATCAGTTTTTTAATAAGTTCCTTCATTTGTTGTAATTCCGACTCATCAGGATGATCACCACTTTGATCAGGGGCCTGGCTGGTAGGGGCAACCCCGGCATAGGGCTCCCACCCCTCTTCATCATTTTCCCCTTTTTAAATTTCCTTCATGAGGTAGCAATATTTGGGTGGATTTGCCTTTCTATCCTGTAATCTCAGTTTCAGCATCATCACACTGGAGTATTTGGTGGATTTCAGAACATGTTCTAATCTGACTCGGATGAACTCACTGGCAGGCACTCCCCTTTTTCTATGGGCTCTCTGTAAGGCCTGTTCAATTCGGATAACGAACATGGACATCTTTTCGTGCTTCCATTATTTGGCTGACTTGAATTTCCACATCAGGTCTTCCCCAGAGTCAGTGCTGCCAAAGACCCCCTCCAGGGCAGAAAGGTATTCAGCAGCAGTGGCCTCTGGACTGGTAGAACGAAGGAAATGAATGGTCTCCAGAGCAGGGCCCCTCAAACTCTCCATGAGCCTCTTTCTTTTCTCTCCCTCTGAACACTGCCACTCCTGGACCAAGGGGGTGGCATAATCCATCCATGTCTCTAGGTCGTCCTCCCCCACAGACAGTGGGACCATGCCCAAGAAGAGCCTAAGCCTACAGTAAGAGTCCAGATGTATTGAGGGTATTACTATGGGTGAAGTTACCAGAGGTGAAGCTCTGGGGGTGGCCGGCAATGACAAGGGAGACTGCAAGGGGGTAGGTTCCTTAGATAGGTCTATTTTCACTAATTCTTTAGCAGATCGACCCTCAGTAGCTAGCAACCTAAGCAACTTGTCTTTAAAACTCTCTGTGTCTGGGGATCCCCAATGGTAAGGACCCCTTTTTTCCTTTCAGGATGTCTTGACATTCTGCAGTGGCATAGAAGACTCGTGCTATTACAGATATAAGCTGCAAAAGTGAAACAATACAAGAGAATATGATTGTAAGCCTATTCGTGTGATCTAACAAATTGCAGTACTAATAATCATATTGAATATCCCCTCTAGTGGCCAAAGTGAAGAAATAACCCAAACATCAGGGAAACCCTGAGCAGTGCAAGTATAGAAACAAATAAAAACATCCTGAATAAGTCTGTACACTTTAAGAATCCAGTGATACAGTGGAGATAGGGCTAGGCTACTAAGGAAGATGTTGCAGTTCCAGAGTCTGAGTGAAATGCCTAGACAAATCGATCCTGGAGGGCTTGGAGATGGAACGGCCTGAAATGCACAACATGAGCAGTTTTAAGTTCAGACGATGCTCGCTTTCAGTCTTACAAACCAAGCCCTACATGCCAGGAAATACTTAGCTAGCAAGTATAGGATGAAGCTAACACAGGAGTCACAGTCGAAATCGGGTACCATGGAAGAGATCAGGTAGGGCGCTTTTAAGACCAGCTTGGGCTGCCTCAGGGTCATCGTAAGCTTGCCCCTTACCTGCAATGAGAACCCGTAGCTTTGCGGGGTAAATCATTTTAAATTTCAATCCTGCAGCAATCAGCTTGATAACTAAGGGGTGGAAGGCCGTTCTACGTTGCCTGACTGTTGGTGGCAGATCTTGGGCTACTCTAATTCTGTTGCTTTTCCACTGGACTTCCTAGATTTCCCTCACCTTAGTGAAAAAATGCTGATGCTCCAGGTAATTCAAGAAGTGGAAAATTAAAGGCCGTGGTGGGGCCCCCTGTGGGGGGTGGGGGGTGGGTCAGAGCACCCAACGTGCTCTTTCGATCACATATTTGGGACCGAAGGGGGACGGCCCCACAATTTTCTTTACTAGTTTCTGCACTAAAAGAATTGTGTCTTGACCTTCTTCTGCTTCTGGTAGTCCAATAATGACCGCATTGTTCCTGCATCTACGTCCCTCCAAGTCTTCTACCTTCAGCTTCATTTTGTTAAGCCATTGCTAGACTGCCACCAGCTCTGGGTCAACTCGTTCGACCCACCTCTCCAAGGAGATGATACGGGCTTCGCTATCCGATGTCCAAGTTACAATGTCTTCCAAGGCCTGTGAGAGGGATTTAATCTCTGTGGCCATCCTTCGTAACTCCTCTTGAAAGGGCCAAAATTTGGCTAGGAACCTGGAGAGTGTGAGCGGCTCCTGTTCCGTCTGTGGTAGCGCCGTACCCTGTGAAGCATTTGTACCAGAGGCCCGTGGTTTTTTAGGGGCCTTTT
Source organism: Neoceratodus forsteri (assembly GCA_016271365.2). NCBI lineage: Eukaryota > Metazoa > Chordata > Ceratodontiformes > Ceratodontidae > Neoceratodus > Neoceratodus forsteri. Next base: position 862,604,176 of record CM057455.1, read on the forward strand.
CTGGTGTCACAGGGGGAGTGTGTCTTAGAGGAGCTTTCCACATTTCGACCTCCATGGCCTTGGAAATCACTGTAAGTTATTCTTCACTGGTTACCAGATCTCTCAGTCTGTTTTTTTTGCCTTTGCTATAGATTTGGAAGCAGAAACAAACGTTTTAACAGGATCAGATGGCAGGAGAGGTTGAGAGGAGCTGCTTTTAGGCATGCTGCGTCATGTGACCCCATCATTTTCCATTCTAATTGTTTAGTAACCATACAACCTCCAAATCTAATTTTGTTAAAATGAAAATCCATATACTTCCTACTTTACAGCCAGGTATGTACAGTTTCTTCAAGGATTCTATATCTCATATATCCTTCTAAATTAAAATCATCATCTTCCTCTAATCTAGACTAATAGATGGCCAGAGGGGTGGAAAACTGGTTGAAGGACAGAACCCAGAAGGTGGTGGTAGGGGAAGAGTTATCTGGCACAAAAGAGGTAACCAGTGAGGTCCTGCAGGGCTTGGTACTGAGGCCAGTGTTGGTCAATGTCTTCATCAGTGACATTGGGTATGACATTAATGGCAAAATGTGCCTTTTCACAGATGACACCAAGCTCTGCAGGAGAGCGGACACATCTGAAGGGATACAGGACCTACAGGAAGATATGGAAAAGCTGGGGAGGTGGTCCAGGATCTGGCAGCTTGGCTTCAATGTGAAGAAATGCAAAGTTATGCATATTGGAGCCAAGAATCCCAGGACAGAGTACTACCTGGGTAGAGTCTGAGTATCTGCATCAGAGGAGGAAAAGAACCTGGGAGTGATGATCACTAGTGACCTGAAGTACTCCATGCAGTACAAAAAAAGCAGCAGCAAAGGCAAACAAGAAGCTGGGATGCATATCTAGAGGGATCAATAGTAGGAAAGAGGAAGTTATACCTCCCTTGTACAAGTCATTAGTAAGGTTGCATCTAGAATATGGAGTTCAGTACTGGTTCCCACAACTCAAAAAGGACAATAGCCTGCTGGAGAAGGTCCAGAGGAGGACTACAACGATGATAGAAGGTCAGCAGGGTAAGCATACGAGGAGAGGTTGAGGGCACTGAACATGTACTCCCTGGAAGACAGTGGAGAGAGAGAGAGGGAGAGGCAGAGGGGACATGATTGGGACTTTCAAGTAGTTGAAAGGGATAAATAAGGTTGATAAGGGAATCTCTTTAAGCTGAGCGGCAACCATAACATTTATTTATTTATTTAGCTTTTGTTGACCGGGTAAGTGCACTAGACAAATCCTGCCTATTTTCAGGCACGACCCGGGGGAGGGGGATACAGATGAATGCCGACTGACCTTGAACCAGATTAAGCTGTTGGTGGTATTTTTAGTGAATGAGGGAAATTTGGCCAGGACACCGGGGAAATTCCCCTACTCTTTTCGATAAGTGCCATGGGATCTTAACATCCACCTGAACTACCACCAATCCAGGCAGATGGGACCTCGGTTTTAACGTCTCATCCGAAAGACGGCACCTCAGAAGTGCAGCACCCCTCTCATGCTGCACTACAGTGTCAGTACTGGGATATTAACCCAAGTGCCAGATGTGGGAACTGAACCCACAGCCTGCTGATCTCCCGGCCTCAGAGGCGAGTGTACTACCTACTGAGCCACTGACACTAGGGGGTACAGTCTTAAGTTGGACGGTGGGAGGTTTAGGAGTGAGATCAGGAAGCATTTCTTCACAGAGAGGGTAGTGGACACTTGGAATGCACTGCCAGGAGAGATCATTTCGTTGAAGACTTTGGGCAGCTTTAAGAGAGGCTGGGATAGGCATGGGGGAAGGTAAGGATCATGGGTAGGGAGGATGGGAGGAGTGGGGAGGGAGGGCAGGAACATTAGCTCAAGCTGTGGACCCTGCAATATGAGCAAACTTGATAGACCAAATGGCCTTCTTCTGCTGGCTTCTTTGTATGTTCATATGAATTAAGTCATAAAACTTAAAATGATTAATAAGATCAGCACCATATGATGGGTCAGCCCAGTGGTACAGTGGTAGTGCTAGCGCCCACCATGCCGGTGACCTGGGATCAGGAGTGATCACGGGTTGCTGGGGGCCAAGAAGGGGGGCAGAGATGATAAAGTGTTTGAAGGACTCCTCTCCTCTCCTCTCCTGGGGAGGGAAGGTTGACAGCTTTGCTGTGGGACTGCCATCAGGTGTTGGCCAGGTGGTTGGCCAGTTAGGGAACAGCACAAAGGGAGGGAGCTGTGTTACTTCTGCAACACATGCGTGCCTCTACACGCACATGCTGGTGTGCATGCCCCAGCAATAGGGAGGGAGAGAATATGAAGGAAAAACAGGGGGACAGGCTTCATGAAGCCCTGCCCTTGCTATTACGGCCTGCTCTTCCATCCAACCAGGGGTACTCTGGGTATGTGTGTTCTGGGGGGATGGCCCTCTCCTCCCTGACCCAGTCATGGGGTGGATCTGCAGGGAGACAAATCCCTGGCTGGTGGAAGCTGGGGATGGTAGTGGCTTATGGAGACAGGAATGAGAGCCATTTGTTCTGCATGGAAGGATAAAAACCTTTGTGTGTGGGGGATTCAGCACCAGATAATTTGTTTCTGATACCTTGAATATGGCAAACCAACAGTTTAACTGTCGGCTCAGTTATATTTTCATTAGTACTGTTGCATGTATGTTCTAGATACAGGATGAGGCATTATCAGTGGTTACAATATGTTGATTGATGGGTATTCCACTTGTTATACCAATTTCATGTCCCAAATCTACTTCTTCACCTAGTCAGATATAGTAATTCTTCAGTGTTGCAAAAAACTATGTTTCCATATCGAAAGATAAAGCATATATTGCACAGTTTCCATTTGTTACATTAATCTGTCCTCCACTTCTAAACTTAGAGCATTTTACATCTGGGAGGGCTGCCTCTTTCTGTCTAGTACCACTACAGGCACATATCCATTCTTCTGTGCTTTCCAAGATGCTAGAGAAATTAGTGAGCATCCAATTAAGAGACTACCTTGAAGTTAACAACCTCTTAAATCCTGCTCAATCTGGATTTAGGGCCAGGCACAGCACCATCTCTGCACTGGCCAAAGTCACAAATGACTGGCAAACTGAGCCTGACAAAAAGAGCAGTGTCTGTGCTGTATTCCTTGATCTAAGCAAAGCATTCGACACCGTGGATCATGAGCTGCTACTCTCTTCACTACACTCCATAGGCTTAGACCCACCCTCTTTTAAGTGGTTCAGATGTTACCTCACTGATAGAACACAGCAGGTGAAAGCTGAAGGTGACTTATCCTCATTAAAATCGCTTCTAAGAGGAGTTCCTCAAGGATCTATCCTGGGCCCCATCCTTTTTGCCATTTACATTAACAACATTGACACTAATCTCACCAAAGCCAATGTTCACCTCTTTGTAGATGACACTGTTTTATATGTCAGTAACCCATCGCCTGCAGTGGCCTGTGAAATTTTACAATCAGAATTCTCCTCTTGCAACACCAATTACTTGAGAAAAACTCCTCCTAAATGCAAAGAAGACAAAAAGCTGTTCTTCTCCACTAATAACCATACTAACACCTCCTCACCAAGCAATCTTCCCCATTTATCCACCATCCTTGGAGAAAGCCTGGACTATGTAGATAAATTCAAATACTTAGGGGTGTGGATTGATAGCAGGCTTGACTACACTCATCATATTGAAGAACTTCTGAAAAAACTTCGCCAGAGGCTCGGCCTATTCTTCAGAATTAAACATTTTCTAATCAGAGACTCAAGGCTGAGACTAATCCAAGCCTCATTTATCTCACTTATCGACTATGCAGACTTCCTTTATGGTCACTGTCCTATTTCCTACTTAATCAAATTGGATACCTTGTATCACAGAGCACTACGGTTTATTACAGATCTTCCATTCAGCACTCATCATTGCTCTCTCTATGCTGCAGTTGATTAGACATCCCTACACCTCAGAAGGAACAGAAATGCTGCACTATGGATATACAAAGCCTTGTCTAATAAACTTCCATCCTATATTTTAGACTGCTTTACACTGGCCACAGCTAGGTCCTATGCCCTAAGAAGCAACAACTTCATCACGCTTAAGTTACCCAAAGCCTACACCCGGCATGGGAGGTCTGCAATCAGCTACTCTCTAGCATTGGCATGGAATTCTCTACAGAAGACCCTAAAGTTGACCAACTTTATACCTCTAGCATCCTTTAAAAAGCTCTACGTAAGTCTCTTCCCAGTGAAATGCAATTGCTATCACAAGGCCTAGTCAGTCACATTCACAACCTCCCCTTTCAGTCAGCACTTATTATTGACAGCTCTTCCATAAATCTTCCCTTAGTTTTTCCCTCCTCTGAGCCCACTTTTTTGTATCTCAGCCCCCTTTCATACCTTTTTACAGCTTAGCTTCACCTGACTAAGACCTCCACCAATTCCTGGCACTTACTTCTACCCCAACCACTCCTCCATACCTGCTACTACTAGTAGCCTTAGCCCCTCTCTGAATCTCCCACCAGCACCTCCATGACATTCGTCGGAGGCTGCTTATCATCATTTTTGCAGTCATAAATCATTACATCTGTTTGTCTGTGTTAGTTTGCCCTGGAGCCTGTAACCACCTGTTACCATGTAGTGCGTGCTTGCTTTGGCTCCTCCATTGGATCTTGGATCTTGGACATTCTGGTTTCTTCTAGGGTACTTCTATTGTATCCTACCTTGTCCTGTTAGGTTGAATCATCCTTATCCTTCATTTGTATATATGTTTATATTACTGTATCTGTTTAAATATAAGTGTTCTGTATATGTCTGCTATTGTACCTTCAATTTGATCCTTGACCTATCAGGTCCATCTTGTAAATGAGCTTTGCTCAATGATGTCCGCCTGAATAAATAAAGATTTGATTGATTGATTGATTGATAGTACCTAATTCTTGATTTAGATCCTAAACGTTATGGGTCCCATATTTAGAGCTGGAAGGACATGTGGTGCAAATGGATGTGCCACACAAAACAAGCATTTGTCAATGGCGAATGTTGATTGCGTTGGTCTGTTGAGCTCGCTCAATGGCCCTCTGTCACTGGCTCAGTCTGTTTGTCCCAGTGCTGCAGGCTGCTCTTTTGTACTGGGCTGCTACCTGCATTGGCATCTTGTTCTGCTGAGGAAGAAATCCGCAGCTGTCCCGACAGAGCTCCATTGAGGTGGCTCACTCTTCTTCTCTCACTCACTCATTCTGTTTCTCCTGGCGCTGCAGGCAGCCCTTTTGTACTGGGCTCCTGCCTGTGTTAGTGGCTTTTTCTACCCACACAGAAATCCAAAGCTGTCCTGACAGAGCTCCGTTGAGGTTGCTCACTCCCCCTGTTTCACTCAGTCATTCTCGTTCTCCTGGCGCTGCAGGCTGCCCTTTTGTACTGGGCTCCTGCCTCTGTTGGCACCTTTTTCTGCCCACAAAGAAATCTGCAGCAGTCCTGACAAAGCTCCATTGAGCTTGCTCACTCCCCTTCTCTCACTTGCTCATTCCATTTCTGCCGGCGCTGCAGGCTGCCCTTTTCTACTGGGCTCCTGCCTGCATTGCTGCCTTCTTATGCCCACAAAGAAATTTGCAGCAGTTACAATACAGCTCCATTGAGCTCGCTCACTCACTCATTTTGTTTTTTCTGCCACTGCAGGCTGCCCTTTCGTACTGGGCCCCTGCATGCATTGCTGCCTTTTTCTGCCCACAAACAAATCTTCAGCAGTCCCAACAGAGCTCCGTTGAGCTCACTGACTCCCCTTTCCTCACTCGCTCGTTCTGTGTCTCCTGGTGCTGCAGGCTGCCCTTTTGTACTGGGCTCCTGCCTGCATTGGTGGCTTTTTCTGGCCAAAAAGAAATCTGAAGCAGTCCCGACATAGCTCCATTGAGCTCGCTCACTCCCCCTCTGTCACTCACGCATTCTGTTTCAGCTGGCGCTGCGAGCTGGCCTTTTGTACTGGGTTCCTGCCTGCATTGCCGCATTTTCTGCCCTCAAAGAAATCTGCAGCAGTCACAATAGAGCTCCATTGAGCTCGCTCACTACCTGTCTGTCACTCGCTCGTTCTGTTTCTCTTGGCGCTGCAGACTGCACTTTTGTATGGGGCTCCTGCCAGCATTGGCACCTTTGTCTGTCCACAAAGAAATTCGCAGCTGTCTCGACAGAGCTCTGTTGAAGTCGCTCAGTCTCCCTCTCTCATGGCGCTCATTCTGTTTGTCCTGGCGCTGCAAGCTGCCCTTTTGTACAGGGCTCCTGCCTGCATTGGCACCTTTTTCTGCCCACAAAGAAATCCGCAGCAGTCCTGATAAAGCTCCGTTGAGCTCACTAAGTCTCTCTGTCTCACTCGCTCTTACTGTTTCTCCCACTGCTGCAGGCTGGCCTTTTGTACTGGGCCCCTGCCTGCATTGATGCCTTTTTCTGCCCACAAGGAAATTCGCAGCAGTCCTGACAGCGCTTCGGTGAGTTCGCTCACTCCCCCTCCCTCACTTGCTCTCTCGTTCTGTTTCTCCCAGTGCTGCAGGCTGCCCCTTTTGTACTGGGCTTTTGTGTTGGGGCCTTTGTCTGCCCACAAACAAATCTGCAGTAGTCCCGACAGAGCTCAGTTGAGCTCGGTCACTCCCTCCCTCACTCTGTCGATCTTAATCTGTCCCAGACACTGATTTCCCAGGGTGACCATGCTATTCTCCAGCAGGAGTGCAAAAACATATTTTAGCCAGGATGTGAAAAATGACAGCTGTATTGTTCATAATGAGGTGTGAAAAAATGTCACTGTTGAAAATGTGGCGTGACAATATTACAAATTTGCGAAGTTACAAGGGTGCATGGAAACAGTTCAACGCACGCTTGTAACACAGTCATGTTATGGAGTTTCATCACGAAATTTTCAGCATGGGGATTTTAGGACCTCTGCTCATGAACAGTGCCACTGTCATTTTCTTAATCTGTCCTGAACACTGATTTCCCACAGCGACCGTGGTATTCTGCGCCAGAAGTGCAAAAACACATTTCGGCCAGGATGTGAACAATGACAGCTGTACTGCTCACAAGGAGGTGTGACAAAATGCCAAAGTGAAAAATCTGGCATGAAAATATTACAAATTCACGAAGTTACGAGCGTGCATAGCAACTGCGCAATGCACACTCATAAAACAGTCATTTTTGGGATTTTTTCCACCAAATTTTGCAACATAGGCTTTTTGAGAGCCCACCTCATGAACACTGGCACTGCCATTTCGTTAATCAGCCCCAAAGGGTGATTCCGTGCAGTGACCGCGAAACCACCTTCCGGGGTCGATTAATGCCATGTCAGTTCAAGAATTCATGAGGGGTCCCAAAACCCCCATGTTGAAAATTTGGTGAAAAAATTCCCAAAAATGCCTAAGATATACACTAAAGTTGAAAAAACCCTATTTATAATGATTTAGGTACTAAATCCCGCAGATGGTATTCCTGACGTTTGTAATCCCGCCTTCAAATTCCTGAAAAAAGAATTGCCCAACAGCCGATATTCCTGTCACTGTAAATCCCGAAGCACATAAATCATTTGGCAGGAAACTACTAATAACTGTGTAGCGTGTGCATAAACTAATAAAAACTGTCGAAGTTGCATAAACTATATTGAGATCTTGTACTTTTCATGGCGGAATTATTCTCTCTGGTTTGAAATGTGTGTAAGTTGCTCCAGCTTTGTTAGGGTACTGGTCTCATATTCACTGTATTGCACAGCAAGACAAGGCCACTCTAACATCCTTTCCCAGGTAACTCCAGCACCAGCATACCAATGGGCAATAGCTAGTGTAATGATATTTCCTGCAAATGCAACACAGATGGAAATATTTATAAATGTATTTTTTTCTACAAATCACCAATGACAAATTAGCTGTTGATTAGCACATTGAAGCAACAGTGGTGCAGTGATGAAGAGGGGTTTTACAAGTGAACATTGGGTGATATTCTTAGCACGACTAACATGTTTGGAAATAAAAATTGCATTATCAGGCAATCCCACAGTATACTTTGAAAGTTTTTTTAGCATACCTCAGTGAAGTACAGTGACATGAGACACAGCAGATTGTAAAACTGACCCCAGAGAGGGATTTACTGACTTGGGCAGTTTGTGCAACGTCTGCAATTTCGGCATTCGGTATTCTGTATCGCAATCACTGTGTTTAATGCACTGTGCTGCTTTGCATTTATAATCATTTTTTTTTTTTGCCACTGAAATTCTTGTTGTTGCAATAGAGGTTGGACAATCATTTAAGCCTGCAACGTCTAAATTAGAGCCAATTTTGGCATTCGGGATTCTGTGTGAATTAGAGCTGACACTGAAACTTTCTGTACAACTTCTAGGGATTGTAGTTATTCGGGATTTTAATTTTTCGGCATATTGGTCTTGGGATTGTAATTATTCGGGATTTTAATTTTTCGGCATTTCGGTTGCGGGATTGTGGTTGTCGGGAAATTAGTCTGCAGGAATAAGTACAGATACCTTTATAACATTATACAGCTTACCGGCATTTCCTCAGTTTGCGGTTGGCTTTGAAGAGTGCAGACATGTTTCCAGTCCACCGAAGATCATCGCGCTGAGCTCTGGAGGTAAATATGGGGTGAGGGGGGTGTAGGGAGGCAGGGTATGCAGTGGGTGGGTGCGGGTTGTGGGAGGGGCAGGGAGACTACAAGGGACCATTCCTTTTTCAGGTAAAAGTCACAGGACCATTTTAACTTTACAGGGACACATGGCATGCTGGGGTGGGCTCCCAGCATGCCCAGAGTCTTCTTTTGGGGGGCAGCTGTAGCTGATGGAGATTAGGCACCTCTGTCTGCAAACAACAAAAGGGAGGAGGAATTCCTATCTGCTGACAAGGATTGGGCACCCGATCGGCCAGACAATAAAACCGGGGGCGGGGGGAGTTACATTATGCCGACGGGCAGTGGGCTCCCCCGTCGGCAAATAAACATGGTGGGTGGTAAATATTGTTAGTGAATATGGTGGCAAGCCACTGCCATGTTCACAAACAATATCAGGGATCCTACATCCCGCCCTGCAATGATGGGTTGCTCCCTCATTGCAGCGGATGGCTGACGCTGCAATGATGAGGCAGCCCCTGATTTCAGAAGCTGATTTTTTAGAAGGTTGTGGCACGCTGACTGAACTACTGTAAGCAGCAGCATGCCACAGCATTGGGGGATGGGGGACAAGCCTTTGCAGGCTGTGGGGACACTGGCACAACAGTGCCGCACCTCCACAACCTACTTGAGGAGAAAGCTGCCGCAACATGTTTCTTGCGCATGCACGCAAGCAACATAAAAATGGTCCAGCCAGCTCTGACGGGACATTCAAACAGAATGCATGACCAGAACAGATCATACATTCTGTTGGAATATCAGGCCCTGGATGCGCGGCACATAGTGGGCAGCTGCCATGTTTTGCAAAGTGCATCCAGGGTTCGGGGCTAAAGACTACCAATAGGGGAATGTGTGACACATACCTGGATGCACCATGTCCCCCAAGGGCAATATTCAGCCAACATATGCTAATGAGCTCACTGGGCATGCATGGCACAAAGGGGCCTCATGCATGCCCATAATGGGCTCATTAGCATGGCTGCACCCCACAGTATGCACCAGGCCAGCCTGCTCCCAGCCCCAGTCCCCATAATAAAAACAAAATGTGGATCCCTCCCCATCCTTTCCATAGTATAGTGGACCCACCTCCCTGCCCTGATCCCCAATGTAAAATATAAAAGCATGTTTTCCATAATTTCCATAATGTAGCAGACCCGCTGCCAGCTTTGATCCCTGATGTCAAAAATTAAAATTATGTTCCCCATCATTTCCATAGTGACCCCCTCTGAAGCCTCACAGAGAGGCTAGACACTAGGGGTTAGCATCTCACAGCAGTGAATGTAAACTGCAACCTATGGAAAAGGAAATAAAATCCTAAAATGGAGAATTTTGCAGTGGATCTGGTGCTTTTTTTTGGATTTCAACTGTGTGGTATCTGGAACTATTTCCATAGTGTAGCAGATCGCCATCCCAGGTTCGATCCCCGATGTCAAAAACTAAAAGCATGTTCCCCATCCTTTCCATAGTGTAGTGGACCCCCCTCCCAGGTTCAATCCCTGATGTCAAAAACTAAAAGCATGTTCCCCATCCTTTCCACAGTGTAGTGGATCCCCTGACAGCCCCAATCCATATCCACTATATTTCTATCAGTTGTTATTCCCCTTTACTCTCTTTTATGCAGTATGATTCTCCCATAACCTTTAAATTACAGTTTGTCAGTTTTATTCCAGCATCAGTAGACTTGGAATGGGTAGGCACCACTTCTTGGACTTAAGGCAATTTATTTATGTTTATACCATGATTTAATAGTTCATTATCTGCAAAGTCTATTAAATTTAATAAAGCTGATGATTTATGTTTTGGGTAGCTGTCAAACAATTACCCATTATTTCAGAATTAGTTTATTGTTTTAAGTCTATTAATGTCCCTCCTCTAAGGGTCATACATTCCTTTGGATTATCTGTCTGGCTGTTATTCCTTCTCCTTTTTCTGCTTTCCTTTTTCCCCTTTTCATTATTTCCTAATGGTTTACTGTTCATTGGTTGTCTTCCTTTATTATCTCCTTTATTACCTACCGTATTCTAGATGGAATTGTTTCTAATTAGCATGTTTATTTGATGTTAACAGTGCATATACTCTTACTATTAATTTAGAAGGCTAGCCAAACCATTCAAGGTCATTACCATGAAAACATCATCGTCTGGCAGTTACTGTGCTATTGAACCTGACATACTTTCTTCTCCAATAAGTTAATTTGCATTAAAATGATTCCTACTGCAGTCTGGATATACTCAGCCAAATACTAGATGCAATAGCACAATGATAATTAATATTAAAATGTAAAGGTTAAGTGCACTTCGCTTTTCCTATTTTCTTCAGACATTCTTGCAAACAGGGATGCTGTTTAGTGGCAGATGATCAAACAAACATAGGACATATACTGTATGTTTGTTTTAAATGTTACTTTTATAGTATCACTTGTTAGTAGTCCTCTAAAGTTTCAGATTTTTCTTTGAAGTCCAAGAATGTCCTTTTCCTCTGTTGTCCACTGTTGTCTACTTCTTACTTAGCTGGTCCTGTGCCACATGGCTTCATTCGGTGGTACAGCATAACCTTATTTTTTGCAACTGGCCTCTAAGTAAAACAGCATAAGTTTAATAAATCTGCTAAGGAGGGTTTTAGGAGCCTTTAAATTCTATCTACAGTAGCCTGGTATTTAATTAGCCCCTCACTTAACTTGATATCTAGTAAACTCCATTAAAAGTATTCCAGTAACCCTTCTAAAATGATGATTACATTTTTAACAAAAATGTCTTAGAAACTGAATCATTTTGAATCATTTTAATATTGTATATGATACATTTTAAACTGCTTATTTCCTTAAATCAGTGCATTTATCCGAATGTAAAAATCTACTATGAGTTTTGTCCTTTGCAAAAGATTGATTTTAACATTCTAAAATGACTTCTTACTGCATGATCTGGTTAGCCTGTGTTACAGAACCAGACTCTGATATTGCTAACTGTCCTGCCATGAAGATTTGTAAAGTTTTGTTTTAAAATATTGCTGAGTTCAGTCTCTGCAACTCCTCTCTCTCTCTCTCTCTGTCTGGGTTTTCTCACTCTTTCCTCAGAAATAGGTCTAGCTGCTCATAGCTCAGATTACTGCAGTAGTCTTTAATGATTTTACTCTCCCTGTGACAGGGAAAACAAGCCTACCAACTATGTATATAGCAGTTGAAGCAAGAGGCTATTTTTGAGACAAATTAAGTGCTTAAAACACAGGAAAAATGATTTTTTTTCATTCACAAAACTGCATCAGCATCTTCCTTAAGTCACCATTTTGTAAGTTGAGCCCTAGCTGTCAGTCACTATGTACAACTCCTGTCATGCACCATACATAACATGGTCCAAGAACCCATGCAGCTTGAGCTGCTGTCATCTCTGCCAGTGGAAGGCTGATACCATATGACAACCCTCTTCAGGTGTCAGGCATCACCTAGAGATACCGTTTGTGTATAGGAGTAATGTGACATCTACTCACAGGAGGGTTCCCCTCAACATCAAAAAAGATGTATGTATTTACACATTTACTCATCACTCTATCTTCTGAGGAAATAGGAAACACCAGGAGTCAGGTACTGCTAGATATGCTTCAGGACGGTCGGGTGGTGCAGCTGGTCAAGGACCCAAATGGCAGGATGACATACTTGATTTGGCATTCACAAACTCAGAGATGGTGGAGGTTGGCTGTAAGGAGCTGCTGGGGTCCAGTGATCACAGCACTTTGTGGGTTGAATGGATGGGAGGAACAATGGAACCCCCAAAAAGAAAGTGATCCTGGACCTCAAGCAGTAGGATTTTGGAATGATGTGGTAACTAGTCAGGGAGAGACTGGCAGGAGTAGACCAGATCAAAAGGTGGAAGGACAGTGAGGCAGGATTAAGGGGCACTCTTGGAGGTGACACAATCTTGTGCAAGGAAGGTCACCAAAAGAAAGAAACACAAAGGGCTGTTTTGGGTATCAAATGGGGCGAGGAAGGCAGAGAGGTTGAAAAGAAGGGCCTTCACCAAGTGCAAGAGGAACACGAGGGAGGAAGCTTGGTAGGAATATCAGGCTAAATTCAAACAGGCTAAGGTGGAGGTCAGGAGGGTAAAGGCAGACATGGATCTGGGTATTGCTGAGGTAGTAAAAGGTGGATAAAAATAATTTTTCGGGTACATAAGGGAAAAAGGAAAGCAAGAAAGGGGATTGTTAAGCTAGCCGGGGGTAGTGGAGGATGATGAACAGAAGGTAAGTGCACTAAGCAATTACTTCTGCCTGGTGTTCACAGTAGAGGTCCTCTCCCAGAAAGTGGTTCCAAGGCTACTACAAGGAAGGGGGTTCAGGAGATTGGTGGGGTACAAATCTCAGTTGACAAGATACAAAAGAAACTAGAATCTCTCAGCATAGACAAGGTGCCAGGCTTGGATGGCCTGCAAGTACTCATGGAATTGACCACAATATTGACTGTACCCTTAATCCCTCTATACAGTGACTCACTGCAGTTTGTAGTGATGCCAGTGGATTGGAGATATGTACTACAGCACCACAAGGGGGATGCAGGGAGGTCCTGGGCAACTATAGGCCTGTCAGTCTTATCTCCATCATAGGTACTCTGATAGCGATCATAGTGAAGGAGAGTTTGGTGGCCTTCCTAGAGGATAATGGAGTACAAGATGAAAAGCAGCATGTCATTGTCTCTGGGAGGTCTTTCCAAAACCAACCTAATGCTGTTTTTGGATTGAGTTAACAAAGTGATTGACAGAGGACAGGCAATAGGTCTGCTCTACTGCATGTTCAGCAATGCCTTTGATTTGGTACCACTCAGGAGGCTGCTGAAGAAGTTGGATGACTTAGGATGTTGAGCATGGTGTAGTTGGGTGGATAGATAACTGGCTAAAGGTGAGGCAACACAGAGTAGTGGTTAATGGGGCTAAATCCAAGGATAGCGATGTTACAAGCTTAGTGCTGGGTGGATTGGTCTTTGGACATGTCCTATTTAAAATGCTCGTAAGTGACATTGGAGAGAGAATCTTTGATGTAGTGATACTCACTGTACCTTTATGAAGAACCACAAACAATTTCATGGCTTTTAAACATACTGCTGTGAAAGTCTGTAATAATATAACACCAGAAATAAGATATTCCCAATGTGTTTCTCAATTCAAAACTCAACTCGGAAGCACTTTAATACTTGAAGCTTGGTGCAGTTGTTTATAAATGCTGTTTCAGCCTTTACTTTTTGTAGAACTTGTAAAATATTTAACTCTCCAGTTTGGTATGAATGTTTTATTGTACTGTGTATAAATGTTGCCTTTGACGTGTGAGTATGTTGAGTATATGTACCAGGGTCAAGCCTATAAAAGGGCCATGTGACCCAGTGCTTTTTACTCAGTTACCAAATTTTAAAATAAAAAAAATATAGAATCCAGGGAAAGTTGTGTCTCTTTGCTAATGACACAAAGCTATGCTGCAGGGTATATCATGAGGAAGGGGTACAGGAGCTCCAGCAGAATGTAGAGCAACTAGAGAAATGGTCGAAGGTCTGACAATTAAGGTTCAGTGCCAACAAGTGCAAAATAATGCACTTAGGCAGATGGAATCTGTGCACAGAATTATTGGATGGGAGGAGCTTAGACTGTCCATTTTAACAGAGGAAAGCAATCTGGGGGGTCATAATCAATAACTCCTATAAGCAAACAAAACATAAAGCAAGACATCAAGGATGCTGGGTTGCATAGGGAGGGCTTTGGTCAGAAAGAGAAGGCAAGTGATTCTGTGACTGTTCAGATACCTGGTAAGGCCATATCTAGGGTAATGTGTCCAGTTCTGGAGCCCTCATCTATGGAAGGAGTTTGACAGACTAGAGCTGAGTCAGTACAGTGAAGGGTCACCAAGATGATACAGGACCAGTAGGGCAGATCCTATGAGGATCAGCTGGAGGCCCTAAACATGTATTCACTAGAGGCCAGGCAAGAGAGGGGGGACATGATGGAAACACAGACGTTTCTGAGAGTTATAAACAAGGTAAGCAGTTAGGACCTATTTGTAAGAAATAGGGATGCAATCACTAGGAGGCATGACTGGAGATTTTTTTTGGGGGGAAATTCAGGAGGAATTTGAGGAGATTCTACTTCACTAAGAGGGTGGCATGTGGAACAGACTGCTGGTGGAAGTATTGAGCCCAGCTACCCATAACATGGCGAAACCCAGTTGGCACAATCCAAGGGGACTCATAGTCCACAAGCGGGGCAGCAAGGATTTGGGGTGGGCAGCAGGGTGGAGGGAGACAACCTAGCAGGACAGTAAGTCAATGGGGTGAGGTAGTATAGTGAGTGTAGACCTGATGGACCTTCGGTCTCCTTCTGCCATTAACTTCTATGTTTCCCATTCAGATGTATTTTACTCAGGCTTCCCTTTCTGTCTGTCAGAAGAAAAATAAACGTAGGTTTACTCACCTGGCAAAGGTGATTATAAGAGCACCGTTTACAGCACTCCTGTCCATTACCATTGGGTTATAGAAGTGTCCTCTGATAGGCTTATGCACAAACAGAACTTCTGAATCTAATCCTGTCTCCACTCCTTCCTATGAGGCATTTCTCAGTGTGATTCTTCCAAAGCTGTATTCCAAAACACTGTCACCAGTAAACAAAACAATCAGAATTAATTAGTAGAGACAAGTGAATATCAGATTCAGTGGACTTTATTGGACTACCTTGAGGAGTCAGGAAATTAATTTTCTTTGTACACTGAAACCCCGTGTACAAACTACTGTCCTACAGACTAGTCTCATTCTCAAACTACTAGCAGCATAAGCAAACTGTTAGGCAATGCAAAGGCATTATGTATTTGGGCCGACAAGTGTTTCTCTTCACCAGATGGGCTGCAGAGTTTTGTAAAAGGTGCTCCTATAATCACCTTTACCAGGTAAGTAAACTTCCATTACCCATCGCACTTTTTACTGTACTTTCTACCATAACTGTTGGGTGATCTAAGAAGCCGTACCAGAAACAGTAAGAGTGAGATGAGGAGAAATTATCTTGCTAACTGTTTGAAGAACCTTTTGACCAAAATTGTCTTTATCAGCATCCAAGTATCAAGTCTGTAATATTGAGTGAAGGTGTGCGCTGAAGTCCAAGTAGCAGAGGCACACATATCTACAATGGATGCTGAGTTCCTTTGTGCCTAAGTGGTGGATACCACCTTGGTGCAATGGGCTTTCAGATTAGTGGATACTTGTACTGTAGGTATGAAGCCTTGTAAACCTCAGCAATGGCTGTCTTCAGCCACCGAGCCATGGTTGACATAGAAGCAGGTAGTCTCTGTCTTTAGAAACATAGACTTTGATGGCAGATAAGGACTGCTTGGCCCACCTAGTCTGCCCATTTCTCTACTTACTGGATAAGCTACAGATCTTAGTTAACCAACAGCCTATTTCTTCCTATCCCCCAACAAAAATGCCTTATGTCTGCTCCATGCATTCTTGAATTCCCCCACTGTTTTTGACCACACAGCCTCCTCAGGAAGGCTGTTCCATGTGTCCACCACAACCTCCGTGAAAAAATACTTCCTCACATTGCCCCGAGCCATCCCCCTTCTATCTTCAAATTGTGTCCCCTTGTTCTTGCACATCTCTTTTTCTGAAAGATGCTACCCTCTTTAACTTTGTTGATTCCCTTGAGGTGCTTGAAAGTTTCTATCATGTCGCCCCTCTCCCTCCTTTCCTCTAGGGGCTACATACTAAGCTCCTTTAGTCTCTCTTCGTATGGCTTCTGTTGCAGACCCTGCAGTACTCCAGATGGGGTCTCACCAACTGTCTGTACAGAGGGATAACAACTTTTTGTTTTCTACTGGTGATGCCTCTCCCTATACATCCCAGTATTCCCCCAGCCCTCCTTACTGCCTTCTCACATTGCTTGCATACCTCCAGGTCATCTGATATGACTAGTCCTAGGTCCCTTTCCATTTTTGTTGTTGTAAATCCCCCCCCCCCCCATTGTGTACTCTTCCCCTGGGTTTTTGTTTTCCAGGTGCATTACTTGCACTTCTTTGCATTGAATCTAAGCTGCCATACTTTTCACCATTCCTCCAACCTTGCCAAGTCCCTTCTCATCCTTTCCACCCCCCCTTGTGTATCAACCCTGTTGCAGATCTTTGTATTGTCTTCAAAGAGGCATACTTTTCCTTCCATTCCCTCTGCAATGTCACTTATAAAGACATTAAAAAGGACTGTACCCAGTACTGAACCCAGCGGTACCCCACTGGTAACCCCCCTTTCTTCAGAATGGACTCCATTTACTAATACCCTCTGTGTCCTGTTGTCCAGCCAATTTTTTACCCAAGCTACCACCCTGGGACCCATTCACAGGCTGGATAATTTGTTTATTAATCTTTTGTGTGGGACTGTGTCAGATGCTTTGCTAAAGTCTAGGTAGGCCATGTTCACAGTCCCTCCCTGTTCTACTACTTTGGTCACCCAGTCAAAGAAATCTATTACATTTGTCTGGCATGATCTTCCCTCTGTGGATCCATGCTGCCTTGGGTCCAGTGCCCCAATGGCCTCTAGGTACTCAACAATTCTTTCTTACAGAAGTGATTCCATCATTCTCCCTGCCACTGAGGTCAAGCTAACAGGTCTGTAGTTTCCTGCCTCTGCTTTGCTCCCACTTTTGTGAAGGGGAATTACATCCATTCTCCTCCAGTCCTTAGGTACCACATCATCCTCCCATGATTTGTTAAAAAGGGTAATAAGTGATGCCACTAGTTCTCTCCTTAGTTCTTTTAGAATTCTGGGGTGAATCCTGTCAGGCTCCATCGCTTTGTCACCCTTCAGTTTTAAGAGTTCTTTCAGAACCCTTTCTTCTGTGAAACGACTGGTTTCGACACCCCCTATCCAGAATGCTTCTATTGACTGGATTAGGTACCTCCCCCTCCTCTTCTTTTGTGAATACTGAGCAGAAGTATTCGTTCAGTATCCCTGCTTTTTCACTGCCACTCTTTGCCCATCCACCTTCCTCTTTATTAAGCCTCACTATCCCTCCTTTGGTCTTTCTTCACTTCCTAATGTGCCTATAAAAGGTTTTATCCAAGCCGGTCCACCGGTGCAGTGGTTGGATTTCTGCTTGCGATGCCAATGATCTGGGTTTGGGAATGGACCCAGGGAGTCAGAAGGCTGGCCGGGGGAGAAGAATTGAGCATCCCTTGGACTGCTCTCCTTCTTTGAGGGGAGGAAGGTGTAGAGTGTCTGGTGCTCGATGGAACCCTGGCAGAGGCCGGGGGAACCACAGACGACCACGCCTGCATACTAGAGGTGCGGGGTGGACACTGGACATCACTGCATGTCCCGGCCCCTGGAGCAGCTCAAGAAAAATTGTTGGCCACCAAGAATGACAGCAGCCCCAGAGACTTGGCCTCTATGGCAAACTGCCTCTCCGTTGATCAATTACGGCTCTACAGCATCACCAGACCCTGAACCCCTCCCTGTGGGGGAAGCCACAGAGGCAATGTCAATAGTAACTGACACCTTGTCCTGTCATAGATGGGCCTGATACAGTTCCATGGCCCCACCCTGGGGGGTAAGCCAATAGGGGAGTTAGGCAAGTGCTTGGGAGCTGGAGCTGAATGTGCAGTGGCTAGCGGCAAAAAGCATAATTAAAAAAAAGGTTTCATCCCCCTTCTTAACCGAGTTGGCTATCTTTTCCTCAGTTTGGGCCTTTGCTATTCTTATTCTGACTGTCTTTGTTCTCGAAATAGGACAAAAAGCCTTTCTGATTTTCTGAAGGCTGCTATTCTGTTCAAATAGCTTCTGACAGTTCTGATAGCATCCAGGTTAGGGAGAGACCCTCTTTGTGGGTTGTCTGGTCCTGGATTGAAGGAAGGGAGTGAAATCTTCTGGGTCATGTGAAAAGGTGAAGATACATTAGGGAGAAAGGACAGAACTGTCCTGAGAATGAGCCTGTCATCGTGGAAGATTAAGAATAGTTTGCTGAACTGGCCTGCCAGCACAGCAGTAGTGCTACTGCTTGTGATGCCAGTGACCTGGGTTCGGTAGTGAGCCTGGGTTGCTGGAGGGCTGGCTGGGGGGGAAGGATTGAGTGCCCATAGGGCTGCTTTCCTTCCGTGTGGAGGGAGGGCTGCATTCCCAGCTGCTATACTGCCACCTGGGTGACCACAGTTGGATGTGCAGTAGGGGATGCAGAAGTTGCGGGGAGGGACAGATGTCAGCTGAGTGTCTGGAGCGAAGGCACATCTCAGCATGCTTTCATCACCTTGGCCCTCCTTGTGTGCTGGCATCTGCAGGGGTGGGATGAGAAAATGTGAATAGTCCCACGCCTGCACAGAGACAGGCCCCAGCCCCAGTGACCGGGGGGGAATCGGGGGAGAAGCTCCGCAGTGTCCATGCCACTTGAGGTAGTGGGAGGGGGAATAGGGCCCCCACCACCCCATTCAGGGTGGTAATATGAGCGCTTGAATAGACATGTGAGCATAAGTCCCCTGTCCCCCGCACAGCCTGTGTGGTTGCACTGGGGACCCTGAGGGAAGGTGCAGTTGCAGAGAAGGAAGGGGCATAAAAAGAAAGTAAAAAAAGAAAAAGAATAGTTTGCTGCAGGCCAGAGCTTGGAGTTCTCTTGTCCTATGTGCCGAGAATATGGCAATCAGGAAGACTGTCTTAAAAGTGAGGAAGTATCAAGAAATATCCTCCATGGGTTTTAAAAGGCTCCTTGGTTATGACATCCAGGACGGCATTCAACAGCAATGGTGTTAAAAGTTTTCTTTTGTTTAGGTCTAATACTGGTTGCAGCTTTGAGAAATGTAAGGCTCTATGGGTGTGCTCCTGACTGCAAACCACTGTTTGCTCCTCATATTGCCACCACTTGAACTCTCAAGGATGCAATGGCGAGGCCTTTGTCAGATCCATCCTGCAAAAATTCTAGCACTTGTGATATTGAACAGGATGTAGAATCCATCTCATGATCCTCACACCACTTAGAGAAGATCACCCAGTGTCTGCCATAGCTCTTATTTGTTGGTCCTCTGCAGGATTGTATCATAGTGTCTATTACCCTGTCAGAAAGTCCCATGGCTAACAATCTATTCTTCTGAGCAATCACACCATCAGTTTGAGTGAATGGGGTATGGAGTACAAAACTGGCCCATGAGATAACAGGTCTGGCCTGCTGGAAAGTGACATTGGATCATCAGTTCACCCACTACAGTGTGACAGGAAACCTGCCGACCGTCATTAGCGTGACAGCACAATGCCGATGGCGCTCATCATGCCTGGCAATTGTGCCGCCCAACCCAATTGTGCCCCCTGAGCTTCCCACCATGGGGGTCTTTTATATTATAATCACCTCAATGGCGGAGATTTCTCAGATAGAGAGTGCAGCACCTATGCAGTGCTGTCCCTGCAGGGTGCTCTGACAACCAGTTCACCACTGTGTCAGGCAAACTGGTTAGAAACAGATTTTGACAGCAGATAAGGACCGTTTGGCCCACCCAGTCTGCCCATTTCCCTACTTAATGGATAAGCTGCAGATCCTAGTTAACCAGCAGCCTACTTCTTCCTACCCCAACCCCCTAGAATTGCCTTATGACTGTCCCATGCATGCTTGAATTCCACCACTGTTTTTGACTCCACAACCTCCTCTGGAAGGCCGTTCCATGCATCCACAACCCTCTCTGTGAAAAAATACTTCCTTAAGTTACCTGTGAGCCGCCCTGTTGCGGCACCCTGAGTTGCGGCACCCTGATCAAGTCATCCTCATTCCATCACTCCATTGATGAGATACCACATTGTCTACCAACATTTGCATGATGGAGGCAAACTCTGTTCACCCGGGCCAGTTCGGAGCAATGAGGACTACCTTGCTCTGGACTCCTGCATTTAGCAAATCACTCCTGGTAGCAGGGATACTGGTGGGAATATGTACACATTTGTGAATCTTCATGGAATGGATGGAACATCTACTGCTGAGGGTTCTGTTTCTTTGTACCTTGAGAAGAAGTGTAGGACTTGCCTGTTTCCTTTGTGGCCATGAGTTTAAGGTCAAATGGTCTTCAGTGGTTTTGGATCATGAAGAACACTTATTTGTTGAGTTGCCATTCACCTGGATTCAGCATCTGTTGGATGAGCCAATCCGTCTGCTTGTTTAATTCCCCAGCTAATTGAATGACTGATAGGCTTGCTAAATGTCATTCTGCCCATATCAGTAGGAGGGTATCTTCCCTGGTTACTTATCTGCTGTTTGTGCCACCTTGTTTATTGACATACGCTATCATGACCCTGTTCTCAGTTCTTATTTTGATGTGGTGACCTTGTATCTTTAGCTGGAATTGTATCAAAGCTAGTCTGACTGCTCTGGTTTCTAGAACATTGATCAGTAGCCTGGTTTCTTCTGTTGACCAGCTTCCTTGCACCACTGACTTGTCCAGAACTGCACCCCATCTGTGCAAACTTGCATCTGTATCTATCATGGTGAATACTTGTTTGTCAAGGGTTTCTCCTTGTGTGACATTGTGACCCCGAGTCCACTACTATATGGATTTTGTTACTTGTGTTAGAAGCAGCAGTCTCTTCTGATAATTTTGAAATGCATGCTACCAGTTGTCTAACACAGAACCTTTGGAGGTGATCTCATGTGCAGCCTTGCCCAGTTGTGTAAATCAATGCATGACACTATTAGTCCTAGTAGTTGCATCAAGTCCCATACCGTTGAGTGTTTGCAGGCTAACACCCTGCCACAGAGGCATTTCAGATTGTTGATATGATTCTCTGAAGGAGAATAACTCCTCGTACTGTATTGAGTACTGCCCCCAGAAGTTCCAGAGTTGGTGTAGGGTTGAGATTGCTATTTGTTCTTTTTGCTATCTAGTCATGGTGATTCAGTATTTATCAGGCTCTGTATGTCATCTGCAATGCTGGTTCCTTAGACATGGCTCTTATCAGCCAGTCATCCAGATATGTAATGATGTGTAGGCCCTCCTTTCTCAGGATTGCAGCCAGGACCTCCATTACAATTGTGAAAACTCTTGGGGCAGATGCTAGACCGAAAGGTAAGCATTTGTACTGAAAGTGGCAACTGGAAATACAGAATCTTAGAAATTTCTGGTGTGCCAGATGTATTGGGATGTGGAGATATGCATCTTTGAGGTTTAGTGAATTTATTTAAGCCCCCTTCTGACAGCAGCAATTGTTGGACATAGGCTCTTCATCTGGAATTTCTTGTACTGGACAAACTGACTGATGAATTTCAGATCCAGGATGAGACAGAGGTCCCCCATGCTTTTTGGCACCTAAAAGAATATAGAGTATACTCCGAATCTCAAGAATCCCAGGATGCAATTCTAACTTGGAGTGGTCTGGGTATGTGCAACAGAGGAGGAGAAGGATATGGGAGTGATGATTACTAGCAACCTGAAGAACTCCATGCAGTGCAGAAAAGCAGCAGCAAGGGCAAATAAGATGCTGGGATGCCTAGCCAGGGGGATCAGCAGTTGGTTAGAGGAGGTGATACTGCCCTTGTACATGTCACTGGTGAGGCCACATCTAGAGTATGGAGTATAGTATTGGTGCCCATACCATAAAAGGGACATTGAACTGCTGTAGATGGTCCAGAGGAGGGCAACAGTGATGATCATGAGTCAACAGGATAAAGCATATGAAGAGATGTTGGGGCCCTGAACATATATTCCCTGGAGGTGAAGAAAGAGAGAGAGAGAGAGAGAGAGAGATTAGGGACCTGACTATGTCCTTCAAGTACTTGAAAGGAATAAATAAGATGGTTAAGGATGGTCTTTTTAAGCTAAGTGGCAAATGATACATGAGGGGGCATGGTCTTAAGCTGGAAGGCAAGAAGTTTAGGAGGAAGGTTAGGAAGCATTTCTTCCCAGAGAGGGTGGTGTCCAATTGGAATGTGCTGCTGGAAGAGATGGTTTCATTGAAGATGGAGGGCAGCTTCAAAAGAAGCTGAGATAGACTCAAGGGGAAAGTAAAGGTCATGGTAGGGGCAGATGGAAAGGATGGGAGGAGTGAGAAGGGGAGCAGGGTCAGTAGTTTAAGCTGTGGACCCTGCAATGTGAACAGATTAGCTAGAACAAATGGCCTTATTCTGCTGGCTTCTGCAGATGTTCATATTGCTGCTCTTGTTTTGGTACTGGTACAATGGCATTGTCCTGTAACAGTTTGTTTAGTAAGGTCCTGACTTGTGGTAGGGAAGATCTGCATGTGCATATTCTGGACTCTACAAATCTGTTGTTCATGGTTATAAATTGGGGAGAGAAAGTGCTGTATTTTAATTGTTCTTATTTGTGCATCAAATCCATCTAATGCACAGGTAAAAACAATTACTAAAATCAGAACCGCACTACAAAAAAAATCACTGTGCCATTGGAACATTAAGTTTTTTAAATGATACCATTTTTACTGCTGCAGTGGGCATCACATTGAAGCTGTCTTGCGAGCACATTAGAGAAAGGAGCTTACCAGATACCGACCGGACTTTTAAAGAGGGACTACAGTCAACATTTCTGGCATCAATAAATTCAGAATTGGCATTGTCATAGCCCTAATCAACCTCATGCTAAAAATAAGATCTCTAAGTTACTTTGTTTAAAAGTTACAAGTCATTTTACAACCCTAAGTTCACTGCCTGTACAAAAAAGCCAGTTTCAGTGACGAGCTGCTGATGATGTCATCTCCTGAACTCACAATCTAGTTCTCTCTGTCAGCAAGTTTATTAGACCTGTTTCTCCAAAGTTTTAAAGATCATGTGCAATGGTTTTCACAAGTAAAACAGGCAGCACCATTCAATAAACATTGCTTTAAAAACTATGTGTGTTGCAGGTTTTGTAACCAAGATGACAATATTTTGGGGTGCCTTTTTGTTGTGGTCCTTTTTTGCTGGGTTGCTGGATGCTGGGTCATAGCACACTGCTGTGAGGTTTGCAGACTGAATAACTTTTTGATGTGGTGAAAGGCCGAGATCATTCACAACTATCATTCAATTCAGGTGGTTCCTCAGGATGGCACTTTAAAACAATTATTCCATCTCCTTGTCAATATGGGTGGGAGAGGTAATGCTGTTTTTAAACCTTACTAGGAGTTCCTAATTTAGCCAGCCCAATGTTTTCTCCCTGCCAGGCTGTTACTTGACCTACATTCAGGCTCATCTATGCTGTACTCTAAATTAAAATTATAATTTTACCAGGGCTAACACTTCCACCTCTAGAAGGAATTAACTCATATAAGGCCCCTATTAAAACGTATGGTAAAGAAGACAATCAGCAGTGAAGTTACCAGCATTACAATACTAGCAGCAATACAACTCCTTAACAGGCACAATAGAGTAGCACTCCAAATGGTATCAGCAGCCTGGAGGCATGCTGACATAGCATCCAGCAGCTCTGGAGAAATGGACCACACCAAAAAGGAATTAAAAGTACACATTTTTCAACTTTGTTACAAAACCTGAAACACACATAGGGCAGGATTCACAAAGGACTTGCTCTCAGTGCATCTCGGATGCCCCAGCACAAATGAAATGTGCCAAGCACTAACTGTGGTATTCATAGATGATGCACAGGGGAATGCCACCTGGTGTATCCCCACTGTGAATACCACAGTTGTGCCCAGCCCTTGGATACTCCAGCACAACCCCCTGCTCGGGCTGGGAATACAATGGGTCAGTGCATCGCACAATGAGCTGCCATCCAAAGTTGCCATTCAGTGCCAGCAACATGCAAATGGGGCTATTAGACATGCATGATGCAATGGGGCCATTTACATGTCATTATGGCCCCATTTGCATGCACCGTGTAAGGATGCACCCAGCTGACTGCGCTGGGCATTCTGCTAGGGCTGAGGTCCACACTCAGAGCCCCATCCAGTTCAGAAGTACCCCTGCCCTCCCTGGGTGACTGCATCCTGCACACACCTGGATACATTCCTGGCAGTCCAGTGTGCCCCCTTCCCCACCTGCATCTCTGTACTAATGCCACTCCCTGTGGCAATACAGTGATAAAAACAGAGCACCCCCCTGCCCGCACCTCCGTTACAATGCTGCTCCCTGTGATGATAAAGTGAAATGAACAGAACCCTCCCTCCCAACCCCGAGAAGAACGCACCTTTGACAACAGCCTAAAGGACTCCCCCCATAGCTCAGCAGACCAACCACCCATTCAGGCACCCCTTACACACCCCACTCCCCCTGTTCTTGCATATTCCCACTGTTGGCGGGCAGCTCAACCCACCCTCATACCACCATGTCTTCCTGCCAACAGAGCTGTCTGTGAATGACAGCTACAGTACATCCTACATCCCATTGTGGATCCTGTCAACCAATGGACTTGCAGTGTATACTGTACACTGTCATTCTCAACTTGTGAATTTCAGTGTACAGTACACACTGCAAGCCCATTGGTCAACAGAATCCACCAATAGAGTTGCAGGATGTACAGTACTCGATTCGCAGACAGCTCTGTCGGCTGGCAGCTGTGGTGGTATGAGGGGTGAGGATGAGCTGCCTGCTGATGGTGGAATATGCAGGAGGAATGGGGTGGCTGGTGAGGTGCCTGAGTGGGTTGGGGGTAGGTGGTCTGCTGAGCTATGGGGGTTCTGACTGCCTGCACCAGTGCGTTCGGCTCGGGGTGGTGAGGGGGATTCTGTTCATATCACTTTATCACCACAGGGAGCAACACTGTAATGGAGGTGCAGGCAGGGAGGGTCTGTTTTTATCACTGTATCGCCACAGGGAGCAGCATTGTAATGGAGGTGCGGGGGGGTTCTGTGTTTGCCACTGTATCACCACAGGGAGCAGCATTATTCCGGAGATGCAGGTGGAGAGGGGGTGCACACTGGACTGCCAGGGTGGGCAGACTACCATGCTGCTGTCTACAGTACAGCAGCCTCCCTGTGGGTGGCAGACAACATAAGTCTACTTGTTGTAAACTTATCTCTGGAAGGCTCATCACCAGACTTGCCCCAGATTTGCACCTCCTGGTTGGGCTGTGAATAGGGCTGCACACCATATACATGGGCATTCCCCCTTCACAGCCCCTCCAGATGTGCCTCATATTATGGGTGGTATGCAGCACATGTGTGATGTACTGGTGCATCAGAAATGCACAGGTGCATCTCAGATGCACTGGCGCATCATCTTTGTGAATCCTGCCCCTAGTTGCGTCTCCTGTATGGGCTGTGAATGGGGCTGCGCATCATATGCATTGGCATTCCCCCTTCACAGCCCCTCCAGATGCACCACATATCATTATGGGTGGTATGCAGCATGTATGTGATGCACTGGTGCATCGGAAATGCACCAGTGCATCTCAGGTGTGCTGGGCACATCCCCTTTGTGAATCCTTCCCCTAGTTTTTATAGTAATGTTTTTTGAATGATGCTGCCTGTTTTACATTTGAAAACTATTGCACAAGGTCTTTAAAACTTTGGAGAAACAGGTGCTATAAGCTTGTTGACAAGGAAGACTAGACTGTAAGTTCAGGAGATGACATTATCAGCAGTGCGTTACTGAAACAGTTTTTTTTGAACAGGTGGTGAAATCAGATTAACAAGATAGTTCATAACTTTAAAATGATGTAATGCAGAAATCTAGTTTTTGGTATGAGATTTACTGGGGGTATGCTTATTCTATTTTTGTAATGTAGCACTTTGGGCCAGAGTCCCTCCTTAAATAATGGAAGTGAATGACAATCACTCTGTGTTCACTGCACTATTTTAAAGGCCGGTTGGTAGAACACGGCACTGCCCATTGTGTCCAAGATAGCCCCAGAGTTTTCCGTGCACGTGTGATGACTCATGCATGCACACTGAACTCCAACAGCCATCTTGGACATGGTGAACTGTGCTGCTTTGCCACTAGAGTTCAGTGCGCATGCGCAAGTCATCGCACATGCTCAGAAATCTCCGGTGGCCATCTTGAACATGGCAGATAGTGCCGTGTTTCTCCATCAGCTTGGCTACAGCTGTACCAGCTCTGGCCAGAGTTTGTTTAACTGTTACCAAGGAAATCGTCATTTAAAGTCCTTAAATAGAAAACCTTTCCTGTAACCATAGTTGCCAACTTTTAATCGTAGATGTAAACCCTACACAATTCTCACATTTAAAATTAAATAGAGCATGTGTTTTCTTGCATTCCTATTTTGTTGTATGCCTCCTACATTCGTTTCAGCTCCTGCTGTGCCCATCACGCTGTTGCTGCCACAGTTTAACCAGAAAACGATGTTGCCTCCATTTTTTGTTGTTGGTTGAATTTAAACTGAGTTTGCTCCTTTCGTAGTAAGCTGATGGGGCTGAGAGGAAGTATAGCCGCTAGCTCCAGTACCGCTGCTTGCTGTGTGTGCTGTGTGTGTGTGTGTGTGTGTGTGTGTGTGTGTGTGTGTGTGTGGCAGGGAGTGCAGAAGAACAGCCAGTGGCTCCTGTATACCCACTCACTCCAACAAGCTAAAACTAAAAGAGATCACCCAAAATACTGACAGGGACTGTGGGCTAGGGGTAGATCTGCTCGCTCAATCCCTCACACTCTAGTAACTACGGCCCCAAGAAAGGATACCTGTCATAAACAAATAACACAGATGTCAAGGCAGAAGGACAAATTTACAATACAAATAGTAAATTATTTCATTTTTTCATATCTAAACAGTTTTTTCAAACGTAAAAATAATTTTTAAAAAAGGGAACCTATTTTATAAGTGCAGTAAGACGCTCTGGATTGTGCATTGAGTGTGGCTGAGCCATAGAACAGTCGGCCACCTGAAGTGGTGTGTGCCAAATCCATAAATGGTTTCAAGCATCATTGAGACAGAGTTACGGGCTTAGTATTTACTCACCGGCACCCTCCTACCACCCCGCCATCTTGACACTTTTCATGGCATCACCCAACTGATAGTGTAAGTTCCACCCACCATCTGTCAGAGGCATTTTCTTACCAATGAGTAGGTTCCATGGTCTGGCATTCTCTCAAAAAGTCCTCTCTTGCTGTCTTGAGAGGCTTGTTACATAATCGGCCCTCCATCCTCTGGAGGGGGTTAACTAGGGTTCTTAACCATTTTTGTTGTGAACATAACAAGTGAT
Organism: Neoceratodus forsteri; assembly: GCA_016271365.2. NCBI lineage: Eukaryota > Metazoa > Chordata > Ceratodontiformes > Ceratodontidae > Neoceratodus > Neoceratodus forsteri. The sequence goes on from CM057455.1 coordinate 862,631,892, forward strand.
ATGCTCACAAGCATCAGACAAACCTTAACTTCATGTAATGAATTCATTATCCACTCGAAGGTCTCCAGTCAAGCAGCAGAGGTTTATTTACTCGTAAGTCACTCGTGGAAGGCGTTTACTTGTTGATACCACAAGCAGCTCCCTCCGCAAAGTGGCTGCATTACTTCAGGGCATGGTCCAAAAAAAACAACAAAATCAGTGCACGGGCTAAAAGCAAACATTTATTAATAAGACACAAAACACACAATAGCCAACTAATGGGACTGTCACATTAATAGGCTGTTACGTGTTTTGTGGCTTATTAATAATTGCTTGCCTTTAGTCCCTAGTACTGCTTTCTTCTTTTTATTGGACTATGTCTTTATTTATTTATTTATTCAATTTTGGTAACTGGGTAGGCCCACTGGGCCCCGAGCGTCCCTTTTTCAGGGGCGACCCGGAATTAGTTACATAAAGTAAGATCTTCTTGCCTATACAGTACATGTGTGAGCAGACACCATTTGGTTACATTCAAGGCATTTCACAACAGAGTATTAGACAGGGTAAGTTTATTCATTAGGTTACATTTAATACAATTCACAACAGAATATCAGGCAGTTCCCTTAAGGAAGACCTTTGTTCAGTCACACTGGAACTGGATCTTCAGCCTAGGGTGGGTTAGTGCAGAACATGAGCAGAGGGTAGCTCGTTTCTGCTTGGTAATGGTGAAGGATTCTGTGAGTTGTTTTAGGGATACGGGAAGACTAAGTTTTAAGTCTGTGTGTAGCTAGTAGCCTTGCTGTATTGCAATCAGGTGCAGGAGCAAGTACTCTTGTCTAGCAAGTGCATGCGTAGTCCCTTGAGAAAGGTACTCAAGGAGGCAACGCTCTGAAGGTAATCAGAGAGCTTGTTCCATAGTACAGGAGCTGTGCGGGCAAAGGACGTACTACCAGCCTTGGTCCTTACCCTGGGTTCTTCCAGGAGGTGTCTTCCAGAGGTGTGGAGCTGTCTAACTGTATGTTTTGGGGCCAGTAGGCCAGATAGGCTTGTTGGGGGCTGGTCATTAGTGAGGGTTACCAACCCCTGTTGCAGCAAGCATGGGACACCATTTTTAACTGCTGTGCTTCCAGGTATGATGTGGTGTGTTGGCATAACATCAGGTCTTTCAAATCTCATTCTTCCTTGTTTACATTCAGAAAGGCATGGGTCTAGATTTTCACCAGGGCAAAACTGCTGAAAGACCCAGGTGCGCCAAAGATATGGAACAAAGGGCTTGTGACAATCTAATGGAATTTTCTATTCCATGCAGCAATTGATGCAATTTAGACCATCTGTTTGTGGTCTAGCTTGCATCACTCCTGGGGACAGTTTTTATGGAGCTTATCCCCAAGATTTGGTACAAGCTGCCGTATATCGTACAGGCACAGGTCAGGAAGCATAGCAGACCTGGAGAAGTTACAGTATAAAATTCACGAGTAGCATTTTATTCTTATCAATAACAATAAAATATAAAACTAAAAAAGTACAGGGTAGCTCTTCATGCAGGAAGCAAAAACAAAGAAGTCCTATATCTGAGAGTATCTCTAGAAAACATTGCTCTCATTATATAACATATTTTTTTCTGGCAGTTCAAATTTCTGCATCCTGTTTTTTGTAAGTTTTTTCTCCTGTCTTTCAAAAAATGTATCAAACGTCAGTTTCTGAGCCGGCCCAGTGGTGCTGAGGGCTGAGACACTGGATGCCTTACCTCATGCCACTTCGGCGACCTGTGTTCAGGAATGAGCACGGACTGCTGGGTGTCGGCAGGGAAGGAGAAGGATCGAGCTTCCAATGGACTGCTCTCCTTCTCCAGGAAGGGGGGGGTCACCAGTGGTCAGTGTCTGACTGGCTCCTAGCAGAGGCTAGAGGACAATGCACCAATGCTGCAGAAAAGGGGAGAAGATGGGGCAGATGCTTGGAGGAGTGCATGCGGACTTGTACACACTCTTTCCGTGGGTGTCATTACACACCTCACCTTCACAAGGGAGAAAACGAAGGAAAAATTGTTGCCACGGTGAATGACGGAGGGTGCCTCACAGGCTCCACTCCCGGCTAGCCACGGCACTGGCCACACTGGATTGGGTCTCCGGTGGGGTTTGTGGAACTCCACCAGCCCCACTTGAGGGGGTAAGCCCTGGGAGTATGGGTCAGTGCCAGATGCTGGATGCCGGGGGATGGGGCTGTGGGCTCCCTCCTGAGGTAGGGCCATGGCACAGGAGCATAAATCATCTAAAAAAATAGCTTTGTCAGTTTCCTTTCTTATGCCAGCCTGATGAGCACATCCTGTCCCAACAGGTGCAACAAAATAACACATTCTGTCTCAGAGCTGGTCTCCTGTCAACAAGTGTATAAACAAGCTTGTGGGAGTCAAAATGCGTCTGAGGGTCAACCCCCCATTTGTTTCAGAGTGTCATTTCTTCTAATAAACCTAAATAGCTTTTTGCAGTCATTTAAAAAAAATACTGTAATTATATACATTTGCAAACCAAGGGATCCCAATTTCACATTAACAGATATATATATATATATATATATATATATATATATATATATATATATAATGTAGTCATGCCCTATAGTTTGGGTTGAGTAAGCAGTTTAATGTTAAACCCCAAATTTTGCACCTTAATAACTTTGCAACTGTTCAATGGATTTGCACAAAATTTGGTATTCTCTGTCCGGTGGGGTATATCTCCTGACTTGCCAATTTTTGTTTTGATAAGATGTGCATTTTCTGTGCAGTGCATAGTGAAAAAAGTGTGTTTTTTTGCTTTTTTTCTCCCATTTTTCTTGAATTTTCCTCATCGCCCAGCACCCACACAATTTGGGATTTTAGCCTGAAATTTTCAGGATAGAAAGAGCTTGCCCAAAGGAACAAGCCAGCATTGATTTGGTGAAACAATATTAAACTGAGCCAAAGTTATTCAATTTTGAAAATTTGGGTTCTGAGCATGCTCACTTTGGTCTTTTCGATAGATGTACAGCTGTGAACAAGGATTTCAGCTCACGAATGGGGATTTTGACAGCTCACGAATGGGGAATTCATTAAATCCCCATTCGTAATAAAAATATCCCCGTTCATGAGCCACCATCTTGTTTGTACTTTTTGCCCAAAACAAACTCTTGTATCTTGCCCCGCAGATGTATTTGTTGTGAACAACTGCATGGGTTTTGTTCAGGGCAATGCCATCTACAAACCCATGTCTTTGGTTTCCCTCACTGTATTAAAAATAAGGCAATTTGTTGGCTATGGGAAATCCCCGTTCATCACTTGCTTCTGATCCCCGTTTGTGAGATGTCAAAATCCCCATTCATCAGCTGATCTCCATTCATGAGCTGTCAAAATCCCTGTTCGTGAGATAAGGACCAGATGGCCCTATCTCACGAATGGGGACTGGCTGACAAGTGAGATTTTGACACCTCACAAACAGGGATTCAGCTGACGAACAGAGATTTTGATATTTCACGAATGGGGATTATACAAACAAAGTACCCATTCGTGAGGTGTCAAAATCCTCATTCATCAGCTGATCCCCATTCATGAGCTGTCAAAATCCCTGTTCATGAGAAAAGGACCAGATGGCCCTATCTCACGAATGGGGACTGGCTGACAAATGGGATTTTGACACCTCACAAACAGGGATTCAGCTGATGAACAGAGATTTTGATACTTCATGAATGGGGATTATACAAACAAAGTACCTGTTCTTGAGGTGTCAAAATCCCCATTCGTCAGCTGATCCCCGTTCATGAGGTGTCAAAATCCCCTTTCGTGACATGAAAATCAGATGGTCCGATATGACCATCTGGTCATGAGATAAGACCAGATGATTAGACAGGGCCATCAGGTCCTCATCCCACCTCACAAATGGGGATCAGCTAATGAACGGGGAGCCACAGTGGTGGATTTCCCCTAGCAAAAAATGGCCCCAGCACTTATTCTTTAAATGCCGATATTGGGGTGCCCAATCCCCGTGTCGGCATGTAACGCCCCTCTCACTAATATGACACCCTGGGAGCCCACCCCAGTGTGTCAAATATAAATGTATTTTTTTATTTAATTTTAATGCTTCCAACACTGGGATGCCCTCCCAGTGTTGGAGATGACCCAAAGCCGGTAGTCTACAATTGCAGACACGGGTTGCCCAATCCCTGTGTCAGCATATATCCACCCCCCACACTAATATGGCACACTGGGAACCCACTCCAGTGTGCTCAAATATGTATTAATATTTTAAAATGCCTGTTAATAAAGAAAACCATCCCCTGCCGTCTTTAATTTTTTTAAGCCTGCAAAAAAGAAAATGGTCCCTCGTCATCTCCCCAGTCCTCCCTCCCTCCCCCATCTCCACCCTCCCACTGAGCACCCACCTCCCTGTACCCCCCCCTTATCCATACTTACCTCCAGAGGTTGGGAGCAGTGATCTTCTCTGGACCGGGACATGTCTGCACTCTTCAAAGCTGAACCGCAAACTGAAGAATCAAAGGTAAGCACCGTATAATGGCAGTCAATGGGGGGTTTAACTTAGGTTGATATCTCAGCCATTTTTAGGAATTTTGGCCCCGAATGTTCAACTTGGGGTTCTTGGGACCCCACTTCATGAACACTGGCACTGGCATTTCATTACTTGATCCCGAAAGGTGATTGCTTTGTCACTGTGTGGCATCACCTTTTGGGACTGATTAACAAATGACAGTGCCACTGTTCATAAGGTGTGGTCCAAAAAAGCCCATGTTGCAAATCTGGTGAAAAAATTCCAAAAAATGACTGCGTTATGAGTGTGCGTTGTGCAGTTTCTATGCACACTCGTAACTTCGCTAATTTTTAATATGTTCACTCCAGATTTTCAAGATTGCCATTTTTTCACATCTCCTTATGAATAGTATAGCTGTCATTTTTCACATCCTGCCTGAAATGTGTTTTTATATCTGTGTTGCAGAATGGCGCGGTCACTGTGCAAAATCAACTTTCAGGATGGATTAACAAAATCACAGTGCCACTGTTCATGAGGGAAGGCTCCAAAAAGCCCATGTTGAAAATTAGGTGAAACAATTTCAACAAATGACCGCATTATGAACATGTGTTGCGCAGTTTCTATGCATGCTCGTAACGTAATGCTTCATGTTTTCACTCCAGATTATCCATTACCATTTTTTTACACCACCTCATGAATAGTACAGCTGTCATTTTTTTAATCCTGCCAAAAATGTTTTTCTGCACTTGTGGTGTGAAACAGCATTACAAATACTACAGCAGTTTATGGATGTTCAAAAATTAACCAACTAGAAAATGAAGAACATAACACTGCTTCAACCCCTTATTGTTTATATTCTCCCTCTAAACCTCAACTATTACCAGATGAAATCCCTTGTTCTATCATTGCACCTTCCAAATTTAAATGGAAGGCAGACCAAAATCTTAATACTCCCGCTCCAGTTGTGTTGCATAATTCCTATCAACCACTTGAGCTCTCTCCAACTGACGATTTCAGCTTCAGTCAGAAACAGGATTCAATCAATATCCAGGTTAAAAACACTCCTAAACAGGTCTTTGTACTAGGAGATTCTATGATTAAATTCATCGATCGAGCCATCTGTAACCCTAATAAAGAAAATAGGACCTGTTCAAGTTATAGGGGGGCCAGGGTTTCTGATATAACATTTATGTCTAAAAAAGCCTTATCGACAGCAGGCAATAATCCACTGGTCATAGTCCATGCGGGGACTAACGACATTACTAGGGCTCCACTGCAACAACTTAAACAAGACATTGTTTCACTCTGTAATATTCTAAATGAAAGGGGATGTAGCATTGGTATTTCTGAGATCCTCCCTGTACCTCGAGCCTCATATTACATCCTCTATAAAATCAAAACATTCAATGAATGGCTTAGTAAATGGTGCCTTAGGCAGGGTATTCCTGCCTCACACGTGGGAGGAATTTAATGAATATCCATCCCTCTTCTGCTGGGATGGTTTGCATAAACAGAAGGAAGCTCTCTCCTTGGTCGTCAGTTTCTGTCATTTATCAATCAACATTTAAACTAACAAAAAAGGGGGAGAATATGATAATAATGCCATCTCTAAATACATCATCATTACAGAAATTGAATGTTCTTTCATTCAATGCAAGATCGCCTAACAAAAGCAAAATGGCAGAACTGGAGTTAAAGATACATGAATTTAACATAGGACTTATTGCCATTACTGAAACATGGGGAAATTCAGAGAAACAGTGGTCAATGAACATCCCAGGGTTTAAACTTTATTATAAAAACAGAACGGATAATCATATAGGTGGAGGGGTGTGTCTTTATGTTATAAATAGCATACCATCTTTTGAGCCCTCTTTTTTGACTCAGACTGAAAGCATCTGGGTTTATCTACAACCCAATGGTCACCCCCAGATCTCAGTTGGCACATGTTATCGCCCCCCCCTCTTCAGACATAGCATATCTTAAACAACTAACCTCGGAAATCACCCAAATAGCAGAAAAAGGGTCAGTGATAGTCCTGGGTGATTTCAACCTCCCTACTATAAATTGGGATATATTATCAGGTACCAATCAATACGATTTACAGTTAATTTCAACAGTCACTGACCTTGGCCTTACTCAACTAGTTAGAGAACCCACACGTGGGTCCAACATATTGGACTTAGTGATAACCAATATGGAGTCCTCCTTGTCTAACCTACAAGTTTTGGATCCATTAAGCAATAGTGATCATTTGACAATTCAATTTTCTATCTCCTTGACTCATAATACCCCTATAAGTAAATATACAATAAAACAATATGAGAAGGCAGATTTCATAAAATTGAATGAACAGTTGGCAACAATACCATGGGACTCATTACTCTCACCACTTAATATTAATGATGCATGGAATACATTTAAGGACATTGTATATGATCTAGAAAAACAATATGTCGCAGTAAGAAGGAAATACAACAATAAAGGTAAAATTTCTGCTTGGTATAATAACAAAATAAAAAGATTAAGTAATTATAAACGTAAATTATTCATTCGTTTAAAAAGTGTCAATCCGAATCATTAGAGGGAAAGTTATTAGAATATAGGAAAGCAGTTAGAGACCTTAAAACGTTAATTACTATATCTAAACGGAATTTAGAATTTAGAATAGCTCACACTAAGGACTCACACAAGAGTCTACACTCATATTTAAATAATAAAAAGGGAGAAACGAAAAAAATAGGCCCATTAATTGTAGGCAATATCACTATTCTTTCTGATAAGGTTACTGCAACCGAATTCAATAAATTTTTCTGTTCAGTTTTCAAACAAGATACTGAACCTATAATATATGCGAAATCTGGTAATTTACCCAGTTATACTATTACTATATCTGATACCCTCAAGCTTTTGGACACACTAAAATCTACAACAAGTCCAGGCCCTGATAACATAACCCCCAAATTTCTTATGGGAACATACAACTATATTGCTACTCCACTCTCCATCATCTTCAATAAATCTCTTAGTGAGTCCAATGTACCCCTAGACTGGAAAACTGCCACTGTCACACCAATCTTTAAAAAAGGGTCACATCACAAAGCCGATAATTATATACCCATTAGCCTTACCTCTATTCCATGTAAGCTATTATAAAAACATATTAAAAATTTGATCGAAGAGGAGATGTTGGTACTGAATTTAAATGACACTACGCAACATGGGTTTAAAGCTGGGCATTTCTGTACCACTAATCTGCTAGCTTTTTATAACTCAATCAGCATGAACCTTGATTCAAACATTCCAGTAGACGTTATATTGCTTGATTATAGTAAGGTTTTTGACAAGGTTTCACATTCCATATTAATAAATAAACTTACATCACTAGGTTTTTCTAACTGCATTGTGTCCTGGGTCAATAATTGGCTCTATAAAAGAACACAGACCGTTAGGGTTAATGGGGAACATTCTGACGAGGGATTGGTGTTGAGTGGTGTCCCTCAGGGCTCAGTGTTGGGTCCCATACTGTTTGGGATATTTATTAGCAACCTTACTATTTTATCAAATAATACACTATCAAAGTTTGCAGACGACACCAAACTGGGTGGTCCTGTGGACAGTGACTCAAATAGGAATACCTTCATAAATGATCTTAAGAGAATTGAACTATGGGCAGCAACTAACAGAATGTCATTCAACGTATCTAAATGTTCAGTGTTACATATGGGTAAAAATAACATTAAGCAAACATATTATATTAATAATATAACAGTTAGGGAATCCTCTATTGAGAAAGATCTGGGTATTCTTGTAAACAACAAACTATCTTTTTCCAGCCATTGTAATAAAGTTGCTAATCAAACTAATGCCCTTTTTCGCAGAATAAATAACACATTCACTCTCAAAACTGAGGAGTGTATTATGGCTTTGTACAGGACCCATATTAGACCTCATTTGGACTATGGTTCACCTCTCTGGAGTCCTTATCTGGCTATGGATATCAATAGAGTTGAGGGGGTTCAGAGAAGGGCAACAAAAATAATACCACATCTTTCTTCACTGGATTATGCTACTAGGCTTCAAAGAACAGGACTTTATTCTCTTGAGTTTAGAAGATTAAGGGGTGACTTACTCCAGTTATTTAAGATTATACATTCATCTACATTAATGAGTTTATGTGGACTATCTTTTTCATCTAGAAAGATTGTAGCCAGAATACATAATAAACAAATAGTGATTAATAGAACCAGAACAAACAAAAGACAACAGTTCTTTACTGTTAGAGCCCCGAGAGTTCGGAATGCTTTACAGCAGGACATTGTTGATTGTCAAAATATAAACACTTTTAAAATTAAACTTGACAAATGGCTTCTGGAAAGAACATAATCAATCAATGATCCACATGTGTGGAGGACATCCTCGATGGGTTTTGGCCTTCTTTTGTCCACTCTACCAAGTACCAAGTACCAAGTACAGTTGCTCAGAATTACATTTCAACAGGGATTTGAAAGTTTTCTGTACTGGGTACATGCGGTGAGGTGACAAGAAGGTTATGTTGAACATTTGGGGTGAAAATTATTTAACGTGCCACAGTCATGACTATTTGCTGCAATTTCACTATGTCTGCTGGTAACTTAATGTGTGGAAGCGCAGGGGCCAGAGACCCCTGTGTTTCCACAGCTACACACATATGTGCATTTGTGGAGGGATAGGATCGCAGGGTCTGAAGGACCCTGTGCTCCCTCTGTGACACATGGATACTTTTGTACTATCTCGATGGAGGGATGGCAGCACAGGGTCCAAAGAACCCTGCACTCCCACTGTGACATATGAATACTTTTGTACTGTCTTGATGGAGGGAGGGGATTGCAGGGTCCAAAGCATCCTGTACTCCCACCATGACAAATGGATACTGCTGTACTATCTGGATGGAGGGATGGGAGTGCAGGGTATGAAGGACCCTGCACTCCCACCATGACAGATGAATACTGTTGTACTGTCTGGATGGATGGATGGATGGATGGATGGATGGCTGGATGGATGGATGGATGGGAGCACAGGGATGGGAGTGCAGGGTACGAAAGACCCTGCACTCCCACCATGACATACGGATACTGTTGTACTATCTGGATGGAGGGATGTGGACCCTGCGCTCTCACAGAAAAATAAAGATACTATTATACTATCTCAAAAAGTGAGGAAATAAATTGGTGAGGGTGCTGGGGCCATTTTTTGCTAGGGGAAAGCCACCACTGTGGATCCCAGTTCTTTAGCTGATCCCCATTTGTGAGGTGGGATGAGGATCTGATGGCCCTATCTGACCATCTGATCTTCATGTCACAAATGGGGAGTTTGACACCTCATGGAGGCAGTATAGTTCAGTGGTCTAAGGCTCTGAGCTGCAAATCTGGTGACATCCAGCAGACCAGACCTGGGTTTGAATCCCACAGCTTCCACTTGCATACTGTGTGACCCTGAGCAAGTCACTTAACTTCCTTGTGCTCCCAGGTCGCTCCTGTAAAAATGATTTCAGCTTAGTGTGCTATTCCTGGTTAAACAACTTAAAAAAAATTGCAAAAAACTTCATTAATGCATCATATAGGGTTGAAGCAACAAAAGTATGGAAAGGAGGCATTAGGGTTGAGCTCCTAACCCCCCCACCTCCCATCCTCCACACACTGTCTTGATGTATTTTATTGTCATAAGTTTTGTCAGTTTGCATTTTATGACATGGGACGTTCTGTAAATGAGACTAGTTTCTCATGGAACTCATCCTGCAAATTGCAAACTTTTACATATAAATAAATAAAGGACTCAAACTGTGCAAGGCATGCCTTTGAATCATTTGTATTTTTTATTAAATGTAGCATGACTGAGGATTGCTGTACTATATCCCCATGGCATGTGCACTTCAGAACATGCAAAAAAACTTCTCTGAACCCCCGGCCACACAAATATTTTACTTGAAGTCAGGACAATCATAAACCACTGATGGCTATGTTGTAACTTCAGCTAGGAGGACACTGTCAAATCAGACAGTTGATAAGGAATGCATGTACCATCCATTCTGCCCATGTTTCCCTTCTCACAGTATCACCACAGACCCTAATCAGTCTCTGACTTCTTCTCCCTCCCCCTTCCTTTCCACTAAGACACACTTATGCCTATTTCATGCATTCTTGAACTCCAGCACTGCTTTCACCTCTACCAAATCCAGTCGATAACTGTTCCATGAATCAACCATTCTTTTTGTGAAGAAGTGCTTCCTCACATCTCTTCTGAATCTACCCCCTCCAACTTCATAGCATGTCCTTTTGTTCTTGATTTCCTTTTTTTTTTAAATAATTCCTTCTTCTAACTTATTTATCCCTGTGAGATATTTAAAAGTCTCTATCATATCCCCTCCATCCTCTCTTCCAAGGTATACATATTGAGGTCCTTTAGTATCTCATCATAGGACCTTTGGTGCAGACCCTGCACCATTTTAGTTGCCCCCCTTTTGACAGCCACTACTCTTGTCTATGTCCTTCCAAAAATGCAGTCTCCAGAACTGCACACAGTACTCAAGGTGGGGTCTTACTAGTGATCTATACAGAGGCAACACCACTTCCCTCTTTTTGCTGGTGATACCCCTCCCTATGCACCCAGCATCCATCTAGTCCTCACAACTGCCTTGTCACACTACCTGGTCACCTTTAGGTCATTTGATGTGATTACTCCCAGGTCTCATTCCTTCTTGGTAGTAGTCAATACCACTCCACCCATTTTGTACTCTGCCCCAGATTTCTGTGTCCTAAGTGCATTATTTGCTATGATGCCACTACAGCAACACCCACACAGTGAACTCACCACAGCGAAACCCCCACCGTGTCTAAATCGGCAGTGATGGGGGTTTTGCATTGAGACACTTTAGTGAGACAGGGAGTAAATATCTAACTCCACTGTATGTGCGATGTGGAGTTAGATATCTATAGTGGGGGGGTGGGGGCACAGACCTCCACATGGGGGAGCAGGGGGTGCAGCCCCCCACATTGTGCATCGCAATGTTGCAGCCCGATTGCAACGTTGCTGGTCAGTTCAGGGTCAGGGGTGTCGACAGGCTCCCAGCACTGTAGCAAATGTCATGGTCGGGGTTGTTGCACCAGTATCATGGATCCCATTATTTTACACTTTACTGCGTTAAAACCCAGCTGCTAGCCAACCTGGTGGTGCTGAGGATAGAGGAGCTGGGTGCCACATCTTGGGAGGGGAGAGAGAGGATTGAGCATCCAATGGACTTCTCTCCTCTCTCGGGGAGGGATCCAGGGGTAGCCCGGTGAAGCAGTGGCCCCCGGTGGAGACTGGTGGCACTGCTATGCACTCGGGCTCGCACAGTAAGGGACAACATCAGGCAGCTGCCTCCGGGTGTAGGTGGAAGCACCTAGATCACAGGCTGGGTGGCATTGCACGTCTTAAGTAGAGGGGGCAACCAGAACATAGGAAAAATCTGGTGCCGAGGATCAGATGTTGGCACCTATCCCCCATGCCCCACACCAGGCTTCCTCGACTGGCCTTCGATTTCCCCGGCCGCTCCTCATCCGATGCTGGAGTCTGCCTTACTAAGAGCGCTCAAGTAGGGGGTGGTGGCCCACGCCGGATAGGGTTAGCCGGAGGTGCTGGCATTGGTGAGGAGGGAGAGAGGAGGCACAGTTCATGGATCCTCAGGTGGGCAGGACAAGGATAGGATGCCTGAGAGAGGACCTCGGGGCCATGACCAGAGGGAAAAAGAGTTGGGGGAAAAAAAAACAGCTGCCAAGCCTTGATCACTCCTCAAGTTTTCTCAGGTCTCTGCTAATTCTTTCCAACATCCCTGAGTGTATACCTCGTTGCAGATTTTGGTGCCAGCCGCAAATGTCTTTCATAAAGACAGTAAAGAGGACCAGTCCCAGCACTGATCCCTGAGGCACCCCACTGTTCATCCTCCCTTCCTTGGAGTGACCTCTATTTACCACCACCCTCTGTCACCTATCCCCTAGACAATTTCTTACCCAGTTTACCGCCTTTGGACCACTCCTAGGCTACCCAGTTTGCATACTAGTCTCCTATGTGAACAGTGGCAAAGGCCTTTCTGAAATCTAGGTAGGCCATGTCCACTGCTCCATCCTGATCTAACTCCTCTGTCACCCAGTCAAAGAATTCAATCAGATTCCTCTGACATGACCTCCACCCAATGAATCCATGCTGCCTCGGGTCTTGTAACCAGTTGGATTCAAGATATTCCACATTCCCTTCCTTCAGAGTGTTTCTATTAACTTTTCCACCACTAATCGCAGGTTGACTGGCCTATGATTCCCAATCTCCTCCCTACTACCACTTTTGTGAAGTAGAACTACATCTGCCCTCCTCAAAACCTCAGGAACCATTCCTGTTTCCAGCGAGCTGTTACATAGGACTGTTAGAGGTGCAGCCAGTATTTCCCTGATCTTCCTCAAAACCCCTGCATCCCAGCCCTTTGGTGCAGCAGTAGTGCTACCACTCACTGCACCAGCGACCTGGGTTCAGTTGTGGACTCGGATGGTTGGGGGATGGGATGGGGGGATGAGGTGAAGGATGGAGTGTCCCAGGGACCACTTTCCTCCGGGATTGGAGGGCAGCCATCTCCGCTGCAATGCCACCACCTGGGTGACCACAGGTGGAGGTGCAGCTTGGGGGTGCTGTGGGAGAGGAGGATGCCGGCCATATTCTGGGGGGCTGCACACTCCTGCATACTCATTCCCCTTGATTCTCCCAGTAAGCTGGCTTCCTCAGAGAGATGGGATAAAATGAAGTAAAAAGCCTCACAGCCAAACCTGACAATGGCCTCAGTGCTGAAAGTGAGCAGGAATGCATAGGAACTCAGTTCCTGTACCTTTTTTGCAGTAGGAACAGAGTTCCTGTACTTCTTCCCACTGATACTAGAACTGAAATTCTTAAACCAGCAAAATAATGACAGTTTCTGGTCCTATGACCTGAAATCAGGGATTCCATCACAAAATTTGACTTCTACAACATTGATATTTTCCTAGAAATACTTCAGTATCCCTACCTGAATCCCATAGTATCTATACAGTTATCCGTCAGATTGGGGAACTTCATTCTCTGTTTCATATTTTCCAGTACCTGAGTTCCTGTACTTCTTTTCTACCACTTGCACCACTTGCCTCCGGCACACAGCCCAACTGAAACCAGACGATCCCGAGAGGCACCTGATGAAGACCTCAAGCAGGTGGGGGGAGTGGAATGGGGAGCCACTTCCTTCCTCCCCGCCAAGTGGGTAAACCTAGGCAGCATGGAGGTAGCCCACGGGAATAGGTCTGGGAGTTGCCATAGCTTCAGATGCCTTGAAAGACCAGACAGAGAGGAACAGCTGTGGTGACTCAGGGGACATAAACAGACAATATAAATAAATAAAGAAATATAGAAAGAAAGAAAGAAATAGATAAATAAACACCCATACATCAATGGATGCACTCCATTACCATATCCACTTTAAGATTAGCGAGTCCCTTCAGGATTTACTCCGAAGAAAAAGAACTAGTGCCAACCCCCGTAGTGAACAATGAGCAGAAGCAGTTGTTCAGGATATTTGTATATTCCTGGTCCCCCTCTGCACAGTACCCCCTTTCCTTTTTAACCTTACAATTCCTGCCTTGGTCTTCCACTTTTCACTTACATACCTAAATAAATGTTTTGTCCCCTTTTGTTACCACCTGGGCTATTCTCTCTTCATTTTGTGTATTAATGCTCCTTACTGCTTTCCCTGCTTCCCTCTATTTCCCTGATACACCTTCCATCCTCCTCCCTCTGTGTCTCCCTATACCTTCTGAATGCAACCCTTTTAGCCTTTACTATGTCTGCTGTCTCTTTCAAGAATCACAGCAGTCTTTTTTCCTCTTACTTTTGTTCACTTGCTTGTCACAGAGGTTTGTCACCCTTTTAGCTTCACCAACTGTTTCTCCACTGTTCCGAGGTCATCCCCACTGCCAGATGACCTGAAGCATTTACCCAACTTTATAAAATCTACTCTCCTGATGTCCAGGACCCTTGCCCTTATGTGGTTCAATTCTGCAGCCATCCTTATACTGAACCACACTGTACGGTGAGCACTGGTCTTCAGGTGGCCTCCAATTTTGATATCTGCAACACTGTCCCTGTTAGTGAGTACTAGATCCAGTATTGCCCAATCATGAGTGGGTTCGCTGACTAGTTGCCCCAGTGATGCACCCTGCAGGAAATCCAGGATGTCCCTTCTTCTAGGTGAAGACACAACTGTGAGGCTCCAGTCTATATCCGGTAGACTGAAGTCCCCCATCAGTAGCACCTCCCCGTTTTCTGCCATTTTGCCAATGACTTGCTCTGTACCTTATGTAACTCCTTCCCCTGTGCTAGAGGTCTGTAGATCACACCAGTGTGAATAGTGGCTCTGTCCTCTGTCTCCAGGGTGACCACAGCACCTCTGCCCCCACCCCAGGGCACCATATCCCCTCCTTTGCTTCTCACCCTGTCTTTTCTGAACAGTACAGCCTGGCATGGCCATGTCCCTGTCATTGTTTTCAGTGCACCATGACTCGGTAATCGTCACAATAACAAGGTGGGACTCTGCCCTGATGGCCTCTAGTTCTGGAATCTTATTTCCTAGACTTGTAGCATTTGCATACATGGCCTTCCACATTTTGTTACCACTCTGCTAATTACCCACCTTTTTCCCTTTTTGCCCTCCCTGGCATCCTCTGAGGTAACGGTGGCAGACCTGGTGGTCCCTGGGTGGGGAAGAAGGACCCTCGAATCCTAACCAACTTGGCCTGGAGTCTACCAACCTCCTCCCTCAACATAGAGAGGTGCATGCAAATGGGGCAGCACTGCAGTCTCCAAAAGGTCTCTCTGAAAACTGCTGCCCCACAACCACTGAATTGTACCACTCCCAGCATTCCTAATTCTTACTATCCCTTTGTTACTTGGGCGAACTTATGTACCCTTAGCCTTGATAGGGCATTTCTAGTTCTTCCTTTATGTTGTTTGTTACACTACTTTTTTGTACACCTACCTTACGTAGGGTGTTGCTTCTATTACTGGTTTTGGCCTACCCCTTTGCTTTTTTTTTACCCATCACTTTTGTTCCTTTTACCTCTGATAGGGTGATTTCAGTGTTATTGCTTTCAAAGTTTGTTATTCCCCTTTGTACCCCTGCCCTGGATAGGCTGTTGCTCCTTTTCCCAGTTTAGGCCTACATTTTACCTTCCATCCTTCCCAGCAGTGAATGTAACAACAGGAGTGAACAGGTCTTTTACCTTAATGGACTGGCAGAGCCCCCCCCCCACTTCGTTGCTTCCTTCTGCTGATACATACCAATGCCTAAGACAGCAATCTTACACCTGTTCCATACCTTTCAAATGCAATGGGTGCGTCACAAAGTTACCCTTAGTGCATTCCCAATACTTCAAATATATAACTTAACACACAAAATGCAGGCTCCCCCCCATTTATTTGTCTGTGCACAATCCCTAACTTCATGCCACCACGTAACAGAATTTGCACCACACAAACTGATACTTTAAAAATAGGAAGACACACACTAAGTCCAGAGTCAAGGTGCAAACCTCAGTTTGCATGGTGTAAAGTCATTTTACATGGTGCTAAAGCACTGAATTTCTGGCCTAATATCCTTAATAATTGTAACAGGTTTGAATAAGGCCCTGCCCAATTTGTTATGCAGAAAGAGTTTAAACACAAGGATCTGTTCTTTCCACTCCTCTTCTGTCTCTTGTCTCTCTGGTTGTGAAACCAAATTTTCTTGTGAGACCTAAAAACTGATCATTCTGATGATTTTACAATTCTCTGCCTCTTGCTATCACTCTTCCTTCCTTTGTTATTTCTTTCCCTTTGCATATCTGCAGGTATAAAAATACTGTATATGTGAATCTTTACAGTATGTGGAAATGCCACTGATACTGGGATCCCTTTGTTTAAAACTGTATATAGTTATACTTTTTAAATTATTGCAAAGCTATTTGGAACTCAAGGGGTTAACATGAGATGCAGTTTTTAGGCATTTTGCAGAGCTGTGAACAAGAGATCAATTCTGGTCACTATGCTCTTTTTGCTGCATCAAAACTTACAAGAACATTCTATCAGAAACAAGCTCTCTTAACGAGTTCCCAGAGTTTCCTTATAAAAAGAGTAGCAATGCTTTTGTTGGAGAGACAAATAGAGTGAGAGACTGGGAGACTGAGATTTGAAATTGAGAAGAAACACTCAGATGAAGGACTGTTTTCTCTGTTTGTTCTGCTTTTGTAAATAGTTATACTGAACAACATTATTTTTTATTTTATTGTTATTAGAAAAAATAAAATGCTATTTGCGAATTTTGAAACTGCTCCTGGTTTTCCTATGCTTCCTGACCTATGCCTTGACAACAATAATAAACACAAAGGGTAGCTGAATACTGAAAATATTTCAGTTACCGTACAATATGTTTTATTTTTCAAAGTTTCGTAGAGGTGTCAGTTGTTCTGTAAGGGCTGACTTCACAACGCAATTTGTATTCACTAAGGGGTGCCTATGCAGGTTGAAGATGTGCAGAGGTCTCATTCTACACATGGGAATACCTCACTGCATCCTCAGCCCTGACTGTTTACTCCCCCACAACAGATTATAAGCTGTACACATGGCTACACAGGCGGGTGGGATGGGGGTGGGTCAGGTGTTGGGGCAGACATGTGCTGCATCCACAGACCAGTCTCTGCTGTGTGGAGTACCAGAAGAGGGGACAGTTGCTACCTCTGCCTAGTTACAACTTTAGTGACTACATGCCCCACTCTGCATGGACTCATCATCTGCCCCAGGGCATGATTTCCCCCTCTATACCGATGCCCAACCCTAGGAGACTCCACAGTGGGCTAGGGAAGTACTCACACAGCGTTGCACAACACAATCACTGTACACGATATACCAGTGGAGAAGTGGTATCCTTGGAGAACCATTGTATCCTGTTAACCTCTACACCCTGTGCAGGCAAGGATCCTCCTGTAGACTTGCATGGCCATCTAACCGGAGGCCTGTGATCAGGAACAGCTCCACTCCTGCCACCCCCTGCTCCTACACGTGACTGTACATCAGTGGAGTGCAGCTGATTGGTGGGATTGTTGACTGTCCTATATTCCAGGTTGTAATGTTCTTGGACAGAGTCTTTGGTGTGGCTGCACCATCATTTTGGAATTCACCATCAGTTAATGCCCCCTTGGCAGAGGCCTTTAAAAAAGCTTTAAAGTGCCAACTCTTTGAACTAACTTACAGTAACTTTTTGTAAATATTTTAGTGACATATAGCTCCTGTACTGTTTATCATTCTCCTTATTTATTTGTATGATATATTTTAAGACTATCTGTAAGGCACTCTGATCCTCTGGGATAGGGCACCAACAAATAAAATTGCCTTACCTTGATGTATATTTTCCAAGTCAGTACATTTTTGTTCTTTATGCCTCTTATCTTATGTTAGGCCATTATCTGAAGAGCACATTAAGTGAGATCATTTTGAGTTGATGCTGATTGTCTGTGGCTGCAGTGTACAGTTTTGAGTGATATGAAAATCTTGTATTACAAGAGACAGGGAGTGCAACATATATGAAGTTACAGACACCCCTTGTATTTCTACAACTCATGTCAAATGTATCAATGGTTTTGCTCAGTTCATGGTAGTCAACATACATTTAAAATCAACTAAATCTTAAATAACATGACAACAGGAAGGGTGGGTCAGCATATTGGTAGATGTATAAGGAAGGTGGGTGGAAGACCACACATCATTGTGCACCTGGGAACAAATGATCTGGAAGGGAGAAGGATATAGGAGGTTCAGGACAGCTTCAGGGAAGCGGGAAATCTATGCAGTGAGGGGGGAGGGACAGTAGCATTCTCAGAGTGCCGCGAATGAGTACAGAGAGGAAGCGCAGAATCATGGATTCAACAAGTGGCTGGGGGGATGGTGTGAACCCATGGGGTATGGATTGGTGGGTGAGTGGAATAACACTTGGGAGAACACAGATCTATATGCAGGGGATAGGCTACACCTCAGTAAGGAAGGTTCACAGGTGCTAAAGCGGAGACTGGGGGAAGTTATCAGAGAAAGATATAATTTAAACTAGCTGAGGGAGCAATGGAGATGGATTGAGCCAGTAGAGGTGGTCCAGAGACCTCCCCCCACAGCTAGGTTACGGCCAAATTTGACTAGAATTGGGAGTGGAGGGGCGGTAGGGAGGTAGCAGGGAGAGGCTGAGGGTGGAATGTGGTATCACTAAATGCTAGGAACCCAGGGAACAAGATGGCTGAACTGCAGGCATTGCAGGCAGAAGGGGAGGTAGACATAGCTGCCATTAATGAGACGTGGGCGTCCCAAAAACATGACTGGGACTTAGCCATCCCAGGATATAGACTATTCGGGAGGGACAGAGAAAAAGGGAAGGGGGTATAGCCATGTACATAAGTGAAGGGATCGGATGTATTAAGGAGGAGTGGGAGGAGGACAGACCAGAAGTCATTTGGCTGCAACTCCACACCCTGAAGAGGGCCAAGGTCTGATTGGGGGTTGTTTATGGGCCCCCTACCCAGAAAGAGGACACAGATAGGGAACTAGGGGAGCAGATAAGGAGGCTCAGTGGCAACGGGAGCATGGTGGTGGTGGGGGACTTTAATCTACCAGGAGTGGATTGAAGCATCCCAGCTACCACATGCAACAGGGAGCAGATCCTCCTGGAAGCATTCTAGGACAATTTCCTGACCCAAAGGGTAACAGAGCCAACATGAGAGGACAACATTCTTGACCTGGTGCTAGAGGATGGGGAACATGTTAAGGATGTTCGGGTGGAGGAACCGCTGACAAGTAGTGGTCACTGTACAGTGTGGTTCTCAATTGAGCTGGGTAGAGAAACAGCGTCTAGAAAAAAAAGGTTCTGGACTTCAGAAGGGCAGACTTTAGCAGGATGGGTTACATACTGAGAAGGCATATAGCTAGCATCCACCCAGACATGGACACAGAGCAGAAGTGGGCCATCATCGAGCTAGGACTGACTGAATCCACTAAAGCTTGTGTCAAGAGCCAGAGTAAGAAATCCAGAGCCAAACAAAACAAGCTGGATGAATAGAGAGGTAGTGGAGAATGTGAGTGATAAGAGAAATGCATTCCGAACCTACAAGAGAACCAATAGGGCAAAAGACAGGGAGGTTTATGTGAGGAAATCCAGAGAAGTGAGCAGAACAGTAAGGACTGCAAAGGCAGCTAAGGAACGAAGATTAGCACAGGGGATAAAGGAAGGGGAAAAAGATTTCTTCAGATATATCAGAGAAAAGAGGAAGAGCAAGGATCAAATCATTAGGATTAGGAAAGACAGCGGGTGGGTTGATAAGGGGTTTGAGAAGGCAGAAGTACTCAATGAGTACTTCTGTTCATTTCACAAAGTTGAGAGATGGTCCCATACCAGAAGGGAAAAGAGGGTTGGGGGGTGAGGCAACCATGGATGGGGAAATCACAGAGGAAAGGGTGCTGGAGGGACTTAGATCCCTGAATGTAGACAAGGCACCTAGGCCAGATGGAGTTCATCCCAGGGTGCTGAGGGAGCTGGCAGACATCCTGGTAGGGCCATTGGCAGACCTATTCAACACCTCTTTAAATATGGGATCTGTACCCAGGGACTGGAGGGAGGCACATGTTGTACCTTGCCACAAGAATGGACCCAAGGATGAGCCAAGAAACTACAGGCTGGTGAGCCTTACTGCAATCTTGTGTAAACAGATGAAGGCTATCCTCAAGGAAAGGTTGGTGCAGTTCCTTGAGGATAATGATCTATTGGATGACAGGCAGCATGGGTTTGTCTCTGGCATCCTGCCAGACAAGCTTGGTTGACTTTTTTGACTGGGTTATGAGGGCACTGGACAGGGGCTGTGCGGTGGATGTACTCTACCTGTATTTCAGTAAGGCCTTCAATTCAGTGCTGCACAGTAGGTTGACCTGCAAGTTGAAGTGTCTGGCAGTGGGAAGGAAATTGGTCAGATGGGTTGAAAACTGGCTGTGGGAGAGGCAGTAGAAGGTAATGGCTGGGGGTGAAGCATCAGAACTCAGGGCAGTGACCAGTGGTGTCCCACAGGGCTCGGTACTGGGACCGGTCCTGTTTAACATTTTCATCACTGACATAGCAGTAGAGATCAAGAATAAAATCAGTAAAAGTAATCACACGACACTGGGGTAAGCAGGCCCCTCCTGTGCTTTCGGCTGGTTTCAGATTATAGGAGAGATCAATATTTTGAAGAGTCTTAATTCTAGAGCATCTACTGTTAAAAGTTCCTTTGAAGTATGATGGCGAAAATGGGTTTTATATGCCTCATCTCTGGACCCTCACTTTATCCCATGACACTATTGGTATATAGATATAGCTATTTACTCTTACATGCTATGACGGAGGTCTCAATCTCTTTACATGTAAATTATTATATAAATGCATTTTGTTCTTACATGTCTTCAGCACAAACTGGATTGTTTTATCAATGTAGCCCACAGTACAATGTGCCTAACCTGTTACTCAGCTAGTCGGTATTATGACACGTACAATGTCTCACATTATATGTATTATAGTTACTCAAAAAAACTGCAATAAAAATTACAGTTTAAAAATAAAAGAATAAAATTAGTCTCTTCATAGATGACACCAAGATCTGTGCTGAGGTGGATGGGAGTGAGGGGGACAAGGTACTCCAGAAGTATTTGACAAAACTAGAGAAATGGTCACACTCCTGACAGCTTGGGTTCAATGCCAAGAAGTACAAAGTGATGCACCTAGGAGCCAGGAATCCAGGTTACAGCTACTGGTTGGAGGGTGTCCCGTTATCAATGTTCGAAGAAGAGAAAGATTTGGGGGAGCTTGTGACTAGGGAAATGAACCACTCAGCACTGTGCAGGAAGGCAGTGGCAAAGGCAAACAGGATGTTAGGGTGCATAGTAAGGGGAATTACATCTAGGAGTAGTGAAGTCATGATGCCCTAGTACAGATCCCTAGTAAGGCCACACTTGGAGTACTGCATGCAGTTCTGGTGCCCCTACTTAAAGAGGGTCATCAAAATACTGGAGGCTGTGCAGAGAAGAGCAACAAAGATGATCATTGGGATGGGGGATAGACCATATGAGGAAAGACTGAGGAAGCTCAATTTGTATACCCTGGAGGATAGAAGAAAGAGGTGGGATATGATTGAGACCTTCAAGTACCTGAAAGGGATAAACAGGGTAAGCACCAGGTGTGCACTCACTCTCAAGACCAGAAGGGAAACCAGAGGGCACTCTCTGAAACTGGAGAGGGGCAGATTCAGGAGGGAAATGAGAATACACTATTTCACTGAAGGGTGGTGGCAAGGTGGAATGCACTGCCAGAGGAAATCATATCATTGCAGGCAGTGGAGAACTTCAAGAGGGTGGGACAGATTCAAAGGAAGAGTACAAACTGGGGGAGGCAGAGGGAGGGAAGGGAATTGTGGGGGGCGCTGCAGTCTAATGAACTGATGTGCTGTACAATAGAACAGACTAGACAGACCATGGCGCATGTATCTGCTGGCAATTTTGCATGTTCGCATGTCTGTATAAACTTTAATAAATAAAAAATAATCAATTATATTCATGAAAATTATATTCATGCTTTCTTTTTACTTAATTGTGATCCTTAATGCTACATGCTTTAACAAATTAGTCAGGCATCCAATTTTTTATATGCTCAATATCTTGAACTGTTTTAAGTGTCAGGATGAGTGCTAAGAAAACACAGGTACATCATTTCTGTGGGTTTCATTTTCCAATTAATGACCCAGTACAGTTATAAATTATAGATACTATGACACCTCAGTTGTACTAATATTTAAAAATGTGGGGAATGTTTGTGGATCTGCATACATAAAACATTATAATTCTCATGCCATCTACATAAAAATGTTTTTGTAAACATAGCCAGCAAAAATTCCTTTAAGGGGATTTGCATATATTACCTATGATGTCTCGCTTTATGGGGATATGTGCAGTGTTGCGTTTTTGTTAGATGCAAAATATGCAGTACATAATGCAATAGAAAGAAATATGTGCTTCCCATGAAATTTTTGGATAAATCACTTTGTGTAGCAGCTGCTGCAGAGCTGATAAGCAAAGGGCAAACATAACATAGGGTAATCTAGGTTAAGAAAAGAAAGCCAGAAAGCAATAAAAAAAAAAATATATTGAAAGACACAGACTTTCACATAGAAGAAAAACTACACAAGACCAACGTGCACGTATGACTAACATCTAGGAAGTTGTCAGTTCCTAATACACCGTATTAGGAGTGCTTCTTCCAGTACCTTGGCATAATCATATTCAGATTCTTAGCTGGGCATAACATAATGGAAATATGTAAATCAACTGCAATAATATGTTCATACCTATACAGTACATCTGTTGTGCCAGTAAACGTCTTTAAATACGTTTTCATGTGGATCAGAACACTGCAAATCTGAAACATCATAGGAAGTTCCTAAATCGTGTAAAATTAAGAGAAAAATGTTAAATCTCAACAAACAGTATTATTGAAATATTACAGTAGATGTTTATAGTTTCCTTTCCCTTAAACCTGGGTAATATGATATCTTCTACTGTTCAAACTACAGAACTGCACAGAATAAGAACTCATTTATGAAAGCATATGACATACCAGGATCGTTCAGAAAGGAATAATTCGGACTGATTGAAAATATTGTAATAGTTTATAATATGTTTTATTTGTGCCTTCCATTGCCTCTCTAGCCGCCACTCTGAGCCACATAGTGTCCCTTCTGCCTGCCAGTCTCACCCTCCACTGCCACCTCCTACCACCTGGCTCCCAGATTATTCTGTGTCTCAGAGGGTCTGGCTTATCCCTCCTGAGGGGGTGGAGGAGGGGAGTAGCATTCCTGGGGGGGTCCTCTGAGATAACAGCGGCTGAGGAGCAGGAGTGGTGCACTTGGAAAACTGTGATGTTGGGGGACTCAGCAGTCATCATCTGGTAAGCCGAGTTGGACACTTTTCTGGTTTTCTGGACCCTGCCCTGCATCCGGCTGCACACGCTATGGCAATGCCCTGGAGGCAAAGCCAGCCAGCATGTAGTCACCAGCACCGGCAAGGCTCCACACACCCCACCAGGTGTCACTCTCTGAGTGGTGCTGTGCAGCACCCTCCCCCAGGAAGAGAGCATCCACATGGACACTCTATCACCCACCCTGCTGTCCTCCACTCCTGCCATCCCCAGCTCAGGGCTTGAACCCAGGTTGCAAGCATGCCAAGCGACTGCACTACCACTCCACACCACAGAACTGGCTTACTGTATAATATTTTTAATTTCTATTGCTACCTACTAGGAACTCTTAAACTGTTTTGTTATCAGAGTTGAAGACTTCTGTTCTCATATCCGAATATGCAGACTGTACCTAATTCCATTTTAGATTAACTCAGCAGTGTACCCTGAATTAACTTGCATGACAGGAACAGTTTACATATATTTAATGTGTTATTTGTCACCAAAGTTACATCTCAAGTCAAGTTCTTTCATGAGCCTTGCCTATCTGTGTTTTCTCTTCCACAGCCTGATCCTCGTGGCCCAAGACCAGATGATAGGAGAGAGGGTCCGCCAGGCCCTCAAGGACCTCCAGGGCCCCCTGGAACTCCTGGACCCCCAGGAGATGATGGAAAACCTGGCATGGATGTATGTAACTCCAGGGTGACAAAAGATTGTTTTGGTTAAGTATTTCAATAGGACTAATTTGATATTGGAGAAGAGGCAGCCTCTGTTCTTCTTGAAACTTCCTAGAACAGAAAAGGATTCAAATGCTATTGCATGTCTTCCTGAAATTAAATAGTTTCTTTTTTCAACATGCAAAGAAATGATGAATTATCTGTAAATCGATACCTTTTAAATGGAAGTTTCTCCTTTACCAGCAGCAGAGCACAGAAAATGATTTATTTATAATTTTCATAATTTTATTTTTACCATGCTGATTGCGGTATTTATACACATTAGTTCCTAACTATTGTATGTATAATATATGGGGAAGGGGGGTGTTGAGAAATGAGAAAAGTAACCTTTGACCACCATCATGCCAACCTTTTACAGTGCATTTGAACACTAATGTTGGAGGCTCTGTGGCATCAAGAGGTAGGGCATTTGTTCAGCATGCTGCCAACCTTGATTAATGTCCCAAGCTTGGGACAGCAGAAGTAGCAGTCAGCAGAGAGGGCAAAGGAGTGTCAGTTTTGGTGTTTTACTGATCCTAGAGTTACTCCTGGTGGTAGAATTGCTGTGGTGCCCTTGCCAATGTGACTGACAAAATGTCATTGTGCACCTCCACCCCAGGACATCATGGAACATAGGAATGTGGATGGAAGGAAAGTAGAGAAAATTTGAGAAATGCCCCATCACAGCACATTAGGTAATGACCCCTTGGCTTCTCCTATGCCACCCAACTCCTCAGGACATCAGCTTTACCTCCAAGGACTTCCACAACATCAGCCCATCCATGTGCTTCTTCTTGGTGGTAGCAGGGGAGGCCCTGCAGCAGGAATGAGTTGCAAATGAAGGAGAAATGGATCTCCTTTGGAGCATTCAGGTTGCAGTTAGCACTGATAGGTGAGTCTGGCAGTAGGGGGCAATTAGGAACACAAGGACATTAGGAGACTATGGGGCCCACATGGGAGCAAAAAGGCATGAAACAAAAGACTGCTGCATTGTCCTAATGTCTTTTCAACACAATCTAGATTTATGGATTGATTAGTAAAATTCACAGTTTCATTGTCGTGATACTTTTTCATGTTTCAGGGGATCCCTGGCTTTCCTGGTGCTGTTGGTCTTCCAGTAAGTATCATTTTGAAGTAATACATTGTGCACTATAATGCATTCTAGGCCTGCACAGTTATTTATTTGTCTGTCTGTCTGTCTGTCCGTCTGTCTGTCTAGCTACTTATTTATTTCATGCACTCATTCATTAATTTAAAATGGTTGGCCAGAAAAGTCCCACTGAGCTATAATAGTTTGTTTCCAGGTGAATCCTGTGGAGAGAGAACTGAGGGATTAGAAGGATATGACAAGTGAATACAGCACAAAAACGATAACAAAAATGAAATAATTGTGCAAGACAAAGTGTGTGCAATCAAAGGAGTTACAGACAAATGTGATCAAAACAGCACCACATAGCCCAACCCCCAGATCCCACCAAAACAATATGTAAGCAATAGTAGAGAAAAACAAATGTGCAACACATCTCATGTGCAGTCAAGGGGCCACAGACAAATATGTGCAAGACAGCAGAGGATCAAGTCCCAGATTATGCCCAGTGTGGTAAGGGTATGTATGTCAGGATGCCGACCAAACAAACCAAACACTCAGCCAATAATATGGACATTACAGCCAAACACTCAGCCAATAATATGGACATTACAGCCAAACACTCAGCCAATAATATGGACATTACAGCCAAACACTCAGCCAATAATATGGGCATTACAGACAAACACTCAGCCAATAATATGGACATTACAGACAAATGGCCATGAGCAGGGGGACACTAGCTTTGTTACAGGGGTGACCAGCATAGGGAACATTATTAGCATTAATGCAGGGGATGTTGGTGTGTGTGTGTGTGTGTGTGTGTGTGTGTGTGCATCAAAGTTGTAACCCCACTACACCACTATATACAGTTATGTGAAAATCATACTTTAGTTGTCAAAACAATGATAGCCAAAGTCTAAACTTAGTCTTTCTTCTAATAGTACTACTCTAAAATATGGCCTCTGGCTGCCTACATTACTTACTGCAAGTCTACAGGGGAGACTGTAAAAACATTCTATAGTTTTAATGTTTCTGTTGACTTTAATGAGGCCATTTTTTATCAGATGTTTAAAACACTGAAACAAGAAATTAAAGAGCTCCGCATGTGCTGTACTACATGATTGGTTAATCTTACATAGAACTCCAATTTTTGCTTCTGATAATTCAGTATTAAAACTTTCAGGGCTTTTTGGTGCATGGTAACATAGCCAATGTTTGAAAATTGCATAAGTGAAAATAAACATGTATCCTCTAAACTGTGACAGTGAAGACATATAGATTAATGCATGGAGTGGTGTGTGCAACAGGGGTTTTGTACACACTCACAGGCCCAGATATTCAGACTGCACCAGGCTGTGGCGCAAGCCTGGGCACAGCGCAACTTGGCTGCGCAGGGGCGTTGACAGGGTGATATTCAGTGGAGCTGCGCCATGACACAGCATCACTGAATATCACACCCTGACCACCCGCAGTGCGCATGGCGCAGTGGCACTGCGCCAGCACAAGTGGCCAGAGTGGAGCAGGGGGATGCACTAGCGCAAGTTCCATTGCACTATGCGCAACAACTGCGATAGTCAAAAATGCACATGCAAATGG
The DNA here is from genome assembly GCA_016271365.2 of Neoceratodus forsteri. Classification (NCBI taxonomy): domain Eukaryota; kingdom Metazoa; phylum Chordata; order Ceratodontiformes; family Ceratodontidae; genus Neoceratodus; species Neoceratodus forsteri. The sequence goes on from CM057455.1 coordinate 862,658,856, forward strand.
GGCCATAATGTATGCAAGGTGCAAATGGGGCCATTAGCATGTCATTATGGCCCCATTTGCATGCAGGTGCGCCGATGCCCGGCGACTTGCACCTAGCGCCCTGCCAGGCTGCAGCCGTCGGGGACCGACGCCCTCTGCACATCGTGGAAAAGTGCCCCACTGCCCAATCGTGGGCTTATGTAGAATAGCATACATGTCCAATATCCCTGGTGGTCCAGTGGACCGCTTCACGCCCGATCACGGGCTTAAGTATAAAACTGATTCGTCCAATATCCCTGTTGGTCCAGTGGACCGCTCGCAGCCTGATTGCAGGCATATGTTGTAAAATAAAATAAACGTCCTATATCCCTGGTGGTCCAGTGGACTGCTTGCAGCCCAATCGTGGGCATATGTTTGAATAAATAGCATCCTATATCCCTGGTGGTCCAGTGGACCGCTCACAGCCCGATCACGGGCATATGTTGTAAAATAAAATAAATGTCCTATATCCCTGGTGGTCCAGTGGACCACTCGCAGCCCGATCATGGGCATATGTATTAAAAAGGAGAGTTCCAATATCCCTGGTGGTCCAGTGGTACCCACCTCTCCACCCACCCACTGAGCCTCACCGCCCCCTTCCCCCCTGGGTCAGCGGCGGGCGGCAGCACCCCACCCACCTGCCGCCCACCGACTGATACCATATGATAGGGCTGTACGCCCATTGGTCCACAGCGTGAGCCAATGGGCATGCAGCCCATACCATACTACACATTCCAGATATGTGAATGGATCCATTTACATATCTGGAATGTGTAGTACGTATGGGCTGCACACTCATTGGCTCACACTGGGACCAATGGCACAGCTCTCACCGTACGTGTCATCGGCAGGCGGGTGGCAGGGCGGTAAGGTTGCCAACGCCGCTGACCGGGGGTGGAGCGGTGGTGGGGCTCAGTGGGCGGTGGGAGGGTGGTACCACTGGACCACCAGGGATATTGGACCTCTCCTTTAATACATATGCCCGCGATCGGGCTCGCGGAGCTGTTCACTGACCACCAGGGATAAAGGACGTTATTTATTTAAACATATGCCTGCGATTGACATGCAAGTGGTCCACTGGACCACCAGGGATAAAGGACATTATTGATTCAACATATGCCCGCAATCGGGCATGGGGGGGCGCCGCCACGGAGGTGCAGCCGGAGCTCGGGTGGCCACCCACAGGTGGCAGCTGCCGTGTTGCACCCTGCAATATGGCAGCTCACCTGTGGGTGGCCAGCTGTTGTTCCTTTTTTTTTTTGGCTCACCTGTGTGCAGCGCAAGTAGGGATTGTGCATGAATGGGCTCAGCACAGCCCAGGCTGAATATCGGGATGTGCGGAGTATGCATGGGCATGCCCCCCCCCCACCTGCGCCACATACATTACTGATGCGCTCTGGCACATCGGGATTTGTGCCAGGCTCAATCCCCGTTTGAATATCACACCGGGACGCATCAGTGGGTTGCACATGGTGCAACACTGTTGTGCCATGTGCAACTCTTCTGAATATCTGGGCCACAGTGTTTATAATGCTACATAAACCCAAAGAGAGAAGCCTGTGGGGTTTATACAAGCATCACACACCAGCCATGTGTATACAGTTCTCATTACATACACTACCCCATGTTTTATTTTATTTAATTTCTGTTTGCTGTTTCTTACCCAAGGAGTTAAGGATATTTGTTTTAAATTTAGGTTTCATTAGTCAGAGTTCGGTGTCTGAAAATCTGGTCTAAATGACTGAAGAAACATAAAAACAGAGAAGTTGATGGCAGAAGGAGACCGCTAGGTGCATCTAGTCTGCCCATTTGTTTTAGACCTGTTTTGACACTGTAGTTGCCCTTTGTAGTCATCGCTCCCTTGTTTTTATCCCATGCATTCTTGAATCCCCCCACAGTGTTGACCCCCACAACCTCTTAGGGCAGGCTGTTCCAGGCGTCCACCACTCTTTCTGTGAAGAAAAACATGCTGGTGTTGGTAGAGAACCTCTCTCCTTGCAGCCTGAGGTCATGTCCCCTGGTCCTGGAGCCCTTCTTGAAGTGAAAAAGTTCCTGTGCCTGTACCTTGTTAATGACTTTTATGTACTTGAAGGTTTCAGTCATGTCCTCCCTCTCTCTCTCTCTCTTTTCTCTGCTCCAGGGAGTACATACTGTATTCAGTTCCCTAAGCCTTTCCTCATAGGACATGTACTGCAGACTCTGAATCATTCTGTTGCCTTTCTCTGTGCTGTTTCTACCCGATCAATGTCCTTTCTGAGGTGAGGCCTCCAGAATTGGACTCCGTATTCCAGGTGAGGCCTGACCAGTGATCTGTACAGTGGTAGTACCACTTCTCTCCTCCTGCTTGTGATTCCCCTCCCAGTGTAGCCCAACATTCTGTTGGCCTTCAATGTTGCCTTCTCACACTGTTTACTAACCTTTAAGTCATCTGAGATTATGATTCCCAGTTCTCGTTCCTGGTTTGAGGCTGTCAGTCTTTCACCTCCTAGGTAATATTGCTTTCTTGGATTTTTCTTTCCTATGTGAATGACCTTGCACTTTTTGGCATTAAATCTCAGCTGCCACACTCCAGACCATTCTTCTATTTTCTTTAGGCCAGCTTCCATCTTGCTCACTCCTTCTGAGGTGTCCACCCTGTTACATATCTTGGTGTCATCTGTGAACAGACATACCTTCCCTTCCAGTCCATCAGTGATGTCTGCTATAAAAACATTGAAGAGCAGAGGCCCTAACACTGAGCCCTGGGGCACCCCGCTGGTCACCCTGCTTTCCGTCGATTGTGTTCCATTAACCTGTACCCTCTGGGTTCTGCCTTGTAACCAGTTTTGTACCCATCTGACTACTTCTGGACCAACCCGTGTGGTCAAGCTTCTTTACCAACCTCCTGTGTGGAACCGAGTTGAAGGTCTTACTGAAGTCTAGGTATACCACATCTACTGCCCCACCATGGTCCAAGATTTTTGTAGCATAGTCAAAAACCTCGAGCAGATTTGTCTGGCATGACCTACAGTACCTGCTGTGAAACCATACTGTTTAGGGTCTTGTTGGCTACCAGTTTTGAGGAATGCTATGATTCTCTGTTTCAGTCATATCTCCATTAGTTTCCTTACTATAGATGTGAGGCTCACTGGTCTGTAATACTAGCCTCTTCACACCTGCCTGATTTGTAAAGTGGAACCACTATTGCCTTTTTCCAGTCTTCGGGTACCACATTGTTATTCAAGGATTTCATGACTAGAAGTGCCAGAGGGGCTGCTAATTTTGCCCCTAGTTCCTTAAGGATTCTGGGGTGCATCTCGTCTGGTCCCAAGGCTTTGTCTGCTTTTAGTTTATTTAGTGCCACCTGTACTTTGGCTTCTGTAAAGGGACTCGTGTCTACCCCTGGTCCTGGGGTGTTGTGTTTTTTCAGAGCTGGGCCATCCCCTGGGTCCTCTTTGGTAAACCTAGAGCAGAAGTGTTTGTTGAGGATTTCAGCTTTCTCTGGGTCATGTTTTTTGTATTTTCCATCTTCAGTAGCAATCTTTACTATCCCCCCTTTTGCCTTCCTACATTCCCTATTGTATCTAAAAAATGATTTGTCTCCTCTCTTTGCCCCTTCTGCTATCTTTTCCTCTGTCTGGCTTTTGCCTTTCTAATTTGTTTGTTAGACTCTCTCATTTTTTTCTTGTATGACTCCCAGTCTTTTGTCAGTTTTGGTTTCATGGTATATGCTGTATGCCTTCTTTTCTTCTTTAACTGTTGTAGCCACTTCCTTGGAAAACCATAGAGGATTTCTTTTCCTTTTTGCTTTGCTGACCCATCTGACACATTGATCGGTGGCAGTATGTATGGCTCGCTTGAGTCTCCCCCACATGACTTCCACCTCCTAAAGCTCTATTTCCATTAACTGGCTACTTATATTCCTCATTTTTTGGAAGTTAGCCTTTCTGAAATCTAGCATCTTTATCTTTCAGTGGCTGGTGTCCTGTGTTATGTTTACCTTAAAGCTTACCATGCGATGGTCGCTGTTGCCTATATGACATCCCACTTCGATGTCCTTGATCCTTTCTGAGTTTGTGAGGCACCTCTCTGGGCTGAGGAAGGAGGTTGCTCCTCTCCAGGCTGAGTTGGCCAGGATTTGTGGGACCTCCTCTTCCATCCAGGGACCACCAGTGCCACTGCCGTTGCCTCAGAGGTTGCCAAGAATGAGGAGCGGTTGGACCACAGTGGGCTCAGGGAGGGTGAGGGTGGTGGAACAGAGGTGCATCCCTCCAGTTGTACCTCTCCACAATTCCTATGCCATTCTGGCAAAGTGTGGTTCCTCTATGGAGGCACCCACAGTGGAGACCAAGGAGGATGCTGGGAACTTCCACAAAGGAGACACACAGGAGGGTGGCAGGGGACCCTGAAGGGGAAGGAAACAACTCCTGGTGGGGGACTCCATTGTTAGAAAGGTAGAACTGGGGGAGGAAGGGGAGAGGGAGGTAGGTGCCTCCTGGCACCATGGCTTGAGGGACAGGAGCGAATCCTCAGGATTGCCAGAGCAGCTGCACAGGGAGGGAGTTGATATCATTGTCCACCTAGGGACAAATGATCTGGCTAAGAAAGGATTAGAGAAGTGCAGGAAGAGTTTGTGGAATTGGGAGGGCCTTAGTCAGTAGCACGCACGGTAACCTTCTCGGAGGTGCTACCCATCTATGGCATAGGAGAGGCTAGGGTGTTCTGCACCATGGAATTCAATCAGTGGTTGAAAACTGTGTGGAGCTCAGGGATTGGGCTTCATTGGGGACTGGGGGTCCACCTGGAGTGATGCAAGCCTATACTGGCATGATGGACTGCATCTGTCCGGGAGGGGAACCTGGATCCTAGGTGATAAGTTTAAATGCTTCATTGGCAAGCTTTTAAACTAGCCAAGGGGGTAGGCACTGGAAAGGAGCAGAAAATCCTAGCTCCCCCAAATAATCACGGTAGAGTGCGGCAAACACCAACATAGAGGTGTCAGATAGGGGAGAAGAGCAGGGTAAATGGAGAAAGTGACAAAGGCAAGAAGGACAGGGATGGTGCAAAAGGGAGTAAGGCCATCAGGAAATGGAGGGTAATGAGTACCAATGCCGTAGTCTGGGCAACAAGCTCCCTGAGCTGGTGGCCTTAATGGAAGAGGGATGCCTGATATCGTAGCAGTCACAGAAACATGGTACACAGAGAACCATGACTGGGATGTTAACATACCAGGGTACATAACCCACAGGAGAGACAGGCAGGGGAGAAGAGGGGGAGGAGTAGCTCTCTATGTAAAGGAAGGGATGAAAGCAATTGAACAAAAGAGTAAACAGGGAGCAGAGGAGGCACTGTGGATCATCTTGGAGACTGGAAAGGGCACCACAATCTGCACAGGGGCTGTGTACAGACCCCCATGTCAGGGGGAAGGAATGGACAAGTATATGATAGAAGGCATTCTTAGAATGGCAGAGAAAGGGGAGATACTGTTGATGGGAGACCTGAATATTCCAGATGTTAACTGGAGCACATTTGCTGCAGCCACATCCAAGAGCAGGGCCATTCTTGATGCCCTACAGGTGGCAGGCATTAGACAGCTAGTTTCGGAACCCACTCGTGAGGGAGCAATCTTAGACCTTGTACTTTCAAATGGAGGCAGTGAGAGGATCTCAGATCTAGAAGTGGGTTGCCATCTGGGGACAAGTGACCATCAAACAGTGTGGTTCACGTTAAACTCAGCTACAGAGTCAAGCCACAAAAGTGAGGGTACTGGACTTTAGGAGGATGACTTTGGCAAGATAGGAGAGTGCCTCAGAAAAGCACTAGCAAGCAGGCTAGAAGGAGGTGTGGAGCAACAATGGGGAATTATCAAAACTGCCATCACAGAGGCAACAAGCCTTTGTGTGAAGCAAATAAACAAATCAAAACGAAAGAAAAAGCCACTATGGCTCTCAAAAGAGGTGGCTGTGAAAGTCAGGAAGAAAAAGATAGCATTCCAGAAGTATAAGGAAACACAGAAGGAGCAGGACAGACAGCTGTACCAGTTATGGCAGAAGAAAGCAGAGAGGGAAGTCAGAATAGCAAAGGCCCAAACTGAGAAAAAGATAGCCAACTCAGTTAAGAAGGGGGATAAAACCTTTTATAGGTACATCAGCGAGCGTAGAAAGACAAAGAGGGATAGTGAGGCTGAATAGAATGAACGGTGGGTGGGCAGAGGGGGACAGTGAAAAAGCAGGAATACCAAATGAATATTTCTGCTCAGTATTCACAAAAGAGGAGGGGGAAGTGTCTAATCCAATTAACAGAAGCACTCTTGATAGGGGGGTCGATCCCAGTCCTTTCACAGAAGAAAGGGTTCTGCAAGAACTCCTAAAACTGAAGGTGGACAAAGCAATGGGTCCTGATGGAATTCACCCCAGAATTCTAAAAGAATTAAGGAGGAACTAGTGAAACCACTGGCTACTCTTTTAATAAATCATGGAGGATGTTGTGGTACCCGAGGACTGGAGGAAGGCAGATGTGATTCCCCTTCACAAAAGTGGGACCAAGACGGAGGCAGAAAACTACAGACCTGTCAGTATGACCTCTGTGGTAGGGAAAGTGATGGAGTCACTTCTGAAGGAAAGAATAGTTGAGTACCTAGAGGCCAGTGGAGCACAGGACCCAAGGCAGCTTGGGTTCACAGCGGGAAGGTCATGTCAGATGAATCTAATAGATTTCTTTGACTGGGTGACCAAAGTAGTAGGCCAGGGATGGGCTGTGGACATGGCCTACCTAGACTTTAGCAAGGCATTTGACACAGTCCCACATAAAAGATTAATAGTCAAATTAACCAGCCTGGGAGTGGGTCCCAGGGTGGTAGCCTGGGTAAAACATTGGCTGGACAACAGGACACAGAAGGTAATTGTAAATGGAGTCCACTCTGAAGAAAGAGGGGTTACTAGTGGGGTACCGCAGGGTTCAGTATTGGGTCCAGTCCTTTTTAATGTCTTTATCAGTGACATTGCAGAGGGACTGGAAGGAAAAGTATGCCTTTTTGCAGATGACACAAAGATCTGCAACAGGGTTGATACACAAGGAGGCGTGGAAAGGATGAAAAGGGATTTGGCAAGGTTGGAGGAATGGTCAGAAGTATGGCAGCTTGGATTCAATGCAAAGAATTGCAAAATAATGCACCTGGGAAACAAGAACCCAGGGGAAGAATACACAATGGGTGGGGAGGTAGTAACAACAACAAAAAAGGAAAGGGACCTGGGGGTAATCATATCAGATATAAGGTTAGCAAGCAATGTGAGAAGGCAGTAGGGAGGGCTGGGGGTATACTGGGATGTATAGGGAGAGGCATCATCAGCAGAAAACAGAAAGTTGTTATCCCTCTGTACAGACAGTTGGTGAGACCCCATCTGGAGTACTGTGTCCAATTCTGGAGACCCCATCTTCGCAAGGACATAGACAGGATAGAGGCAGTCCAGAGGAGGGAAACTAAAATGGTGCAGGGTCTACAAGAGAAGCCATATGAGGAAAGACTAAAGGAGCTTAATATGTATACCCTTGAGGAAAGAAGGGAGAGGGGGGACATGATAGAAACTTTTAAGCATCTCAGTGGAATCAACAAAGTCCAAGAGGGTAGCATCTTTCAGAAAAGAGACGGCAAGAACAAGGGACACAATTTAAAGATAGAAGGAGGGCGGTTCTAGGGCAATGTGAGGAAGCATTATTTCACAGAGAGGGTAGTGGATGCATGGAACAGCCTTCCTGAGGAGGTTGTGGGTCTAAAACTGTGGGAGAATTCAAGAATGCATAGGACAGACATAAGGCAATTTTATGGGGGTAGGAAGAAATAGGCTGTTGGTTAACTAGGATCTGCGGCCTATCCTATAGGTAGGGAAATGGGCAGACTACATGGGCCTAGCAGTCCTTATCTGCTGTCAAAGTCTATGTTTCTATGTTTCTTTGTTTCTAAGATCAGAAATGGCATCTCCCCTTATAGGGGTTTTAACAAGTTGGCACAGTTCCACTCCTTGTAGTGACAATAAGAAGTCCCTACTTCCTGTTGCAGCCATTAGTGTGCTCCAATTAACATCTAGTAGGCTGAAGTCCCCCACCAGCATTACTTCACCTTTATCAGACATTTTGTGGATTTTCTCTATTAAATCTTTGTCTCCTTTATCTCCTTGATTTGGGGGCCTGTACACAATGCCGATTCTGAAGGGTTTTCCCTTGCCCATGTCTACTGTTAGCCACAGTGACTGATATTTCTCACATTAGTTTGGTAAAATCTTCAGTTTGCCTGCAGAACTCTTTAGTTTCACTCCAGTGGGAGTGAGAGAGAAGGCAGTTCATGTGGATTCAAGGAGCAGTCCCCTGAAGTTCCTGAAGTTCACAGCTGCCTTAAGGAAGAACAATAAGTAGAATCTGACAGCTACCAGAGAAAGAAAGGTGCCTTTTGTTCTTTCCATGACTAGGAGGAAGGAACAACTAATCTGTGAGTACAGCATTTGAGACTGTTCTCTGAGAGAGTTGTCTGAGGTGTGTGTGCCCTAACAAGGCTAGATCACACTGGTCAGGGCCCCTTTCAACACAACTGTGCTGAAGTTAAAGTTGGGAGTCTTTAGCAATTCATTGGGGATTGGAGACTCATTTGGTGTAACCCTGAAGGAATGGCAGAGGCTGTTTGGGGCAAAGAGTGAGGAATGCCACCTGGGGTTTCAGGCAGGGCTAAGTGGTTGGTGGATGGGCACCAGTGTTCCCTGGGCAATGACCCCATGCATCAGGAGGATTTTAAAGTGTGTGGCATATCCCACAGATATACACTTTAGAAATGGAAATGTGTGGGAAATGTTTCAAGTGTGTGGCACATCCCACAGATATACACTTTGGAAGAGAGATAGGGATGTTTTTTGTGGGAGACAGTACTGCCTTGCAAAGTGTACTGCAAAAGAGAGTGTGCCTGTATTGCAATGATAAACATTTGGGGGACCACCCTTGCTTTAAGTAACATCTGTAAATAAAACCATACTGCAAAATCCTAGTTACTGCTTTGGACATTCCACTTATTGCTTCTAGTGTGAACGTTATTGGGGCTCCTCAGCAGTTAGGTCTCGCATATGCCTAGCATCCTGTCCCCTGGACCTGGTTGTAAATAAAAATGTCCATTTAAGTATGTACCCCAACCCCCCCATCCTCTAAATAATGAGCCTGGTATACACTCCAACCATAGGGGTGGTACCATGAGTGTAGCTCTGCCAAAAGAAAATTGAATGCCATGTAGTTGTGAATAGCTCTTTTAAGGGGGGGTGCCAGCTAACCAAAGGTGGCATGGGGATTACATACATATGCATGATACTCATGCATGCACAGTTTAAGTGTTTACGTCACAGGACCTCCTTGTGAATGAGCTTGCTCAATGGAGTTTTCCTGCAATAAACTTGAACTTGAACTTGAACTGCGCAAACATGTTGCACACAGTGGCAGTCATGTCCGCACTTACGGAAAGGAAAAGTAAGGAATGTTCAAGTATCGCTCTTTACAGGATGTGACTCCTGATGGTCTAGCAGTGGTACTTGATCTATTAGAATTTCCTTGGGTAAGCATGGATCCGGAGGTTTTGGTTGTGGCCTATAATCAGGCCATTGCCTCAGCCCTGAATTCCATTGCTCTAGTCCGTGTATGTCCTCTCTTCCTTCGCCCGTGGTCTCCGTGGTTTGATGGGACTTTGAGGGAGTTGCGGTGACTAGGACATAGGTTAGAGCGGTGCTGGTGGAATTCTGGCTTAGATGCCGACCATCTTAGACTGCTAGAGCATTATCGTCTCTATCAGTCAGCAATCTCCCGTAAGAAGGCAGAGTTCCTGTCCGGGGAGATTGCCGCCACTCAGAACCGACCAGCTCAGCTTTTTTGAACTATGGACAGGCTGTGCAACCCAGCCTGTCTGCAAGTTCGAAGAGCGTTTTCACAATTGCAGTGTCACGAGCTTGCTCTGTTCTTGGCTGATAAGGTAGCAGACATCAGGTTGGAGACCCGTTCTGCACACTCTATGGGAGTTGGAGATGATCGATGCATGGCCAATGTCCCTCTTTTTTCCTGGAGCGCCTTTGACCAGCTGGAAATCGTGGATGTTATGCAGATTGTCCAGGGTATGTGCCCTACATGCTGTAGTTTAGATCTGGGCACAACAGCCCTAATTATGGGCTGTTGGGATGTGATCGGACTGGTTCTGGCACAGATAGTCTGGCGCTCCCTTGACTTGGGTGAATACCCCTGCTCCTTGAAGAAGGCAGTGGTGACACTCTTGTTGAAGAAAGCTTCATTGGACCCAGACTCTTTTGCACACTACAGGCCAATCTCTAACCACCCCTTTGTGGGGAAGGTTATTGAGAAAGTAGTGGCTGTACAGCTGGAGAACCATTTGACCATCCATAGCATCTACGTACCTCTCCAGTCTAGTTTCTGAAAGAGGCATAGTACCGAGACTGTGCTAGTTCAGGTGCTCAATGATCTCCTGATGGCGAGAGATCAGAAAAAACAGTCCATTTTAGTACTTCTTGCTGTGTCATCAGCTTTTGACACCATGAACCATGGGGTACTGCTCAAGCGCCTGAGATTCATCTGTGGGATTTCTGAGTGGTCCACAGATGGTTTACATCTTTCCTCACTGGTAGAACTCGGAGGGTGGTGTCGGGGTTTTTTTCCTCTGAACCAATTCCTTTGTTATGTGGGGTCCCCCAGGGCTTGGTGCTGTCCCCCATGTTGTTCGCGGTGCATATGCTGCCCCTCGGAGAAATTGTAAGATGGTATGGGCTGAGGTTTCACTGCTATGCTGATGATACCCAGTTCTACCTGTCTTTTGCACCCTACCAGGATGGAGCACTCTCGGTACTTAATAACCGCCTCATTGAAATCCAAGACTGGAAGAAGTCCAGCGGGCTGAAGTTGAACACTGGGAAAACTGAGGTGATAGTTGTGGATCCGGGTCACTGGATAGGGGGGTTGGAGGCAGGTTATCCTTCAAGTATATTCCTGGGAGATTCCAAGCTCCTTACCTCTGAATGAGTGCGAGACCTTGGGATGATACTGGATGAACATCTGACTGTTCGATCTCAGGTGTCGGCTGTCGTTAAGTTATCCTTTTATCATCTAAGGAACATCGCTAGGATCAATCACCTGGTTCCATCCAGTGACCTTCCTACACTGATCCACGCCTTTGTGACCTCGCATCTGGATTACTGCAACTCTCTTTAGTTTGGGCTACCAGGTGTTGATATCCGTTGCCTGCAGCTGGTGCAGAATTCCGCAGCTCGGTTGTTGATGGGGACTCCTCAGTCCTCTCATATCACACTGGTGCTGCGGGAACTGCACTGGCTGCCTTTTCAGTGGTGGATCATCTTCAGAGTTGGTTTACTGATGTACAAAGCCCTACACGGACTGAGTCCTAACTACCTGAAAGAGCTTTTGGTTCCTTATCACCCTGTGCACTCGCTCCGTTCGGCCGAAGAGGGGTTACTGGAGATTCCGAGGGTTTCTTTAAAATCTTCTGGGCCCAGGCATTTATGTTTGTGGCCCCAACCCTCTGGAATTCTCTACCCCATTGGATAAGGGAGTGCATGTCCGTGGGGGGATTTAAACAGGCATTCAAGATGTTTTTATGGAGCAAGGCATACAGTGATGTGGCAAATAGTTTTTAAGTATATAGTATTGTACATTTACTATTGTGGTGTACTACTGTTTTAAACTGTTTTAATCTGTACTGCGCCTTGAAATTTGAAAGGTGCATTATAAATAAAGAATATTATTATTATTAAAAGTAGTGCACCAGGAAGTGAGTAAGTTTATGCGGCCTGCAGAGGGGAAGGGCTGCATAAACAGAATCACTGGAAACTATGCTGGAGCACTGGGGCAGAACATCAGACAGCGGTCCTGTTACATGCTTCCACAGTGCTCTTTTACAAATCTGATGATGGCATAACATCTGTGGAGCTTGGCCCACGCAGCCATAGAAGCCAGACTTAACAAACTCGAGATCTGGTCTGGGATTTGCTCATCATCACAGTCACTTTCTCATTCTTTTCTAAGCAGTAATTTCTGGTAAATGTGCCTTAACCATATCGATCTCAGTGCTGGTAGACTACTTCAGGTTTTCCCCTGATTGTATTAGGTGAAGGTGGTAGCAGTCTTGAAGTGGTTGCTGCCAGTGGTGGCATGCTCTGAAAAAAGTGGTCCCCATGCTCGTCTGTACATTTTGGAAATGACCCCTTGAGTTAAAGGGGACAGGAATTGATTGCTTATGTGCAGCTGTTTGAAATGTCTCTATTTTTATAAATTATATTCATACCTCTAAAGGATCCCTATTTTAACTGTGCCTGAATAAAAGCTAAAGCTGTCAGTTGTATTTTGTTTTGGTTTTAGATTTATAGAACTGTTATTTAATGCAACAGCAGATTAGGTACTTATGGACACATGTTGATACATGGACATATTGGGATAACAGTATATCAATTACAAGGGGGTTTGTGTTAGGTTTGGGTTTTGAATATATACATACATACACTAGTCACTTGTTACAGAATTGCAGATATATCATGTTTAAGATAATATAAGCTTGACTGTTCATGAGTAATATGGACTTATTGTACACAGAGTTTAAGAAAAATGTATCTGAACAGTACACTGTGTAACATACGCTTGACATCACTGCGTGAAACAGCTGGTGAATGCTTGACTTACAGTAGGGCAGGTTGCCTTCTAACCTGTTTTTTACTTAACACATATATATTTTCATATTTATAAGACATTTAACATTATTTACTAAGTATTGCTTAAACAGCTACTGATGCCTCAAAGAAAATTTTGAAAAACATAATAATTAGGTCAAATTCTGCTTGTATTCTATATATATTCTAGAATTCTCCTCCCATTATTTATTACTGAGAAAATGTGCACGAATACATGATTTTTATGTTGGCTTATGGGCATGCGCGAGCAACATCCTGTGGTAGTAGCACATTTCAGAGGTGTGTCAGTGTTGTGGCGACTGCAGGGGACGCTTTAGTGGGTATGTCCCTCAGCCACCAATCAGTGAGCTTGCTGGTGATGATAGCAGCTTCAAAGAGAGCCAAGCAGATGAAATGAATCTTCCGCTGCAATCACAGACAGTTTTGTCATTGCAGCGGCACCTCTAGCCCCCCGCAACCTCATCAGCTCCTGCTGAGCGCCGAGCACTCTGTCCCAGGCCTTGCTCTACAAGAGCAGTTTCTTTGTTCATTGTGCCTTTCCTGGTGAAACATTTCAATAAATAAATCAGCCCCGTGCGCCTTTCCACATTGGCGGCTCCTGCCACCCGCCACACACTCCCCAGAAAGCCAACATTGGGTGCCCAGTCCACGAGTCGGCATGTATTCCCCCCCACCACACACATTGTGGCACACTGGGAGCCCACTCCAGTGTGCCCAGATCATTTTTATATATATTTATTTTTCTGACACTGGGATGCCCACTCTGGGATGTCAGATGGTCCCCATCCCCCCAAGCTCACTGTCTTTGCCAACTGGGGTGCCAAATTCTCGTCAGCATCATGTTTCCTCTGCCCCAAACTCATATAGCACACTGGGAGCCCACCCCAGTGTGCCCAAAAGTTTTTTTTTGTTGTTGAACCTGTAAATTAAGAAAACCAACCCCCAGCATTTTTATTCTAATCTGCAAAAAAGAAAACGGTCCCTTGTAGTCTCCCCACTGCCCCTTCCCCATCCCCACCTCCCACTGAGCACCCACTTCCCAGCACCCCCATTACCCCACACTTATCTCTAGACGTTGAGACCAGCGATCTTCTGTGGAGCAAGACACGTCTGCACTCCTCAAAGCCGACCAGCAAACTGAAGAATCAAAGGTAAGCACGTATAATGGCTGTCAATGGGAGTTTCAACTTATGTTGATATCGCAGCCATTTTAAGGAATTTTGGCTCCAAATTTTCAACATGGTGTTATTGGGACCCCACCTCATGAACTTGTCACTGTCATTTCATTACTCGGTCCCAAAAGGTGTGGAATCACCTTTCAGGATCGATTAACCAAATGACAGTGTCACTGTTCATGAGGTGAGGTCCCAAAAAGCCCATGTTGCAAATCTGATGAAAACATTCCTAAAAATGACTGCATTATGAACGTGCGTTGCGCAGTTTCTATGCACACTCAAAACTTCGCAGAATGGCGCAGTCGCTGAGGGAAATCAACTTTCGGGACAGAGTAATGAAATCACAGTGCCACTGTTCATGAGGAGAGGTCCCTAAATGTCCATGTTAAAAATCTGGTGAAAAATTCCAACAACTGATTGTGTTACGGGCGTGTGTTGCACAGTTTCTACACATGCTCGTAACTTTGCCAATTTTTCATATTTTCACTCCGAATTTTCAACATTGCCATTTTTTTACACTTCCTCATGAACATTACAGCTGTCATTTTTTACATCCTGCCCAAAACGGGTTTTCGCACATGTGGCGCCGAATCGCCCAGTGTCATTATGTTAGTACTGAGGCAACAGTTATTCATAACTTCCAATGTCATTCCTCCAGGAAAAATGAGCTAACAGGTTGTTTTACCTAAAATAAATAGTAACATTGCACTACTTACTGTTCCCCAAAGACCTCCTGTACTATTGCAGCACTAACTTCATTGGGGGGGGACCCAGGAGCACTGGGGTGGGTGAGTGACTCGGTCAGAGACAGTCTCATTTTCCAGAGGAACCTAAAGTCACACAGTAAAAAGGAGAAGCAGCAGATAGTCACCAGTGGAACAAACCCTGCCCTGCCACTTGCAAGGTGATTCCTGGTGCCCACTGGAGAAGAACTCCACAACTTGCCACCCCCTAGATGGCGGCTACCTGAGGCCACCAATACCATGTTGTGTGACCCTGTCACATGCCTCCAGCTGCTCGTCTGGAGCCAGAAACAAAGATGAGGACCCCACCACATGGGAAAGAAATGGGCCAGCCTAAGGACCCACAGCAGCCCACAGGAGGAACATGCTCCACTGCTCAAAGAAATTCCTCCCAAAGGAACTCCCATTCTCAGCCTGCAGCAGAGCCACCAAAATCAGGATGCCAAGATCTCATAGGTCCCGCAATCTTGGCCACTAATCAGAAGCTGAAAATGGGGCATGTGGCATGGGCCAAGAGTCAGAGTCATGGATTTCAACCTAAATTTGAGCCGAAAACCAGAGGGGGTCAGAATCAAACCCTGGTCCACTACACATTGCAAGCCCATTCCCAACTTCTGACTCTAACCTCAAAATAGGGTGTCAGTACACAAACCCCTTCCTACACTCCTACGGCCGTAGAGAGATGCCCCAGAACTCTATCCCCCCAACCTTCCCCTGCTTAACAGGGTAACTGGAGCCACAAGTGAATGGTGCACACAGCCTCCTGCCTGACTCCCACTGCAGCTCAGTGCTGCCCCACAGAGAAACCACAAGAAGCCTAAGAAGATACCGGCCTCGCTCCACTGCCTGGCCAGGCACCAGTATTTCTGTGGCTGCAGTAGCAGCTCAGAGTTAGGAAACCATCGATGTTTACAGGGAACAGCAGTGAGAAGCCATCCAGGAAGGGAGGGAAGGAGGGGGAGACAAGAACCTGAACGTTGGTCAGGAGGAACGGAGACCTGTTGGACCATCTGGCTCTCCTGACCGCATTCCATCAGCCACATGCCCAGCCATAACAATGAATATGGTGCCAATGGTCATGGATTATGAGCTGTATGGGTGGTGGCATACCTCTCAACTGTCCCTGATTTTCTCACTTTTATGTGAGAAAACAGTGGGGATTGTAAGCCCAAACTAATGTCAAACATTAAAGGTATAGTCTTGTTCTTCCTAAGAAAACACATCTTACCCTAATCCACTTGTTCTATCATCTGCTGCGTAAATAGGGAATCAATTTTTTAAGGTGCTGAGAGAATGGACCTACGGTCTTCAGGCTACTGAGTGACTGCAGTGCTCTCCCTTTCCCCTGACTGTTAGGCCAAGAGAAGGCCCTTACCTCTGTCTGCCTGCGGTCACTGGTGTTGTTGTCAGTTTGATGAATGGAGGAGAAAGAAGGGAGAGCTGTTGGCCCTTAGCGCACATAGCCCTTCTTTCTCTGCCCTTCACCAAATGCCACTGCCTCCAGGCAGCCTTGCCTTGTGGGACCTCCCCTCATGGTGTTGCCATGACATCTGCTCACCCCAGCGGAGGTCCCCTACCTTTTTTCCAGGTCCAGGGAGGGAGGGTCCCAAACAAATGGCTAGCTGCTGCCATGCCTTGAAGCTTCTCTATTTCCAGAGGACTGGAGAATGGCAGATGTAGTTCCACTTCACAAAGACGGAAGCAGGGAAGAGGCTGGAAATTATAGCCCAGTCAGTCTGATATTGGTTGTGGGAAAGTTAATGGAAACACTGCTGAAGTAAAGGATTGCGGAATACTTTAAATGCAACAGGTTACAAGGCCCAAGGAAGCATGGATTCATGGAGGAAGGTTATGTCAAACAAATCTGATAGATTTATTTGACTGGGTGACCAAGGAATTAGATAAGAGAGGAGAAGTGGGCGTAGCCTACCTAGATTTCAGTAAGGTTTTCAGTACTGTTCCATGTAGGAGACTATTATGCAAGTTGCATAGCTTAGGAGTGGGTGAAAAGATGGTTAACTATGTATGAAATTGGTTAAGGGATAGGCGACAGAGTGTGGTGGTAACCTGAGTTCACTCTAAGAAAGGGAGGGTGACTAGCAGGGTGCCTCAGGGATGAGTGCCAGGACTAGTCCTCTTTAATGTCTTTATAAGTAACATTGCAGAGGACCTGGAAGGGAATGTCTTGACACCAAGACATCTAATGGACGGACAGTCTGGGAGGGTGGAAAGGATGAGTACAGATCTGGGAGAACTCAAGGAGTGGTCAAGAATTTGGCAGCTGTGTTTCAATGCAAAAAAGTGAGAACTAATGCATTTGGGGCACAGAGACCTGGGGGCAGAGTACAAAATGGGTGTAGTGGTATTGATAACAACCAAGCAGGAAAGAGACCTGGGGTAATCATATCAGATAACCTAAAGGTAGCCAGGCAGTGCAACAAGGCAGTAGAGATGGCTAGTGGGATGCTGGGGTGCATAGAATGGTGTACTTTCAGCAGAAAGAGGGAGGTGGCATTGCCCTGTATAGATCACTGGTGAGATCCTACATAGAGTACCGTGCCCAGTTCTAGGGCTGCAGAAATCTCGGGATGCGTCAGGGACCCAGTGCTATATTTAAGAAAAAATAGGGTCCCTGCACCCAAGACCCAAGATTTGCCACATCTGCAGGGTTGCGACAGACAGGTGGTGCATCTGCAGAGTTTGGCAGAAGACCCTGTCAACCCCGCCGACTGGTGGAACACTCAAGGGGACATGAAGGTGGGGGTGTGTGAATATGGCTGCAAGATGAGAACCAGGGGCATAACATACTCGGGGGGGGGGTGGCAGGTAGCAGTGGGAGGGTGCTTAGGTGGCTCCCTGCAGTGGTGCCCTGCAGACGTGTAAGCAATTGATTAGCCTGGGTTTGTGAGGTTGGCAAGATGGGACTGCGATCCGGCAACAGGTGCACGTAGCCCAGTCACCTGCCGCAGATGTGCCACTTACCACAACACCATAGGCAGGCAGTACCCTGCCTCCACACAGGTGGCGGAGTACCAGGGCACTGTTGCAGTACCCAGGAACCATTCTCATCCACCACCAGCACTCCACACCCTGCAGCCTCTGCTGTCCAACTATGGTGTTCTGGTACATGGCACCTCTGGGGTAGGTGACTGGACTGCGTGCACTTGTTGCAGGGTCACGGTCCTGTCTTGCCAACCTCATGTTCACTGGCTGATCATCTGCCTACACATCTGCTGAGCACCCCCGCAGGGTACCAGTCACTTCTTATGATACCCCCTATGCACCTTATGCCCTTTGTCCACATTTTGCAGCCCTCCATCCCCAATCACTGCCTTGCCTGGCAGTAGCACAGGGCCCTTAAACCACCTCCTGGCTGGTCTAGCCTGAGCCCCCTGTTGCAGCCACAATGTGACTTATAGAATCCCAAATAAGGGGATGGTGCAGCCCCACTGTGGTGCAACCACCCTTGCAACCGGGCGCACAGGCATTTTTGCCACAAGGAGGCTCGGGGCTTTGACAAATGGCATCCCAATTTTGGCACCACTGACTTATGAAAATCAGGATTGATGCAAACTATGACGCAAGGTGTCATTTGTGTCATACACCTTTGGCGTAGGCACCTTGCGTCATAGTTCTCCGTTTGAAAATCGAGCCCCACACCTCTGGAAGGACATAGACAGAGTGGAGGCAGTCCAGAGGAGGGCAACTAAAATGGTGCAGGATCTGCAGCAAAATCTCAATGAGGAGAATCTGAAGGAGCTCAATATGTTCTCCCTGGAAGAGAGGAGGGAGAGAGGGGATATGATAGAGACCTTTAAATGCCTCATGGGGACAAATATGGTACAGGAGAGAAGTGTGTTTCAGAATAAAGGTACTCAAGAACAAGGGGACATGCTATGAGGATGGAAGGAGTAGAGATGTGAGGAAATATATCTTCACAGAAAGAGTGGTGGATGCCTGGAACAAGTTCCAGTGGAGATGGTGGGGGTGAAAATGGTGGTGGGGTTCAAGAATGCATGGAATAGGCACAAGGGAATCCTAGTGGAAAGGAAGGTAGGTAGGAAAAATTGAGCAGACTGGGTGGGCCAAGTGGCCCTTAACTGGTCATCAGATTATATGTTTCTATGTCTATTTCTGCACGAGGAGATGTATGGGTGTGTGGGAAATTCAGTGAAGGTGTCTGGTGCATGAAAGTCATTATAAATGGCTGGTTATAATGGCAAATTACACACATTTTTATGCACTTGGCGTTATCATACCAAAGAGGCAGTTTGCTGGAAGTGTGTTGAATAGGATATGGAAAAGGTTGCTAGAAGAGAAGCTCAGATTCCTGAGACTAAAGTTATGACTGTTAGCTGACATATTTTTCATTAAATTAAGTCATACTTGCTTTTTCCTTGCCTCTCCTATTTTAACCTGCTTTATTCTGATATGATGCCCTTTCTTTGGTTGTTAGCATTTTTGAACACATAAATCGATGCATGACCAGTACCGAAATGAAACTGAATGTGCACAATTACCCAAGTCAGCATGAGTGTTTGCTTTATTAAAAAAATAAACAGGTACTGTACTGGGCAGCTACAATAATACTGACACCCCATACTTTACTGAGGCATTTCTGAGTTTTCACAGAAATAACAAAACATTCAGAAATAAGCCTGTATGATTTTGAGCAACCGGGGAAGGAGGGGGAGGGTTATTTTCAAAAGGCTGAAATGCAGACGCATGGGTCAGATCTGCTGCATATGCATTGGAGCACCTTCATCTGGCATGCCCGCAGACATTTTCAAAGGCTGCCAGCATTATATTTATTTATTTTTTGATAACCGGGTAGGTGCACTAGACATGAAAGTGACTATTTTCAGGCACGACCCGGGAGGTCAACAACACAGAGAGTTACAGGTACATAGAATACAACATCAAGAGATATGCAATACATCACAATCAGAAGTGAAACAAAATTAAGACAATACTGGTACAAGGCACGTAAAGGTGTAAATTATACAAATGGAAGGTAAGTGCCCATGTGTAGCCAGTAATAGTAATATCACATATAAGGTGCAAAAAATGCCAAAGGGTATCATTACATCCGGCTGAAACTGAAAAGCAGTTATTGGGAGGAGGCAGGGAGAGAGGTAATGGTGAGATATAGCCTAGCGAGAGAGAGGGGGAGAGAGGGAAAGGGATCGGAAAAGAGTGGGGAAGGAGCTGGACATGATTTGTGGCACCTTGCATCAATACATTTTCTTTTTTTATTTCATTTCTTTATTGGTTGCAACCCTGAAAACCACAGCTGAAATTTGGTACACTCCGTAAAAGCATTAAAAAGCAAGAAACCAAAGTTATAGGAGGCATTACAGGTATCATACTGTACATGCACAAGAAATGTTTTACAAGTATACTAATATTTGTGCCTAAACACTGCAAAATTACCATATACATTACTTCTGATTAAAAAAGCGGATTGTACACTATTACAAATATATCATCTCAGTCTTCTTTTGAAATGACTATGCGAGATCTTGGGCCCATTGTCAAAGCCCTGAAAATGACTCAAGGTGCTTGCGCCAAACAGAAGTGATGCAAGGGGCACCATGCATCACAAGTTGCAGCAGGTCCGATTTTCATACCAGGGCTGCAGTTATACTGGCCCCCCTTGCACCACGCCAGTCCTGCATTAGGAACAAGGGTGCACCATGGCAGAAGGGGGCTTGCGGCAGACCCCACCTGCAACATTCCCTACACTGGGATTTTTGAAGCCCCGCAACAGCTGCATGTGGTGCTGGTGCTTAGACCAGTCAGAGCTGGTCTAACAGCCCTGTGCACCATCACCATCCTGAGCTGCAGCAAGGACTGGGAGTCATGCCATGTATGGGGTGCCCAAACCCCGGGAGCATTAATGTGATACATATGTCTGGGGCATGTGTAAACAGAGAGCGGACTGATCACTGATGTGGGGACACTGATCTAATAATAATAATAATAATAATAACTTTATTTGTATCGCGCATTTCAAAATGTCAAGGCGCCTTAACAATAAGAGATAAAATGAAGTACAATAAAACACAGTTAAATACAGATTGCCATAAAATTCATAACTTCAATAAAACCAACCAAAGTAGGCTTGGTGCCATAGATAGGTTTTTAAGGCCTGTTTGAATCCCTCCACAGTCGCGCATGCCTGAAGCTGACGGGGGAGGGAATTCCAAAGGGCTGGGGCCACGTACATGAATGCATGGGCCCCCGATGATTTTAAGGATACCTTGGAATCTCTAGCAACCCCTTGTCAGCCGAGCAGAGCGACTTCCCAGGACAGTAAGGAACCAGAAGCTCTTTCAGGTAGTTCAGGCCCAGTCCATGTAGGGCTTTATAAGTCAGAAGTCCGACTTTAAAGGTGGACCGCCACTGAACCGGCAGCCAGTGCAGTTCTCACAGCACTGGGGAGATACAGCAAGTCCGGGGAGTTCCCGTCAACAACCGGGCTGCAGCATTCTGCACCAGCTGCAAGCAGCAGATATCAACCCCAGGTAGCCCTAGATAGAAGGAGTTGCAATAATCAAGGCACGAGGTCACAAAGGCATGGACCAGCACAGGAAGGTCACTGGAAGGAACTAGGTGCTTGACCCTGGAGATGTTCCTCAGATGATAAAAAGAGGACTTGACAACTGCCAACACCTGAGATCGCAGTGTCAGCCCATTGTCAAGAATCACTCCCAGGTCCCACACCCATTCGAAGGTAAGAAGCTGGGAGCCTCCCAGGAAAGGTCCCGTAGGCAAACCCGCTCCTGACCCCTCTATCCGGTGACCCAGGTCCACGACCATCACTTCAGTCTTTTCCGAGTTCAACTTCAGCCAGCTGGAATTCATCCAACCCTGGATTTCAGTGAGGCAGTTATTAAATACTGAGAGAGCTCTATCCTGGTTGGCTGCAAAAGACAGGCAGAGCTGAGTATCATCAGCATAGCAGTAAAACCTCAGCCGATACCATCTTACAATGTCTTTGAGGGGCAGCATGTACACTACAAAGAACATGGGGGACAATACTGAACCCTGAGGGACCCCACATGACAGAGATACTGGGTCAGAGGAATAAAAACCCGACACCACTCTGAGTTCTGCCACTGAAGAAAGATTTAAACCACCTGAGGACTGTACCAGACAGGACACAGATGAACCTCAGGCATTCGAGAAGAACCCCATAGTCCACAGTGTCAAACGCTGATGAGAGATCAAGAAGGACCAAGATTGAATGTTTTTTCCAATCTCTCGCCATCAGGAGATCATTTAGCACCCGAACCAGGGCAGTCTCAGTACTATGCCTCTTTCAGAAACCAGATTGGAGAGGTTTGTAGATGTGTGGATGGTCAAATAGTTCTCCAGTTGTAGAGGCACTACTTTCTCAAGTCATCTTCCCCACAAAGCGGAGGTTAGAGATAGGTCTGTAGTTAGCAGGGCAGTCTGGGTCCAGAGAAGCTTTCTTCAGGACAGGTATCACCACTGCCTCCTTCAGGGAGCTAGGAAACTCACCCGATTCAAGGGAGCACCAGATTATCCATGCTAAGACTGGGCCGATGATATCACAACAACCCATAATCAGGGTGGTTGGGCCCGGATCTAAACTACAGCATGTAGGGTGCGTACCCTGGACAATCTGCATGACATCAATGAACTCCAGCCGGTCAAAGGTACTCCAGGAAAAGTGAGGGAAAGTGACTGAGCACCAATCGATAGCATCTCCCATAGAGTGTGCTGGTTGGAGTCCCGCCATGATGTCAACTACCTTATCCATGAAGAATCGAGCGAGCTCATCACACTCCACTTGTGAAAAGGATCTTCGGATCTGCAGGCAGGCCAGGTTGCACAGTCTGTCCACAGTTCGAAAGAGCTGAGCCGGTCAGTTTTGGGCAGCCCCAATCTCCCCAGAGACCAAGACTACCCCACTGCAGAGGCACAACAGTGGGGTAGTCATGGTCATTCTACAGTCATGCTACAGTCGTGGACTGGCAGTATAGTGTACCGCACACCATGGGTGCCACGTCTTGTTGGTGGGAGCTTCATGCTGAATCTACCCATGTCTCATACCCCACACCCTGAGCACACACTAGCATGTCTGGCATGGTCACAAGTTGTCTGTTCCCAATGTACTGTGGGAAATCGTGCAAGACCTGTACTGCTCTGTAGCCACTGTAGTGTCCAATAACAGTATCAACAAAAAATGCCATGGAACTCGCTAAGCTCACCACAAACTGCTGTCCACTCCTCAAAATAATTATCAGGAACTCACAGTTTATTGCAGGAACACATAAGGCACCTTCCCAGAGGAAGAACAAAATGGACTGACGTTTCACCCAGTGAGCTTTGTCAAAGTACTTTGACAAAGCCCACTGGGTGAAACATCAGTCCATTTTGTTATTCCTCCAGAAAGGTGCCTTATGTGTTCCTGCAATAAACTGTAGGCTCTTGACACTATTTTGAGTACTGGAAAGCAGTTTGTGGTGAGCTTAACAAGTTCCATGACTTTTTTTTTGATACTGTTGCTGCTGCCACTGAGAACCACACCCATTGCTAGAGTGGCTCTGAACTCTTAATCTGTCCAGTAACACTGTAGGGTTTGGTTGACCTGTGGGACTCCGTCACACAGTTCCTCTGCACTGTATGGGATCCGCTGTATGCTGGGTCCACCATACCATGGTATGCACCCATTACACATCAATGCCTGTGTGTATCACCCCCAGGAGACCATAGCAGAGCACTTTTTCTTGGTCAGATGAATCCCCCACCCCCCAGCAGCAGATGGATGCCAGCTGTTACAGGTGCTCATGCAACCTACATATATTGTGGGGTGCTGGGACACAGAGTACAATCATGGCCCACAGGTTGCATACTGCAAATGTAGGACAGGGCAAGGGACACACACAGTCTGTGCCAGGCAGTACCCTCACTGGACATCTCCAGCAGACCTACAATGTGGGGCACCTGGTGAAAGCAAGGGTGGGTAGCATACATGCCACTTGCTGTACAATCTGTCCTCACAGGCACACATTGTGGGGACACCACTTCAACATGAAGTACACATTTGCAAGTTCTGGACTGTGTTCCTGATTGTGCAGCTTTGGTCGGACATGGTTGGTGTCACCTATGAGGTTTGGGGCTGATGCAGCACACCCCAGGGTTGACAGAAGCCTCTGTTAATCCCCTCCCATGTGACATCTTTTTGTCACACATCTCTGCTTGTGGCATCTGTGGGGGCTTTGATGCCGTGACCCATAATCTACTAAAATGCATTGCAGGATCCCTGGTGAACACTATGTATCAGGCGTTGCTGCAAGTGGGAGTTCGGTGGGGTTTGCATCACTCTAACAGGTGTTAGAAAATTGAGTCCTTAGATCCATGATTTGCACTTTATTTGATCCAGTATATTTACTCCTGAACTTAATTATTATCTTCCTGTGCCATGTACTGTACATTTTAACTGTTTTTTAATCACTACACAAAACTGAATTGATTTTTGATCTCTAAGTCTACCGTCATTTAAACTAACATTTATTTTGCATTATTTTTGTATTAGGTTTGTTATTGTAACAGCCTCTTGACTCATCTTGGCTGCTCTGAGGCCCTCGGGTCAACCCAGTACACACCTCCAAGGGGGCCACCCTGGGTTCAACAGTGGGCAATAAATATGGTGTGTTGCCTCCACCTGGGGTAAATGGCATGGGATACCTGTGGACAGAGAACAGGTTACCACCCCCCAGGAAAATACATAAGCTGTTCCCTAAGTCACTATTCCCACACAACAACAATTCCATATCCGCCGTAACTCTATCACAATGAGTCACAACAACAATAGTTAACAGGCAAACAATGAAAGTATTTATTTGGGGTGGGAAAAAATATAAAAAAGCACTGCATTTGGCAAATTAATGATACTTCAGACCACAAACTCCACCTCCCACCACTGGGTGCACCCAGAAATGTCCCTTGATGAGGTGGGTACCTCGCAGGGCAGTGATGCAGGCCTGGGGTATTTTGTCAGGGGCCAAACCATCAGCTGGCTGGGTTGGAGTCAAACTGGCAGTCACACAGTACCATGGAGGAATCCAGTTGGTGGTGCACCACTGGAAACATAGAAACATAGACTTTGACAGCAGATAAGGACCGCTTGGTCCACCTAGTCTGCCCATTTCCCTACCTACAGGATAAGCTGCAGATTCTAGTTAACCAACAGTCTATTTCTTCCTATCCCCCACAAGAATTGCCTTATGTCTGTCCCATGCATTCTTGAATTCTCCCACAGTTTTAGACCCCACAACCTCCTCAGAAAGGCTATTCCACGCGTCCACCACCCTCTTTGTGAAAAAATACTTCCTAACATTGTCCCTGAGCCATCCCCCCTCTATCTTCAAATTGTGTCCACTTGTTCTTGCACATCTCTATTTCTGAAAGATGCTACCCTCTTGGACTTTATTGATACCACTGAGGTACTTAAAAGTTTCTATTGTGTCCCCCCTTTCCATCCTTTCCTCAAGGGTATACACATTAAGCTCCTTTAGTCTCTCCTCATATGGCTTCTCTTGCAGACCATGCACCTTTTTAGTTGCCCTCCTCTGGACTGCCTCCATGCTGTCTATGTTCTTGAGGAGATGGAGTCTCCAGAACTGGACACAGTACTCCAGATGGGGTCTCACCAACTGTCTGTACAGAGGGATAACAACTTCCTGTTTTCTGCTGGTGATGCCTCTCCCTATACAGTACATCCCAGTATCACCCCAGCCTTCCTACTGCCTTGTCACATTGCTTTCCAAATTTAAGGTCCTCTGATATGATTACCCCCAGGTCCCTTTCCATTTTTGTTGTTGTTACTACCTCCCCTTGCATTGTGTAATCTTCCCTTGGGCTTTTGTTTCCCAGGTGCGTTACTTTGCACTTCTTTGCATTGAATCCAAGCTGCTATACTTATGATCATTCCTCCAACCCTGCCAAGTCTCTTCTCATCCTTTCCATGCCTCTTTGTGTATCAACCCTGTTGCAGATCTTTTGTGTCATCTGCAAAGATGCATACTGTTCCTTCCAGTCTCTCTGCAATGTCACTTGTAGAGACGTTAAAAAAACTGGACCCAGTTCTGAACCCTGCGGTACCCCACTAGTAACCCCCCTTTTCTACAGAGTGGACTCCATTTACAATTACCTTCTGTGTCCTGTTGTTCAGCCAATGTTTTACCCAGGCTACCACCCTGGGACCCACTACCAGGCTAGTTAATTTGATTATTAATCGTTTGTGTGGGACTGTGTCAAATGCCTTGTTAAAGTCTAGGCAGGTCATGTCCACAGCCCTCCCTTGTCTACTACTTTGGTCACTGAGTCAAAGAAATCAATTAGATTCATCTGACATGACTTTCCTGCTGTGAATCCATGCTGCCTTGTGTCCTGTACCCCACTGGCCTCTAGGTGCTCAACAATTCTTTCCTTCAGAAGTAATTCCATCACTTTCCCTACCACAGAGGTCAAGCTGACAGGTCTATTGTTTCCTGCCTCTGTCTTGCTCTCACTTTTGTGAAGAGGAATCACATCTGCCTTCTTCCAGTCTTCAGGTACCACACCATCCACCCACGATTTGTTAAAAAGGGTAGTCAGTGGTGTCACTAGTTCTCCCCTTAATTCTTTTAGAATTCTGGGGTAAATTCCATCAGGCCTCATTGCTTTGTCCACCTTCAGTTTTAGGAGTTCTTTCAGAACCCTTTCTTCTGTGAAAGGACTGGGATCTACCCCCTATCCAGAGTGCTTCTGTTAATTGGATTAGGCCTTTCCCCCTCCTCCTCTTTTGTGAATACTGAGCAGAAGTATTCGTTCAGTATCCCTGCTTTTTCACTGTCCCACTCTGCCCACACACTGTCCATTCTATTCAGCCTCACTATCCCTCCCTTTGTCTTTCTACGCTCCCTGATGTACCTATAAAAGGTTTTATCCCCCTTCTTAACCGAGTTGGCTAACTTTTCCTCAGTTTGGGCATTTGCTATTCTGACTTCCCTTCCTGCTTCCTTCTGCCTTAACTGGTACAGTTCTCTGTCCTGCTCCTTCTATGTTTCCTTATACTTCCTAAATGCTATCTTTTTCTCCCTGACCTTCCCCACCACCTCTTTTGAGAACCATGTTGGCTTTTTCTTTCATTTTAATTTGTTCATTTGCTTCACACAAAGGCTTGTTGCCTCTGTGATGGCAGTTTTGATGTTTCCCCAGTGTTGCTCCACCCCTCCTTCTAGCCTGTTTGCTAGTGCTTTTCTAAGACACTCTCCTATCCTGCCAAAGTCAACCCTCCTGAAGTCCAGTACCCTCACTTTTTTATGGCTTGACTCTGTAGCTGAGTTTATCAGGAACCACACTGTTTGGTGGTTACTTGTTCCTAGATGGCTACCCGCTTCTAGGTCAGAGATCCTCTCACTGTCCCCATTTGAGAGTATGAGGTCTAAGATTGCTCCCTCACGAGTGGGTTCCAAAACTAGCTGTGTGAGGCATGCTACCTGTAGGGCATCAAAAATGGCCCTGTTCTTGGATGTGGCTCAGTGTTGGTGCTTCAGTTAACATTTGACATATTCAGGTCCCCCATCAACAGTATCTCTCCTTTCTCTGCCATCCTAAGGATGCCTTCTATCATATTGTTGTCCATTCTCTCCCCTTGAGATGGGTGTCTGTATACAACCCCTGTGCAAATTGTGGTGCCATTTCCGGTCTCTAAGGTGACCCACAGTGCCTCCTCTCCTCCCTGTTTACTCTTTTGTTCTGTTGCTTTTATCCTTTCCCTTACATAGAGAGCTACTCCTCCCCCTCTTCTCCCCTCCCTGTCTCTCCTGTAGGTTGTATACCCTGGCTGCAAAGCTGGATGGCTGGAGAAAATGAATGACGCTGGTCTTCACCTGCCAGGCCTTGCCAGCTTTGCCTCAAAGGTCTTTATAGACAGTGTTCACTGCAGGTCTCTCGTCATCTTCTGCTGCTGATCATCTTCCTCTTTTTCAGTCTGGGGAGTGATGGACATGGTCCTCTAGGCCCATCTGTTGCTCACCCTGGTCACACAATTACAGTAGAGCTTTTTGCACGGTCTTTTACCTCAGCACTCTCACTCTTGGCTTCTCTATTCACAGCAGTGCAGGGTCCTTTTATAGCCTCTAGTCACAGACACTTCAAGCTCTCCCCTTGCCAAAATTTTCATTCGCCACAATTATCTCTCCGTGAGGGAACTCAGTAGTCTAGTCTTTGTTCAGGGGTTGCAGTGCTTGGAAACTCAGGTAGCACACACAGTCTCTCTGCTCACAATCCAGCGGTTAGCTTTCCCTCTCTCTGGCTGAAAATGATGGCTCCTGGTCATCTGCAGCAAACTCCAAAACATTTCTCTTGTTCCTGCTGCAAAGTTCCAAGCTCTTTCTCTTACTGTCTTTTCAAGTGTCTCTTGGTTTTTTAGGCCATTGGCGCCTGACTGCTGTTGTAGGGCTGGGAAGCACACATTCTTTCCTGCCCTCCTCTCTAGCCAAATCTCTCTCAGGACCTCCCTTTTTGCCAAGCAAAACAGTCCCTTTTATCAGTTTTCCAGCAGCCCCTTCACATTGGCTCCAGCAGTTGTCCCTCTGTGCAGATTAATATTACTTTGGCTCACTTGACGTCCTATTGGCTCCTTGTTGGTCACCAAGAAATGTCCCTCCTTTTACTCCCCACATCCTCTTTTTTCAGCCCCATGAGCCCTATGACAAATCCTTGCCTCATGATTGGATGAGCAGGGGTTAAAGGTGACAAATATGGCTGCTATAGGAAACAGTTTATGCAGTCCCAAAGCAGAGTCCCAACTTTTAGCTCAATTCCCTGTCTGTCACTGCTGCCAATAATCTCAGCCCTCAGGCAGCAGACAGGCTCTCATTAATATTCATGTGCCCTTATTAATATTTATTACAAGCCCCTAAGTGCTCATTGGCACTCTTAAACTAAATAGTTGTATGCTTTCTCCAGTACTTCCTCTGTGTCTTCAGACCCTGATTTGCCCATTTTGGGGTTCGGGAGCACAGGGGAGGCTGTTGCTTCGCTACAACGGTGGTGGGAAAACTGGAATGCGCTATCATGCATGCACAGACCATCACTCGCACATTCATACTGCGAGCTGTGTGGCAGTTCCATGGCTTAACTCTTCTGGATCCTTTCTGATAGGGAAACAGTACAGAGGCTGGAAGGAGAACACAAGGCACACGGGACTCTGGCCAACTAGCAGTGAGAGAATGGAGAAGCGGGCAAATGGGAGCAAGCCAGATAACCTCAGAATGGGGGCTTATGTTATTATGTAGCATCTCTTGCTATTTAGATGTTTGTTGTGTTTTGATATTTTTAAAGTTGTATCTTTTTGTCGGGTTTTTCATATCCTCCTTTCCTGCAGTGTTTTTGCACTTTTTTCTATGTACTGTATGCACTTTTGTCCAGAATGCTTTGCACTTTATTTGTAAACTTTACACACCTGTTTCCATTACCATTTCTTTAAGGCTTCCTCTATTAATATTTATTGTTTTCCTCACACATTGATGAAGACATCCGCATGTTGACATTGAAACATTAATGACGTGGCCTCTGATTGACCCCCTAAGTGACCTGGCTTAGCATAATGTTTGATGACTGAAATATTTTCTTTACATTTAATCTTTTTAGCTGTATTAAAGAGCAGCTAGCGTCTTCAAGGGAACTTTACCAAAACATAATATTTAGATGCAGTCCAGCTTATATGTCACATCAGTTCTGTATCCCTCCTCCCTATTATGTATTACTAAGGTAATTTTCATGAAAACAGGAGATTTGCTCCTGAAGAGTTCATCTATTTTTGTTGCTTTCTCCTCACCTGAAGTCATAATGCACTGCTTGTAAAATCACAGTTACTCCCATGGCAACAAATTGTGATGTCACAACAGTGAATTATGACTTGATGTAGGGAGTCAGCTATAGAGGTAAATGGACCCTGAGGGATAAAGATCATGCATTCATGCAAATGACCATAGCATGGTCAGCTTCAAAATTATAGAATCAAATAAAAACATAGAGGGAGACACATATACTCCAGTCTGGAGGAAAGCAAATTTCAATGCTATCAAACAAATGTTGAGGGAGTGGAATTGGGTCAAAACCTTCAAGGATAAAACAACAGTGGAAATGGGGACTGCTTTGGAAGCCAAATTAAATGAATGCATTAAGGGATACATCCCCATAAAAGAGAAATATCAGAAAGGATTAAAAACACCAAGCTGGATGAATAAAAACATAAAAAAGATGATTAAAAAGAAGCATAAACTCTTAAGTCTCTGAGGGGAAGCAGAATGGGGGCAGGTTGGATAAAGCTTAGACATCTTCAAAATATGATAAAAAAAGGAAATTAGGAAAGCAAAAGCATCACATGAGATTCAACTGACAGCCAAATTGAAAGATAACTTTAAATCCTATGCTTATGTAAACAAAAAAAAGAGCTGTGCGCAAACAGTTGGTCCCTTCATTGGGCAGGATGGGTCGATGGCAACTACAAACAAAGCAATGGCAGATGTGCAAAATATATATTTTGCTTTGGTCTTTAATAAAAAAGGTAGCATAGTAGTGTCTGGAGAACAAAACACGGTTTCTACCTGTCCCTTAAAAACTGAGACCAGTAATATAAAAAATAGATTATCAGCCCTAAATCTAAACAAATCACCGGGACCAGATGGTATCCATCCAAGGCTACCAAAGGAGTTGGCACCTCCAATAAATTATTTATTCCAACACTCTCTGGACAAAGAGGAAGTGTTAAGCTCATGGAGGGAGGCAGTGGTGATACCTATGCTTAAAAAGGGTGACAGAAAGTGTCTGTCGAATTACAGGCCAGTTAGCCTGACGAGTGCATTATATAAAATATTAGAGGGCATTATCAAGGAAAGCATTATCACCTATTTGCAAGATAATGGGCTGGAGGGTAACATGCAGAATTGATTTAGGAAGGGCAGACCTTGTCAGACTAACATGCTTGAGTTTTACAACAGGGCACGCAAACGGCTGGATGAGGGAAGACTGGTAGTTGTGGTTTTCTTGGATTTTACTAAGGCATTTGACAAACTTCCACATCAGGAGCTTATTGCTTGTCTGCAGGATATAGGGAGCCATGAAAACATAGTTTCAATGGATCTTCTCATGGTTCACAGACAGAAGGCAAAGAGTTAGCATCGGAGGGGCTTTGTCAGAATGGACTGGAATAACTAGCGGGGTACCCCAGGGATTGGTCCTTGGACCATGCCTATTTAATATATATGTGTCAACGCTGAGCTATGAGCAGGAGAGAGTATGGATGACACAATTTGCCAATGACTGTCGTCTGGGGGCTGAGTTGATAGATCAGGATGATCACTTGTTATTGCAACAGGCATTGGATCATATTGATAACTGGAGCAAGTCATACCAACTTCACTTAAATCCTAAAAAATGCACAGTTATGCATCTTGGTAGCATAAATCCTAAAGTACAATACCATCTAGGAAACATCAGCCTTAAAACGGTAACTCAGAAATAGGATCTGGGAATTACAATTTCAAAGGACCTTCATTTTGGGACACACTGCACCAACATAAGTAGGAAAGCAAACGGTGTACTAAACTGCATCTTGAAGCATATTACTAGTAGGGATAGTAAGGTTCTGGTCCCCCTGCATGGGTCATTGGTGAGACCATTGCTCGAATATGGAGCCCAAATGTGGTCACCATGGAGTAGTGGATATATTGCCAAGCTTGAAAAGATACAAAATAAGGCCTCATGCTCTACAGTATAAAGGGGATGGAAACAAAGAGCTATAATACAAGACTGAGGGAACTTAACATGTTCACATTGGAATATAGGAGATTGAGACGGGACATGTGTTTGCTTTTTAAAGCACTTACAGACCAAGATCTATGGCAAAAACTAGTACTGGAACTGAGAGAAAAAATTCAGAACACCAGGTCACATCCATTGCAGTTAAAAGGGGAAAACTGTAGAACATGGTGCAGGAAAATGTGGTTCAGCCAAAGGATAATTCCAATATGGAACGCATTACCAGAGGAAGTGGTCGGAAGCTCATCTGTAGAAGTTTTCAAACTCTGCCTTTATGAATTATACCGATTAGATCAGCTCTAGTAATAGATGACGAGCACTATGGCAATAAGTCCTTCAGCTCTGTATACACCTATGATACCTATGAAATGTCCTTAGTAATAAATACTGTGGAGGAGGAATCTTTAGAATATATATGGAATGGAAGCTGAATTGTACCTAATTATTGTGTTTTTCAAATTTTTTTAAGGTGTCAGCAGCTCTTTAAATAACAAGCATTTGTCAATGCCAAACATTCGCTTGCAGGTATTTGCAGTGGTGTTTGGCATGTATGGTGCTTTACCCTAATGCCCTGTGCGATTGCTGGTATTTGCACAATTCATTTTCAGCATGACCTTTTTGTCACCCCCATTGTGCGCTACATGGGCAGAAACACGCTTTGGGCAGGATGTGAAAATTGGCAGCTGTACTGCTCATAAGGAAGTGTGGTAAAATGGCAATGTTGAAAATCTGGAGTGGAAATATTGAAAATTCGCAAACCTACAAGCGTGCGTCGGAACTGTGCAATGCACGCATGTAAAACAGTTATTGTTAGGAATTTTTTCACCAAATTGTCAACATTGGCATTTTAAAACCTCTGCTAATGAACAGTGTCACTGTGATTGTCTTACTGTGTGCAATACATTGATTTTGCATACCGATTGCGCCATTGTGCACTACATGGTCGGTAACATGTTTTGGGCAGGATGTGAAAAATGACAGCTGTACTGCTCATAAGGAGGTGTGGTAAATGGCAATGTTGAAAATGTGGAGTGAAAATATTGAAAATTCGCAAACTTACGAGCATGCATAGGAACTGCACAACGCACGCTCGTAAAACAGTTATTTTTAGAAATTTGTTCACCAAATTTTCAACATAGCCATTTTAAGATCTCTGCTCATGAACAGTGACACTGTGATTTTCTTAATGTGTCCCTTACACTGAGTTCACACAGCGACTGTGCCATTGTGCGCTACATGGTCGGAAACACATTTTGGGCAGGATGTGAAAAATGACAGCTGTACTGCTCATGAGGAGGTGTGGTAAAATGGCAATGTTGAAAATCTGGAGTGAAAATATAGAAGATTCGCAAACTTACGAGCGTGCGTAGGAACTGTGCAATGCACACTTGTAAAACAGTCATTTTTAGGAATTTTTTCACCAAATTTTCAACACAGCCATTTTAAGACCTCTGCTCATGATTAGTGTCACTGTGATTTTCTTAATGTGTCCCATACATTGATTTCGCGCACCGACTGCGCCATTGTGTGCTACATGGGCGGAAACATGTTTTTGGCAGGATGTGAAAAATGACAGCTGTACTGCTCATGAGGAGGTGTGGTAAAATGCCAATGTTGAAAACTTGGAGTAGAAATATTGAAAATTTGTAAACCTACGAACGTGCATTGGAGCTGTGCATCGCACGCTCGTAAAACAGTCATTTTTAGGAATTTTTTCACCAAATTTTCAACATTGCCATTTTAAAACCTCTGCTAATGAACAGTGTCACTGTGATTTTCTTACTGTGTCCCATACATTGATTTTGCACACCGGCTGCGCCATTGCTTTTCACCTTGGTAGGAAACAACGTTTTGGGCAGAATGTGAAAATGACAACTGTACTACTCATAAGGTGTGGTAAATGGTAATGTTGAAAATCTGGAGTGAAAATATTGAAATTGCTAGTTTTACGAGCTGCAAGGCAGAGAACTGCACAACGACTCATAAAGTCATTTTAGGAATTTTTCACCAAATTTTCAACATAGCCATTTTAAGATCTCTGCTCATGAACAGTGACACTGTGATTTTCTTAATATGTCCCATACACTGAGTTCACACACCGACTGTGCCATTGTGCGCTACATGGGCGGAAACACGTTTTGGGCAAGATGTGAGAAATGACAGCTGCACTGCTCATAAGGAGGTGTGGTAAAATGGCAATGTTGAAAATGTGGAGTGAAAATATAGAAAATTCACAAACTTAAGAGCTTGCAGAGGAGCTGCGCAATGAACACTCATAAAACAGTCATTTTAAGGAATTTTTTCACCAAATTTTCAGCACAGCCATTTTAAGACCTCTGTTCATGATCAGTGTCACTGTGATTTTCTTAATGTGTCCCATACATTGAGTTCGCACATGGACTGTGCCATTGTGCGCTACATGGGCGGAAACACGTTTTGGGCAGGATGTGAAAAATGACAGCTGTACTGCTCATGAGGAGGTGTGGTAAAATGGCAGTGTTGAAAATCTGGAGTGAAAATATAGAAAATTCGCAAACTTACGAGCGTACGTAGGAACTGCGCAATGCACACTTGTAAAACAGTCATTTTTAGGATTTTTTTCACCAAATTTTCAACACAGCCATTTTAGGATCTCTGCTCATGAACAGTGACACTGTGATTTTCTTAATATGTCCCATACACTGAGTTCACACACCGACTGTGCCATTGTGCGCTACATGGGCGGAAACACGTTTTGGGCAAGATGTGAAAAATGACAGCTGTACTGCTCATAAGGAGGTGTGGTAAAATGGCAATGTTGAAAATGTGGAGTGAAAATATTGAAAATTCGCAAACTTACGAGCCTGCATAGGAACTGCTCAACGCACGCTCATAAAACAGTCATTTTTAGGAATTTTTTCGCCAAATTTTCAACATAGCCCTTTTAAGACCTCTGCTCATGAACAGTGTCACTGTGATTTTCTTAATGTGTCCCATACATTGAGGTTGCACACCGACTGCACCATTATGCACTACATGGGCGGAAACACGTTTTGGGCAGGATGTGAAAAATGACAGCTGTACTGCTCATAAGGAGGTGTGGTAAAATGGCAATGTTGAAAATGTGGAGTGAAAATATTGAAAATTCGTGAACTTATGAGCCTGCATAGGAACTGCGCAATGCACGCTCATAAAACAGTCATTTTTTGGAATATTTGCACCAAATTTTCAACATGGGGTTTTTGGGATCCCTTCTCATGAATGATGTCACTGTCATGGTGCTATGTGGGCCCGAAGGGTGATTTCGCTCAGTGACTGCACAGTGACTGTGAAATCACCCTTCGGGCCTGAATAACGCCATGACATTGACATCATTCATGAGAAGGGCTCCCAAAAACCCCAT
Organism: Neoceratodus forsteri; assembly: GCA_016271365.2. Classification (NCBI taxonomy): domain Eukaryota; kingdom Metazoa; phylum Chordata; order Ceratodontiformes; family Ceratodontidae; genus Neoceratodus; species Neoceratodus forsteri. The sequence goes on from CM057455.1 coordinate 862,693,726, forward strand.
GTTGAAAATTTGGTGCAAAATTCCAAAAATGCCTGAAATATGCAATAAAGTTGAAACCCCCTATCTAGCCCATTATACAGCTTACCGGCATTTCCTCAGTTCGTGGTCGGCTTTGAAGAGTGCAGACATGTTCCCACATCGAAGATCGCTTCACGAACTCGAGGTAAGTATGGAGTAAGGGGTGGGGAGGCTGGGTGCACAGTGGGTGGGTGCGGGTTGTGGGAGGGGGACTTGGAGACTATGTTGGACCATTTTTCTTTACAGATTAAAAACGGACTCGTGGGACGCTTGCCATGCTGGGGTGGGCTCCCAGTGTGGCAGAAGATGACTGGGGGCCAAGGAGCTGCTGAGTTGGGCACCCCCAGCCGACAAACTACGAGGGGCGAGGAGCCGACCGAGGTTGGGCACCCGTCGGCAAAAAGGGGACGTTGCCATGCTGGGGTGGGCTCCCAGCGTGGCAGAGATAACAGGGGGACTGTGGAGCTGACGGGGATTGGGCACCCCGTCGGCAAACAACGTTGCCGCGCTGGAGTTAGACTCCCAGCATGGCACCAAAGTTTTTGGGGTGGCGTGGCCAGCCGGGGGCGTGGCCGCGAGGGGTGCGGCGTGGCGCGGTGCTCGGTATGACAGCAGTGGTTTTCTTTGAAGCAAAGACCACCACTGTCATACACAGCTCCCGCACCCATTGGTGCAGGACCGCCACGCCTGCTCAAGGGAGCTCTGGATTGCAAGGGAGAGGCACACCTCCAAAGTGTGCTACTCTCCCAAAACGTTCCTTGCGCAAGCGCGCAAGCAAACGTAAAAATGTGTGTTTGGTCACATTATTTTCGCTTTTCTGTTACCTAGTGAAGTCTGGGGTTGCACACCTCTTCTCTGTCATTAGTGTACAGCTGTTTGACTACAAGTGACTGTCAGCGGTTCTCTTTTGAACTTGTTTTTATGCACAGCAGGAGCTGCATTCTTTGAGCACACAGTTTTTCAGAGACCAGTTTAGTTGAAGTCTATATGTTGTTTCAGACATCTGTAGCTGTGAATGTTCATTAAAAAGTATGGATTCAGATTTTTAAAGTACTAATAAAGTAGTTTATTTTACTACAACTAATGGTAAGATGCATTGACCAATTCTCCACTATATACTGATTTGCTGACCTTTACCCTGTCCTAAAAAGGGTTTTCAGTAACAAGAAATGAATTTATTTATCTGAGAAAATCGAAATTACAACCCTTTGAGTCGCAGACTCATTTCCAAAGGCTCCACGTCAGATAAATAGTAACAATAATAAACAATAACAGTACAAGAGTGTACAAGCAGGTAAAGAGAAGCTGTGAACTTACAGGTGATGAAGTGAGGCCTATACAAGCAGTAACTAAGCAATGGAAAATGACACCGTTGGTGAACAGGCATGTTGTAAAAAATGAACAGCAATCAAACCTATACAATTGGTAGCTAATAGGTTAACAGTGCGTAGCCATTAGGAATTGACCTATATAATTAATGAAAAGATCCATCAACACATAGAGGAAATCTATATTGCGGTGAGCAGCCCACAGGGGCTTTGCCTGGAGAATAATATACTGAGAGTCAGAGTAAAAATAGTGAGACTCAGGGGGTTAACAGGGGAGACTAAAGGTTAGCAGTGACACTGGCAGTTACGAGTGGATAGAATATGGCTCTTAATGGAAATGGATCCCTGCTGCTTGCTGTCCCCCAACCCCCTGCTGGCCACCATGCAGAACTGTATATCACAGAATCATAGAAATTTGACAGCAGAAAAGGATCCTTCCAGCCCATCTAGTCTGACCAACCTTCCCCTTTCACATACCCGCCTCCCCACCTGCACCCACCCTCCCCCCAATACTCAGTCCCAGATGCCTGTCCCATGCCCTCTTAAATTCCTCCACCATCTCTGCCCCCACTACTCCATCCAGCAGTCTGTTCCAGGGCTCCACCACCCTCTCTGTAAAGAAGCGCCTCGTCACATTGCCCCTGAACCTATTTCCTTGCAATCTGAGGATGTGCCCTCTAGTTCTGGCTCCCTCCTTCCTCCTCAGCAGACCCCATTCACCTACTTTATTGAACCCCTTTACATATTTAAAGATTTCAATCATGTCCCCCCCTTTCCCTCCTTCTTTCCAGTGTGTACAGATTCAGCTCCTCACACCTCTGCTCATATGTCTTCCTCTGCATACCCTGCACCATCTTTGTTGCCCTTCTCTGAACCCTTTCCAATGCAGCTATATCCTTGCTGAGCTGTGGTCTCCAGAACTGAACCCCATATCCTAACTGTGGCCTCACCATGGCTTTGTAGAGGGGTATTATAACCTCCCTCCTTCTGCTAGTAATGCCCCGGCCTATGCACGCCAGCATTCCATTGGCCCTTCCCACCGCCCTACTACATTGGAAACCAACCTTAAGGTTTGAGGAGACTATGATCCCCAGATCTCTTTCCTGTTCTGAGTCTTTGCTTTCCTCCCTCCCCCGTGTGTACCCTGCTTTCGTGTTTTTTCTTCCTAGGTGCATCACATTGCACTTCTTGGCATTAAACATCAGCTACCATTTTCTGTCCCACTCCTCGAGTGCCTTGAGGTCCCTCCTCATGTCTTCCACCCCCTCTGGGGTGTCTACCCTATTGCAGATTTTTGTGTAATCAGCAAATAGGCACATCCTCCCTCTCAAACACTCTGCAATGTCACTGATGTAAATGTTGAAGAGGAGCAAACCCAAAATTGACCCCTGTCTCACTCCACTCCTCACCCTTGCCATCTTGGAGTGCACCCCATTAAGCAGTACCCTCTGAGTTCTCCCTATTAGCCGTGCCTCCACCCAGCCTGCTATTTTCCCTCCCAAACCAGTGCTTTCCATCTTGCTCAACAACCTCCTATGAGGGACAGTGTCGAAGGCCTTGCTGAAGTCCAGATAGGCCACATCCACTGCCCCTTCCTGGTCGATTGCCTGAGTCACCCAACCAAAAAACTCAATTAGGTTGGTCTGGCATGATTTCCCCTTGGTGAAGCCATGCTGTCTGCTGTCCTGCAAGCCACACTCCTCCAGGTAATTCACTGCCCTCTCCTTAATTAATGCCTCAATTACTTTCCCCACCACAGACGTGAGGCTGACTGGAAATTAGTTCTCCTTTGGCTCCCTGCTACCTCCCTTGTGCAAGGGCATTACATCAGCCCTCCTCCAGTCCTACGGCACCCTCCCTGTATCCAGGGACAGGTTGCAGACCCATGTCAAGGGTGCGGCCAGCTCCTCCCTCAGTTCCTTGATCACTCTGGGGTGCAATCCATCAGGCCCCATTGCCTTGTCCACCTTTACTCTATCCAGCTCAGCCCTGACCCTATCCACAGAGAATGGGCTCTGATCCATCCATTTGCCCTCCTTCCCCTTAGGTGCAGGTACTGGACCCCTGCCTTCCACCTCCTCCATGAACACTGAGCAAAAATACTTATTTAGTGCCTCTGCCTTTTCATAGTCCTGTTCCAAGTTAATCCCTCCTTACCCCCTCAGTCTAGCAAATCCCCTGCCCTGCTTTTTTCCTCTCCCTCACATATGTAAAAAACATTTTATCCCCCCCCCCAGCCCTTTTGGCTATTTTCTCCTCAGTGGCTACTTATGCCCATCTGATGTCCCTCCCTGCCAGACCCCTCTTTTCCCTATATTCCTCCATATCCTCCTCTCTAAGTGTCATCTTAAATTTTATGAAAGCCCTCTTCCTTTCCCTGACTACTCCCACCACCTCCCTAGTGAACCAGAGTGGTCTCCTCCCCCTCTTGCTCTTCCTGACCTTTTGTATGCACATTTCTGCTGCTTCCTGAATGCCTCCACTGATAGCTTCCCAGAGTTCCTCCACTGCCCCATCTTCTCTGTACCTTCCATTTTTCCCCAGCTATCTTTCTCATCTTATTAAAGTCTGTGTGTCTGAAGTCCATGACTGTCATATTAGTCTTAGTTGTCTCCTTCCCTGCCCTGACCGTGAACCATACCGAGCAGTGGCCGCTGGTGCCCAAGGATTCTCCCACCCACACCACCTCCACACTCTCCCCATTAGTCAGGACCACATATAACAAGTAGCTTCCCCTTGTTTGCTCTCTGCCCAGTTATTGAAGGTATATTCCCTGCAACTTAGCTAATACCTCCCTGCACCTTGCCAATGCTGCATCAGGGATTTCCCAGTCAACATTTGGGAGGTTCCAGATCACCCACCAGAAGCAGTTCACCTTTCTCTACCAGCTTTGTGATTGCCTGAGTTAGCCATCTATTGTTTTCCTCTCCTTGCACAGGTGGCCTGTATACCACCCCCAGCAGCAAGGATTCACCCATCTTCCTACCTAATGTTACCCACAACAGCTCAGTCTCCCCTTCCTCCTCCTGCCCTTCAGTAACACTGATGCCTTCTCTGATGTATAAGGCAATAGCTCCCCCCTTCTTGCCTTCCCTGTCCTTTCTGAACATTCTATAACCTGGAAAGGTTTTTTCCTAGGTGTGATGCTCTGTCCACCAGGTCTCACTTACTGCAACTAAATCTAATCTCTCGTCATGATGGCCTCCAGGTCCATCTTATTTCCTAAACTCCTGGCGTTTGCTGACAATCCCTTCCACCAGTCTTCCCCTTTATTTCCCCTTGCACCCATCACCCTCTTGCCCAGCCATGTAGTGCTAGCCGGGGGAGGGGCTGGTAGCCCCCCAAGCTTTCCTCCTTGTGGAGCAGATTTGTCCCCCCCAACCTAGTTTAAATTGTATGTACAGTATCCGCTATAAATTCTCCTAGCTTGCATTTCAGTACTGCTACCCCCTTCCTATTCAGGTGCAGTCTGTCCAATGCAAATAGGCTCTCGTCCTCCCATGTAGATCCCCAGTCCCCTAACAAGCCATATCCCATTTGCTCACACCACCCACCAGCCATTCGCTGAACTCCCTAATCCTAGATTTCCTGTCAGTGCTTGTCCTCGGTACTGGTAACACCTCTGAGAATGCCACTGATTTAAACCCCAGACTGCTACAGTATCTAGCTAGAGCTCTGAATCTAGCCTGTACCTTCATCAGGCTACTTCCTGCCAGGACATTCATTCCCAGGTGGAACAGCGGTGCGTTTTTTCATCCTGCTGCCTCCCCGTTGAGGGGATTTAGTGAATTACCTTCGCTGCTGTCATGCCTGGCAGACACTCCACCCACACTGCACTGTTTTTTTTTCCCCCCAACTAATCCCTTTTATTACAGAGTCCCCAACCAGTAGGACCCTGCTCTCCATCTCCTTCTGATCGCATCTCCTTACCATCCTTCCCCAACCCCCTGCATCCTATTTCCTACCTTATTATCAATACCCCCTTTGCCCATTTTGCTTCCTGAAGCACTAGCCTCACTCTGTGCTCCCCCAGCTTCTTTGCTTTGTGCCCCCCACCCCAGCATTGCACCCCTCACCCCAGGCTATATCTGTCAGGCTCCCCGCATCTGGCCCTCCATTTTCTAACTTTTCCCCTCCATGTTTATCCCTGTTTATCTGTCCCTGCCCATGCCCTGCCTGATGTTCATCCAGAACTGTTTTAGTAGATGTGCATCTGCCATTACAAATGTAGTTATATCCTTTTGGCAAACCTTTACTACCCTACGCTGTTTATGGAAGACTAGAATTTGCATCCACTGTTTTGGACTTTTACCCTGGTTATGTAAGAAATAACCCTCAACAAGGCATGTGTTTCTAGAGAATTAATGTACACCATGGGTGAATCGGAAGGCATGAGGCCAACGGCACCAGGAAGTACATTAATTCTCAAGAATCCCATGCCTTGGAGTGGGTTACTGCACTTATAAAACTATTTTTTTAGTGGAAAAGGGTTTTATTTTCCTTCAGTTAGGTTGTTGCTAGTTACATTTGGTGAGTTTGGTAACAATAGAAACATAGAAACATAGACTTTGATGGCAGATAAGGACCGCTTGGTCCACCTAGTCTGCGTATTTCCTTCCCTAGAGGATAAGCTGCAGATCCTATTTAACCAACAGCCTATTTCTTCCTACCCCCCACAAAAATTGCTTTATGTCTGTCCCATGCATTCTTGAATTCTCCCACAGTTTTAGACCCCACAACCTCCTCAAGAAGGCTGTTCCATGCATCCACCACCCTCTCTGTGAAAAAATACTTCCTCACATTGCCCCTGAGCCGTCCCCCCTCTATCTTCAAATTGTGTCCCCTTCTTCTTGCACATCTCTTTTTCTGAAAGATGCTACTGCCTTGGACTTCCTTCATTCCACTGAGGTACTTAAACATTTCTATCATGTCCTCCCTCTCCCTCCTTTCCTCATGGGTATACATATTAAGCTCCTTTAGGCTCTTCTCATATGGCTTCTCTTGCAGACCCTGCACCATTTTAGTTGCCCTCCTCTGAACTGCCTCCATCCTGTCTATGTCCTTGCAGAGATGGGGTCTCCAGAACTGGACGCAGTACTCCAGATGGGGTCTCACCAACTGTCTGTATGGGGGGATAACAACTTCCTGTTTTCTGCTGGTGATACCTCTCCCTATACATCCCAGTATCCCCCCAGCCCTCCCTACTGCCGTCTCACATTGCTTGCCAACCTTAAGGTCATCTGATATGATTACCCCTAGGTCTCTTTCCATTTTTGTTGTTGTTACTACCTCCCCCCATTGTCTAATCTTCCCCTGGGTTTTTGTTTCTCAGGTGCATTATTTTGCACTTCTTTGCACTGAATCCAAGCTGCCATACTTCTGACCATTCCTCCAACCTTACCAAGTCCCTTCTCATTCTTTCCACGTCTTCTTGTGTATCAACCCTGTTGCAGATCTTTCTGTCATCTGCAAGAGGCATACTTTTCCTTCCAGTCCCTCTGCAATGTCACTTATAAAGACATTAAAAAGGACTGGACCCAGTACTGAACCCTGCGGTACCCCACTAGTAACCCCTCTTTCTTCAGAGTGGACTCCATTTACAATTACCTTCTGTGTCCTGTTGTTCAGCCAATTTTTACCCAGGCTATCACCTTGGGACCCACTCCCAGGCTGGTTAATTTGACTACTAATCTTTTGTGTGGGACTGTGTCAAATGCCTTGCTAAAGTCCAGGTAGGGCCATATCCACAGCCCCTCCCTGGTCTACTACTTTGGTCACCCAATCAAAGAAATCAATTAGATTCGCCTGACATGACCTTCCGCTGTGAACCCATGCTGCCTTGGGTCCTGTGCCCCACTGGCCTCTAGGTACTCAACAATTCTTTCCTTCAGAAGTGATTCCATCACTTTCCACCACAGAGGTCAAACTGACAGGTCTGTAGTTTCCTGCCTCTGTCTTGGTCCCACTTTTGTGAAGGGGAATCACATCCGCCTTCTTCCAGTCCTCAGGTACCACACCATCCTCCCATGATTTGTTAAAAAGCGTAGTCAGTGGTGTCAATAGTTCTCTGCTTAATTCTTTTAGAATTCTGAGGTGAATTCCATCTGGCCCCATTGCTTTGTCCACCTTCAGTTTTAGGAGTTCTTTCAGAACCCTTTCTTCTGTAAAAGGACTGGCATCGACCCCACCTATCCAGAGTGCTTCTGTTAATTGGATTAAGCACCCCCCACCTCCTCTTTTTGTGAATACTGAACAGAAGTATTCATTCAGTATCCCTGCTTTTCACTGTCCTCTCTGCCCACCCACAGTCCATTCTATTCAGCCTCACTATCCCTCCCTTTGTCTTTCTACGCTCCCTGATATACCTATAAAAGGTTTTATTCCCCCTTCTTAACCAAGTTGGCTATCTTTTCCTCAGTTTGGGCCTTTGCTTTTCTGACAACCCTCCCTGCTTCCTTCTGCCTTAACTGGTACAGTTCTCTGTCCCTCTCCTTCTGTGTTTCCTTATACTTCCTAAATGCTATCTTTTTCTCCCTAACCTTCACCACCACCTCTTTTGAGAACCATAGTAGCTTTTTCTTTCATTTTGATTTGTTTATTTGCTTCACACAAAGGTTTGTTGCCTCTGTGATGGCAGTTTTGATATTTCCCCATTGTTGTTCCACCCCTCCTTCTAGCCTGTTTGCTAGTGCTTTTCTAAAGCACTCTCCCATCTAGCCAAAGTCAGCGCTCCTGAAGTCCAGAACCCTCACTTTTGTATGGCTTGACTCTGTAGCAGAGTTTATCATGAACCACACTGTTTGGTGGTCAGTTGTTCCCAAATGGCTACTCACTTCCAGATATGAGATCCTCTCACTGTGCCCATTTGAGTGTATGAGGTCTAAGATTGCTCCCTCATGAGTAGGTTCCAAAAACGAGCTGTTTGAGGCATGCCACCTGAAGGGCATCAAGAATGGCCCTGCTTTTGGATGTGGCTGCCTCAAAGGTGCTCCAGTTAACATCTGGCATGTTAAGGTCCCCTATCAACAGTATCTACAGTATCTCCCCTTTCTCTGTCATCCTAAGTATGCCTTCTATCATATACTTGTCCATTCCCTTCCCCTAACATGGGGGTCTATATACAACCCCTGTGTGGATTGTGGTGCCATTTCCAGTCTCTAAGGTGACCCACAGTGCCTCCTCTCCTCCCTGTTTACTCTTTTGTTCAATTGCTTTTATCCCTTCCCTTACATAGAGAGCTATCCCCCCTTCTGCCCTCCCTGTCTCTCCTGTAGGTTGTGTACCCTGGTATGTTAACATCCCAGTCATGGTTCTCTGTGTACCATGTTTCTGTGACTTCTACAATATCCAGGCATCAATCTTCCATCAAGGCCACCAGTTCAGGGAGTTTGTTGCCCAGACTACGGGTGTTGGTACTCATTACCCTCCATTTCTTGATGGCCTTACCCCTTTTTGCCCCATCTCTGTCCTTATTGCATTTGTCACTTTCTCCATTTACCCCTGTGCTTCTCCCTATTGACATCTCTATGTTGGTGTCTACCTCACTTAGTACCCTGATATTGTGGGGCTAGGATTTCCCTGCTCCTTTCCAGTGCCTCCCCCCTTGGCTAGTTTAAATATTTGTCAATGAAGTATTTAAACCTATCACCTAGGATCCTGGTTCCCCTCCTGGACAGATGCAGACCATCATGCCAGTATAGGCCTGCATCCCTCCAGGTGGAGCCCCAGTCTTCAATGAAGCCAAATCCCTGAGCTCTGCACCAGTTTTTCAACCACTGATTGAATCCCATGGTGTGGAGCACCCTAGCCTCACCCGTGCCATAGACAAGCAGCACCTCTGAGAAGGTTACCGTATGTGCTATTTGTCTAAGGTCCCTCCCCATCTCCACAAATTCTTCTTGCACTGCTCTGATCCCTTTCTTAGCCAGGTCATTTGTCCCTAGGTGGACAATGACATCCAGCTCCTTCCCTTGTGCAGCTGCTCCTGCGATCCTGAGGATTCGCTCCCTGTCTCTCCAAGCCACGGCACCAGGCAGACACCTTACCTCCCTCTCCCCTTCCTCCCCCAGTTCTACCTTCCTAACAATGGAGTCCCCCACCAGGAGTTGTTTCCTCCCCCTGTGGGGTCCCATGCCACCCTCCTTTGGGTCTCCTTTGTGGAGGTTCCCAGCATCCTCCTTGATCTCCACTGTGGGTGCCTCCATAGAGGAACCACACTTTTCCAGAACGGCATAGAAATTGTGGAGAGGTACAACTGGAGGGATGAGCCTCTATTCCACCACCCTCACCCTCCCTGAGCCCACTGTGGTCCAACCACTCCTCTTTCTTGGCAACCTCTGAGGCAACGGCAGTGACCCTGGTTGTCCCTGGGTGGGAGAGGAGGTCCCACAAATCCTGGCCAACTCAGCCTGGAGATGAGCAACCTCCTCCCTCAGCCCAGAGAGGTGTCTGCAGATGGGACAACACTACATCCTCCAAAACATCTCCGGAAGACTGCTGCCCACAGCCACTGCACTGCACCACTCCCATCATGTCTTTTTCTGGCCCCCTAACTGTTATTTGGAATACTTACTCTTTCCTCTGTTTGTTTATTTCTTTTTTTTTTCTTCTTTCCCTACTTACTGCCTCTGCACCCTTTTAGCTCCTGATCTTCCTGTTCTGAGACAAGAAGTTCCTATATTTCTCAGTAGACTCCTTACTTGCTCAGAGTCAGACCTCCAGCAGCTAGGGGGGGATGGAAAGCTACTCTTGCCCTTCTAGGATGGTGAGTCTTTGGTGGCTCTGTGATCACTCACTTCTTGCTCCCAAACAGGAAGTTCCTGTTGTCAGCTAAATCCTGTGCCTATAAAGGTAGAACTGGTTTAGGGTGGAGGGGAGGGAAGGAAGGCAATATAGTCCCAGTAGAGACGTTTTAGTTTTACCAGTAGCTCCTTCCTCCTGGAGTTCTCTCTGTCCTCTGGCAGAAACTATCTAGGGCAGTATTTATATCTGGTCTTAACCTGGCTCCTTCTAGCTAAGCCACTCCCCCTACTTTGCAAATCTTTCTACACTTAGAGACTCATAGAAGGGATCTAGTTCCAAGTACAGGCTAAGGCTATGCACATAGCTGCACAATAGTGCATCTTTAAGCCATTGCTCTACTGTTACAATGCTTGCCCTGCACTTATAGCAAATAAATTTTAAAGAATGAGCAAAGGGCTCCAAAACCAGCACCCACCAGAGGGTGCTGTAGGAGGTCCAAGTGAAAATGATGCCGTTGCACACTGGAGCTGGTAGGAAGGCTAGGAGACTGCAAAATGAGACACCTGAAGAAAATGAGGGCAGAGAGAGAATGGCTGGGTGGCTTGGAGATGAGGAAGTAAGGAAAAGAGTCATAGAGGACCCGTGGTGGGAGGGGAACAGAAGGAGCAAGCAAGGTACAGGGAAGTGCAGAAGAAAAGAAAATGGTGGCAGTGCCACAGAGAAAAAGGAGGAGGGCAGAAATGGATGAAGGAGCAGAGAGAGGGAAAAAGGTGCGGCAGAGCCGCAAGAGGGCACAGGAGGCAAAAAGAACAGAAAAAAATTGATGGCAGCGCCACAGTGAAGGGGGGACAAACAAGAAATAGGATAAGAGAGGGAGAGAATGCCATGGCAGAGCCACTAAAAAGAAATGGGGGGCAGAGGAGCAGCACACAGAAAACAGCAGCAAAACCAGGAGGATGAGAGCCAGAAAAATGGAGACAAGCAGCACACAAACTAAGGAACGTGAAACCTGCTAGGTGGGGGGGCTGATGGATTGTGGGTCAGTAAGTAGTGAGGAAAGGCAAAGGAGTCTGGTGGCCCCCACTGAATCACAGGGGGAAAAAAACTGTAGATTTAAAGAAGTGAGCCGCTCCTATTAAAGAGTGGCTCAGTCCATTCATCTGCATGCTGCTGCTCAGCAAGCAGCTGAGCAGGGTCATGATCAGCCTGCTGCTCAGGGCACTGCTGTCACCATGCTGGTATAGAAGGGGCCATAGTCCCCCCAATCTAAGTCAAAGTCTCTCAATAATTGACCACACTAGTGATCTATTAAAGAGGAAGGGATGGTGTGAAACTAAATTACTGAGAGGTGACACGTGCCCCTCTTTCCCCAAGTCCTGCACTGCTGTCCTCTCTGTCATGGACCGGCTGATTGTGAGCTACGTGCACCAAAAAAGTAAACTAAGAAGTTCTAATCTCGCTGCTGGGAATGAGTGTCTTTATCTTTTTTTTTTTTCCAAGAACCAGATAAAGACATTCATTCCCATTAATGGCCAACAGCAGCAGCTCAGACTCGGAGAGACTTACATGGAGGAGCCAGAGTCTCACTGGATGGGGCTGTCTAGCAGCAGCTGACGAGATGTTCCTGGGAGGATGGATCGGCCCCCTCCCTAAGTCCCGATGATATAGCTTGCAGAGTTTAGTTCACTGGCAAAAAAATATTTATTTATTTATTTTATTTATTTAGCTTTTGTTTACCGGGTAAGTACACTAGACAAGTATTATGCCTATTTTCAGGAATGACCTGGGAGAATACAACATGAGGAACAACAGTCAATGAGACATGAAAAAGAGAGTACAGTTTTTTGTCACAGTAAACAAACGTGGGAAATACATCATTTGACGCTAGGGGAAACATAGTAGTTATAATCATGACAGGAAAAGTGCAAGCCGTACTCCTTACACAGACAGTTATTCCAATCTGTTTTCTCATGCAGGGCAAGCATCAAATTTATAATGCAGCTCACAGCTGAGGTTATTCAGTAGCACTAATGAAACTTGGGGAGCTGCTGCAGAGATACGAGTGCCCATGACTCCATAATTACATGTATTGCTTTTCCTTAAAGTCAAGCTTGACTGCCCCCAAAGGCTCCTTTTCGTGCATTAAAGATGCATCTTTTCAGTCTAGAAATGGGTCAGATGCAGCTTTGGAGCTGAAGGTTTCTGCATTCTTCAGGTTTTAAGTAATCCTATTACTTTTGCTCATCTAACACCTTCCCCTTGCTGCATTTCTGTTGGCAACTACTGCACTATACTAACAGAACACATAGGTCACGGGCACTGTCTCAAAGTCTCGGATGAGGAAGGTGCACTCTCTCCCTCACCAGGGCCAGCAAGCTGTCCGTGACCGTTTCTTCTTTACTCAGCCTGTCACCATGACACACACTATGTTTCATACACCACAGTAAACATGTCTGAGTGCACATCAGTGATACATGGGATGGGTCAGGGGATATATATTTATTTCACAGCAGCAGCTACCTGTTCTTGTTGCCATCTAAGGGATGCTATGGTGGCACCTTTCCAAGAACACATGGCTTTAACACTGCAGTCTGCAATCTTCAGTTTTAAAGGAGGAACTTGCCTGAGCTTGCAGGGTCAGATAAAGCTGATTGGGAAAAAATAGATGTTTTCATGGGGGAAGCAAGCGATAAGTGTCTATTGGTTTGATGTGATAGGAAGCAGAGCCAGCCCAGTACATTGCTGTGTACTGTGCAAAAGCCAAGAAACAAGGGGGGCAATAAAATGAGGGAAGCAAATTCAGAAATAAAGAATATACTGTATGTTTACAGAAAAGTATGTGCCTCCTTATTTGTAAACATTTGTTCTGTAATCTGTGCGTGAGTGTGGAGTGCATCCAAACAGCAAGGGGGAGGGCACAGCATGACATGAACCATGCAGTCTTTGTTCAGTCAGCCAGTGAGTTAACTATCACATAAGTACAGCCAGATCAGCAGGAGCAAAGCGTGTATTTGTACTGGCGGTCTGGTGGAAGCTCCAGGCTTACCCTTGACTTGCTGCTGCTACCTGCCGGTACTCCCTGACTGGCCTGAGTAAGCCATGAAGCACTGCATAATTGGCTGCTCCAAGGAAAGGGGCAGTTAACTCTCTGCCGATTGCTTGCTTTGTGTCATATAAATCAGCCAGCATGAGGTTTAAAGAGCTACTGATGTCTTAAAGAAAACTTTGAAAAACATAATAATTAGGCACAATTCTGTTTGTGTTCCATATATAGTCTATATATTTCTCTTCCCCATGATTTATTACTGAGTAAATAAGCATGACTACATGATCTCTATCCCCTAGAGTTCATTTGCCTCTACAGCTTACTCCCTGCTTCAAGTCATAATCCTCTGTTGTGACATCACAATGTGTTGCTTTGAGAGTAACTGTGATGTCACAAGCAGTGCATTATGACCTCAGGTAGGGAGAAAGCAACAAAAACAGATGAACTTTTCAGGAACAAAGATTTTATTTTAGTGCAAATGACCTCAGAAATAAATAATGGGGAGGAGGAATACAGAACTAACGTGAAACACAGATTGAACAGCATCTAAATATTATGGTTTGTTAAAGTTGTTCTGAAGGTGTCGGCTGCTCTATAAAATGCTGGCCATTTCCTCTTTGTAGCTCCAATGTTGGTAGTCTAGTCAGTGATGAGGAGCAACAGCCTAGTTAAAGCTGAACATATTGCTGTGTGAGTGGCAGCAGCAACAGGTCAACTCCAACAACACCCACATAGACTTCAGCAGTGGCAGGAGAGGAAGGATGCCAGACCTCGCCCAACAACTAACACACCAAAATCTGGCCAATGGAAAATCATGTACACAAATGCTTACAGTCTGGGAAACAAGATCCCAGACCTGCAGGCAATAATGACAGAGGCTAAACTGAACATAGTAGCCAATAGCGAGACATGGTTCACCAGTAACCACACTTGGCAGACTTCAGTACTCAGCTATGTACTGTTCAGAAGAGACCGAGGTGCAAAAAGGGGGGTGAAGTGGCCCTTTATGTCAATGAAAATATCAAAGCTACAGAAATTCAGAATACACATAAGGAGCTAGAAGAACTGTGGGGTCACCCTGGAAACAAGAAATGGAACAGCCACCCAAACCAGTGGGAGGACAAAGACACATTACTGTTAGAAGATATACAAAACATGACAGCTAAAGGGGAGGTTCTGATAATGGGAGACTTCAATATGCCAGATACAGACTGGTCAATATTGCAGGACCATCTGCCAGAACTAGACACGTAGTGGATTTCCTGCAGGGGGAGGGCCTCAGAAAACTGGTACAACAACCCACAATAGACAGGGCTATCCTAGATCTAGTACAGACTAACAGGGAAAGGATCACAGATCTCCAGGTAGAAGGTCATCTGGGAGCCAGTGACCATCACATGGTATGGATCAATTTGACCACTAGAACTAAATCATTCCATTCCATGGTAAAAATATGGGACTTCAGAGGAGCTGACTTTGATAAGATGGCCAACAGAGTTAAGCTAGCCCTGGCAAAAACAAATACTGGTGAGGGGGTACAGGCAAAGTGGGCAAGCATTAAGGATGCAATACTTGAAGCAACATCCCACTGTGTGAGAGAGAAAAGGAAGTGCAAAAGAAGAAGGAAACCACTTTGGTTCTCAAAAACAGTAGCAGAAAAGGTCAGAGCCAAAAGGCTGGCCTCCAGGAAATATAAGGGTACGCAGCCGGATGAAGATAGGGCGCCATACCAAACTTCCCTAAGGGAAGCAGGGAAGGAAGTAAGTCAGGCAAAGGCCCAAACCGAGGAAACACTTGCATGAACAGTAAAAGAATGTGACAAGACTTTCTATAGATTCATTTGTGAAAGGAGAAGGTCCAGAAGAGGTATTGCTAAGATCAAAGGGGATAAGGGGGCATGTGAGGAGGAGGACCATGTAAAAGCATTTATCCTAAATAGATACTTCTGCTCGGTATTTACGGAAGAGAAGGTAGGGCAGGGCCCACAGCTCAGCACCATGGACACAGGGGGGAGGGAGGTGTGCACTAGTCCCTTCGCAAAAGAAAGGGTCTTACAAGAGTTCGATAGCTCAGGGTAGACAAGGCAATAGGACCTGATGGCATACATCCCAGGGTACTAAAGGAGCTAAGGATAGAACTAGCAGAGCCATTGTGTAGAAGGTGTGGGATAAATGACAAACACCAGACAGTAATATTTAGTGCATAAAAAACAAAATAAATGTGTTTATCAATTTATTTGCAAAAACTTTGCAAAAACAAAACAAAAAAATATATATATTTACAGAAAGAAAATTGTGGGTGTTACTCCATCACACCATTTCAACACATCAGGAAATACTTATTCTTGAGACTCCTGTCTTTCTTCTGTATATTCAATATCCAATACTTAATTCCCAACAATACAGTGTGTAAGCTCTCACACTAGCTCCTTCTCCCTCGGTGGTCAAAAGATACTGACCCACACACACTTCTTATTCCCCTGGTGGCAGGTTTTATAGCAATACTTAGGGTGACACCACAATCAGGGGATCTCCCACTTAACATAAAATAGACCTTTATGTGGTCCTATCTAACGCTATCTTGGATCATTCTTGTACAATAGGAAAAACAAGCATTTATGTTATATTCCTTCTATGACTATATCCTAAAATATCAGTTTTAGATAATTGAAACCTTAATTAGGGGGTTTCTACCTCATTTGGAGCATAGCTCCTTCCACTTGCTGTGACCTCATCCCTCTTGATTCCTACAAGAGCAGTCATTACCTGGGCTGACCGCAGTATAGTAGGAGTGTCCCCAAATTATCAGGATTTAGGTAAAGAGGAATAACTATTTTTAAACTTGGTAATATACAGGAATACCCAGTCTGGACAGGGGAATGGCAAATGAGGGGTGTGCTCCCTATCTGCCTTTACCTGCTAGACCAGGAGATCTGTCATTAAAGCATATTTTATTTAAGCAAAACAAGAAGCTTTTCTTTACTACCGCAACAAGCGGTTCCCTTTTTATTTATATCGCCGACTTCGGGCTAGTAGCACAGCGCTACTGTGCATCTTAAAGGGGCACCAATTACAATAGCACCTAGCATCTAGCTTCACTTTCTTTACAGAAGCGCCAGCATTCCAATGCTGAAGCGCTACATAAACAAACTGGGGGCACCTTAGGAGCAAAAACATTACTCAAACACAGAGCTCCTTACGGAAAAAGGAAAAACTTTCATTGTGCAACCATAAGGGATTTTAGGATTATTTAAAGGGACAGTAAAGTTTGTAGAGATATGCCAGGTTAGCCATCCTGACACGAAATTTAGTAAAGAAAGGAGGAAGAAAAAGATGAGAGAAAAGTAGGAAAAGAAGATTTAGGGGGGAGGTTACACATTTTTATTTCAGGACTAAATATTCATAACAGGGGCACCCTGTTACACATTGTCAGAACTGTTTAGTGAGTTTCTGAGCACAGGAGAGGTCCCAGAAGACTGGAGAAGGGCTCATGTGATCCTGCTCCACAAAAGTGGCAGCAGGGAGGAGGCAGGGAACTACAGACCAGTCAGTCTTACCTCAGTAGTGGGCAAGATTATGGAGGCACTCCTTAATTAAAGGATAGTGCAACACTTGGAATCCATAGGAGCACAGGATCCAAGACAGCATGGGTTTACAACAGGAAAGTCCTGTCAAACTAATCTCATAGATTTCTTTGACTGGGTAACCAGAGTGGTGGACCAAGAGGGTGCAGTTGCTGTCACCTACCTTGACTTGAGCAAAGCTTTCAATACTGTTCCACACAGAAAATTGATTAATAAGCTGGGTAGGCTTGGGGTGGGTCAGAAGTTGGTCAACTGGGTGGCTAACTGGTTGACGCGGAGAAAACAGAGAGTGGTGGTAAATAGTATACAGTCAGGAGAGATGCAAGAAGTCGCAAGTGGGGTACCTCAGGGATCAGTCCTTGGGCCAGTCCTCTTCAATATCTTCATCAGTGACATTGCAGATGGACTGGAGGGTAAGGTTTGTCTGTTTGCAGATAACACCAAGATCTACAACACAGTAGATGATCCAGGTGGGGTGGGCAGAATGAGAAGATATCTGGATAAACTGACAAAATGGTCAGAAGAGTGGCAACTGGAGTTTAACACAGACGTGCAAGATCATGCACATAGGGAAGAGAAACCCTGAAGCCACCTATAGGATGGGAGGGGAGTTGCTGGCAGTCACAAGGGAAGAAAGAGACTTGGGCATCATCATCATCACAGATGACCTGAAATCATCCAAGCAGACCACTAAAGCAGTAGGTAAGGCTAGGGGGATGTTGGGGTGTATTAGTAGGGGTATCACAAGTCATAAGAGGAAGGTCATAATCCCTCTTTACAAGACACTGGTTAGGCCCCATCTGTATTATTGCATGCAATACTGGAGACCACACCTTCACAAGGACATTAACCAAATTGAGGCAGTCCAGAGAAGGCCAATGAAAATGGAGCAGGGACTGCATCAGAAAACATATGAGGATAGACTAACAGAGCTCAATATGTATACCCTAGAGCAAAGGAGGGAGAGAGGTGATATGATCGAAACATTCAAACACCATAAGGGCATTAACAAGGTGAAAGAGTCTAACATGTTTCAATATAAGGAAAATAGCAGGACAAGTGGACACAGCATGAGATTAGAGGGAGGCCAATTAAGGGGTAATGTGAGGAAGTTCTTTTTCACAGAAAGGGTGGTGGATGCATGGAACAGCTTACCGCAGGAAGTGGTGGATATGAATACAGTGCAGGGCTTCAAACAGGTATGGGACAGGCATAAGGGAGCAATACAGATGAGTATGAGTAGATAGGCCATTGACAGAGCAAAAGCCGATGGCACATTCAGAAGGTAGAAAAAGAAATGGGCAGACTGGATGGGCCTTGAGGTCCTTATCTGCCATCAACTTCTCTGTTTCTATGTTTCTATGTGACAAGGTAGAAAAAAGATCCTTTTCCTGACCCAAAGGAAGTGTCGGTCCCTACCAGACCATGAGGGACCAAGCCTCTATGAAGCCATACACTGCCTTTGTACTTGTGACAGCAGACAGTATTTGATCTGAGAGAAGTGCCAGTAGGTATGTGCTTCCCCCCCACTCAGACCTGGCTGGCATACTTATTCTGCAGGTGCACTATCATTCAAAGTTCATGGAGAAGGAGCTACAGCAGTGGTGGCGGGCTGCTGTGGGTTGAAGTGCTAAGCGCTTGTTGTGTCACTACATGTGTCCCACTTAGTGTTGCTCAGATGGATCAGGACAAATCTGGATCCACCAGATACTGCCTTTTGTGGCAGGATGGTAGATTTGCCAGATACTTCCACTATCTGTCTGTGGATCTGGCTATCGGATAACTGGTCCGATCCCACATTGTCCGATGGCCGAATCCAGGGATCCGATGCTAGATCCCTGGATCTGGTGCCGGATAATGGGTGATCCGACTCGGGATCGGACCTCCATATTCGGCTGGATCCCAGGATGGATCCAACTCGAATAGTGCTGCCATCTGCCAGATCACTGGCAGATCCATGGCAGCACTATCTGAGCAACACTAGTCCCACTCCCTAACAAGGAGGCAGCCATATAACTGAGCAGACTGTTTTAAGTTGGCAGTTTCTTCCTGAGTCTGGCCAGGCCACCATGCCTGAACTTGTTTCATTTGTGAGGAGAGTAATAAGTGGCACTGCCATATTTGTAACTCTAGGTCTGGGGTCTTAAAGTAACTGAGGTATGATCACCCAGTTCTGTTGGTGCAGTGGCACTATGTAGGGTTATCACCTGTCCTGATCTGACCAGAAAACTGCTTGTTTGGCAACCTTTTTACTCTGACAGGAGAAAAATGGCCTGAATAGAAGCATTAAAACAATTTCCTTTATCTCAGAATAAAAAATGAGGCAGGAAAATATGGGCAAGAAAAAAACAAGGGCCCAATATTAGAAGTTTTGTTTTTGACTATCTTAGACAACATCTGCTGGGTGGGCAAACTGGCAAATTGTCCTGCAGGTAAAAAGGATGAGTTGTTGTGATATATCCAGATTTCAGCTTTTTAAAAGTGTATTATGTATTAATGGAATCACTGGTGCAAATGCAGCTTGTTGGAGGGATGTCATTATGCAGAATGAAAATCCCAGACCCTTGATATTTAATGCCATTTGGAAGAGAAAGCAAGGAAAGATGGTGGCAATAGTATTAATAGTAAGACTTTGTTATCCACCACATTAACACACCACCTGACAAAGGGTGCCATTGGTACCAGTCCAGAGCTTACGAGTCGACAGCTGCTGGCTGGCAGCCCAAATAACTTGTCACTTCCATGGCATGCTACGCTAGATATAGCCTTCTGTAGGGATGCTTGAAAATCTGAGTGCATTCTTTTTAAGACTAGAATGTATTTGAACAGTGAAGGGGGGGGGGGGTGTTGAATAAAACTGCATCTGGAAAGGGGAGAGAGCAGAGCATGACAGTGGGCTGTTCAACTTACAGTGACTTTTTGAGTTATTTTTATTTTATTTTAGTCTTTGGTAACCAGGTAAGGCCCACTAGGCAGAAGTGCCTGTTTTCAGGGGCGACCTGGGAGCACTGGGCAGTTAAGTGATTTGCTCAGAGTCACACAGTACGCAAGTGGAGGTTGTGAGAATCAAACCCAGATCTGGTCTGCTGGATGTCCCAAGCTCATTCACAGCTCATTACTCTAACCTCTAGGCTATACTGCCAACCAAAATTAAAATACTTAACAAACTTACAACTTACAAGTTTACAAACTTAAAATAAGTATGGTTAATATTATACCTTGCTATGTTTTTTCATGCTCATCAGCTGATGATGATGCCCGGAAGCTCCCATAAATCTCCCTCCCCACATCACACATATGTGGGATAGTTCACAGTTCATTCTGCTTAATAGTCACATGACTACTAAGCAGCATGGACTGCAGAGTATTGTTATAAGAAGTGCTCAGAGGAGTGCAGCAGAGCAGGAACACAATGAGAGTGGCTTGTGCACAACATAGAATTAAGCAATGAAGACTGAAGAGATGGTCATTTATTCTGGGGATTAATGACCGGCTGGGTTGGAAGGCTGGCCCAAGATGCAGCCAATGGCCAGCCCCCTCCAGCTGGTCATTAATCCAAAGAAAATGACAGACTGCAAGGTCATTATTACAATTCTAACTCTAATTGCAGTAGAAATGGGAAAACTGGCTTTTCTAAATTAAGTTTATGAACGTGCCTGACACTAGCTGTAAGGGATTAGCATCCAGTACAGCAGCCAATCGGAGTGCACGTTTGTGTCATGAGTAATCAATTAGATGTATAACAGAGCTGAGTGCCTGGTGAGTTTGAATGTGACTGGAAATGTAGGGGGCTTTAGGCAACAACATTACTGCTTAGTCAGTGGGTGTGAGAGGGAGAGTGAAAGCACAGACATACACTGTGTATACTAAGAGAAAGAAACTTGAGGTAGAGTGTTTAAAACTTTTAATCAGAATACCAATTCTTTCCATTTGCTTTGACTACTGCCTGTCTAAAAGTAGTTAAAAGGAGGCACAGGAACTTGGGTGATCTCAGAAAAGAGCCTTAGAGTAAGAAGACTCGTCTGGACAGAACAGGACAGGACAGTGGCATAGTGTAGTAGACTAGTTTTAAAAGGCAGCCATAGGCCAGAGACAACAGATTGTTACTGCTGCATCATTTTGTATTAGTGGAAAAGACAAAAATGCTCTTAAAAAATATTCTCTAAAAAATATTGATGCACATTTTTATGCTTGCTTGCACGCGCAGCGCACAAGAAACATTTTGAGACGAGTAGAGTATTGCAGAGGCATGGCAGTGTTTGGCCAATCCGACGAATGCTTTCTGGGGCACATCCCTTGGCCACCAATCAACAGAAAAGCTGCCGTTGATGGCAGTTTCAAAGTGAGCACTGGACTTGAAGGAAATCCTCCACTCCAATCACAGACAGTTTTGCCATTACAGCGGCAGATCTCTCTCTCCCCCCTCTTCCCGGCAACCAGGAACATTCCAGCCACGTGCATTACAGTGAACAGTAATGCGCATGGCTGGACTCACGAGCAACTCATTTGCTCAGTGTGCCTTTCCCGGCAAAATAAAAAATTAGCCACTCAGCTCTGCATTATTGGTGGCTCCTGCCACCCACCACACACTCCCCCCAAAGCTGACATCAGGGTGCCCGATCTCCATGTCAGCATGCCCCCCCCAGTATTGTGGCACACTGGGAGCCCATCCCAGTGTGCCAAAATAAACATTATGTTTTTCTGACACCAGGATGCCCACTCCTGGTGTCGGATGTGCCTCCTAATGCCTCCTTTTTTTCAGCTGACCTTGGGGTGCCCATTCTCCGGGTCAGCATTGGTCCCCCCCTCTACTAATCTGGCACACTGTGAGCCCACCCCAGTGTGCCAAAATCTATTTTTCATAAAATGCCACTTGTAAAAGAAGAAAACCATCCCCTGATATGTTTTTTTACCTGTAAAAAAGAAAATGGTCCCTCGTCATCTCAGCAGCCCCCTCCCCCATCCTGACCCTCCTTCTGCGCATGCCACCTCCTCACAGCCCCCCTCAGCCCATATGTACCTCCAGAGGGCTGACTCTGCAATCTTCTGTGGACCCGGAACATGTCTGCACTCTTCAAAAGCTGACCGCAAACTGAAGAAAATCACGGTAAGCCCTATAACAGGAGTCAATGGGGGGGGGTGTTCAACGTAGGTTGATGTCTCAGCCATATTTGGGAGTTTTGGCCCCAACATTTCAACATGAGGTTCTTGGGACCCCACCTCATGACCGACTCTGTCATTTCGTTTCTCGGTCCCGAAAGGTGATTTTGTGGTCGCTGTGTGGAATCACCTTTTGGAACTGATTAATGAAACAACAATGCCACTGTTCATGACGTGGGGTCCCAAAAAGCCTATTTTGCAAGTTTGGTGAAAAAACTCCAAAGAATGATTGCGTTACAAGCATGCATTGCTCAGTTTGTACGCACACTCCTAAGTTCGCCAATATTTAATATTTTCACTCCAAATTTCCAACATTGCCATTTTTGCACATCTCCTTATGAACAGAACAGCTGTAATTTTTTGCATCCTGCCTGAAACATGTTTTCACAACTGTGGCACAGAATGGCGTAGCCGCTGTGTGAAGTCAACGTTGGAGACAGATTAATGAAATCACAGTGCCACTGTTCATGAGGGGAGGTCCCCAAAAGGCCATGTTGAAAATCTGGTGAACAAATTTCAAAAATGACTGTTACGAATGTGTGTTATGCAATTTCTACTCATGCTCATAACTTCACCACTTTTTCATATTTTTACTCCAGATTTGCAACATTGCCATTTTTCACACCTCCTCATAAACAGTGTAGATCTCATTTTTCACATCCTGCCCAAAATGTCTTTTTGGAGCTGTTGCATCGAATGGTGCATTCGCTGTGCGAAATCACCTTTCGGGATTGAGTAACGAAATGATAGTGACACTGTTCATGAGGCGGGGTCCCAAAAAACCCATGCTGAAAATTTGGAGTGCAAATATCAACAAACGCCCAAGGCATTAGTGTTTCCAACCATAAGGCACCACCCTGTACAGACTGACAGGCGTTGGGGTATGTGGCTTGGGGTCATCAGCCATAATGCTCATGCCATTCCACCCTCACCCCTACCCTGCAGCCACTGACAGGCATAAAGGTGTGCCTTGGGGTCTTCATCTCTAACGTTCACCCCATTCTCCTGTACTGCACCCATCTCAGCTTATTTCCTTATGGAATGGGATGAGCATAAGGGCCGAAGACCCCAAGGCACACTGTGACACCTGTTAGTGTCTGCAGGTTGGGGTGAGGTGGAATGGCATGAGTGTTATGGCCGATGACCCAAAGGCACACCCCAATGCCTGTCAGTCTCTGCAGGGTGCGGGTGGGGGTTGGTGTGAGTTTAATACTTCACTGCCATTCCTATTATGCATCTCTCTAACTCATGCAGTACCAATGCCAATATCAGCAAACGAACATTCAGCATTGATGAATGCTCGTTTGTATCAGTATTTGGTGGTTTTGGGGGAGTCGGCTGTGACTGAGCTGCATTGACTCAGCTAGCCAAAGAACCTTGCTTAATCTCAGTCTAGGCATTGCTGTGAGGGGGTAAGGGCAGCATGGAGCTTGGTATTCTAAAAAAATAATTATAAAAATAAATCCTTTATTTTGTATTAGTAGTTGAAGGTTTCCTGTAAGCCATGGTGACCCAGTGAATCTCCATTTCTGTCTCAGTGACTTGATGTGGCCAGCATGCAGCTCAGTACTCCATGAAAATAGCAAACTAAAAACCTAATGGGAACAAAAATAGGAAACAAAATAGAACAGAAATGGAGGAAAAAAAACAAGTGAAAATTAGCAGATACAGCTATGTGTTATTTTTCACCAGAGAACACCAACATTTCAACAGCTTCAGGTGGCCTAGGCAGCCCCCAACCCCCCAGCCTATTGTTCTGTGGCCCTGGGCTCGGATAATATCTGATTGTAAAAATGCCGTTGCCTGCTCTTCAGCTGCACTGAAACCATCATCAGTACTAGATGTGTTTGGGCCCCAGACAGCCTCTGTCAGAGAGTCATGCATTTGCATCCCCATGCTAGGTTTTATCCGAGTACTTTCTCAGCCAGGAGAGTTAGGTTCCAAACACTATCAAGGTCTGAGAACCTCTGCGTAACTCTTCAGGATGGAGTGCTGCTGGTCCCCAGTGCTCACAAACCCATCATCGGCACCTGGGATGGTTTCAGACCATTCTCTGCTCTGCTGACCTCTGCCAGGGGCTGATAGTTCCTGTGATGAATGGTTTCTGAGCCAGGTTCAGTCCCAGGGCTCTGTGTATCTCATTGTTTGCGTCCCATCTCCATGCTCTGACTAACCTTGCATCACAGATAATTCCCAGACTGGGAACATCTTTCTATGTAACTCATGTTATTCATTTGTTAATTTTACCCCTTTGCACTGTCTATGCCCAACAACTACACATCAAATACAAGCACAAAAACATTCAGCACTGATAAATGCTTGTTATTAATGCTCCCTATGTTGCACACAGTGGTTCAAGTCCACCCGACACCAGGAGACTGGGTCGGTTGGGGGCAAAGGCAGCGGGATTGAGCACTTGTTGGCAGTAAAGTAATCAATCAGATGTGGCTGGCCAGAAGGAGGCTCACAGAGGAGCGTTTCCTGCACAGCTAGGGTTGGCTTGAAGCCCAATCACTGTGTGTTGGAGAAGTTTTGCAGAGTGTTCAGAACCATGGAATGTTATATACAAGTTTGATAACTGCTGTTTAAGTGCTGTTTTGTGCACTACTTATTTTCTATGTACTGAATAACAATTGTTATCTAATGTCTGTTTCTGTAAACATTGTAAAAGCTGTTGCTGAACAATTAATAAAGTAATAGTGACACACTAGTATTTATTTTAATCACTGTAGCCTCTGCAATCTCTTTGTGTTGGTTTTATGTTTATTTTTTTTATTCTTATTACAAATTCTGCAGAGATATGTACCTTCCACAACCGTGTTTACCTACAATAAAACAGCACATTTGTATGGATTGACTTGGAAACACATATGTGTAACCCATAGGTGGCACTATCCCAAGGGCTACTACCCCTGCCTGCTTAGCTAGTAGCAGGTTAAGGGGCCTGAGTTCTGAAATGGGTGCTTTCACACGGAGGTCAGGGTTGGTAGTGGTCAAGTTAACCTGGGCACAGCCCTCTGGGACACTGTAACCCCCCTCTTTCCCCTCTAGTGGCCTGAACACTGTACAATAATCACTTTCAGAATACCCCGGTACACCATACAAGTACCCACACTGTTTGCACTTACGACCAGGGCTGGTTCCTTTGGCTCGACCCTGGGGACCCACTGTAAAACAGGGCTAAGCACAGCAAATAGCAACAGTACAGTACTTTGATCACAAACTGGAACCACAGTTAGATTACATGCAGAAAAAGTTAGATCTGATTTATTCAGGGGACTTGAACAAGGGAGGGGCAAAATCAGGTCAATTAGCTTAAAGGTTATATCAATCAAGCAGTTATGCATGCACTTTGAGTCCCCCCACACAGCCCACCTCTGGGTACCCAGGTAGAGAAGAGATGGGCTAGCCAGGACAGTTGCCTGGTGTTGCAGCTGGTTGGGGCCCTGTGATGGAAAACACAACATGCACAGTACACAATATTTGTAATCCGGAGCCAGAGGGCTCGGTTCGTAAAGGAAATGAAACAACAAGACAATCAGATGACACACTCAGATTAAGCTGTTGTTGTAGGAAGCTACTCTGGTAATTACTGACGATACCCAAGACTGGACACAGGCTGGCTGAAAATCGAGACTGCAGGTGATTGATCTGGAATGCCAGGAGAAGCAGGGCCCACACAAGTTGCAGTGGCGTCATTCCTGTTCAAGCATGGAGCAGGGGGGCAGATACCCAGGCAGGTCTCTCGTCGATGGCTTCTCTGTGCAGTGGGTAGTCTGGCTGGGCCAGTCTGGCAAAGCCCAGACCGCATGGAGACAAGTTCGGAAAGCAGTCCATTTTGGGCTGGATACAGCTTTCAACAAGCAGAACTCAGTTCACACAGTGGGGAACTAACTCACAACCCCCTAGCAGCTCATAGCACATTTACATATAAGGGAATTCTACTTTACCAGGCAAAGCACTCCCTGGGCACAATCGCAAAGTCTCTGCACACACCGGGAGCTTAGGGGGTAGCTGGAACTCCTGACAGGCCGATCGCATTCAGCAAGAATATTCGGTCTTCTTCAGGTTGAGCCTGGCCCACTTCAGTAGCTTACTTTAGTCACACAAACTTGGATTTAGTCCAAATTAATTCTTGTCTCTCCCTCTCAGGAGCAGCAGGCAGACATGGAGGCCAAACTCTCAGCCTTTCATAGTTCTCCCATGCAAATCCACTCAGGATTGCTCTCAGAATCACTTCAGCTCCTTCTTGCTCAGCTTCCAGCTTAGTTCTAACTGAAAACTGCAAGCAGCCCAGGACTTCCCCAAGATCCAAAAGCTTTGGTTGGCTGATTTGGTTGTCAGTCAAAGCAAGAGCTCCCCCTTCAGTTGAAAAAAAGGTGCAAAAACTCAAACCACAGTTCCTATAGATTTTGAATTAAGACAGCTCCTGTAGTCCGGCTACATTTTAGGTCCCACCAGAACTGATTGGTCCAATTTGCAGTCCAGGATCAAGATAGTGGAGACAAACAAAACAGTCCTTGCTGCAAAGAAAGCAGGTTAGACAAACTACATTATCACTATCACTCTAAATGAGATCAGTAAGTAGTTACATCTTTCAACAGAGCTCCCTCTTAGATTACTTATGCTGCAATTGGGCAGCTCTTAAAGAGACAGTACACAAAGGCTATACAAGCTCTGGTAATCACATTTAAACTGCTAAAATGCAGGACACCAGCCTGGCAGTGAGCATTTAGGCAAGCTCAAGGAAGGCTTTTTGGGAATCCCCATTTGTAGGGGGGGTTACATATGCAACTCTGAATTACTCCAAGTCACTGCAGCCATGTACACAGTACAATACACTACATACATACATATATAGCACTATTTGACCCTTAGGCTGCCGACAGAATTAGAACGTATAGGAATTCTGGACTGATATATCAGTCTGAGGCTATGCAAGGGTCAAAAAGATTAAAACTATAATGTAAAAAACAGAAAACACTCTTCTTTGCACACTCTTCTATGACAGGAGTTTTGAGGAAGGCTCAAGATATTCACACAATGTTCAGGCTCCCTCTAAAGTATCATGGAATCTCTTAAAAAGCATGAAATCTGACATTACTTGTCAAAGAAAATGTGACCAACTTCTGATTCAAGTAAAAAGTGTCTGGAGCTGAATTACTCAGCAGAAATAGGTAGACAATCTTTCTCAAGTTATGGAGCCCGCGTGCTTTGCTGCCACAGGAATGAAACCAGCCAATCTCTTGGTGCACTGAGCATACTAAAACAGCTAGCTCAAGTCTTCAAGTTACACCAACTATGCCTAGTCAAAACCAAGCATTTATCAATGCCGAATGTTTGCTTGCTGGCATTGGCATTGGTAGTGTAGATGTTACAGAGCTGTATAATAGGAATGGCAGTGAAGTATTGAACTGAAGCCAACCCCACCACCATCCTGCAGAGAGTGACAGGCATTGGGGTGTGCCTTTGGGTCGTCAGGCATAACGGCCATGCCATTTCACCACACCCTACCCTGCAGACACTGACAAATGTCACGGTGTGCCTTGGGGTCTTTGGCCCTTATGCGCACCCCATTCCATCAAGAAATACAGTGAGATGGCTGCAGTATAGGAGAATGGGGTGAACTTTGGGGCCGAACAGTCCAAGGCATACCTCGATGCCTCTCACTGGCTGCAGGGTGTGGAATGGTATGAGCATTATAGGCAAGAATCCCAAGTCACACCCCTGATGCCTGTCATTCTCTACAGGGTGGGGCGTTATGGTTGGAAACCCTAACACCTCAGGCATTCGTTGGTATTTTCACTCCAAATTTTCAACATGGTTTTTTGTGACCCCCACCTCATGAACAGTGGCAATATCAGTTTGTTAGCCGAAAGCTGCTTATGCACAGCGACTACGGCATTTAGCACCACAGGTGCAAAAACACATTCTGAACAGGATGTGAAAAATGACAGCTGTACTGTTCATGGGGAGGTGTAAAAAATGGTAATGTTGCAAATCTGCAGTAAAAATATTAAAAAACTGGTGAAGTCACGAGTGTGCATGGAAACTGCACAACTCACACCCGTAATGTAATTAGTTTGGGGATTTTTTTTTACAGGAGATTGTCAACACAGGCATTTTGGGACCTCCGATCATGAAAAGTGTGATTGTGATTTTCTTTATCTGCCCCGAACAATGATTTCCCACAGCTACCACGCATCTCTGCGCTGAAAGTGTGAAAACACATTTCAGCCATGTTGTGAAAAATGACAGCTGTACTGTTCATAAGAAAGTGTGGAAAAATTCCACTGGTGAAAATCTGGACTGAAAATATTACAAAGTCATGAACTTACGAGGGTGCGTGGAACTGCGCAATGCTCACTTGTAACACAGTCATTTTATGGACTTTTGTCACCAAATTTTCAACATAGCATTTTTAAGACCTTTGCTCATGAACAGTGTAACTGTGATTTTCTTAATCTGTCCCAAACATTGCTTTCACACACCGACTGCACCATTGTGCACTACATGTGCGGAAACACATTTTGGGCAACATGTGAAAATGGCAGCTGTACTGCTCATAAGAAAGTGTAATAAATGACAGTGTTGAAAATCTGGAGTGAAAATATTGAAAATTAAGAAACTTACGAAAGTAAGGAACTGCGAATGCACGCCAGAACAGTTATTTTAGGAATTTTTCCACCAAATTTTCAATATAGGCTTTTGAGAGTCCACCTTATGAACAGTGGCAATAGTTGTTTCTTTACTGGTCCTGAAAGGTGATTTCACGCAGTGACTGCAAAATCACCCTTTGGGCCTGACATTAACGCCATGACAGTGAGAGCATTCATGAGAAGGGTCCCAAAACCCCATGTTGAAATTTGGTGCAAAATTCAAAAAAATGCCTGAGATATGCAGCAAAGTTGAAAACCCTATCTATCCCATTATGCAGCTTACTGGCATTTCCTCACTTCAAGGTCGGCTTTGAAGAGTGCAGATGTGTTCCCGGTCCACCGAAGACCGCCGACCGAGTCCGGGCATGGGGATGAGGGGTGGGGAGGCAGGGTAGTGGGTGGGTGCGGGCGGGGCAGAGACAGCGAGGGACCATTCTTGTGTTTCAGGTTTTAAAAAAAAAGAATGATGACGCTGACGCTTGCTATGCTGGGGTGGGCCCCAGCGGCCAAGGACGGCTGTTTGTGTGTGGAGCCGACGGGGACTGGGCACCCCTGGCGGTGATAGCATCTGTTGTCAAGCTGGGGTGGGCTCCCCAGCGGCACCTGTACTCTGGGGGCTGGCAGTGGGCCGACGGGGATTAGGCACCCCCGTCGGCTATCTGTGTGTACCCAAGCTGGGGTGGGCACCAGTATGGCATGCAGAACTCTGTCTGGGGGAGCGCAGCATAGCCGATGGGGATTGGGCACTTCTGGCCGGCTCTACAGTGTGTGCGTGGGGCAATAGCACGCAGTATGCATGCGTGTGTAGTGGGTAGGGAGCGCGCATGAGCCGGCGATATCTTTTCGCTGCTCACTGAAGCGTAGCTCCCCCTTTCAACTGTACTCCACTGCATTTTCTACTGCTGTCATAGACAGCTCCAGCAGCCATTGGAGAACTGCGGCCATGCCTGCAAACACACTGGCTGAATTGGAAGAGGGCTGCCACACCTCTGAAAACTCGGATGATGGCACTATGTTTCTTGCACATGCATGCAAGCAAACATAACAAGCATTCCCAAGGAAATTTGTATCCTGCAGTTAACCCATGTAGTGCTAATAAACACATCATAATTGCATTGCAATTAAACTTCTTTTGAACTAATGGTCGTCATCCCAACAAGCAGGGTGCCATTTTTTTCTTTTTGTTACACAAAAATGTTACTGTTACATACATTTGTTTTTTTCATCATCCCACTAGCCTCTGGCCTTAGGCCCAAGTGGGTCACTTCTTATATTGGTGTTTCCAGTCAGAGGAACCAAGAGCTTTTGTGCACAGTGATGGCTATGGCAGTGCTCAGGGCTGGTGTTGGGGTTCGGGAAGGGGTGATTCCTTTTGGGCTACTCCTTGCCATCACCATTCTCAGAGCCATTAATTAAGATGAGCAAGTACAGTTAAATCCAGATGTTGTCCATGACTTCAGTTGGACTTCTTTGAAGTGGAAGTTGCTTGCCTTTGTGCGGCTAGCAAATTCTAGCAACATAAAATTCCACAAATGGCTTTCACAATTTCTCATGCAGCTTCTCACTACTTTATAAAGCCGAGTAATCAAAAATCCTACCTTGCTATTTTTTTCAAAGGTGAGTAGCCAACTATATCTTATTGAGAGAGTGTGTTGAGGGGGTTTCATTGGCAACAGGTTGGAAGCTGACAAGCAAGTGGGGCAATGGAAAAAATGTTACTGACAGAACGCAAGAGATAGTGCTGTTTGTTTTTCATGTGAGCTGGTGACAGCAGTATGATTTTACCTGATTGGCAGGCTGTGACTTGTCTCCAGCCAAGGAGGAAGGAGAATGTTACCTATTTCTAAGGGGGAAAAAAAACAGTAAGGGGCCTTTTGGTCTATTGAATCTGCCTCTGTCTGAATAGTTTACGTTTGCATCATTAAACCAATACTCACTGAAGTGTGTTGTGTTGTCTTGGATTATGAAGTGGGTAGAAAAATGTATAAAACTGATTGGCCAAGGAACTCAGAACCCAGTGCTGATATCCAAGTGCTACAGCACTGAAAAGAAATCCATCATCTCCATGATCTCTATATCCAGTAAACCATTATCTGGGTACAACTTGATCAAAAATGCCCACACCCATGGCTGCCCTGATGTTATTGTATACACCATTTTAAAATTCCCCCCAAAACAACAGCCTCAACATAAGTAAATCATTCTCAAATTGCAAGCAATGCCTTTTCATTTATAGGCTCCTACCTGCAAACTGCTGCTGTTGCTCCGTGACCGCTAGAGGGTGACCGCTGCTTCAACCAGAAATAGAAACCAGACCTGTAACACCCACCAACATCACCTATTGCTAAACCCTGATTGCAACCACCAAAAAGAAATAAAATTAAATACTGAGACAGAACTCCCTAACTGCTGCCAATCACTAATCATACTTAGGCCTGCCTGACTCCATATAAAAAAGATACACCAACTCGCTAACTGGCATCCAGCCATGCCCGGCTCCCAAAGATGCCACCAACTGCAGCTCCACACATGCTTCTCTGTCACCAACATCAGCTCCTGAAATGACTCAGATGACGCCCAACTGCCAAACACCGCATGCCTTACACCAGTGGACACTGCTCTAAAGGCCAAACACAAAATGTTTTTAAAGGCTCTGTTGGGCTTTTGAAGAACAGTTTATTTTTTGATAAACTGTTTCTCCCAATGACTACCAATAACTACATGCAGATGCCACCGCTGGCCAAGCTGTGAAGCTTATGATAAAACACAGCTTCTTACATGCAGCACTACTGCCACCTAGTGACCAAGTCCCAACAGTAAAACTTAACAAGCATTTGTCAATGCCGAACTTTGGTTCCTTGTTTAATGCTGGCACTTTACTGAGCTCCCTTTATACCCTGCAGTGTACCTCATCTGGTCCCATAGCCTTATGTACTTTCAAGGCAGCAACTTCTTTCAGTAACACCTATTTAAATCCCACCCTCATATGCACCCAGCACCCATAATTTGCTTTTCTGCTAAAAAAAATAATTTTAATGGGGACAGGAAGAACCTGCCTGTATTCACGGCAGGCCCCCATCTTATAAACTAATTTAAGCAAGTGGCAGCAGCGCCACAAATGCAAAGTAATCCTCCCAATTTAAGTGAGAGGCAGCAGTGCCAAGAATACAGAGTAATCCTGTCATCGAGGCACAGGTAAGGAAGCATAGGAAAACCAGGAGCAGTTGTAAAATTCACCCAAAATATTTATTTACAGTACCAGTAACATAAAAAAATAAACTTGTTCAGTATAACTATTTACAAAGGAAAAATAAAATAGTTTTCCTTCAGTCTCTGTGTCCCTTTCTTTCTTAATATTTCTTGCAGTTGCAGATTTGCTCTTTTATTAGTCTTTTCAACCCCTGCTCTTAGCAAGCATCCTGTTTTTGTAAATATCAGGCAGGGTTACTAGAGCACAGTGTGCTTCTTGAGTTGAGGCCCCCCTTTGTACAGCTTTTGCAAAAGGCTCAAAGATTTGCACAAAGGTAACCTCTTGAATTTAAATAGCTGTCTGCAATCGCAATAATCTCAACATATAATTATGTATATTTCAACAGTAGCACTATATATTTTCTAAACAAAAGGGATCCTAATATCAGTTTCATTTCTATACAACGATTTGCATATATTTTTATATTAGCAGACTTGCAAGGGAGGAAAAACAGCAAGAGAAAACTGAGAGACAGTGAGAGGCAAGAAATGCGAGCCTGTCAGGTTGACCAAGCCTGAAGTCTCACAGTAAAATTTGGTTGCGCAACCAGACAGAGAGGAGACAGAAGAGGAAAGATCCTTGCATTTAAACACTTTCTCCATAACAAATGGGACAGGGTCCTATTCCACGCTGTCACATACACCCCCCTCCTTAAGAGGGAACTTTTCCAAAACTTTTTATTAATTCTCTAATAACATTTGCTGCTTTCAGACATTAAGCACATGTACATCATCTATCTCTCTCATTTTTTTTATAACAGTACAGCAAACAATAAAGTTCAAACCCATACATTTGTTTTCAACCTTCAGAACCCTCAATTCCTGATCCATATCTAAACAGAAAATCAGCATTGCTATTCTCTTTACCAGATTTGTGTATCACAGTGAATTTAAATGGCTGTAGTGCCAGGTACCACTGTGTGATTCTGGAATTTTTATCTTTCATCTGGTTAAGCCAACAGAGAGGACTGAGATCTGTTACAAGAAAAAAATAGTTCCTAGCGAATAAAACTTCAGGGACTCGATGGCCCACTTTGCTGCTAAACATTCCTTTTTTATAGTGGAGTACCTTTTCTCTCTGTCATACAATTTTCTACTTATGTACAGAATAGGATGTTCTGTCCCATCTACATTTTGACTCAGTACTGCACCTATGCCTACTTCAGATGCATCTGTTTGTAACAAACATGGTTTCTCAAAATCTGGGTTTCTTAAAACAGGGGCAGAACATAATGCAGCCTTAATGGCTTGAAAAGCTTCATCACACTCTGGGGTCCATCTCACATTATTTGGGTACTGTTTTTCCATGAGTTCAGTGAGGGGAGTAGCTAACTCAGCAAAGTTGTGAACAAATCTCCGATAATAACCAGCTAGCCTTAAGAATGACTTGACATGTTTCTTTGTTTTAGGTAAAGGGCTGTTAAGCTACAGCTTCTATCTTAGAAACCTCTGGCTTGACATCTCCATTTCCCAATACATAGTCCAAATATCTGGTTTCCTGCATGCCCAATGCACATTTGGTAGGATTAATAGTCAGACCTGCATTTTTGATAGCTTGGATAACTGCTCGTAAGTGTTACAGGTGGCTTTTCCAGTCTGGACTGCACACTACGACATCACCCAGGTACGCAGCACAATAACCAGTGTGAGGGGATAAAATGACATCCATGTACCATTGAAATGTAGCTAGTGCACCATGTAAACCAAATGGCATGGTGGTGAACTGATAGAATCCTACAGAGGTGGCAAATGCAGTTTTATCTCTGGATTCTTTACCTAAAGGTATTTGCCAGTAACCCTTGGTGAGATCGAGAGTACTGATATATTTTGCACCACCAAGTCTGTCCACCAGATCATCTATTCTGGGCATGGAATAGCTGTCAAATTCTGCCACTTAATTAAGTTTCCTAAAATCAAGGCAGATTCTAACGCCCCCTTCCTTTTTGTTTACAATTACCATTGGAGATGACCAAGCACTCCCCAAATCCTCTATGATACCCAATTCTTTCATTTTTTGTATTTCCCTAGCCATGTCACCTCTTAACTGCTCTGGTAACCTGTTTGTCTTTTGCCTAATAGGACGAGCATTCCTTGTCACTATAACATGCTGAACCCCTTTTGCTCAGCCTGGTACCGTGGTAAAAGTACTGTTAAATGTCCTTAACACATTACGATTGTCTGCAGTTTGTTCTGAGGTTAAGGAAACATTCACCTTTATAGCACAGGCATTTACAGTTTGTTGCAGTCTATCATAAGCTACATCCATATCGGTTTCTGATAAAACTAGCAAAGTAGCTTTTGACATTTTTTCAACTAATTTCTTGAGGAGGTTAGCATGGTATATCTTAGTAGGATTTTTCCTGTCACAGGTCTCAGTCTCAATCTCACTATAGGCCCATTGCACTTTTCACACCACCAAAGATGGTGGGGCCATGATGGGCTAGCTTCCAGGAAGCTTTGAGCCAAGCTGCATTTAATTTAAATTTTACTTTCCATATTTTGTATTTTTGCATTTTGCTTATTGTTTAGATAGTGTTTTCAGTGTAGTTAGATAGGGGTCTTCCAAGTGATGTAGTAAGACTAGGTGTGTCTTTCGGCTGAAAAATAAGCTTTATTTTGAGCGTTCTGAGTCACCGATATATTGCAAACATTATTGCTACTAATTTAACTGAATGACTCCATTATTCGAGGCTAAAGTTGAGGAGCATTCTCAGACCATTTTTAACTTGAGTTGAGTTGAGTTGAAACTCACCAGCAATCACTCAGACACAGGGTCTTCTGAGGTTGCGAGGGCTGCGGGAAGCAAGGCGCCCTCCCCCACCCCTGAACTCACCAGCAATCACTCGGACACAGGGTCTTCTGAAGTCACGAGGGCTGCGGGAAGCAAAACGCCCTCCACCCCCCCCAAACTCACCAGCAATCACTCGGACACAGGGTCTTCTGAGGTCATGAGGGCCGCAGGAAGAAAGGCACCTTCCCCCCCTCTAACTCCCCAGATAAATGCGCGCAGCTTGAGCCAAGGAGCTCCTTCTCATTGCACTCAAGGACTTGACTGTTTGGCATGTTGGCACCATTTCTACTTTAAATTTTACTGTTGACGTATATTTGGAGATAGTTTATGCTGTAGCAATTTTTACTTCCTATACAATGAAATGCCTGCTGTTAAAAATGTGCTTTAAGGTTTTCTGTGCCAGTTTTATTCCCTCTACAATGAAATGCCTGCTGTTAGAAATGTGCTTTGAGGTTAGCTCACAGCCCCGTAATACAAATTAATGCTGCTAATTACTGCTGCTATGTTGAGAGCTCTGAATTAGACTGGGTTCCTGTCTTTACAATTGTGCTTTAAGGCTTTTTTAATTGTTGCACCCCCTCAAATAGAAATTATTAGCAGCTTTGTTAGAGCCCTGAATTTTTTCTTTATTTCTACTGTTACATCCCTCTAGATACAGACTAAGTGTGCTGCTTGTTAGAGCCCTGACTAGATTCTGTAGCTCAAACTGCCCCTAAAAACCACCGCTGAGAAGCAATTATAAAAATAAATAAATAAATAAGCAGGACCCAAAACAGTCTTGTTCCTGCCCGGTTGAGTTGGGGCTACATAAACTTGTTTAGTGGTGCACTGTTTAATTTGGATTCAGGTGAAACCCAATTCCTGTGCTGGCCATTTGCTAAACTGCTACCCCCTCCCCCTGAATAACTCTCACAGTATTATATATATACCTCACCGCTCTGCACTTTCCTCCACAGCAATCACTCGGACATAGGATGTTCTGAGGTTGCGAGGGCCTCGGGAAACAAGGCGCCCTCCTCCACCTCCTGAACTCGACAGGTAAACACGCGCAGCTCAAGCCAAGGAGCTCCTTCTCATTGCACTCAAGGACTTGACTGTTTAGACCCACTGATGTAGAGCGCCGGCTCCCCACTCTTGGTCAGCATGCCCTTATATAGCCAGCATCCTTGGTCAGCACGCCCTTATATAGCGTGTGTGAACCAATCAGCCCACATTACCATTAGCAGCTTATACTCTGTTGCTACTAGAGGCTGCTGTGCTGCCCTGCTCTTGGCTTGCTCTTATTTCCTTAGCACTCCATGTTAGCGCCAGGATGTTTCCTCTCATTATCCAGCTGTGCAGAGCAGTAGATAGCTCTACTATCTACTGCTCTGAACCCCACCCCCGCTTCACTCCAGGAATTCTCACCTCATTTTTGGCACAGACTATAGCCTGGCTGCCTGGCAGCCTTTTAAACACATGGGAAGCCCCTCTCACCCCCTATGCATTTGCTAATGGGTCTGGGCATGTGGCCTTCTCTCCTCTTATCACCTCCTATGAGCACTGCCCCAGGCACATCACAATGTTCTCATCCTGCTGTGCGTGGCAACCTCACCACCTGCAACCCTTTGTACTACCCACTCTTCTCTCGTTCTAACTCCTAATCCTGGCCACCCCTATGTACTCAACCTCCTCATTCCTACCTTCTCTACCCCTGTATTGTGCTCAGCCCACCACGCTCATTACAGCAAAAAAATGTTCTGGGAACCTGCACGCAGGTTCCTTCTCCTCCTCCTCCTTCTCTTGTTGGGCAATGTCCACCCTAATCCTGGACCTCCTGTACCCCTGGCACCCACCCACTCCCCTGCCAGTGGGCTGCACATTGCCTCCCTTAATGTTTGCAGTCTATTAAAAAAAGTGGGACTCCTTCCAGTGTTGGGTCCTGCAGCATCAGTCCAATGTCATAGCCATGGGTGAAACCTGACTTACTCCCTGCATTCTTGACTCTACTATAATCCTCTCTGATTATAACCTCTACCACATCGACCCACAGGGTAAGCATGGGGGTGGCTGTGCTATTTATGCCAAGGTCACACTACACGGGCAGCTGCTCCCAACCTCTATGCTGGATCCAGGACCCCAGGCACTGACTCTTAAACTTAACTTGGGACGTTCCCAAACCCCACTCCTCATCACTGCTGTACACATTTCCCCCAGGGACCAGAAGGTAGCCTTCCTCTCGGTACTGTCCTACCTGACCACCCTCCCATTCCAAACTGAAAAGATCGTACTTGGGGACTTCAATATCAACAGGTTAGGTAAGGATGCTGCACTGCGTATGGATGCTGCCACAGCCCAAGACCTATCCTAAGTTGTCACATCCCCCACCTGCCTTGACCTGCATATTGGGTCTTCCTCTCTGCTAGACCTCATTTTCACCAATCATCCCCACAAAATCACTAGTGTCACTGTTCTCCCAGATGGCCTTAGTGACCACTCCCCAGTTCTCTGTTCCTGGACTTGCAAAGCTCCTAGATCTCCTCCCAGATTGATAGAGCAATGCAAACTGGGCCCGGGTAAACTTGAGTTCTTAAAGCACACCTCAGCATCTTGGACTGGTCCTTCATAATCAACACCTCTGACCCTGATAGAGCTCTTGATCTCTTCATCTTGTCCTTCAACAATTTATGTGACAAATTTGCCCCTATTACTAAAAGAAAGGTCAAAGGCAACCCAGTGTCTTGGATCCCTGATTGCCTCCTGGCCTTGATGAGGATCAGAGATTCATTATGGCAACTTTCCAATGAAACCTGCTTGCCACTCAATAGGCAAAAGTATAGAGAGGCTTGGAACAAGTGGACTTGGGCCATGCGCAAAGCAAAAGCAGAGCATTATAAATCTTCCTTAACCTCCTTCTGGGGCTCAGGGTGCAAGTTCTGGAACAATATTAAGGAAATCTGTGGCAAAGACCCTAACCCGGTTTCTAATCAGGTCATGGTCGATGAGTCCTTGACCTCTGACCCCACCTGAATTGTCATAGTCTTCAATAATGCCTTCACATACCTCAACCATGTTCTCCCTCCTAATTTCTTTGACCCACCTACTTCCAGCTCCCCTATTTCCCCCC
Source organism: Neoceratodus forsteri (assembly GCA_016271365.2). Taxonomy (NCBI): domain Eukaryota; kingdom Metazoa; phylum Chordata; order Ceratodontiformes; family Ceratodontidae; genus Neoceratodus; species Neoceratodus forsteri. Next base: position 862,731,408 of record CM057455.1, read on the forward strand.
CAGAACCCCCTCCCCTTTTACCTGCACCATATTACTCTGGAGTCTGCAGAGCTGTACCTTAAAAAAGCCCTAAGCCACTCCTCCTACAATAATGACTCCCTAAATTTGAAGCTCCTTCAGCTCACCCTTCACGAGGTGCTCTACCTCCTTACCCACATTTTAAACTGCTCCCTATGTCTAGGTAAATTCCCTGCTAGGTGGAAATCTGTCTCCATAACACCCATATTTAAAAGTGGGGACCACTCCATTACCAGTAATTACTGCCCCATCTCCATACTCCCACCCCTCTCTAAGGCATTAGAGCAGATTGTATCTGATCAACTCACTGATCACCTCAACAAATACAACCTACTCTGCAAACAGCAACACGGTTTCCACAAAGGGCATAGTACTGCCACTGCCCTGCTTGAATTTACCACACACATCCACTCTGCACTGGATAAGGGTCATATCACTGGTGCTGTCTTCATAGACTTCACAAAGGCATTTGACACTGTCAATCACTCCCTCCTACTAAACACCTTCGCCAACTTGGGTTTCTCTCGGGATGCTTTTGGGTGGTTCTCTGACTACCTGTCGAACCAGTTCCAGATGGTCAAATTGGCATCACCTTATCCGATAGACTGCCTGTCCTCTCTGGTGTCCCACAGGGGTCCATTCTTGGACCTCTACCTTTCAGTCTCTTCCTCAACTCCCTCCCCAAGTCCTGCCCTGGCAACATATTACTATACACGGATGATGCTGTCCTCTTTTCCTCCAACTCCAACTCCTCTCAACTCCACCCCTCTCTCCAGTCTTCCTTTAGCTGTGCTGAAAGTTGGTTCCCTGCACAGCGCCTTATCCTCAACTATAAAAAAAAACAAGGTTATGCTATTCTCACACCCTCTGAACACCCGGAAGGAGCATTGCTCTCAAATACTAACTTCGAATCTGACCCCTCTGGAGCAAGTGGACTCCTTTAAATACCTGGGCATCACACTGGACCCAGCACTCAACTTCCACCATCATATCTACCACCTATCTAAGGCCCTCAATGTTAGGCTACGGCTGTTGTACCACTTCAAACACTGTCTTACCCCAGACGCCCTCAGGCTTGCTGTCTCCTTCTTGGCCCTCTCTCTGCTAGATTATGGCTTACTTATCTAAGGTGCAGCAAACACCTCAGCCCTAGTTAGACTCTGTCTCTCCCTAAATAAAGCACGCCACCTCATCCTGGGATGTGACCACCTCACCCATACCTGCTCACTTTAGAACGCTACCAACTGGCTAAATCTCGACAACAGAATCAGGTTCCACACCTGCCTAATGGCAAAAAAGATTGCCCTTGGCCTCTTCCCTCCTGGGCTAGCCCCATTAGTCCAGCCAGCTCCTAAGGTTAAGCACATCCATAGCTCAGACAAGCATCTCCTCTCGGTTCCCTCCTGCTGTACCTCCCAATTCCAAAGGTCCTTTGGTTACAGGGCCCCCACATGGTTGAACAGCCTACTCACCTCTCTTGTAAATGAACCAAGACTTGGCCCATTCAAAACCAAACTTAGGATCCACCTCCTGACATCAAATGCCTGTGACTACAACTGAACTCTGCCCTCTACCCTCCTCCTTGCTCCATTGACAATGGCCACTGGTCTGACTCTCCCCCCTGCTTTTGAGCTTAACCTGAGTCTGTCAGGTGCTGACTCATATCTGAGTTAAACCCGTTTTGTGTAAGACCTGTACCAAGTAACAAGCATTTGAATGTTAGCCTATGCTGTTCCTTGTAACAATGCTGAACTGTATCACTGTTCAATCGTTAGTAATGTCTGTCTGTTTATAATCCCTCTGATGAAGAACCTTTGTAAATGAGTCTATGACTCAAAGGTATTTCTGAATCCAAATAAATAAATATAAATTGCTCGTCTAAGCCTAAATTCGGTGGCATATTCACCTACCAGATTACTGGTGGTTTTGGAGTGGTGGAGACGAATCGGAGGAGGTGCTGTCAGTGATCCGAGGAGAGGAGCCCGAGGGAGGAACTTCTCTGCTGAGGAACAAAAATGCTGTGCCAAGCTGTGAGTCGGATTGTCAGGGGTTTGATTCTTTGCCAGATTATAGCCGGAACATCTACTGGTAGACCTTCTGTGAGGAATGGGAAATGTAGTCGGTTTGGGACTGGTTACCTGGTCAGGTTTACTGCTGGCTTAAAGGGCGGGGCTGCTTTGTCCTTGAGTGGGCCACTAGATTCATGGCCGTGTGGGAGACTGGGGACTAGGCCAGCTGGAGAGCTGGCAAAGATCTCGGGACACTCCTAAGCCTTCGGGGGGAGGCAGCCGGTGGGCTGACGTAAACTGAGGGTCGAAGTCACAGCCATTTAGATTTCTGGCAGCGGCCTCCTGGGACAGAGTGGTTTGGGCCCCCTTGTCATTATTTAGTAAGCCCTGAGTCCTGGAAGAAGATTACTGCCCCTCAGGAGGTATTGGAGACTTTGAGCAGGGCTTTATCCTGGACATATTCAGGCGTTTTTTTCAACCTCTTTAATGTCCAACTCCTGATTTGATTGGCAGTGAGAGTGCCTGGTTAAATAATTTGTACATTATAACTTTGTGGATTTGTTTAGCCTGTGTGAGAGGTAGTGCGGACAAAATCTATACTCGACATCTTTCTGTGGAGGTGGGAGCTCCCCAAACTAATTATTTTACAAGAGAGAAATATGATGACTGCTTGTTACAGTTTTAAGTTAAAAACACTGTTTTGCCTATTGGTACAACACCTATCATTTAATGCTGTTTAATTTTGAGTGTGGGGGAAATTATTGTCGTGTTGTGAGTGGGATATAAGGGTTGGGTGGGAGTGGGTTGTTATTCTGTCTCGTTTATTTATTTTATTTTGTTTAACCCCCCCCACTCTGTGAGAGAGAGAGAGAGAGAGAGTGGAGGAGTAATTATTGGTTACTAGAAGGGGTAGGTTTTTATGCTGTGTTATTTTATTTTTATTTATTGTATTTTTTCTTTGTCCTCCACTATGTGAGAGAGAGCAGAGGACCGTATTTTTGGGGTGTTTATGTGGGGTGGTATTTATTTATTTAAAATTTAAAATTTTGGGTTTTGTTGTTTTTTAAGTTGTCCCACACTCTGTGAGAGAGAGCAGAAGATTGTATCATTTTGATTTTTGAGAATTTGATTTATTTTAGTTATTTTCTGTAGCTGTGTTTTTGAGTGTTCTGGGTTTTAGGGTGTGTAACGTAAGACTTTGGGTGCCTAGATGTGTTGGTGGACTGCCCCCCCCCCCGGTCGTGCACTACTCACCATTCATACTTCATGACCTCACCCATTTATTGCCCCTCCTTTACAGTTTACAGTTTACAGTATATCAACGTTGTAGAGCACTTGGAATTGCTCATAGGGGAAGGGGTTGGGCTGGGGGTTGCGAACGTCGAAGGGTGAATGAGCGGGGTTCTTGTATCGGAGTAGTGAGGCCCAGGAGATGCTCTGGGTGAAATGGATTCTGGAACATGGTCCTCCATGCCTGGTCTCCATACCCAAGGGTTCCACTACTGGTGGGCAGGTAGCTCAGGCAGCCCCGGAATCCCATCCAACTCGAGCGGTATTATGCAATGTCAGATCTATTAAGAACAAGACTGCAATAATTGCAGCTCTTTTTGGGAGTGCAAATCTGGCTAGCATCGCTGAGACCTGGCTGGATGATAATTCTGGCCCCATATTGGAGGCTGCTGTTCTGGTCAGGTACTCGGTGATATACCACTTGAGAACGGACCGGGGGGGGGGGATAGCTATTTGTTTCAAGATGGAACTGGACCTTACAAGTGTGCCAGTTGAGGAGACTGACTCATTTGAGTGTACCATGGTTGCAGGTGTAGGCTGTAGGTTCGCTCTCATCTACCATCCACCCAGGTATGAGAAGCGGTTCCTTCAGGAAGTAGCGGACTTCATGGTCGACATTGTGTTTGAGTCATCCAGGTTGATGGTCCTGGGTGACTTTAATGCCTGGGTTGATGTTGAACTCTTGCGATTTAGACAGGACTTCCTCCAGCTGATGACATCTCTGGGCTTTACACAGGTGGTTGCCTCTGCTACCTATAAGTTTGGTCACTCTCTTGACTTGGTCTTCCTCCTGGGGATCGACTTGGTGGTGGAACCGGTTGAATGGTCAGATCATCACACTGTGGGGTTCAGTTTTTATGCCCCCTTCCCGTATAGACCTGCCCCAGTGAAGATGGTGAGATACCACCCTTTATGGGATGTGAGTCCCGATGGTCTATCAGTGGTATTAGAGCTATTGGTAATTACGGAGGCAAGTGGGAGTCCAGAGAGCCTGGTTCAGGCCTATAACAAGGCCATTACTATGGCCCTGGACTCTATCACTCCCATCCGTGTTCATCCTCTCTCCCTTCGCCCTCAGTCCCCATGGTTTGATGGGACCTTGAGGGTGTTGCGGTGACTTGGATGAAGGTTAGAGCGTTGCTGGCAGAAATCTTCCCTGGAGGCTGATCGCCTTAGATTGATGGAACACTATCAAATCTATCAATCAGCAATCACCTGTAAGAAGGCAGAGTTCCTCTCTGGGGAGATTGCTGCTGCTCAGCATCGACCGGCTCAGCTCTTTCAAACCATGGACAGGTTGTGCAACCCAACCAGTCTTCAGGTTTGAAGAGCTTTTTCACCGATTGTGTGTGATGAGCTCACTCGGTTCTTTGTGGATAAGGTGGCTAGCATCAGGGCCGAGATCCAACCAGCACACTCTGTGGGAGCTGATAGTGGTCAGTGTATGGTCACTCCTTCTTGGTTTGCCTGGAGTTCTTTCGACCGGCTAGAAATCATGGATATTGTGCGGATTGCCCAGGGTATGCACCCAACGTGCTGTAGTTTGGACCCGGGTCCAACCTTCCTGATTATGGGTTGTTGTGACATCATCTGCCCAGTCCTAGCAAGGACAGTTCGGTGCTCCTTAGAGTCTGGTGAGTTTCCCAGCTCCCTGAAGGAGGCGGTAGTGACACCTATCCTGAAGAAAGCTGCTCTGGACCCAAGCTGCCTTGCAAACTACAGACCGATCTCTAACCTTCCCTTTGTTGGGAAGGTAATTGAGAAAGTTGTAGTGCTGCAACTGGCAAACCACCTGACCATCCATGACATCTACGGACCTCTCCAATCTGGTTTTCGTAGGAGGCATAGTACCGAAACCACTCTGGTTCAGGTGCTCAATGATCTCCTGATGGCAAGAGATCAGAAATGCTGTTCTATCTTGGTACTTCTTGATCTCTCTGCAGCTTTTGACACTGTGGACTATGGGGTGCTTCTTTAGTGCCTGAAAATCATCTGTGGCCTGTCTGGTACAGTTCTCGGACAGTTTAAGTCCTACCTCACTGGCAGAACTCAGAGGGTGATGTTGGGGATTTTTTCCTCTGAGCCATTCTCTCTGCCATGTGGGATTCCTCAGGGCTCGGTGTTGTCCCCCATGCTGTTCGCGGTGTATATGCTGCTCCTCGGAGACATTGTAAGATGGTATGGGCTGAGGTTTCACTGCTATGCTGATGATACCCAGCTCTATCTGTCTTTTGCACCCAACCAGGATACTGCGTGTTCGGTATTTAACAACTGCCTCACTGAAATCCAGGATTGGACAAGCTCCAGCTGGTTGAAGTTGAACTCTAGAAAGACTGAGGTGATGGTAGTGGATCCTGGTCACCGGACAGAGGGGTTGGGGGCTGACCAACCCACCGGACTTTGTCTAAGGGTATCCAGCTTCCTTCCTCTGAACGAATGCAAAACCTGGGGGTGATTCTTGATGATAGGCTGACACTGCATTCACAGGTGTTGGCAGTCATCAAGTCCTATTTTTACCATCTGAGGAACATTGCCAGGGTTAAGCACCTTGTTCCATCTGGCGACTTTCCAACATTGATCCACGCCTTTGTGACCTCGTGCCTTGACTACTGCAACTCCCTTTACCTAGGGCTTCTGGGAGTTGATATCCACCACTTGCAGCTAGTGCAGAATGCTGTGGCCCAGTTGTTGATGGGGACCCCATGTGTGAGTAACATCACACCGATGCTGCGCAAACTGCACTGGCTGACTATTCAGTAGTGGATCACCTTCAAGTCGAGCTTCTGACCTACAAGGCCCTACACAGACTGAGCCCTGACTATCTGCAAGAGCTCCTCTCTCCTTACTGCCCCGGACGACCGCTCCTCTCAGCTGACGAGGGGTTGCTAGAGATTCCCAGGGTGAGTCTTAAGTCATCTGAGGCATGTGCATTTATGTATGTGGCCCGAGCCCTGTGGAATTCTCTACCCTGTCAGACACATGAGTGCATGACCATGGAGGGCTTTAAGAAGGCCCTGAAGACTCATCTATGGCTGAAAGCATATCCAAACTATTTTATTTTTATTTATTCTATCTAACTATTGTGTATTTTATTGTCTTATTTATTTATTGTTCAGCGTCTTGATACCTGGAAGGCACCTTATAAATAAAGCTCATTATTATTATTATTATAGTTAACAGTGCCAGTATGTCTAAGCACTCTATAAGGCCCTTGCTACTTCATTAAGAGTTTATTTTCTGTTGTGGGTAGCAGTAGCAAAACCTTTTCACCTGGCTCAAAAAACTTTTTCTTTTACCCCATGGTCATAATAAACCTTCAACTGGTTTGGAGGCTCTTCCTGATTACTATGGGAAATTTCAACATATTTTGCCAGCTTCATTCTTAGGGCACACATATAAGATGTTATCAATTGTTTCTGAGTGGGGTTATCTTTCCGCGTTTCTTTTATCACATTCAGTGGCCCTCTTGGCTGCCTACCATACAGCATTTCAAATGGTGAAAACCCTGTTGATGCCTGTGACACTTCTCTGTAAGCAGAAAGTAGGTAAGGCAAGTATTGGTCCCAATCTTTCCCTTCCTCTTTTACAAACCTTTTTAACATGCATTTTAAAGGTTGGTTAAAACGCTCAGCAAGATCATCTGTCTGAGGGTGATGGGGGAGTTCCTTATGGCAATAATACCTAGTAGTCTGTACAGCTCCTTAAGTAATGCTGCACCAAAATTACTACCCTTATCAGTAATAATTTCTTTAGGTATGCCCACTCTGTTGAAAATTTTGGCAAGCTCTGCTGCAACTTTTGGGGCTGTAACAGCATGCACTGGAACTGCTTCTGGGTATTGAGTAGCATTGTTGCATACTACCAGGATAAATCTATTACCCTTTTCACTTTTGTCTAAATGACCAACCACATCCATTGCAATTCTCTCAAAAGGAACATCTATCAAGGGTAGGGGCACCAGGGGCACCTTGTCTTTTCTAGTGACTGGGGCTACTTTCTGACACTCAGTACAGGAATTACAATAGGTAGCAACATCTTTATGAATTTCAGGCCAGTAAAATCTGTACAGCAATCTGACAAGTGTGCGATCCCTCCCTGAGTGACCAGCCATAGGACTACCATGTGTTATCTGTAACAACTCTGTTCTATACTTCTGTGGTACAACCAATTGTTCTGTCTGTTCCTGTGTCTGAGGTTTAACTCAAACTCTGTACAGTAACCCATTACATTTTCTAAACATTGGTCCACCCTGATTTGGTTTTACCCCCAGCTGCTTGAAACAACCCTGGAGAGAAACATCATTAGCTTGTTCTAAAAGAAAAATCACAATCAGTTTTCAATTTAGTTTCAGCATTTTCATATGTTCACCCTTCATGTCCATCAGTCATTTGTTGCCACAATTTCTTCAAGCTTCATTTTTCTTTCCTGGATTTCTGGATCTTATAGCTGTGCTCAAACAAGTCAGAATCAAAATCACTGAAAGGAAAGTGTCCACACCATTTGAAATTTCCTTTGCCTGAACTCTTGTCACCACAGCTGCTGAAACGTCAGGATTTACTCCCTCTTTGATCAACTCAGTAAATCCTGGAAAGTCATTTCCAATAATCACAGGTACAGGTAACTTTGGTACTAACCCCACTTTCATTTGGTGCCACACACCCTTAATGGTCAGAGTCACTTGAGTGGTGGGATAGTATAGAGTGTCCCCGTGGATGCAGATGACACCAGTACCTGGTCCCTTTGCACAGTGTTTTCCCAGCACTTTAACATGCAGTAGGATCCAGGGCTTCAGTTAACTCCATTTTGGGAGTATTTGACTTCCAAAAATAAGGCAAAAACTTCCAAAATAAAGGGGCAGGAAGTCATTGACTTCCAGATGTAAAACCAAAAATTAGATGACTTCCAAAATTGCAGGCATGGAAGGCAGAAATGATGGATTGTTCTGAAAGAAGTTGTATTTTACCACTAATGTATTATATTAACTTCCAAAAATGTGCCCTTCCTACAATATTGACTTCCAAAAGTGGGATCCTGGAGGTATTTTGGCTTCCAAAAAATTGGAATGACTTCCAGATTTCGACTCTTGGAAGCTTTAGACTTCCACTGAAAATAAATTAACTAAACCCCTGCTAGGATCTGTCTGTTTCCCGAATTAGTGAGTCCCTTCACAGTCTTATTCCCCACCTTCACATCTGTTAAGCACTTGCCCCAATTTGTCAAGGCCAGATCTGTTCCAGTGCCACTCTCCTTATTAAGACAGTTTCTTGCAAAATGGCCTGGCTCATTACAATTATTGCAGATAATGTCTTTGGGCATAGCTTTGTTACCCCCACCAGAGTTCTTATCATACTTGGATTTTAAATGGGGAAAAGGTTGTCTTACCAGTGCTTGACTGTCACCTCACTGCTGTGGCATCTGTCTGGCCATTTGGTAGTCCTCGGCTAAAGAAACAGCCTTTTCCCCACTCTCTGGTCAGTGTTCCTTTACCCACAGCTGCACATCTGTAGGCAAGATGTTGACGAATTGCTCCATGGCAAATGTGTTGATAATCTGTGGGACTGTTTTGCTCTCTGTTGGATCAATTTTATCAGGAGTTCTCTAAGTTGTGTGAAGGCATCTCGAGGATTGTCAACTGAGTTGTACCTCAGAGATCGAAATCTCTGCCTGTATGTCTCTCCGGAGATGTCATACCTTTTCAGGATTTCATTTTTCACCAGGTCATGGTTTTCTGACTGTGCAGTGTCCATACTGCTGTAAGCAAGTTGAGCTTCCCTGTCAGGTAGGGTACCAGTCTGAATGTCCACTGCTGCTTTGGCCATTGGCAGGCTATGGCAACTTTTTCAAAAGTTGTCAGGTATGCCTCAATGTCTTAGGGTATGCATGGCATAAATCCCACGGTTGACACCATATGTCGTCGAGGCACAGGTCAGGAAGCATAGGGAAACCAGGAGCAGTTGTAAAATTCACCAAAAATATTTAGTTACAGTAACAGTAACATACAAAAATAAACTTGTTCAGTATAACTATTTGCAAAGGCAAAATAAAACAGTTTTCCTTTAGTCTCTGTGTCACTTTCTCTTTTAATCTTTCATGCAGTTGCAGCTTAGCTCTTTTATAAGTCTTTTCAACCCCTACTCTTAGCAAGCATCCTGTTTTTGTAAATATCAGGCAGGGCTGCTAGAATACAGTGTACTTCTTGCGTTGAGGTCCCTTTTTGCACAGCTTTTGCAAAAGGCTCAAAGATTTGCACTAAGGTAACCTCTTGAGTTTACAATAGCTGTCTGCAAGCGCAATCATCTCAAAATATAATTATATGTATTTCAACGGTAACATTATATATTTTCTAAACAAAAGGGATCCCAATATCAGTTTAATTTCCCTATAATGATTTGCAGATATTTTTATATTAGCAGATTGCAAGGGAGGAAAAACAGACAGCAAGAGAAAACTGAGAGACAGTGAGAGGCAAAGAACTGTAAGCCTGTTGGGTGGATCAAGTCCGAAGTCTCACAGGAAAATTTGGTTGCGCAGCCAAACAGAGAAGAGACAGAAAAGGAAAGATCCTTGCATTTAAACACTTCCTCCATAGCAAATGGGACAGGGTCCTATTCCACCCTGTCACAAATCCCCCAAATTTAAGTGAGAGGCAGCAACACCAAGAATACAGAGAAATCCCCCAACAACAAAAATGGTCAGTGACCTGACCACTCCTGCCCATCCATTGCCCCCACCCACACCCCACACCTGGCACCCAATGCCTAATTCTCCTTATTAGGAGAAGGTAATTGCCACCACCCACCACTCTTGCACAGCACAACCCTCTCTCCTCCACTGCCAAGCACCAGCTTCTAATGAATGAAACCGCGCTGCTTGTTGCTATAGTACAGCCAGCAGATCACATTGCAAAAAAGTACATTAATGCATCAGTTAAGGTTTTTATTAGATCGTCAAAAGCTGGGAAGTTTGATGTTTGGTTCCCACCCCTACCACCCCCCCAATCTCCACACACCAACAGGCTTCAAGGTGTGCCATGGGGTCATCAGGTCCAACTCTCACCCCATTCCATGTGTAAACAAGCTGACATGTTACAGTATAGGAGAATGGGGTGAGAGTTAGATCTGATGATCCCATGGCACACCCTGACACCTGTTGGTGTGTGGAGGGTGGGGTGGTGGGGTGGTAGGGGTGGGAACCCTAACATCGAATTTCCCAGCTTTTGATGAATTAATAAAAAACATAACTTGATACATTAACATAGTTTTTTGCAATGAATTTCCATTCTTTTTGAGATAGTATAATAGAATCCTTATTTTACTGTGGGAAAGCAGGGTCCGAATCCCTCAAAGTTATGTGCGTGCATAGAATAAATTCAATGGACGAACATAACTTGGGCATTTTCAGGAGTATTTTCACCAAATTTTCAACATGGCCTTTTGGGAACACCACATCATGAACACTGGCACTGTCATTTCGTTAATCTGTCCCAAAAGTTGATTTTGCAAAGCGGTCATGCTATTATGCGCAACTGGTGCGAAAACATGTTTCAGTCAGGATGTTAAAAATTACAGCTGTATACTGTTAATGAGGAGGTGTAAAAAATGGCAATGTTAAAAATCTGGAGTAAAAATATGAAAAATGTTCGCAGTTAAATGCGTACGCAGAACCTGTGCAACGCATGCTCGTAACACGGTCAGTTTTTAGAATTAGTCCACCAAATTTTCAACATGGGCTTTTTGAGACCTCCTCTCATGAGCAATGACACTGTGATTTTGTTAATCTGTCCTGAAAGTTTATTTCACACAGTGATCATGCCATTCTGCACTGCAGGTGCAAAAACACATTCTGGGCAGGATATGAAAAATGACATCTGTACTGTTCATGAGGAGGTGTGAAAAAATGACAATGTTGAAAATCTGGAGTGAAAATATAAAAAATTTGTGACGTTACGAGCATGCATATAAACTGCGCAACGCACGCTTGTAACACAGTCATTCTTGGGACTTTTTGCACAACATTTTCAACATGGGGATCTTGGAACCCCACCTCATGAACACTGGAACTGTCTTTTTGTTACTCAGTCACAAAAGGTGATTCCACACAACGACCACAAAATCACCTTTTGGGACTGATTAATGAGATGACAGTGTCAGTGTTCATAAGGTGGTGTCTCTAGAACCCCATGTTGAAAATTTTGGGTCAAAATTCTTAAAAATGGCAGAGATATCAACATAAGTTGTAAGCCTCATTGACTGCCATTGTACAGCATTTACCTTTGATTCTTCAGTTCCTGGTTCGACTTTGAAGAGTGCAGACGTGTTCCAGTCCAGAGAAGATCGCAGCCATTGACCTCTGGAGGCAGGTATGGGTTGGGGGGGGGTAGAGGAAGTGGGTGCACAGTGGGAGAGTGGGGATGGTGGAGGGGGGATGAGGGGAGACAACGAGGGACCGTTTTCTTTCTAAGTTTAAAAAAAAAGACGTTGGGGGGACTGTTTTCTTTTTTACAAGTGCTTTATACATTTGAGGACACTGGGACTGGGCTACCCTGTGTCCCACACTGTCAGGGGGGAGGGGGGCTACTGCTGATGTGGGGATTGGGCACCCTGCTGTTGGCAAACATAAGGTGGGAACATGGCAACACTGCTGGGGTGGACATACTGGGAACACTGGGAGTAGGCTCCCCAGTGTTCCACAACAGTACTATGGGGATTTTGTACACAACTGGGGGCACTGGGAGTGGGCTAACCAGTGTCCCACACTGTTGGGGGAAGGGGGGTTACTGCTGACATGAGAATTGGGCACCCCACTGTGAGCAAATGTTAGATGAAGAGGGCACACTGCTGGGGGAGTGGGGAAACATACTGGGCTGAAGGACAACAGGGGACACCAGAAGTGGGCTACCCAGTGTCCCACACTGAGGAGGATGGGTGGGCCTGTTGGTATGGGAAGGAGATTTGCTATTGGAAGCTGTTGTTGCAAAACTTACCCATTTCACTGTTTACGGACTTGGGCATCATGTAAATCAAAGGACCGAAGCTCTGTCTGATTGGAGAAGCTTCGGCCCTTTGAAGTGCATAACCGTTCAGCCCACCTAACAGAGAGTTGCATCAAGACCACACCGAGTGGTCATTGGTGCTGACTGCTGAGCCCATTACAAACCCCTGGTTTTGTGTACTGCAGTGAGCTTGGCAGCAATACACACCCCAAATCCCGTATTATAACAATATGATAGTTTGCGCACGCGCACAACCAACGTAAAAAGGGACTATTTTTCTTTTTCCTCATACATTTTATTTATTTTATCTATGTTACTAATTACAGTGATGAAAAGTGCTTTGTTAATAAAAAATTATCTCATTTCATCTAGTAGACAAATTCAAAAGAGTTTGGGATATGTACATGGGCCTAACTGTCAGGGGGCAGGCTGGAAATGGAGGGTGGGGGTCTTCCTAGAGTCGAGAGGTTTCAGGCAGACTGGGTGGAATGTGGGGTCATTTTCAGCTGACAGATTTCTATGAAGTTATGATTACACATTGCCATGACCCATTTTTATAATCTCAAAAAAGCACTGTAAGGTGTGCATTGTGCTGGGATACCAGCACTTCATGATCACCGTGGATGTTACGGTTACTACCCTGCCTTGTGGGCTCAAACAAGATTCAGGGGCTGGATTCTGATTTTCTTGACTGGGGACTTCTTTTCCAAATCTTTTAAGTTTAGTATGGTGCCTGCACCCCAGAGTAAATTTTAAGTGGGCCTAGTGTCAAAGCGATACAATCCCCTGGAATGCAATACTTACTCACCTACCCACAGTGTCCCACTGCGCATGTATAATCACAGGGTAACCTTAAATTCAACAAAACTGTAATTAGTGACTTGCACTAATAATCTGCTCAAGTGACAAAATGTAACATATCAACACAATATTTATTATGGGATATTCACAAGGGATAGGGGAATGCAAAATAAAAGTGGTTTTAAACAAATCTCTGGAACTCTTGTGACAGGGCTGACATTGGGTGCCTGTATAGGCTCAGCCAGCAAAACATTACAGTAACAGTGCCCAGCCCCCACTGGGTAAGACAATGCTGTAACAAGTAAACTATAAAACCTTCTGAATTACCAGCCCAGCTGAATTGGGGGCACTACCCACTGGTGCCAGTTTTAATCCTTAGCCCTTAAAGGGAGCTTCCTGTGTTTCACCGAGTACCCAGCCATAGGAATGTTGCAGGTCTGATGATATCACAGTTGGCTGGCTGGCAGTGGTGTACTTTAGAACATGCAGAACAATTAAACCCCAAACCCCACAGGCCATGCAATTGTTTAAATGGCAGAACCTCTAAATGAGGTATTTGTAACTCCAGGCAGTTGGCCAAATCTGTAGATGTGGTGGAAACTTTGTACAAACAACCCCAGTTAGAGGGAAAACCCTGAGAGTACTCATGTTTTTTTTATTGTAAAACTTCCCTGTCAATTTGGCTCCCTCTCCTCCACCGCCTTCTTGTGAATGAAGACACTACCGCACTTGATTGCATAGTAATCAGCTGGTCACATGATCAGCTAGTTACACCTTCACAAGAAGGCTGTCAGCTGTGGACTGAGGAGGGCAGGCTGTGTCGGTTGCCTTCAAGTTCTTCCACTCTTCAAGGCATGTGGCAGTGGGGAAGGGGGCAATGAGAGATCAAGTCCTGCTTGGCATTTGGCACCTTGCCTTTACACAAAGTTATGGATGGCAGTGCTGTTGATTAGTGAAGCACTGAGCAGGAAGGTCAGTGACTGGCCATGGGGGTGGGGTGGGTTCTGCTGGCCGCCAATTACTTGATGTTTCTTAACAGAATGTGGGTGCTGCAGGGAAGGGGGCATTTGGGTGCTACTTGAGTGTGGGATGGGGGGCTACTATATTGATTGTATGGAATAGGGAGGAGGGTGGGGGCTGTTTCTTTTTTTTTTTCAAGCTGAATACTGAATATTCGGCCAAATAACGAATACCTGATGCTCACGAATATTTGGGAAAAGATATTTGCACAGCCCTACTCTCAGGTAGATGGTTCAGTTGTTGCTGTTGGGGAGGAGGGTAGCTTGAGGCTGCTTCAAGTCTCAGGTGGATATAGCTCAGGTTTTCAGCATCCGCAGTCTTCTGGACCTCTCGGGCTTTTCCCCATTTCCTCCTCCTCAAAATCTTTATTTATCCAGGTGAACATCATTGAGCAGTGCTCATTTGCAAGATATACCTGGTTAAGATGAGGTCATTTGCATAAACAATGGACAATACAAGGTATACACAGAAATAGACAAGGTAATACAAAATCATTAAAGATACCGTCACATAACATATGTGAGGACAGGTCTAATACATTTACAATATTTCATATATTCATATGTACATAGCAATAGTAGTGGGATTATAACTTTGTGTGTGGAGAATAGAGAATGTGGTAGGTAGTGAATTAACTACACAAGTGTAGTCCATGATATTCGTCAATAGGGGATGAGAGGGGATGGCATTTGGATGTGGGCAGGTAATGGGTGGGAGAACTTTAAAATAAAGGGGACTACAGTAAGGGAGGGGAGTAATGGGATAGAGGGGACAGGAGGGTGAATTAGTGAGTGTTATGTGAGGAGCATAAGAAAGGGGCAATGGGCATATTGCTAACTATCAGGGTAAGGAAAAAATAAAATAACCTGTAATATTAAGAGTAAGATTGCAGAACATATAAAAATTTTCATGATGAAGGAAAGAGAATAGTGGGAAGCGAGTTACAGATGCCTGGGTTATAAGTAATCAGACAGGCGTGAAGGTGATGCAGAGGCAATATATTAAGACTAATGATGTCGAAAGCATTTGCACTGTTCCTTGATAAGACTTGAGTAAAGGGATTTAAAGGAAGTAATGGATATAGATATACCCAGTTTTATTGTTTTCTGCAGTTTGATCCACAAGGATGGCAGCACAAATCTAATGGCTGTCCTTCCAAAGCGAGAATTGACTTTGGGCACTTTCAACAGGATGGAAGAGCAGCTTCTTAGGGCATACTTGCTTACTGTATTTTGCTGGAGACAGTCTGAGACATATTGTTGTAATTGCTTGGATATGGCTCTGAATGTCTATAGAACAGCATTTCCGTACCTCCTAAACTGAAGCAAAGTCAATCCCACTGCTGCATATAGGGAGCAATGATGAGTGGTGAACAGAAGTCCTGTATTAAACCTCAGTGCTCTATGGTACAGCGTATCCAATTTTGCGAGGTAGGAGGTGGGGCAGCGACTGTATAGAAAATATGCGTTGTCGACTACAGAAAGAAACGTTGCTTGGACCAACCTTAACTTAACATTACTTGTGAGAAAGTGTTTGACCCTAAAGTAGAGACCAAGCCTCTGGTGTAGTTTTTTTTTTGGCAATTCTTCCATGTGTTCTATGAAGGAAAGCTTGTTGTCAAGCCAAACTGTCAGTCGAGCAGCAAATAATGAATGCAGAAACTGGATGAGCATGGATTAACAGAGTAGTGATAACATGTAACATGTAACAGTTATTGGAGGACTGTGCAATGACGGATGATTTTGGTATTGAAAATAGAAGGGGCAAGATTTCCATAAGGAGAGAGGGAATGGGAAAGTAGAATGAAAGCCACCAACCAATCACAACTCAATAGCGGAAACCTACCTGGCTCAAAATGTACTACTATATATCTGCTACTTGAGGGATTACCTAACCTTTATGTCTTTCTGCACAGAGGAGAGGAAAAAAAACTCTATGAGGTGGAAACCTCTAAGGATTCAAGGCCTTGGTTGCCTTCCCTCCAGTCTTGGGACTGCTCACTGCTGCAATTCAGAGACCCAATTCAGGGGAGCTTTTTAGAGGAAGGGCTCTCACTCTATCTCACTAATGGGAAAGCCATGGGGGTGCTGGGAATAGAGGCCTCTGCAGCTAAAGGGGAACCCTGTAGGGGTCCACTCCCCTGGAGTGAGTAGGAGAGCAACGGGTATAGAAAGACACTCACCTGGCCACCAAGCCAAGCCTAGGGGGAGAAAATAAACCCAGGAGGGGTAAGGCTGAGCCCTGGAGGGGTGAGAATTGGAGGATTGAACAGTTTTCACCATTGAGGGACAGAAAGGATAAGGGAGGGTACAGAATGGAGACCAGGTGCACCATAGGCAGCTGTAGGGAGAATAGCTTTCGAAGGTGCTGCAGACAATGTCAGCAGCTAATGGAGCCACCTGGGACTTCAAGACCCCACCCTTTGGCAGCTGAAATCTAAAATTCTACCTCAACAGTAGTCATTAGAATGGTCAAAGACTTCCACCAGAGTGGAGCACCATCTCACTTTAATGGTAGAAGAGAAGGACCCGGCCCCTGGTGAGGGACCCACCCTCAAGATGCAGACTTAAGGGGGGCAAAGTCATGCTAGGTAGGGAGAGGCAGGAATGCAACTGAGGACCTGTCCACACTACACTGAAAACTCCCCTCTGTAATGTTACAGAAAGTCCAAACCATTACCACAATGGTTTGCGCTTATACCTGTAAAATTACAGTAGGCGTTTTTGTAACCGTTGTTGAAACCACTTATGAAGTGGTTTCAACAATGGTTACGAAAACAGTTCTGCCTCTGTAACGTTACCAGCTATAGTGTGGACGCATGAGCGCGTAACCCCAGCACTGCCCTCAGTGCAGCACGAACAGCATTGTGGGATAGGGTGTCAACCGTAATGGTCACCCATCACCCACAATGTGGACTGGCTGTAACGGTTCCGAACCATTATCATAATGGTTCACTGGCAGTGTGGACACACCATAATGTTTACTGTCTGTAATGGTTTGAAACCATTACAGGGTTTTAGTGGTGTAGTGTGGATGGGGCCTGAGAGTACTGAATTAGGAGTGCAACTGGAAAAATTGAGAACAGCAATAGACAGCATGACTGGTAGTGTGACTGTTAGCACAGAGTAAGTTAAGAGACTGCATGAGTGAGTGTAACTGTTAGCACTGAGTATATGAGACTACATGAGGTGAAGTGTATCTATTATCACTGAGGACAGTGAGACAGCATGAGATGGGGAGCAACTGTTAGCACTGTCATTGATAACACTGAGTATGGCAAGGTAGTGAGCAACGATTAGTACTGGTATGAAATGCAGTGGGATAGGGAATCAAATTAAGAAGCAGAGTACTGCTGGAGTGAGTAATGAAACCACTAAACCCAAAGGGAGTGGTTGCTAGGCTACAAGCCAGGTATAAGCAATTAAGGAGTTGAGGTGAACAGGAGACTGCAAATGATAGAAACAACAGTGTAGTTGTAACCTTGGCACAGGGTATCTGAGGGCTACACTACCCCTGCATTTCTGGCTGAACAAGATTGAGGGGCCTGGGTTCTTACTCTACTGTAAAACTGGTTATTTCCCAAGATAAAATAAATGTGCAGTGCCTCCATCCAGAGTATACCTTCAAGTGGGCTAGAATAAAACCTGGTATAACCCTGTGGGATGCTGTACCCACCCATATTACCATAGTGCCACCCAAACATGACCCACCATTCAAAACCTCACATTTTAACATTTAGTAATTAGTGACTCTCTCTAATGATATGCTCACACACCAAGGTAATGCAAAAACATCAAACAATTTATTTACATGGGGTGAGGGTTAGGATAGGGAATTTGGAAACAGAGGTCAGCTATTTATAGTTGATTTAGACTGGTTTGGATTATAATCAAAATAATAATTTCTTGCAGTTAAATATAAACATTAATCATAGTGGCACCCACCAACCTCTGAGGTAGTTAGCATACATGATCTGTCTATCTATCTAGCTGCACTGATAGCAGAAACAGTGTATTACCCACCCACGCAATACCAGTCCCAAACTGTATCAGAACCCCACTATCCTAATATCTATATCTGGGTATCCAGTAATACAGTCTTAAAGGTGCAGGCCTGTTATACAGTGCAACTGTGTTGGGGCACTCAGAAGGAAAATCGAGTTAGCATTTCTGTTAAAAATTTTCTTTAAACAAACTCTTTAAGACAGTTACTCCCTTGCTTAGTTAGCTTAGGCCTTGATTCTAAACTTGGAAGAACTTGAAACAACTATTTACACTCCCCTTTCATGGACAGACCAGGGTCTACTTACATACGGTTTTCAAGTCACATGGAGTTGAGAAGCGTTGCTGAGGCTCAATGCAGGAGCTGTAGCTGATCCCTGGAAAACAGGCTTTTTAGCTTGCAGTTCTGGAAACCTCTCTCAGCTTTAGATGGTGCCCCTTCTCCCTGGACTTTGCAGTCTTATATGGTATAGACCGGGCTGGGACCAGGGCCGGCACGCCTCAGACCCCCATGTCTAGCTATTCCCCTCAGGGGGAAGTGCATATGGCAGTGCCCTAAGTGGCACACGACCAGGCTATCTCCCAGGCCTGCTGTAGAAAAGATACATTGCATTTAGCACATTTATATCAGAACATTTATATTTTGCTCAAGTTGACAGTTCCTTCAACCATGTGCCAGCTTGGCCACCATGGTCCTTTCAAGCTTGCAGACACAAGTTTTAACTGAAGGGTGCTTCTTCCCTAAGGCTAGGGTGACCCAGACTCTGACAGTGCTTGCAAAGACAACACATGAGCTTGACTCAAATCTTCAGTACTAGATGGAGCTTGAAGCATGGCTCCCTACTAATTAACAGCTTTACTTGACAATTTAACTGGTCACTGTATCTTCTCTCGAGCTTAAGACACAATCACAGTCCCATGTGGCTTTGCTGGCATTAGCAGTTCCAACTTTGACATTTCATACATTTTACTGACCTCCCAGGCACTGTCAGGAGAAATTCCGTGTGTGGCTAAGGAACGCCGCTTTCAGTCCTGCAGCACCTTCCACAGTCACATTCAGCATTACTGCTTGACATATATTTGTATATTTTGCTACCCTTTACTCTGTTTGATATGTTATCTGTTTATCTGTTTGTTTTTCTGTATACCCTCCTACCCTCTCCCCCAGGATGCACCGGGAGATGAGCAATTCATTGTTCAGTGTGCCTTTCCTAGTGAAACATTTAAATAAATAAATAAATAAATGACTCATTGCTAGACCCTTCTCTAGTCACTTGATATGTGTCCACCCATTCCTTAAACACTGGTTGAGCGCAAGGTTTAGACAGTCACAACTTTCAGGTTTCCAGGCTTCTCTGCCTCTTATGGACCTTTAAAATACTTGCACTTTGCACTTGTAAGTAGGTGTTTAGTCACTCAGACAAATGTAGCAGGCTATTCCTTTTCTGGAAGTTACAGGCTTTTGTCAGCACTCTCACTGCTGAGGCAGAATCATTTTTTGCAGCACTCTCACAAATGCAGGCAGATGCTGGGTTCTTTTCCACATTTCCCTATTGTGGCAAGAAACTGCTAGCCCTGGAGAACAATCTCTGGCAATCCCCAGGCTAACTACTTTTGTTGCCTGTAGCCAATCTTCCTGTATGGTAGAGGCAGAAGGCTCCCTCCCCCATGGAAGGGCTTTTATTGAACACACAAGGCCCATTTTGTTTAGCTGGGGGCCTGAGCCCCCCTCCCTGTGGAGTGGCTCCCGCGCAAACTCTGAGCTCAGCCTCAAAAATCATGAGCTTTATGGAGTCTTTCTGGGGCTCTCGAATGGCTGAGTCCACTTGTGTGTCCATACACCACTGGTTGGAATCACTTGTCAGTCCACAAAATGAATATTCATTAGCCTCCTTTGCTGTATAGGCTTCCTGTTTTGGTGCCTGAATTAGGCCCCTGCATTTCCCCCACAAGCACTTGGCAAAGTCACAAGAGTCTCTTGCGCTGTTCCAACAATCCTTGCCGAAATCATGATTTTCTGATTGGCTACTGTGCTGCTAAAATGGCTGATTAACTATGCAGTTCCCCTGCAGTCCTTGGCAGTCTCACAAATAGAGTTCTAGTGCAGCCAGGTAAGATATTTATTTTACTCCCTTGCCTCACTGTTCAATAGCCACAAGTGTGCCCTCTTCAATGCTGCCCCTATTTAGTCTGTTCTTGCTGCCTTTTGCCCGCTGCTGATGCCAAAATGTACAGTCCCTAGGCTGCACACAGGCAATGTATTAAAGTCCCAACAGCAGTGGTCTGAAGCAGCCATTACAAACATTATTTATTTACACATGCCCCTTTATTTAATAGCCCCCTGGAGAACTGACCCACTCATGAATATTAATGCACCCGCATTAATATTCATGGAGCCAGACTGATTCACAGTGTGCATGGCACTCTTTATTCTGAAATACTTGGTGGCTTTCTCCTGTCCAACCAAGTCTCCGGCCCCCGCACAGAACCTTACAGGGACCGGGACCACTGGAGAAGCAATTTCTTGGACCACAATCACAGTTCAAAACTGAGCGCATCTCTGCACATGCATGAGCTCCAGTCAGCTTAAAGAAATGCTGGCAGCTTGAGATCCTGCTCTGTGTGCCCAAAAATGGGCTGAATTGGGCACAGAGGCTGATCATGGAACCTGGGGCACACAATGGGACCTGGACCAGTGGCAGTGAGATACGAGGACATTCAGGGAGACCTTCAGGCACACGGGAGGTGCTCCAGAATCGGGAGTTCATTTATTTTATTTATTTATTGAGGTTTCGGAAAAGTGCCTTTGAGTCAGAGACTCCTTTACAAAGGTTCCACATCACAGAAATCAGATACAAAAACAGACATTACATGGCGATTCATCTTCACCAGGGTACAAAGTAAGCAATAAACATAGAGCAGGGAGAAGGCTAGCAGTTTGATACTAGGAATAATAAGCACGGCTCTTAAACAATACGTTAATACTACTCAGAGAACCTGCTGAGCCTGACAGATCTAGGCTGGAGACTCAACAGGGGTGGACATAAACCGGCCAGGGGCCTTAGTCAGAGGGGGGAAGGTAATCAGTGGCAATCACAGTAATTAGAGGACTGGAGGTGTTCCTTAAACTAAGTTTTGAAGGTGCCGATACTGTTTTCATTAGTAAGGGAGGTGGATAGGCCATTCATCCAGGAAGGGCTCTATAGCTAAAGGACCTCTGGAATTGGGAGGTATGGCAGTGGGCTACTGTGAGAAGCTGCTTAATAGAGCTTTGGGTGTGCTTAAGTGCTGGGGCTGAATGGATTAGAGGGGGTGAGTCCAGGGGTCGAGGCCAAGAGTAATCTTTTTTGCCATGAGACAGGCGTGGTACCTGATTCTGTTTTTGAGGTTGAGCCAGTTGGTGGTAATGTATAGCAAGCAAGTGTGGGTGAGACAATCACAACCCTGGGTAAGGTGGCATGCCTTATTAAGAGCAAGGCATAGTCTGGATAGGGCTGAGGTGCTCGCTGCGCTATAGATAAGTAAGCCATAGTCAAGTAGGGAGAGGACCGAAGAGGAGACAGTGAGCTGAACGCATCTTGAGTGAGGCAGTGTTTGAAGTGATGCAGTATCCCAAGACGGATGTTGAGGGTGGTGGATAGGAGGTGTACATGCTGGTGGAAGCTCAGTGCTGGGTCTAAGGTAATGCCTAGGTATTTAAAGGAGTCCACTAGTTTGAGAGGGGAATGACTGACAGTTAGTAGAGGGGGCCAGTGCTCCCTCTGGGAGTTCTGTGGGTGGGAGAAGATCATAACTTTCGTCTTCTTATAGTTCAGTATGAGGCACTGTGAGGAGAATCAGTTTTCAGCGTCACTAAAGGAGGTTTGAAGGGAGTGATGGAGTTGAAAGGGGTCAGAATTGGAGGAGTAGAGGACAGTATCGTCTGCATAAAGTAGCAGGTTTTCTGTGCAGGGCATGGGGAGGAAGTTAAGGAAGAGGCTGAACAGCAGTGGTCCGAGAATGGACCCCTGAGGGACGCCGGAGAGAATTTGCAGTCTACCGGATAAGGTGTTACCTATCTTGACCTGCTGGAGTCGGTTTGAGAGGTAGTCAGTGAACCAGCAGAGGGTGTCCTGGGAAAAACCGAAGTTGGAAAGTGTGGTTAGTAAGAGAGAGTGGTTGATGGTGTCAAACGCCTTAGCGAGATCAATGAAGACAGCACCAGTGGTATGGCCCCTGTCTAAGGTGGTGTGAATATGGGCAGTGAACTTCAGGAGGGCAGTAGTGGTACTGTGCCCCTTGCGGAAGCCATGTTGCTGTTTGCAGAGAAGGTTGTATTTGTTGAGGTGGTCGGTGAGATGATCAGCGACAATCCACTCTAGGGCCTTGGAAAGGGGGGGGGGATGGAGATGGGGCGATAGCTGTTGGTGCGGTCCCCAGTTTTAAATACTGGAGTAATGGAAGCAGATTTCCACTGGGAGGGGAATTTACCCTGGCACAAGGAGTGATTTAGAATATGTGTGAGGGGGTTGAGTACTTCCTGTAAGGTGAACCGGAGGAGTTTCAGATCTAAGGAGTCACTGCTATAGTGGGAGTGGCTGAGGGCATTTCTAAGGTATGGCTCTGCAGACTTTGGAGTAATGCAGCGCAGATGGAAGGGGGACTTCTGTAAGGGGAAAAGGGGGGCAAGTTGAGGGTGGGTCAAAGAAATTAGGAGGTAGGACCTGGCTGAGGTTTGTGAAAGTGTCGTTGAAGGCTGTAGCTATAAGTGTAGGATCAGTGGTCAGACACCCATCAACTAAGATCTGGTTGGGAACAGTGTTTGGGACTTTACCACAGATATTATTAATGTTGTTCCAGAAATTCTGCCCCGAGCCCCAGGTGGAGGTGAGGGAGGATTTAAAATACTCAGCTTTGGCTCTGTGCAAAGCCCATGTGCATTTATTTTGGGCCTCCCTGTACTTCTGTCTGTCGGTCAACAGGCGGGACTCGTTGGAGAGGTGCCAGAGAGAGTCTCTAGTCCTCATCAGAGTTAGGAGGTGGTTCGAGATCCAAGGCGCAGGGTTACCTTTGACTTTTCTTTTAGTGAGTGGGGCAAACTTGTCACATATAGTATTGAAGGAATGAATGAAGAGGTCAAGGGCTCTGTCAGGGTCAAGGGTATTCATTACGAAGGACCAGTTCATATTACTGAGATGTGCTTTAAGGAGGGCCAGCTTGCCAGAGCCAAGTTGGCATAGATGTATTAGTGTGGGAGGAGATTTAGGTGCTTTGCTGGTCCAGGGTCAGAGCACTGGGGAGTGGTCACTAAGGGCATTTTGGAGGACGGAGGTGCTAGTGACCTTGTGAGGTCGGTTGGTGAAGACCAGGTCCAGCAACGAGGAAGACCCTGTGTTCTGGTTCAGTTGGGTGGGGGATCTGACTACTTGCATAAGGTCATGGGCAGTGGCTGCATCAATGAAAGGAGTGGCGGTTTTACCTAGCCAATTAATATTGACGTCCCCAAGTATGATCTTTTCCATATGGGATGGGATGGTGGTCAGGTAGGACACAACTGAGTGGAAGACCGCCTTCTGATCCCTGGGAGGTATGTATGCAGCAGTGATGAGAAGAGGGGTTTGTGAGCATCCCAGGGAGAGTTTTAATGTTAGTGCCTGGGGTCCTGGTTCCAATTGAGGGGGTGGAAGTAGTTCACTGTGTAGGGTGGCCCTAGTGTAAATGGCACAGCCACCCCCACGTTTACCCTTATGGTCGGCTCGGTGAACGCTGTAGTCGGGGAGGGTTATTGACGAGTCTGGAATCATGGGAGAGAGCCAGGTTTCACACACAGCAATGACATCTGGCTGATGTTGCAGGATCCAGCCCTGGAAGGAGTCCCAATTTTTTAATAGGCTGCAGACATTAAGGGAGGCAATGCGCAGTCTGCTGGGAGAGGAGCATGTTGGAGTAGTGGGCGCAAGTGGCCCGGGGTGAGGGTGTATGTTACCAGATATGAGAAGGAGGAGGAGGAGCAGGAGGGACCTGAGGACAGGGTGCCAGGTCAACTTTTTGAATCAGTGGGATTTGCGGGTAAGATGCTCCTTAGGGGTTAAGAATGTAGGAATGGGGAGGTTGAGTAGGAGGGGGTAGCCAGGAGAAGGGTCTGAGGTGTGCGGGAGGGTGCCTGTAGCAGGTGTGTTTGTTGGTGATGTTTAAAGTGGTAGTTGTGAGCACATAGGGTGGAGCGACTAGGGCGGTGTACATTAGGAATGATTGTAAGGGGGAAGGCTGGAGTCGCAATAGTGGGTAGCTGACAGGCAGTTAAGTGGTAGTCAGTGTCATAGGTAGAGCATAGTAGAGGGAGGTACAGAGAGGGGAGAGAGAGAGGGTTAATAGAAGCATGTTGAATTATGTCATCAGATGTAGAGGACCAAAAGATAAGCAGGAACTTGCTGAGGTCGGCCCAACGCCCTCCAGTGGCAAAAGGATATAGGTTGCCAATGGAGAAGTGGACTGATTGGTTCAACCGTCTGTTGCAGACTCTTTAAAAGGGAGAGCACACCAAGGGTGGTGGTGGGGGCGGTGGGGAGCCGATGCTTTAGCGTCAGTGGGGCCACAACACAGGCACTCTAATTTTGAGGCAAGATGGAGCTTTTCCACGTGGCGTTCGCTCCGCAGTTGTACCTGATTGTTTCGAGGGGCAGGGGGGAGGGCGACCAGTCCAGGCTCTCACGTTCTCCTTGGCGACTCGCTGAAGCTTCTGTGGAAGGAAGAAGACAACAGACTTTATGCTGGCTGGAAGGGGAACTGCTATGAATTAAGTGGAGCAGGGGGGGAAGGGCCTAACAGAGCTGCAGAAAAGCTGAGGATTGTTCAGGGCTAAGAGCTGAAAAGCTGATTTTGCTGTTTTACCCAATGAAATTTGATTGTAAAATAGCCCTCGTGGAGCTGAAAAGCTGCTATTAATGTTTGCTCTCATGGAGCTGAGAAGCTGATTTTACTTATTGCATTGTTCGGGGCTAAGAGCTGAAAAGCTGATTTTGCTGCTTTACCCGATGAAATTTGATGTGTAAAATAGCCCTTGTGGAGCTGAAAAGCTACTATTAATGTTTCCTGTCGTGGAGCTGAAAAGCTGATTTTACTTTTAAAGCCCTCAAAACTGAAATTCTGCTGCTCTTTTTCAACACAAATAGCTAATACATGATATTATAATGCATTAAAGGATACATTCCAAAAATAACAATTAGGCACAGATAGTCCAGCTATGCAGGTTCAATCGACTATCTCCACATGTATGCCAACCTTAAAATTAAAACAACACAGGCACTCTAATTTTGAGGCAAGATGGAGCTTTTTCACTTGGCGCTTGTCATGAGGTGTACCTGGATTGTTTCGGGGTGGGGAGGGCTACCAGTCCAGGCCCTCACGACCTTCTCAGCGACCCACTGAAGCTGCTAATTGTTTTGGGGGTGAGGGGGAGGGCAACTAGTCCAGGCCCTCATGACCTCCTCGGCGACCTGCTGAAGCTGCTGATTGTTTCAGGGTTGGGGGGTAGGGCGACCAATCCAGGCCCTCATGACCTCCTCGGCGACCCGCTGAATCTGCTTCATAGAATCACAGTATCATAGAATCGTAGAAGCTTGACATCAGAAAAGGACCCTTCCAGCCCATCTAGTCTGCCCATCCCTCCTCTTTCACATACCCCCCTCCTGCCTCTGCACTCCCCACAATACTCAGCCCCTTATGCCTGTCCCATGCCTTCTTAAATTCCTCCACCATTCTAGCCCCCAACACTCCATCTGGCAGTCTGTTCCAGGGCTCCACCACCCTCTCTGTGAAGAAGCGCCCCCTCACATTGCCCCTGTATCTATGCCCTTGCAATCTAAGGCTGTGCCCTCTACTTCTGGCTCCCTCCTTCCTCTTTAGCAGACCCCCTTTTCCTACTTTATTGAGCCCCTTTACATATTAAAAGGTTTCAGTCATGTCCTCCCTTTCCCTCCTTGTTTCCAGCATGAACAGATTCAGCTCCTGACACCTTTGCTCATATGTCTTCCCCTGCATACTCTGCACATCTTTGTTGCCCTTCTCTGAACCCTCTCCAATGCATCCATATTCTTGCGGACGTGTCGTCTCCAGAACTGAACCCCGTACTCTAGCTGTGACCTCACCACAACTTTGTAGAGGGACATTATTACCTTCCTCCTTCTGCTAGTAATGCCCCTGCCTATGCATGCCAACATTCCATATGCCCTTCCTGCCGCCCTGCTACATTGAAACCCTACCTTAAGGTTTGAGGAGAATATGATGACCAGATCCCTTTCCTGTTCTGATTTTTGGTTCCCCAAAGTTACAGGAGCACTGACGGGAAATTAATATAAGCCCCCATTTGGGGAGGGGTGTTACATCGTTAAACAGAGAGACTGGATTTGATACGAAAAGACAGCAAACACTAGAGGTTAGAGAAACACATGCTGAAACTGTAAAGAACTAATAAATGCCATTAGGAAATGCTATGGCATGGAATGCAATAACATGGGGGAATCAAACCAGGAAGCAGTATCTGCTGGAGTGAGTAGTGAAACCACTGAACTCAAAAGGGAGTGGATGCCAGGTGCAAGCAATTAAAGTTTAAATGAATAGAAGACTGCAATGGTATAAAAACAGTGCAGGTAAGCAGGGAGATTATGAAAGGTACAGAAACACAGTAACCCTAGAGACTGAATATGCACAATGCAAAATAAATGACAAAGGCAGGATGCTGAGAATTAGGAACCCCCCCAAAAGAAACAAAGCAGAGACAAACGGGATTGAGAAGGAAAGTGCAGCAGGAATGAGGGACAAAAGCAAAACTGCTGCCAGGAGGCAAAAGCAAAAAACAGACCTAAAAAGCAGAGGTACAAGGCAGCATAAATCCCAAAGAAAAACAAACTGAAGCAGGAGACAAACACCAGGGAAGGGGATGGGGGGTGGGGAACAGCTCCAGCAGAGCCTCCAGCCACAGCAAAGAAAGTATGCATCTGAATGAGACTGCAGGAAGCTGTCTTAAATAGCTCAGACAGAGGATGTGAATAGTTGCTTCCACCCATTGAACTGTAGTCATAGCCTCTGATTTGTAGAAACCCCTGGAGTCACTCCCTGATGGTTGACTGTGAAACCCCAGGCAGGTTTCCCTAGAGGGCTCTGGCTAGTAGCACTCACTTGCCTTTTTCTGTGAGAGCTCCCTGCCAACACCCCTCTTCTGTAACTGTCCTCAAAATTTTCTGGGGTAAAGGGAGCTTATGATGTGTAGAGGGCTGTCAATCAACTTAATTGGCATTGAGATCATTCAGTCAATGCCCTATTGCCTGGCAGAAAGAGCACCAAGCATGCAGTACATTTCTCCCAGAAGTCTGCTGTGTTCAAATGCCAAGATCCCTGACCTCTTTTTGGCTGCAGCGTGGTCAGGGGTCAGCAAGATGGTGTCCGTTTTACAGTGCTTCCAAATAATGTCTGTTTTGTAGGGCTCTTGCCCTACTGTTATGCTGCCCCCCGAGTTCTGTAGGTAATCCTGCGCCTTGTGATCCAGTTGCCAGTTTCTGTCTGTTCATCCCATTGGGAGCTCCGTTTCTAACCCTCCCCTTTTGCAGGACAGTCTCTCTATTGTGGCTGGCAGCCAAAAGGATATGGCCAACTGCCAGCCTAAAGCCATTCTCCCTGTTCTTTTTTGCAGTTAATTTGTTTGTATTCCCCTGGACGTGTGGCTATACATCTCGCCAGATCCAATAGCCCTGTCCCCCACTCGCAGCCTACCTTCCAGCTTCCCTGCTGCTGTGCCCCCCATGGCGGGGCGTCAGGGATCCCTCAACCCACTGAACACACAAATCTGGTGCTGGAGCTAGCTGCCATTCATGGGGGTGGTGCCTCCGGGGATCAGCTTCACTCTGCTGCACCCAGACACTTTTCTGCTCCTTGTATTTCTCCCCCAAGATGAGGCGTGCAATGGCACCACAGAAATCAGTGCGCATGCATCCACATGCCTTTCTCCAAGCACCTGCCTCGCCTCTCTCCTGTCAGAAGCATCTGTGCACTAGCCCCCAGCCTCCACTAGGGGCTAGTCATGCACCAACTGTTAGTGCCCCCCCTCCCCAGAGAAGGAGAGCAGTCCATCGGACACTCGATCCCTCTCCTCCCCTGCCAACCCCCAGCAGCCTATGCTCATTCCCAAACATGGGTCACCAGTGTAGCACGAAGTAAGGCAACCAGCGCTTCAGCCCTCGTTGTCACCGGGCTGGCTTCATACTCCCTGTTCTTAGCAAAATACTCAAAAAACTGGTAGCCAAGCAAACCATCTCATTTCTATATGAACATAACCTCCTCTCGGTCTCCCAGCATGGCTTCCGCGAAGGCAATAACACTGTCATGGCCCTCCTAAAATTCACAAATGATACCTAAACTGCTATGGATAATGGACTCCTGACTTGCGCAGTCTTTATCGACCTAACCAAGGCATTCAATCTTGTTAACCACTTCCTTCACCTCACCAAGCTTCATTCTCTTGGCTTCTCTACAGATACTGTGGCCTGGTTCAATAGCTACTTTTCCAACAGGAAGCAAGCCATGAATTACAACTCTGTCATGTCTGATCTCTCCACCATACATATGGGTGTTCCACAGGGATCCATTCTGGGCCCCCTACTTTTTTCCATTTTTGTTAATGATCTCCCCTCACTCACTCCAGCTTGCTCATCCCTGCTATATGCGGATGATCTTGTTCTTTATTCCAGTGCCAGGAACATCTCAGAAATTAATCAGTTACCCCCACATTCAATCCTGGCTGACTGAAAGCAATCTTGTTCTTAATGTGGGTAAAACGCACGCCATGCTCTTCAGCTCCCCTTCCAGACTCAGAACAAACTGTAACCCTCCCGACATCTTATTCACTGATGGCTTACCATTGGTCATTACTAGCTCTTTCAAGTACCTGGGCATCTTGCTTGATGAATCCCTGGACTTTGATCAACACATTAGTGTTACCTGTAAATCTGTAAATGCCAAAATTGGGAGCGCCTACTGGACTAGCTATGCCCTTACCCCATCAGCTAGGCTTGCTATTGCACAAGGCATTCTGTTTCCAGCACTAGCCTGTGGCTCAGTCACCTACCTAGGAGCATCAGTGTCAGTGTCAATGGCTCAGTAGGTAGCACACTCACCTCTGAGGCCGGGGAGATCAGAGGGCTGTGGGTTCAGTTCCCACATCTGGCACTTGGGTTAATATCCCAGTACTGACACTATAGTGCAGCATGAAAGGGGTGCTGTACTTCTGAGGTGCCGTCTTTCGGATGAGACGTTAAACCGAGGTCCCATCTGCCTGGATTGGTGGTAGTTCAGGTGGATGTTAAAGATCCCATGGCACTTATCGAAAAGAGTAGGGGAATTTCCCCGGTGTCCTGGCCAAATTTCCCTCATTCACTAAAAATACCACCAACAGCTTAATCTGATTCAAAGTCAGTTGCCATTCATCTGTATCCCCCTCCCTCGGGTCGTGCCTGAAAATAGGCAGGATTTGCCTAATGCACTTACCCGGTCAACAAAAACTAAATAAAATAAATAAATAAAAATGACTCTCCATAAGTGGGATACCACCTATAATAATATCTGTCACTGTGCCTCTGCATCCCCTTGCTATAAGCACCACTGTCAGCTTTATGCTGATCTAAAATGGCCCTCCCCTACTGCCTATTGACTCCAGTCCTTTGGCACTCTCATTGATGGAATTACCAGATCAGGTCTCCCCCAATCCCTTGCCTCCATGCTGCACCCACAAACCATCTCCTATGGCTTAAATCCAATGACCAAGCTCCCCTCCACTTCCCAAGATGTAAAACCTCTATGGGTGCATGGACTTTCTCGTATGTTGCACCCAAATATTGGAACTCCCTTCCCCAAACTAGACATCTTGCTCCAACCCATGTCTGCTTCAAGAGGCTACACCGTAATCGTCTACTTGTCTAACTCCCTACACATGCTTTCACCCACTTTAGACCCTCAATCCTCTTCCTCTTGGCCACCACGCTTCTACTCAATACTGCCCTTTTCGCTCCAAAACTTTAACTTGACCTACTGTCTTCTTCCTTTCATGTCTTGCCTTTGCCCATTTCTAGGCAGCACCCGGCCCCCCTCCTCTTTCTTTAGTCCCTACTTTTCCCCACCTACCAATCCACACCTCTAGCTGTTAGAATAGCATATACACCTCTGGCCTTTCGACTATGGATTTTTCTATTACCTGTCGCTCACAAACTTCATTTGGACCGTTAGTCCTTTTGTTGCTCACAAATTGATTTGTTGCATTCCTACTTGTTTTTTCAATTTTAATTGCACTTTTTATTGTATTTTGTAATGCTATCTCTCCTATTTTTTCATTTTTGAATATTAGCGAACTTGCACTTGTTATTTCATTTTGACTTTTGTCTCCACTGTATTTCTATCCACCAAAACATTGCATTGGACATGTTCCCTCTGTTTCACCTATTGTTGTACTGGTCAACTGTTTGTTTTTATGTACTCCAACTTGTACCCTCCCGGGTCATGCCTGAAAATTGGCATCTCTATACTTAGTGCACCTACCCAGTTACCAAAAGCAAATAAATAAATAAATAAAGGTGCAGAAGTGCCAAACCCATGTTCTCCATTCTCCCCATCCTAGTAGTGCATCCGTGCCCCCTGATGGCTATTGGTGTTCCTGCGGCCAGAACCCACTAGACAGGATCAAAATCTGGTGGCTGTGGGTTGCGGTGATAAAGTGCAGAGTCTTTCTGTCAGGTGCGCTCATCACCATGCAGGCAATGCTTGAGGTGGTAGAGTTCGAGCAGCATGGCTTGCATGTTCAAGTAGGCATCTGCTCGAACGAGTGCACATTGCTGTGCAATGGTGTGGTGATTATCATGCAGGAACAGCACAGCAGTTCAAGGAGGTACTCCTCTGGTCCCCCACCAGCTGCAGTCCTTGGGCCTGGAGTGAGCATAGCAGATTGCAGACAGTTCTTTCTGGGACAGAAAGAGTCCAGATAATCTGCCACCTTTTGGGGGGAGGGTTACATTTAATTGTAGGAGTTCTGTGCTATCACTGTGTAGTGGGTGCTTGCGGTTGGTCTCCTTATCCTAGTGATGAGGGCCCCAATTGTCTTACAAAGAAAAAAATGACAGTAACATCAACACTGGAACTTTTGCAACACTCATTATGGACACAATACCTGATGTCATTTATGCACCGGACCTCTTTATTGCGGAGTTTGTGGCAGTACTTGACTGCCATGTCCCTATCACCAGATACAGAGTCAAAAATCTTAATTCCAAATGACTTACTAAAAGCCACTTCAAACTGAGTTTCAAGTTACTTTAGTGAAGGATGATGACATTTGTTACGTTACCTTCAAGAAAACAAACTTGCAGCTTATAAAGCTTACAGCTGAACTGGTCTTACTCTAAATCCCTACCAGGGGACATAAAAATTGGTCTAAATCTCTGCTTTTACTCAATTTATTAGTTGCAAAAAAGGCTATAACATACGGAATTGCTAGCAGATACAGGCCATCCAGTCTATCTAGTCTGCCCAAGTGTGTAGCACTTCAGTCCATTAGACTGCAGCTTCTCCCCTACTTCATATGCCCTCCACCCATCTCCGGCCCCCTCCCAGTTTGTATCCTCCCCTTGAATCTGTCCCACCCTCTTTTGAAGCCCCCAACACTCTGCAGTGATGCGACTTCCTCTGGCAGAGCTTTCCACCCTGCCATCACCCTTTCTGTGAAATAGTGTCTCCTCAGTTCCCTCTTGAACCTGCCCCATTCCAACTTCATCGACTGTCCCCTGGTTTCCCTTCTGCCCTTCAGATTGAGCACAACCCTGATGTCTACTTTGTTCAAACCCTTCAGGTACTTGAAGGTCTCAATCATATCCCCTCTATCCCATCTTTCCTCCAGGGTATACATATTGAGCTCTGTTGGTCTCTCCTCATATGGTCTGTCCTCCAACCCCAGGATCCTTTCTGTTGCCCTGCACTGTACCCCCTCCAGTAGTCTGATGTCCCTTTTTAATGAGAAGATGGATGACCCTCAAGTGATAGAGTGGTGATGGATAGTTTTAGATATTCATCATTCAGAGCAGTTAACAGTGGACATACGTGACAGACTTGACCAGTTTAATAATAAATGGCAATGCTGGGTGTTGTATGCAGCTTTCTTGGATCCAGATTTCATCCTATGATATATAGATTGAGAAGATTTTGATGGACTGACACTGCCATGTTGGAGGGGGGGGGGAGGATCCCAGAACACATTCAACAGTTATGGAACCTGCCTTTGTGATCCTACCCTTCTAAGTTAATGACCAAAAGTAAAGCTTTCTTTTATTTCAATAAACCTGCTCCATCCTCTTTCTAATGGATGTTAATCTATAAAGGAGCTTGAACTTTATAGAAGTCACAAATGTATGAATTTACGTTGATGAAGAACATCTTTTGTACCGTATCTGTACTTCATGCGATGGTACACACATGGATAATGTGCTTCATTCAATAAAAACCTCACTTCAAAAAAAAAACAAACTTGCACTCAGATCAGGTTGCATACAGATATTTACAGAATAAATGCAAACATGAACTCAACATGGCCAAAAGAGTGTATCTCAAAGAGCAGCAGACAGTCTTGGTGACCCTTAAAAATTCTGGATCTGCATAAGCTTCTTGCTCAACCCCAGAACTGCCACCTTCTCTTCCACCCTTAAAGTGAACAGTCTCAAGCACAGTAATGCCAAGCTGTTGTTGATTTATTCAATGACCACTTCTGCTACTTCAAGAAATTCAGACTCCACTTGTGTGGTACAATATGTCCTCCAGATTCTGGCATGCCTAACTCATGGCCATGCCATCCCCTATTTTATTTTAAGAAAGTCACTGTCAAGGAAGTCTGCAAACTGCTGCTTCATCTAAAAGCTGACAAATGGCACGGGGTCAATATGTCACAAGACATAATGCCACATGGCACAATCGCTCTGCACGATTTATGCCATGAGGTATATGTCTTTGTTCTGAGGCTCTGCCCCACACCTCATTATGGGGGTGTGCCCCCCGGACTCCCTCCCACTAAAGATTCTCAACTCTGGGGGGGTCCAACTTGGGAAGCACACAAGTCAGGGTTCGCCATAATGCTGTACGCTATTAAGCATGCCACATTATGATCCGCTACGTTGACAAACTGCCTGACTGTGACGACCTAATTGCCAAATTCCTTAAAACTGTTTCCACACTAATTGCTCTCCCCATTTCCAATATTTTTAATCTTTCATTTAAGTCAAAAAAGTCTGTAACATCTGCAAATTAGTCTCTGCAGTACCACTGCACAAAAAGTGCAAGAGAAGTGTCCTGGTCAACTACGGGCCTATTTCTATACTATTGGTTTTGGTTGAGGTGCAGGAGATGATAGTATATCATCAGCTCACTTCCTACTAGAGATGATCAAAATCCACAAATTTCATTCTGTAAAATATTTTGCGAAATCTGCACATTTCGTGAAATATTTTGCAGATGCGAAATGAAAAATGTGGAATTTTGCTCACAAAATGCAAAATTTCACCCACAAACAGTGGAATTTCACCACTCGTGGGTGAAATTCTGCCATTCGTGGGTGAAATTCCTCTTTTCACAGGCGAAATTCTGTATTTTGCATCCACAAAATATTTCACGGAATGAACGAATGTCACAAAATAGTTTGCACAGCGAAATTCATGATTTCTCTGGAATTTCATTGGCGAAATTAAATTTCGCTGCATCTCTACTTCTTACTTAGACCAGCACAAACTACTCTGGTTCAAAACATCCCTAAAATAAAAGCCCTGTTACTCAGGTTGTCCCCAAAGATTAGAAGATTGTCTTAAGACTTCACTATCAACCTTAGATGAAGTGAAACTGGAACTCGTTAATGAATTCACATACCTTGGTGTTACCATCGATCCTCACCACGCATTTGATGCTCATATGACAACACCATAAGAACTCTTCATCAAAAACTTACCCTACACTAAAGTTAGAAATGCCCAAAGTTGCGTATTCCCTCTGACTGAGTATGGCTCCATCATTTCGGATGTTGCTCCCTTCGCAAACTAGGCAAAGAAGAGTCTTAACCCATAAGGTTGTCAAATTTGTATCCTTACAGGGCCCACGATGCCATCAGTGCACTAACTGAATGACTTGGTTGGTAACAATGTGAAACCAGAGCCCAGTTAACCATACAGTAGCAAATTTCATGCGCAACATTCTGCATGGAAGTGCTCCCCAATGCCTATCCAAGCTATTCACTTATGTGGACAATCCCTTCTCTCACTTCTCTGCAAACAGTCTATTGAAGACCCATTCATGATCACTTTCATTGGCCAGAACTCTTTTAGACACAGAGCAGCATCGTTCTGGACAACATCCCTTTCACAAGCAGAGCTGTCCCTTCCCCTAAAATGTTTGCTGTTAGGCTGAAAGTACATCTCCAAGAGTCTAATGTCTGTACCTGCTTTGCATGACTTACAAAACACTGTTAACTTAATATGCCATCTGAATGCCTTACTTTTGCACCATGACATTTTGTTTTATGTTATGATACTTCTGCACTTGTACTTGTTTCACTGTTTTGCCGTATATTCTTCTGTACCCAGGTTGTGTCTGAAAAAGGTGCTGCAGCACCAGTGCATTTATCCAGTCATCAAAATAAATAAATAACTTAATGAACTTTACAAACACCTGGCAGGTTTGCAAAGGAAGATGAACATTTCTACTCATGCGCAGAGTTGCAAGGTTGAAAGTTCAGCACACATTCTGTTCTAGTCTGGAAATGAGTCTGTATATGTGTAGTTGAGTGTAACCTACTGCTCCTTAATACTGAGGAAAATGCAATATCCCTCAGAAATAATTTAATTGTGAAGAACTATAATGTAGGGATTAGAGAATAGGTTTGTGGACCAGCAGATCCAGGTTCAAATCCTACCACAGTCACTTTTCACTCTGTGACCTGGAGCCAGTGCTTCAGTCCCCACTGCTGTTCTAAGCAATCCTGGGTAAATAAATTGTAAAATTAAATGAATAAGATAATGCACGTGTTACACATTATTTACTTCTTCAAATGTCAAATGTACTAACAAACAGAAGAAAATTATAAATTGTTTTTAATATATGAACTGCAATTTTTGATTTAGCATTTTTTAACAACCCAAATGGACTACAAGGCAATGTGGTTCAGTGGTCCGAAAGCACTAATTTTTGAAACCAGGAGACCAAGGTTCAAATCCCCCCACTGCCCTTTGTTCACACCATGACCAGGTGCAAGTTAATTAACCTCCTAGTCCTTCAGTTCACACTGCTGTAAAAATTGTGCAATAGTAGAATCCCACTGAAAAAGAGGTTGCATTTCAGCTGGTCTGTCTGAATAATATACTGCATTGTTCCAATTTGTATATGTGAATGTTATTAAAATGCTGTTATCTATTCCAAAAACCCTGACTTTGATAAGCCTCGCCACTGCTCTCCAAAATAACTTCAGGACACAAGAAAGCTGGCTCTCCACAGGGTCAGACTAAGGCATAGGCAACATAGGCACTAGCCTAGGGCCCCCAACTGCCAGGGGGCCCCAGCAATCCCCAAAATATGTTTACTACATATCGATTTATTTTTGTCTGAGCTGTGTGTTTTTGTAGTAGACTTGCCTACTAAGTAATCTGAGCAAGGTAGGATCTTAACTGTGATGTGAATCGCACCTCCCTGATTAGGTGTTAGCTATAGCTGATAGCTTCAGGGGGCTCCAGCCAGACTGACCTTTCAGGTGAAAACAGGCCCTTTTCCTTTGCTTTTGTCTCCAATACCCTTGGCATCCCAAGTGGGAAGAAGTAACTAGAAAGATCTCTGCCCCCCAATTGGTGTTCCTGATAGGGAGAGTGACTGTTGCAAATCTTAAATGGGGGGGCCTCTGCAGTAGTTTGTCCACCACGTGCCTCATCTTGTGCATTTGAGGGCACCCCTATCATTCATATTGTAAGGATCAGAGAGCCAGCAGAGCCTTCTTATTGAAGAGCCTGCTTCAAGTTCCAGGTGCCTTTCATTAGCACATGGGTGTTCTGTGACATGTCCTGCCCTGGTTCATGTAGTATGCAGATAAAGGTTGTGGTTCACAAATCCAAGTGTTTGAGTCTACATGTTTTCCAGGTTCTTGGCATGGGGCTGTAGCCATTAGGCTGTACTGCCTACTGTATTACTTTATTTTTTCTCTCATTGATTGGAAGTGGATTATCAATAAATGCAATTCTCCTCTCAGGGAAAATTAGGAGCAGGAGTCATGGCTGAGTTTAGGTGGGGGCAATGAGTGTCATTAAAATGATCACCAAAGTTACGAAAAAAAATGGTCTGAATTTTCTAGCTCCTTTAACAATGCTATATTGCAGTTTGCAAACAGCATGGCTAAGCCTGATCTTTAACACCAACTACTGTACAAAACCACATTTTAATCACACAAAGCAGCAAAGAGGCTACAGTGCTATAGATAAGCTTGCAATGCCATCAGGAACTATAGCGGCCTTTAGATTATATTTGTTTAATTTGCAGGCAATTGTGTATGTTTTGAAACTATATACAGACAGTACTATCCCCCCATTATGTGCAGTTGCCTGCAAAGTAAACAACCAGTATCTGAAGGCCATGTTTAACCCTGACCATTATAAGTCCATCTATGGCACTACAACCCCTTCCCTATGTGGTTTTATGGGTGGGACTGTATCAGGAATTAAGTGTACTTGCAGTAAGTTAAGTAGCGTAACAAAGGTGTCAATCATGTGTGCTGAAATTAGTCTTGCACATACAGTGATCCCTTGATTATACAACAAATGTTTGTACAAAATAACTTTTCCATTGCCCCTTATTATCTCACACCTCTGATTATCCACCCAATTTTGCTTGTACAGAAATGGGCGGATAGTCTATGGCACACTGTAGATTATCAGACTGAAATCAAACAGTATGAGACGCTTGGGGGAAAGGGAGACTAGAGAATGGTGTGCACTATTGCTAATATAATTTTGAGAGAGGGTAACAGAAAGGTAGGAATTCTGATTTATATTCTATTGCCTGCACCTCTTTAGATACAAACTGTATGCTAACATGAGATACAGTTTGTATGTAAATGGATTCCCAAAGTGCCTTACAGTCTGTGACAGGGTCCTTTGCAGCAAAGACCCAAGGAGCATGGTAACGGTGAGAGGGGGCCCCAGATATCTCCTGGGCCTAGGGCCCCAGGTTACCTTAATCTGGCCCTAGCTCTCCAACAACAAATTGGTCCTCAATTACAATAATACGCAGACCTTGCTCTTCAATAGTCTCCCTCAGAAGAGAAAAGTTTTACTCTTTGTCATCCGAAATGGCCTGGGATAAAACTTTGAAGAGGTAGAGACTTTCAAATACCTTACAGTAACTCTGGATT
Source organism: Neoceratodus forsteri (assembly GCA_016271365.2). Lineage (NCBI taxonomy): Eukaryota > Metazoa > Chordata > Ceratodontiformes > Ceratodontidae > Neoceratodus > Neoceratodus forsteri. Next base: position 862,768,977 of record CM057455.1, read on the forward strand.
ACATCTTATCTTTTACAGTCCATGTTTACTCTCTGGTGGCCATAGTTAACAGAAAACTGGCTGCCCAGTCTTGTAACAGGAACAATCTCACTAGGGATGCTAGATGCTTTCCTATGGCCAGCTCCATTCTGTCACTTATAGATTATGAGCTCCCCGCGTATGCAGTTGCCTGTGACATGATACTAAATAGACTAAAACTGATCTGTAATAAGACGTGCCACTTTGTACTTAGTGCAGATAACCACACTCATAGTTGTACCCTTTATACACTCACTAACTGGTTACATTTACCCAGCAGAATAAAGCTCCAGACCTGTTTTCTGGTCTAACTTGTGGCAATCCCAGAGGCTGGATTTATGGAGCTTGCACCAAATATTTGGCGCAAGCTGCCATAATTTGTGAAAAGTGTCACAGCTGCATCCAAGAATGTAAAATCGGGTGCAGTTGCAGTGAAGGATTTGGCACACTGCCAGAACCAAAGTGTCATGGTGCAGGGCTGGACTCAAGCCCTGTGACACATTTTAAAACTCCTACCCAGGGTCTGGGGCATATACCCGAGTAGGGTTGATGAACAGACCACTAACACAGGGGGAGGAGTTAGACAAGGGTTTGGGGGACACCACTGGCAGAATGGAAAGCAAATGGAAGGTACTGATTATGGGGGACTTTAATCGGCTGGATGTAGACTGGGGCATTCTGGACACAGCTACAACAATAAGCGGGGCCATCCTTGGCCACCTACATGGGGCATTTCTCAAGCAGCTGGATAAAGAACCCATTAGAAATGGGATAGAGATGGACCTGGTACTTACAAACAGGGACAGCATTACAGACATCACAGTGGGCAACCGCCTATGTACAAGTGATCACTGTATTGTGTGGCTTAGCATACAGATTGGGCAAAAGAAAAACACACTATGATAAGGGTCCTCCACTTCAGGTGGGCAGATTTTAAAGAAATGTGAGACTGCCTCAGTAAATTCCTTGAAGGGAAGGGGACGACCTGGGGTGTGGAGGTACACAAAGGTAGGAGGAAAAAAGAAGCCTCTATGGTTCTTAAAGGAGGTGGCTGAGGTGGTAAGGGAGAACAAAAAAGCTTTCAGGAAGTGCAACAAGACCCAGATGGAAGGGGACAGGGAGATGTATGTAGACAAATAAAGGAAGGCAGGAAGGAGGTGAGGGCAGCTAAGGCACAGGCAGAGGATAAAATCGCCAAGGAAGTCAAAAAAGGGGATAAACTTTCTTCATGTATATGAGTGAAAAGAAAACAAATTAAGGGGTGGGAGTGGGACAGTGAGGATCAAGAGAGCAGGGAAGGGGTGTGTGCAGAAGAAGTTCAAGAAAAGAAAAAGCTACAGTTTTAAATTAGTACTTCTGCTCGGTCTTCAAAGTGGGAGGGGGGATGGACCAACATGTATCAGCAGGCACGGGGGGGGGGTAGTAAGCACAAGTCCATTTTCGGAGGAGAGGGTCAAAAGGAGACTGAAAGCCCTAAAAGGAAACACATCGATGAGGCCAGATAGGATTCACCCAAGGGTTCTAAAGGAACCGAATATGGTGCTAGGCACTATTAAGCACCCCTTTGGAAATGGGGTAGTTTCGGAGGACTGGAGGAGGGCTATGGGTTCCCTTTACACAAGAGCGGCAGCAAGGAGGAGGCTAGCAATTACAGGCCAGTCAGTCTTACATCAGTGGTACGGAAATAATGGAGACCCCGTTGAAGGAGAGGCTGATGGAGTACCGGGAGGCAAATTGGCTGCAGAACCATCAGCAGTACGGTTTGATGGGGTGGGGGGCATCTCAAACAAATCTCATAAATTTCTTTGATTGGGTGATGGGGGAAGTGGATCAGGGGAAGGCAGTAGATGTGGCCTGTATGGATATGGCCTATATGGACTTCAGTAAGGCCTTTGACACTGCTTTGCACAGGAGGTTAATGAAGAAATTTGGCAACCTGGAGGTGGGGGAAAAAGTGCTAAGCTAGGTATCAAACTGGTTAAAGAATAGGTGGCAGAGGGTGGTGGTAAATAGTAGTCACCTGGGAGTGGGGCAGGAGAGTGACTAGTGGAGTGCCATAGAGATCAGTACTGGATCCTGTCTTATTCAATGTCTTAATAAGTGACATTGCTGAGGAACTAGTGAGGAATGAGTGTCTCTTTGTGGATGACACATAAATCTGCAACAGGGTGGACACCAGGGAAGGGGTGGAGAGAATGCAGAGGTATCTGGGGAAACTAGAAGAGTGGTCTAGGGAGTGGTAGCTGGGTTTCGATGCCAAAATTGCAAAGTCATGCACCTTGGTCGGGGAAACCCAGGGCTATGTATAATATGTGGAGATATTTAAAAGTCAGCAGGCAAGAAAGGAACCTTGAGATAATCATATCTGATGATCTCAAGGTGGCAGGACAGTGCAACAGGCCAGTAGGCAAGACTAGTGGGATGTAAAGATAGAAACATAGAAGCATATACTTTGACAGCAGATAAGGATCGCTTGGCCCACCCAGTCTGCCCCTTTCCCTATCTATTGGATAAGCTAGATCCTAGTTAACCAACAGCCTATGTCCTCCTACCCATCACTAGAATTACTTTATTTATGTCCCATGCATTCTTGAATTCCCCCATTGTTTTTGATCCCATGACCTCCTCAAGAAGGCTGTTCCATGCATCTACCACCCTCTCCTTGAAAAAATACTTCCTCACATTGCCCCGAGCCATCCCCCTCTATCTTCAAATTGTGCCCCCTTGTTCTTCCACATCTCTTTTTCTGAAAGATGCTACCCTCTTGGACTTTGTTAATTCCCTTAAGGTACTTAAATATTTCTATCACATCCCCCCATCCCTCCTTTCCTCAAGGGTATACATATTAAGCTCCTTTAGTCTCTCTTTGTACGGCTTCTGGTGCAGACCTTACACCATTTTAATTGCCCTCTTCTGGACTGCCTCCATCCTGTCTATGTTCTTGTGGAGATGGAGTCTCCAGAACTGCACAAAGTATTCCAGATGGGGTTTCACCAACTGTCTGTATGAAGGGATAAAAACTTCCTGTTTTCTACTAGTGATGCCTCTCCCTATACATCCCAGTATACCCCCCAAACATCCTTACTGCCTTTTCACATTGCTTGATTACCTTGAGGTCATCTGATATGGCCACCCCCAGGTCCCGTTCCATTTTTGTTGTTGTTAGTACCTCCCACCACATTGTGTACTCTTCCCCTGGATTTTTGTTTCCCAGGTGCATTACTTTGCACTTCTTTGCATTGAATCTAAGCTGCCATACTTTTGACCATTTTCCCAACCTTGCCAAGTTCCTTCTCATCCTTTCCATCCCCCTTGTGTATCAACCCTGTTGCAGATCTGTGTGTCGTCTGCAAAGAGGCATACTTTTCCTTCCAGTCCCTCTGCAATGTCACCTATAAATACATTAAAGAGGATCAGTCCCAATACTGAACCCTGCGGTACCCCACTAGTAACCTCCTTTTCTTCAGAGTGGACTCCATTTACTATTACCCTCTGCATCCTGTTTTCCAGCCAATGTTTTATCCAGGCTACAACCCTGGGACCCACTTCCAGGCTGGCTAACCTGTTTAATAATCTTTTGTGTAGGACTGTGTCAAATGCTTTGCTAAAGTCTAAGTAGGCCATGTCCACAGCCCCTCCCTGGTCTACTACTTTGGTCACCCAGTCAAAGAAATCAATTAGATTGATCTGACATGACCTTCCCACTGTGAATCCAAGCTGCCTTAGGTCCTGTGCCTCACTGGCCTCTAGGTACTCAACAATTCTTTCCTTCAGAAGTGATTCCATCATTTTCCCTACCACTGAGGTCAAATTAATAGGTCTGTAGTTTCCTGCCTGTGCCTTGCTCCCACTTTTGTGAAGATGAATCATATCCACCCTCCTCCAGTCCTCAGGCACCACACCATCCTCCCATGATTTGTTAAAAAGGGTGGTCAGTGGTGTCACTAGTTCTCCTCTTAGTTCTTAGAATTCTGGGGTGAATCCTATCAGGCCCCATTGCTTTGTCCACCTTCACTTTAGGAGTTCTTTGCATAGGGAGGGGGATTTCTAGCAGGAGAAGGGAGATGGTGTCGCCTCTGTATTGCTCATTAGTGAGATCACACCTAGAGTACTGTGTCCTGTTCTGAAGGCTGCACCTCTGCAAGGACATCGACAGGATGGAAGCACTACAGAGGAGGGCTACCAAAATGGTGCTGGGGTTGCATGAGAAACCATATGAGGTGAGACTGTGGGATCTTAACACATACTCCCTGGAGGAGCAGAAAGTGAAATGGGACATGATAAAGACCAATTAGTACCTCACGGGGTGAACAAGATACAGGAGAGGAGTCTCTTTCAGATGAGGAGGAGCACCAGAACATGGAGACAAGCAATGAAGCTTTCTGGGGAAGTTTAAGAGGAATGTGAAGAAATACCTCTTCACAAAAAGGGTGGTGTGCTCCAGGAACAGCTTGCCAGGGAAGGTGATGGGGCAAAGACAATGGGGACTTACAAACATGCATGGGATAGGCATAATAAGTAGAAGAAAGGGCAGTGGGAGTGACACCAGTGACCAACTAGGGTCCAGGGTGCAATAATAGGCAGAGAAAAATAGGGCAGACTAGATGGGCATACTTGTCCTTTTCTGCAGAACAACTTCTACTGTATGTTTTGATGTTTCTATGTACTATTTTTCCAACAATCTTTTTGACCGTAGAAAACACTGATATCAGGCAGTAATTGTTAAAGTCAGAGGGAGGACCTGATTTTTGAACAGGAGTGATTATTACTGTTTTCCATACTTCTGACACTGTCCCAGTATGAAGGGGGAAACGGAAGAGCACAATTATAGGTGTTCATAACTGTTAAGCAGCAGTTTTTATCACTCACTGCTCAATCCCACCAGAACCTGTACTTTTAAAGGTATAGGATCAAACTCTCTGAGAAAGTTAATAATTTGAGCCTGGGTTTGCCTACTAAAATAGAAGGTGAGTTTTAGTCATTCATTGGGTGGAGGTAGGTGCCTTCAGTGATGGCAGCATTCTGAATAGAATTATGATTGGCTTGGATACATGGAAGTTGAGATCTATGAAGTACAAATTCAAAGCATTGGCTATTTCGGTTATTCGATATTAGCGCCAAATTACAGAGTTGATGCTTTGTGGGCTGTGACTGACTTAATTGTCACTAACTAATCACTGATTAACAGGTCCAGCCCACCTACATAGCAGTTGTGTTTTTTCAGCCTGGGAGAGGGGGGCTCAAGCAGCCTATGGACTGATGTCCTCCTCCGGGGAGGGAGAAGGTGTGGCATTCAGCATGAGTCTGGCTTCTTGCAGTGGGTATAGGGGCAGAATGCCTGAGACCACAACTTGGGGATGGATGAGCTGGGGCCATTGTTGTACTGCTTGCAGGAGTATGTGCAGTGATGCCACTGATGGCATTGAATGCAGGTTCCTCTGAGGGACAGAAAATATGGAAAAAAAACCCTGCCTGGCAGGATAATTCCCTGACCACTTGCAGACCCTGTATCAGTAACCTTGGCATGGCTTCAAACCGGATCCTGTGAGAGCAGGTCCAGCAGGGCTCTCCGCCACCCTGCCGGGGGAGGGGTATACCTTGGGGTAACTCAGAACTAGTAAATCTGGAAGAGGCTAAGTGATGGGACTGAGGGGTTGAAGGGAAGGGGACAGTCAGGCAGGGGGAGAAAAAGAGCAAGCAAAACAAAATTATTCACTGATGATGATATCAGAATGCAGACAGTGAAATCTATGCTAGAACAGATTATCAAATTATAGAAGGAAAGTACCATGTGAAATAAGACTGAGAGTTGCTACAATTTCAAGTAAGAAACTTAAATTAGTTATCCTTTGCCTAGTCATCCTTGGCAAACTGTGAAATCTAATTGGTTTTCTTTGGAAGGACAGACAGTGTTATGTTAGGAAAGGAATTTTACACTGGCATTGTTTTAGGCAATGCAAAGCACTAAATCAATTGTTTCAAAAATAAATATCTGACCAAGCTGAATTTGGAACCCAGTCCTCCTGAATTCTATATTACTGCTCCAAACAGCTAAAATACCATGCCAGTTTTGATGGCTGTGGGCAAAGCCTACAGTCATATCACTATAGCTTGAAAAGGGGTTTCTGTGGAACACATTTTTTAGTAGTTTTCAGTGTATCCTTCCATTACACTGCAAATCCACTTGGCAGGTAAAAAATACTCCCTTCTTTATTTTTAGAATGATGGACACATAACTTCAAGCTGCTTTTCTCTGAGAGCAAATGTTCACACCTTTCAAACAAATCTAAATATCTTTAAAACTATTCAAGCTGCACAAAAAAAAAACAGTGTTAAAGTTGTTCAGGGCAAAAAGACCTTTTACATGAGGGTAGTCACTAATCTGAATGCTTTATATTTTGTAAAATATGGTCTTCCAAACAACCTCATTTTTTTCCTCTCTGAGTGGACACAGTAGGTGTCATGCCAAACAAATGTAAATATCTCGGAAAGTATACAAGTTACCAGTATACAACCAACATGAAAGTTGTTCAGCACAAAATTAACTTTCTGATGAGGGTAGCCACTAATCTGAATTTATTAGATTTGTTTAAATATAGTCATCTGAAAGTTGAAAATTGTGAAGAAAAATGAGAATTCGGGTAACTAGATGGCCATAGTTTAAAAAATATAATTAGTCTAGTTTAATGAATAGGCTCATTGGAAAGATATGTTTGTCCTGAACAACTTTCACACTGATAGTTTATGTGTAACGTGTATAATTTTAGACATATTTACATTTGTTTGGCATAACACCTATGAAAAATGAAAATTGAGGTAATCAGATGGCCATAGTTTAAAAAATATAATTAGTGCAGCCTAATGAATAGGCTCATTTGAAGGGTCTTTTTGTCCTGAACACTTTTCATAAGTATTTTTACCTGTAACTCATAAACTGTTAGAGGTATTACATTTGTGTAACATAATGCCTATTGCACTTCTAAATAGCCTCAGTTTTGCATTACTATGCCATTTACATGAAATTCTAAACCAGACCACCTTGTTCATCTCTTGTCATGCCTAATTTAAAGTGGACAGGAAGTGACTACTGATATGCAGCCATTTGAAATGTCTCTATTTTCATAAATTACATTTACACATCTAAAGGATCCCTATTTAACTTGCCTGAATAAAAGATTAAGCTGCCAGTTGTGTTTTGTATTGTTTTCTTTATATGGACAACATTCTGTGCAGTTCCTTTCATGGAACCAGGAATTTGGAGTTTTGACTTAGTCACTTCATGGATTCAGAACAGCCGGTACTGTACTAATAAGTTTCTGCTAACATTTCTGAAACCATGAAGCCACATAAAAATTTTTACCATATTGGTCATTGTAACACCAGATTCACAGAAACAGATGATTTGATACTTTTTATTGGACCAACAGAGTTGTTACAAATGAACACAGGTGCTTTTAGCTTTTAGATTACACAGAATCCTTCGCCAGAAAACACTGGCAGTTGTTTTAGAAGAACACACTTTCTCAAAACCCAGATCTTACAAAAAAAAAAAAAAAAGATGAAAAGTTGTTAAGGACTCCATTGGCTAAAACTGCATTCAAAAAACAACATTCCCATTTAAAAACAGCAAAAGTTCCATCAAAAGAAGGCAATCCCAAGGTCAAATGACACTGACTTGAAAGTTCAGTCCCTGAAAAAAGCTATAAACCAACTCAAACTTGTTTTTAAAACACTTTGGGCCCAATTCACAAAAGGGTTTCTCCCATTTTGTGTCTATGTTAACAATCTTTTGTGACTAGGGCGCTCTGTGTGTGTCTGTGCTAGCATTAGTAAATGACAATGATTAAAAACCATAAGGACAAATCAGCTTAAAGAGGAGCTGACAACTTCAGGAGAACTTTAACAAAACAAGATTTAGATCAAGTTCAGCTGGTATTTTACGTTAGTTCTTTATTCCTTCTGCCCATTATTTATTGCTGAAGTCAATGGCATGAAAACAGGATTTTAGCTCCTGAAGAGTTCATCTATTTCTGTTGCTGTCTCCCTACCTGAGGTCATAATGCACTGCTTATGACAAGACAGTTACTCTCATGGCAACAGATTGTGTTGTCACAACAGGGCATTATGACTTGAAGTAGGGAGTAAGCTATAGAGGCAGATTAAATTTAACGTAAGTGTAAGGGATACAAATCATGTATTTATGCACGTTTCCCTAGTAATAAATAATGGGGAGGAGAAGTCTAGAGTGTATATGGAATACAAGCAGAATTTTGTCTACTTATGTTTTTCAAAGTTTTCTTTCAGGCACCAGTAGCTTTTTCAGCAATACATAGTAAATGATGTAAAAAGTCTTATACATATGAAAATATCTATGTGTTAAGTAAAAAACAGGTTAGAAGACAACCTGCCCTCGTGTAAATTAAGCATTCACCAGCTGTTTCACACGGTGGTGCCAATCAAATGTTACACAGTGTACTGTTCAGATACATATTTCTTAAACTCTAGGTACAATAAGTCCATATTACTCATGAATAGTCAAACTTATACTGTCTTAAACATGATACATCTGCAATTCTGTAACAACTGACTAGTGTATGTGTATATTCAAACCCCAAACCTAACAAAGACCCTCTTGCAACTGAGATACTGTTACCCTAATATGTCCATGTATCAACATGTGTCCATATGTACCTAATCTGCTGTTGTATTAAATAACAGTTCTATAAATCTAAAACCAAAACAAAACAAAACACAACTGACAGCTTCAGCTTTTATTCAGGCACTGTTAAATAGGGATCCTTTAGAAGTATGAATATAATTTATGAAAATGAAGACATTTCAAACACATGCACATAAGTAATCGGTTCCTGTCTCCTTTAACTTATTCAGGCCCATTGTGTGCTTAGAATGTTGGAGGCAATATTATGCATCTATGACAATACAAAATCACACATGCCCACACAATGCAAAGCATCGTGGGCTGCATGTGCAAATCACCACAGAATGTTATGCTGGTTCAACTTTAAGCAGAATTGCATGGTGCCGAAAGGCCTCTCACACAGTTTGCAAACGGTGCTAACAGATGACACAGACACGTGTTTCGTCCTACCAGGGCTCATCAGTATGTCTCGTCTGTTTGACACGCCAGTGGAATGAACCAGCTACCCTAAGACAGTCTGTCTGGGTTATGTTGTGGTGAACCCATTAAAATAAAAAAACATTTAAAAGACAAAGAACCTCTGTGCGCAAACACTGAGGCAAGGGTTACTGCCACTGTACATCTGATGCAAACCCATAATTACATTCCTCATGTAACCCCCACCCAGGTATGCTGTTTCCATCTTGACAGCACTACCTGGTGGGTTGGGTTCAGGGAGAAATATGTCACTCAGCACATTGGCTAGGTTTGGCTTCTCTGCAACAGGGGCACCCAAGTAACTCCGGGCACAGGAAGCAATAACTGTAATGTCCAATACCAGAAGTGGGATTTGTGTGGCTTTCATTCACATCCAGCAGAATAACAAAGCATAGATGGACCCCCACGGGGCTACACTCCTGGTAATGCAGATTAATGGAGATCAGAACACATCCACTTTCACTTTAGCCCTCAGGCTTTGAAACACACTGGACACACAGCCCAAACTTGTACTCTGCTCTGGGTTTCCCTGGCCCAGCTCCCTTGCCAGCCACTTGGACTACCTTCCTTCCATGGCTCGGCTATCATGCCAGCCCTTTGGACACTTTCCATATAGCTTGGAAACATTTATTGGTGGCTCCCTAAACCACCTATGAGCACTTCTGACTCCATCAGAGAATCTTCCTCATCAATCCCACATCTGGGTACTTTCCTCAGGCACTGGCCAAGTACCTGAGAGAAAGCAACAGGAGTCCCAAAGCAAACCCGTAGAGGTGAATTTTGTTACGACTGATGGGGGATCTCCCACCTCTCGCTCCCATAATTCATACCCGGCCATTTCTCTGGACTGTAACACCTCATCCTTGAAAACACTTTGCTGTGTAGCTTCTCTTTAAATGCATTCACAGTCAATCTACCATCTTTACATCCCATTTGTGCTGAACTTGAACATACTTAATAAGTGGCTGTGTCCATTACTCTAGACCCTCCACAGAGTTAAGCAGTCCAATCCCCACATCTTTCAAACTGCACTTGGCTGTCTTTTCCTGACCCCACAGTAACAGTCACTTTAGTTTCCTCTTGTTTCAGGTGAAAACACATTGGCCCTTTAGCAGAACAAACTCACCCCTTGGTTGCAGGTGCCCCACAGGCATTTTCTCTTCAAAGAAATCTCGTTCAGAACTTCTGGTGCCTCAGCACAAACTTAAACTCAGGTAGCTTCTTGTTTCCTAGCCAGACCAGGGGTTTGCCCTTGGAAACAGACTGATTCCTTCCCTCCATCCCTGCAAGGATGGGACCCTGAACCACTGAAAGCGGTCTCTACCACTTCACTTGGCTCTTCTTTTGTTCCTCTTCAGGTGAGAACACACACCTCTACAAAAAAATATAGCTCTTTGACAGAGCTTAGGACTCTGAGGGCCTACCTACAGCAGAGCACCTCCTTCCTCTACTACAGGCTGCAACAGACTGACTTCAAATTCCCCCAACATTCTACTCTAACCTCCAACTGCAACATTCCAGTGTGGCTTATGCAACTGCGACAGTTCTAAAATGATGTCATCCCTCAGTCTCAGTTCAGACTGAGAACAGAGTGAAACAGTGTGAAATCCATTTAACTGGAGTTTCACAAGCTGCCTTCCCTGCCTACCACCAGGTCTAACTGGGATTCTTGTAACCCCGGGTAACAGGGTGGTTACACTCACTTGAAACGAAAAGGGGTGGGAGTGGAGGCCATGACTGACTCACTGTTTTTGTGTTAAAGGGGTCCATTTTTTTTGCAGAAAAAACAAGAAAAGGGGTCATTTCTAAAATGTGGGACCACTTTTTTCAGAGCAGACCACCACTGGCAGCTACCACTTCAAGACTGCTACTACCCTCACCTAATACAATCAGGGGAAAATCAGAAGCAGTCTACCAGCACTGAGATCGATATGGTTAAGGCACATTTACCAGAAATTACTGCTTAGAAAAGAATGAGAAAGTGACTGTGATGACAAGCAAATCTCAAACCAGATCTCTAGTTTGTTAATAGTCTCCTTCTGAGTCTGATTGTTACGGCTGTGTGGGCCAAGTTCCACAGATGTAATGCCATCATCAGATTTGTATAAGAGCACCGTGGAGCACGTAACTGGAACGTTGTCTGATGTTCTGCCACAGTGCTCCAGCATAGTTTTCAGTGTTTCTGTTTATGCAGCCCTTTCCTTTGTGGGCCACATAAACATACCCACTTCCAGGCACATTGCATTTCCTTTCCGCAACTGCAGAAGTGACAGCTACCATGTACAACATGGTGGTGCTGATAAAGTGTGCTTGCACGAGTATGGAGCATATGTATGTAACCTCCATGCCACCTTTGGCTAGCTGGCACCCCCTTAAAAGAACTACTGCCAACTACATGGCATACAATTTTCTTTTGGCAGAACTACACTCATGGTACCACCCCTAGCGTTGGGATGTATACCAGGCTCATTATCTAGAGGATGGGGGGGGCTGGGGATACATACTAAAAGAACCTTTTTATTTACAACCAGGTCCAGGGGAGAGGATGCTAGGCATATGCTAGACATAACTGCTGAGGGGCCCCAATAACATTCACATTAGAAGCAAAGAGCAGAATGTCCAAAGCAGTAACTGGGATTTTGCAGTATGGCTTTATTTATAGATGTTACTTAAAGCAAGGGTGGTCCCCCAGTGGTTTGACATTGTAATACAGGCACACTCTCTTTTGCAGGACACTTTGCCAGGCTGTACTGTTTTCCACACAAAAAATCTCTATCTCTCTTCCAAAGTGTATATCTGTGGGATGTGCCACACACTTTAAACATTTTCCACACATTTCCATTTCCAAAGTATATATCTGTGGGATGTGCCACATACTTTAAAATCCTCCTAGTGCATGTCTTTGCCCATGGAACAGTGATGCCCATCCATGAACCACTTAGCCCTGTCTGAAACTCCAGATGGCATTCCTCCCACCCTTTGCCCCAAACAGCCTCTGCCATTCATTCAGGGTTACAGCAAATGAGTTTCCAATCCCCAATGAATGGCTAAAAACTCTCAACTTTAACTTTAAATGCAGCACAGTGGTGATGAAAGGGGTCCTGACCAGTGTGATCTAACTATATCTAATGCACACATAACTCAGACAATTCCCTCAAAGAACAGTCTCAAATTCTGCACTCACAGATTAGTTGTTCCTTCCTCCCAGTCATGCAAATAACAAAAGGCACCATTCTTTCTCTGATAGCTGTCAGATTCTACTCATTGTTTTTCCTTAAGGCAGCTGTGAACTTCTGGAACTTCAGGGGATTGCCCCTTGGATCCACAAGAATTGCATTCCCTCTCACTCCCCCCGGAGTGAAACTAAAGAGTCCTGCAAGGCAAACTGAAGATTTTACCAAACTAGAATGATACCAGGGCTCCCTTTGTCAGAGCCCCAATAGCAGACCTTCTGCCACTCTGACTGCCACACTTGAACTTACTGCTGAGCATTCTAAGCTCTCGAGAGCAGTTGACTTTAAAATAGTTATGCTCCTGTGAGAGTTCTAAATGACATAATCATCCTTCTCTCAGGCTAGCAGAGTAAACAGTGATGACATTATGTGGAAAGCCCATAATGAGCTCCCCAGCAGCTGCCTTTTCCTACCTGTCTAAGACTAGTACTAATGGGTCTGTAGTAACCCAAGGGGACTGGGTTGTTACACGTAGTTATTTCAGCACTGCCATGTTGCACAAGGCTGACTCCGAGGCAAACTGCACATGCGAGAGTATCACGCATGAGCAGTACTGTAATCGCTGCTGTATTATGGTTGTCTGCAGTGCAGCAAGAGCACTGCATATTCTTTTCACTGCTCTTGCCACTCCTAAAAACTCTCCACAGCCGTATTGACTCTGACCAGAGTTTGTTCTAACAAGCAAACATTAATTGGCTGCTCTGAAGCGCAACATGGCCACAGACACTCCCAGCCTGCCAGCAGAAAAGTCCAAGTGCACAAAGCCTCACCAAAGGGTACTACAACATCAATTTATAGTGTTATTAAGTGCAATTTTATCAAATCTTTATTTTTATAGCACCTTTCGAAATCAAGGCACTGTACACAATATAAGCAAAATATTAAAACAAGCAGAAATATAAATTATTTAAAATAGTCTGGGAAAGCCAAAGAGAGTAAATACGTTTTTAACAAAGATTTAAAACTACTGATGGTCAGGCATTCTCTTAACCAATGAGGTAGAGAATTCCACAGGGTCGGTGCTGCAAATGAAAAAGCATGAGTTCCAGAAGTTTTTAAACGAACCCTGGGAATTTCTAGCAATCCCTCATCAGCAGATTGGAGAGGATGACTTTGGGAGTAGGGAGTCAGGAGATCTTTCAGGTAGTCAGGTCCCTGTTTGTGTAGGGCTTTAAAGGTAAGCAAGCCTACCTTGTATGTGATCCACCACTGAACTGGCAGCCAGTGCAGTTCGCACAGCACAGGTGTAATATGGCTGGTCCTGGAAGTACCAGTCAGCAGCCTGGCCGCAGCATTCTGCACTAGCTGCAAGTGGTGGATATCAATCCCAGAAAGCCCTAGGTAGAGGGCATTGCAGTAGTCAAGATGGGTGATAATGAAGGCATGGACCAATGTTGTAAGGTCGCCCGGTGGAATCAGGTGTTTCACCCAGGCGATATTCCTCAGATGGTAAAATGAGGATTTAACCACAGCTGGCACCTGATATTTCAGGGTCAAGCCTTCATCAGAAATAATGCCCAGGTTACATACCCAATCTGAGGTAGTGAGCTGGACACCATCAAGCCGTAGGCCCGACACGTGCCCAGCTCCCCAACCTGACCCTGGGCAACCTGGGTCCACAACCAACACCTAAGTCTTATCCAGATTCAGTCTCAGCCAACTCGAGCTCATCCAGTCTTTGATCTTGGAGAGGCAACTACTTAGCATAGAGATCGCATCAACCTGTCCAGGCATAAAAAACATATACAGCTGAGTATCATCTGCATAGCAGTAAAAACTCAAGCCGTATCACCTGATGATATCTCCCAATGGCAGCATATACACTGAAAACAACATGGGTGCCAATATGGAGCCCTGTGGCACCCTGCAAGATGGGGGAGGGTGTCAGAGGAATAAATTCTGGTGACCACCCTCTGAGACCAGCCTGTGAGGAAAGATTGAAACCATTCGAGGACTGTACCAGACAGTCCACAAAGGAACCACAGGCTCTCCAAAAGCACCTCATGGTCCACAGTGTCAGAAGCTGCTGAGACATCAAGAAGGACCAAGATGGTAGGAGCCTTTTGATCTCTCACCATTAGGAGGTCATTTAATACCCGAACAAGGGCAGTCTCCATGCTATGCCTCTTCCTGAAGCCAGACTGAAGAGCTTCATAGACATTGTGAGTTACCAAGTGATTGTCCTGTTGCAACGCAACCACCTTCTCAATAACCTTCCCCACAATGGGCAGATTAGAGACAGGTCAGTAGTTAGCTGGATCGTTGGGGTCCAAGGAGGATCGTTGGGGTCCAAGGAGGATTTTTTAAGGAGCAGTCGAATGACTGCCTCCTTTAGGGGGTTTGGAAAGACTCTCCTCTCCAAGGAGCTCCATACAATTTCAGCTAGGATAGGGCAGATAACATCTACACACCCCACTAAAAATGGTGTAGGGCCCGGATCCAAACTACAACAGGTTGGATGCAAAGTCTGGACAATCTTCATAATGTCCATGAATTCCCATCGGCTGAAGTCCGTCCAAACAGACCAAGTGCTCACTACCTCCCATCGATCTCCGCAAACCCCTCATGGAGTGAACCGGATTCCTGATCTGATGAAGGCAAACTTATCTGCAAAGAACTGAGCTAGCTCATCACACTTAATTTGTGAAAAAGCTCTTCCAGATTGGAGACAGATTGGATTGCACAATCTGTCAACAGTTCAGTTCAGAAAAGCTGAGCCAGTCGATTCTGTGCAGCAGAAATCTCCCTGGACAGGAACTCTGCCTTTTAATGGGTGATTTCTGCTTGATAGCCCATATAATGTTCCACCAATCTAAACCTGTCAGCATCCAGGCCAGACTTCCACCATGCTTTCTCCATTTTTCAACCAACCCGCCTCAGCTCCTTCAAGGACCTATCATACCAAAGGGACCTTGGGCAAAGAGTGAGTGGTCGAACACGAACAGGAGCAATCAAGTCCAAGACATCTCCCACTGCCTTATTATAGGCTAGTATGAGGTCCCCTGGGCTTGTGCTTTCATCCAGCAATCCTGATAGGTCCAGAACTGCCAACAGACCATCTGGGGTAACTCCCCTTGAAGGGTGGAACCAGGCCATCTCTGAAGGGGTAGGTCCATTTGGGGAACCCCGAAACTGAACCCTATGGTGTGATGGTCAGACCAACTGACTGGTTCCACCCCCAAGTCAGAGATCTCCATCCTCAGGAGGAACAGAAGATCTAATGAGTGACCTCCTATATGGGTAGAGGAGGTAACTACCTGTGTGAGGTCCAGCATTGTCACTAGCTGGAAGAGATTTTGACCAAACTCCGAGAGTTCATCGTCGACCCAGGCACTGAAGTCCTCCAGAATTATCCATCTGAGAGACCCCAATACCAAGTCGACGATGAAGTCCGCAATCTCCTGCAGGAATAAACCCCCATCACCTGGTGGACGGTAAATGAGGAGTATCATGCAACCTACACTCTCACCCACGATGCATTCAAAGTATCTGATGGTCCCCACTGGAACATCCACAAAGCCCAGTTCAGTCTTAAAAAAGATGGCTCAACCCCCACCCCTACGATCCAGCTTCAGCTAGTGAATCATCGAAAACCCAGCTGGAACTGCAGAAGCCAATACTGGGCCTGAATTTTCGTCCAGCCAGGTCTTGGTGATGCATGCCAGATCCACCTTTTCAACAAGATCAGCTATAATAGCTGTCTTGTTTTTGATGGACCTGGAATACATAACATTGCCCTGGTTGGATGAGATGCTGAGGAAGACCTCAGCTCCTGTCCAGCAGCAATTTCTGAGCCCTTGGGTATGGGAACAAGACAGGGATTACCCATGTCCTGGCACCATTTCACCTCAGGTCATTGCCTGGTCCCTACCACCCCAATTCATCCCCCCTCTTCCTGTATTCCTCCACCAGGTCTAGTTCTCCCTCCTTTCCTGCGCCTCCTGGTGATCCCGAGGGATTGACACCATTTGTAAGTCTCCGCTGATAAAAAAGGGCAGTCAAAAGGGTGTAACTCCCTGAGCCTGGTGGGGGAATACTGCCTGACCATCATATGGCCTCCCAAGCACATTCTTAAAACAATAATTAACACACCCAAACAAAATAAATATAAGTTAACAAACCAAAAATAAATTAGTTATGCAACCCAAATTACACAAATCTGTAAACATAAATCAAAAACACAAATCAGTGACTATTACAAATAATGTACCCACAAACCAATAAACTAAAGATGAAACTTCCCCCAATTAAAACCAAAAGGTCCTAGCCACAAGGTCCATGTATAAGTCCAACCATAAAATTCTGATCTGAAGAAGGATATGCCAGTCTCTAATAACAATAAAGGTCAATTCCAAGAGAAAAATTGGAAAAAGAGATAAAATAACAACAATAGAATTTCTCACCACCTATCTTTGCTTCACAACTGAGACTGTTTCCAATCAAAAGGCTGACAAACAAAGCCAAAAGGGTAACACCCTGCAGTCTCCGGGCAAGGTCATCTCCCACTGGGATATGTACCCCAAAACCAAGGTTATCAGAGTTACCTCCTGTGGTGGCCAGAAGACAACCACAAGGAAAAAACGCAGGGGCTCTCAGGTCCACACTGTCTGCCTACCAGCCAGTGCCCCCCCTTCCCACCTACAGTAGTAGAGCACCAAACCCTAGACAGACGTCAAAGCCCAGAAAAATAGGGATGCTGAGGAACCAAAATCAGAGACCAGCAACCAACAAACTACCAACCTACAGAGAATACCAGTTTAGGGGGCCCTAGGGACCCAAACATCCACCGAAAGTCAGCATCCCTTCCACCCAACTCACCCGCCGGGGGAACTAACTTATAGAAAGTCCCTGTGCCGTTGACCCAAACAGCAATCCCCGCAAGTCAGACACCTACTGGTCGCTACCTCTGGTCGAGTTCAACAGCAAAAATCCCACTGCACAGGTGATAAGAGATATTGTCCAGGTGATAGTTTTCTCACCAGTCGTGCTCTCACCACGATTAGAAGCCTTGATTATTCTCCCAGCTGCGCTCTCACCGCAAGTAAAGACAGTCAAAAAGCAGAAACAAAGTTAATTTCTCCCTGTTATGTTCTCAACAGAGGCCTTACTTTGTCCCTAATGTGTTCTCCCCACAAAACAGACTTTCTCCCAACTGTACTTTCACCATGCAGGGAAAGTCAAAGCAGCAGGCTCAGTAGAGTATTAGTCCACTTGGAGCAGTGAAGAACAGAAACCCTTTCCTAGTTGAGTCTCAGTTGCTGCAAAATCCAAAAGGAGGGGATTCCTACCAGTCCAAACGAGACCATCTGAACATAAAGGACCAAGAAGAGAAGCACACTACAAAAATGTGCAGACAGCAAAGCCCATTCAGCGGTAGGACTAACAATATCCCTGTCGCTGACAGACCGGCGTCTCAAACTACCACTTCAGAATCAAACGGTGAGATAACCTGGCCCAAAAACAAGTCAGTAGAACTAACTTCCTCACTTCTTGAGCCCTAACTAGTAAGTAAACAACATAAAAGTCATAATAAAATAAACGGCTAAAATGAAGCTTATACTAGCAGCTCAGGCAGCTCAGACACCGCCGCCTTCTTGCTCCCTATACATAGAGCATATTGATGAGATATGAACAGCACCAACCACTAAAATAGTGCCACCACTAGCCCATGAAGCCTTTGAGCTTCCTTTCTCAGGAGCACGTTCATCTTATCTCATCCTTTTGCTTGGATTGGTACGTATTCCAGGATATATATTTTTAGACAATAAAGTCTTTAGTCATGGCATTCCAAAAAATGTTTACCCACTGATGTTTCTTTTTTTCACATTTTTAATATCTTGAATATGTTACTGTGTTTTTTTTCCCTCTCTTTTTGTTGTGCCAGCACTCAATTTAGGACAATCACATGTAAACACACCCAGTCTGCCTAGAGTGCCTAGATCTAATTTGCAGTTGAAGTTCTCATGAAGTTATAGACTGCGAATCTACCTCTGGGGAGCAATCCGCCCATTTGTTTTATCAGCTTGTAAATTCCCGTGTTCACTTCACTGATAACTTCACCGGTAACTTTGCCATTAAGACAGGTGAAGTCTGTCCAAAACAGGGCTACTTGTGGTATACAAGTGCTTGAGGTCACCTGGAAACAACTCCTGCAGGTTATATGCTACTGTTATATGTACTGACTCATCCTTAGTTTCACCTTGTAGTCTGAGGTAGTGAGTGGTAAGAGACAGATCTTCTCTTTTCATAGTAAAACTTAGCCCCCAAAAAGACAATTTTTACGGCTTTCTTTTGTTTATTCTGCATCTTATTTTTACTGTGAGTCTTTGTTTAGTTGTTCTTTAGCTGTTATTTTCTTTATATTGAACACTTTTATTTGTTCTATTTTCATCTAATGTGTTTTTTTTTTTACTCTTTTTACTCTGTTTTTTGGGGGGATTTAAAATGAGTGGGAGTGGTCAGGAGGAGAGGGGGGTGCAGGCAGCATATGGGAGACAGCTGTGCTTTCCTCATCAAGAGGGCCTGGCCCATGGCAGTGGCAGTAGGAGGAGACAGCAGCGGACCCCCCACCCCACCGTGCAGCACCCCCAGCAACAAGATGAGGCAAGGGCACCAACAACAGCAGAGGAAGCTCCAGCCCAGTCAGTTGTTGTGCCACAACCATAACCACTACCACCACCTGTGCACCATGAGGAGGAGAAAGAGAAAAAGCCAGGACCATCTTGCTCCTCCTCTCATCTGCAACAGCCGAAATCCCTTGTCTGGGACTTTTTTGATATTGACCCCACTGACACAGTGTGGTTGCTTGCAAACTATGCCACACTGTTGTTTTGTGTGGGAAACGGGGGAGCAATTTGGGAACAGGTGGGCAGCACGCACACACACACACACCTTAGAGGGGGGACTGTAGGGAGTGGAAGAAGCATCTGAGAAATAAAGTTGGTAAAAGGGGTGAATGTGGTACCACCTCTACTGGTTCTTCTCTGTCGGGCAAGAGATAGAAATGTGGAGCACAGATGCAGGACGGGGAGATGGAGGGGACTGGTAAAGGGACCTGCAGTCGGACTTGGATGTTGCGGGGGGCACCTGAGAGACTGGCCTCCAATACCCCTCCCACATCCACCTGTGTGTAAGTACAACAGCTCCACAGGAGGTATGGGAGCTCTCTCAGCAAGTTGCGGGGATGAAGGAGCTGTTGGAGGTAGTCCTGCGAAATCAGCAAACCATTCTGGAGGGTTTGGCCAAACTGTGAAGTAGCAGTGCACTGTCTGTCCCCAGGCCACAGCCCTCCAACCCAAATATTTTCTTTTATCTTTCTCTTTTACCCCTCTGTTAAAACCTAAACATGAAAAAAATAAAAAACCTGAAAAAAATTGGTTATCTATCCTTATTTCGCTCTGTTTGTCTGTATTTCTCTATTTCTGTTAATGCTGCACTGTTAAACCCTAAAAAGGAAAACAAAATTAAAAACTGCATAAATTGTTCATCTTTATTTCTCTCTGGCTGTATATTTCTTGATTTCTGCTACTGCTTTGTTCTATCTATTGAAATTCTTCTGTTCGCATCCATTCAAAGGAAAACATTTGATTTCAACTCTGTTGTTGCCTTTCTTGTTCACTGCACAGTCCTTACATTATCACTAAAATTGTTCTCAACAACTGCTGCTACGTAATGCTGTACTGTGTGTCTCACTCTCTCCCCACCCCCAACACTGGCTGCCCTCCCTGTAATTCACTGCACAACAGTAGTGCAAAATTGGAAATGTTCCAGAAAAACAAAGTTGGCCAAATTTGGTACAAGCATTTCAGTACACACAACTGCCAGGCACAATATATAAATGTATCACTTCTGAAAATTCTGTCACAAACCCGAAATCTGTAATGCTGGTAATAAAGTGCTGCAGCTACTATGCTGCTTAAGTCATCCTCTCGGACAGTCTGAGCTAGTCAGTGGAAGGGGACAGATCTGTTCTTTTTAGAGGTGTAAACTCCAGCCAAAAATAAACATTTTTCAGCTTTCTTTTGCTTGTTCTTCATCTTACTTTTACTGTACAGTTTGGAAGTCATCGTTTAGTTGTTCCTTAGCTGTCATTTTCTTTATATTTAACACTTTCATTCGTGCTGTTTTTCATCTCTTTTACTGTTTTTTTTTCTAATTTTATTCTGTGTTTTTTGTTTTGTTTTGTTCTAAAATGAGCGGGAATTCTAAAGAGGAGGGGGGGTGCAGGCAGCAGATGGGGGATACCATGCTTTTCATATCAAGAGGCCTATGACACTGGCAGTAGGAAACAGCAGCAGCACCCTACTGCCCTCCTCCCCACAAAGCAGCACCCCCACCAGCAAGAAGAGGCAAGGGAACAACCAACAAGAGCAAAGGAAGCTCCGGCTCAGCCAGCTGTTGTAGCGCCACCATCACCATCACCACCACCACCACTACCACCACCGCACCACGAGGAGGAGAAGGAGGTGCAGTCAGGACCATCTTGTTCCTCCACTCAACAGCAGCAGCCAAAGTCCCTTGTCTGGGACTTTTTTAATATTCACCCCTCCGACAATACTGTGGTCACCTCTAAACTATGCCACGCTGTTCTTCAGCATGAGAAATGGGAGAGCCATTTGGGGCAAGTGGGCAGCACACCCACCTTAGAGGAAGGCACCCCAAGGAGTGAGAGGAACATCTGTGAAATAAAGTTGCTGGGAGGGGTGGAGGTGGTGATGCCACCCCTACTGGTTCTTCTCTGCTGGGCAAGAGAAAGAAATGTGGTGCACAGGTGCAAAAGGGGGTGATGGAGGGAACTGGGAGAAAGATCTGTGGGTGAACTTAGGTGCAGCGGAGGTCACCTGAGAGACTGACCTCTGATCCTCCTCCCCCCCCATCCACCCATGTGGAAGTACAGCAGCTCAGCAGGGATGTAGGGGAGCTCTCCCAGCAAGTTGTGGGATGAAGGACCTGTTGAAGGTGGTGCTGCAAATCAGCAAACCATTCTAGAGGGTTTAGTTGCACTGCAAAGTGACGGTGCACCTTCTAGCCCCAAGCCATAGCCCTCCAAGCCAGATATTTTCTTTTATCATTCTCTTTTACTCTCTGTTAAACCCTATGGCACTGGGTTGCCATGTAACTTATGGTTACTATCCATGCCTGGTGGACTCAAACCAGGTTGAGGGGACTGGGCTCTGGTCTGATGGTATCGGGGGGGTTATTTACCAAGATAAAGTGTAAATAACGTGGTGCCTCCACCAAGAATAAAATATAGTGTGCCAGTTGTTTGTGTGGTGCAACTCCCTGGGATACTGTACTTACCCACCTCCCCTTTCAGACACCCCACACATGAAATACCACTTTAAACTGCAATACTTTCAAACACATGCAATTATTGACTATAACTAATAATATGCTCACAAGTCAAGCTTAAGCAAGAACAACAACAATTTATTAATGGGGATAGGTGAATGGGATTGCAAAATAACTAACAAGTGAAAACACTTGATGTAACTGGTAGCAAAGGCAATAGCAACAAATCTTCACAGTGCCCTCCCGCAAACAGCAACACTTAATCCCACCTCCCCACTGGTACCAGTGCCCCTACTGTCTTTCTGGGTACCCAGGTAGTACAGTTGCAAGCCTGTATGGTGCAGCTGGTTGGCCAGCATTGGTGCATTTTTAAAACTGGAAATAGGAAACTTTGCGTGAATTCTGTTTAAACTCCCCAGGTCAGGGAAGGCCCTGTGTTTACTCACAGTTTTGAAAACAGTCTCACAGGGTCTGGCGAAGATGGTAGTTGCAGTCTTTCTGACTAGCACCTTGAGCTGTACAGAAAGACGGCAGCTTGCTTGGCTATGGCAGGCTCTGGCAGCTTGTCACCTTCAGGGCTGCTGCAGGCTCTTACAGCTTGTCACCTTCACAAAAGTTGCTGGTTTCAGCAGCTTGTCACCTTCTTGCAGGCTGGATCAGATGCTGGAGCAGGACAGTATTGGGAACCAGGGCCACACACCTGCCCCACACATCCAGGCATCTAACCCTAGGGGAAGACGATAGGTAAAGGCTAGCGATAGCACTACTTGGCTGATTCCCCAGACTATCCTTGCTGGCAGTGGCTGTGGTTATGGAGCTCAGGAAATCACACAGCCTTTTCCCTCTCTGTGACTGGCAGCAGTGGGTACCTTTGGAAGCAGGTCTGGATCAACTCCCAAGATGGAGGTGGCAAAGAGTCTCTCAGGCAATCTCCAGACTGCAGGTTTCAAACCAGAGTGGCTTCTCTTATTTCAACTGAACTCCCCAGGCAATGGGAGTCTTCTCATTGAGCATCCTGAACTCTGGCTGCTGAATCCAGGTAGCACTTCAAGGATTGGTCAGAATACAGTCCAGCCCTCTTCACTGGCTGAGGGCTTCTCTCAGACGCTGCAGAGTTGTAGCTTCAAACTACTCTCAACCACTCTTGCTGGCTTTCCAGATGATAGAAAGCTGTTGGCAAGTCTCCTGAAGTTTGGCTATGGAAGCCTTAGGCAGACTTCCACACTTTTTCTTCTGACGCAGTCTAAGCCCTCCTGTCTCGCCGAGAGCTTCAGTCAGACTGCCCCGAGATGTAACTGTCCCTGGGGATTGAGAATATGAGCTGCAGTATCCAGTTTGTTCATCCAGTTGTCAATCAAGAAAAATTAATATGTAACAGGTCCAGATGATGTCTGATTGGTTGCTTGTTTGGGCACCAAGAACACTGTCGATATCCCATACCTAAGAGTCATAACTGCAGTCCTTCAGGCCCCTCAGACTCTGAGTGGTGGTTAAAGGGGTCAGAGGTAACAAATATGGCTGCTGTAAACACATTTTAAATAAAATCACACTCTGCAGTCCTTTTGTAGCCAAACTAAACAATTTTAACAAATAAATACCCCAGTGTCCAAAAGCTGCCCCTCTGCCCTACTGTCCAGTGGCAGAGTGGGTCTTTGCAGGGACTCCCCCTGCCTGTCGCAAGTACCATAGAACTGACTCCCTATGTGTCAGGCAGGGCTTTTTAATACATGGGCAGTATAGCGCAGTGGTTTAAAGCTCCAAGCTGCAAATCTGGAGACCTGGGTTTGAATCCCACAGCTTCCACTTGCATACTGTGTGACCCTGAGCAAGTCACTTAACTTCCCTGTGCTCCCAGGTCACACCTGTAAACAAGCTTTCAGCTTAGTGTGCCAATCCTGGTTAAACAATTGAAAATAAAAAAAAACAGCAGCCATGGCTGCTTCTTAAAGGTACAGTGCACTCATTCAACTAATAATGCTTAAGAGTGCTTTTATAACAGTTTATTTTTCCCCTTCGGAGTGTCGCTGAACCCCATTAAATGGTTCTAAGTCCCTTGGGCTGGAGCACATGTACAGAAAACCTAAGGAGCCACCGAAGCAGCTTTTGCAGTAAGCGCCGTAGTGCTCCTGTGTTTGATCTGGCAGCCATCAGCTCACACATTCATGCAGATGTCTTACGCAAGTGCTTGCACAGACAGTGCAGCATTCACAACCACTAAGCTTCCTGTTTAATTTTTATATACAGCTTCTCTGGTCCCTCTACCAGGTTAATATTACTGGGAGCCAGCAGGAGCGTACTAGAGGACCAGGAGTGGCAGAAGATGGTGTCCTGGAGAATGTAAAGGTAAGCCCCACATGTAAGGGGGGTTAAACTCTCCCTTACCTATATACTTGGTATCTGCGCCAAGTCTCTGCGCCAAGTCCATACTAGGACCTTGTTCAGATAACCATTAACCATAGCATTTTAAATAAGCAAAATCTATCTAAACAAATGATTCCTAGCTAGCATAGGTAATCAGATACATTCTAGACTAGACAAATGCAAATAGCTGCACAATAACATAGCAAGTACTGGAAAGTCTTTCAGATTTTAGACAGCTGTCATGACATTAACCGGTATACCATAAGCCTAAAATCATTTTGAACTCAGTCATCTAGCAATTTTGGAGAAATATCATATGTACACGTCTCAGCCTCTCCTTTTACTCTTTTTAGCTTTACCCACTCTTGGTGGTTTGGCTTTAGGTGCACACATAACAATTCTGGCTAGAGACCTTGGGGTGACTTACATGCCCTTGTGGACTACATGCATAGGTAAATCAGTGGGTGCCCCGGGAGAGTCATATGTGAGCCTCAGTAGAGATTCTGCTGTTCTTTTTTCAGAGTGACATAATGTCACAGGCACCTCTTCTTCTGCATTTGGGGTCATGACTCCTGGTTCATTGCTCACCAATGAAGCATCATCAGGCAAAGTGGGTGCCAGAACTTCCTCTGGTACTTGAACTACCTACTCAGGTATTCTACAATGTCTTTAGGCTCTGCAGGTTCTCCACCTCCTTGCTCTGTAATCTTCTCGAAGGTAGGTCTTTCATACAAAGAGGTAGTCTCTACAGTTGATTCAGAGTTTGTAGTTGGAGTTGCTGGTTCTATAATAGGTGTGTTTGTCACTTCACCTCTTAATTCAGGTACCCCTTTAAGCAGTCGAGCAAGTTCAGATGTGGGATGATAATAGGTTGGATAATTAATTACTTCTCCCACTGACCCTGTATCCAGATGGTCTTGTTCTGCTTGCTTATCAGAATTTATTGGGACAGCTGCAAATCATTTGGCCCTTTGCTTAATTTGTCATCTGCACACAGCAGATCTTGTTACTGGAGCTTTAGGGGGTTCTGACATTTCTCTTCCTGGATTAGTGACCATCTGTCTGATAGGCAGTAAGTGGTTGTGGTGGATATTCCAGTACCCACTTGTCCTTTGGGATGGATTTTGTATACAGACATGTCTTGCACTTTCTCAACAACAGCATAGGAGTGCTGCCTCATCAGTCAGCAATCTTATGCATGCCAGGGATTCCTAAATTTCTCAGTAACACATGGTCACCTAGTAGAAATTCATGGGCCTTGTCTCACTTATCATGTCTTTCCTTGTTTGCTTTAATTCTTCTGGCCACGACTTAGCAGTCAGTTTGTAGGCTGAATTTAATTGCTCTTTTAACTTCTGCACATATTGGAGGTAAGTCTCTGTCCTGACCCCATCAGCAGAGATGCCAAAACAAGTATCAACTGGTAGCCTTGATTCTTGGCCGAACATTAAGGTGTACAGGGAAAATCCAGTAGCATCAATTTGTGTGCAGTTATATGTGTAAACCAAAGCACTCACTTGTTGGCTCCATTAACCATTGTCTTTTGGGTTCACGGTGCCCAGCAGATCCAAAAGAGTTTTGTTGAACCTCTCAGGCTGGGGATTTTCTTGAGGATAATATGGTGTTGTTCGGTTCCGTATGTTAATCATGCAATCGAAACCCGCACAATAAAAATAGTGCTGCGCAGACACCCCAAATGCATGCAGTCAAAAATCGCAGTATCTCCATTGTGGCGTCTTAACAATCAACTCCTTAAAGACCCATCTTTTAGGCTCTGTAGATAGATATGACTTAATATGGGCAGCATTAAAATGTTCACTGTGGGGTGAGTTTATTTAAATGGCCACCAAGAGAGTTAAAACTCAGAGGGATCAGGCAGATACTCTCTTAAGGTCAATCAAGCAACTAGAGTATGGTCTTACCCGCAAGTCTCCAGCGGAGAACTGGGCGAGGTTATACCAGTTGCAGGCCCAATATGCTGACCTGTTATCTAAGAAAGCTGAACTTTCTTTACATAGAACTAAATTGAAGTATTTGGACACTGGTGAAAAGGCCAGCAAGTTGTTTGCGATGAGGATTCGACAAATTGACTCCTCTCAATACATTGCAGGGATCCTCCCTGATAAGGGGGGCCAAATCTGCACGGACCCGCAAAAGATAGCCGATATGTTTGGGTCTTATTACCAAAAGCTGTACACAGTCGATCCACTTGAACGACCTGACATAGTGCAGATAAATTCTTACCTTGGCTCCGTGGCTCTACCCAAGGTTACCAGTTCGGAGGCGGCTCTTTTAAGCGCTCCTATTACAATAGGAGAGATCCTGGAGACTATTCGGCAATTACCTTCCGACAAGTCACCTGGGCCGGATGGCCTGTTAAATAATTTTTACAAAGCTTGCCAATCCGCTATTTCACCTGTGCTTCAAGATCTTTTCTCCTATTGGTTTGACAGGGTATTTCCGACGTTACGTTCCAGGAGGCTGTGATAACTTTAATATTAAAGCCCGGGAAGGACCCGCAACATTTGGGCAGCTACCGTCCAATGTCTTTGTTAAATACAGACATCAAAATATTAGCTAAAATTTTAGCCAATAGACTTGCTAAAATTATTGGCAATCTGATAGGACCTGAGCAGGTCGGCTTTATGGCCGGTAGGTCATCTCAGGATCATGTGAGAAAGTTGCTACACTTGATTGCAATCGCCAGAGACTCAGAAGTACCTATGGTACTTATCTCACTAGATGCTGAAAAAGCATTCGACAGAATTTCGTGGGAGTTTCTTTTTACAACTTTAGCGGCGTTTGGTTTCCCCAGGGAGTTTATAAAATGGGTAGAAATCCTATATTCGTGCCCTTCCGTCAAAGTTAAATGTAATGGTTTGTTGTCCTTCCCGTTTAAACTTAGTCGAGGCACCAGGCAGGGTTGTCCCCTATCACCGCTATTGTTCAATCTCTATTTAGAACCCCTCCTGTTGAAAATAAAGGGAAATGAGAGGATCACTGGTATTCAGGTTGGTACAGCTAGGTATGCCTTGTCGGCATATGCCGATGACATCTTATTACATCTAGAAAGTCCGGGTTCCTCAATATCGGCTGTCCTCAGTGAGATTGAGGAATATTCTAAATTGTCCCACTATAGATTAAATCATTCTAAAACTAAGGTAATGCCACTGAATCATAGAATAAGTAAGGCAGAATTGTCTTCCTCAGGACTTGCGTGGGAAAAGAAATCTCTTGATTACTTGGGCATTAAGATTTTCAGGGAACTGGGGGTCATCAAATGCGTTAATTTGGATAATCTAGTTATTTCTGTACTTAGAGATTTGGAAAGATGGCGATTACTGCCCCTTTCCCTGTGGGGTAGGTTAAATACTATTAAAATGAACCTATTACCAAGGATATTATACCCGTTAGGGATGCTAGGGGTGTACTTACCAAACAAGTGGTTTGCTAAACTACAAAATAAGCTTAAGCTTTTTATGGAACAACAAAGGCATTCATAGATCTTACCTCAAGCTAACAGCCCGAAACTGAGAAAGGCTGCAGCCCCCTCTTTCTTTTATATTATGTAGCCCAACATATTAGTAAACTTGCCTTTTGGCACAATGATAGTGAGAACCATACATATTCCCGTTGTGGCTTTCCATCGAGAGATATTTAGCTTCTCAGGTGAAGTGTTCCTGTGGGCCTTACTATATGCATCATCTGCGTATATCCCCAGGTCCCTC
Source organism: Neoceratodus forsteri (assembly GCA_016271365.2). Classification (NCBI taxonomy): domain Eukaryota; kingdom Metazoa; phylum Chordata; order Ceratodontiformes; family Ceratodontidae; genus Neoceratodus; species Neoceratodus forsteri. The sequence goes on from CM057455.1 coordinate 862,796,744, forward strand.
GTGCAAATCCCATGGGTGGTCAATGAAAGTTTCTCACCAAGCTCAACGGTACCTGGGAATAAAGTGGTCCCAATCCTTTGAGCAACCACTGTTCAGTAATCCACATTTTAAGATTGAGAGGTCTTCAATACCCCCGTCCCTATGGCTCCGGCTGGCGCAATGTAAAGTTTCTGAAGTGTGGAAGAAAGGTAAACCGATCCCCTTCCCTCAGATAAAATGCTCGTTCGGTGCTTTAAATACTGATGCTTTCAAGTATATACAAATCTGTAAAGCTATTTCACCATTTACTGCTCGGACCCCCTTGAAGGACCTAGGAGAAAGAGAGTTTACTGTGCTCCTGCGGATAGCCTCCCAATCGCATGCTGTCTCCAAAGTATATAAAGTTCTACAGGAGTGGGACCATAGAATGCCTTCTGGCCTTTGCTCCTATTGGATTAAAGAGTTAGATATTCCTGGAGATGTTATCCTATGGAAGACCGTATGGGCATCAATGTATAATTTAGTTAAACAGGATAGGTTAAGACTGGTCTGTTACAACATCATGCATGATTTATATCTGACACCGGCCAAACTTTTTAAATATAGGAAAACAGCAGCAGCCGTGTGCACTAGATGTAGGAAAGTCCCGGGCTCTCTATTCCATATGCTGTGGCTGTGCCCACGTATAAAGGTATTCTGGGGTGCCATTAATAACACTTTGGACCCTATCCTTGGCCTGACTGAGCTCTTCACTCCCGCAATCTGCATGACCAATTGTTTTTCTGGGGGTATCCCTGTGGTTCGAAGAGGTCATATGACGCTGATATCAGCATCGGCTAAAATTGTAATAGCAAGACATTGGACGGACGAGAAGGCGCCATCCGTTCTGGAATGGTATAGAGAGATTATGTTAGCCCTGCAGCTGGAGCGGCATATTGCTTTTATGCAAGATAGAGTTAATTCATACTTATCGCTGTGGGAGGTTTAGAGGCTATCCTGACAACCTGGAAGCATAAGTGATATAATGTTGTGTATTCTGTGACAGCTGATCGGTTAATTGGGGTATGTAGTTCTTGGGGAGGGTGGGGGTGGGGCTTTGTGGGTTGTTATATTTTAGCACCTAGTCCTTTTTCTGGTCGGTTCACCTATGTATATGTTTGGTGCTTCGAAACAATAAAACTTGGTTAATAAAAAAAAAAAAAAAAAATCGTAGTAGATTACATAAACTAACTCCGAACTGTATGTGTTGTTTTGATGGAGTGGCTTTCAACTGCACGTCTATTCCATCGCAATCTTGACAGTATACTGGGTTGTTCGAGATTTGGTGATACCCCACATAGACAGCAATTCCTTTATCAAGTGGCTGTCAAAATCTTTCCCCTGATCGGAATGGATTCTTTGGGAAGGGAGCTCTGTAATGTACAAAAAAATTCTCTGCAAGAATCTTGGTGACCGTAGAGGCCTTTTAATCTTTGACTGGGTAAGCTTGAGTGTATCTCAAGAAATACAAAAATATTTGCCACATTCTTTGAGTTCAGTTCCAGACTTAGGAATATCAATCCATACCAGTTCCATAGGCACACTGGCCATAATATTAACAAGAGGGGTGGCCCTCTGCAGAAATGCTTTCCTTTGAGTACGTCGGCTGCAGCTTTAGCAGTATTGCTCAATATCATATTCCCATATGAGGCTAGTAGAACCAGGTGTGAGCCAAATTTAGCATGTGTTCACTCCCCAGATAGCTCAAGTTATCATGCAAAGCTTGAAGAACAAATATTTTGAATTTTTATGTTAACACTACCTGCACACGAGGGGTCCCCTGCAGGTCTTGAACTTCCCGGTACAATAAACTATTTTTAGTTTTGACCACTCTATTAGCAACAACTTTACATTTGGATTAGGGATGGGCAGGTTGGCTATGACACGGTTCTGATTCCAACTCTGATTTTCCAAAAGGTTCTGATTCACCCTGATGGATTATAGATCTCTTTTAGTCTATATGAGTATGGGAAATGCACCAGTATTATTCTTTTAGATCCCTCTGTTAAAAAAAATAAAACGTAACTTTTAAAAAAAAAATTGTGTCAGTATTTTCTTGTCACTTAGTCAGCAACCAGTCAACAACAATAAAAAATAAAAATATAGCAGTCACCAGTACTGCAGTAGTGAGTCACTGTGTGTGATTTATGACTAAGTGATGTGAAACAGAAGGTTCATGTACAGGGCTGCACCCAAAAATTAAGTGGCATAATTCGTGAGGATCATGACTAAGTGACGTGAAACAGAAGATTCCATGAACAGGGTTGCACCCAAAAATTAAGTGGTGTGATTTATGACTAAGTGATATGAAACAGAAGATTCATATACAGGGTTGTGCCCAAAAATTAAATGGTATCAAACAGAAGATGCAATTACATTGAAAATCACTAAAAGTGCTACAGAAAGACACTTTCGAAATGGCTGCTTACCTTAACACAGATGTGAAACTGACAATTCAGTAAATAAACAGGGTTGCACACAAAAATTAAGTGGTGTGATTCGTGAGGATCGTGACTAAGTGACATGAAACAGAAGATTCCATGAACAGGGTTGCACTGAAAAATTAAATGGTATCAAACAGAAGATTCAGTTACACTAAAAAATCAATAAAAGTGCTACAGAAAAACATTGACAAAATGGCTTATTTAAACGTGGAAGTGAAACAGAAGATTCAGTAAACAAACAGGGTTGCGCCCAAAAGTTAAGTGGTATAAAATAGAAGATTCAATAACACTGAAAAATCACCAAAACTGCAACAGAAAGACGTGTCCCTTCCCCCTTCATAAATCTGTATGGCACTATGACCTAGTACTAGTTCAGGCACAGAGGTAGGCAGCACAGAGTCTCAGATGTGACACCCCCTCTCAAATATGTGAGCTACTACATGACCACTTACTAGCTGAGGCACAGAGATGGGCAACACAGAGTCTGAGATGTGACACCTCCCTTCACAATCTGTACGGCACTATGTCACAGAGATGAGCAACACAGACTCCAGGGCAGTACAATCTTTCAGGGCAGCACAGAGATGGGCAACACAGAGTCTGAGATGTGGCACTCCCCTCTGAAAATAGTAAAATACTTGGGGCACTATGTGACCTAGTTAGTAATTCAGGCACAGAGATGGGCAGCATAGAGTCTGAGACATAACAACCCCCTCACAACACGTGAGGCACTATATGACTGAATAGTAGTTCAGATACAGAGATGGGCAGCACAGAGTCTGAGACATGACATCCCTGCCCTTCACAATCTGTATGGCACTATGGGACAGAGATGGGCAATACAGAGTCTCGGGCAGTATGAGTTTTCAGGGCAGCAGAGAGATGTCCAATACAGTCTAGTCTCTCTGTCTCTCTCTCTCTCTCTCTCTCTCTCTCTCTCTCTCTATATATATATATATATATATATATATATAGATATCTATATTAGAGCAAAAAACTCCATTTAATGCATTATTTAGGGTTGTTCCACAGCGACAAAAGTGAGGAAATTTGGTGTTAGGGTTGAAAACACCCCTTGGACCCCTGCCTACCCCCAACCGGCATTGGGGTGTGCATTGGGGTCGTCAGCCTAACTCTCACCCATCACATGTGTAAAGCAGCAGAAGTATAGGAGAATGGGGTGAGGAGTTAGGACAACTGACCCAATGCACACTAATGCACTGAAAAGTGAGCAGGGTCAAGGGTTTTCAACCTAACACAACCTCACTTTGCGCTAGAGCTAACCCTAACAATCATTAAATGGAATTTTACCTCTATTCCTTCTTTTGAGAATGATAACAGAAATAGTGAATGTAATGCAGCGGGGGGAGCAGGGGCATACGTGATGTCTTGAGGCATAGTAACAGGAACAGCAACGCAAACAGAAGTGCTAACAGTGGCGCACATGGTAACGCAAGTGCGAATGAGAACAGAAAGGGTAAAGCACACGGTGGCGTAGACGGGAACGGTCTGCCACGTAATGTGTTGTCACATAGTAACATGGTGCCTGCAAACAGAAATGTCAATGGGCATGATGACGCAAAGTGAAACAGAAAGAGAAACAGTACTGTAGACACAAATGGCAAAAAATAACAGAAACACAAGCGCAAATAAAAACGCAAAGGATAATGCACAAGGTGGCGTAGATGTCAATGGTAAGTGAAACAGGTACGGAACCAGCAGGAAAAGAACAGCAGTAACAGTAATGTAAGCGCACAGGCTGGTTTCCCCAAAACCTGCATAGAAAAGACAGTGAGTACAAAGAATGTATGCATAATAATGGGTATCGGAGCAGAAAATGAGGACTTGGAATACTAAATAGGTTATATCTCAGGAACCGTTGACGTAGAAAAAATTTAAAAGTCATATGATTTATGACTGTCCTGGCTAATTTGTACTTAGCTCCTGTTAGGGGCTAAACATTTTCTGACTGAAAAGTCTGTATCTGCGACCGCTTCTAGATACGGGCCCTGAAAGGCGCGCAGCAACGCTGTAATGTTATCCTATGGGAAAAAAAGAGAAGTTTGGAGCACCATAACTTTGCCTCTCTGTAATATTTTTTCACCAAACCACTGAAAGGCACATCTGTGGGCTGTTGGCTGTCTTCTCTCCAAATTTCAGGAAAAAAGACCAAACCATTATTTTGCAGCAGGGTGCCAAAGGATTCCTGTAATGCGTCGGGCGCCGTAATGTTATCCTATGAGAAAAACTGTCAACTTTGGAGTGCTGTAACTTTGCTGCTGTGTAATATTTTTTCAACACAACACTGAAAGGCACATCTGCAAAAGTACTTTTTCCAGAAATTTGAAAAACATATTTCTGGGGTGTTTTACCCCAAAATAAAGACATGGCTAGCATCCTCAGGGTCCGACTAGGTGAATACAAAAAGAATTAGGTTGCTAGAGGGTCCCAAATTTAAATGCCAAGCATTTTCTGATCACTAACTGAAAACAAAATGGTGGATTTGCGAAAGTAACAGGGCCATTTGTGAAAGTAAAACTGCATTTGCGACACTGTCTAACTTTTTGTTAACTTTTCCCATTGACTTATAATGGGAAATTGTTTTTTGAATAACTTTTGAACTGTTTAATATTTTTTCACCAAATCTTTGAAAGGCACATTGGGGACCCAGGCTGCAAGTTTCCTGAAGATTTTGGGCCAGTCGCGCAAACCGTGTGACCTGTACGTGCGACCGTAGAATTCCAGAAAAAGCGTAAACGGGCGCACAGATCATGCTTAATAACTCCGCAGCCGTATATCCAACTGGTATGAAACTTGGCAGATCCCAAGGCCTATGCTTCTTGATCATGTATTCCATGTTTCAGGCAAATCTGTCAAATGGTTGCAAAGTTATTAAGGTGAAAAAGTTTGGGGTTTAACATAGAAATGGCTCCTCAACCCTAACTATGGTAGCACTACCGTGCTACCATAATATATATTTTTATATATATATATACACTCTCTCTCTCTCTCTCTCTCTCTGACTAAACAAAAATGGGTTTTTATCACTTTACTGTGGAGTCTGCAATGTCTGCAGCACTCTGCTGCTGTCTACTCTGCACTGTGCTGGTGAATTCGTTGGTGTCTCTCCACTCTCTATTTCTATTGGTCTCTCTCTATTCCTCTTTCTAATGAAAAAATCATTTTTTTAATGAGTACTCTCAGTCTACTGCAATGTCTGCAGCACGCTGTTTTTTTTCTGCTGTTGAATTCATTGGTGTCTCAGTCTCTACTCTCCCCCTCCCTTTCTTTCTCTCCCTCTCTAACAAAATGCTCACCAGTTGTTTTTGGGGAAGTCTAAACACACAAACACATGACTGACTCCATTGACTGCAAAGCCCCAAATGCACTCGATAGTCAGTTTCCTAGGGAGGTCCTGTGGTGGCTGATACAGAGGATTGGCTAGAACATGTGTCAATCACAAAACAGAGACCCTCATTGGTTGGCTCCCTTCACTACCCCAGGATCATGAGGCTTTCCCTTTGTTGCTGATGTGATGGTCTGGGGATTTGGGAGTCTTTGGCAGAGATCAGGGGGAAAAAAGAAAGGCTTTTTTTTATTTCTGCACTTTTCTGCACACTGCACTGCCTTTTCCATGCAGCACTTTTGGTGAAAATGTTATTCTAGACCAGACCACACTTCTGAACCGAGCCAAATTGGCAATCTGGGTCAAGCTATGAAAGACTCAGTTTTTCTGGACAGAGCCAAGTAAGGCTGGTCTGGGGGGTTTGGAATTGCACCAGAGCCAGTTTTCCCATCCCTAGTTTGGATCACTGGCAATTACTTGGGTAGCATCACCCCCTTTCTGCAGGGTGCTGAGTATGTCACATATACTTGCATCTAGCTTTTACTCTCTCTGTAAATCTTGGTTGGTCAACTCGGGCAATGATTCTAAGTCTGAGGCAGACAAATTGCAGCAGGCCATTGGAATACAATTTTCAGAAGCAGTGATACTATCCTCCAGATGAGTGATGGTTTCTGGGGCAGGCTGCTTGTCTGTGTCAAACATTTTACATAGTTCCTTCGCAGTCTGTTCTGGAATTTGTACCCAGGTGTGGCTATTGGTAGGGGATACCATTGTGCCTTGGGACAATGCATTGCGTAGGCTCGGGGTGGGTCAGAAGTTGGCCAACTGAGTGGCAAACTGGTTGACAGGCAGAAAACAGAGAGTAGTGGTAAATGGTATACAGTCAGAAGAGATGCAAGTCACAAGTGGGGTACCTCAGGGTTCAGTCCTGGGGCCAGTCCTCTTCAATATCTTCATTAGTGACATTGCAGATGGACTAGAGGGTAAGGCTTGTCTTTTTGCAGATGACACCAAGACCTGCAACAGAGTAGATGATCCAGATGGGGTGGGCAGAATAAAAAGAGATCTGGATAAACTAGCAAAATGGTCAGAAGAGTGGCAACTGGGATTTAATGCAAAGAAGTGCAAGATCATGCACATAGGGAAGAGAAACCCTGAAGCCACCTATAGGCTGGAAGGGGAGTTGCTGGCAGTCACAAAGGAAGAAAGGGACTTGGGAATCATCATCACTGATGACCTGAAATCATCCAAGCAGACCTCTAAAGCAGTAGGTAAGGCTAGGGGGATGTTAGGGTGTATTAGTAGAGGAATCACAAGTTGTAAGAGGGAGGTAATAATCCCTCTTTACAAGACACTGGTTAGGCCCCATCTGGAGTACTGTGTGCAGTACTGGAGGCCACACCTTCACAAGGACATTAACCAAACTGAGGCAGTCCAGAGAAGGGCAAGCAAAATGGTGCAGGGACTGCATCAGAAGACATATGAGGACAGATTAACGAGCTCAATATGTATACCCTTGAGCAAAGGAGGGAGAGAGGTGATATGATCGAAACATTCAAACACCTTAAGGGCATTAACAAGGTGAAAGAGTCTAACATGTTTAAATATAAGAAAAATAGCAGGACAAGAGGACACACAATAAGATTAGAGGGAGGCCGATTAAGGGGGAATGTGAGGAAATTCTTTTTCACAGAAAGGGTGGTGGATGCATGGAATGGTCTACCTCAGGAAGTGGTGGCTATGAATACAGTGCATGGCTTCAAATGGGCATGGGATAGGAATAAGGGAGCAATACAGATGAGTATGAATAGATAGGCCACTGACAGAGCAAAGGCCGATGGCACATTTATAAGGTAGAAAAAGAAATGGGCAGACTGGATGGGCCTTGTGGTCCTTATCTGCCATCAACTTCTATGTCAACTTCTAAGATGGTTTAATCCATGCTTGTACACAACACAATAGTCATAGCTCGACAAGGCTGACAGCCACCTATGTCTGGCTGCATCAAACTTTGCAGTGAATTGCACTTATGTTAGGGAGTTGTAGGTTCTAATGGTGATGTGCGCCCCATAAAGATACTCATGGAATTTGTCCACAGTAGCCTACTTCAAAGCAAGAAACTCTAACTTGTGCACAGGATATTTTTTTTCAGCACTGTTTAGACTTCGGCATGCAAAGGCAACTGGGAGCAGTCCTTCTGGGTAGCTCTGATAGAGGACTGCCCCAAGACCACTGAAGCTGGCATCCATATGCAGAGCATAGGGCTTCTGAGGGTCTGCACCTGCTAGAACTGGTGCATGAGTTAGTCTGTAAATTATTTAATCGAAAGCTTTGTCACAGTCTTTGGTCCACCTTTGTCCAAAAGGTTCAGATAGTTTGAAATACTGCTTAGGTTCAGTGGTAGCATTAGGTGTCTTTGTTCTCTTGCCTTTATTGGTGAGCAGATAGCCTTGTGTTAAGTTCAGTAGATGTTTCACAACTTGAATGTAATCTTTGACAAATCTTCTGTAAAAGCCACAGAACCCCAAAGATAATTGTAAGTCCTTCAAGTTCTTTGGTTTGGGTCAGGTGGTTAATGCCTGAACTTTACTGGGGTCAGTTTGTATGCCTTGGGCCAATACTACAATATGTGTCCTACATATTTAACTTAGTTCTGGAAAAATTGACACTTATGGATAGAAAGCTTGGGCCGGAATTCTCCAAGCAATCTAAACCTTTCAGCAATCAGGCCTCATGCTCCTCCAGGGTCTTGCCAAATACAATGATGACATCATGGTATACTGAACACTCTAATAAATGCATGTCTCCAACAGTTCTTTCCATTAGGCCCTGGAAGGTGGCTGTGGCACCTGAATTACCTTGAGGCATTCTAAGAAATTCATAGAATCTGAGAGGGCATATAAATGTGTTTTTTTATCTGTCTTGGGGAGCCATGGGTATTTGATAATATCCACTTCTTGGGTCAAGCACGGAAAACCACTTGCTTCCGTTAAGACAATCAAGAGCATCTTGAATTCTGGGTATGGTATATTGGTTGGGAATTGTCTGTCTATTGAGAGTTCTACAATCAATACACATGAGTACCACCCCATTTTTCTCATGCACTACCAAAATCGGTGATGCATACTGACTTCTCGATTCTTGGATGATACCTGCTGCCAAAAATTCCTGTAGATGACCTCTCATGTCATCAACATCTGCAGGCCCCAACCTGCAGGACCATTCCCAGAAAGGGAGTTCATCATTAAGTATGACATGGTGCTTTACTCTGGTTACACATCTCACATCCCATTCATGGAGCGAAAACACTCATTCTTTCAGTTAGTTTGCAGCTTACTCAGGCCTTCCATGCTTCTGGTATAGGAGAGTCACCAAATTCAAACAATCCTGGGTCAATACCAAGCCAGGCGCCATCTCTGGTGAGAGTAAGTTGCACCACATGGTCCGCATAGTACACTAGAGCCAAAGTACATCCTTTCCCTATGACAATGTCCTGATCCATCATAGTTTTTAACCAGATGGTAACTCATGTAACCTGGTGTAAGCATGAGCTCTGACAGACAACACACTGAGCTTTACTAATAGTCCTGCTGGCAGAACATGCTCTGATGGAGCATCAAGCATCAGAATCTGTTTTTCTACATCTTTCTTCAAATGTACCACACTACTGATATTGCATTCAGTATTAGGGGCAGCACAAGCTCCTTATCATTATGACACCAGGGTCATCTTGAGCTTCCGCTGGAGTCTGTGTTTATTGCTGGAAAACCTTTTGCACTAGGGCATATACAAGTAACACTCTTCCTTTCTGCTTGGCTTCCCTTTCCTGGCAAAGCTGAGCCAAAAGACCAGACATGTGGGAATTAGTGCCAATAAGTATGGGCACTATGTCATACATTCCAGACTCTGGACATACTGAGACCTGTGTCTCCATAGGGTCTCCCACTCTGGTTACTTTGGACAGGAAGACAATCCACACTTTGATGTACCCCAGGTATAGGTAGCATTTTTTTTGAGTCCTTATGCATTCAGGCCTTCCAAGGGCAGTAGCTTGTGAGCAGACAGGTCCTGGTCATACCAGTTCTTGAAAATAATTGCCTCTTGGCTGTCTAGGAAAGCTTGAACAGGCAGACCTTTAGCGGTGACTGTGATTTCAGTAGACAGTCCAACAAACTTGTCAAGGTCAGGTTGTGCAGTTTCAGATGTTTTAACTGATGACTGATATAAATGCTACAAATGTTGTGGAGCTGGGCTTTGCCAAGGCCCCAGTGCACTCCTTTACCAGGCCTTGCTGGCATTTTCCTGTTTCTGGTATGTTTCTTCAAGCAGTTTATCTTTTACTCTTACTGGGTACTCCTGCAACCTGTACTTCCCTCTTTATATGTCCATCTTTTTTCACAATTGTAACAGAAAATGCCCTCTCTGTATAGTCGAGGACCCTGGGGGGGGGGGGCATTAGAGGAAGTCTTCTTATCTGGCTTACCTTGCTTAGCAGGACCTGTGATTGAAATTCTGATGAGGCGCTAGTAGTTGTGTGTTTCCACCCAGGGGTCCTTTCTTTTTACTTGGACACAAATTCAGATTGACACCCCTCTAGCTCAGCTACCCATTTCAGCAACTCTTCCATCTTAAATTCAAGACTGGGAGTCTACAGAGGGTGTCTGGATTTGCACTCCCATCCCCATAACAGAAAGATTTGGGGTGGCTGGAAGAACAGATGGGTTCTGTCAAGCATCTTGACCCTCATTTGAAATGGGGCTAGTTGTTGAGCTGGCTCTCAGATCTTGTTAAGTATCTCTTGTAGTTCAGGGCTGTCATTGGCAAATCCACTCTAAGGAATGGGAGTTGCAGTCACCTTAGCCGCGCAGGGGTCCCATTGGTCTTTTTCATCTACAGCCTCCCGCACCTCTTTCATCAGCACTCGGTGGGAAGGAGGATTATCCCTTCAGTCCTGTAGATGCAACTAAAGCAACAATAAACCAGAGTATCAAGCAAACTTGAGTACCTGATCAAGCCTTACTCAATTCATTTCACTTGAGGCCATGCTTCCTTTCCAAAAGACTTTCTGCAACACCCTCTCCAGGTGAGTCAGATAAGCAGACAAAGGTTTTCACTTCCATTGTTTAGTTGCTTTGAATTTCTACATAAGGTCCTCACTCGACTCAGTGCTTCCAAACACACTCTCCAAGCAATCAGATATACTTGAGCAGGAGCATCCCGTTCTGTGACCCTCAGAGATCGAATGGTTCCAAAGACGGTCCTTGGAGGCTTTCTCCCAGGCGTTTTCATTTTGTGGCCTCAGAGCATTGCCAATCCTGCACTAAATGAGCAGCATAATCCATCCGTGTCTCTAAATTGTCTTCTCCTACGGGGGGTGGGTTTCACTCCTGAGAAAATTCTTAACCTCTGGTAGGAATCTGAGGGAGATGGTCCATAACAAGATTTTACCCCTTTACACTGTGGGGTGCTGCCCTCTAGGACATCAAGTACTTTTTGAGCTTCATCAGCTGTCTTTCCTTCAGCTTGCAACAACTTGTTAAGTCTCTCTGTGAAACCCTTAGACTTGGGTGAGGCCTTCCTTGGAGGAGTCCTACTAGCCTGAGTCACTATAGTCCATGCCACATTGGAACCTTCTGGGGTCAGTACATCAGGCACTCTAGTGGGGTCAGCTACATTCCGGCAGTCAACACTGTTAGTGTGTTTGTTCTAGGGTTCTTTAGATACCCTCAGATAGCAACTTGGCCCAGGCACTTTATTAAGAGGGCCTTTTTCTAATTTCTCTCTGTCTATCCCCGGGGGGGGACTCCCAGGAGTATGATAGCTTTTTAAGGGTTCAAGTTTTCACCCCCACACCAGTCAATAAATTTAGGGACAGTCATGGCATCACCAAACATTCTAGGTTTGAGGGTCACAACACTGCCCTCGCAAGGAGAAACCTCTATGTGGGACATGACTGGAAAACAGAAGATCCTGGGTTCGAATCCCAGTGGTGCCTCCAAAGATGAAACAAGGTCACAGTGTAACTTACGGTTACTACCTCAGCCTGGTGGGCTCAAACCAGGTTGAGGGGCCTGGGCTCTGTTCTGATGGTAATGGGGGGTTCTTTCCTAGGATAAAATTAAATAGCGGTGCTGCCACCCAGAGTAAAATATAGTGGGCCGGTTGTTTGTGTGGTACAACCCCTTGGGATACGGTACCTACCCCCCTTCCAGTCATCCCACACATGGAATACCACTTTAAACTGTAATACTTTAAAACACATACAATTATTGACTATAGCTAATAATATGCTCACAAGTCAAGCTTAAGCAAGAACAACAACAGTTTATTAATGGGGAATGGGGAATGGGATTGCAAAATAACTAACAAGTGAAAACACTTGATGTAACTAGTAGCAAAGGCAACAGCAACAAATCTTTACAGTGCTCACCCCCCAAAGAGCAACACATAAGCCCACCTCCCCATTGGTACCAGTGCTCTGAATGTCTATCTGGGTATCCAGGTGGTATAGTTGAAGGCCTATATGGTGCAGCTAGTTGGCTGGCAGTGGTGCACTGTTAAAATTGGAAAATAGGAAACTTTGCATGAACTCTGTTTAAACTCCCCAGGTCAGAGCAAGCCCTGTGTTTACTCACGGTTTCGAAGACAGTTTCACAGGTTCTGGTCAAGATGGTAGTTGCAGTCTTTCTGGCTAGCACCTTGAGCTGTACACACAGATGGCAGCTTGCTTAGCCATGACAGGCTCTGGCATGTTGGCATCTTCAGTGTTGTTTCAGGCCCTTGCAGCTTGTCACTGTCACAGAGGTTGCTGGCTCTGGCAGCTTGTCACCTTCACAGAGGATGCTGGCTCTGGCAGCTTGTCACCCTCTTGCAGGCTGGATCAGATGCTGGAACAGGCCAGTACTGGGAACCAGAGTTACATGCTTACCCCACATATCCTGCCATCTAACCCTGGGGGAAGACAATGGGTAATGCCTAGCGTTAGTACTACCTGGCTGATTCCCCAGACCATCCTTGCTAACAGTGACTGTGGTTCTGGTGCTCAGGAATCACACAGTCTTTTCCCTATATGCAGCTGGCGCAGTGGATACCTCTAGAAGCAGGTCTGGATCATCTCCTAGGCTGGAGGTGACAAAAAGTCTGTCAGGCAATCTCCAAACTGCAGATTTCAAACCACAAACATAGAAACATAGACTGATAGCAGATAAGGACTGCTTGGCCCACCTATTGTGCCCATTTTCCTCCCTATTGAATAAGCTGCAGATCCTATTTAACCAACAGCCTACTTTCTCCTATATTCCCACTATAATTGCCTTATGTCTGTCCCATGCATTCTTGAATTCCCCCACTATTTTTGACCCCACGACCTCCTCAGGAAGGCTGTTCCATGTGTCCCCCACCCTCTCTGTGAAAAAATATTTCCTTACGTTGCCAATGAGCTGTCCCCTGTCTATCTTCAGACTGTGCCCCCTTGTTCTTATACATCTCTTTTTTCTGAAAGATGCTTCCCTCTTGGACTTTGTTGATTCCCTTGTGGTACTTGAAAGTTTCTATTATGTCCTCCCTCTACCTCCTTTCCTCGAGGCTATACATATTAAGCTTCTTTAGTTTCTCTTCATATGATTTCTGGTGCAGACCCTGCACTATTTTAGTTGCCCTCCTCTGGACTGCCTCCATCCTATCTATGTACTTGTGGAGATGGGGTCTCCAGAACTGCACACAGTACTCCAGATGTGGTCTCACCAACTGCCTGTACAGAGGGATGACAACTTCCTGTTTTCTACTGGTGATGCCTCTCCCTATGCATTCCAGTATCCCCCCAGCCCTCCTTATTGCCTTTTCACATTGTTTGCCTACCTTTAGTTCATCTGCTATGACTACCCCCAGGTCCCTTTCTATTTTTGTTGTTGTTAGTTTCCCCCCACCATTGTGTACTCTTCCCTCTGGTTTTTATTTCCCAGCTGCATTACTTTGCACTTCTTTGCATTGAATCTAAGCTGCCATACATCTGACCATTCCTCCAACCTTGTGAATTCCCTTCTCATCCTTTCCACCCCTCTTTGTGCATCAACCCTGTTGCAGATCTTAGTGTCATCTGCAAAAAGACATGCTTTTACTTCCAGTCCCTCTGCAATGTCACTTATAAAGACATTGAAGAGGACCGACTCCAGTACTGAACCCTGCGGTACCCCACTAGTAAGCCCCCTTTCTTCAGCTTAGACTCTGTTTACTATTTCCCTCTGTGTCCTCCTCTGGACTGCCTCCATCCTATCTATGTCCTTGTGGAGATGGGGTCCCCAGAACTGCACACAGTACTCCAGATGTGGTCTCACCAACTGTCTGTACAGAGGGATGACAACTTCCTGTTTTCTACTGGTGATGCCTCTCCCTATGCATCCCAGTATCCCCCAGCCCTCCTTATTGCCTTTTCACATTGTTTGCCTACCTTTAGTTCATCTGATATGACTACCCCCAGGTTCCTTTCCATTTTTGTTGTTGTTAGTATCTCCCCCCCCCCTTGTGTACTCTTCCCCCGGGTTTTTGTTTCCCAGTTGCATTACTTTGCACTTCTTTGCATTGAATCTAAGCTGCCATATATTTGACCATTCCTCCAACCTTGCGAAATCCCTTCTCATCCTTTCCACCCCTCCTTGTGCTTCAACCCTGTTGCAGAGCTTAGTGTCATCTGCAAAAAGACATACTTTTCCTTCCAGTCCCTCTGCAATGTCACTTATAGAGACATTGAAGAGGACCGACTCCAGTACTGAATCCTGCTGTACCCCACTAGTAACCCCCCTTTCTTCAGCATGGACTCTGTTTACTATTTCCCTCTGTGTCCTGTTGTCTAGCCAATTCTTTACCCAGGGCACCACCCTAGGACCCACTCCCAGGCTGGCTATCTCATTTATTAATCTTTTGTGTGGGACTGTGTCAAATGCCTTGCTCAAGTCTAGGTAGGCCACATTCACAGCCCCTTCCTAGTCTACTACTGTGGTCACCCAGTCAAAGAAATTGATTAGATGTGTATTACATGACCTTCCCACTGTGAATCCATGCTGCCTTGGGACCTGTGCCTCGCTGGCCTCTAGGTACTCAACAATTCTTTCTTTTAGAAGTGATTCCATCATTTTACCCCACCACTGAGGGAGGTCAAACTAACAGTCCTGTAGTTACCTGCCTCTGCCTTGCTCCCACTTTTGTGAAGGGGAATCACATCTGCCCTCCTCCAGTCCTCAGGTACCACACCATCCTCCCATGATTTGTTAAATAGAGTAGTCAGTGGTGCCACTAGTTCTCCCCTTAGTTCTTTAGAATTCTGGGGTGAATCCTATCAGTCCCCTTTGCCTTGTCCACCTTCAGTTTTAGGAGTTCTTTCAGGACCCATTCTGGCAACTTGTCACCTTCTTGCAGGCTGGATCAGATGCTGGAACAGGCCAGTACTGGGAAGCTACAATGACTTCTCTTACTTTAACAGTACTCCTTAGGCAATGGGAGTCTTCTCCTTGAGCGTCCTGGACTCTAGCTGCTTAATCCTGCACCTTTACTCACTAAATGGGCCTTTTCCCTAAAATACCTAGGTTAGTACATTAATTCCCCTGAACTTGATTACTTTACTTTTGCATCCGCCACCCTGAGGTAGGCACTAGTGCTGCTGCAAAGATTACAAGCTCTTACCCTCGAGTCACGCAGAGAACTTCCTACAAGGGTAATTCATGTAGTTAGTCTACTACTGATCTTTTTTTGTACTATGGCAACTAATGATATGTCCCACATGGTGTAGCTGTTTTTCTATAGTGTCTCCATAAGTAAGCTTGCCTAAGTGTGGATCAAATATGTGTAACTGTTGTTCGTAGCGGCTTCCCCAATATGTTTGCCAAGTGTGTAGAACAAATACTTCCCTAAAGACTGCTTACAACGATTTCTGTAATGTATGATGGTCTGCTGTACTGTATGATGATCAATGCCAAGCTCTTTCTTTTATGTAACTACAGCAGAATCCCATTTATCTGAACTGCCTGGGGGACATCCGAAATGTTCAGATAAATGGGAGTCTGGATAAAAGGGATTGCCCATTTTATGCAGCAAACTGTATGTTTTTATGTATCTACAGTATGTTCAAGGTAAATGGTCTCAGCTCCTAGATCACTGTCCCTGCATGATTTAGAACCAGGCTTACTAAACGCTGAGGATCACTCGCTTCCCAGGTACAGCTCTCAGATCATCGTCTTTAAATGAATTGGAGTCATGCTCACTAAGAACCAGGTGTAAGTCCTGTCAAGTCCAGGTTGTATATTTAGTTTAAAAAAAAAAGTCCAGAATGCCTGCTCAAATGGTACAGTAGTGTTTTAATAAGAAAACAACACAAACTGATCCCGATCATTAAGAACTACCTGACAGAACTGTCCGTTTGCACTTTTTTTATGTTTGGCAAACCAAAGCACTGACAGGGGTGAGTGAGAATGTGAGCTGCACCATAAACTTCAGGGTACTGCTGCTTTTGTGCTGATAAATAGAGATTCTGTGTATTTTTGTTTTTGTTTTCAGCAATTCTCTTCATTCTCTGTCCCCAAACTGCTGGGTCTTTTGTGGTAAATGCAGAGATAGTGTATCACTTTTTTTCCAGTGAAATAAGCTGAACTGTCCAATCTCTGGTCTTGTGCTGCCTGTAATGTTTCCCATGACGTGGACCTTGCAGAAGAGCAGCACTCAAGTGCTATCACTCACTGTTATCACAGTAATCATGCAGTAATTGCATTAATTACTGTGTGATTACTGTAATAAGAGTGTGTACTTAGCACCTACTGAGCTGAAGCACCAAACTTAGTACCTCATCAGTTAGGGTAGCTTGGGGGACAGGTAATCAGTCCGGTAGATAGGGATTTCCGGTTAAATGAGGTATGGACGAATGGGATTCTACTATAATTCCAGGTTGCCCCTGAAAAAGTGACCAATGGTCTTAGCAGACTTAACCGGTCAACAAAATTCAAATAAATAATCCAGGTAGCACTTCAAGCACTGGGTAGAATACAGTTCAGCCCTCCTCACTGGCTGAGGGGTTCTCTCAGATACTGCAGAGTTGTGGCTTCAGACTACTCTCAACCCACTCTCACTGGCTTTCCAGATGATAGAAAGCTGTTGGCAAGTCTCCTGAAATTTGGATGTAGAAGGCTTAGGCAGACTTCCACACTTTTTCCTCTGACACAGTCTAAGCCCTCCTGCCTCACTGAGAGATTCAGTCAAATTGCCCCAAGATGCATCTGTCCCTGGGGGTTGAGAGGATCAGCAGCAGTCCATTTTGTCCATCCAGTTGTTAATCAGGCAAAATTAATATGGAACAGGTCTAGATGACACCTGATTGGTTGCCTGTTTGGGTGCCAAGAACACTGATCATAGCCCCTACTCAGGAGCCATAGCTGCAGTCCTTCGGGGTCCTCGGATTCTAATTGGTGGTTACTGGGATCAGAGGTGACAAATATGGCTGCTGTAAACACATTTTAAATAAAGTTCCACTTCACAGTCTTTTTGCAGCCAAACTAAATGCATTTAACAAAGAAATGCTCCAGTGTCCACATGCTGCTCCTGTGCCCTATTGCAGAGTGGGGCTTTGCAGGGCTCCCACTTCCTGTCAGAAGCGCCGAAGTGCCACCCCAGGTAGCAGGCAGGGTTTTTCAATGCATAGCAGCCACGGCTGCTTCTAAAAGGCACTGTGAATTCTTTTAACTAACTAAGCTTAAGTGCTCTTTTATCACATTTTATTTTTCCCCTCCAGTGAGTCTCTGAGCCCCCTTAAATGCTTCTGTGTTCCTGGGGTTGGAGCACATGTAGAGGAAGCTTACAGGAGCCACCAGAGAACCTTTTTGCAGTAAACACTATAGTGCTCCTTCTGTGTTCAAGCTGGCAGTTGCCAACTCGTACATTCGTGCAGACATCCTGCATGAGTGCTAGCACAGACAATGCAGAATGGGAGTTACACCTAAAAATGAAAAAAAAAAAATATTTAAAAACTTAAAAAGAAAAAATGTTCATCCATCTTTATTTCTCTCCGTCTGTTTATACTTCTTAATTTCTGCTACTGCTTTGTTCTAGCTATTGAAATCCTTCTGTTCTCATCCATTCAAAAGAAAAAGTCTGCTCTCAACTCTGTTGTTCTCTTATCTGTGCAACTGCACCACAATCACTAAAACTGTTGTCAACTACTCATGCTAAATGGTGTTGTGCTGTGTGTGTGTCTCCCCCCCCCCTCCACCACCACCACCACCACCACTGGCTGTCCTTCCTGAAACTCACTACACAACAGTAGTGGTTGGCCGAATTTCGGTACTTCCAGAATTATCTGTATGCTGCTGTTACGTGGTGCTGCATTGTGTGTCTCACTCCCCCCCCACCCCCCTCCACAGAATGCCCTTCCTAACCATATGATTCTTCTGTTTAATCCTGCATGATGTGGTGGAGAAGATGGCTGGTGATGGCTTGCTTGCTGGAGGAGGAGGCAGCAGGACTGAAGGACACCTGTAAAGAGAGCAAAAAATAAATCATTTAGACTCTACTCAACTGGCCACTGTGGTGGCAATGGTATATCCATTGTCCACTCCCATTCTTACTTTACCTGTCACCTGTGAATAAAAATGAGAATCTATTTAGCCCCCCTTTGGTTACTGCAGTGGTTGCATGGTATATCCATTGTCCACTCCCATTCTTACTGTATCTGTAACCTGTGAATAAAAATAAGAAATTATTCAGCCACCCTTTGGCCACTGCAGTGGCCACATGGTATATCCATTGTCCACTCCCATTCTTACTGTATCTGTAACTTGTGAATAAAAATGAGAAATTATTCAGCCACCCTTTGGCCACTGCAGTGGCCACACGGTATATCCATTGTTCACTCCCATTCTTACTGTACCTGTCACCTGTGAATAAAAATGAGAAATGATTTCACCTCCTTTTGACTACTGTAACACACTGTGTACCTGTGAAAAAGGAAAGCAAAAAGGAAAAAGACAAAAAAAGAAAATCAGGTTTGCCTATAGCGGTGCGACATTTGCTTCACCAACATCCCCGACAGCAATAGCCGTAAAACTGAGTGTTGGCATTGCACTGTCTGGGATGTCTCATTATTTTTAACAGGGGGTTATGCCCCTGAACCCCTGATCTCTAAATATACAACTCCAACTATCGGGAAAGGGGCGCAACACCAGGAGATGCACCGCCAGTGTCTGCAGGGACCAGCACAGTGACCCAAATGATTTCAGGTGAAATCAGACGTTGTGCTGGTCTTCGAGGTGGCGGTGTCACTCTCTGGTCGGTACACCAGAAAATCATTATGATACTTATTGTTGGTGTGGTAGCTCCTGTCTGTTTCTTGAGGGCTGTCTAACTTTGCAACTGTCTTTGCCAGTTATCCCTGTGAATGGTGAAACCTGCAGGGAGACACAAGGAAAGAAAAAAAAAACATTTTAATGTCTTTCTGAATAAGGTGGAAGGCCTTTTGTCCTCTGCGAGGCAAAGAACTGGAGTCAATCACCACCAGTGATGGAAGGATAAAGACTGTGAACAACAGTGAAAGTGACTTACCATCACAGCAGACAAAGATAGGCCATGGTGGAGCTGAGGTCTTGGTGCCTTGATGAGCTGGCTGGCTGGAGGGTCAGCTTGAGAGCTGGCTAGTGGGCTGGCTGGTAGATGACCTGGCTATTAGCATTTTTATACTGTATCAGTGTGGAGGCAGTGGCATATGCTGTTTGTGGCTGTGCAGGACCCAAGCAGGCCAGAGGAGTAGGAGGAGGCGGTGACATGTCTTGCTACCTGGAGCAGGCCAGCTTTGCCTATCTGGTAATGGCATTTTCATGCTGCGTCAGTGTGGAGGTGGTGGCCCATGCTGTTTGTGGCTGTGTAGGACCCAAGCAGTCCAGAGGCAGATGAGAAGGAGGAGGTGGTGTTGTGTCTCACTGATAGGCATTGTATCTAGACATCACATTAAGGTGGTGGAGGCAGGTGATCGATTAGGTGCAAGGAAACGGTAGCACAATAGTTGGGGATGCAGAACAGTAAAATGACTGAAAATAACAGAACTGTGAATCATAAAGTAAAAGATTATACTGATGAGGAGAAAGGAGGGAAAGACATCTTTTTTTATGCTTCAGCCTCATCGAGGAAGCAGCCCTGACAGTCTTCCAGACTGCAGTCATCACCAGATGGGAATTCTCTCTCCATTACTGCTTCATGCACCATGGTGGTACAATACAATCTGCTTATGATGACAATACCTTGCTCTTCATCTTCACCACCAACACTACATTCATGTGGTAGGAACATGGACATAATTGTTTTGTGTGGAATGTGCCCCACTTTCATTTTAATTAATGTTGGCAATCCAACATTCTTTGGTGACAGATTATTGTGCCTGTCCCACACAATGGCCCCAGTCTAACTCAATACACACTCCACACTGACACTTGAGGGTGGGCAGCTGAGGTATTTCATTGCAACCGAGGTCAGTGCCAGCCACTCAGTGACCTTGCTGCTCCAGTACAGCAAGGGCTCATCAGCAATGGTAAGGTGCCTTGTGTCTACATAATATGCAGCTACCATGAGTTGTGAGGCCCACAGTCCAGCTGCTTCATCAGCCTCCTCCTCCTTTTTCCCATGTCTTTAACTCCCAACTGACAAAACATTCCAATTGGGATTTGGCATTTTCTCTTTTAACATGCATGTTTTCTCAGCCCATTTCCCATGTCAGGTGGTGGTAGCAACACCTGCTCTCTGTGGAGTTTCATGTTGTGCCTTAGATAAATGTGCCTTCAGCATCTGTGCCCCACGTACCCCTCTTATCAGAAGATCAATCAACTTTTGGACCTGTTCATGCCCACCTTCAATTATTGATGCCAGCACATTTTTATATTGTGGGTCCAGCATAGTGGCAATCCAAAAATCTTCAGACTGCAGAATGCCCGGAAATATGTGTATTGCAGTCTAAGACGTGTAGCAGGTGTTCCATTAAGGCACGACTTTCACTATTACCACCTGCCTCCAGTACTTGCTGCACATTCAACAGTGTTTACCTTAGCACCAGCAGTAGTGGAATGGCCTGACTGATACAGTCAGTGTACCCACTCACTGCCTGTGTTGCATGTTTGAATGGCCTGAGAATCTGATCGGTACTGATCAGTACTGGGCCCTGTGCTGTTTTGCATTTTCATCTCCGACATCTCGCATGGCATTAAGAACAAGATAAGTCTATTTGCGGATGACACCAAGATTGGGGCAGTGGTGGATGACAAGGCAGGGTGGCAGGGGCTGCAGGATGAGCTGGCTAAACTTGAAGTCTGGTCGAACGCATGGCAGCTAGGGTTCAATGCCAAGAAGTTCAAAGTCATGCACTTGGGAGCAAGGAACCCAAGGGGGTATTACCAGTTGGGAGGAGTGCAGATAGCCACTACAGAGGAGGAAAAGGATCGTGGAGTGGTTATAACAGGGCAAATGAATCACTCAGCACAGTGCAGGAAAGCAGCAGCTAAAGCCAAAAAGATGGTGGGGTGTATCGCTAGAGGAATCGTCTCCAGGAGGGAGGAGGTTATCCTGCCTCTGTACAGGTCACTGGTGAGGCCACATCTGTAGTACCGTGTGCAGTACTGGTGCCCATACTTAACGAAAGATGTTAGACTACTGGAGGGGGTCCAGTGCAGAGCAACTAGGATGATCCTGGGATTGGAGGACAAGCCCTACGAGGTGAGACTGGGGCAGCTTACCATCTACTCCCTGGAAGAGAGGAGAGATGGGGGGATATAATTGAGACCTTTAAATACATGAAGGGCATTAACAGGACTGGTACTGAGGGGCTACTTACGATGAGAGGAGAGAGGGACACAGGGGGGCATGGTCTGAGGTTAGAGGGGGGAAGATTCAGGAGAGAAATGAGGAGGCACTTTTTCACAGAAAGGTTTGTGTTTAAGTGGAATGCACTGCCCAAAGAGGTGGTGTCCTGCAGGACAGTGGGTAGTTTTAAAAGGGGATGGGACAAGGCGAAGGGGAGGACCACCATGGGGGAAGGGGCAGCTGCAGAATAAGGGATTGCTAGCAGCGCACGCGAGCAGACTTGATCGACCATATGGCCTGTATCTGCTGGCAGTTTTGTATGTTCATATGTATGTTTGTATGATCAGGCCGTTAATTTGGCACCACTGCTCTGTTGTCAGAGACATGCATACTCCAACACAGTCATTGCTTGCATGTAGCAGCAGATATTCAGATATGGCTTTATATTGCTCATACAACCATTTAATCATGAGCTTGGTAGAGTTCCAATGTCCACACTGGTTGAAGTTAGAGTTGTATCATACTGGTTTAGGATTATTAATAATTCTTATAATACTCTTCTGTTAGAATGTTTACTAGAGAAAACTAAGTGGGACAAGGATGATATTACTGTAATTCTACCTGGCTGAAAAATTTACTGTCAGTACTGAAAAAGACTTAATTATCTCACCTATGGGTGGACTACTCAAGAGGTATTACTATTTCAACGCAATGTAAGATCACATTAAAAAAGAAACTATTTCATATAGCACATGAAAGAGATATGGATGCTGTAAAAAAAACAAAAACAAGCTATATGATATAGGGAAAATAAGACAGCCCATGGCATAGAAGACTACCTCCCAATCTCACCTATGTGTAGGAAATTGATAACATGGGCAAGATTTGAAGTGATCACTTCTAAGCACACATACTTTAATAAAGCTAAAAACAAGGATGTGGCCCAAGATAAACATTGTCTATGTAACAAAGGTTTCCAAGAGACTGTCCCTCATGTAATAGCCCAATGTCCATTATATAATACTTGCAGGGATACTATGTTAAAAGATTTTCTCACCAAGTATCTAATGTAAACTATGATCCCGTATTTATTCTTTTACACCCAATGCACAAAGAGGACGCTGAGATGATTTTAAAATTTCTCGCCTCAGTAGATAGGTTTAAGAGAAGGAGGCAATAAAATTAATCTAGAAGGGTCACAGATAGAGATAGCAGCAAATATTGATTCTCCAGAACCATTGGTCTAGTTGTATTTTTGTATAGATCTGACTTTAGGAAATGGCTATGCTGATATGTTTGTTTTTATCTCCAATTTTAAAATGTATTTATTTTTTGTAATAGTGTGTCAGTTGTAATGTCTGTAACTATTATGTTTGGGACGAACAATAAACTTGATTGATTGATTAATATTGTGGGTCCAGCATGGTGGCAATCCAAAAATCTTCAGACTGCAGAATGCTGGAAATATGTGTATTGCAGTCTAAGACGTGTAGCATGTGTTCCATTAAGGCATGACTTCCACTGTCATCACCTGCTCCTGCACTTGCTGCACACTCATCAGTGTTTGCCTCAGCACCTGTAATAGTGGAATGGCCTGATTGATACAGGCAGTGTACCCACTCACTGCCTGTGTTTCATGTTTGAATGGCCTAAGAATCATGATCAGGCCGTCCATTTGGCACCACTTCTCTGTTGTCTGAAACATGGATACTCCACCACTGTCACTGCTTGTATGTAGCAATTTATAGTTAGATATGGCTTTATACTGCTTGTACAGCCACTCAGTTGTACAGTGTTGAGTTCCATCTGGTGGCAAGATTCAACTTTATATGGTGCTGAGGCAGTTTGTTTTGTATCTGTAGCTGACAGAGCTGGTCACAGGCCTTTCCAGAATGAGCAAAGTGGACACATATGTGACAGGCCACATTCAACATGGCCTTGATATCAGGATAAGTTATTAACTGTTGCCCAACAAGATTAAGACAGTGTGCCAGGCATCGCACTCTGACAAACCCCCATCACTGATGCATTTCACAATATTCGAGCCATTATCGCTCACAATTAAATCTGCTTTCAGTGAATGGGGGTGAAGTTACTCATCAATCTTGGTAAAGAACACTTTCAACATTTTCTCACCTGTGTATGATCCAGGTATACTCTTCATTGTCAGTGTGGCATGTGGGCACATATCGGAAATGTTGCTACCACCACATTTGGGCTTAGTGCAATTTTTCCCATGCTCACAGTCAAATATTATCCCAGGTACCTGTGCCCAGTGTGCTGTAATACACAGATAGGAGCTACCAACTGTTTGGCCATTGGTCCACATATACATGCTCAGATGTATGTATGGTGATGCTGAATGCTCCAGGGAATGGTTTACCATCTGTGCCACTGTCCCATAGACTTCAGGAACAGTATGTTTAGAAAAGTATGTTCTTGCTGGAATCTGCCATTTGGGACAGGCAGGGGCCATCAATCTCTGAAATCCAACATTCTCTACAAAAGAGAATTGCAATAGATCACTTGCCAGCATTTCTCCAGTTGCTGCATTTAGCTCGTGTGCAGTAACATAACTGGGAGTGAATTTGGAGTATGCTCAAACATGCTAAGCAGCGAAGGCTGGATCTTTCCTGGGGTTGGGCTACCAAACAGCTGGACTTGTCATGGCAGCATTGTTGCACTGGTATTTAATTTCTGGGGATTCGTATGTGCTGCTGCTGGAGCGACACCAGCGATTTTTTGGTGGGGGGGTTCTGCAATGGCATTACTGTGCTTTTCTGACTCTGGGTGGTACTACTCAACCACCTCCACTGCTGCTATGCCCATTATTATTCAAATCCACATAATCCTCCTGCTGTCTGTAATCCTCCAGTATAACAGGTGCCTATTCTTCATGTGTGTGTGCTGCCCACCAGTGACTAGGTGGCTGCCCTTTTTCCTCCTACTTAACATAGCTGACAGATATCAACTGTCTCACCAGCTGGGCCAAGTATATAAAAATCTCAAACTCGGGATTTTGTAACCCTTGATTTACCATGGTGGCGGGAGTGGGACAGCTCAAGGGAAGGGGTGGAAATGTGTGTCTTTTGGGATGATTTCATAACTTCAATAATATTGGGGGGGGGAGAATTTGGATAACTGCAAACAACATCCCCTGCATCATCTGCATCACCACCCTTAACCCTTTTTCTCTTCAGGCTCCCACAGAAGATCCAACAAATCATCATCAGCACAGCTGCTGCTGTCTTCCTTCTCCTCCACAGATCTGTCCTCCTTATCATCACCATCTCCAGGCACTCTGACCCTCTCATCATCAGGAGTCTGAGTATGACACACATTTTCCAGATCTCCTGTCTCAGCCATTGACTCAAGCTCCACGCCATCAGGCTCATCACCACCACCACCACCAGCCACAGGAACACAGACCACCTCCTCCTCAACCACTGTTCCTTGTTTACTGCTGCTTCCCTTGTTACCTCCCATATCCCTCACCAGCATGGCTGCCACAAATGTGGCAGAGAAACACTTTGGCTACACTAATGCCACCACCAACGACTCATGAAAGGCACTGACAAAACACTTAAACACACCAAACTAAACCACAGAAATAACAAACTCTGGCAAGAGCCGATAGGGCTGCAGCCAAGGAATTTGAGGTAAAAATATTGAAAATTACCAAAATTACAAGCCTCCATTCACATAATGTAATGTAGGCTCATAAATTTGTTGTTTTTTATATTTTTACACCAAATTTTCAACGTAGCCTTGTGCCCCTGCCTCATGAAGAAAGGCAAAGAAAATGTCCATCTCAGCCTAAAGGCGATTTCACACAGGGACTGTGAAATCACCTTTCGGGGCACAAAAAACATTTAGGGCAGGAGTTGAAAAATGACAGCTTTCACATTCATGAGGTGCTGTAAAGAAATGGCCACATTGAAAATTTTGGGTTAAAATATTGAATATTACCAAACTTATGAGACTGCATTTGCAAAATTCAACATAGCCTCATAACTTTTTTTTTTTATATTTTTACACCAAATTTATAACATAGCCTTCTTATGACCCTACCTCATGAGCTAGGGCAGAGAAAATTTTCAACTTCTGTCTGAAAGGTGAGTTCGTGCAGGGACCATGAAATCAACTTTCGGGATATAAAAAACATTTTTGCCAGGATTTGAAACATTACAGCTATCACATTCATGAGGTGCTGTAAAGATTTGGCTATGTTGTAAATATGGAGTAAAAATATTGAAAATTAACAAAGTTATGGGTCTGCATTCATATAATTCAATGTAGGCAGCCTTCTAATGACCCTACCTCATGAACAGGGGCAGAGAAATTTTTCAACTCCTGCCTGAAAGGTGATTTCACACAGGGACCACAAAATCACCTTTTGGGACAGATTTGCCTAATGTCTGTGCAATTGTTCATGAGGCGGGGTCCCAAAAAAGGCATTTTGAAAATGTGGGCCAAAAATATGCAAAAATGGCCAAGTTATGCCACTAAGTTCAACACACCATTGAAATACATTGAACTGTGTACCTGTTTCTTCAGTTCACAGTTCAGTTTGAAGAGGGAAGATGTGTCTGCAGTCCAGACAGGATTACGGCATTGGAACCCCAATGGGTAAGTAAGGACTTGGGGGGTGCGGGGTGGTAGGTGCTGAGTGGGAGGCTTGGGTATGGGGACTGTAACAGCTCAAAAGACACTGATGGACATTTTTCTTTTTATGGGGTGAAATTTTAAAAAAAGACAGAAGATTCATGCATTGGGGGATTGGGCACACCCAGTGGCACTGTAACATGTCAGGGGTGAGTGGGGTGGTGGGTGCCGAGAGGGAGGGTAGGGTGGGTGGGAGGAAAAAATGTTTTTAAAAAGGACCAAGGATTCCTGAACTGGTGGAATGGGCACCCCCAGTGTCACTGTAACATTTTGGAGGGGGGCGGATCTGAGTGGAAGGGTCAGGTGGGCAGGAGGAAAAAATAAAGTGAGAGGATTCCTGCACTGGGGGACTGGGCATCCCCAATGCAGCTGACCAAGGATTCCTGCACTGGAGGATTGGGCACCCCCAGTGTGACTGTAACATTTCTGGGGGGGAGTGGGGTGGTGGGTGCTGAGAGGGAGGGTCAGGTGGGTGGTGAGGAAAATAAACATTAAAAAAAACAGCCGTGTCCACGGTCTTGCTGGCAGAGGTCACGGTGGAAGATAGTTCGCCATGACCAAGATGGCCAACAGCTTCTATTGTGCATGTGCAATACAAGCTGTCAGCCATATTGGACATGGTGGACAGTGCTGTGTTCCGTCATGACCTTGGCTACAGAAAAATAGTGATGTGCAACTGCTAATGGACAGCAAAGAGTGCTTCATGGGTGCAGAGGTGATTGTGAGGCAACTCCACATTGTTGTTCGGTCAGAAAAAATCTCCCTTTTCCAATTGCAGGAGGTTTTCAGGGTTTTGCCCACTTCAGCCCTAAAAATGAGAAATTACTCACTACAGATCAAAAATGATGTATAAGGAAGAGTGAGAAAAACAAAATATAACACAAATCTTCTGCTTACACAAAAAAGCTCCGTATCTTTCTGGGCTGCCTTGCTAACTTGCTTTATACAGTACACCTACCCTTCCCCACAGTACTGCTTCACAGACTGACAAAACAGAAACCATTATTTTAAGGTAAACAATCACTGGAAAAGTAAAAAAAAAAAAAAAAAAGAAATCTAGTAGCACAAGGCCCCCTAGAACAATTTGCGAGCAATTTGGAGTCAAAAAACTCAGTTCTGAGATATATTTTACAAGTCTTTTTCTCACATGAGCACACACAGACTTCTTTCCTACTCTCTCTTCAGAACACTGCACTGAAGACAGCCTCCATGTGACATACAGGCCGTTTCAGCAACACGTGACCTCCAGTCCCATAGTATATTGCAAACTTCACCTCCGTACCAAATTTCGCCAGCGAAGTCACAACTTTGCATTCTTGTAAGACTCTGTCTCTGTGCTAAACTTTGCCGGAGAAGTTGTAACTTTGTATTTTCCAGAGTTATCAGCTTTACGTGAATATTGACTTCACAAGGTGGATTAACACTGAGAAATGTGGTGAATTTGTGAATTAATCCATGGAGCAAAATTTTCCAACTTCATACATCACTAGTACTATGTCATTTATACGGGACTGGGTAGGATGCTCAAAAACATTGCCTGTTACTAAACATTTATAGCCTGAGCAATACCTATATTTGAAAAGCTGTTTCGGTCTCAAAGGGAGTCAGGCATGGCATACATTAAATTGTCTTGTTTATCTGGTGTCAAGTGACTTGGAAATAACATATCCTTCTAGTTCGAGGATAGCCTATAAGTAATCCTAAATTTTGTTTGAAGGTTTCTGGCACTTCAATGTTTTGCAAAATGTCCCACTTTTTCAATATGATTTTTTTATCAATGGTGCTAGTTTGTTGTATTCTAATGTAAAAGTAAGCTGGGGTTCAGAATCAGATTCTCTTGGTTTTGGAACCAAACGGGACTTCCTATCTAACATTTCTTTTTTCTTCTGAAAGAACTAGCCAACCCCTCTTTACTATATCCTCTCTGCGTTACTGCCACCTGGGTAACCACATCAGGCAGTGCAGATAGAGTAGCCTGTGGGAGGGCGAACAGCCATGCAATAGTGTGCAGACACATATGGTACTCTCACTGCTGTCCTCCGGACTCTGGAGAGGATGGGAGAAACAGCAGGAAACATCCATAAGTGAGTAAGATTACACCCCTAGCTTTTGGGCCCCCAAACCCCTGCAAGCCTGTCTTCTCACCACACCACACTTGAGGTCCAGGGGGGATCCTTTCCACCCTTTATGGAATCAACCATAGTCACAGAAGTTGCATGCTGTAGACCCCCTGGGTGAAGACGTTGCTGCCAAAGATGGTAAGGACAGGGCTAGAATGTAGGTGAGTGGAAGGTTGCAGCATCGGAGATGGGGAGGACATAATTATTTAAAAAAAAAAATGAAATATTTGGCCTTGAGGGAGCAGCTCATTTCCAAGTCAAAATTATCCCTCCTAAGTATGGAAACCAAGGTTATTTGAAATGCTTTGCCTTAGTATGTCCCTGTATCACTAATACTTTAAAGACTCAGATTCTTTTGTTTCTGTATTGCAGGTATGTTCTCTTAGCAATTAGCATACAACTTTCATCTTTCCTTGACTGGAAAAATTCACCTCTCTGTTGTGCAGTGCCAACTGCTGATTAAAATCCTGTCAGCCTTATAATATATTCTGCCACTAATACAGAGACTAAAAAAGTTACCTTGCATGAAGGAGACTGCAATGTATTGATTTCAGATGAAGCAGTCTGAACCACCAGTGGGGGGGGAAAACCTGCTTGTGTCATCTTTGTATTTTGTGTTCTGTTTTCCATCAGGGACCAAAAGGAGAACGAGGTGAGCAAGGACTTCCCGGACAACGAGGACTGCTAGGCCTTCCAGGGATAGATGTAAGTGTGGTTTATGAATGAATGAAAATTAAAATAAGATCAGAAGCAATACTCGCAGAGAGTATGTTTCCAGCATGTGTTAAAGGCATTGTTCTCACTTTACCAGATCTGAAAATATATGAAAGGAACTGCCGAAAAAAAGCTGTAATATTTTAAATCTATATATCTGGGGCGTAAGGAATTTGTCTTTTATAATAGAGGATTAGTTTATTTTACTGGTTGTTTCTGAAAGCCATTCTTCAAAACTGAACCATGCAGAATGATTTTTCAGAATTTAGAACTGTGCAGGATTACTTGGAATGCAAACACCTTATGAGCAATCCTCTTTATTCTCTCAATTTGAAAACTTGAACAACTGACCTGCTGGGTACTCTTTGGCAGTGAAAGTATCCCCCTCCATCTCATCTAGATGTTTCTCAGTGCACTAGAAGGTTTGATGTTACTTGTCTGTGCTTGCAAAATGGGGAAATCATGTATACATGGTAAATAATGCATTGGGTGTTGTACATTATATATATATATATATATATATATATATATATATATATATATATATATATATACACACATATGTATATTTACACACCAGAGTTGTGCAATATCACATGAATCATGAGTGCAAAACTCAAGTAGTTTGTAGTGATATGACCCTCTGAAGGTGAGTAACAAACAACAAGCATTTGTCAATGCCGATTGTTTGCTTGCTGGCCTTGGCATTGGTAGTGTAGGAGTTAGAGAGCTGCATAATAGGAATGGCAGTGAAGTATTAAACTGAAGCCAACCCTACCACCACCCTGCAGAGACTGGCAGACATTAGGGTGTGCCTTTGGATCATCAGGCATAACGGCTACGCCATTTCACTACACCCTACACTGCAGACACTGACAAGTGTCACGGTGTGGCCTTGGAATCTTTGGCCCTTATGCTCACCCCATTCCATCAGGAAATATGGTGAGATGGGTCCTGTATAGGAGAGTGGGGTGAACTTTGGGGCCGAAGAGTCCAAGGCACACCTCAATGCCTCTCACTGGCTGCAGGGTGTGGAATGGTATGAGCATTACAGGCGAGAATCCCAAGTCACACCCCTGATGCCTCTCAATCTCTACAGGCTGGGGTATTATGGTCAGAAACCCTAATGTCTCAGGTGTTCATTGGCATTTTCACTCCAAATTTTCAACATGTTTTTTTTTGTGACCTCCACCTTATGAACAGTGGCAATATCAGTTTGTTAGCCGAAAGCTGATTTCGCACAGCGACTACACCATTTGGCACCACAGGTGCAAAAAACACATTTTGAACAGGATGTGAAAAATGACAGCTGTACTGTTCATGGGGAGGTGCAAAAAATGGCAATGTTGAAATTCTGCAGTGAAGTCACGAGCACACGCAGAAAATGCACAATGCACACCCGTAATGCAATTAGTTTGAGTTTTTTTTACAGCAGATTGTCAATACAGGGATTTTCTAACCTCTGCTCATGAACAGTGTCACTGTGATTTTCTTAATCTGTCCCGAACAGTGATTTCCCACAGCGACCATGCATTTCTGCGCGGGAAGTGCGAAAACACATTTCGGCCGTGGTGTGAAAAATGACAGCTGTACTTCTCATAAGGAGGTGTGGTAAAATGGCAATGTTGAAAATCTGGAGTGAAAATATTGAAAATTCATGAACTTACGAGCATGCGTAGGAACAGCGCAATGCACGTTCGTAAAACAGTCATTTTGGGGAATTTTTTCACCAAATTTTTAACATAGCCATTTTAACACCTCTGCTCATGAACAGTGTCACTATGATTTTCTTAATCTGTCCCAAACATTGATTTCGCACACCGACTGTGCCATTGTGCTCTACCTGAGTGAAAACACATTTTGAGTCAGATGTGAGAAATGACAGCTGTACTGCTCATAAGGAGGTATGGTAAAATGGCAATGTTGAAAGTCAGGACTTAACATATTGAAAATTCGCGAACTTATGAGCGTGCGTAGGAACAGCGCAATGCATGCTCGTAAAACAGTAATTTTGGGGAATTTTTTCACCAAATTTTCAACATAGGGTTTTGGGGGGGGCCTACCCCATGGATCCATTCACATATCTGGGCTGTGTAGCATGGTACAGTGTGCACGCCCATTGGCCCACGCTGTGGACCAATAGGTGTACAGCTGTACTGTATGCAGTCAGTTGGTGGCATTATATATATATATATATATATATATATATATGAGCTTTTAATGATTTTCAATTTTGTTACTAGATATATATATATATATATATATATATATATATATATATATACATATATATATATATATATATATATATATATATATATCTCATTAACAAAAATGAAAAGTTATTAAAAGCCAGGAAGAATAGATAAGTCTTAAAGGTCTTCTTGAAGGCCTCCACTGAGTAGACATTTTGGATGTAAGGTCCTATGAGGAGAGACTATAGGGCCTCAATATGTACGCCCTGGGACAGAGGAGGGAGAGGGGAGATATGATACAGACCTTTAAATACCTCACGGGGTAAATAAGGTGCAGGAGGGGAGTATTTTTCAGAAGAAAAGGCACTCAGGGGCAAGGGGACATGCTATGAAGCTGAAGGGGTAGATTCAGGAGAGATGCAATGAAGTATTTTATAGAAAGAGTGGTAGATTCTTGCAACAGCCATCCAGCGGAGATGGTGGGGGTGAAAACAGTGGTGGGGTTCAAGACTGCATGGGATAAGCACAAGGGAATCATAGTGGAAAGGAAGGGGAGGAGAAAGAGATGTAGTTCAGGCACAGTCTGGGTTAAGAGTGTAGGTAGAGAGAAAGCAGGCAGACTAGATGGGCCAAATGGTTCTTATCTGCCATCAAATTCTAGGTTTCTAGGTTTTTTGGAGGCAAGAAGTTCCACAGAAAATGTGCCACCACTGCAAAGGCCCTATTCCCAGAGGATTTAAATTGGGCCTGAGGGATCTCCAGCAAATTCTCCCTAGTAGAGTAAAGAAAGGGCAACATGGAATATATTGTATGAGTGTAGGATGTCTTTAATATAGCCAGGATTCAGATCATGCAGGGTCATGTAAACAAACAAGCAAATCCTGAAATCTTTTTATGGCAGGGAATGAAGAAAGAGAGACAAGTTGAGGATATATCTTGCCTCATAGAGATTTCAGAGAATGGTAGGGAGAAAGAGAGACAGGTTAAGAATCAAAGACAGTAGGAAGAGGGGAGAAAGAGGGTGAGGAGAGAGTTAAGACAGTGTAGCAAGCAATGGAGCCAAACACGAATTTGGAAATTAGAGAGATACAGTGGGAGAGACGTGGCCCTCTAGGGAGGGGAGAAAAAGGTCACAGTATAGGGAATTGTGGTGGGTAGGAGGTGGGAGTCAAAAACAAAGCAGCAGAAAGAGTGAAGAAGGGGGTCCAGTCTGGCTGGGCTAATTTTGGAGGTGGTGCTGCATACCATGTCCCTGTGAACATGAGAAGAAACAGACTGATGATAATCTAGTTGAAATACTAAGACATTTTGGCTGGACTATCATATCAGCTTTCCATGTCACATTAATGCCATGCACAGAAAACTCCACTAAGTAGGTACATTTCTACTGATAAAAGGTGTACATCTCTCCCCCCAATATTGCTGTGATTACTTAGAACTACCATTTTGGACAGAGAAGGAGGCCCCTACTTTGTTTAAAAACCCATTCTTACTGGTAGTGCCACATAGCGTTGGAACCACCCAAAATGGCCTCAGAAGATAGAATGAGCTAAATGATATCCTGTTGCATTCATTTCAGTAAAGAATGCCATTATATGCACAACCATTTGCTTTACCAATATTATTTGAGCTTATTAATCAAAATGCCTATAAAGAAAGGTAGCTGAGACTAATGCTTAGACACAATAGCCTCTATTCATGAAGTGATTTTTCAGTGGCATAGGACTTCTTGTACCAAGCAATTCGAGAAGCATATTTTGAATATCAGTTTCACATTTATTTTGACATTTTTTTCTTTAACTGTACTTCTGATTCAACACTACTATTTAAGGAGTCAAGAAGTAAAACAAGAGCTTAAAAAATATGAAGCCTGATAAACTGAATTTACACTGAACATCTGTTTCATGAATAACAGGGTAAAATAAGCTAAAATATCACAAGCTTCATAAATACCAAACATCCATGAAAATTGTCCCATACATTCAATTAAAGACTAAGGAATTAGTGAAAAGCCCAAATATTTATAACATTAATACTCGTCAGTTTGAAGCAAGTTTACTGAAAAGTGACAATATTAAAGTAACAGTCTTTAACATGAATGTCCCCACCATTGAATACTGGACTGAAGCCAGCTCCATGGCACCAAATGATGGGTGTTCGCTCTGCACACTGGCGACCTGGGATCGCGCCCTGAGACCGGCCATCAGGAGTGGCGTGAGGCAGGGATGGAGTTATATGTGTCCTACAGACACTTCCCTCCTGTGGGGGTGGGAGAGTCCCAGACTGCTTGTTAGGCAGCGTCTGGTGGTGGCTTGTGGCTGGTGTTCATGGGAGTGGTAGCCATGAAACATTGCTGAATACCCTCCCCCAGGACGCAGCCACAGTTGGAGCAATACATGGGAGGGGGGAGTGGATTGGGGAGAAAATTAGAAAATACAGCCGCTCAGTTGACCGGATGATGGCTGTTGGTCCCGCTCACCACAAAGCCTGAAAGTGTCTGTGCTGACCCCTCGCTGTGTGTCTGGCATAGAAGGAAGCCTTTGGGCAAGTCTCCTCTCCCTCTTCCCCTGCTCCAGGAGGTCACCCCAGCAAAGGGATACATAGGGTCAACTGGATAGCAGCAGTAATGGGGTGGCAGGATGGCGATGGGGGATTGGCTGCAAAGGACCTAGGCCACCTGAAGGATTGGTCGGTTGAGGGCTTGGGGGAGCATAAAGAAATAAGACACACAAAAAAAAATACTGGACTGAGAGGTAAGAATTCTGAGCCGAAAGCAAAAGCACCTAACAGCAGTTAAGGCACTTTATGTGGCATTAGAGACTGCCACGTAAGGAGTCTGTTGCAATTTAAAATTCTAGAAATTAAATAAAATAAAACAATAATACATTTTCTAACACATAAGATGCTTAGCAGTGAGAATGGCCCTCCTGACATTCCAAAAGAGAAATAGCTCAGGCTAAGAATGTTCCAGTAGACTTTTACTGTGAAGCATTGGTTCACTGAAGGCCAGTTAACTATTCCAACCCCATCATTTCTTCCTAAGCAGGTATCCCTCTTCTTGCCTTTTTCTGTCCTTTTAAGTGAACATTCTGGCTGTACCCAGTTATGAGCCTATCTGTTGTAAAGGCTCTCTCACTCAAATGTTGATGTACATATGTATATTTTTCTTCTTTGTATAATATTGCATTATGTTTTACCATGTTACTGTACTATGATTTTTGTATGACCAGGTCCATCTTGCAAATGTGCCCTGCTCAAAGGTGCCCACCTGGATAAATAAAGATTTTGATTAATTGATTGAAGGCCTCCCACTTGACATTTGTAATCCCTCTCAGTAGTGTATATATTAAGTTAGCCGCATCCATCACTCTCAGTTTATCAACATCAGCTTTACTGAACTTTACTATCATGCAGGGGCAGTTCAAGCTGCATTTATGTGGGGGGCCCTCCACAAAGTTCATTAAAAGGGCTGGGGGTGTGGAGGCCACCTAGGCATCCAGAAATTTTTCAATTTTTGCAGCAATTTTGTGACTTTTTGATGTCACAGGTGTTCATTTCATTAAAATAACCTATGTCATGACTAGAATTCATTCTTGATTTATCAGATTAAATTCATTACCTTGAGAGATGCTGGTCAACCATAATGTAGTTCATGAGTAGTGATATTGTACCCTGATGTCTGGATGCAGCAGCACCAGTGATGCACATTAAGTGTCCTGACATCACAGTCAACTGGCACCACTCATGGCATCCCCTCTCAAATCAAGCTTAATGATATCCCAGAACATTGTCACCAGTTAATCACACCACATCCTGACAAAAAGGCTAGTGGTTGCAAAACTTAACTTCAATGCCTGCATAGTAGCCCCCAGGCTATCACACCCTGTAACCCTCAGTATCATTCACCCACTGTCCCTCAACACACAGGACACCCCAATCTAAAATGCACACACTGTACCTCATCCACTACACAGAAGCTCCACAAGCTAGCATACACTGTTCCCATATGGATCATTCCCCTTTTTCCCCCAAATACACAGAGCCCCCATTTAATACAAATGAATTCTGTGCCCCTCCATTACCCCCAATATGCATAACAGGGCACTTCAGGGTTCCCAGACCTCTCAAACAGTGTCCCTAAACCCTCAACCATCCCACACACAGATCCAAATTTTATGGACTTCATTATACATGTCAATCAACTCTACACCCTCTACCCCCACCCCAAACCCATGCCTGTGACTATGTTCAGTTTCTCTGCTGGGAAGGGCTTCACTGCTACTACTACTACTACTACTACTGCTTATCATAATAATTATACTACAAACTTTTTTCTATTAGCTAATATTACTACAGCTTAATCTGGTTCAATTTCAGTTGGTTACCATCTGTATCCCCCTCCCTCCGGTTGCCCCGAAAAGGGGACTTCTAGTCTCAGTGGACCTACCAGGTCAATAAAATTCAATAATAAACTATTAATACCATTATCACTACTAGTAGTAGTACTACAACCACCACCTCACTGGCTGTAGTGGAGCCAGGTTTGGAAGCAAGGGGAAAGGTCACTTCACCATCTGACCCCCCCAGTGTACAGAACCCTCTCAAAGCCAACACACACAAACATACACTATGCCACTCCATGTCCCCCAAATACAAAAAGTGGACCCATCCGGCTTCTCAGACCTAACACACAAAGTGCAGATTTGTGCACCATGACATGCACTGTTATGAGATTACACCTTGTAAGTGCGCAGGGCAACATGCCAAATCCATTTTGTCTAGAATGCAACCCACAGTGCCCAGGCTTTCCACCTCTTAGAGATATGGGGATCGCCTCCCCCTTAGATACCAAAAAAAGAGCAATGTTTCACTATCAGTTGATGAGTACAATTATTAATGTGCATTTTTTTATTTTTCATGTTAGGGATTGTCCCTTAGTTTTCTTCATTAAGCATCATTATTTTTCTATTGATCGTTGCATACAGCAGGTCTTATAATCTAAGGATGAAAATAAATGCCCTATTTAGTCAGGTGTCACAGCCTAAATACAGATACTCCTCCTGTGATGACTGACACCCATTACATTGAGCCACACTGGTGAAAAAAAAAGTAAGCCTGAGCCACAGCCAAAAAGTTTAAGTGCAAATATGTGGTCAGTATAGCAACCCAGAAAGAGCAGACCATCCTCATTTATTACTTTAATTTGGATCATAATAATTGGCAAAAAGAAATAAGTTGCACCATGAGCCACAGCCAAAGTCTAACCTCAAATATAAGGCATCATGGTGGTCAGTGCAGCAGAAAGACAGTCCTCATGTTTTTTTTCTTGTTTTTTTTTCGCTATTTATTGTACTTTTTATCCCACGCCAGAGTCAGAACTATCTGCCCGGTCACAGACCTCATCTGCCCCCCACTCCCACATGAGCCACAGCTTCTCCCCGTTGCCCCCTTGTCTTGCCCCCCAGTGTGGGGCCATGGCACCAGCCAAGGTGTTGCAGACATTGGTCGGGTTTGGAGGGAGCCGGCCTGGAGCTGATGCAGAGGCAGTGAGGCAGGCATCATATAGGCACTGGCACAGGGATTTTATCCCCTGTTTATCATGGCGGCATGGACATGCAATGACGTCCTGCGTCTGCCCCACCCCCTGCATGTCCAGATGCTGGTTGCTGTGGTGCCCCCAGCCTCCTTTATGGACTCGTTGAGCACTGGACATACTCCCTACCCCCCAGCTGGAGAAGGAGAGCTGTCCATGGGATGCTCCATCTTTCTCCCCCTGGCCGGTCCTCCGACGACCTGGGTCCGTTTCCAAACCCAGATCGCCGGCGTCTATGTTTTTTTTTTTTTTTACTTTTACTACCTACCTTTGGATTCCTGGTCTTAAACATTAATTTTTGGCACCACAGGTAGGGTCAAGATGCACTCCTACTGAAGACCGATCATCAGCTGTGAGTGTAACGCAATCTGAGGCAGGTAGAATAAACTGGTAGCACGTCAATTCGTCGCAAACATTTTGTCACAAACAATTCAGCGCATCACATACATCGCATAAAAATTCAGTGCTGATAGATATATAGCGTAATACCAGTACAGCGCAATGCTCTGATCAGGATATACCATGCAAGCCAGGAGCTTCGAGCAAGTGTTTGATTTGCCTTCCATGATCAGGCTCTAACCTTACCCATCGATGAAGCACACTGTTGAAGTAATTGAAACTAAGGTAAAAATCACTACGAGTATATAGGGACTCCAAAAACTTTTAAGGGAAATGTCAGCTTTTGTTCCAATTCTTGATTGAAGTCAAGGGCTATGCCAAAAGCAAAGAATTCAGTTCAGCCTTTAGTTGCATCAGAATCACCTTTAACTCAGCAACAGGTGAAAATTTTGGAAAAAGCTGTTAATGCCTCAAACTATGCAGCCGAGTCCACTCCTCTCTTCTCTCAAAAACTCCTGCCTACTATTCACCAATGCAAGGCAAAATTGTCAGTGGCTACAGCAGAAAATAATTTAAAAGTCGCTAAAGTAATGAAACAACAGGGTGCCACAATGAAAGAAATGAAAATGAAAATTAACTCACTAATGGTTGAGGCTTTAGCTCAGTCAAATACTGAGGTATGTACTGATGCCGCAAGTCTAAATTTTCATTCTATGCAACGTAAATGATAGTGCTGAAATACTAGTGCGCTGACAATGCTAACGCTGAAATGACAGCGCTGTAAATGATCGCGCCAACATATTTTGTGCGCAATTGATGTGGAACCGACTAAACTTCAGTCAGTCATCACTTCAAGTGCAATCTAAGAGGTGGCAAGCATGAAGCCCAGCAGTGCGTCTCCATGCCACTGCACATGAACTAGCCTATGAACAAGCGCCGATGCTGTCAGTCCCTGGAACTGCCCCGGTGTGCTCTGGTGATCTCTGGTAAAGAGTGCCCCAGTAGAGTCAGTTCCCCAAATTCATTACTTTACAAAAAATAAAAAAAAAACTTCTGGGCAAAGCGGAACTCATTCTATCTTGTGCGGGGGTGTTGTCTGTATGGGCCTGTCTGTTCTGCAACCATGTATTACATTAGAATGGACCCTGCTGCACAGTCCATAAATGTACTTAAAAGAGAAAACTGGCACCCCCCAAAAAAGTGGAGGGGCCAAAATACATGTGTGGCCCCCCTTGTAAAAAAGTGAGGGGGCCATGGCCTGGTCGCCCCCCATTAGCCGCCCCTGCTATCATGGTATTATTTTTTTTTGACCTACAGTACAGACTGAATTTAAGTAACTTTTCAAAGTGTTATCAATTCATTCCAAGCCTTAAGACACATTTCTTTTCAAGCAGGATTCTTAGAATGTTCAGTTTAATTTTGAAGAACTTGCCAGTGCAGTGACTGTAGTGAAAAAAGGACTAAAACATGGCATGTATAATTAACAAACACAACTCATTTAAAACTCACTGCTGTTGTTCCTACATGTCAGTGCATTGGAAACTTAAACCACAGCTTATGTCTGGCAAAATGCAAAACTGCTTTAATGCATTGTGAACTTTAGCTGCCCCCATCCCTTCATATTCAGTAATATTCTGTCCCCTCATATTGGTCACTGTTATCCCCAACCTGTACAGCTCTATGTCATCCCTCATACTGGGTAGTAGACCAAGAACTACAGTATGTCTCCTCTTGTAACATGCCAGAAATTAACATTTGCTTGATCTACAGTACATTGCATACTAGTCTGTTTGAAGCCAGCTGTTTGTCCAAAACCTGAAAAATAAACCTGTAATTTAAACAGAAGTGTAATCATATTACTAGCAGCATTCACAATGCAGCAAACGTCAGTCTTTTCTGCAATAGATGGCAAAGCATTACTCCTATTCAAGTTGGATACCAATGTTATTTGATAGATTTTTAGTAAATGTAGCTGCTGTGTTCCTTATCCATCTTGTAGCAATAAAAACACTGTTCTAAAATAGGTCAATGCTTGATTTCTGTGTTCTGCATAGCACATGTAGTATCATGGGCAGTGGTGGATCTGGTACTTATGAACAGGGACAACATTACAAACATCACAGTGGGTAGCCCCAAAGGTACAAACAATCATTGTACAGCGTGATTTGGCATACAAATTGGACAAGAGAAAAAGTACACTATGATGAGGTTCCTGCACTTCAGGAGAGCAGATTTTAAAGAAATGGGAGGCTACCTTAGGAAATACCTTGAAGGGGGGATAGCTAGGGAGGAGTGGAGGCTCAGTGGAAAAGAATAAAGAAGGGACTAACTAAGGTAACAGCTAGATGTTCACAAGTAGTAAGCAAGCATAAGAAACATAGAAACATAGAATTTGACAGCAGATAAGGACAGCTTGGCCCACCTAGCCTGCCTATTTCCTTACCTAACGGATAAGCTGCAGATCCTAGTTAACCAACAGCCTACTTTCTATTACCCCCCACTAGAATTGCCTTATGTCTGTCCCATGCATTCTTGAATTCCCCCACTGTTTTTGACTCTATGACCTCCTCAGGAAGGCTATTCCATGCATCTACAACCCTCTCTGTAAAGAAATACTTCCTCACATTACCTCTGAGCCATCCCCCCTCGATCTTCAAATTGTGCCCCTTTGTTCTTGCACATCTCTTTTTTTGAAAGATGCTACTCTCTTGGACTTTGTTGATTCCACTGAGGTATTTGAAAGTTTCTATCATGTCCCCCCTTCCTCGAGGCTATACATCTTAAGCTCCTTTATTCTTTCTTCATATGTTTTCTGGTGCAGACCCTGCACCATTTTGGTTGCCCTCCTCTGGACAGCTTCCACCCTGTCTATGTCTTTGCGGAGATGGGGTCTCCAGAACTGTACACAGTACTCCAGGTGTGGTCTTACCAACTGTCTGTACAGAGGGCCAACAACTTTCTGTTTTCTACTGGTGATGCCTCTCCTTATGCATCCCAGTATCCCCCCAGACCTCCTTACTGCCTTCTCACATTGCTGACCCACCTGTAGGTTGTCTGATATGACTACCCCCAGGTCCCTTTCCATTTTTGTTGTTGTCAGTATCTCACCCTCATTGTGTACTCTTGCCCTGGGTTTTTGTTTCCCAGGTGCATTACTTTGCACTTCTTTGCATTAACTCTAAGCTTCCATACATTTGACCGTTCCTCCAGCCTTGCCAAGTCCCTTTTCATCTTTTCCACCCCACCTTGCGTATCAACCCTGTTGCAGATCTTTGTGTCATCTGCAAAGAGACATACCTTCCCCTCCAGTCCCTCCTAAGAGGAGAAAGATGCCCCTGTAGTTCTCGAAGGAGGTGGATAAGACATTTAGGGAGAAAAAACAGCTTTCAGGAAATACAAGGAGATCCGAAGGGAGGCATATCTAGATAAACTAAGGGAGGCAGGAAGAAGGGTATGGACAGCAATGGCTCAAACTGAGGAAATGATTGCCCAGAAGTTTAAAAATGGGCATAAGACTTTCTTCAGGTACGTAAGTGAAATGATGAAGACAGGTGGTGGTGTACTGAGGATCAGGTGACTTGGGGGGAGCTGTGCAGAGGAAGATCAAGAAAAAGCTAACATTTTAAATGAATAACTCTGGTCAGTATTTACAGTGGAAGTGGGGAGGAACTGGCATGCATTAACAGACAGCAGAGGATGGGTGTGTGGAAAGAAGTCCATTTATGGAAGAGAAAGTCCACCAGGGGTTGGAAGCTCTAAAGGAAAACAAGGCAATGGGGCTGAATAAGATCCACCCAAGGGTGCTAAAGGAACTGAGAAAAGTGCTTCCTGCCGTCTAGCAACACTATTCAGCACATTACTGGAGAAGGACTGGAGGAGGGACAATGTGGTCCCTCTGCACTAGAGTGGCAGCAAGGAGGAGTCTAGCAATTACAGACCAGTTAGTCTCACATCAGTGATGAGGACATTAATGGAGTCCCTTTTGAAAGAGAGATTGATGGAGTACCTGGAGACAAATGGGCTGCAGTACAACCCTCAGCATTGTATCATGAGGGAGGTCTTGTCAAACAAATCACATAGGTTTCTTTGACTGGGTAATTAGGGTGGTGGATCAGGGGAGGGCAGTGGATGTAGCCTATCTGGACTTCAGTAAGGCCTTTGTTGCCATACCACACAGGAGACTGATAAAGAAACCTAAGAGCCTGGGGGTAGGGGAGAAGGTGGTTTGCTGGGGATCTAACTGGTTGAAAGATAGAAGGAAGAGGATGGTGGTAAATAGCAGTCACAATGCAGGATGATGCAGTAACCAGTGGAGTAACACAGGGATCTGTACTGGGCCCTATCCTCTTTAGAGTCTTCATAAATGATATCGCTGAGGAACTGGAGAGGAAGTTGTGTCTCCTGCAGATGACACATAAATCTGCAACATGGTGGTCACTCAGGAGGGGGTAGAAAGAATGCAGAGGGATCTGGGGAAACTAAAGGAATAGTCTAGAGATTAACATCTGGGTTTCAATGCCAAAAAATGCAAAGCCTTGAACCTGGGGTGGGGAAACCTGGAGTTGTATACAAGATGGGAGGGGGGGTGAAGCACTTACAGTAACCAAGCAAGACAAGGGGCTCGATTCTCAAAGACCCTTAAGATTGATGCAAGCTGCTGCAAAAGGCAACTTACATCAATGCCCGGTGTGTCAGGAACCCTGCACCCAATTCTCTATCGGGCAGGGTCCGGCGGAAACGTCCCGTGGTTTGCTGCAGCCGTGGCCAGACACCAAACAGATGGGGCACTGGGAAGGTTTGCTGCAAGTCACAGGGCAGCCATGTGCCACTCTAGACCCTGGTGGTCTAGCAGTCCCCCCTCCCTGATCTCCGATCCCCAATCCCCAATCCCCAATGTTGGCTGTGGTGGAAATATGTAACCTATCCCTCTCTGTCCCTGGTAGTCCAGTGCCCCCTTCCCCGATCCCCCATGTGCACGTTGTACAAATACATATATGTATCCCCATTACCTGATAGTCTAGTGTCACCCCTTCCCTGATTCCCAATCTCACTATTATGATTGGGGAGGGAAGGCCACTAGACCACCAGGTAATAGTATATTAAAACATACAAAATTTGTCAGCAGATAAAGGCCTAGTGGTCTATCAAGTCTGCTCGAATCTGCAGCTATCACTCCTTATTCTGCAGCTGCCCTTCCCTCCCACCATTCTCCTTCCTTGACCCTCCCCCTTGCCCTGTCCCAGCCCCTTTTGAAGCAGTCCACTGTTCTACTGGATACCACTTCTGCCGGTTACACATTCCACCCAGCTACCGCCCTCTCCGTAAAAAAGTGTCTCCTCATCTCCCTCCTGAAGCTTCTTCCCTCCAGTCTCATATCATGGCCCTGGGTTTCCTCCCCTCCCTTACTTTGAACAGCCCCTCCATACCTGTCTTGTTTATTCCTTTCATGTACTTGAAGGTTTCAGTCATATCCCCCCATCCCTCCTGTCATCCAGCGAGTACATGTTCAGCTCCCTCAACTTCTTCTCGTATGGTAAGTCCCCTAGCCCTTTGACTATCTTTGTTGCCCTGCACTGCACCCCCTCCAGTAACTTAATGTCCCTCTTCAGATATGGGCGCCAGTACTGCACAGAGTACTCCCGGTGCGGTCTAATGAATGATCTATACAATGGCAGAATCACCTCTCCCCTCCTCAAGGATATGCCCCTTGCAATGCAACCCAGCATTTAGCTGACCTTTGCAGCTGCCTTCCTACATTGTACT
The DNA here is from genome assembly GCA_016271365.2 of Neoceratodus forsteri. NCBI lineage: Eukaryota > Metazoa > Chordata > Ceratodontiformes > Ceratodontidae > Neoceratodus > Neoceratodus forsteri. The sequence continues at coordinate 862,839,757 of CM057455.1, forward strand.
GAGTTGTTCATTGACCCCGTAATGAGCACCCCCCGGATCCCTCTCCTCCCCATCTCGGCTAGCTACAGTCCCCCCCAGCTGGTAACTCCTCCTTGGGTTTTTCATCCCAAAATGCAGCATCTTGCACTTTTTGGCATTGAACCCCAGTTGCCAGGCATCTGATCAGATTTCCGGCTTTGCCAGATCATCCTGTAACCCCTGCCATCCCCCTAGGTCATCCACCACCTCTCCCATCTTGGTGTCATCAGCAAACAGACTGATCTTGCTCTTTATGTCCAATGCAATGAATATCCGAAACAACACTAGTCCCAACACTGAGCCCCATAGAATACTGCTCGTCACTTCCCTTGGGGCTGAGAGCTCCCCATCCACCACCACCCTCTGCTGCCTTCCCCGAAGCCAGTTCCCTACCCATCTCACCAGCTTTGCAGCTGCCCTTGTGCCTTCTAACTTACTTCCCAGCCTCCCATGTGGCACTGAGTTGAATGCCTTACTGAAGTCCAGGTACAGGACAACCACTGCATGGCCTCCTTCCAATTGCCTAGTTATCCAGTCATAGAACTCCACCAGGTTGGTTTGGCAGGATCTGCCACTTATGAAGCCATGCTTTCTGCTGTCCTGTAGTCCTTTGGACGCCAGGAGGGCCACCAGCCTCTCCTTCAGGATAGTCTCCTTCAGCTTACCCAAGATGGATGTGAGGCAAACTGGTCTGTAGTTCCCCGGTTCATCCTTGGGGCTGCTTTTGTGGAGGGGCACCACATGAGCCATCCTCCAATCCTGAGGTACACTCCCTGAGTGTAGTGAGGCATTAAATAGGTCTGCCAAAGGTCCCACCAGGACCTCTGCCAGCTCCTTCGGTACCCTGGGGTGGATGCCATCTGGACCTGGTACCTTGTTCACCATCAGTGCCCTCAAACCCTCCAGAACCCTGCCCCCCGTGACTTCCCCATCCATCACCCCCTCCTCTTCTGTTTCTGCCCTCCCTCCTTGGGTATCACCCCCCTCTTCTCCTTAGTAAATACCGAGCAGAAATAATCATTCAGTGCTTCTGCCTTATCACCCCTGCTTCCGCCCAACCCCCCTCCTTCCTAATCCTTACTAGGTGGTCCTTACAGTTCCTTTTCTCCCTGATGTACCTGAAGAAGTCCTTCTCCCCCTTCTTAATGCCCTGCACCAGCCTGAGCTCCGTAGATGCCTTGGCTGCTTTTACTGCCCTTGTCACCTCCTTTGATTCCTTCAAGTACTCCTCCCTTACCTCCCCCTCCCTGTTTTTTTGTTCCTTTTAAAGGCAGCTCTTTTCCTCCTTACCTTTTCCATGACCTCCTTGCTCACTCAGCTAGGTTTCTTTGCCCTAGCCTTCTTGCTCTGGGTCTTGCTGCAGGTTCTGGTTACCTCCACTATCCCCAGCTTTATGAGCTCCCACCTCTGGTTAGTGTCCATACTAGATTTAATTCTGGCCAGGTACCCTTTTTCCACTCCCCCCATCCTCCCACAGTCAGCCCTCTAGAAGTCCAGCACCCTTGTGCTGGATTCCACTCCTTCCTTACCCATATCCAATGTGAACCATACTAAGTGGTGGTCACTTCCAGCCAGTGGTTCTTCCACCCTAAGTTCCCTCACAAATTACCCATTTTCCAGCATGAGGTCAAGGGTATTCCCTAATCTGGTTGGTTCACTGACCATATGCATCAGGAAGCTGTCCTGGAAGGCATCCAGCAGTACCTGCTCCTTTCTATTCCTGGTTGTTGGGGTACTTCAATCCATAATAGTGTGATCGGGGATTGGGGAGGAGAGGCCACTAGATCACCAGATAATAGTATATTATAACATAATAGTGAGATTGGGGATTGGGAGGCACTAGACCACCATGGAATGGTGATACATATTTGTATTTGTACAGCAGACATATCGGGGATCAGGGAAGGGGGCACTAGACTACCAGGGACAGAGAGGGATAAGTTTACATATTTCCACCATGGCCGGCATCGAGGATAGGAGAAGGAGGGCCACTAGACCACCACATGACATTTTAACATCATAGTGAGATGGGGGATCGGGAAGGGAGGGCCACTACACCACCAGGTATTAGGAAATCTGTATATAATAGTGACATCGGGGATCGGGGTGGAGTGGGAGGTGACACATACTGAGGTGGGATCAGGGCTTGGGAGGGGGGACCACCACACATTGGTGCACTGTGACAAACTCTCCCAGAGGGATACTTCTAAGTACCCCTAGGCCAGCCTTGGCTGGTCTAAGGGCTCTTAGAAAGTCTCCCTTTGGATGAGTTTTGAGAATTGGGCATTCGGGGACGTGGCAGCCTACATCTGCCATATGCACCTTTGCCCCGTGCTGCAGCCCACTTTGGGGGGGCACAGGTGGCACAAGCCCTATTTGGGGCTGGCAGCTTGCGATAGACACAGGCTGCCTTTGAGAATCGCTGCCAGTGCATTGTTTGGTGCAAGGGGCACTTTGCGCCATTCATTGTGGCATAAGCCCCTTGTGCTGCACTGGGAGCTTTGAGAATCATGCCTAAGGATTTGGGGTGATCATATCTGATGATCTCAAGGTGGCAGGGCAGTATGATAAGGCAGTAGGCAAGGTAAGTCAGATACTGGGGTGCATAGGGAAGGGGAATTCTAGCAGGAGAAGGGAGGTGGTGTTGCCTCTGTATCACTTACTTGTGAGACCCCACCTGGTATCTGTGACCAGTTCTGGAGACTGCACTTCCACAAGGACATCCACAGGATGGAAGCAGTCCACAAGCATGCTACTAAAATGGTGTGTGGGTTGCATGAGAAACCATATGAAGAGAGGCTGTGGGAGCTCAGCATGTAATTCCTGTAGGAGAAGGAAAAGAGAGAGGACATAACGGAGACCTATAAGCACCTCACAGGGGTGAGCAAGGTACAAGAGTCAAGTCTCTTTCACAGGAGATGGGGGTGTGCAGTGAAGCTTGAGGGGGAGGAGTTTAAGAAGGCTGCAAGGACATACTTCTTCACAGGAAGGATGGTGGATGCCTGGAATAGCCTGCCAGCAGAGATGGTAAGGGTGAAGACAGTGGGGAGCTTCAAACATGCATGGTATAAGCTCATGGGTAGAATAATTAGAGGTAAGGGAGGAGGGAGAGACACCTTTGACCAAACAGAGTCCAGGGTGTAGTGATAGACAACAAACATAGTGCAGACTGGCTGGGACTACAGGTCCTTTTCTGCCAACACATTCTGTGTTTCTATGTCGCTATGCACAGCCACTAGGGTACTAATATAGATCTTTGGGAAACCCCTGTTTTACCACTTAACTATACTGCCTCTGTGTTAGGAATCTTATGATGTCATGCATTGTGAAGCTTTGCCTAACTTCGTTGTAGCAAGTTGCAGTTTCACCCTCCATGACATCACAAGATTCAAAACAATAGTAGCAGCATAGTATCAATATAGGGCATAGTTAGACAGAGATATCTGCAGACTCCTGCCAGCTGCTGAAAGACCAGTATCTAAGTTAAAATAGTTTTTTTATATGTCTTTCAGAGTTATGGCATTGTTCATTATTGTTTTCTTATAAAAGCATCAGATCTTATTTGTACACTGGACCTCGATGCACATGTATGGGGAGGGGAGCTGAAAACATCGGAAATGTGCATTTCATTGAAACAGCTTTTCAGCTGGCTAAGTGTCATGTTAAATGTTAATGCTTAAATGTTTTTCTGAATTAAATGGACTAAGCAATATATGTGAACTCCCCCCCCCCAATTTCTTTCTTTAGGGATTCCCAGGCCCGAAGGGTGCAAGAGGTTCAGACGGTCAGAAGGTAAGTTAGCAAGAAGGTTATTCTCCAGCTCAAAGTGACAGCTTGCCTTTTGTAGAAAGTTATGAAGGTTGTTTAACGGATTTAGTTTGCCTAGAGCTCAAGGCTTATGTATACTGTAAAATACCAAACAATCAACTTTGAGAATTTGCCTTCACGTAAGGACTTTCTGTAACCATAAGGTGCCCGTACACACAATGTTTGAAAATCAGGAATGTTCAACTATTATAGAAGGGTGTCCAAGTTTAGTTTAATAAAATGCACTGTACACTTTATTTTTGTTGTGTGTGTGTGGGGGTTAAAGCATATGTTCCGATGATGTTTTCTATTGGAAGACTTTGGACATAAGCCAAATTGCCCCTGTGTCCAATTTTAAAGCAAGGACATGACTAAGTCCAGTTATCAAATAAAGGGCATAACTACGGTACTTTTCATAATTCTGGCTTAGTTATAGCCAGTTTGCAAAGTTCAGATGTAAATGTTCCTGGACATGATTTTCTGACCAAATCAACCTTTAGTATAGCCTAGAGGTTAGAGTACCAAGCTATGAATGAGCTTGGTACATCCAGCAGACCTGTGTTCGATTCCCACAGCCACCAGTTGCATGCTGTCTGACTCTGAGCAAGTCACTTAACCTTCCCAGTGCTCCTGGGTTGCCCCTGGAAACAGGCACTTGTGCCTAGTGGGCCCTTACCCAGTTGCCAAGGAATCAAAAGAAAAAAAACTGGTCCATCATTTACTGTAAAGCTACAGTATGTCTTGCATTGTTTTTATTGAACAGTTTCACCAGGTAGGGCACACTGATCAATTAATGTTCATCTCCCGGTGCGACCTGGGGGGAGGGATACATGGGAGATAGAATATACATTACGTAGAGTTATACATAGGAGACCATGGTACATGATGCAGAGTTTTATATTTGTATCTGGATGTAAAGTACCACAAAACAGCTATCAATGCTGCATAGCAGTCCAGCTTTTGAAAGTGTCTCCAAACAGATTAAACATGGCCTAGACATATCAGGGCAGTCTCTGATATTAACATAACTGAGAGGAGCTTCCATTTTATGAGCGCTGAAGTTCCATCCTAGGAGTTGCATCCATTAAATGACTTCTGAAAATCCCACCCAACGTAACTAGGAATTTTTGTCAGTTTTAAGACATTTGAAAATACCACCCATTATGTTCAATGGTTTATTACACCTTTACAGGTGCTGTCAGGGTGCCACTTATGACTAGTAGAGTCAACAATTTCATTCTAAGGACACCAAAACTGCTCACATACAGTTCCCAGTTCTCGCACCCAAATAAAACATGTAGACGCACTTGTATTGCCATAAGAGACACTCAAACAGTCCCTATAAATGTAGAGCGAAGGATGGATTTACTGTAAAATGATGTTTTTTCATTTGTGCCTGCACTACAGCCCACACTTTACTATCTTTTGTTGTTAACTTTTTGTCATCTAATTTCAGGGATTACCTGGTGATCCTGGTCCCCCGGGCCCAGCTGTAAGTATTGAAATGTATGGTACTGTGCTTGCTTGCAAATAACAAATGCTTCATTATGGGTAAATAGATTCCTGGGTGGTGTCAAGTATTTTTCAGTTTCAGAATGGGATTTCTGGTGCTTTCAAAAGGAAACCCATTCACTTTTTCCTCATGCCTGTTCTTTTTCCTTCATGGGCTGCTATACCCACAGCTTGATTGCAAAACCACTTGCTTGTTTCACTTGTTAAATCTGCACCCTTTGCACTTTAACGATCCGTATTTAAATCATGCACCAGTGATGAACAAGCATCTTGACAAAGCGCAGTGAGGCTACGTGAAATGGATCATTATTCCTCCACACTGTGTTCCAGTACACCTTAACTAAACTAGCTTGCACATATCAGCTGCTGTCAGCGTTTGACTCGCATTACTGTGTTGGTGCTGTGCCCAGCCTTTTTCAGTCAGTGCATCCTGAGTGGGATTTTTTTTGCTTCCTCTCCTTCCTCACGGCCAGCTTACCCTGCTATTGTTGCTTGTAGCAGAAATTTTGCCCTGCATGCAACTCACGGTATTCTGATTTGAGTCAGTAGTTGTGATTTGCACTCAACCATTCTACTATTGTGAGTGCAACCACAGGACCCATACCAGTATCTGACACAAGTCATGGTTTGGTTTCAGAAGGTGAATTTAAAATTAATAATTTATACAGAAGGTGGAATTTCAGGGAGACTGCCAGATAGCGAAAACCTTTTTTTTTTCTCTCTGATGAACTAGTCCTGAAATACCATCTCTCCTTGTATTTATTTTTATGGATGTCTCTTTTTATTAAGCAACTGCTGGTCTCCCCTGGTTCATTTTGAGTTGCATTCAGTACCACAGTCACTATGCAGCATAAACTACTTTGTAGGTAAAGAATTTAGTGTCACTTGCAAGTTCAAAATCACTGGTTCCAGGCACCAATGGAAACTTTTCTGTAGCCAGTATTGGCTTTTACTACATACAGTATGCACTCATTTTTCAAAGTCAGACAATTGTTTGGTTGGTTACTTTGGACTGTTGGACTACATAACTTTCCTATTTTGTAAAGTAGTTGAGCAGTTGATGAGGGAGGAGCAAGCACATCCAATCTATTTCTTGGAAGCACAAGAGACTATTCAAATATTTGTAGTTTTAGACTTCATTGTTGTTGATGTCCAAACCTTATGAGTAGAATGAATAGTCCTGTTCTACATGCAGAATAGATTACAGTAAGGAATATATGTAATTAGGCTAAAATATCACTAACACTGCAATTCAAAATTTAACTGATTACGGTAGATCTTTTGATCATAACCACAGAGCCCAGGACTCCTACTCTTTAACGTGGTATGAAAGTGTTTTACACCTCTAGATGCCCTCCTGTTTTCCTTTTAGTATCCATTCAAATTCCTAGTATTTGTTTTGCTTTTTTTTTGTTAAATTAATAATCAACTTTTTTTAACTGCCCTGAATCCATCTCTCTTCAATGTTTGCTGCTTTCTCTTTTCATACTGCTTAAACATTCTATGACGTCTGTGAAACCATTCCAGGCCATTCAGATGAATAGCATGGAATGGTGAAAGTGATGGCATGGAATGTCTTAGAAATATAAAAAGAAAGAGCAGTAACTCCTGAGGTGAGTGGAACCTTTGTGTAGACCCCAGGTACCCCAAAGCTAGATCATTTATTTATCAATAAATGGTTAAAGCATATCAGAATAATGACTGGCATGAATGGAAACTGAGAGGGCAGTTAACTACATAAAAATCCCTTCCAATTACATTTAAATCCCTTTATTTAAGTACAGTATCCCTGGGTTTCCAATTAGACTCTTTTTTCCTAGTGATTTAGTGGTTACTGGGGTATAAGCATGCTTGCGGTGCGTGATGCCCTCCCAGACATGTCTACAGCTCCCTCAGAGACATATTGCCATATTCTATCTGACATGCTTGAGCAGGCAAATGAGCTTTAAGACCACTTTTACACAGTATGTGACTGGGTGTACAACCCATACTGCTAAAGCTGGAGAGGCAAGTGCAACCTTTGTTAATTGTAGGCTGCTCATATGGGGTGTGGGGGGGGGGCTATGCACTAATATTAAAAGTACATACTGTATGCTTCATATATCTGCAGTGTGTAGACAACCCTAATATAAAAAGCTGCACATCAGGGGTCCCGCATATCCCTGATGGAATGCATTACAGGGGTGCACAGCCTTCTGTTCTTTATCTCGCATCCATTCATGTAGCTATGCATGTTGACAGCTTGGGGTAGTGTCAGGGGATGTGCCTGTGTTCTGCACCTTCACAAAGGTGCAAAGTGTTGGGTGAGGGGATGCAGGTCAAGCAGGCAGGTACACCACTGAAATCAATGTGCGCATCCCCACAACGTACACCAACCAGCCAGAGTGGGACAATAATGGCTCCTGCCATTCTGCCCCAGTCCTCTTATCAAGTGGAGAGGGCTAGTGTGGCCATGCTGGCACTCACCCAGAAATTTTATTTTATAGGACTCATGAGGTCCCACAATCCCCTGCTCCCCCAGAAGTAGGGGATCAACTGCAGAGCCAGGATGGGCATCTGACTGGATGCTCACCTTTTTCCACTGATCTACCCCCATGCACCAGTGTGTTGGAGGGGGTGTGTGGATGCAGAAAGGCACCCCGCAGTGGCTGGCTATAGTGAATGCTGTGCCCCTCACACCTATCTGTGGGTGTGGAGCTGCATGGGCCAGATATGTTCCTCTCACATGTACTGTACCTGGCCCCCAGTAATCCCTAGCCCCCAATGTGCATCTGCACATGCAAATTCATCTTTCTGCTTTAGACAACCTATTTACCTCCCGCTACCTCCCACTGTTATTTCTCTTGCAACTGCTGCTTATTGAGTGTGTGGAGCAATGAATACCAGCTGTCCAGAAGCCAGACCAGTGTGAGAGACTGTGTCCCATAATTTCAGCTACTGTGACTGTTTTTGCTACATTCAGCAAGCAGGGGGCGCACGGGAGTCGGCTGCTGACATCATTACTGGAGATGAGGTTTCACTGTTTAAATCTCTGTGCCGCTCACTAGCTGACAATTCATTTTTCTGCTTTAGACAACCTGTTTACCTTCCACTACCTCCTGCTGTTATTTCCCTTGCACATGCTGCTGATTGAGTGTGTGGAGCAACGGATACCAGCTGTCCAGAAACCAGGCCAGTGTGAGGGACTGTGTCCTATAATTTCAGCTACTGTGACTGTTTTTACTACATTCAGTGAGCAGGGGGCTCGGCTGAGTCGGCTGCTTACATCATCACTGGAGGCGGGGTTTCACTGTTTAAATCTCTGCACTGCTCACTAGCTCGAGCGATTGTGAGTGGCACGAGTGCCACTCGTAAGAGAAAAGCCTCTTAAACATTAGGCTGGATTTTTAGAAGAGGTGATAGTGTGTATTTTATTGTCTGTTCATTAAAGGATGGGTATTTTAAGTGCTATTTTAGTGTTTTCCATAGTGGTAGAGGTATTACCCTGGGAAACTGCCCACAGTCATACTCATTGGGATTTGCAGGTGAACGGCTTGGTTTTGACACAACCCAGCTATGAGTTTGCTAAAAATCTCAACTTACGATGGAATGAAGATTTTATTAGATATCTATTGTTCAGTCTTACCCCTTGCTAGTTCAGGAGGATATGTTAATAATGGTACAAAGTTGTACAGTTTGTTCTGGTTCAGGGTGGTTCCTAGGATTTACAATAAATAAATTGAATTTGTTTTTATTTTGTAAATTTTCCTTATTAGAATCTGGAATGCCAACTAGGATTTGTATTTTATTATATTTACTGTTGAGTGGTGACATTTGTCCAAATCCTGGGCCCCCTCAATACACTAGTAAAAATGGGAAGGAATTTTATTTATGCACTCTAATGTTAGGAGTATTTTACTGAAAATGGATTTGATTAAGGTATACATGGCTGATCGTGAACCTGATTTTATGATGTTTAGTGAAATGTGGTTGAATGACAGATTGGATGATGCACTTTTGAAGATACAAGGTTATCGCATAGTGAGAGCCGACAGGACTAAGAAAGGGGGAGGGCTTTTAATTTACTATGTGGAAAAATATGCCCCAGTACGTATGTCACTGAATATAGATCCTAATTGCTGCGAGTATTTGACCTTAGAAATACATCTTGATTCAGGTAGGCCCTTACTGCTTTTTGGAGGATATAGGCCTCCTCATTTTCCACTGCATACTTTATCCTCTATTGGTGACGTTCTTTCCCCTTATAACACATCTCATGAAATTCTATTAATGGGAGATTTTAATGCTAATTGGTGGTTTCCTAGTTGATCAAAATGTATTAAATCCATTTCACTTGAGCTGGGGTTATCTCAATTGATTGAAGAACCTACACGAATAAGTGTTGTTAACCCTAATGCATCCTCCTTATTGGACTTAATTTTAACTAATAGTCCACATTGTTACACTAAGTATGGGGTATGTGCTTATCTTTTTAGTGATCATAATGTCATCTGTTGTTTAAGAGGGACCAATAGAGTGAAAGGGCCTACTAAATATATTACATTTCGATCTTTCAGGAAATTTGACTACTTTGGTTTTTTTGGATGACCTTAGTAATGTCCATTGGGAACTTCTGAAATTAATACCGGATCTTGATTTAACCTGGTGGTACTTTTTGAAGGAACTTTTGAAGGTCTGTAATAAACACATGCCTTTGAAAACTAAAAGGGTAAAATTTAATTCAGCTGTTTAGTTCTCTTCTAAGCTCTCAAAGTTAAAAAGAGATAAAAATATGACTTGGGAAAGTGTTAGATTATCTGGTGCTTCAATTGATTGGCAATATTACAGGAAGTGTAGAAATAAATATGTTGTGGGGGTTAGGGAAGCTAAGAAAAAATATTTTAAATCTTAAACATCTGAATCCGCAAAAAAAAACAAAGAAATTTTGGTCCCTTATTAATGATCTGAATGGGCATTTGAAATGTAAAGAAAAAATTCAGTTATCTTCAAATGAAAATTTTGATCCTGATGGGTGTTTGCCTGATAGAGTTAATAGATTTTTTATTAGTTCAGGAATTGTTTTTAGCAATATAATTTATCATAACTTGTGTCCTGTAGATGTACTGGATGATAACTCCTCTAAGTTTTGTTTCAAGGAAGTTGTTAGTTACGAGGTACTTGAACCGTTGTTGAAGTTAAAATCTAGTGGTAGTTGTGGTCCAGATGGATTGACTTCTAGTATGTTAAAATATTGCACATTTTATACTGCCGAACCTTTAACATATTTGTTTAATCAATCTTTGCATTTTGGTTATTTTTCTCAGGATTGGAAGCCGGCCAGAGTTGTCCCCTTATTTAAAGGGGGCAATTCTGGTCATGAATTATAGACCTATTTCTCTTCTTCTTCTTGTCAATAAGCTCTGGCTAGACAATTGGTGGATTATGTTCAGGGCAATAATCTTTTTGATCAGTTTCAAGCAGAATTTCGAAACTTACATGGTACGGTGGTCTCCATGTTGAGGGTTTTGGATGACATCGGTAAGACCAATGATTTACGTCAATATACTGAGGCCATACTGATTGATTTGTCCAAGGCCTTCGACATGGTTGACCACCAAATATTATTATCATGTTTAGCTGAGGTGGGTTTGGGTAATGATGCTTTGGCCTGGTTTTACTCTTATCTGAGTAACAGGAGACAATTTACTGCAATTGGTCATCAAGAATCCACTTCTTTAATGGTAGTAAGGGGATTCTCACAGGGCTCTGTCCTGGGACCCCTCCTTTTTTTGTTGTATTTAAAAGATCTCGGCAAAAGTTTGGTTGAAATCAACTATCAATTAAATGCTGATGACACAATTGTTTATTTTTCCCATACCTCGGTTTTGGAATTCAGACTACTTTACAGAGAAACTTTAATGCTTTGCAAACATTTGTTCTAGATTCCACATTGAAATTAAATACAAATAAGACAAAGTCAATGCTGTTTTAATCTCTTTCTAAAATAAAATCGGGTCATAGGATGGTAATTTTTGATAGCTCTGGAGTTGCATGAGAAAATGCTGAATCATATAAGTATTTAGGGTATTGGCTTGATCAGAATGGTTCGGGGGATGTCCATGTGGAAAGATTGGTTATGCAAATTGGTAAAAGGATAGATTTATTATTTAAAAACAAATATTGTTTAGATTCAGTTACTATGAAAACAATTATTATGGCTCAAATATTTCCATTACTTGATTATGCCGATATTTTGTATGTTGGTGCAACTTTGGAGCACCTTCATAAATTAGATGCACTTCATAACCATTTGATTCATTTGATATTGAAATGTCCAATGGATGTTTATCACTGTGATTTATATAAATCCTTGGGTTGGGTATCATTAAAACAAAGAAGGGATAACCACAGATATGCATTGGCATATAAATGTGGTTTGGGTCTTATTCCTGATTATCTGTATAAGAAATTAACATTTAGATCCATTGATCAGACATTAAGGAATGCTTCTGTGTAAGAATTATCTGTACCAATCACTAAAATTAAACATTATCTTCAGTATTTTAGCCAATTTGTTCCTCTGTTTTGGAATAGACTTCCACATGAATTTCATAGGTTAGATATGCCATCACCTTCTGTTTCTATGCTAAAATGATATTTGTCTTCATTTGACCATGTTTGTGATTGTTATTGATGAATTGTTATTGATGAACTTGTTGTATTTGTTTATTTATATTTGTAAATTGTAATTTGTATTTTTATATTTTGTAATAAGGTCGCCATTGTGAATAAGCTGATGCTCAATGGCTATTCCTTAATAAACAAACAAAAAAAAATACCATTTTGCTGGTGCATATCAGGCAGTGATTCTGCTTATCATACCAAATGTCTTAGAGAGCTAATGGAACCAAAACAAACAGGGAAAATTATACAAATTTGAAGAAGTAGTTGGTTGCAACTTTTTATTTGTGAAGTATTTTCCTTTTCCTTTTGCTCATTAGAAAGTTTTTTTATGTGATAATATTGTGTTGGATATGTGGAAAATCTCTTAGCCTGGCAGCTGATATATCTATCTCTAGTCCCCCCATGGTGGAATAGCATCATGTCATATTTCTGTTGGTTTTTTAATTGATATTCCCTGTGTTGCATGGTGTTGATCAAACCTGTTTTTTTCTGTAAATCTGAGTTCAAGGAAAAAAAAAAGCTTTGCTGATTCGAACTGGTTCCTCTGTTTTCAGAAAACTGTGCCTGAACAGGCAGTTGCAGTAATGGGATGATAACTGAAAGCTAAAAGCCCAGCTATTTACATTTGAATTGGCCTGTTGGGGAAAATAGCTAGACAAATGCCATGGGCCAAACTGTCTGCACAGGGGGTAGTGCCTAGTGTCTCCAACAGAATAGCAGGAAAAAACTTTTTTCTGTAACGGGGAGAGACCCCTCCAGTGACGAAACTCTATAGTTCAGTTTTTAAAACTGAAATATAGAAAGTTGGTTGGGCAGTTGAATTTTTAAACCAAAACATAAAGAGCCTGTTGGTTCCTTGCAGCCATGTGACAAAGGCCAGCCACTTACAGTGGGGAAATCCAGAGGCAGCACTTTTTAACCTGGCTTTGAAAAACCAGGAGAGGTTCGCTGAAATTCAGTCCTGTACATGATAAGGAACTGATCAAATAGGACCCCTGTTTTGAATTCCATCACAAATCATGAAACAAGGAATTTTTTTTCTTTACTGGACTCTAATTCCATCGACTGCACTGGAACAAGGTATAACTATATGTCAGATTTTAGAAAGATTAAGAGTAAGACACAAGGTGAACTAGTTGCTAATTGTATCCCTGAGGTTATTTCTGTGAATATGTGGGAGCACATGCATCCAGTTACAGTGAATGGGGTGCAGACCTGAGGGCTGGGGGACACTGGAGTGTCTCTTACCCTGTTAAAAGGAAATTTGGTTTGGCCTGAGAATTTCCAGCAAATCAATTTGCTTCTGAAAAGGGATTCACTGGGGAGGAGAAAACCCTGCCACTAGCCAGTGTTATCCTGGACTGGGGTGATGCAGGAGAAAGGGTGCAAAAGGTGACTGTAGCAGACACACTTGTTGTGGAAGTTATTTTATGGAATAATGTTCAGCAGGGGGTGGTATGTGCCATTACCTGGAGCCAGATGAATGTGGCCTCTTTTGATCCCATGAACCCCACAGAAGTTTGTGCAAGAGAGAGATTGGGAGGCTGGCCCACCAGCCTGTATCTTTTTCTGCAGAGGGTGATAAAGGAGAAATAGAACTCACCTGAGTAGCCATTAATCAGACAGCTATTGAAGTTGACTCTGAGGAGAAAGGGGTAACACATAGCAAGGGGGCTGGGGATTGCTGTAACACTAAATCCCTGAATGCTGCAGCTATGGACCTCAGTCTGGGAGCTGAATGGGACATGCCCTATGCTTTGGGAAAGTGTGAGGACTTTGCAGCAGCTTAGAGGACTGACCCTAGCTTAGAAAAGCTGAGGGCCTATGCAGAGATGAAGGGAAACAAGGGGGTAACATAAAACATAATGTTTTCTGGGACAATGGCCTGTTATACACACAGAACCTCAGGACGAGGGGGGGATGATAAGCAGGCAGCTTGTCATGCCCAGGGATATCATGAGTTATTGTTCAAGATAGCTCATGATAGTCCCATGTCCAGACATCTGGGCATTGCTAGCACTATGCAGTGATATGCTCATAATATTTATTAGCTCAACTTTACCAAGTAGGTGAAAGAATACTGCAGATCCTGTCACCAGTGTCAGCGAATACAGGAGGCAGGAAGAAAAGCAAAAGCAGCTTTAATTCCCTTACCTATTGTGGAAGAACCTTTCCCAAAAGTGGGAATGGATATTGTTGGTCCTTTGAATACCACAGGCAACTCTGGGAAAAAGTATATCCTGGTGGTGGTAGATTATGCCACCCAATATCTAGAGGCAATCGCTCTGTCCTCCACTGAGGCAGGAAAAGTAGCAGATGCCCTGCTAGGGATTTTCTCCTGTGTAGGGTTTCCACAGAAGGTTATCTCTGGTCAAGGAGGTAACTTCATGTCGGACCTGATGAAGTGTTTAAGAGAGAGGTGTGGGGTGCTGCAGAGGTGCACAATGCCTTACCACCCACAGACAAATGAACTGGTAGAATGGGACCTTGAAAACCATGCTCAGCACATTTGCCAAACAGTATGGGCAGGACTGAGAGAAATTCCTTCCCCACTTGTTGTTTGCTTACAGGGAAGTGCCACAAGAGTCAACAGGATTTTCCCCCTTTGAGCTCTTGTATGGACATAGGGTGCGGGGGCCCCTAGATTTCATATGGGAGGATTGGAAAGGCAAGCATGCCACCCAGAGGACTCCAATAGTGGAGTATGTCTTAATGTTTAGAGAAAAGTTGAAGGAGCTTATGGGAGTGGCCCAGAGCAACCTATCAGCTGCCCAACAGAGACAAAAGACCTGGTAAGACCACAGAGCCAGAGCTCACTCATACAGAGTAGGACAGGAAGTCATGGTTCTGATCCCAGGCCAGCAAGACAAGCTGCAGGCAGAGTGGGTAGGACCATACAAGGTAGTCAGGCAGGTAAATGATGTAAATTACATTGTGGAGTTACCTGACCAGAGACACACCAACAGGAACATAGATTACATAGATCATACAGAGCATAGAGACAATTTGTCCATGAGCTCGCAAGTCATGTCTTACCCATACCTATTTATCTTTCTTTCTAAGAGGTATTTGTCCAATTGTGTTTTAAACACATGCATAGTACCACTCTCAACAATCTCCTTTGGTAAGCTGTTCCATACTTCTGTTACTCTATTATTTAACCAATATTTCCTCCTGATAGTATTGTATCTATCTTTGAGTAATTGAAAGCTATGAGACCTAGTATCGTATGTTTGTTCCCTTTTTTTCAGGCCCAAAAGATCCCACATGTTAGGGTCTGTCCATGCCCTATAGATCAAACACATATCACCCCGTAATCTACGATATTCCAAGGGATATAAATCCTAACTATGCAGCCTCTCTTCATAGTTCATCCCCTCTGTCCCCTGAATCCTCTTTGTCACCCACCTCTGGACCCTCTCCACCATCTCAACATCACCCCTCCTATAAGGGGCCCAGAACTGGACACAATACTCCACATGCAGTCGCACCAGTGCACTATACAGAGGCATCACAACCTGCCTGTCCCTGCTCCTGATGTGTCTTGCTATACAATTTGCTATACCACTAGCTTTTTTAACCACAGTATTACATTGGAGCCTAAAGTTGAAATCCTGGTTAATCATAATCCCCAGATCCTTCTCCTTGCAGACTACCTTTAACGTAGACCCACCTAGAGTATACTGGAACATGATGAATCTTTATTTCAATACGGCTGATATGGTATTTGTGGTTTGCAGTCCTGGGGAGGAGATGAACAAGTAGGACCGCCTTCTTGACTTGCTAACTGAGAGCACGTGGGAGTTATCTGTGGAGGCCATCAACCTGTCACCACAGTTGACACCTGAACAGGCCCAAGATGTCGGAAACATTTTATAGGACTTTGCCACATTGTTCACCTCCAAGCCTGGATGGACCCTGCTAGCCATTCATGACATGGACACTGGTACCTAGACACCCATACATTGGACAGCCTACTGGGCATCTGAACCAGACCTAAAAGATATTAGGAGAGAGGTTTAAGAGATGCTGGATTTAGGAGTGATCCAGAAATCCCACTGTCCCTGGGTCTCACCTGTAGTCCTCGTCCCCAGGCCAGACAGGACTACACACTTCTGTGTAGACTATCGTGGGCTCAGTGCCATCATGAAGTCTGATGCCCATCCAATAACTCCCACAGACGAGTTGCTGGACAAGCTGGGGAGGGCGACCTACCTGATGACTATAGACCTGATCAAGGGGTACTGGTAGGTAGAAACAAAGGCCAGGATGAGGGAACAGTCAGCCTTCATCACCCCAATAGGCCTATTCAAGTTTAAAGTAATGGCCTTTGGGATGAAGAATACCCCTGCCACCTTCCAGTGATTGGTGAATCAGGTGCTGCATGGTACAGAGGATTATGCGGTGGCATACCTAGATAACATTGCCATATTCAGCCATAGCTGGGAGGAGCACTTGACCCACCTGAGGGAAGTGTTGAGCAGAGTACAGGCAGCTGGACTAACTGTGAAATCAGAGAAGTGCCAGGTGGCTATGGCCGAAGTTACCTACAGTATTTGGGACACATAATGCTGTGGAGGCAACTCCTGCCAAACCAGTCAAAAATAGAGGCAATTACAGCATGGCCCACACTAGTGTTGTGCAAAATCAAATAATTTCTCCCAGCAAAATATTTCACGCAATCCCTGCATTTTACAAAATATTTCACTGGTGTGAAATACAAACTCCTACCCCCCTCCCCACCGCAAAATGTGGAATTTCACCCGAGAAA
This sequence comes from Neoceratodus forsteri, assembly GCA_016271365.2. Taxonomy (NCBI): domain Eukaryota; kingdom Metazoa; phylum Chordata; order Ceratodontiformes; family Ceratodontidae; genus Neoceratodus; species Neoceratodus forsteri. The sequence continues at coordinate 862,856,528 of CM057455.1, forward strand.
TGCTAATTTCGCCGGTGAAATATGGAATTTTGCCACCTGCAAGTGAAATTCCACATTTGAGAGCCAGAGGGATGATAATTATTTAAAAAAGTGCTTTCTATGACCCCACAACCCTGCTGTCTAGTGGTCCCACCCCCCCGGCCGATTGCCAGCCACAATATAAAGAATTACCCCCCTGTTGAGATTTAGCCTCGTGACTGGTCCCCAGCCACAATTTCCAATAAATATAAATTTCCCTGGTGTCTAGTGGCCCCACCCCGCAGCCAATCGCAGGCCAAATAAAGAATGACACCCCCACGATTCACATCCTACCCCCTACTTCTCCTTGTTGTCCATAAGTGCCATGACCAACATCAGTCCTTCTCTTGTAAAAAAAGAAATAGAAAAAAACAATCCTTTCCCTGGTGTCTAGTGGACCTCCCATCCCCCCACCCTGTCAGAAGTAACCCTCCTCCCCACACACCCCCCATCTATGCCCCCTGCCGCAGGCCACTGGCACATCCCTGCCCAACTGAGCTCTTTTACAATGAGCCCAAGTGAGTCCACCACTTTCAATGAATGAGCACGTGCACTGCAGGAAACCATGTAAGAAAGAGGGGCATGTTTTCTCAGGTTCCATTTAAGGAGGGAGGTGTGTGGTGGAATAGTGATATGTCACATTTCTATTGATTTATAATTAATATTCCCTGTGTTGTATGGTGTTAATCAAGTCTTTTTTTTTCTGTAAATCTTATTTCAAGGGAAAATAAAAGCTTTGCTGGTTTGAACTTGTTCCTTTGTTTTCAGAAAACTGTGCCTGAAGAGGCAGTTACAGTAATGAGAGGATAATTGAAAGTTAAAAGCCCAGCTACAGTATTTACATTTGAATAGGCCTCTTGGGGAAAATAGCTAGACAAAGGACATGGGCCAAGCTGTCTCTGCAGGGGGTGGTGCCTAGTGTCTCCAACAGAGTAGCAGAAAAAAAATTGTGTTTTCTTTCTAACCGGAGGGAGAGACACCCTCTACAGTTGAGTTTTTAAAATTGAAATATAGAAAGCCAATTGGTCAGTTGAATTTTTAAAACAAAACATAGAGAGTTGGTTGGTTCCTTGCAGCCATGTGGCAGAGGCCAGCCACTCACAGTGGGGAAACCCAGAAGCCACACTTTTGAACCTGTCTTTGAAAAGCCAGGAGAGGTTTGTTGAAATTCAGTCCTGTATGTGATGAGGAACTGATCATATGGGACCCCTGTTTTGGATTCAATCACAAAACAGGTAATAGACTTTTTTTTCATTACTGGACTCCAGCTCCATCAACTGCACTGAAACAAGATAGAACTATATGTTAGATTTTAGAAAAGTTAAGTGTACTTTTTTCTTATATTGTCCAACTTTTATTTTCTGCTATCTTGTAACCAAATCTTTGACTGTTATTTATATGTTAAATGATACTATCTCATAGATATTAACAAAGCCTTTGGCATAATTTTATAATACCTCTGAAATTGTCTGTTATGTGTATAAGCTGGGAGGGTTTTGTTCAAACAATGCCACATCTGGCCTAATGTGTAAAGGCCAAATGCTACCAGGATGGAACACAAGAAGGGACTCTATAAGTGTAAGGGGGAGATATGCGAGGTCTCACGGAGTGATCTGTGGGGTTTGAACCATTCTCTGCATTTCTCTGGAAGAGGCACATACAGTATAGGGTTTATAGGGCATCCCGAAGGCCTATACAGGCCTGTGGCTTTTTTGGTTTGCTACACAGTGGCCAAGATGATTCTCTCCCAGGAACACAGACTCATGTCTGAATTTTCACCTCTCACACAGAGAGTGGAAATCCCAGGATCTCCTGGCAGATGCTCAGTTGTAAACCCAGTGAGCACCCTGGAAGGATGGGGGAGGGGTTTCCTGACCCACACTACAGAGGCTGCACTCAGGGGAGTTCACTGTAAGCCCAGGGAACCCTGCCCCACAGGAGTGGACCTATGACCCACCCCCCACTACATCATCAGCATTGTGATGTCATTGACAGTGTCATCACAGGCAACTGACTTGGCAGCTACTGAGTGGCTATTCCTAAGCAGAAGTGATGTCACAGCCAGTGAGGTCACAATGCTGATGATGTAGTGGGTGGAACCGAGCTAGATATGTCAGCTGTCAGTCAGAGTGATGTTCCATACAGCACACCTACTATCATCAGGTAAACAGTCTTCTAATCAACCAAAGGGAAAAGAATAAGTACCTCAGATATAAAAGGTAATGGTTGTCTGGTTTCAAAAACTAATATCACTTTTAGGCAGCATACTTGCTCTTTAAAAAGTACTTTAACAATAACATATTTTGAAGAACTGCATAGTAGTGATATAAACTCTTGTCTGTTCTGGGACCATGCAGTCTGATGCAGTGCAGTCCACTTTTTGAACATCTCATTGCTCTATTTGCTTCTGCATATTTAATGATTTTACTTCAGGTCTAAATGGGAGACATGGAGAAGCAAACACTTTCATTTAACATCTGAGCCACTCAACAATTTATAATTTGTTCTCCATTTCATTAACTTATCATGGAGGTAGGTATATCATCTGGCAGATCTCCATGTCTCATTTTTGTCATTGGGTATTACTAAAAATGTTTTACAAGAACTTGAAAAAACACCAATGTATCGCTGAAAAGGTGTCCTTGGTGACAGCTATCCAAAGGTAATTTTGAGGTCAGTGTCTTTGAAAAGTATTAGTGTTTCTCAAAACAGCACCAAAAACTAAAGCAGGTATAGCAGGACTTTGAAAAACTGGTTCATTGGGACGGCTGTTTTGCACTGCACTCATTATTGTGATGCATTCTGATAAACTTTGAGTTATAGGGCACAATATTTACAAATTCCACTAAGATGCCACACGCCTTGACAAGTTGCTAATGGTTTGTAGGGTTAATAGAGTCAAAGCTTTTCTGCCACATGTGGACGATTTTCACTAAACTACAATATTTGCAATTCTTTGGGACAGTATTTATGGCCATTCAATGGAAAATATAACCATGATTGGTTGCATATTGCCAGTCCTGAAAATACTACCATAGCGTAACACCTGCAAAAGTCCTCAAATGATTAGTTAAAAGTTAAACGTTGTCACAGATGGTAGAGTTGAGGAGGAATATAATGTGAAAGTGTAGCTAAGACGTTGAAAATGTCAGTTCTGCTGCTAAATTAAACTAGTGCAATGTCCTAGGGCAGTACTGTGCATCATAGCTTTGCCTTGTATTCATCCCTGCTGTTTAAGCAGGGGCCAGACATGACTGACTTAGAGTTCTGTCCCACCATGATTATTATGCTATATATATATATATATATATGTTACTATATCTGTACATTAATTCATTTACATTGCCTTTTCTTTTTCCCTTAGGGACCTGAGATTCCTGGGCCCCCGGTAAGTGCTTTGCTAGTCTTGTTTAATTCCACACTTTATTTTACCTGCTGACAGCCTTAGTGCAATGGAAGACAAGGCTGCCCCCAGGCATAGCTGCACATACCCTGTGTACCCTAAATCTATCCAAAATGTGTTGAAATTAAGGGCTGACCTACCAATCAACAGACAACCAGGCAGCAAACTGAAAAATAAGATTCCTTTAAGTAACATTAGTAAAGGTCCTCGGGCAGCCCTGATGGAAGATGAAGAATGAAGGAGACTGATCACCAAGTTAATTAAAATGTGGTAGTTGCACCCAAGCAGCAAGAAAAGCAGTGCAAAGTCTAAGTAGAATAAGTAGAGCAAAGGTGCCAATATCTGAGGAAGGGTATGATTCACAATGCCCTGCAGTAACCCAGACCGGACCTGACTGAAAGGGATCAAATATTATATGTTAATGTAGCCCCGGCACTATATACCAGTGGGCTACTACCCCTGCCTGATGACTACAATACAGGTTATGGGGCCTGGGTTCTGTTCTGGTGACAATCAGGCGTTCTTTCCCAAAGGTATAAATAAATAGCGCGGTGCCTCCAGCCAGAGTAAAATTACAGTGGGCCAGGTGTTTGCATAGTACAGCTCTCTGGGATGTTGTACCTACCCACATCCCATTCCAATTACCCCACACACAGAATACCACCTCGAACTGTAATACTGCAAAGCACATACAATTAACGACTATAGCTAATAATATGCTCACGCCCACTTTTAAAGGAAAACTCCATGTTAAAATCAGAAAAAGATATGTAGTAGTCTTTTTTTTGTATGTTCTAACCAGTTCCCAGCAGTTTCTTTTCCTCTGGCTGTGAGAGATGTTTTTTCTAACTTTCCCTAACTGTTTGATTGCCCTTGGAGGTTGCCATTCTGGTTGCTTTTATGGCCTCTAGTCTTCCCAGAGTGCCCTTTGGTGTGATGTCTAATTGCCCCTGCAGGAAGCCAGTGTCTTGTTACAGGGTCTGTCACAGCTCAGCCACAGAGAAAATACTTCTTCCAGAGACGACACACTGCTAGATGTTGAGTGAGTATAATCATTATTATTTTTTGATATCAGTTCCTTGTCCTGCTATGTTCTGCTGTGTGTGTGTGTGTGTGTGTGTGTGTGTGTGTGTGTGTGTGTGTGTTTGAATCATGTCACTGTTTACTCTATTCCTCTCAGTCACTTTCAGTTTTTGCACCAGTACTAAGTAGCAAAAATTGAACATCACCTTATAGGTTGTAACATAGCAGGACAAGGTACTAATATCAAAAAATAATAATGATTACACTCACCCAAAATCTAGCAGTGTGACTTCTCTGAAAGAAGTATTATCTTTGTGGCTGAGCTGTGACATACCCTGCTAAATCTAAGGGCATAGCTACATCATTGTCACATGAGCCAGGGTGCATCGTAGGAGAAAGAAAGCCAATAAACCTATTTGTGATGGAGATCCCAGGGGTCATAAAACTACCATACAGCTAGCAGACTAATTTAGGAAAAACTTCTAATAGCAGACAGAGGGAAGGACACACTAGGACTTAACATAAATATCAAAACACTGTACATAACATATGTTTTTGCACATTCTAGGTGGACTTCTCCTTTAACAGTAACAACCATAAGTCTTTTATTATGGGGAATGGGAAAACAGAGAAAACAGTGGCAATTTGAATATGCAAACAGTTGCAATAACAGTGCCCTCCACCCAACAGCACATAAGCCCACCTCCCCACTGGTACCAGTGCCCTTTGGTCTATCTGGGTACCCAGGATCGGTATAGCCCTGGTTTTTGCTGTGGGTTGGCCAACATTGGAGACCTTGGAGCCACTTTGGAACTATAGGTTTTAACAGCTTTAAACTTGTAGGCAACTTACACTAGACCCCCTGACCAGGGCAAATCCTGTGTTACTCATGATCCTGAAGTCACTGGTTCTCAGGTTCTGGCACAGTGGGTTGAAGCAGGAAGAACAACTGCACCAGGGGGAAGCAAGTCAGTTGAACAACAAAACTGGCTGGATGGCGTGGCAGAATCTGGCAGCTTGTTCCCTTCTGGCTTGATTGCAGGATCTGTCCGCTTGTCACCTTCTGCCTGACTGGCAGGCTGGAAAATGGGAGTACTATGCAATACTTTCTGGTCCACAATGAGCCCAGACCCAGGAGTGACCCCATAGTCCAACTCCCCAAATGGGTCCAGAGTACCCAAGCAATCAGACAATCAGGCCCGTTGCCCCCTGCGTCCAATCCACCCCATTCGATAAAGGCTCAGAGTTTCCCTACCTTGCTCCAAATGGTGGCTGTGCAGGTTGCAGTCTTTATCTTCTGCCTGGACTGAGACAAGCAGTCCTGAGGTGCATCAACGGTTCCTCTGGATCACACCTCTGCAGTGGCAATCTGCACTGAAAGAGTACAATCTCTTGGGTGGCAGCTCCACCTTTAAACAGCCGGATATCAGCAATGCAGACAGGCTCCCAGGCACTGGAGCCTTGCTGACTATTTTCTACAATTTCCTTCAACTTCAGGACAAAGTTGGCAACTCCAGTCTATAGCACACACAGCTCAAAAACTCTCTTTTAAAGGCTAAGGGTTCCTCAGACTGCTGCAGATTCAGCTGTGCACACTGGCTCTCTAGGCAGAAGAAAACCTTTTAAAAGTTCTCAGGTGATCGGCTACAGAAGCCCTAGGCCGGCTTCCAAACCTTTCCTCCACACACAATAAGCCCTCTTGACTCGATGAGAGCCCAAGCCAGACGGCCCCACGCTGTAAGTGTCCCTGGGATTTCACTTCAGAAATGGCAGCCTCTGATTGGCTGAAAATAGCTGTCTGTCAGAAGAATTATTAAATATTACGTCCCTTTGATTATTGATTGGTGATTGATTTGGGTGCCTAAAATAGGGTTCACACCTTCTCCCAACAGTCAGTTCTTTTAGTTTGAGCACCTAGAGTTCTTATTGGCTGTCTCTTGGGGTCAAAGTATCAAACATGGCTGCTACAGTAAACAGTTTCAACAGTTTGTATAGAGTCCCCAACTTTAAAGTACTCTTGCAGCCAAACAGTTCAGTCTTTAAAGGTTTTGTCCCCAAAGTCCGCTAGCAGCCGCTGTCCCCTATAATCCGGCTGCAGAATTACATTTTAAAAATTTCCCCTAGCCTGTTGCTGCCCTCATTTTGTACAGTTCCCCCAGGCAAGCAGGCAGGTCATTAATATTAAGGAGCCTCATTAATATATATGATGCAGGCTCCCTAGCGCTAATTGGGGCTCCTTATTAATATTTATAGGGGCCTCATTAATATTCATAGGCCTGCCCCTTTATCACTTATTGGCACGTTTAAACTAAAACCTTGCGGGATTCACAAAGTGCCTCCTCCAAGTCTCCAACCCCTGTTTTGCTGATCCAAGGGGTCAGGACCACTGGAGGTGCTCTTGTTTCACTGCAGGAGCAGCACAAAAACAGACTGTCGCTTTGCCACTCTTCACTTTGCTGGCCCTAAATAACTGAAGAAACACCATGGGGCTGGATGGAGACACAGAGGAACACACTGGACCCAGACTGCAGCGGGTACAGTGGGGCAAACGTGAGGAGCGGGGCAGCCCACAAGGGGCAAATAAGGTAAGCCCCATCAGTGGGGAGGGGTTACACTAATATGTCCCCCGGAGACACTCATTGCTGTATAAGAGTGATTACGCATGCATTTGGCTGGAGCAAGAACAGCGAAGCAAAGCTGAGCTGTTCTGACTCAAGCCAAATGCAAGTGAACCCACTCTTATACAGCAATGAGTGGCAACAGGGACATATTAATATATTATTGATCAAGTTTGATCAATAATGTATCATTTTTTTTATAAAACTGTTCCAGAACATGCCCGTTTCTAGGGCATTTGCACGTGAGATACTCTTCTCAGAATAAGAGTGTCTCACGCACAGAGGAAAGGAGCACTCTGATTGGTCGGGAGCACTCCCTCGATCTATAATAATAAAATGAGACTTGATTTTAAGTGATTAAAAGTGACTTGTTCATGAATTTTGTTCAGGATTGCTAGCTAAGACAGAGGTCTAAAATTTACATTTGTGTTAGGCTGAAATGAAGGTTTCCAGTAGATCAGAGTAACTGCAGTTTCTCTTAGTTTATCAGGAAAAATACCAACAGTAGAATGGTGATTGCTATGACTGGTTACGGCAGAGATGATGAACTGGCCAATTTGTGGGAAGAATCTGGGTACACATACTGTAGCTTGACAGAATAAGGTTGAGTGCAGAAGTATTCTTTCTCAAGGAAAGTACAACTTCATGGAGAGTAGATTCACCAGAATTAGTTCTAGAAATATTTGAACCATCTTCAAACTTGAAGATTGAAGTTCTAAAATAAAACTCGAATGCAGGTGGGGTTGCACCATATAGCATTAAACTGAACAGATCTTTTCTTGTTTCGTTTTTGTGTTTTAATTTATGATCAGGGAGGATCACGTCGGCAAACTCAGACATTCATTTGGTTGTTCAGGGCAGCTCAGTCAGGACAGTTTCTTCCCTCTTCTTCTGCCCTTACTTAAATGAAGCCAATGGGTTGCCAAGGACTTTACCACTTTCTGGATCCCTGAGTATTTCATTTTTGTTTACTGTTTATCAGCTTTTGCTCTTTAAGTGAGAAGAGTAGGGTAAGTAAAAGTACCTGTGCCAGCTTGTCACTCAACAACTCATTTAAAGTGTAGTACTGCACACAGCATGGGTGCGCTGTTCCAACCCAGTTCTTCTTCAGTTCTGCAGGAGGCAGGGAGAATATAAGTAGATGCAGAACAATATTAATTACCTTGTCTACTGAATCCCAATGTTCTTCAGTGGCCAGCATCTTTCCCAGGAGATCTCAAGCAATACAAATCAAAGGTATTGCACAGTAGACATCATGCCACATGAAGAAAACTGTACTGCCCTAGAACAATAGATGACAGAAAGGCACAGCTGGGGCACACACTGAAAAGAGACATGTAATTCAGTGGCAGCCATAGACATGGTCAGATATTTCCAGAAATTTCTGTGATATCTCTGGAGAGATTTTCTGCCTACAGTACCACTATGGGCCACCAGAAAGAATGGTCTCCATTTTAGATATAAAGATGGATGGAATTTCATAAAAACATAAAAACTTAGATGATGTAGGCAGAAAAAGATTGATGGTCCATTCAGTCTGTCCATACTACCCTAGAATACACCAGAATCTATTGTCCCTGTGGGGTCTTTGCATTTCTTTAAATTTCTCTTGTGAAAACTAGGAAATGCATGTAGACTCAATATTTTATTGATGTTGAATTATTACACAGGACTATTAGCAAAGTTCTTTTGTAATAGCACCTAGCTCAAAAGCAGGTGCATTTGACTAGAAAGTACCTAACAACATAAGAAATAATAAGAAGGGGAGTAGTCTCAATACCCATCAGATCATTTCCCATCTCTCAGTGGATTAGAATACTTTTGTAATGTGAATTCATGTGTTTGTACAATTTCCTCTTACAGATCTTACAGGGTTTGGCAGTTGAAATTCAATGCAAGGAAGTGCAAGATAATGCATATGGGGCACAAAAACCCTGGCACAATATATCAGTTGGGGGTGAGGATATAGCATGCACCAAGCAGGAAAGGGATCTTGGAGTTATCATCTCTGATGACCTCAAGGCACTGAAACAGTGTGACAAGGCAGCAGGTAAAGCAAATAGGATGCTGGGATGCATAGGCAGGGGCATCACCAGCAGGAAAGGGAGGTCATAATTCCACTATACAAGACACTAGTGAGGCCGCACCTGGAGTACACTGTGCAGTTCTGGAGACCTTACCTATGTAAGGACATAGACAGGGTAGAGAAGGTTCAGAGGAGGGCAACAAAGATGGTGCATGGATTGCATCACAAGTCCTATGAGGACAGGTTGAAGGCACTGAACATGTACTCCTGGAGGAGAGGAGGGAGAGAGGGATATGATAGAGACATACAAGTATCTTACAGGGAGGAACAGGGTGCAGGAATGCACTATTTATAAGTGAAAAGATGTTCCAGGACTAGAGGCATGGATGAAGTTGGATGGAGGACTATTCAGAGGAAACGTGAGGAAGAATTTCTTCACAGAACGGGTGGTGGACAAGTGGAACACCCTGCCAGAGGAAGTGGTGGGGGCTGAAACAATCACGGGATTTAAGAATGCATGGGATAGACATAAAGGAATTCTGGAGGTCAGGGGTAAGGGGCAACAGACTTCCTGGAAAACATAAACTGAACTTACAAACTTAAATGGACAGACTGGGTGGGCCATAGGCCCTTATCTGTCGACACTGTCTATGTATCTATGTATCTCTTCTGTTGGAGCATTTGCTACTGATGCTGTAAGGCACTTCCAGTTACCCACAACTCTCTGAATGAAGTAGTTTTTCCTTTGTTCCATTTTTAACATACAATCTTGTAGTTGATAACTATGACTAGTGGTGTGCAAAGTTGCTGAAATTTGCTTCGGAAAAAAATAAGAATTTCGGCAAATTTGTGAAGCTGAGGATTGCAGTTTATGATGTTCTTTGCCAGGAACATTAGCCAAATTTACATGGTGAATCAATGCAAATGGCCAAACTGCGGGCAAATCCCAACATGAGTTGCATGCTATGCCCCTCTCCACCAGCCAAAAATGATAGATTTCTTACCCACTCCCACCCCCTCCCCACTGCTGACAGTGCATCCTTATCCTCCCCCCACCCCACTCTGATGAATTGCAGTGTGGTATCTGACTCCTGCGTGATGCCCAAAGTACATCCAAAAAATGTAATCCCTTCCCCCACCAGCATGCCAAACACACTCCCTGTCTCCCCACCCAGAGTCCCACTGTCACATAAGGCACAATCAGTCCCCCAACAAACCACCCTCTCCACCCCCACCAGCATCCACAAAATCAACCTGCAATACAGAAAACATTCCCCCCAGTGCAGAGCGCCTGCTCTGGTCAGTGTCAGCCTTGTAATGGCACAAATGAATGAATGTGACATTGTTGCTCCTTATAAAATCTGAATGGTTGAATTGTCCAGCTTCAGTGTTACACAGTACAGGTACAGCTTAAAATATATTCATAACATTAAACATTAAAAAACAACTTTTACTATTCATGGAAGACAGGAACAGAAGTGCTTATCACCATTACAGTATGTGCCATGTGGCTAGTGACAAACTCCAGTCAAATTGTCCATAAATGGTAACAAGCTGGCAGTATAGCCTAGAGGTTAGAGAGCTGTGAATGAGCTTGGTACATCTAACAGACATGGGTTTGATTCCCACAACCTTCACTTGTGTACTGTGTGACTCTAAGCAAGTCAGTTAAACTCCCCAGTGCTCCTGGATCACCCATAAAAATAGGCCCTTGTGCCTAGTGAGCCTTACCTGGTTACCAAAGAATACAAACAAAAGGCTTACAGCTCATGTGTCAAATATTAAATACAGGGCTCATTGACATTTAAGCTAAGCAAAAACATCATGGCAATAACAATGTGTACTGTTGCTGAGAGTATATAAACTAAGCATGGTCCATAGGAGGCAGCATTAACATGTGTCTCATTTCTTTGATTTTAAAACTGATAGTAAATGTGGAAATAAACTTCAGATAAAAAGGTTGAAAACCACACTTACTGGGAAATAAACGTCACATAAAAAGGTTGAAAATCACACTTACTGAGTATATGTTACGCACAGTAGAACAAAGTCCCTATCTCTACCAATATGTTCTACCTGTGTGCGCTCTAAACAGGAAACAGCACTACCCCCTTCAGCCTAAGCATACAGAAGGTGTCTCCTGGTTCCATCTATTTTCGAGGCCACTGGTTTGCAGTTTTTACCAGAAAACCTCCTGAATTTGAACTGCCTGCACACCAATAAAAAATAAAAAAGTCACAGAATTTGACATTTCATACCAGACCAGTAAATCTACAAAACTTGTATTTTTCTTATAATTGCTCCCTGTATTACATTCAGTTTGATTCATTTAATGCTATGTATATTAAGCCTTCTTTATTCTGATTATTTATACACATACTAAAAGAACAACAGCAAAATGACGGTAAAATCCAGAAATTACATTAACAACCACTAGAGCAATTCCCAGAATTTCAAGTCTTGAAAACAGAATTTCATTACTTTAATCACCATAGATCAGTGAATTTGGCCATTGTGCACTTGAAATGTTACAGCCAGAGAACTATACACTGTCACAAACGCACTCCGCAGGTCAGGCCCTCTGCTCCCACAGTGCCAACCTCAGAGCGCAATAGTGTGAACAGGTAACAGACAGGGTAACCCTCCTGTCTGCTTTTGGGTCTGAATCACCTTTAGTCTCAAGTTCTGGGAGATTCAAACTGTGAACCTTATGCTAGCATACCCAGGGGTGTAGCCAGAAATTTCCGTTTTGTACACAATCTCCAACAGTTACACCCCTCCTAATTAAAAAATGTACACATCCTTTCCAAATGGCACCCCCTTCCAAACAAGTCAGATTGTTGTCAGATGATTCCTCTAATCTCTAAAGAGGTCATACATGTATCTGTGTCCTAAACAACAGAAGTTTAAACAGAGATACTCTTCAGTGGCCTACTCCAACCCAAATATTACAGATTAGAATGAAAATGTTAACAGAAAGGCATATGATTTGTGACAGGCGCTCAACAAAACTGTACACAAATGTGTACAGTGAGTATGCCTGTCTACACCCTTGAGCATACCCAATGAACAGGCTCAGATACGTAACCTCTTCGGGGATTGCCGTATGATCTTTCTCCAGGGTCACCCAGCCAGGCTTCCAAAATGAACCCTTTTAACTCTATAAGATACCTTAGGTATAGTCTTACCTTTTCCAGGCTTAGTAACACCATCAAGCTGTTGAACAGTTTTGTCAGATTTAACCCCCTGTACGTCACATGCAAAAAGAACTGGCAGACACCCAGGCAGTCTTTCAAAGAAAAGGTACTTTACTAAAAGATGATAAAAATATGAAAAATGTAAACACAGAACAATATACCAAAGAGCTGACAATCACATAAAAAAAGGGAAAATTACAAAGCAGAACTCCTACCACAATACATTTAGATCTTTGCTATCCAAGGTATTACCTCTGGAAGTGCGTTTTAAAGTTAGATCAGACAGCTGTGTCTCTCTAGAGTCCCAAGATGATATTACATTCATTTCAGACACAAGTAGCAGTTTAAACTCTGTGTCTCCACACCCCTTCTGTGAGTCATCTAGCTCATCCTTTTAGAATCAAAAAAATACAAACATGATTTCCTATCAGGAGGTATACTAAATAATGTGACATCAGCAAAAAGCCATTTCCCAAATTATGAGTCTTTGATCAGCCAGTTCCTTTGAGGTTTACAACCCTGCAGTCCATCACCCAGGTGTGAGATAGCCAACAGGAATCAGCTAAATGATGTCCAGTCCTGATGTAATAAAATGTATATTTAGTTTCCAACTTCAAAAGCATGAGGTCATAAAAAGGCCATAAAATGCAATTTCCCAAGGAAGTTAATTACATTACAGAGATCTCCTGGTCAATGTAATACATCCTGTGATTTCAGCTGCTGACACCTTGTAATTTAAAAGGGCCAAATCTCACAGACTGACATTTCATACACTGACCATTCATTTATACTACCAATATCATACAATAATTATAACCAGCTGGCCAAGCGTCACATACATAAATCTAAATATGGTGGAAAAACAGAACTCCTTACCACACTGTCATTAACAGACGGTGTGCTCACCAGGCAGTAGAGATCCACATCCCATTCCTCAAACAGTAGAAACAGAACTTTAGGCATATCAGGTTAGAAACTATAAGTCCATGTGACTAAAAAGTCAATCACCACCTTAATGCTCTGAGTCTGTGGCTTTTTCTCTACATCCAAACTGCCTGGATATTTTCAGCAAGTCTGCCCGCGTCCTTTGGATTGGTGTAAAAAGATGTTTTCCCAGCATACCGTACCCTCATTTCAGCTGGTAGCTGTATTGAATTGGTAACTCCTAGCTCCCAGAGGGATGATTGGCCCACATCGAATGTCTTACGGCACTGCTGGATCATATACTGTAGCTGAGGTGAAGAAAGAAATACAGCTACTCCCCATCAGATGACTGAATGTTTCCCATAACTCTAGCTGCTGAGAGGATTCTGTCCCTCTCCTGTGAATTTGTTGTCACCAATAGCAGGGTACAGGGTTCAGATGCTGACCTATGTCTCCTCTGGGACTTAATATGGTATGTCTGCAAGATCTGTGGTGGCTGTTCCATTTTCAGTTTTTCAGCCAACAAAGCAGAGACAAATGCTGCAGGATGCACTCCCTTTGCTTTCTCAGACAAGTCTCGAAGCCTCACATTTACTGCTTCAGAGAGGTTCTCCAGGTGCTCCAGTCTGAGCCAGAGATGCTGTGTTTTTACAACTAAGCATGACACAGACACTAAGACCTTCCTCCTAGTTTCTGTGGCAGACTTCTGAGCTCCTTCCTGTTCATCCATATGGAACTTTGGATTCAAGCCCTCTTCCTTTAGGAGTGAGCTGGAGTTGCATGATGAGGGGGTCCAGTTTGACCCCTTTACCTTCCCTAAGCAAACCTCTTTGTTGAATTTTGCCCATGCCCCCTCCAATCTCTCCCCCACTGACTTGAGAATCTTAGCCTCAACAGCAAGTTAAGATCCCTTATATTTTATATCTTCAAGTTATTCTGTACAATTATTTTTTTTCCCTTTTGTATTGAATGGAACTTTAATAAAGTTTATTAAATTTAAAAAGATCCCTTGTATAGAATCCTGAAACATTCTTTAAACCTTACCATTAAGTGGTGCGCCACATGTCTGTTCAGGTACATGTACACCATGGCTTATACCTTTCTACCCTTATTAGTGTTGCCAGGCTTCCCATGTCTGTTCCATCGACAGGTGAACTGAATGCCTTGAACTGTTCTTTTTCCTCTTAACCCTCATTCTCATTTGGGCAGTGCAGCAGGAAAAAAATATCTACATACTATCTATTTCTGATCTGATGCCTGACCTTCTCTGTCAGGTGAAATCCCTCCAGTTCACAAAACACTTACATATGGGGACATCTGTATTTTTTCCACCACTTGTGCATCAGGTTTAAGAGCTGCCAGAGTCCCTACCCCACCCCACCCCCCACCTGCCCTGCTGCTTAGCCACCATCTGGCATTTTACTACCTTTAAAGCTGTGCCAGTTACAAATCTGCACTGTCACTGGTGGTGCTGGCTAAAAGGATAATCCCCTCTGTGGCATGACCGCTGTCCGGGGAAGGGTGTGCACAAACATAGACACTCGTTGAACCAGTGGTATCATTGGCATCAACTGGGGAGCTGCTGGAAGCATCCAAGACAGATATATATGGGGGAGGGGTGATGGTGGGGGGGCATGGGTGGAGGGATGAGAATCACCTCCAGAGCTGGTACTGAGGGTGATGTCAGCGCTAGGATGGGTCCAATCCCTTGCACTGGGGTCCTGACCAGGGTACCTGTGAAAGTAAACTGCATGTGCTAGGCCTTTGTGGGGCCACCCTGCTTTTTGAATCTGCCCCTTTCCTGCCTATTCGCTATGGCTGTCAAGGTTTAGACATGGCCAATGTTCACCTCACACTTAGCAGGTTACCCAGCACTGCTGTAATGTTCACCTCACACTTAAAAGGTTAGCAAACACTGCCCATAAAATGTCATGAATAACCGTTTTAATATTCTTAGTGGGCTTACCTGCTCTGCTTCTGCTGGACTGCTTGAAGGCGATGCTGGGTCTGCCATTGGTTTTGCCTTCACTATGGCCTTCATTCTCAGTTGGGCATCCTTCTGCTTCTAAGCTCACTGGTTAGGCCTTAGTTCTTCTTGACACAAAAGCAGACATGCTTCCAGCTACATCTGTCATTTATATATTGACATTGCTTGCAGGTGGTCCCTCAACTCCCAGGTGGCCTGCTCCTCAGGCTCTTTTCTGACCCTTTTCCCTGGCATGCTGTCTCCCCATGCTAACATCTGAGTCAGCTAGGAGGGCCTTAATGCAATGGCTCAGCTTCTCATCAACCTCTATGTCTAATTGTAATTGAATCCTATACCCTCTAACTTAACCCATGCCTTTCTGGGAATCACCTGTTCTTCTGTGACGCTCTCCTCAGACCCAGCTCTTTTACTTCAGCCCTCTTTCTGTTTTCCCTTTTATTCCATCCAATCTGTGTGCCTATGTTTATTATGTCTCTCCCCCTCCTTTTTTCTGGATTTAGCCAAAAGGTTCACAACTATGAATTAGGGACCCTTGGATTTAAACTCCCTTGTGTATATGTAACCCCTTTGTTGCCCGGGGTTACTAGAATCCCAGTAAGACCTAGTGGTAGACAGGGAAGGCAGCTTGTGAAACTCCAGTTAAATGGGTTTCACACTGTCTCACTCTGTCCTCAGTCACAGCTGAGACTTGAGAGATGACATCACCATAGAACTGTCGCAGCTGCATGAGCCACATTGGAATCTACAGCTCAGGGAGTGAGTTTAGAACTTTGGGAAATTTCAAAGTCATTCTTCAGTTTGTTCTAAAGCAAACAGGAAGGAAGTCGGTCAGTCTTCAGTTTGTTTCATAGAAGAAGGAAGTGTTCCTGTGTTTACCTTTTTTTAAGTGGTGGAGACCGCCTGGAAACCAGTGCCCTCCTCTGAGGGGAGGAAAAGTTCTCTGTGGTTCCAGGGCAATCCCCTTCACCCACCATGGAAGGAAGCTGCCTGGTTTTATTTAGTCTGTTCTTGTATAACAGCAAAGGTTATAGTACTTCGCCTGTGGGGCACCTGCAACGAATGGGTGAGTGTTTGGCCCCATTTGAAGGGGCAAACAAATTGTTTTCTTCAGTTGGGAAATGAATGTGGACTGCTATTTGGGAGGACTATGTTTACTAGGACAAACAAATGGAGCAGTCAAACAGTCTAAAGTTTCAAATGGATTTCAAGTAATGGGGATTGCTATTTGGGAGGACTGTGTTACTAGGACGAACAAATGGAGCAGTCAAACAGTCTAAAGTTTTATTGGATTTCAAGTAATGCTGTAGAGGGGGTGCTTCAGGTCATCCACTGTTCAATCTACATTTTAAAGTTCTAAAGTTTTCTGTGTGTGTCCAGAGAAATGGCCGGGTATGGACTGTGGGAGCTGGAGGTGGGAAAACCCCCCCATCTTTAGTAACCAGGTCCACCTCTACGGATTTCTTCTGTGTTTTGCTACTTGCCTCATGCACTTGGCCAGTGATGGGGTGGGTACCCAGATGTGGTCGAACTTGAAAATCTCTAGAGAGTCACAGACTCTAAGTGGTGTGGGGAGCCACATGATGGGAAAATTATCTTGTTGGATGGGAGTCTCCTTGTTTGATGGGAGTTCGATTGGAAGTAAGAAAACAAATCTCTCTAGGAGTCACAGACTCTAAGTGGTGTGGGAGCCACAGTTTGGGAGTCTCCTTGTTTGATGGGATGTCTTTCCAAGTAAAGTTTGGGTTCATTCTTCAAGTGGACTGTCAGTCAAGTGGCCGCAGGGGAGCCGGGCCAGTCGGGTTATGTATCCAAAGCGCATGCAAAGTCCGGGCTGAGTGCCTGGTGGGTCCAAAGCCAGACAACAGTAGTAATGTGTTCATTCTTCAAATGGATCACTTGGTTAACCTCTAATCTGCACATACAGTGAACGAGTTCTTTGGGGACCATGCAATGCTTTGTTTATGTTCAGTTAGTTAATCAAAAAGCCACACTGAAAAATCCCAATTCTGGTTCTGGACATTACAGTTATTGCTTCCTGTAGTTGCATTTACTTGGGTGCCCCTGTGCAGAGTAGCCAAACCTAGGTCCCTTGTGCCAGGTAACCTCATCCTCCCCGAACCCAGGTCCCCCACCAGGTATTGCTGCCAACGCCAACAGCATGCCACCTGTCGTTTTAGTAAAAAGGCAGGGGTGGGGTCCTTACATATACATGGGGAGGAATGCTACCTGAAGGGGGTTCTTTTGTTCTCAGTTATGCTGCAATATCACTGACAAACAATGGGTGGCAGACCACACTCCAAAATCACTGCCATTTTGTCTTTATCTTTTTTTTTGTTTGTTTTTTCCTTTGTTATATCTTAGTCTTTTCCCTCTCTTGGACCTAGCTGCCCTTTATAACTCTACAATAACCAACTCTCCAATCAGAGCTTGGGCCATGACTATATGGTCCAATTGACTTGAGCAATGTATTGCATGGTGGTCCTCAGCGGCCACCAGTCCCTTGTTTACCTCCTGACCCTGCATCTGCAGCCTCTCTCCTATGGCCACATGCTCCTCAGATGTCTTGCACAGAGTCCAGTACAAGATATTAGCCCCTTTCTATGTGGAGAGCAGCCACTTGGCTGTTCATGTTAACACCGACTCACCAGTCACTTGGTCCACAATGGATCCCATGCTCAGGTAATGGCTAGCCTCTTTGTTGATCTCTATTCTAACTCTGTGGCTACTCTTAGTAAGTCTCCAGAGTTCACCTGTACTGGGCTTCCTAGCAATTCCCAAATAATTACAACACCCAACCAACTTCTGTACTATTACAGTAGTTCCTCTGCATTGCCAAGCTACAAACAGCTTTATTTCTAAGAATCTAGTATGTCGGGGTGTTATTAAGGGAGCTAAATGCATGGGTCCATCCAATCCACACTACCCTAGCTATTTTTTGGTACAGCCCTGAGCAAAAAAGGATGCCAGTTCAAGCCACTAGCTCCTAAGTTACACTATCACTGACACAAGGCTACTTGCAGTACCTAGTCCACATCTGATAGGCATATGAAGAGGGAAGAGAGAGAAGAAGGAAACCTAATGTTTCCCTGGCCTTTTATTGACCCCTTGCCCTCAGGCCCATCTCCCCCACCCCAAGGTGGACCTAGCTCTCATTCCCGCCCCCCCCCCAAGCTGTCCCTGATTTTCTCCCCTTTCATACCCTGCAGGGCAATGGAGGAATCAGGCTACACTACCAACCCTTGTGGGGGCTATCTTGACCTACAAAGGGAGTTTTTCAAGGGGAGGGTCCATCAGCTAAGGCTTCCTGATACATACGCACATACACTACATACAAATTAGATAGCAGAAAGAGGCCTTTTGGTCTGTCAAGTCTGCTCAATTGCAGAGCCCCTCATCTATAGATTACAGAGGGCCTCACACACTCCCTGCCAATCCTGACACTCCCTTTCACCCTCTCCCACCCTTTCAGGAGCCCCCGCTGTCTTTTGATTAGCGACCTCAGATGGGACTCCATTCCATCCCAGCTCCTGCTGCTTTATAAATAAGTGTCTCCTGGCCTCCTTTTTGAACCTTCCTTCCACCCATCAGTTTATAACAGTGCCCCCTTGTGGTCTTGTTTCCACTGGGACAAACAAAAAAGGTCCTTAATGTCCACCTTGTTTATACATTTCAGGTACTTAAAGGTTTCAATCATTTCTCCTCTCTCCCTCCCCTTCTTTTTTATTTTTTTTAAAACTCTTTTTATGCTTCGCCCGAGGGGAACTCTCTGGGCATCCACTTACCCAGGTGCTCTACCTCCTGCCTGAAGCATCCTACTCCATGCCCCATCCTACCCGGCCACTCCCCTGGCTCTGCACCCTCCAAGGTAGGGCCGACCTATCCTTCCAGGGTGCTCTATCTAGAATCTGATCTGCCAGTCAGATGGGAGGGTGAGGTGAGGAGAGGTGTCCAGCCTTGGAGTGTGGCTTCCCAGGTCCATGATGCCTTTGCTATCCCCTCCGATGGGGATTTTTCTTAGTTGTTTCACGCCCTCAATCCCCTCACCCTCCCCCAAGAGCTTGGATGTGCAATGGCATCAGGCCACCTGCTGCAACTCTCATCCCACTACGTGTGGCTCCTAGCATGCGCAGTACCTCCGGTCTCCATCAGGGGCCACTACAGTGCCGGGCAAGCCTGAATCCCACCCCAGAGAGAGGAGAGCTGTCCTCCAGATGCTCAAACCTCTTTCTCCCCCCTGCCGACCCCCGGTGGCCCAGGCTCGTTCCCGAACCCGGGTCACCGACATGGCGCGAGGTGTGGCGTCCAGCGTCTCAACCCTCAGTGCCAATGGACTGGCTCCTGGCTCCTCTTCTTAAATGAGTACATATTGAGTTTTCTCAGTCTGACCTCATAAGCCCCACAGGAACAGTTAAACTGCACTCGAGGAAGAACAGCAAACTATGGAGAATACATTTCAAATCCTATTTCTGCATGCCTTGCCCTGCTGTCCCTGAACCATCTTTGTCACCATCCTCTGAAGTGCTTCAAGCTGGTTTATATCCTTCTTCATGAGGGAGTCCAGTATTGTATGCCACACTCCAGGTGCAGCAGCTCCACCCTTCTGGTTGTGATCTCTCTTGCAATACAGCCCAACTTTCTCTTTGTCTTGACTTCTGCCTTTAAACACTGCATAGCCTGCTTTGTGTTGCTTATAAAGTCTATGCCAAAGTCCTTTTCCTCCTTTCACTCAGTGACATGGACTTCTCCTAGACTGTACTCTGCCCTCGGTTCTTTCCACCTATATAAATGACTTTGCAGTTCCTAGCATTGTACCACAGTATATGATAGAGACATTCAAGTACCTCAAGGGAATTAACAAAGTTCAGGAGGGCAACATCTTTCAGAAAAAGAGATCTGCAAGAACAAGGGGTTACAACATGAGGCTAGAGGGGGAAGACTCAGGGGCAATGTTAGGAATATTTTTTCACAGCAAGGGTGGTGGATGCATGGAACAGCCTCCCTGAGGAGGTCATAGGGCCAAAAATGATAGGTGAATTTAAGAATGCATGGGACAGATAGAAGGAAACCCTAGTGGTAGGTAGGAGAAAGTATAAATGCAGATCAAATAGGATCTGGAGTTTATAAACAGGTAGGGAAATGAGCAGACTGGGTGAGCCATGTGATCCTTATCTGCCATCACATTCTGTGTTTCTGTGTTTCACCTATCCAGCTTCCCTGGATCTTCTTTTAGGTCCTGCACTCCTTCATCTGTGTCCACATCCTCCTAGAGAGCTTGGTGTAATCCACTAAGAGGCAGATTTTGCCTTTATTGACTAACCCAATGTCACTAATGAACACATGCGTGCTACTTGTGGCACTCAGTGTGGGGCATGGCACCTGCTGCCCCACTGATCCCCCGGCAAGCCTGCCAATTCTTTGGTCTAGCAGATGATTAAATGTGCAGGATGCTTGTGCAACATAGTAATGCTTGTGATAATATGGAAGAGTTATTGTTGGATATGTTTGGCTTTTCACACTCTCTGTTCCAGTGGCACTGAACTCCCTTGAGGATGGTTTCACCTCTAGAGATGCCACAGGAGTGAGGTCCCTTGGCTGAAGGTACCATGACAAAGATGCCCAACCTCAGAACCAAAGGTTTAAAATCTCATCAAGACATCATTCTGCTAAGGAGCAAGTGAAGGTCTCAGCTCTACTGAGTGTTGGAGCCACCATCTGAGTCCATACTAAACTGGTGGGGTAAACTAAAAATGTAGACTACCTATCTAATGTTTATGACCATTGGAATGGAGGAGATAAAAACCCTCAGTGGAGGATGTCACAGATTCACTCGGCAGGTCAGGCCCTCTACTCCTAAAGTGCCAATCTCTGAGTGCAGTCTTGTGAACAGTGTAACAGACAAGGTAACCCTCTTGTCTGTTTTTGTGAGTTCGGATCAACCTTTGGCCTCAAGTTCTGGAGAGATTCAAACTGTTAACCTCTTGCTAGCATACGCAATGCACAGGCTCAGATAAATCTGTCTTCAGGGGGCCAGATATCTTTGCCTACGGGCACCTAACCAGGTATTCAGAGATGGACCCTTTAAAACTTTAATAAAGACCTCAGATTTAAAACACTTCTCTTTCCAGTTTGGTACCACCATATAAGTTTATGTCTGTTGTCTGCTATAACCATAAATATTTCTTAGCAAAAGAAAGCAATTCAAAGACAGACCAGGTATGCTCTAAAATTAGAGTTTTTACTAAAATATATAATAATATGTCAACCATACAATACAGAACTCTTATATCACAAGACATACATATCTTTAAACAATACAAGGTTTAAAACAGTGCAATTCCTACAACAATATTTAGATTTTGTCTAGCTTTCTAAATACCTGTTTTCAGTCCTCAGATGTTTTCTTGGTCAGTGTCAGATAAAAGTGTGTCTCTGTAAAACAGAATTATTCCTTAAACAACTGTATTGGCCAACCCATTTTTGGTGAGGTCAGCTAGCTCCTCCTCTGTCAGATTATATTTAAAAATATATATCTTATACAACCACAGGGTGTAGTTTCAAAGTATTACATTCTGCAATCCTCAGCATAACTCATGTGTGTCAAATGACATCTCTTTTATATTTAAACAGTATCCTCTGTCACACAGACACCAAAGCATGTATGATCTTGCACTAATACATCACAACCTGCTTTTCTTCCCCTGGAAGCATCATAAAATGGATATGCTGAACTCAAGCTTCTTAACCCTTTAATTAGCTTCAGGCTTTTCCAAGTAACACATTGTCTCTAAAATCTGTTTGTGTATAATCTCACATGCTGTCTCAGCATTTTTTTCATGGCATCCATCCTTCAGCTGAAACTGGGGGGAGGGGCGACTGAGGTTATTCCAAGGGCACTGGCATTTTTAACAGGCCCTTCAATACCACATATCCGTTATTTTAAGAAATAAAAATGATACAGCACTCAGAACATGGCTGTCTATATCACAGAGGAAGCCTTTGGGGATCCAATGCTTTAGTCACCATCCTTCTAGGCCATGCAATTGTCTGTTACATCAGAGCATACTAGGAAACACTACAAACCAAAAGTAAGGAAGATGACTTGAGCTTTTGTACAATTGAGGAAAGGATATGGAAATGGAGTGGTTCGGAGGATATAACACTGACTCCCTCTGTGTAATGGGATGATCATCCTCAAAGCTGTCACAGAGCTGATATTGCATGACTAAATGGACCCAGAGAGAAGGCCACACCCATGGAAGAAGGCTGAGCTCCCATAATGAGGAGAACTATTCTCCTGTTGAGGAGCTATACTCTGGTATGGAGGAATCCCCAACCTGCATTCCTACAGTATTTGAAGGCTAAACCTAAGTGGGTGTCACAGGGTTGCAGTCATATTACTAATGGAGCTCTTTGCACTGGGGCTTCACCCCTTGGTTAGGGAGCAAGGTCCCACTAAAGGAAGGGCTACAGGTAGAGACCGGGCATATACATAGCAAAGGCAATGGATGAATCAGTGGCAAGCATATGAGCTGCCCAAATGCCTTCTGGTTTTGCTAGGTTGAGGGTCTCACAGAGTTCCAGTTGTATTGTATGAATACACTTGCAGAAGCTTTCACCCCTCCATTATGTTCAAACCACAGGACAACTAAACTATGACTTGTATTACAACATAGCTTGAGTTAGACATATAATCTACAGTTCAGAAAAGAAATCTGACTACCACTTGCCCTAATCAAACTAGGCCCTAAGTGATCCCAGAAGAAGTGGAAGTTGTGCTAGGAGGAAAGAGCATAGACAGCAACAGGTGACACACTGATCAGTTGGTATGATGCCATACAAGTGAGTGTAGTACATCATGGAGGAGCTCAGTTAAGTGCAGTATGATGAGAGAAAGGGCAATGCAACTCATATGCTGACCAAACAGTGACACCTGTACAGCGAACGACTGTACAGTGACAAAGCAACTGGATGTTGTACTGTCACCGAGGTACCCCAGCACTGCATTCTTGGGGTCTTGCACCCTCTCCCTGAATCAACTCCTACTCAGAGTTGATTATATTAATTACAGTGGGTGTGGAGGGCAGAGCTCCCTGCTGAAGGGCAAAGCCCCATGAAAGAAACAAAGGGTATTTGGATGGATTTATGCTGACCGTAACTATGGTCAACATAAATCTTTCACTGTAATGTCATTCAACAAAATATTTGTTGAACTGGCATCTTAGAGCCAATGCAACTAAATCCTGAGGTTGTTACTGGGGTGAAGCCTGAATGTTATTGCACTTTGAGCCTCGTCGGCATTGGGGATGACCCCAATGGACACTGAGGCAGAAGCCCAGGTGAAGTCTCTATATTGGGAGGGAGTGTGTGTTGGGGTGCAAGCCCGGGTGTCAATGAGGTGTGAGCCCAGTAGACGTGTGCCAAATCCCAGAACCATGATGGTAGCCTGGTAGTTGTGGGGTGGGAGCCAAAACAGGGGATAAAGACACAAGCCTTCATACAAGTAGGTAGAGAGCAAGGTCCAAAGAGACAGACAAAATGGAGCCTGGACACAAGAATGGCCACCAGTGTTGCAGCCTACCCTCAGTATTGGCAACAGTGCAAGAGACAAGCAGGAATAATTTTTAGGTAACCCCTGGAAGAAAGGAAGTGGAGGGAACAGGGCCACATGGAGGGGAAGGCTGAAGAAAACAAGGCCCTGCAAAGAATGCTTCAGCCAAGGAAGGCAGGAAAGATGGGGAGCAATGGCCAGGAACATGCTCGGAGGGCCAGAAGTGTCAAGAAGTGAACTCAAGAAGGGGGCAGCAAACAAAGGTAGCAGGTAAGCCCCAGAAGAAAACCCCCACACACAGGAGGTGGGCAACAGCCAGACAACTGGTGAAGCAGGAAGACAGAACTGTGGGAGAAGCCCCAGGGCTGTGGCTGTATGGCAAAGGAAGAATAAGCAAGAAGTAATGTGGAGGGTGGGCAGAAGAGCTGGCAGCCATGCAGCAAAAGCAAACATCGCACTCCTATAGCACTCAGTGGGGGCTTGGTGAGGTCACCTGCTGCCACACAGAACCCCGTGCAAGCCTTCCATTTAAAGTGGAAACTGAATATGATTGGAGGCACTTCTAATAAATACTGTACATTTTACTCCATTAAGGTGTTTCGACAGAGTTCATTTGAAAGAAGATTATCTGCGTACAGAGAAAAAAGTTACTTTGCAGACATGGTTTATTGGAAGTTCATCTTTGGATGGTGAAAAAAGTTACTCTGCAGCCCCCAGTTTATTTGAAGTTTGTCTGCAGACAGAGAAGAAAGTTACTCTGTAGCCACTGTTTGTTTATGATGCTGCTTGAAAGATTGTTAGTGTACAGGATAGATTTCAATATTTGATACTACAGAGTTACAATTAAGTAAAGGTTTTTATATGTGTCATCTGTGGGTCAAAGCATAGGGATTCAGTTTTGCTCTGTTCTTCAACTGCAAATTAATAGTGCCAAAAAAGTTCCTTACTTTGAGTTTTGCTGTAATATTTCACTGTCCTGTGGTACAAATGAAACAATTAGAGTGTAGAATTTTCAGAACCTGTTTTCTAAAGTATAATGTTTGGTTGCTTATAATAGTCCAAATTCTGTTTTTTTTTTTCAATAGTAGTGTACCAAAATGAAAGGAACGGCCCTACTGGCTTTTTTATACCTTTTACATTTGATGTGCACCAGATGTTTTGCTTTCACTGAAAGGGGGTTTCAGAGGGGATCACTGCCGAGCCCATTGCAGTTTAAAATAGAAGCGAATTGGCAGTCTAGACTAATGACCACACACTGTGGTCATGACACCACTCACTGTTTGCTGGGCAGAAACTTTGTGCATCAGACCTTAAGATGTCTCAGTGTATTCCTGTCAGGAAATAAAATCAGGCTGTTATCAGGTTGGTGATATTTACTAACCTGCATGGCAGCAGTGAAAGAAGAGTTGTGCAATTAAAGGCTTCCCAGTCCTGTATCTTGCTATTTAAATTATGGTATAGTTTTCTTACTGGCAGG
Source organism: Neoceratodus forsteri (assembly GCA_016271365.2). Lineage (NCBI taxonomy): Eukaryota > Metazoa > Chordata > Ceratodontiformes > Ceratodontidae > Neoceratodus > Neoceratodus forsteri. Next base: position 862,881,749 of record CM057455.1, read on the forward strand.
CACCGAAGTCTGGTACATTGCTACTGTAAACTACTGACAGACCGTTTTTCAAAGTATGTGGCAAACACCCAAATTAATTAAATATATACCTTTTTCAAGCCCCTTAAAACAAGAATATTTATTACACAGCATATGCTAGGCTTTAATCTGTACCTAGCTCTGTGTTTTAGTACCTGTATAAAATGTAGTGTTGCACTTATAAAATGGAATGCTTCTTCCCCCCCAAAGTAGTGTTGTACTTACAGTATCTTTTGTGGGTGTTTACCACATACTTCAAACAACAGTCAAGCCATACTTTACAGTAGCAATGTGCTAGACTTCAGTGCTTGCCAGTGAGAAAATTATATAGTACTTTAAATAGCAAGCTACAGGACTAGCAAGCCTTTAATTGTACAAGACTTTTTTCATTGCTGCCATACAGCATAGTAAATATTATCAAACAGACAGCTCAATTTTTTTTTTCCTGACTGTGACAGGAATACATTAATATGTCTTAAGTTCTGATTGCCTCACCGACTAGAGCTTAGAAAAAAAAAACATAGAGAAACAATAAAAATAATTAGTAACTGATCTCTTTTTTGAAGAAATTCTTAATTATGACAATGAGTCAGAACACTATCACTGTCATGGCTGGACCAATACTTGACTCCTTTGAAATACATTGATTTTGCGCCGGTCAGCCAGCGAGAGGATCTGAGGCTCTAACTTTCAAGCTACTGGACTGTGCACTGAGTAAAGCTGTCAATCACTGGCTTCTCGCACATGAAACCACTTGTACATTACACTCCCGTAAGATAGCGCTTGCACATTTTATCAGTCTCACACAAACCCAAGTCTTTTGTTTTTATATATAGCACTGACACTGTGGGGTGCCCAATCCCCCAGTGTCACCACTTGTAATAAAGAAAACCTTCCCTCATCATTTTTTTAAACCTGTAAAAAGGAAAAATGTCCATCAATTTCTGTTGTGTCATTATTCCCCCCACCTGACCCTCCCACTCAGCACCCACCACCTACATCCCCTAAGCCCTTACTTACCCACCGGGGGTCCAATGCCAGATCACAGACACATCTTCACTTTCAAAACCGGACCATGAACTGACACAAGCTGAGGAAATCGTGTATGTGGTTCAATGTATTTTGATAGGGTTTTCAACTTAGTGGCATAACTTGGTCATTTTTGAATACTTTTGCCCCAAATTTTCAACATATCTTCTTTGGGACCCCACTTCCTGGCTGCACTGGTGGTCAATGGAGCTATTCACAGCTGGATAGCCCGGTGGGCTATCCAACTGTGAATAGGGGCCTGCAGGGGCAGTGCTAATCCAGGTAAAGCAGTGGAATACCCAGTAGTGCTGCTCCCTGCTGTTTTTGACAGAGAACTTTGCTGTCAGAGCAAGTAATAGCAGTCTAGCACTACAGCTCTTTTACTGGTAAATCACTTCTATCTTAGCAGTGCCTGTTTGGATTAAGCAAACAGATACTTTACTAGAAGAAGAAAGGTCTCATTTAAGTAAAAAAAAAAAAAGAAGAAATTCACTGTGTGTTTTTCTGAGGAAGGGGGCTGTATCAGCTTAATTTACTGAGTCAGGAGCAGAGGCTGAGGCTAATTGGGGGTGTGGCTTAGGAGTAAAAAGCAGATGTCTCCAATTACAGCTTCCTGCTGTTTTTGACAGAGAACTTTGCTGTCAGAGCAAGTAACAGCAGTCTAGAACTACAGCTCTTTTACTAATTGCCCTTCTTCCCACCCAAAGCCAGTTCTACTTTTGTAGCCACTGGATTTGACTGACAACAGGAACTTCCTGTTTAGCAGTAGGAAGGGAAGGATCACTGAGAAACATTAGTTTCTTCAACCTTGAAGGAACCTAAAAAAAATAGCTCTTTCTCCCCGGCTGCTGGAGGTCTGAATCCAAGCACGGAAGAAGACTACTGAAGACTACAGAAAGTTCCTGTCCCAGAACAGGAAGGGCGAGAATTGTAAGGACACATAGGCAGTAGGAAAGTGAGTGTAAAAATACATAGAGGGAGGAGACAGTAATCATACAAAGCAACAGGAGAGGGGACACAAAATAAGTCAAGATGGGAGTGGTGCAGTGCAATGGCTGTGGGGCAGCAGTGTTCTGGGAGACATTCTGGATGCTGCAATGCTGCAATGCTGCCCTGCTTGCAGGCACCTCTCTGGTCTGAGGGAGGAGGTTGCCCATCTCCAGACTGACCTGGCTAGGATTCATGAAACCTCTTCTCCAACCCAGGGACCACCAGGGCCACCACCGCTACCTCAGAGGTTGCCAAGAAAGAGGAGCGGTTAGACCAAGGTGGGCTCAGGAAGGGAGAGGGTAGTGGAACAGAGGTGCATCCCTCCAGTTGTACCTCTCCACAATTCATATGCTGTTCTGGTGAAGAGGGGTTCCTCTATGGAGGCACGTGCAGTGGAGACCAAGGAGGATGCTGGGAACCTCCACAAAGAAGACCCACAGGATGGTGACACGAGACCCCACAGGGGAAGAAAACAACTCCTGGTGGGGGACTTGATCATTAGGGGGGTAGAAGTGGGGGAGGAAGGGGATAGTGAGGTATGGTGCCTGCCTGGCGCCATGGCTCGGAGGAACAGGAAGTGAATCCTCAGGATCACGGGAGCAGCTGCACGAGAGAGGGAGCTGGATGTCATTGTCCACCTAGGGACAAATGACCTGACTGTGAATGGGATCAGAGTGGTGCAAGAGGAGTTTGTAGAGTTGGGGAGGGGCCTTAGACAAGTAGCATGTACCGTAACCTTCTCGGAGGTGCTGCCTGTCTACGGTAAGGATGATGCTAGGGTATTCCACACCATGGGACTCAATGAATGGTTGAAAAACTGGTGTGGAGCTCAGGGTTTTGGCTTCACTGGGGACTGGGGAGCCACCTGGAGGGATGCAGGCCTATACTGGCGTGATGGTCTGCATCTGTCCGGGGAGGAACCAGGATCCTAGGTGATAGGTTTAAATGCTTTATTGGCAAGCATTTAAACTAGCCAAGGGGGGAGGCACTAAAAAGGATCAGGGAAATCCCAGCCTCCCCCCACAAAACACAGTAGTTAGTGATGTAAACACCAAGGTAGAGAAGTCAGGAGGGAGCAGGACTGGGGCAAATGCAGAAAAGGCAGTAAGGACAGGGTTGGGGCTAAAAGGGGTAAGGCCATAAAAAACATGGAAGGTGATGAGTACCAGTGCCCGCAGTCTGTGTAACAAACTCCCTGAACTAGTGGCCTTGATGGAAGAGGGATGCCTGGATATTGTGGCAGTCACTGAAACATGGTACACAGAGAACCATGACTGGGATGTCAACATACTAGGATACACAATCTACAGGAGGGACAAGGTGGGTAAAAGAGGAGGAGGAGTAGCTCTCTATATAAGGGAGGGATTAAAGCAACAGAACTAAAGAGTAAACAGGAAGTTGATGAGTCACTGTAGGTCACCCTGGAGACAGGAAATGGCACCACAATCTGCATGGGGTTGTGTACAGACCCCCATCTCAGGGGGAGGAAATGGACAAGGAAATGATAGAAGGCATCCTTAAAATGGCAGAAAAAGGGGAGATACTGTTGATGGGGGACTTGAATATGCCAGATGTTAACTGGAGTACCCTTGCTGCAGGCACATCCAAGAGCAGGGTAATTCTTGATGCCCTACAGGGGGCATGCCTCAGACAGCTAGTGTTGGAATCCACTCGGGAGGGAGCAATCATAGACCTGGTACTCTAAAACAGGGAAGGAGAAAGGATCTCAGACTTTGAAGTGGGTAGCCATCTGGGAACAAGTGACCACCAAACAGTATTGTTCACAATAAACACAGCCATAGAATCAAGCCATACAAAAACAAGAGTAGTGCACTTTAGGAAGGCTGACTTTGGGAAAATGAGAGTGTGCCTCAGAAAAGCACTAGCAAATGGGCAAGAAGGAGGGGTGGAGGAACAATGGGGAATAATCAAAACAGCTATCGCAGACGCAACAAGCCTTTGTGTGAAGCAAATCAACAAAACAAAATGAAGGAAAAAAACACTATGGTTCTCAAAAGAGGTGAAAGGGAAGGTTAAGGAGGAAAGGATAGCATTCAGGAAATACAAGGAAACACAGAAGGAGCAGGACAGAGAATTTTATCAGTTAAAGCAAAGGAGACAGGTATGGCAGTCAGAATAGCAAGGGCACAAACTGAGGAAAAGATAGCCAACTGTTAAGAAGGGGGATAAAACCTTTTATAGGTACATTAGGGAGCGAAGAAAGACCAAGGGAGGGATATGGAGACTTAATAAATGGGAGGGAAAGTGGCAGATGGTGACAGTGAAAAAGCAGGAATACTGAAAGAATATTTCTGCTCAGTATTCACAATGGAAGAGGAGGGGGAGATACCTAAACCAAACAAGAGAAACACTCTGAATAGGGGGGTCAATACCAGTCCATTCACAGAAGAAAGGGTTTTGAAAGAACTCTTGAAACTGAGGGTGGACAAAGCAATGGGGCCTGACGGGATTCACCCAAGAATTCTAAAAGAACTAAGGGTAGAACTAGTAACGCCACTGACTACTCTCTTTAACAAATCATGGGATGATGGAGTGGTACCTGAGGACTGGAGGGGGCCAAATGTGATTCCACTTCACAAAAGTGGGTGAAGGGCAGAGGCAGGAAACTACAGACCAGTTAGTTTGGCCTCAGTGGTAGGGAAAATGATGGAATCACTTGTGAAGGAAAGAATTGTTGAGTACCTAGAGGCCAGTGGGGCACAGGACCAAAGGCAGCATGGTTTCACAGCAGGAAGGTCATGTCAGATGAACTTAATAGATTTCTTTGACTGGGTGACCAAAGTAGTAGACCAGGGAGGGGCTGTGGATATGGCCTACCTAGATTTTAGCAAGACACAGTCTCACACAAAAGATTAATATACAAGTTAGCAAGCCTTGGAGTGGGTCCCAAGGTGGTAGCCTAGATAAAAAACTGGCTGGACAACAGGACGCAAAGGGTAATAGTAAACAGAGTCCACAGTGAAGAAAGGAAGATAACTAGCAGGGTACCGCAGGAGTCGGTACTGGGACCAGTCCTGTTTAATGTCTTTATAAGTGACATTGGAAAGCACCTGGAAGGAAAAGTATGTCTCTTTGCAGATGACACAAAGATCTGCAACAGAGTTGATACACAAGGTGGGGTGGAAAGGATGAAAAGGGACTTGGCAAGGCTGGAGGAATGGTCAAATATACAGCAGCTCAGATTCAGTGCAAAGATGTGCAAGGTACTGCATCTGGGAAACAAAAACCCGGGGGAAGAGTACATAATGGGGGGTGAGTTAATAACAACAACAACAAAAATCGAAAGAGACCTAGGAGTAATTATATCAGATGACCTAAAGGTGGGCTAGCAATGTGAGAAGGCAGTAAGGAGGGCTGGGGGGATTCTGGGATGCATAGGGAGAGACATCAAGAGTAGAAAACAAGAAGTTGTTATCCCTCTGTACAGACAGTTGGTAAGACCCCATCTGGAGCACTATGTGCAACTCTGGAGACCCCATCTCCGCAAAGACATAAACAGAGTGGAGGCTGTTCAGAGGAGGGCAACCAAAATAGTGCAGGGTCTGCACCAGAAAACATATGAGGAGAGACTAAAGCAGCTTAATATGTATACTCTTGAGGAAAGGAGGGAGAAGGGGGACATGATAGAAACTTTCAAGTATCTCAAGGGAATTAACAAAGTTCAAGAGGGTAGCATCTTTCAGAAGAAGAGATGTGCAAGAACAAGAGGGCACAATTTGAAGACAGTGGGGGGACGGCTAAGAGGTAATGTTATAAAGTATTTTTTCACAGAGAGGGTTGTGGATGCATGGAACAGCCTTCCTGAGGAGGTTGTGGAGTCAGGAACAGTGGGAGAATTCAAGAATGCATGGGACAGACATAAGGCAATTCTAGTGGGGGGTAGGAGGAAGTAAGCTGTTGATTAACTAGTATCTGCAGCTTATCCATCAGATAGGAAATTGGCAGACTAGGTGGGCCAAGCAGTCCTCATCTGCCATCAAATTCTATGTTTCTGTGTTCTATGTTTCCCAGCCAGTCAGGAAAATGCCCCCAGTCAATACTGCTTAGGTGCTAAAGTGCTATTCACAAAAGGAGGCATGTAAATGAGATCATTAGACATGCAAGGTGCTAGTGGCCATTAGCATGCCCAGTATGGGCTCTTTGCATGCCATTAGTGTGGCAGTGTGCAACCCCCCACCAGCCCAAGCCCCACGCAGTCGCATTCCCCCACAGAGTAATGGTGCCCACACCCACTGAGACTGCAAACCCAACCGTAAAAAAAAGATATTTCCATAGTGTAGGGTCCCTTCCCAGTCCCTGATCTCCTGTTCTCCCACCCTTAAATTAAACACAGTAATTCCCATAGTGTAGGGTCCCTCCCCAGTACCTGATCACCTGATTACCCACCCAATAATAACCTAATTAATTTTCCATAGTGTAGTGTCCCACCCCTGTCAAAAATGTGATTGTAGTGTACACTTTAAGCTGTTATTGACAGTGCAGTCAGCGGGCAGCTATGGAGGTGTGAGGAGGGTTGTGCTGCTCGCTGACCAGTGGCTGTGCTGGGGTGGGGGGAGAGTGGGGTGGCATGTGGTTAACACAGAGGGTGGGGGGTTTGGGGGACCACTACACTATGGAAAGATGGTTTATTTACTATCGGGTGGGTGATTAGGCAACAGGGTGGGACCACTACAGTATGGAAATGATATTATTGTATTATCAGGTGGATAATTGGGCAATTGGGAACTGGGGTGGGACATTACACTATGGAAAATAAATTAGGTTATCAGGTGGGTAATCAGGTGATTGGAGACTGAGGAGGGACACTACGCTATGGAAATTACTTTGTTTCATTCACATGTGGGTGGACAGGAGATCATGGACCAGGGAGAGAACCCACACTATGGAAATTACTGTGTTTAATTTATGGGTGGGAGAACAGCAGATCGGGGACCGGGAGGGACCCTGCACTATGGAGATTACTGTGTTTAATTTACAGGTGGTAGAACAGGAGATCAGGGACAATGGAGGGACCCTACACTATGGACATTATTTTGTTTCATTTATGGGTGGGTGAATAGGAGATCAGAGACCAGGGAGGGACCCTACACTATGGAAATTATTATGTTTAATTCATGAGTGGAAGAACAGGAGATTGGGGACCAGGAAGGGAAATTACTGTGTTTAATTTACGGGTGGGAGAACAGGAGATTGGGGACCAGTGAGGGACCCTACACTACAGAAATTACTTTGTTTCATTTACAGGTGGATGAACAAGAGATCGGGGACTGAGGAGGGACTCTACACTACAGAAATTACTGTGTTTAAATTACGGGTGGGAGAACAGGAGATCGGGAACTAGGGAGGGGGTTGGGGGGCTGCAGTACCTCCACCAACCACTAGGGTTGTGTGGATTACCACCAGGATTTTTTCAGTGGTAAATTGCTCCATGCAAGGACCTTAGCAAAGACCTTGCATGGAGCAAATCCTTTGTGAATGGGATTGCAGGAATATTCAGGTCCCCACCCCCTCATTAGAACTGTGTCCCCCCTCACTACTTTGCCCAGGCACAAACCCAGTTTGCAGGGACAAACTGCACTTTGCGAATACCAACTATTCACAAAGCCCAGTTTGCCCCAGGCAAACTGGCTTTGCGCCCGAGCAAAACTTTGAGAATCCTGCCCCAAATTGTTTAACAAGCATCAAACATTCTGCATTGGCAAATGCTTGTTTAACTTTTGGTCTCTGTGTAGCTTGAGCTTTTACTCTTGGCTAGCCTACTTGCACATCCAGGGGAGTGGGGCTTTGATCTCTAGTGTAAGAAGTTGGATCAGTTTTTTATGACTTTTTTCTTTTTAAGGGACCAGTACGAACACCGAAAAATAAAACCCTTCCTTAGTTTACTGGCTATATGGTGGTATATGCTACAATACCATAAATATTTTTAGTGAAAGAGAATGACTTCTAAAATGTAGCAAAACCTTTAAAAAAAGAGAAAAACGAGTCAACTACACTTGACAAAAGTCATTATACTGTATCTGTAACAAAGGGATAAAAGAACATCATCAGAAATTATTAGAAATGTCTTAGCTACATACTGCAGTAGAAATCCTACCGTGAAGATGCAGAAATGGAAGTTTACTAACTTAGTAAAGGTGATTATAGGAGTACCTTTTACAGCACTTTATGATGTTGCAGTTGGGTGATGTAAGTGTCCTCTGATAAGTTGATGCACAAACTTGAAAAAATGTATCAGGAATTCAGTTGACTCCTCCCCTTCCTGCTGACCAGTTCTCAGTCTGAAACTTCCAAAGTTAACCTCTCTTTTAAATATGAAGTGACCATGTGATTGAGAAAGGTTTGTTAAGGGATACAAGAGATGTACAACTATGTCGGACAAAAATGAAAATATTATCTAGTCAGTGTTACAAAACAGTAGTATCAGTCTATATACAGTAGACAAAAACATGATGAACTGCATCTCGATTCTGAACGTCTGAGATCGAGAATAAATAAATGACATATTGGCCCAAATGGGTAAGTCAAAAAAAGACTAGCTTTGCTTTGGAGCATGTTCCCCTTGTGGATGGGGGTGGGCATAGTATGCAGTAAATTGTACTCTTATAAACTTCTATTACCCAATTATACCTTTCACATCACTGTGATTTCACAATTGGGTGACTAAGAAGCAGTAGCCTTAAGATAAAAGGTGGGCCGAGGGGTATTCTGCTTCAATGCTGCATGCAGAACACTGATTCCAAAAGAGGTGTATCTACATCATGGACAATGCTATGGTAGTGTCTGGGGAATGTGTGAGTGGAAGCCTAAGCAGCTGCTGTACAAATGTCTTGAACTGAAGCATAGTTCCTCTCAATCCATGAACTGGAGATGGCCCTTGTGGAGTGTGCCTTCAGACCCTTTGGTATGGGGAACACTTGGGCCTTGTATGCCCCCATGATGGTTAACCTGAGAAAGAGTGACTGGAGAGGCTAGAACACCTACCTTGGTACCATGGAAAAGGAGGAATAGTCTGTCTGTTCACCTAATCTAAGAAGTTAAGTGTAGGTGGTGATTCAAGAGCTGGGGAACATACAGAGTCAAAAAGTGACTCTCATTGAGGGGAGGAAGGCCCTAGATTAAAAGAGGTCATGGAGAAGTCTTAATTGAGATGGCAGGAGGAAGAAAACTTTGGCAGGAAGGATGAGTATATCCTTAAAGCCATTCCATCAGGTAGAAGTTTGCAGAAAGGTGAAGCACCACGTTTTGTTGACAGTAAATCTGCCAACATCCTGTGCAGTGATGGCACAATGCCAATACTTGGTATTGTGCTGTCAAGAACCAAAGTATTAGTCAGCCCGGTGGTGCTGAGGGTTGAGGCGCTGGACGCCACAGCTCGCGCCACGCTAGCAACCCAGGTTTGGGAACGAGCCTGGACTGCCGGGGGTCAGCAGGGGAGGGAAGAGATCGAGCATCCAGAAGGACTGCTCTCTCTTCCCGGGGGAGGGCATGGGGTGCACTCGCTGTTGGAGCGACCTCTGGTGGCAGCTGGAGGATTGTCGATCATAGCGGTGCAGTGTATGCCTGGGGGTGGAGCCACGGCACTCCATTGCCTTGCTGGCTGGGCTCTGCAAGGGACAGTCACCAACAAAGTAAAAATCCCCAGCTCGATGAGGAGATGACAAGGGCTCCAGGGATCTCCCGCTCATCCCCAATGCCGGGCCAGGCCACACCGGGGGTCCACGGCCGACCTTTCAGAGGGATGGACCTTCTAATTCCAGATAGAGCCACCGAGGGAGGGTGGGCCCTGTTCCAGGGGGTGATCCAGCGCACTGGAAAGTCCCTTGGGGAAGGGTGAACTGGTGTGTTATAAAATACAGTAATGAAGCACAGTTCCTCACTTCCCAGGAAGTGGGGACAGCCCTGGAAGAGTGTGCCTTCATACCCCCTGGTGTGGGGATACCTTAGTTGTTCCATGCCTCTGTGATGGCTAGCCTAAGCATTCTGGCAACAGTGACTCAAGTGGCTGGAATGCCTATCTTGGTACCATGGAGAAGGATGATCAGTCTGTCCATTCTTCTAATCTAGGAAGTCAGGTGTAGATAGTATCTCAAGAATTGGGGGACATCCAGAGTCCAAAAAGTGCCTCATATTGAGGGGAGGAATGCCCCAGATTAAAAGAGGGCAGGGAGATGTCTTGATAGAGATGGAAAGAGGAGACAACCTTGGGCAGAAAGGAATTTGAGGAATGGTTCTTGTCAGGATAGGGCATGGTATTCACTAGACCTGCATGCCGAACATACAGTGACTAGGAGCAGAATCTTGTCACAAAATACAATGATGAAGAGTGTCTGGGTTTAAGTGTGGTTTTGTCAAGGTATCTAGAACCACGTTCAATCTCCAAGGAGTCATTAAATGTCTTATTTTCAGTCTGAGATTAGTAGTGGCTTTGAAAAATCGAAGAACATTAGCATGTGCATCAGGATAGGTCCCTTAGATATGTCCTCTGAGTGTGCCACGTGCCATAGTTTGAAGGCACAGAGTTGCCATGGCCAGACCCTTGGAAAAATCTTTACAAAGAAATTCAAGAATTTGTGAGACTGTACATTGTAGGGAGTCAAGATGCCAGACCATGCATCATCTGGAGAAAATAGCCCATTGTTTGTTATAGATATCAGAAGTGAAGGTTTGCCTGGTTTGTAGAGTAGTATCCACCATCTTTGCTAAGTACCTGTTATCTAGTAGTCTCTACCTTTGAGTAACTCTGCCATCAGGTGAGGCTGTGAAGTTGTGGGTACCACAGGGGATCTTGACTGAGAAGGTTCAGAGTGACAGTCAGTTTCATTGGCTTGCCTACCAGCATTTTCATTAAGGGGGTATACCATGTTCTCTTAGGCCAACCTAGTGCAATGACTGAGTGCCACTGTTGATCTCATTCTCTGGACTTACTGTAGTACTTGCAGAATGAAAGAAATTTGTGTAAATATGTAGTCGGTGTTAAATATCCATGGGACGGACAAAGCATCCACTTCTGCTAACCCTTGCTCTTTGTACCTGAAATAAAATAGTGGAAGCTGTGAGTTGTGGCCCGTGGCCATCAAGTCCATGTAGAAGGGGCCCTCCTTCTTGAGATCTGGGTGAAGATCAAGGGTTTGAGATGCCATTCTCCTGGGTTTAGTGTTTGTTAGCTGAGCCAACCTATCTGACTGTTACCCTGACAGGTATACTACTGATAGACACTTGAAGATTTTCTCTGTCTAGTTAAGGAGGAATAAGGCCTCTCAGTGAATTCTTTTGCTACTTGTTCCATCCTGCTTCTTTAAGTATACTATAGTTGCTTTGTTGTTGGTCCCGATCTGTAAATAGTGCTTTAACACATGATGCAGAAAACAAAGGAATGTTAGGTGGTCTACTCATGTCTCCAAGGCATTTATTGAAAACTTGACTTCCTCTGGTAGACATTTTCCCTGAGCTGAGAGATTCCAAAGGACTGTGTCCCACCCTTTGAGGTTTGTATCTTTTTCTAATGTTCTGGTGGTTTGATGGCAAAGATAATCTCATTGCTATAGGTTGCTAGTAACTATACACCAGACATTGGTCCTCCACGGTAGACAGACCGTGAGCTAATTATGTGGCACCCAATAGCTCTATATAGGGCACAGCTATTTGTAGCAGTCTTTATGGACATTCATGTAGGGTTTTTTGCCACATGCTCTTGGGCTACAGTTCAACAGTTGATATAATGTTTTAGATCAAAGGATTGAAAATATAAATTGTTAGTAGCCCTCCAGATTTTAGCAACTTCCTGGAGATACATTGCTACTGTATATCAATGGAGTTTTCTGTCCTTGTCCATATGTATTGTCCTTTTGATGTTTCCAGGACAAGATACAAGTGCTGTATTGTTTTTCCTCTATGAAAATTAATAAAATATAATTATATAAAGAAAAGAAAGTCACACTTTAGTTTGCAAGATCAGATGTTCCTGGTAGTTCATAGTTCTGACTGGTGTAGTACCATATCTTCAGAAGGAACTGTTGAAGAAGTATCATTTCCAACCATGCCCAAGTGTGGAGGTCTATGCAAAATGTCTTGAGCCTCAGCAGCTGCATCAGATACCAAACTGTCGGGTGTGACTTTTTCAGGGTTGATTTGCATTAGTTCATGATTCTGTGAAAGTCTTTGTCTGTTGGTCACTCATTTCCTTCCCCTGTGTTGGACATGACTCCTGGATTTTCCTTTGAGCCTATAGGGTTGAGATTGCTCTTCATCTGGTTGATAATTCAACCATGCTATCTGAGTGAGTGCTGTACTAGTTTGTTACCACCACTGCATCTATTTTGCTTCAGGTTCTTATGAGCCAGTCATCCAGAGAGGGGATCATGTGAAACCCCTCCTTGCATAATTCTGCTGCTAGTGCTGCCATGATCTTTGTGAACACCTGTGATGCTGATGCAAGACCAAATGGAAGACATTGGTACTGGAACTGGGTGCCCAGAATGTGGAAGTGGTGGAATTTGTAGGGAGAGGGAAATATTAGGATATGGAGATAGGCATTCTTCAGGTCCCCTGAAGTGAGAAATTCACCTCGTCTGACTGCTGCAGTGGTCAACTGCAAGGCTCCCATTTTGAATTTTCTGCATTTGACAAACTGATTTAGAAACTTAAGGCCCAGAAGGGGTCTGAGATTGCTTGTCTTTTTGGGTGCCAGAAGGAATGTCGAATAGCTACCCTGACCCCATTCATCTTGTTGTACTGGATTTTTCACTTTGGGTGTTATTAGCTGGTTTAGCAGGGCTCTGACCAGATGAAGTGGTATTCTTGTGGGGAAGATTTGGGATGGAACAAACCTGTTAGTGTGTGGAAATTCTTTGATTTCCATTGAGTAACTAGAGTGCACCACTTTGAGAATCCATTTGTTGTTCACCGTTTTGGCTCTTTTGTGGTGAAATCTAGTAATCTGCTTCCCACTGTTGTATTAGTTTTCTGGTCCTATCTCATCGCATGCATTCAAATTACTGAAGTTACCATTGCATCTGTTCCTACCTCTAGATCTCGATGTCAAAGAGTGGAATCGGTTATGGGAGTTTTTTTTTTATGAAAACAAATTGGATTTGAACCCAAAAGTGCAGTTGGATGGGTTTTGGTAGTAGCTGTTTTTGCCCCATTTCTTGGAAATGTTCTGAAATCTATTTCTGAAGCTGGGCAGAAATGGCAGCCTGCCTGTGTTACCCTTGGTGAGATCTTACCTTTGCCTTTCATTTTAATATATTTTAACAAGTTCTGTGCCAAAGATGGTGGACTCCTCTGAATTGAAGCTTCATTGCATGGCTTTTGAGCTATTGTCTGCCTGCCAGAGTTAAGCCAGGGTTACCAACACACTCTATTGATTGTGAACATTGCCTACCCTAGTGGACATCTTGAAGGAATCCACTACCAAATTTATGATAGTTTCGATGGCATATGACAGGGTAGAGGTGTGTTTACTGGTTCTGGGCAGATCTGACTAAATGGCTTCTAGCCATCTGCAGATGGCTCTTGTGGTACAGATAGAGGCAGTAGATGCTTTGGTGATCATGGCAAGCATCATGTGTATCCATTTAATACTTTTCTTTTCTCTTTTCTTAACAGGACCTTTTAGGGCTTTGGAATCATCCAATGGGAGAGTGGTGCAGTGGCTTAGAACTGCTATTTGTGGATCCACCATTGGTGGGATCCCCCAGTAATCCAATTTTTTCTATGGTAGAAAACACTGTTTATCAAAAGACTTCTTCTCCCTTGTTCTGGCTGGGTCTGTGGCATCCCATTCATTATTTAATATGTCTTCTAGTGCCTTACATATGGGTAAAAATGCCATGGATTGGTGCATTCTCTGACTAGGGGGTCAAACTTCTATTCTGTGGGAGAGGAGATGGATTTAAATTTTAGGGTTTCTTGAATTATCCAGATTATTTCAGGGATGGTATCATGAGGGCATAATCTAGCTGCCTGGTCTTACCTTTACCTCTTCCCTGTTTGAGTAATCAGAGCCAGAGCTATTGGCTTCACTGTCATCTGGAGTTTGAGGCCCTGAGTGATAAATAGATCAGTCACATATCTGCTTGGATGCAGGTATAATCAAAAATAAACATATAAATAATTGCTGCAGAAGAGGGATGTATAGTTTATTTTCTGCCAGACGTATGCAGTCAGAAGGTATCTACAGACAAGCAGCAGTAAGCACCTGTTGAATTATGGCTCAGTTTCTTTAAAAACATCCAGAACACTAGCTCCATGGTGCTGAGTAGTGAGGCACCCATTCAGCACGTAGGCAACCTGGGTTTTCGCCCTACACCTGGGGTGACTGGAGTGGAGACCAGCAGAGAGGATAAGGAGCATCTGCACAGATGCTCTCCTCCCTGGGAGAAAGGTCACAGTCTGCACTGCTCCTCAAGCAGCTCCCAGTAGTAGTCTGGTGGAAGTGCACTTGGAAGCATGGGTCATCATGCACTGCCATGCAGCCTGCTCAGCATGCCATAACATGCAGTCATAGAAACATAGAATTTGACGGCAGATAAGGACCGCTTGGCCCACCCAGTCTGCCCATTTCCCTACCTAATGGATAAGCTGCAGATCGTAGTTTACCAGCAGCCTCTTCTTTCTACCCCAACCCCCTAGATTTGCCTTATGGCTGTCCTATGCATGCTTGAATTCAACCACTGTTTTTGACTCCACAACCTCCTCCGGAATGCCGTTCCATGCATCCACAACCTCTCTGTAGAAAAATACTCTACATTACCTCTGAGCCGCTTCAATCTTCAAATTGTGCCCTTGTTCTTGCACACCTCTTTTTAGAAAGATGCTACCTTCTTGGACTTTGTTGCTTCCCTTGAGGTACTTGAAAGTTTCTATCATGTCCCCCCCTCCCTCCATTCCTCGAGGCTATACATATTAAGCTCCTTTAGTCTATCTTCATATGTCTTCTGGTGCAGACCCTGCACCATTTTAGTTGCCCTCCTCTGGACAGTTTCCATCTTGTCTATGTCTTTGTGGAGACTGGGTCTCCAGAACTGCACACAGTACTCCAGATTGGGGTCTCACCAGCTGTCTGTACAGAGGGATAACAACTTCCTGTTTTCTACTGGTGATGCCTCTCCCTATGTATCCCAGTATTCCCCCAGCCCTCCTTACTGCTCTCTCACATTGCCTGCCCACCTTTAAGTCATCTGATATGACTACCCCCAGGTCCCTTTCCATTTTTGTTGTTGTTAGTATCTCACCCCCATTGTGTACTCTTCCCCTGGGTTTTTGTTTCCCAGGTGCATTACCTTGTACTTCTTAGCATTAAATCTAAGCTGCCATACATTTGACCATTCCTCTAACCTTGCCAAGTCCCTCCTCATCCTTTCCACCCCACCTTGTGCATCAACTCTGTTACAGATCTTTGTGTCATCTGCAAAGAGACATACTTTTCCTTCCAGTCCCTCTGCAATGTCACTTACAAAGACATTGAAGAGGACCGGTCCTAATACTGAACCCTGCGGCACCCCACTAGTAACCCCCCTTTCTTCAGAGTGGACTCCATTTACTATTACCCTCTGTGTCCTATTCTCCAGCCAATCTTTACCCAGGCTATCATCTTGGGACCCACTCCCAGGCTGGCTAACTTGTATATTAATCTTTGTATGGGACTGAGTCAATGCCTTGTTAAAGTCTAGGTAGACCATGTCCACAGCCCCTCCCTGATCAACTACTTTGGTCACCCAGTCAAAGAAATCTATTAGATTCATCTGGCATGACCTTCCTGCTGTGAATCCATGCTGCCTTGGGTCCTGTGCCCCACTGGCCTCTAGGTACTCGACAATTCTTTCCTTCAGAAGTGATTCCATCATTTTCCCTATCACTGAGGTTAAACTAACAGGTCTGTAGTTTCCTGCTTCTGCCCTGCTCCCACTTTTGTGAATGGGAATCACATCTGCCCTCCTCCAGTCCTCAGGTACCACCCCATCCTCCCATGATTTGTTAAAGAGGGTAGTCAGTGGTGTCACTAGTTCTACCCTTAGTTCTTTTAGAATTCTGGGATGAATCCCATCAGGCCCCATTGCTTTATCCACCTTCAGTTTTAAGAGTTCTTTCAGAACCCTTTCTTCTATAAATGGGCTGGTATCAACTTCTGTATCCAGAGTGTTTCTGTTGTTTGTTTCAGGTACCTCCCCCTCTTCGTTTGTAAATACTGAGCAAAAATATTTATTTAGTATCTCTGCCTTTTCACAGTCACCCTCTGCCCAACCCACTCCCCTTTATTAAGCTTCACTATCCCTCCCTTAATCTTCTTTCGCTCCCTGATGTACCTAAAAAAGGTTTTATCCCCCTTCTTAACTGAGTTGGCTATCTTTTCCTCAGTTCGGGCCTTTGCTGTTCTGACTGCCTTCCCAGCTTCTTTGCTTTAACTGATACAATTCTCTGTCCTGCTTCTTCTGTGATTCCTTGTACTTTCTGAATGCTTTTTTTCTTGAACCTTCACTGCCACCTCCTTTGAGAACCATAGGGTTTCTTACATCATTTTGTTTTGTTTATTTGCTCACACAAAGGCTTGTTACCTCTGTGATGGCAGTTTTATTATTCCTCATTGTTCTTCCACCCCTCCTTCCTCCTGCCCATTTGCTAGTGCATTCCATAGGCACTCACCCATTTTGGCAAAGTTAGCCCTCCTGAAGTCCAGTACTTTTGCCTTTGTATGGCTTGACTCTATTGCTGTGTTTATTGTGAACCATACTGTTCGATGGTCGCTAGTTCCCAGATGGCTACCCACTTCTACATCTGTGATCCTCTCTCCATCTCCATTTGAGAGGACCAGGTCATCATGTGGATGTGGTGGAGGAAAGGGATAAAACAGGAAAATGGCTCATTCTGGAGTACTGGATGTTGGCTGTTGGTGAGTTCTCCCCTGCAACTGACCACCCGCAGCACCATCCTTACTCCCCCAACTGTCACCACAAATGGCAGAGGCACTTCCACCCTAGTGGCAGCAGAGGAGCCCCCCCCAACAAGGATAAGCTGAAATATGAGGGGTGTTAGAGCATCTCAGGGAGCCTGGACATACGTCATAGCAGCTGAGGTTGAGTCTGGTGGGAAAAGGGGATAAGTGTTGGGTGGGACCTGGTTGGAGGCAAAAAAAGGCTGTAAAACATCGTAAGACTGGCTATGTGAAGGAAGTAGATGTAAAATGACTGTTAAGTAGTTGGGGCCAAAAAATGGCAGATAAAAGGGTTACAAAATGGATGTTACACTCATGCATGGTTGTCAACAAGGCCCAAAATGGTTAAAAATGCGAATGCTCCAAAAACAGCTACCATGAAAGGTGAAGCTCTGATCTCAAGATG
Source organism: Neoceratodus forsteri (assembly GCA_016271365.2). Classification (NCBI taxonomy): domain Eukaryota; kingdom Metazoa; phylum Chordata; order Ceratodontiformes; family Ceratodontidae; genus Neoceratodus; species Neoceratodus forsteri. The sequence continues at coordinate 862,899,145 of CM057455.1, forward strand.
ACCACCATGGAAAGTGCCCTGCCTAAGATGGCAGAGTTCCTAAAAATTTGGCCCAGAGGGTGTACAAATGCACAATAGGGTAGAGTGCAATTCCTAGGTTTTATGAAGAAATGGAAATAGTGTCACAGAGACCATGTGAAAAAGGGAATACTATTAGGACAACGAACTCCTGACAGTGAATCCATCACGTCGGCAGCAACCCGTTCGACATCCACAGTGTCAAACGGGTTATTGCAGCAATGGATGGATACAGTGGCTTAGCTATAAGCCACTCTCCCCATAATCCCCGAGTTGGCAATCATTAATTTTGGGGCATGCATGGCAGACCCCCATGTGGGTGGTGGGGCAAACCCCAAGAAACAGTAAAGGGCTCTGCCACTGTGGGGGTCCATCGGCACTTTGTCACGGCAATGTGATTGCCATTAGCAAAGTGCTGTAGTTGTAAATTTGTTCTACAACTTTGTTGTCAATGTGATTTGGTGGAACTGTGAAAAGGGGCATGACGGCAAAAAGTAGATCAAGTATTAGTGAGATAAAATAGGGCTGTGATTTGAGATAAAAATATACAGCCTGTATTTGGAGGCAGTAAAGAACAGGTTTGCAGTCTAATGTTTTTTTTAGAAAACTTGGAGCCCCAGATGTTGAATATTGCATGACTCTCCATGGTAAAAGCCATAGGGAGAGAGGCATGGTTGCCCAGAATCCATCTGCCAGGCAGGGAGACCATGGAGATGCCAGATTGCCTTTCCTAAAACAGCCAGAATTTCAGGTGGTATAGGCAGTGAGATACAATGTGGTTTTACCTGGACTGTAGCAGGTGGGAGAGCAGTACTGCATGCCACACTAGGTAGTTTGAAATCAGATCCATAATAGAGGAACAGGCTAAGCAGTTGAAGCGAAAAAAGAATGGAAGTTTACTCACCTGGTAAAGGTGATTATAAGAGCACCTTTTTACAGCACTGCGAGTCTCACTCAACACATGGGTAATCTCTGGCTCTCCTCTCAGGCTGATGCACAAAGAAAATTCAGAATCGAGATCAGATCCTTCTCCTCCCCTGCATCTGTCTCCTCCCCTGTAGCTCCCAGACTCCTCAGTACGAGATCTTCCAGAGCCTATGACCGTTCTGAAAATGATATATAAAGTGGCAGTAAAGATGCTTGGTGGCCTCCTTTAGAAGGGCCACCCTGTAGAAAAACATACCACACTGTTTTATGTTATGCAAAAAAAACATAATTTACTCTTTCAGTGGAAACATTTGCATATGTACGTTATCTCAGTAATGTCAATGTAATCAACATCTGTGTCCCAGTATACAGCCTTGAATCACAGCATTATTTACAATCATCATTCATGAACCTTGTTAGGGTATGTTCCTCTGCAATGGGTGGGATATGGAGTGCTGTAAAAAGGTGCTCTTATAATCACCTTTACCAGGTGAGTAAACTTCCATTATTTATCGTACCTTTTTACAGCACTCCAGGTCTTAACACATGGGTGATTATACAGCAGTACTGGACTTGTTGTGGGCGGGAGGAGGAACCTGACTCAATGCTGTTTGAATCACTTTTCTACCAAATTCCGAGTCAACTGTCAACCCGGTATCCAACTGGTAGACCAAGTAACTGCCTGGCAGATCTCCCTCACAGACGCCAAGTTCCTTTCTGCCCAGGGAGTGCCTACTGCCCTAGTGGAGTGGGCCTTGATAATGGGTGGTAGTTCAATACCCCCTGCCTTGTATGCTTGTGAAATGGTATCTCTCAACCAGTTGGCGACAGTGGCCCTTGAGGCCGCTAGGCCCCGTTTGTGCCCTTGATGAAGGACATATAGCCTGTCTGACTTTCTGAATTTGCCTGTCTTGGCTAGGTAGGTACAGAGGGCTCTCTCCCTCGGTTGGGGATATGGTTGGGACTGTGATTTCTTGACCTGTGTGGAATGCCGTTGCCACCTTCGTGATGAACAATGGTATGGGTCGTAAGACTACCCTATCTAGGAAGAACGTGAGAAATGGTTCTCAACATGAGAGGGCCTGTATCTCACTGGTTCTCTTAGCTGATGATATGGCTACCAGAAATACAGTTTTCATAGTCAAGACTGGTAATGGGGCTGAGTCTAGGGGCTCGAAGGAATCCTCGGTCAGGGTGTCTAACACTAAGTTAAGCTGCCTAAGGGCTGTAATTGGCCATGGGGAATGTGTGATGTTGGTGGCTGCTTTTAGGAAGGACTGCACCAGTGGATGGGCCCTGGGCAAATGCCCTTCAGTTTCTCCCCTTATTGCCACGATTGCAGCTGTTTACACCCGTAAGGATGCCGCTCTCAACCCTTTGTCCAAACCATCCTGCAGGAACTCTAAGACATGTAAAACATTGCAATTTGAAGCCTTAAAGTGTCTTTTATCGCACCAAGAGGCAAATATTCCCCAGTGTCTGTTATGCGGCTTGTTAGTTGACTCCCTTCTGGCCTGCAGTAGTGTGCCTACTACCTTACCCGACACCCCTATGTTCAATGGTCTAACCCTCTGAGTGGCCATGCCATCAGCCTCAGTGGTCGTGGATCCTCATGCCAAATTGGCCCTTGCCTGAGCAAAGTCTGGTATGGGGTGAGTCTCATGCAACTGTCCATTAGCATCCTTTTGATGAGTGCATACCATGTCCATCTTGGCCAATCTGGGGTGATGAGGAGCACCATGGTGCCTTTGTCCCTGTTTTTTTGCAGTATCGCCGGTATCATGGGTATTGAGGGAAATGCGTATGCTTTCTGGAAGTTCCATGAGGTTGAAAGTACATCCACTCCTGCCGCTTTCTTGTCCTTGTATCTGGATATATACACTGCTAGCTGAGTGTTTTCTACTGATGCCATGAGGTCCACTTGAAATGAACCCCATCTCCTTTGAAGTTTGTTGAAGATGACCGGGTTGAGTTGCCACTCTCCCTGTTGTAAGGATTACCTGCTCAACCAGTCTGCCCTAGTATTTTGGATGCCTGCCAGATGTACCACTGTGAGGCTGAGGAGGTGCTTTTCTGCCCACAACATTAGGGTTTCTGTTTCCCCGAGCCATCGCTCTGCTTTTTGTGCCTCCCTGTTTGTTTATGTATGACATTGCCACTCTGCTGTCTGTGCGTACCTTTAGGTGGTGCCTTGCTACTTGTGTTTTGAAGTGTTGGAGAGCTAGTCGAATTGCTCTGGTCTCCAGAATGTTGATTGGTAATTGTGTTTCTTGCTCCACCCACTTTCCTTGGACTGATTACCTGTCCAATATAGCACCCCAGCCTAGCAGGCTTGCGTCTGTTTCTAGGGTTCTTGTTGAACCTTTTTCAAATCTCGCCTCTTGATTCAGATTGTGTTGGTCTGCCCACCATCTCAATGACCTCTGCAGCTTCACAGGTATGGTCACCCTTTGGTTGTAGTTCTGCAGATTGGAGTTCAAGTTGTCCAGAAGCAGGCGTTGCAGGTGTCTCATGTGTGATCTGGCCCAGTCGTGCAGGTCTATGCATGCAGCCATTAGTCCCAACAATTGCATTAGGTGCCACAGTGTCATCGTTTTGCAGTGTAGTATTTGCCTGCAGTGTGTCACTAGCACGGATATGTGGGTTTCTGATGGTTTGACTGTTCCATTGGCTGTGTTGAATACTGCCCCCAGGTGTTCTACTGTAGTTGTGGGTGTTAGCTGGCTCTTGGCTTTGTTGATAATCCACCCATGTTGGGTGAGTAACTGTTGAGCTCTGCAGGTTGCCGCTTGGGACTCCTCCTGAGACCTTGCCCGTATTAGCCAGTCGTTGAAGTATGGGATTACATGGACTCCCTCCGAGTGGAATGTCGCTGCTAGTGGTGCCATGACTGGTGAATACTCAGGGGGCCGAGGCTAGGCAGAACGGCAGGCACTGGTACTGGAAGTGGTATCCCAGAATGCTGAACCAGAAAAATTTCTGATGTGATGGTCTGATCGGTATGTGGAGATAGGCATCCTTCAGGTCTACAGAGGTCAGTAGGTTTCCCTTACACACTGCTGCAATGGTGGACCGTAGGGTTTCCATTTTGAACTTCTGATACCTCACAAATTTGTTCACAAACTTGAGATCCAGGATTGGGCATAAATCTCCTGTCTTTTTTGGTACCAGAAAGAACACTGAGTAGATGTCTGAGTATCGTTCTTGACTTGGAACCAACTTTTTGGCTTTGCTGTTCAGAAGCAGGTGTAGTATTGATCTGACCTGTTGTGAGGTCATCTTGTCCCTTGTGACATGTGACTCTATGTATCTCTCTCACATTAGTATGGAGTTGAATTCTATGGCATAACCATGTTTCATTATTTCCTTGACCCATCTGTCCTTGACTGATTCGGCCCAGGTTGCGATGAAGTGTTGAAGTCTTCCCCCCACTGCATCTGCATTGTCCTGGCCCTGGGAATTCTCATTGGTGGAATCCTCTGTTCTGCATGTTGGGTTTGTACCCCTGCCTGGAATTGAAGTGGGTGCCACAGTCACAATTGGTATTGTGGTTTGTGTCTGAAGAAGTTCGGTTTGAACCCGAACGAATGCCTGTCCTGGCCTTAGTACCGTTGTCCTCTCTTTCCTCTGTTGGAATAGGGGCAAAATCTATTGCTCCAAAAGGATGGTAGGGTGGCCTGACACCCTTGGTTGTCCTTGTCATCCCCCTTCTTGACAGTAAATTCCTCTATTCCAGGGCCAAATACCTTGTTGCCCGAGAAGTGCAGTTTCATTACCCTGGACTTTGACTCTTGGTCAGCGTTCCAGAGCTTGAGCCAAATGAGCCTTCTGGCTCTGTTAACAGAAGCTGCCAATCTGGACACCATCTTAAAGGTATCAATCATGGCATCTGGCACGTACTTTATTGCTTGTATGGCATAGTCCATGGTGGCCCCATGGGTACTGGTTTCAGGGACATCTTGGTGTGCTGCTTCCAGCCATCTGAGGACTGCTCTGGATGAGTAGGTGGCAGCCATGGATGCTCTCATTTTCATGACTAACATGTCATGAACCTTCTGAACTATATCATCCACCTTTCTATCCATGGGGTCTCTTAAAGTGGATGCTGACTCAGAAGGAATTACTGTTTTGTTGCTCAGGGAGGAGACCTCAGAGTCAACCCTTGGGGCGTTGACCAAGCCTTCTCCTTCTCTGAGCTAGAGGGTACCTCTTCTTGAATGTAACTTTCTCCCTTGTTCTGATTGGGTCTGGTGCCTTGCATTCCTTTGCCAGTATACTTTCTAAGGCCTTGCAAATGGGAAAGTATGTGGTAGATCATTTTCCATCATGCACTACGGGGTCCAGCCTGCTTTCCAGTTCCTGTATTTGCTCATCAATTCAGAGCACTTCACAGACCACCCTGATGATCTCTGGAATAGTGTCAAAGGCACAAAGCTTGGCAGCCATGGCCTCTTCACCCTCTTCCTCCTTCAGATCTTCATCCCCTGACTGAGGAGATTCCAACCCATCATCTGGGGTTGGATGAGTGGTACCCCTTGGTCTTTTTGGGGGGGTTCTCTGGGGTGTGGGGTCATTTGTCCGAGCCCATGGCATCCATTCTTTCCAATAACTTTTGGAATAGTTGCACCACCACACTCTGAGATGAGGTGGATGCACTGTTCTGTAAGAGATCCTCCTCTGGGGACCCCAAATTTGAGGTAAAAATATTTGGCTCGGTGTCTACCATGCATAGGGAGCAGAGATCTCCCATGTCCAAAGTCAAGAGAATATTAGGGCACTTTCTGCATATTCATCTGGAAGCCATAGAATTTTTCTGAAAAACATAATCAGCAGTGGGCATGCTTAAGTCAGGTTGTAATCTGGGTGCTAGTACATTATTTCACTCTTTAAAACCTTTATCCTATCAGTCAGAGGTGTGGAGAAGAAAAAACATCCAGCTTCTGCAATATAAACAAGCAGCCAGGGCTGTACCAACTCACAAATGCCCATTGCCCATTGCATAGTGAGATGCACTGTGTTTAACAACCTGCTTTATTATGCTCTCCATTTCCCCTTTTAAGGGCTAGAGAGTCGGCCTCTTTAAGAAATGCCTGCTTGATTCCGCCATTTTGGTAAGGAGAAAAAACCTTGTGGGCACTGCCACCTTAGGTGGAGGGGCTGCATAATCATTAGTAGAGTGGCTGAGGCATTGGGAGGCTCACAAGAAGCACTTAGAGTCTCGTAAAATGGAGGGCAGTCCACAAACAAGGCCTCTGTTCACGGCACGAGATTCAAGTATGTAGCTGCCAATCGAGAAATGGGGCTCTGGTATGGAACCAGGAAAATGCGTCCAGTGTGAGGGCAGTCACGAGGTATGCTTTCCCTAGTGTGAGCTGCAAATAATGGCCACAAGGACACTGAACCCTGCGAGATGCAGGTAAGGGGTTTTTCTTTTCCCCCCAGAGCTCTTGTCTCTTTTTTGGCTCCGAGACCCGCAGGCAGTAGTTTGAGTAGTCAGACTCACCCTCGCGGTTGAATGAGGTAAACCGCAAGGCGAGGAGAAAGTGTTACTCTCAGCTTTTACTTGGAGCTTCTACCCCCAGCTGAACAAGGTAAGTCAGGGGTGAGCTAGGTGCTGGAAAGTCATCGAGATAAAATCATTGGGGCAGTATCAGGTGCCTCTTCCCTTCCCTCAGCAGAGCAAGGTAAACTGAAGGAGGGTGTTGCCAAATGAAAGGGGGGCATTGTATCTTAAGGAATTCAAAGCGAGTGCAACACAAAAAAACATTCAAGGCTACTGCAGAATTAAAACTTTTAACACTAACTGGCCCTGATGCCTGAAGACTCGGCTATCTAACTCATTACCAAAAGTAGTTACAGCACTAGTCTATCGACCCATAGGTGCTGATGAGTTGCAGTAGCAGTTAAAGCCAAAAGGCTATGTCTTTGGAGGATTGCTTATAAAATGTAAAATTCTTACCTTAGGTTTTTGGCACAGAGTCAACAATCTGTGACCAGCCTGGGTGAGATGCACAAAAGAACTGGAGTCTGGGAGCTACAGGGGAGAAGACAGATGCAGGGGAGGAGAAGGATCAGATTTCGATTCTGAATTTTTTTGTGCATCAGCCTGAGAGGAGAGCCAGAGATTACCCATGTGTTGAGACTCGGAGTGCTATAAAAAGGTGCGATAGATACTAGCCATTAAGGTAATCTTTATATTTCTCACTGCAACAAGCTTTCCTTAGAGCTCATCTTGTTCATTGTTGCTACTTAATTGTTTAACTTATATTTCTGATTTGTGTAACCAACTGTTGTAACTTACTGCTACTATCTCCTCATTTCCCCCCATCCATCAGGATGCATCAGGAAACAAGATATGTCAGCACAGAATGTCTTTCCTGGGAAATCATTTGAAATAAATAAATTTTGTGGCAAAATGAAATGATTATAACAGTAAATAAGTAAGCATTTTCTGCTGTTCATTCAAAAAACATTGTTAACAGGAAGGACTTGCTACTGCTAGTTCAAAAACACTGTAAACATGAGTAAGAGTTTTCCCTTTGTTCCGAGAAATGGGAGATCATGGGCATGTCTTTTGTATTTGCTCTCTTAACAAAATCAAGCAGCACCAGTAACTAAAGGTAAGATCCAACAAAACATAAAACCACTAACAAGTTTAAACCAGCAATTGACCATAAACAAGGCAGAAGTAAAAATTAAAGTAGGCGACAAAAAACTGAAACTAAAACTATTAAGTGGGACAATGCCCCAGTCGGCCATAGTAATGATTAACAAGTCAACACAGACTACAGCAGAGTCATAAACCCACAGAATGACCATGCAAATGATTCTGACAACTGAACCTTAATATGGTAAGAAGGATAATAAAGGGAATAGTAGTATTAGTAGTAATGAGTTTATTCATAAAATGAACATGGTAGTAACCCATTGAGTACAAAAATATGCTAATTTGCAAGGGACATCATACAGTAAAATAATTCTGATAACATACAGATATACTTTTGATGCAATATATGAACACGGAGTATAAATATAACCACTAGACATAAATATGACAATACAATATACATAACACTTACGTGCCTCTAGACACCAAGGGAGAACCCTAAAGAACAAAGTTCCTAGGAACACTATACAACATCCTAATAAATAGAACATTATCCTAATGCACTAATTTGATCCTTAAACCATTTGTTTATTGAGACCAGTGCACGTTAGCTCCTTACGTTCTTAGGTCAGCGGTAACTTGTTCCAATTTTGGGGACCCAAACATGCAATTGTAGCACGTCCATGCTTTGTTCTCTTTCTGGGAACTTCAAACTCTACATATTGAGTTGATCTCAAATTTCATCCCAAGGCTTTCACTTTAAATTAACTAATAATATATCCTGGTACATTATTTTTAGAGACTGTGTACATTATTTTAATCATGTGCTGAGTTCTTCTAATATTTAAGTGTCCCCATTGTAATTCTCTATATAGAGCACAATGATGAGTAAGCCTAGAAGCTTCCAACACATATCTAGCCATTTTATTATACATGATATCTACCTTTCTCAAATCTTTCTTGAAGGCCCCTAAATTAATCACTTCTGCATAATGTATCACTGGTACCAGCATAGTATTGATGATATGCAGCTTGGTATTTCTGGAAAAATGTTTTTTAAACTTATACAACATTCCTAACTGTTGTCCTAACCTTTTAATAATTTTATTTAAATGTAATGTCCATTTACAGTAAGAATCAATCCAAAGGCCAAGATACTTATATTCTTCTACCTGCTGTAGTGTAGTGCCGTTGAGCACTTTAATGTCCAGCACATTATTACTGTATGAGACTTTATTTTTGTGCCAAGATAACATTACTTTAGATTTCCCACTATTTAATACTAATCTATTATGCCGGTAATAGTTTTGAAATTCATCAAAAACTGCCTGCAAGCCATATTGTATGCTTGATGTTTTTCCCTGGCAGATACAAAATTGTATCATCTGCATACCGATGATACATTATGTTCTGATTTCCAAATTCCACATTGTTTGTATATAAATTAAAAAGTAAGGGCCCCAAATCAATTCCTGTGGTACTCCCTGTAGCAATATTCTACAGTTTGAATAATGTGAACTGAGATGGACTCTCTGTAGCCTACCTTTTAGATAGCTGCTAAACCAAGATATAACATTCTCCAAAAAAACAAAACAGGGTAATTTATATAACAAGATGCCATGATTTAAAGTGTCAAGGTCTTCAACAAATCTACTAATTTGCCCCATCAATAATCCTTTGTCCATGACTGTCTGAATGTCACCAGTCACTTTTACCAGTGCAGTCTGTGTACTATGTTTTTCTCTAAAACTGGACTGGTTCCTTTTCAAAATGCCATGCTCAATCAGATACCTTTTGACCTGTTTTGCAACCATTTTCTCAAAAACCTTGGCAGCAACCAATAGGAGTGATATCGGCCTATAGTTTGAAATTTCTCCCTTAGACCCAGACTTAAAGACAGAGATCACTTTTGCAGAGTTCCACTCCACTGGCATCTCTGAGGTAGTCAAAGACAAGTTGTAAATATAAGTAAGTGGATAAGTAATTACAGGAGCAGCATACTTCCATAATTTACCACAAGTTTCATCAGGCCCAGTAGCTTTTCTTATGTCTAAGTTAGTAGCTCAAACAATACATCCCTATTTTTTTATATGGTGAAAGTTAAACGGAGGTCCTCCCCATTCCCTTACTGTCAGTTGTTTTATTAATTTTGAACTGCATGGAATCCGTTTCAATTTCTTTCATGGACCCCATATTTGCAAAATAGTCATTAAAACCATTTGCCGCTGTTTGACCCAATTCTATTTATAAATTAAAAATTTACCAAAATTAACAAGATTAGTAAAGAAAGGCTCAGGGTCCTATTTTATTGTGAGCAGTCTGTGGAGATGTACAAGCAAGACTGAGGACTGGTCAGCAGGAAAAGGAGCATTTGGGATCAAGTTACTGATGTGTTTTTTCAAGTTCGTGCATCAGCTTATCAGAGGACACATATTATGCAATTGTGACATCATGGAGTGCTATAAAAGGTATTATTCCATACTCTTATGATACATCTTGTAATATTTCATGAACTAAGTTTTCCTTTACTATTCATCAAGTTTTAATCTTTAACAACTCTGTACTACAAGAAATAGCACTGGGTATATCACTGGTTTCTTGAACTTTAGAGGTATTATTTTTATTAAAAATGGAGTCAGCACAACCCTGGCACATCATGTTGATGATTAAGACCTTTGCAGGACAAGCAGGTTGCCTACAGTTATGAAGAAGAAAAGGAAGATGAGGATGACCTTAATGACCAAGGTGAACAAAGGCAGCTTCTTGCTCTCAAAACCATGTCTAAGTGCACACAGGCTGGAGTCACTGTTTTCAGGACAGCGTGGTGATTCTCTGGTATTGCAAGGAGTGACTTTGCTGCAGGAGTGACTTCTATCATCAGGACACAGCTGATGTGTCAAGCATGGCTTTTGAAGTCCTATATTATAGGAATCAATCACTGTATGTTTAGGTATCAGCAAAGGCTGTGAGTTATCGATGCTTAAGGTGGCAGCTTCTCCCCAGGCCAAGATCAGGAGCACTTGTGTAACCCCTAGGCAACACTACTCCAAGGGCTACTACCATTGCCTTGCCTGACCTAAACAAGGTTGAGGGGCCTGGGTTTCCAAACTCACTTTAAACTGGTTCTTTCCATGCATTTACCTTTGCGCAGTGCCTCCACCCAGAGCTTAACTTTAAGTGGGCAAGATGTTACCTGGTACAACCCCCTGGGATGTCATACCACCCACTATTACCATTAGCCACCCCAACACATGACTCAATAGACATTTCCCCACATTTCAGACATTTTTGTAATCAAAGTCTCTCTCTAATAATATGTTCATGACAACATAGTTGCAAAACAATGACAACAATATTTATTTGGGGGCATAAGTATTAGGAATGGGGGTTATACAGTGATTACTAATATTTACAAAATTTACATTTGATGGAGTTGGTTGTTTGAATTTGGTGCTGGTGAAAACCCTCCAGCTGGGTAGTTACCGGTCATTAAATCAGCAAACAATTCCATTGCACCAACAGATGATATCCAGAGCCCTGGCTAACTAAACTGCATTAAAATCAGATAGCACACATACCATTTGTTACCCACCACTGGACCCAGTTCCCCAGACTCAACATGAGACCCTGCAATCTCGTACATTTCACTCTGGGTACCCAGTTACCAAAGTCCCTTGTTGGTTGCAGGCCTGGTGGACAATGCAGCTGTTTGTTGGCTGGCTTGATTTAAAGGAGAAATAGGGTTCAACGTGAAAGCAAACTAATAAACCACTTCAGATCCTCTAGGATGCACAGGGGTTGCCCTGCATGTTGCAATTAGGTTGGGAGTAACCAGTCGGTCACACTGGGTTTGGAAGTTAGGCCTTTCTTTCCGACTGTTTAGCACATTTATATGAACACTCAGCAGAATTATAGAAAGGATAGTGCCTTTCACCAGGGGCCAGGAGGGCTGCCCTGGTCAGATTACTTAGTGGAAAACAGTCATTTCCAGGTTATGAAAATCTGATTCAAACTGCAGGGTCTCAGTCTGATTCATGGTTTGCAGCTGTGGCTTACAGCTTCATTGGACGTCTTGACCAGATAGCACAATACTGGTCCTCCCAGGCACAGTCAGGATGAGCCCCTTTACTGAGTGCCCCCCTTCCAGTCCTGTAGGCTTCATAGCAGACATCACATATCAGCACATTTCTACTCTGTTCTGGGGGAACCCATGTGAGCCCAGAACAGTCACGTTCAGCAAAAGTTCCAGTATAAGGTCCCACCCTTGCTGGGCTAAGGTTAGGTGCAGCAGTTGCAGGGTGTAGACCCTAGAACGATCTTACATAGAACAATCACTTGGACAAAGCTGCCCAAATTCAGAAAGATTTCTTTCTTTCTTGCACTGTGGGGTACAAGAGTACTCACTCAGACTCCTCAAAGTAGAATCTCTGCTATCAAGATTCCTGAATTCTTCAGTCCTCTCACAACTGAGGTGAAATCAGCTCTCTCACAATTGGATTGATGTCATCAGGTTGCAGGTCCATGTCTTTCCCCAGCTTGGAATGGAGGGTAAGCACCTGGGGGACATTCTAGCAACCCCTAGGCTAGCAGGTGCTAAATAAACTACATGACTTTAACTTTAACTGCTAAAGAAGGCAAACACCCCTTCCAGGATGGAGAGGATTAGCTGGATGTCCATGCTTGGGTGCATGGCTGGGGCCTAAGCCCCCACCCCCATGGGGGTTCCCACTTGAATCTGGCAAAAAGGCTGAAAACAGTCTCTTATAAGGGTCTCCGGAGGTTCCTGATTGGCTGAAGCTTTTTGGTGAACGGCTTCTGATTGGCTGGAAAGCCTGTCAGTCGAGAAAATAAATTATGCATGAACCTCACTAGATGCACAGTAGGTTTGCAGTTTTGGTGCCTCAAATTAGGTCTCTGCAGTTCCCCATGAATACTTGGAAGTTTCCCATGAGCTCTGGCTAATGTTCACAAGTCTTGACTTTAATATCCTGGCTTTGGCTGTGACTGCTTTGTAATGACTGCTTAAACACACAGTCTCTTAAGAAGATCAGATACAGTCTCAAATAAAGTCTTAGTGCAGCCAGAATAAATTAGATATTTACCCAAATGCCCCACAGTTCGAAAGCCCTGAATGTGCACTTGCTGTCACTGCACATATTAAATATTTTGTTTCAGTCCCAGTCCTGTCACTGCTGCCATTATTTAAGGATGCCTAGCAACAGCAGACAGGCTATTTTTTTGAGTCCCAAACATTTGTCTGGTGCAGCCAGGTTACAGCAGTTATTTAAAACAGTTTTTGCCATGCAAACATATGTTTCTAATCATGCAGAAAGTTACAATTATTTATTTAACATTTACTTTTTCTTCTTCTTTTTGGCCGTGGCCAAAATATTGTTTCCCCGAGGGCAGAACAAACCCTCATGAATATTCATAGAGCAGGGCTCCTGCTCATTAATATGCATGAGCCCCACTCTGAAACTCTTTGTGTATCTCTTTAATTTTTCATAAAGGTGGGCTGTCTTGGCCCTGTATGTGGTCACCGGGTCCCACTGATCAGGTGGGGACACCGGGACCGCCAAACTACTCAAGCTGAGCAGTCGTGAGATCAGAGGCGCCGATGGTTCAAGCACGATCCCCTCCAGCACCGGAGTGTCTTTTGCAGTGCAGGGTATTGCAGTTTTAGTTTTTGGAGCCCCGAGGGGCTGGATTTTACTTTGGGCTAAGCTGGGGCACAAAAAAGGGCACAGGAGGACTGGGGGGACAGAAAAAAAATATGCAGGCAAACAGGAGACATTAAGAAGAGTGGCTGGAAAAGGGAGCTCATGCTGATGGTAAGCCCCCGATTTGGTAGGGGGATTACACATGGATCACTGTTGGTGCTCTGACCCAGTCTGATAAAGCAGTGTACACTCGGCAGTGCAGATCCCCAGTCCCAAACATCTAGCTAAATGGTCACAGTTGTAGTTGCTGACACTGTGGACATCTAGTACTGAATGCACAGCTTAGATTCAAACACAAGGAGTGTGCTGGGCAGAAAAAAGACCAGTTACTTACCAGTAATAGCAGATCTTTGAGAAAATCTCTTCTGCCGATCCACACCTATGGAACATAGGGATCACTGGTGTCAGACCTATATGGAAATGTTTGCCCTAGCAAGGGTCACCTATGATGATCTGCATCATTGGTGCCCATATAACATGGATGACCTATTCCTCCTTAGGTCTGCCCATCCACTAGAGCCATAATGAGGTCATGTCATACCAATGAATAAAAAAGGCAACTATGTTGATGCCCCCAAACAGGGAATGACAACAGAAAGTACACATACAAACCTAGTATTGAGTACACAAAGCACTGGACATAAACAACAGTGGCAAAAAAAACCCACTATGCCCCCCCCAAATTTAAAAAGAGGAAAGCAGGAAGGTGCACTGTGACTCACTGGAGGAGATTCCCTGAAAGATTTACTGCTACTGGTAAGTAACTGTTCTATTTTTACCGTGGATATTTCCCTTCAGTGAATCACACCTAGGGAACGATTCCCAAGCAGTACCCCAAAAATAATGGAAGGCCAACAGAAAGACAGAGCACCCAGTCACAAGCAGGCTAGATGTCCCAGGGGCCATAAAAGCTGGCTGCTAAACAATAGGGTGGCACAATGATAGCATAGTGAGTAGTGGAGAATAAAACCCCCATATCTGCAACTAGATGATGATGCAGATGGCATTGATAGCAGACCGACACCAAGAGTCCAAGAGAGACAGGGAGGCCAGTCAGCATAATGGACACAAACAAGGCACAGCCTCCTGACAAACCACCAATGTTGATGGGAAACCCAGTGACTAAGATTAAAGTGAAAGGCACAAGCCCTTCCAAAATGGGGAGTCAGGCCATAAACACCAGAAACTGACTGAAGCATCCCAATGGATGGGCACAGTAGTGAAAACACTGGTCGTCAGGTGAAAAAAACATGAAAAAGCCAGAAAGAAGAGCTATAGTCTATAAAAGGCATCAGTAGAAGCAGGAACATCAACAAAACAGAGCTGTGAGATGACCAGCAAATAAAGGGAGGCAACAACAACCCAGATGGTGAAAACATTAATGAGGCAAAGCCACGCGATAGAACCCAGAGAAGCCATGGGCCCTGCAGATATGGGAAGCCAGGCAAAACAAGGAACCAACCATCACATCCCAAGGATGGACCAGAAGATCAGAACCAGCAAGTTAACTGGAAACCAGTGACAGAGACCAGAACAACTACTGCACAAGGCAGGGACATGGCAGGAAGCAGGACTGTTGGTGAAGTACAGCCCAGCAATGATCAACAGAAAACAGAGGCACAATAAACAGCAACAGTGATCCAAACAGCACACTTACTGAAGGAGCAAGAACAGGATATGGAGCCAAAGGGAGCCATCAGCCCTGTGGAAATGGAAGGTCAGGCAACAATGCTAGGAACTGACCGAGGAGTCCCGGAGAATAGTCAGACCAGCCACAAGCCTAGCTGATGGGAAAAAAAACATGAAGACAAAAACATAAATCAGCCATGCACAAAGCAGGGGACTGCACACAAAGTAGGCATGTTGATGAGGAAGAGCCAAGCGATGGCCATCAAGAAGTGTACACTGAACAATAGCAAACCCAGTTTTATCAGCAAAGTCATCAACGAGGCTAAGCCAGGTAAAGAAACTGAAGGGTGCCACAATCCCTGTAGCAATGAGGAGCTGGGCTATCATGCCAAAAACTGGCATCTGAGGGCAGTCAAAATGTTTGTCTTTGCCATAGACATGATAAGCACTCACCACTTCAATGGAGCAGTGCAACCACCAGTAAAACCCCAGACGAAGAAGAGCGGGATAACAAATGGGCAGCAGGAGTATGGACAGTAGAAGGAGGCCATCAGGAATCCATGGAAGGGAAGACCACAAACAGCTGACAGCCAGTGATGGCAAGGCAGCAGACACAGTTAGCACGACACCAGATATGGTTCATGTTGAAAGTAGAAGTACAGGCCCATATTGTCAAAAGGCAATGATGGCCAGGTAAGCACCAAATAAATAAGTCCAAGGAGGAAGTTCCTTCGGTCTGACGTGAAGTTAATAAAAAGAAAGAAATGAGGATATGTGGGGTCACCCATGTTATATGGACACTAATGATGCATGTCAACATGAGTGCCCCCCCCAGGTAAAGGTTTCTGGATAGGTCTGACACTGGTGGTGTCTATTTTACATAGGTGGGGCTCACTGGAGGGAGGTATCTGTAAAGAAAGTAAATCATATAACATACAAAGAAGCCAGCAAAATAAGGCCATTTGGTCTATCTAGTCTCCTCGTATTGCAGGGTCCTCAGCTTAAGCTACTGACCCCGCCCATGCTCCCACAAACTTCCATCCTTTCCATCCACCCTTCCCCAAACCTCCTGTCCTTTCCATCCATCCTTCCCTCTGCCCTGATTTTACCCTTAACTCTGTCCCAGCCTCTCTTGAATCTGCACACTGTCTTCAATGAGACCACCTCTTCAGGCAGCACATTCCATCAGGCCACCATCCTCTCTGTGTAGAAATGCTTCCTAGCCTCTGTCCTAAACCTCACCCTTCAAACTTGAGCTGTGTCCCCTCATGTTTCAATTGCCACTTAGCTCAAAGAGCTGCTGATGCGTTCATAAGAACTTTAGCAAAATATAATATCTTGACACAGTTCAGCTTGTATTTCACATTAGTTCTGTATTTCTCATCCCCATTATTTATCATTGAGGTCATTTGCATTAAAACAGGATCTTTGCTCCGGAAGGGTTCATCTGCTCCTGTTGCTTTCTCTCTATCTGAGGTCATAATGCACTGCTTGTGACATCACAGTTACTCCCATGGTAATGGAGTGTGATGTCACAACAGAGGATTATGAACTAAAGTAGGAAATAAACTATAGGGGCAGATGAACTCCAAGGGATAAATATAAGGTATTCATGTCAATTTTGTCAGTAATACATAATGAGTAGGAAAAATCCATAGAATATATATGGAATGCAAACTGATGTGTACCTAAGTATTATGGTTTTCAAAGTTTTCTTTGAGGCATCAGCTGTTATTTAAAAGATCCTCCTTGTCCACCTTATTTATCTATCTCAAGTACTTGTAGGTTTCAGTCATGTCCCCTTTCTCTCTCCTCTCCTCCACGGAGTACATGTTCTGGGCCCCCAATCTTTCCTCACAGGTTTTACCCTGCTGACCAATGGTCATCTTTGTTACCCTCCTTTGGACTGCCTCCAGCAGGTTAATGTCCTTCTTAAAGTGTGGGCACCAGTACTGGGCACCATACTCCAGATGTGGCCTCACTAATGACCTGTTCAAGGGCAGTATAACCTCCTTTTATCTATTATTGATCTCCCTGGCAATGTAGCCCAACATTTTATTTGCCCTTGCTGCTTCTTTCCTACACTGCGTGGAGTGCTTCAGGTCACTAGTGATCATTACTCCCAGATCCTTCTCCTCCTCCTCTGTTGCAGATATCAGGCCTTCTCCTAGGTTGTACTCAGTCCTGGGGTTCTTAGCTCCAGTGTGCATAGCCTTGCATTTCTTTGTATTGAAGCCAAGCTGCCAAATCCAGGACCACCTCTCTTTTTTTCCAGACTCCTTTAGGTCTTGTATCCCTTCTGCTGTGTCCACCCTTCAACAAAGCTTGGTGTCATCTGTGAATAGTCTCATTTTGCCCTTAATGCCATCCCCAATATCATTGATGAAGACATTGAACAACACGGGTCCTAGCACAGAGACCTGCAGGAACTCACTGGTGACCTCCATGGTGTTAAGATAACTCAACCCCCACCACCATTTTCTGGGTCCTGCTCTCTGGCCAGTTCTTCATCCATCTGGTCAACTTCTCACAAACCCTGACACCCACCAACTTCTTTGATCAAGCCCTTGTGGGATGCAGAGTCAAATGCCTTGCTGAAGTCCAGGTAAAGGATGTCTACAGCTTGGCCCAGCTACTGTTTTAGTGACCCAGTTAAAGAAGTCAAACAGATTCATTTGACACAACCTCCCCCCATAAACTTGTGCTGCCTTGCATCCTGGAGACCATGATCCTCTAAATACTCTGCCAACCTTTCCTTAAGCATAGTCTCCATGAGCTTGCACACAATTGAGGTCAGACTGACTGATCCGTTATTCCCTTGGTCATCCTTGGGACTGTCCGCATGGAGGGGTACTGCATGTACAATTCTCCAGTCCTGTGGTACCATGCATGACTCCAGTGATCTATTGAATAGGCCAGTATGGCTGTGCAAGCTCCTCTGCCAGTTCCTTCAGCACCCTTGGGTGTCAGTCATCCGGGTCTGATGATCTGTCAACCTTCAGTGTTAACAACCTTGTCCTCACCCTATCAACCTCTATCATTCCATCTGTGCTCCCCAACCCCCCTCCCCCACTCCTCTTCTCTACTCTGTTGGCACCAGTCTGTCTTTCTCCCTGGTAAAGATGGAACAGAAGTATTCATTCAGTGTCTGTACTTTCCTCCATTCACCTCTACCCACCCAATCTCTTTCCTAAGCCTAACAATCACATCCTTCTTGTCCCTTTTCTCACTTATATAGCAAAAAAAAGGCCTTCTCCCTCTTCTTAATTCCCTCAGCTATCTGCAGTTCCTTCTGAGCCTTAGTCAACAAGACTATCATTCCTGTCTTGCTAGTCATCTTTAGGTAGTCCTCCCTGTCCTCCTCTCTCTTGGTTCTCTTAAATTTCCTGTAGGCTAACCTCTTGCCCCTTACTGTCTAGGCAACCTCAGTATAACACCTGCTGGGTGATTTGCCCTTGAGTTCTTTCCCTTGATCCTAAAGCACTCCTCTGTGGCAACCATTGTTCCATCCTTAATAATGGACCACATTTGGTCCACACCTATATCTGCTTTGGTGTTTGCTAGGTGACCCTTAGCAACTTGTCCATCTTCCTGAAGTCTGCCCTGCTGAAATCTAGGATTTTAGTCTTAGTATGGCCTTTTACCTGCCCATATCCATGTAGAACCACAGTATGTAATGGTCATTCCCACCTGGGGCTTCTCGACTGTTATGTTCTGTACCTGCTTCCCATTCATGAGCACCATATCAAGGATTGCTCCCTCCCTTGTGGGTACTGTGATCCCCCGAGTCATAAATCCTCTGTGCAATGAATCTAGTATCACCTGGCTCCTGGTGCAGGTCATCATTAGTACATTCTTGTCTAGATTGGGCAGATTAAAGTCTCCCACTATTACCATATCTCCCTTCTCTGCAGCATTCAGTATTTGTGAATTAAATTCCCTGTCACTCTTCTTACTGGTTGGGTGGTCTGTACATCACCCATGGCCTCATCTTCCTCTCTATGTTTGACAGTAACAGAACCTACATTGCTTCTGCCCTCTGCTTCTCTGACTCCCCTCATAAATCTTTTCTGCAGGGGCATCAGAAGTACCACAAATGGAGATACAGGCCCCTCAGATTCAATTAGTGATCACCCCAGTCTCACTGGTTCTTGTCTTGCACCAGCAACAGCAAGTCATCCAAAATGTAAACAGTGCTGTATGCAGCAAGTATGCACAACTGCAGACTTGCAGAGCAGCAGAACATATTTGGGATTCAGCCTGACACTGACTTATATGGTGACTGTAATGCGAAGTAGCGTAATAGCAGATAGTGACATGTTGACATGTTCAGAAGTTTAGCTTCAATCTCTTACTCAACAGGACTCCATATTCCACAGCACTCCACTGTGCATCATCATTATGTGGTGCACTTGCAAATGCATCAAGAAAGTCATGGGATGGATCAGAACAAGGCTTCACTCTGAAGTGGGGTTGCTCGTCCAAGAGATGTAGCAGCACATAACAGTGAGTGAGTGTCTCAGTTGAGTGAGTGCTGGCTGCTAGAACAGCTCCAATTATGTGCATTTGCCAGTCACATCACAGGGGATGAGTGTTTCTGCTGTGTCTTGTCACACATCACCTCTTACATTATGCTACCAAACATACCCGACAGGGTAGGTAATATTGGCCAATACTGGACCACCCAGGGGTATAATGAGGCCTGCTGTCACAGGCAGAGGGTCTTATAGTCCCTGAAAGGTCCAGAATTGCCCATACTGCCACCCCCTAGAGTGTATTATTGCACTTAGAAAATGGGCTACATGTGTCATTTTTATATGGGATTTAACAAAATAAATTAAAAAAAAGAGTAAGAATGAAATTCAGTCTTTTTCTTGTAAAATAGTCCCTCTGCTGGTATATCTGCCAGTAGAGGGTGCTGCAGTCTTTGACAAGTGTGTTTTTAGATTACCTGAGTGGTAGCACTTTGTGATCCGTTTAGCTCCATTTAAGTTGTTTAGGAAGGAGTGCAACTGAATCAGAAAAGGCAGCTGCCCAAAAGGCAGAGAACCACCAGGTTATGTGTCAAATCTTTTTTTTTTTGAGTATGCGAAAGCATTTTCCACCAACAGTAAAGAACAGGCAGGAAGGGGGAGAGAATGGTTGTGTGGGAGATGAATGCTGAATTGCTGACTGGGAGCACAGCAATGATCAGTGGGAAATTATCAAAAGCGGGTGAGTGATGGGTCTGTTCTCCGTAGGCACAAGAAAGGAGAAAATATCTTCTGTGTTGCCAAGGGGAGTAAATTTAAATGCTGGATTAAGCCATTTTATTTAATTAATACGACTGCCTTGGGGGGTGGGTGAAGATGAATGATGTGCTGCTAAAACTGTGTAATCAGTTTAAAAAACAGTGACTGTATAATGCAGGTTTAAAATCAAGCACGTTACTGGTTTTTTTTTATGGAAAGACTGGCAGTGGAGTTGTGGGCAGGGTTGTGCGTGTGCGTGTGTGTGTTTGTTAAGGCTGATTCGGTATTTTCTCTCACTTAGTGACTGGAAAAAAATGGCTGCCATTAAGGTGAGAAAAGCAGGGTGTCACCAGGATACTCGCATGACTAGCAGCCAATCAAAATCCTTAGATTTGAAATTCTGTTTTCTAATGTCCATTATCGTCAGTCTTCTCACAGTCCCATTCTCCTCATATTCAGTCAGTCAGCACACAGCAGTGTTCCAGACACAGAGGAGTCTCCACCCAACAGCATGTTGCTTGCTTGCATCTTCCAGATGACAAATAGCTAAAAATGGTATCCTAATAAATGCCTAAGGAGGCTAAGAGTACTATTCTCTTTTGTTTTGCCTAAATTTAGGACTAAAATAAATAAAACTTATTTAGGTTGGAGGCTGAGTGATCTCATTATTTCTTTAAAACAGAATCTGGTCCGAGCCCATATGGCTGCCCAGAGCAACTGTGCAGCAAGAGCGATTAAAAGTTTCGAGCTCTCACCGCACCGGAGCTTGCCTTGCCATCTACAAGATGATGGCTTCGACAGATCTGCGCATGTGCGCAGTTTGAATAAGAGCTGCCACATCACTTCTTCAGTGTGGAAAGTAGTGCATGGGGGGGGCCACCGCCATGGAGAGGAGCTGCATCCATGGAGGAAAGACAATGGGGACTGCAGCGCCGTGGATGACAGATTGCATCACTGTAGGAGAAGACAGTGATCATTTCCGCTTCTCTCCTACAGTAATTTGATCCCAAAATGACTGCATGGCTCCACCCATGCAGCCGTAAAAATAGGAAATTCCTTTAGTTACAACCTAATGGGTCAGGCTACTAGGACAGCCAATGCTGCCACCAGACAATGTATTCAGTGGTGCCAGTAGGCCACTAGCAAGACCTGTCCATTTGAGAGAGACAGGGGAGGAGGGGTAGAAAAAAAAAGATTTCCAGATCAGACTTGTACATGTGTGTGTTGGGAGGTGGGGGGGTGAAGGCTTTGTTAAAATAAAATAACAAAAAAAGATTGAGAAAACTGGAAAGACTAGAGAGACTAAAAAGAAACAGAGTAGCAAGAGGAGCAGGGAAAGACACATTGCAGCAGCAGGTCTGAGCTGCAGGGTGCATCCTTTCTCCAAACTGTTTATCTTGGGGCATCTCTGCTAGTCCAACAACTTAAAACTAATTGGAATGATTTTGATTTTTAAAAAAAGCAAAGGAAAAAGGCCAAACTTACCATGATAAGGATCAAGTGGGGGAAAGAGACGTGGTGCAACAGCTTCCCCAGTTGCCTACAATATGGGAAGGTTCTTTCTAGCCCCAGAAAATAAAGGCAACCTTTGCCATCCCTAATTGTCATATTGCCTACAGTCTGAGGGGATTATTTCTAGCCCTCAAAAATAAAATCACTAAGGCTGTTTTAAAAAACAAAGGAAAGGGGGCATGACCTGGCTAGGCAGAAGATGGCAGCATAATTCATTCTCTGTGCAGAGGAAGATGTAATCTAACCTCATCCAGCCTTAACCAGTCTCCTTTTTTGGTGCCAGCTCTTACAATCATCCTGTAATCTCTCATCATTCTATATTTTGTAAGTTATTTTAACTTCAACCTGCTTTATCTGGCCATTTCAGCATGGTTTATTTCAGGCCCTATTATTCAACACTATGGCCGACCAAGATTTGCACCATAACTCTCTTGCTAGAGTGGAGGCGATGTTCTCTAAACTAATGGCAGACATAAATGATTTAAAAGTCACCACTAACCAAAATGCAGCTTCATTGGAATCTGAGCCATAGAATAACTATAACGGAGAACTCGACTGCACAAAATGCACCCTCCATCCATGCCCTTCAGGCCATGATTCAGAATCAGGACAGAACAATTAAATCTCTGCAATCTAAAACTGATGACATTGAAAACCACAATAGGAGGAATAATTTAGGTGTCTTTGGCTTTCCTGAGGGTACCAAGTTTATGTACACATCGGCACATCTCCTACACGTTTTACCAGCATGCTCAAGTTACCCCCTGAACTAGTGCTTACCAATAAAAGACTCACCATACTCTAGGCCCTAGGCCACAACAAGATCAGAGGCCCAGACCCATTATTGCTCATTTTTTGAACTACACTCACACCAAATTAATCCTAAAATGTGCCAGAGCAGTGGGAACATTAATGTGGCAAGACCATAAAATCTTAATTTACAGGGATTTTTCAAAAGAACTCTCCGAGAGAAGAAAAGAATACAACCCCCCAAAGCAGATAGTTCACCAAAGAGGCATTAAGTTCATTCTACGCTACCGATCAGTACAGCATCTTTTCCTCGGTTCATCATTTAAAGTCTTTAGCTCTCCTGATACCCTTGCTACTTTTCTCGTGGTTGATTTAAACCGTCTTACGTAGGGGAGATCAAACGATGTTGGAAGACCAATCAACAGTGTGTAACCTGCTTTGAGAGAATCTGTTGCTTCTCAGAATCAAAGAGGAAGTGCAACAGAACTAACAGTCTTAACCAGAAGCACAACAGATCCAACTGTCCCAACCAGAACTGTAACAGAGCCGATGATTACAAACAATTCTCTTGCTGCTGCTCCTCCAACCAGACAATCGAGCTGGCTGCAAGAAAAAATTGCATCTGGCCACCGTACATCTTATTTCACCTGTTGCCTTACTGAAATTCCCTCTAGATCCTCCCAAACATCATCTTCTTACCCACAAGTGAATCCCTCTATACCGCTGAGCAATAAATTCACCCTATTGGCAGAAGACATGCTCTCCTCGCATGATGACTTAGCCTCTCAAGCAGCAGATGATCTTCCCACTAATTTGAGGACCATGCTCCAAGGCACTATTTCTGCAGACTCCTCTTGGGTTGAAGCTGTTGCAAGTTTCCTCCTTAAAACATCAGAACCTCCTAAAAAAGAGGCGCAAGGCAAAAACAAAAGGAATGAACCCCAACAGTTCTAACAGTGCTCACAATGCTATGGTGACTTAATGATATAAACTAATTTACAGGTTGATTAATTTTCTCCTGGCTATTTTTTTTTATCCAGGAGACAGATCGCCAGAGAACCAGTCTTTTTTTTTTTTTTTTTATCCAACCACATTTTGTGCTGTCTGTATAGTTCTGATCATTTCCCTTCCAACCGGTTGTGACTCAGAGAGGCTGTACATCGTGGCTGGCTCTAAATAACATTCCACATTGTAATAAGCAACTTTTTGACTTATGTTTTTTGAGGAGACTTGGTACTTTATTGTTTTTTTGTTATATCCTTAATATTTAGGTTAACACAGAACTGGTACTGATACATTTGGCAAGCTATTTTGTGGATATTCCTTATCATTTTATAGCTGGGGCAGTTATTTGGATTAAAGCTCCAGGCTATATTTTTGGCACTATAAGCCCTTGTGTATTTTACCTCTACTCTACCTTGTTGACAGAGTTAAACAACTATTACTCAACTGCATTTGTCAACACTATTTCTCCTATTCCTTACCACTCCATTATCTCATTCAATTACAATCCTGATGTCACTCTGTTAATTACAATATGCTGGCTATTTTTGGAGCACTGTTATAAAGGGCTTTTAATTAACATCTCCCTGCTACACCCTATTTTACTTGAAGCCTAATAATTTAAAAGGGGTATCTTTGTTGTGCCCCTCCTTTTTGATATGGGGCTCACTAGGCCTACTAATTGGGCGTAGTCACTCCATATGCTATTGCTCTGGGCAATGTTCAAGTAAAGGGAATTTTTTTCATTCTCAGATCCTCCTTTGACAACAGTTAACTCCCAAGCTGGACCTACTCTATTTAACTCCTGTTTTCATTTGGCTTAAAGTGTAGGGGACTCAGTTGCTTACTCCCTTTAACTTCAATTTCAATCCATAATACCTACCCTAGAGCTATACTCTCTACTTTATCATATCATTTATTAGGTTTCTAGGCTTCACAACTTGCTAAGTGTATCAATCATTGTTCACTTTCTAATATATTATTTCATTTTCTAAAGTACCTGGCTCCACCAAACTCTCTCTTTTTGGGCAATTCTGGCTTCTCTTATAGCGATCACAAACATCTTGTTATAAGAAGTTGGCACTTCCTCTAATATTGTTGTTCTTTATCTTACTATTTAGTTCTGGTGCAATGCTGTTCTTCTTACATCAGACTAGCTTTTATATAAAGCTGAGGTTACTGCAGCTCCCTTCCTTAAATGGTATAGCTTGTTTCTGATCTAGTTGGTTCGTTATAATTGTCTTAGTAATATTATTAGGTTAAGACCTTTGTATTTGACCAACACCTGTTTAGTTGGTCTCTCTAAGTCCTTTCCATCCTTTGGACGCCCTGGTGTGTAGCGAGAGAGCCTCTCTGCAGATCAGCTGACTCTTATCTTGCTGCTCCCTTAAAAAGTTTATTTGCTAGTTTATTAGTGTGTTATCATTGTGGTTGATATTTAATGTTTCTCTCCTATCTCTCTATTTACTCTCTTTTCATAAAGTTATTTGTGCTGATTACATATTTTATACTTTACTTTGTTAACTTGAATGACCCCACCACTCCCTTCCTGTACAAGCTTTTTCTTTCTTACCTTCTTTTTCATCTTCAATCCTATCGCTATGTCCCTCACTATTCCAATAACTATAGTTTTTCTTCAGTAACCTAACCACAAATTATTTACTTTTATACACTTGGAATGTGAAGGGACTTAACTCACCATGTAAGCAAAAGCAAATCCTTTCCTATCTTAAAAAACATAAAGCACATATTGCTTTCCTTCAAGAAACCAAATTATTAACTGAGGATGTAATAAGACTTAAAAAAGATTGGGTTGGTCAAATCTATCATTCATCTTTTTCTTAAAAAAAAAGGAGTAGCTATACTTATTCATAAAAATCTCAAATGGTCTCTCATAAACTCCATTTCAGATACAGAGGGAGGATGGATAATAGTTAAACTAAATACCCCTTCCGGCCCCCTCATGCTTGTTAATGTCTATGCACCCAACTTTGACTCTCCAGAGTTCCTTCACAATTTAGCACATAAGATATTTTCCACCAATTCAGACAATAGTCCATTAATTCAAGGGGAGGATATCAACCTAGCTCTAGATCCCAGCATCGATAGGAGTAATTTTTCTGTGAACGCCCACCCCAGTAGTATAAAGGCCCTTTCATTACTAATGAAAGATCTAGATTTAGCTGATATCTGGCAACTCTTCCACCCTTGGGACTGAGATTTCAGCTTTTATTCTTCATTGCATAAATCATATAGTCAAATTGATTACTGGTTTATCTCCCTTGCTATAGTTGAAAAGTCCATCGATTAGTCTATCTTGCCCATAGTTATCTTGGACCACTCTCCAGTTAAGTTACAACTTTTATGGGGTCCCCCACAATCAAAATCCTCTTTTTGGTGTCTCAGCCCTCTTCTTCTTAAAGACCCAGATTTCCTTCCCATGATCACCTCTCAGATTAAAGAATTCCTCTCTCTTAATAACCCTGTGGACACTTCAATATGTACTGTATGGGAAGCACTAAAATCTATGATCCGTGGGAAAATAATCAGTTACGCTGCTCACAGGAAGAAATTAAGAGAGCAACAATTAGCAGATCTTGAAAAAATCCCTTAAGTCTAAAGAAGCTCTGTACTTGAAAATTAATACACATAACCCCTCTTCTCAGTTACATCTTGAAATTCTTCAATTAAGAATCAAAATAAACGAATTCATATCCCGTAAAACTGAATTAGCTCTATTTAAATTGAAACATAGATATTAGGAACAAGGAGACAAAAATGGGAAACTCCTATCCTACCAGCTTAAGGTGCAGCAAATGGAATGACACATCTCAGGTCTTAAAGACCAACAAGGTGCATTTCACACAGATAGCCCTTCTATTAATCATATTATGAAAACGTTCTATCAGAAATTATATTCTAACTCCTCCCATTCCTCTCCTATATCTCAGATACAACAATTTCTAAGCAGTTTGCATCTACCCCAACTCACTACTTCTGAAGCTAATTCCTTAGACAAACCCTTTTCCCTTAAAGAAATTCAGCAAGCCCTATCCTCCTTCAAGCCTGGTAAGTCCCCGAGCAGAGACGGCTTTCCTGTAGATTTTTACAAAGCAATTTCTGACACCCTTTGTCCGATTCTTTTTAAAGTCTTTCAAGAAGCCTCGCATCAAGGTAAGCTCCCGCCTACTTGTACTGAGGCAATTATAACCTTAATTCTCAAGAAAGACAAAGATCCCTCACTTCCTGCAAGTTAAAGACCAATTTCTCTTTTAAACACCGATCGAAACATATTTGCCAAAATATTATTATCGCATCTTGAACCCTTGATTCCTAAGTTATCTCACTGTTCCCAAGATGTTTTTATTAAAAACAGATCTGGTGCAGATCACTTACATTCATTATTTAATTTAATTCACAAAGCTAAATCCCTTAATTCCTCAGCAGTGGCCATAGCTATCGATTTTGAAAAGGCTTTTGATTCCTTTGATTGGAACCAACTCTACCAAGCTTTATCTTATTTTGGCCTCTCTCATTCATTTTGTTCTTGGATCAAATTATTATACACTTCCCCTACGGCAACAATTCTTACTAATTCCACTATCTTGTCCACCTTCCAGTTTGTGAGAGGAACTAGACAAGGCTGTCCCCTGTCACTGACCCTATTTATTCTTGCCATGGAACCACTAGCTGTCAGTCTGCGTCAATCCATCAATATTAAGGGTATACCCATTGGCACCGCTAGATATATTTATCTTTCCTACAAGGATGACCTTTTAATTTTGCTTGAAAACCTAAAAGAGGCAGGACCCTTGTCAGTTAAACTCCTTAACAAATTTACTAATATATCCAGCCTAGCTCTGAACTATGGAAAATCAGAAATGTTACCGCTCAATGCCCACTGCAGACCTTTTATGAGCTCTTCCCTTGGTTTCTGATGGTCTACACAAGGCATTACCTATCTAGGAATCAAAATAATCAGTAACTTGGAAAAAATATGGGATTCAAACTTTAATCCCCTGATTGACAACATTAGAACTACTCTGGACAGATGGAAACCCCTTAACCTCTCTTTTATGGGGAAAATAGCTGCTATTAAGAAGTCCATCTCACCTAAGATTCTTCACTTATTTGCCAATATCCCCTTAACTCTATCCATTCCCTTTTTAACTAAACTTGACAAACTGATTGGACACTTTGTATGGGATGGTAAACCTCCGAGATTTAGTCGTAATAAGTTTTATTCACACTGGAAGAGAGGAGATTTTGGACTACCTTGGTTCAAAGCTTACTTATGGGCCTTCTGAGCTGCCCAAACTATTAAATGGTTTCATAAACCCTCATCCCACACCCCGTTATGGGTTACAATGGAATCTGCATCCTGTCCTAGTGGAATCCCTACATCCTTCATCTTTAATCCTCTCCCACCCAAACTTAACTGACATCCCACTATTTCAGCCTCAGTTTTTTACTGGAAGTGAATTCATAAATTCTTAAAATCCAACCCAACCCCCTGGTTCTATGCCCCACTGTGGGGTAATCCATTAGTCGCTATAGAGAATCAAACTATTTTTTGCCAATCATGGAGGAATAAAGGTATTTTCTTCTTAGGGGACATCCTGGATCTGAACTCACTAACTCTTAAAACCTTCTCAGATCTGCAAAATATCTGGAACCTCTCCAAGCAAGACTTCTAGAAGTATTTACAGATTCGAGATGCTTATAGTTCTTTTTCTTGTTATGCCCATAAATCTACACTACAGGATCATCACATTTCTTATTGGATTAACTAATCTGTAAAGTGGAATAGCTCCATTTACAGAGACATTATAGACAATTTACCTGACCAAAATATTTCTGCTAAAATTAAATGGAGCACCCTTCTCAATTATATTATGGAGGGTGGTCTCATTGAATTGGGGGGGACGGCTCAGAGGTAATGTGAGGAAGTATTTTTTTCACAGAGAGGGTTGTGGATGCATGGAACAGCCTCCCTGAGGAGGTCGTGGAGTCAAGAACAGTAGGGGGAATTCAAGAATGCATGGGACAGACATAAGGCAGTCCTAGTGGGGGGCAGGAGGAAGCAAGCTGTTGGTTAACAAGGATCTGCAGCTTATCTGTTAGGTAGGAAAATGGGCAGACTAGGTGGGCCAAGTGGTCCTTATCTGCCATCAAATTCTATGTTTCTATGTTTCTAATGCAAGAAGCCTAGGAAACAAATCCACTGAGCTACAGGGACTCTTAGCAGTGTGGAGGGTGGATATTGCAGCTGTCACAGAAACATGGGCAACTGAGTACCAGGACTGGGATCTGGCAATCCCAGGATACAAATTATACAGGAAGGATTGTAAGGAAGGGAGGAAGGGTGGGGTGGCAGTCTATGTGAGGGACGGGATCAAATGCACAAGGGATGAGGGAGGAGAAAGGAGAACAGAGGCAATCTGGCTGCAGCTCCTATACTCAAGGGGTAGGAAACTAAGGTTTGGGTGGTATACAGGCTGCCATCCCAGTCTGAGGAGCTTGACAGGGAACTAGTGGGACAAATCAAAAAGGTATGTAGAAAAGGAAAGATGGCCATCGTGGGGGATTTCAACTTGCCGGGGGTTGACTGGAGCATTCCGGTCACCTCCAGTGCTAGGGAACAAGTGCTCCTGGATGCAATCCAGGAGGGTCTCCTGACAAAGTTGGTTACTGTACCCACTAGGCTAAAGAACACCTTAGATCTAGTATTGTCAAATGGGGAGGCAGTGAGGGAAATAAAGGTAGAGGACCCACTATCTGACAGTGATCACCAAACAGTGTGGTTTAATATCACGATGTGTGGGGAGCCAGAGAAATCGATTACCCAGGTGGTAAACTTCAGGGGGGTGGACTTTGGGAGGATGTAGAAAGTACTGAAAGGGAAACTGGAGGGCATAAGGCATGAGATGGACGTGGAGCTGAAATGGGATATTATTAAACGGGGAGTTAAAGAGGCAACAGAAGCCTGCACCAAGGCACAGAGTAAGAGAAGCAGAGCAAGAAAGCCATGCTGGTTGAACAGTGAAGTTGTGGAGGTGGTGAGGGCAAAACAAATGGCTCACCAGAGGTTTAGGAGGACAGGGAAGAAAGTGGACAGGGAGGAATATGCAAGATGGTCCAGGGATGCAACCAGAAAAGTGAGAGAAGCCAAGGCCCAGAGGGAGCTGAGATTAGCACAGGGAATTAATAGGGGGAGACTTCTTCAGATACATCAGGGAGAAAAGAAAGTGCAAGGAAACAATAGTGAGGATAAAAAGGGATGGGGAGTGGACAGAAAAGGGGGAGGAGCAGGCAGAAGCACTGAATGAATACTTTTGTTCCGTGTTCACAGAAAAAAAGGGGGGACCACTACCAGCATGGGCTGGGAGGGTGGGGACAGGAGGAGAGGAGCTGACAGATGGAAGAATTGAGGCAAGAAGAGTCCTAGAGGGACTGAGGGCACTGAAGGTAGACAAGGCACCAGGGCCGGATGGTATCCACCCCAGGGTGCTGGAGGAGATGGCGGAGGTGTTGGCGGAGCCACTGGCAGATCTGTACAGCACCTCCTTGGAGTCCAGATGTGTGCCACTGGACTGGAAGATGGCACATGTAGTGCCATTACACAAGAGCAGACCAAGGGATGAATAGGGTAATTATCGTCTGGTAAGTCTCACCTCCATAGTGTGCAAACTCATGGAAATGATACTGAAGAAAAGACTGGTGTTGTACCTGGAGAACAATGGCCTCCAGGATATGAGGCAGCATGGGTTTGTTTCAGGGAAGTCTTGTCAAACCAACCTGATACAATATTATGACTGGGTGACAGGTGAACTGGATATGGGCCATGCGGTGGATGTTCTTTACCTGGACTTCAGCAAGGCCTTCGATTCGGTGCCTCATGGGTGGCTTGGGGGGAAGCTAACTGGTGTAGGAGTAGGGCCAAAAATGATAAACTGGATTACAAGCTGGCTGAGTGGGAGGCTGCAACATGTAGTAGTGAGAGGGGAGCTCTCAACTCCAAGGCCGGTGATGAGTGGGGTGCCACAGGGCTCTGTATTGGGGCCAGTATTGTTTGGGCTCTTCATATCAGACATTGGACATGGGGTGGTGAGCAAGGTAAGTCTGTTTGCTGATGACACCAAAATCGGAGCAGTGGTGGATGGAGAGGAGGGGTGGAAGCAGCTGCAGGGGGACCTAAGCAAGCTAGAGGAGTGGTCAGAGAGGTGGCAGCTGGGGTTCAATGCAAAGAAGTGTAAGGATATGCATTTTGGCGTGAAGAACCCAAGGAGAGAATACTGGCTGGGAGGGTTAAGCTGGGGATCACAGAGGAGGAGAAGGACCTTGGGGTAATGATAATGGGGACCATGAACAACACTGCCCAGTGCAGGAGAGTGGCTGCAAAAGTGAACAAAATGCTGGGGTGCATAGCGAGGGGGGTTTTGTCCAGGCAAAGTGAGGTGATCTGCCCCTCTACAGTTTGCTGGTAAGGCCACACTTGGAGTATTGTGTGCAGTTTTGGAGGCCATTCCTAAAGCGTGATATCAGGCTGCTGGAGGGGGTGCAGAGGAGGGCAACAAAATGATATATGGAATGGAGGGGAGACACTATGACAGCAGGCTGGAAGACCTCAATATGTACACCCTGGAGGATAGAAGGGACAGGGGGGACATGATAGAGACATTCAAGTATCTGAGGGGAATCAATAAAGATGGGGCAGATGGGGTCTTTAAGTTAAGGAGGGGGAGGTTCACCAGGGGGCATGGGCTAAGAATCGAGGGGGAAAGATTTAGGAGGGAGATGAGGAGACAGTATTTCACAGAGAGGGTGGTAGCAAAATGGAACACCCTACCAGAATGGGTGGTATCATGTAAATCTGTGAACAACTTCAAAAGGGCATGGGACAGGGAACAGGGGAGAGTGAGGGTGGGGGGTGGCAGTGGGCTGACAAAAGAGAGAGGGTTTGGGGCAGCTGCAAACTAGGGGTGTTGGCTGCACACTTGAGCAGACTTAGATAGACAGGGTGGTCTGTTTCTGCTGGCACATTCGCATGTTCGTATATTATCAATGACACACAGTGGTGCAATTGCCGGGCGCCTTTCCCATATTACATTTAAAGATGCCTGTAACTCTTTAATACAAATTAAAATCTTACACTTTTGGTACACAACCCCTTCTGTTCTACACCATATGGGACTATTAAATAACAATAATTGCTGGTGCTGCAATTTTTCTAATGGTGATATTCTTCATATTCTATGGGCATGCACTCCTGTTAACATACTTTGGTACAGGGTTCTTGCTTTTGCCACCAATGTTATTGGACAAAAAATTCCTATAGACCCTAAACTTTTCCTGTTAGGTATTCTCATTCCAAATAACACCACCCTCTCACATGTCCACTTCAGATGGCTAAATATACTTTCCCTTGTTAAACATCTAATTCTCATGAACTGGAGATCAGCTCATGTTCCATCATTAGCGGATGTCCTTCAAAACCTATCCCAATATGTGTTTCTATATCACTCATCCCATCTTACGTATGACCGACTCAATGTATATGATAGTTGTTGGTGGGATTATTTCAAGTACATCACTCCATCGATTGCTCCTAAGCCCTAATATATGTTTATCCAGATTTTATTTTATTCTTTTTATCTTTGATTTGGGGCTACAATGTAACCATGCACATATGTCTTTCACTTTTATGTCTCTCTATCCCTTCTTCTTCTCTATTTTTCTCTCTCTTCTTTCTGCTTTTTCTTAATGTTATATTCCTTTCTCCATTCAAATCCTCTGACTATAGCTTATTAATTGTAAATTTTTTTTGAACCACCCTTCACTATTAATTATTAGGCTAAACCTCAGATATTGTTTTGTATTGGCCTCATATATGAGGGATACCTCTAACACAGTATTTATGTACAGTTCTGTATTAACTCCTTACTACTTATTGGTACCATTGTTTCTTCTCTCCTTTTTTGGTAATAGCCTGAACTCAGATTAATTACTGAGATTTTTCTCTTTTAAAGCATGTATATTGTCATGTACAATTTGTTTGTTTTTTTCCGTCTTTCTTTTGCCCATCATATGGAGGATGCTTCAGATCTGTATGTTATATATGTTGTATCTTTTTGAAAACTTTAATAAAAAGATATAGTGAAAAAAAAAGAAAGAAAAGAAAAAAAAACAGCCACACTTAAAAGAAATAGGCACAGCAAGGGGAAAAGAGAGATGCTGCAGCAGCAGCTTCAGAATTTGCCCATTTCATCTCACAAAAACTAAATCTTGGGCTTTAGATTTTAAAAAAGCTGGGAAAATAAACATGTTTCAATGCTGCCAAATGTTTGTTTGCAGTGTGTGTCTTGCAGACAACCCCAGTCTGACTGTGTGATGCCAGTGCTACAAAATAGTGATTGGCCACAACAGCAGCAAGCAGTGAGTGAGCAGCAGGACCTTAGTTCCCAGGGTCACTTGACAGCAGTGCCCTGTTCCCTGATGGCATGTTCTTATACAGTTCTTCCTCACTATAAGTTACCCACTACAGCAAAATATCAGTTGTAAGAAATGTGACTCCCAAAGAAGAATCACTATTCGCCGTTCAGCAGTCAACCGACAGTACTGACAATCACAAGCTCATTTCAACAGTTTAGCTTCTTGTTTTCAACAAAAGTTATAACAGAAGTTAAGGGATAGACATAAGGGTGTAAGAGACAGGATACAGGGAGGTGGGAGGATCAATGGAGACAGAATAGGTAGGGAACATCTGGGCAGAAAAGGTGGGCTAAGCAGTCCTTTTCTGCTGTCAAGTTCTGTTTTAATGTT
Organism: Neoceratodus forsteri; assembly: GCA_016271365.2. Lineage (NCBI taxonomy): Eukaryota > Metazoa > Chordata > Ceratodontiformes > Ceratodontidae > Neoceratodus > Neoceratodus forsteri. Next base: position 862,932,363 of record CM057455.1, read on the forward strand.
TCTAGATCAGCTAACTTTTATTTATTATCAAGGATACTTGTATGAAACCAAGAACACTGTCCCAAACATTTTATCTGCTCTGTGTGCGTGTCTACACACGATGGTATAATACTATGTTTCTGATATGCATTCGCGGCCCCAGTTCCCCAATCACTGCTGCAGCTGTCTATGACAGCAGTTGAAAATGCAGTGGCCGTACAGTTGAAATGGAGAGCTCTGCTTCAGTGAGCAGAGCTCCTCCCCCCATACACACACACACGCATGCATGCATACTGCATGCTCATGCTCCTTCCCCTTCCCCCCCATGCACACACTGTATGGCTGATGGGGGTGTCCATTCCCATCAGCTCCATGCCCCCCAAAGCTTCCAGGTGCCAGGCTGGGAGCCCACCCCACATGGCAAAATTTGTTATGGCCGATGGGGCTGCCCAATCCCTCGTCTGCTCCACGCCCCCCCCAAACAGCCTTCCAGCTGCCACATTGGGAGCCCACCCCAGCATGGCAAACATCCCTCATCGTCATATTAAAAAAAAACAACCTGTAAATACAAAACTGTCCCTCGCTTCTCCCTGCCCCCTCCCACAACCCGCACCCACCCACAGTGCACCCTGCCTCCCCACACCCCCCTCACCCCATACTTACCTCCAGACCTTGGCACGATGATTTTCGGTGGACCGGGAACACGACTGCACTCTTCAAAGCCGACCGCGAACTGAGGAAATGCCGGTAAGCTGTATAATGGGATAGATAGGGTTTTTTCAACTTTGCTGCATATCTCAGGCATTTTTAGAATTTTGGCACCAAATTTTCAACATGGGGTTTTTGGGACCCCTCCTCATGAATTCTGTCACTGTCATGGCATTAATTGGGCCCAAAGGGTGATTTTGCGGTCACTGCGCAAAATCACCTTTCGGGACCGATTAACAAAACGACAGTGCCAGTGTTCATAAGGTGGGCTCTCAAAAAGCCTATGTTGCAAATTTGGTGAAAAAATTCCTAAAATTACTGTTTTACGAGTGTGAGTGCGCAGGTTCCTAAGCACGCTCGTAAGTTCATGAATTTTTAATATTTGCACTCCAGATTTTCAACATTGCCATTTTACCACACCTCCTTATGAGCAGTACAGCTGTCATTTTTCACATTTTGCCCAAAACATGTTTCCGCCCATGTGGCGCACAATGGCGCAGTCGGTGTGCAAAATCATTGTATGGGACACATTAAGAAAATCACAGTGACACTGTTCATGAGCAGAGGTCTTAAAATGGCTAGTGTGAAAATTTGGTGAAACAATTCCTAAAAATGACTGTTTTACGAACGTGCATTGCGCAGCTCTTACGCACACTCATAAGTTTGCACATTTTTAATATTTGCACTCCAAATTTTCAGCATTGCCATTTTACTACACCTCCTTATGAGCAGAACAGCTGTCATTTTTCACATCACCCAAAATGTGTTTGCATGCATGTAGCGCACAATGGCGCAGTCGGTGTGTGCAATCAATGTTTGGGACAGATTAAGAAAATCACAGTGACACTGTTCATGAGCAGAGGTCTTAAAATGGCTATGTTGAAAACTGGGTGAAAAATTTCCCCAAAATGACTGTTTTATGAGCATTTGTTGCGCTAATCCTATGCACGCTCGTAAGTTCGCAAATTTTCAATATTTTCACTCCAGATTTTCAACATTGCCATTTTACCACACCTCATTATTAGCAGTACAGCTGTCATTTTTCACATCTTGCCCAAAACATGTTTTCACCCATGTAGCACACAATGGCGCAGTCAGTGTGCGAAATCATTGTATGGAACACATTAAGAAAATCACAGTGACACTGTTCATGAGCAGAGGTCTTAAAATGGCTAGTTTGAAAATTTGGTGAAAAAATTCCTAAAAATGACTGTTTCTCGAGCGTGCGTTGTGCAGTTCCTACGCACGCTTATAAGTTCGCAAATTTTTAATATTTGCACTCCAGATTTTCAACATTGCCATTTTACCACACCTCCTTATGAGCAGTACAGCTGTCATTTTTGACATGTCACCCAAAATGTGTTTCCGTGCATGTAGCGCACAATGGCGAATTCGGTGTGCGCAGTCAATGTTTGGGACAGATTAAGAAAATCACAGTGACACTGTTCACGAGCAGAGGTCTTAAAATGACTATGTTGAAAATTTGGTGAAAAAATTCCCTTCAGACATTCTGCAAAGTTACTAATGAAGACATTGAACAGGACTGGCCCCAGGACCGATCCCTGCAGCACCCCACTGGTGACCCCCTCTCCCTAGACTGCACGCCATTTACCACCACTCTCTGCCTCCTGTCTGTTAGTCAGTTTCTAACCCAGTTTACCACCCTTTCCCCCATGCCCAGCCTACCCAGCTAGTTTATCAGCCTCCTATATGGGATGGTGTCAAAGGCATTTGCTGAAATCAAGGTAAGCGTTGTCCACTACCCCACCCTGATTCACTTCCTTTGTCACCCAGTCAAAGAAATCAACCAGATTTGTCTGACATGGTGTCCCCACTGTGAATCCATGTTGTCTATGGTCCTGGGCTCTGATGGCTTCTAGATGCCCCACTATCCTTTCTTTAAGCAATGCCTCCATGATCTTCCCCACTACTGAGGTGAGGCTGAATGGCCTATTGTTCCCTGCCTTCTCCCTGCTGCCGGACTTGTGTAGAGGGACCATATGTGCCCTCCTCCAATTCACTCATGTTGAATGACTCAGTGAACATGGCTGCCAGAGGTACTGCTATCTCCCTTCACAGTTCTCTTAATATCCTTGGGCGTATGCCATCTGGTTCCATCGCTTTGTTCACCTTCAGTTTAGTGAGCTCCTGCAGGACTCTTTTGCCTTTGAATGGACTATTGTCCACCTCATCATCCCCTTGGCAACTGCTGTACTGCTGTGGCCCTTGCCCTTCCCACTCTTCTGTGAATACTGAGCGGAAAGACACAGTGGATGACTTGGGAGGAAGGCATGGAACTATCACTTCCAAATGCCTAAACAGCACATACAAGCAAGTAACATTCAGCATTGACAAATGCTTGTTATGATATGGCATGAAGAAAAAAATAAAAGCAAGCATACTTTTGCAGTTAGTGAACAATCAGCAGTACACAGGAGCAATCATTTAACTACATCAAGAAACTTTCAAACCAAACAAGGCTATATTAAGTACAGTGCACACTATAATGAATGAAATGGGAGCCATTGCAAGAGCTTGTCATACTGTAGCTCCTTAGTTACATCAAGGGATGCGGAAAAAGTAAGGTTGTGCAATAAGTTTGATCCTCATCTTCAATCTCCACATCTGTGACTGCATGCTGTTCATTATTTGTATTACTGTACATGTTTTCACTTTTATTAACACTTGTAGCTTAGTTTTACCTTTACTTGTGAGTTTAGTAGATACTGGCTGGCATGACGAGCACACGACTCCTATCTCCAGTCTCCACCAACAGCGTGGTAACGTGGCAGTGCAGCAGATTCGGCTCTGACAGCAAATTTAATTTTATGATCCCCATCTAGTTTTAGCAATAAACATTTGTCTCTCTTCATGTTTTTATGGTCGCAGTCCCCCTCCCTGAAACAGAACTCAGAAGTAAGTTGGTCAGTAGTTGTGGTACACTGGAATACAGAAAAGAAGATGTAACCTAAAAAGTATTTAAGTTCTGCTTTTTATCTACACTTAATCTGACTTTACCCTCGAGACAGAGCAAAGGTGATTTAGTAGGGCAGGATGAGCAACTGAACAAATGAGCAGTTACCATGATCACCGCTGCTACTGCTAGTAAGCCAGGGGCTAATTCACTCATTTGTAAAAGGGAGAGTGCATTAGGTCAAATAATCAAAGAATTTGGGGGGGGGGGTGCTGGGCACATGTCCCTCAAAAAATTTTTACTATTTAGTTGTTAAATGTGCATTTTAGTGTCCTTTCTGGTGCATATTTTTTTTTCTTTCTTTATTTAACAATATGTAGACTGGGTAAACAATCATTTGTCAATGCCGAATGTTTCCTTGCGTGGTGTATACAAAAGAAGTGAAAGAGAAATGAACTGCAACACCTGGATATAGTAGCATGGAATAACATGGTTGAAATGGAAAGTTCTTGTGAGAGGGAGAAGTAGCAACAGTCTGCATAGTAAAGAAGCCGAATGTATCATAAAGTGTATAGTAGAAACAGCAGCAGAACAGGGGCCGGGGTTGCTGTTGTCACCCAAAAGGATTACTGACCTACTACAGTAATTGAGCCACTTGTGCAGTTTCAGTTTATCAGCTGAGAAACACCACCCTACTTTCTTACAGTCTTTCACAAAATACAAAATAAAACCAGAAGTTGGAAAACAAATGCCACACATGCTTTTGTATTGCTTTTTTGGGTGTGTTTGTGCGTGTGAGAGTTTTTTGGTGTGTTGAAAGTAGACGTAGTGAATCAAAGACATCTGTTCCTATATTGTACTGTAGATCTAGTAGCACAGTGTTCATTTTTGGTCAGAAGAAAGTCTTAAAAGGCCTGTTACAGTCGTAGACCTACTGAGGATAAAACAGGTGTAGCCACCCTGTTACAGTCAACCCACCAAAATATAGGGAACATAAAGGGACTTACCTGAAGTCAGAGGGCCAAGGTGTGGTCCTGAAGAGATGTTGTTCACAGCAGCTGTAAAAATGAATAGAAAATGGTTCACAAAGGATCTGCAGCTCTTAGGGGGCCCAAAAGGGTGGAAGGGACAGGACAGAAATAAAAGTATACTTATCTGATGAAGGTAGGAGCCCTTGTCTATTCGGACCTGCAAATTAAAAGAGAAGTTAAGTTAGTTGAGGTAAAAAAAAAACAGTAAAAGAGAAGAAACTGAGAAAAAGGGAGTGAGGTTTGGGGAAGGAGGGCCCAGCTAAAACCCCTTTGCCTATAATGATGGCCGAGTGGCCAGTAATTTATGTAGTAGTCCAGGTGGCTAGTGATGGCTAGTGGGGGGGCAAGTAGGCCTTTTGCTTAATAAAAGAAGACATTGGTGATTGGTGGCCTTGGGGTTTGGAAATGTCTGGAGAGGGGACCACAGTGTAAAAGTTAGTCCTGGTTGTCTAGGAGCTAGCATCAGGTGACTGGAGTCAGCGTTTTTCTTTATTAAGGTAATCCACTGCCCCAGGGTTTGCAGTGAGAGCTGGAGGGCAACTAAAATAGAGTATGGGTTGCATGAGAAGCCCTATGAGTAAGGCTGTAAGAAATTCATGCCATGCACAGATTTCACGATTGCCGTGAATTACAGGCAGTAGCGCGAAATTGACACATTTCTTTGTTTTGCCATGCATCGGCATGGTTTTACAAATGTATGGGGAAAAAAAAGGTTTTTTATGTTACTTCCAGACAATAATTAATAGGGCGAGAGAGAGAGACTGACCGAGAGCAAGCGAGGAGTGAATGCTCCTACTCCACCTCTGCAAACAGTCCCTCCTCTCTTCTGCTACCTTATTTAAAAAAAAAAACTGCACAAAAAGGCAGAGCACCTTTCTATCCTTTTGCTCGGTTCTCCTTCTGTGTGAACTGAACAGTCTGCAAAAGAAACTCATTTTTTATCTTTACCAATGCCACCCCACCCCGAGACACAAAACCACTGTCCATCTCCTTTTTCTTTCTCCACTCACTTGTGGTATTTGTTTAAGCTCCGGAGCATGATTATGCTTCGAAGCAAACCCGGAGCTAGTCCTGCTCGGTTCAATGCATAGATGCCACACTCAGTGCAATGCTCACCTAACGGGAGCATCATTTTCTTTTTCCTTGGGCAGCTGACATATACAGTATAGCAAATTCAGTTACTTAGTAAATTTATTTTAACAACAGGTGAAGACAAATGCCTTGGTCCTAGCTGTGTGGGTTTGCATCTATGATGGCTTCTAATCAATCTGTCCTTTACATTTGGAGCTTTGGAGAAGGCGGTTCTTGGTGTGTCACCCACAGTATCTCCTGAGCCAGTATTTGATCACTTAGTAACAAAGGCCAGTACTTTTTAATTAGACCCCTACTTGTCCTGGCAGTATATTGTACTGGGTGATAACACAAATTGGTTCACATTCTGGGTGGGATATACAGAAATGCACCTGGCAGGGGCGCAAGCAGGGCGCAGCGCAACTGGGATGTGCCAGGGCATGAACTGGGTGATATTCAATGGAGCTGCGCCATGGCTCAGCACCATTGAATACTGCAGCTTGGCTGCCTGCATTGCACGTGGCGCAGTGGCACTGCGCCAGTGCAAGTGGAAAGAGTGGAGCAGGGGGATGTGCCAGCGCAAGTGCGGTTGTGCTAGGTGCAGGAGACGCGATATTCAGCAGTGGATATGCAAATGGGACCATAATGCATGCAAGGTGCAACTGGGGCCATTAGCATGCCATTATGGCCCCATTTGCATGCAGGTATGCCGATCCCCTGCGACTTGCACCTGGTGCCCTGCCAGGCTGCAGCCGTCAGTGACCGATGCCCCCTGCACATCGGCAAAGTGTCCCAATGCCCGATCGCGGGCATAAGTAATTTAAAATACATGTCTAATATCCCTGGTGGTCCAGTGGACCGCTTGCAGCCCAATCACAGGCACAGGTATACTAAAATCAGTGAAATCCAACCCTGGTGGTCCAGCGGTACCCCTTCCCCATCTTCCCACTAAGCCCCGCCACCCTGCTCCCCCAGTCAGCGGCGGGTTGCAGCACCACCTGCAAGCCACCCAGCTGCCTGCCGACTGACTGTGTACAATCGGTTGTACACCCATTGGTCCACAGTGTGGGCCAATGGATGTGGACCATGGTAAGGTGGGCACACAGCCGTACTGTATGCAGTCAGTGTTGGGCAGCCGGGCGGCTTGTGGGTGTGCTGCCACCCGCTGCTGACTGGGGACAGGGTGGCGGGGCATAGTGGGCGGTGGGGAAGGGGTACCGCTGACCACCAGGGTGGGATTTCACTGATTTTAGTATACCTATGCCTGCGATCGGGCTGCAAGCGGTCCACTGGACCACCAGGGATATTGGCTGTGTACTTTATATTACTTTTGCTCGCGATCGGCGGGGGGAGGGGGCAACTCTGACAGACCCTGGCTCCGGAGCTCTGGTGGCCACCCACAGCTGGCGGCTACCGTGTTGCGCCCTGCATTCCAGCAACTCACCTGTGGGTGGTCAGCCCTTGCTCCTGTTTCTTTGTGGCTCAACTTTGGGCACCAGTGTGCTGCTCAAGTAGTGGTTGCACCAGCATATGCGCCGCACATCCCAGGCTGAATATCGGGATGTGCGGAATATGCATGGGCATGCTCCCCGCACTCTTGCGCCAGATACACCAATGGTGCACCCAGGCAATATCGGGATCTGCACGGGCGCAACGCCCCTTTGAAAATCGCACCGGGGCGCAACCCCTTTGAATATCCCACCCTCTGTAGTTACAGATTTTTTGTTTTAAGACGTACACTTTTTTTGTTAAAAAAAAAGAGAGAGAAAAACGGAGTACACTTCTCGGCTACTGTTTTGCCTTTTCAAGTGCTGCCAATAAGATGTTTTTTTCATAGCCCAGGGATAAAAATCTAGAAACAAGTTGCTCACTCTGTGTAACAAAGTCAATAATAAGGACTGTGTTTTCTTGCTTCTTTGAACTCATAAGATGCTCAATATAAAATGTTGCTCTGGACAGAGAATTCACCCCCCTCCCCTTCCTACAATATGGTGATAACAGGCATCCCTTGGTGGGTGAGATCAGATGTAATCAGGGATGTCCCTGAAAATCAGGGACAGTTGAGAGGTATATGTACTAGACAAGAAAAGAATAAATATGAGCAAACAAGCTGTTGGAATGAACTGTTACTGGAGATTCCACAACAGGTTACAGGCAGCAGTTGTTGCAGGAACTTGCAGACATGCTGAAAGTCAACATAAAAGTGCCAAGTCCCCTTCCGCTCTGCATCTACTAGCTTTGCTAGTGCTGTGTTACTAGCACTAACAGCCCCTATGCGACACAGCACAACAAGTGAAATAAAGCATCCCGAAACAGTTTTTTCATGCTTCACTGACCATCTGCAGCTTGGGACTCAGGAGGGAATGTTCACTCAAGTAGTGTAGCTGAACTGCCGGAGACCATACATCACAGGTACAGATGAGAACTCTGCTTCCCATGACCCATCCCTGAGACTCCCAGGGAATGGGATGGGTCATGTGATGCAGACAGAACTGAGACTCTTAAAGGAGAATACCTGAAATAAAATCCTGATTGGTGTATACACACACAAACGCAACGCTGCTAGGCTGGACAGGAACAGGACGGCCAGATGCTACAGAAGTAAAACTTAAGTGACAGTCTGTTTACAGTAGCGGATGAATTAAAATTGGACCATTCATATTGCTGGAGAATATGAATGTTTTTTTTTTGTTTTTTTTGCGGGTGCCCAGTTTAACTTTGTGAGTGCTGGAGCAACCCATTAACACGATCGCGCTTAAGTGAAAATGCTTTTGGGCACTGTAAATTCCCAGCCCATATGGAGCTTAGGCTGTGGCCTGCTCTGCATGGGTGGGAGAAGAGATAAAAGGGAGTCAACGGGAGGTTGAAGAGGCAGGGAGCGAAAGGGCCTCCTCCTACCTTCCTAAATTGCCAGTCCGGCGGCAGTATTTTCAACTTATTTATGCCCTACAGGGCTTAAGGAGGAAGCAAGGAGGTGCTATTTAGCGAAGCTGCTCTGCTCCAATGGCAGTGCAAGGTGAAAAGGGAGAGTGAGCAGGGTGGCAGGAGCTGCAAATAAGTGCAGCCAAAATGCAGGAAATGTAAAAGCCTTGGCGGTGGGAGGGGGGGCTCTGAACAAGTGGGCAGCAGTAGCAAAGCGGGTACCGAAAGAGACAGCTGAGCTAGTGAACATTTAAGGGTCTCACTGGTGAACACAGGAGTGCAAGGCCAGTGGTACGTGTTTTATTTTTCAGTGAGGGAGAGCAAGAGAGAGCAGCTTGCCGGCTGGCTTATGCTTTATGTAAATGAAAGGAATGAAGTGCTCTCATTGGAATGCTTCATTTCTTTCAACTAGAGAATGGCTTCCAGCTGTGAAACTCTTGACTAGTGTCACAGTCTGGTTGCGTCCTCATTGGTCTATGAGGGACGAGCCCACTGTAGATTGCTCTGCACTGGGCTCATCCCTGACACACCTCTGAAATGTCGTTCTACCGCAAGATGTTTCTTGAACACCCACAAGAAAACATAACAAGCATTTGTCAATGCTGAATGTTTGCATGCTGGTAATGGCATTTACAGTGCAGGAGTTAGAGAGATGCATAATAGGAATGGCAGTGAAGTACTGAAGTAATGCCAACCCCTACCCCATCCTGCAGAGACTGACAGGTGTTGGGTAGTGTGCCTTTGGGTCATCGGCCATAACATTCATGCCATTCCACCTCACCCCAGCCTGCAGACACCAACAGGTGTCGCAGTGTGCCTTGAGGTCTTTAGCCCTTATCCTCACCCCATTCCATAAGGAAATAAGCTGAGAAGGGTGTAGTATAGGAGAATGGGATGAACATTAGGGCCGAAGATCCCAAGGCACACCTCGATGCCTGTCAGTGGCTGCAGGGTGGGGGTGGAATGGGGTAAGCGTTACGGCCAACGACCCCAAGTCACGCCCCTGATGCCTCTCAGTCTGTACAGGGTGGGCCTTACAGTTGGAAACCCTAATGCCCTAGGCATTTGTTGGTATTTTTGCTCCAAATTTTCAACATGGGCTTTTTGGGACCCCACCACATGAACAGTAGCAGTATCATTTTGTTGCTCAATTCCAAAAGGTGATTTTGCATGGCAAATGTGACATTCGGCACCACAGGGTGAAAACACATTTTGGGCAGGGTGTGAAAAATGACAGCTATACTGCTCATGAGGAGGTGTGAAGAAATGGCAATGTTGAAAATCTGCAGTGAAAATATTAAAAAGTGGCAAAGTTACAAGTGTGCGTAGAACGTAGCGCAGTCATTTTTTGGAATGTTCTCACCAAATTTTCAACATGGCCTTTTTGGGACCTCCCCTCATGAACAGTGGCACTGGGATTTCATTAATCTGCCCCAAAAGTTGATTTCGCACAGTGACTGTGCCATTCTGTGCCACAAGTGCAAAAAAACACATTTTGGGAAGGCTGCAAAAAATGACAGCTGTACTGTTCATAAGGGGGTGTGAAAAAATGGCAATGTTGGAAATTTTGGAGTGGAAATATTAAAAATTGATGATGTTACCAGCATGCATAGAAACTGCGCAATGGACACTCGTAATGCAGATATTTTTTGGAGTTTTTTCACCAGATTTGCAACAATGGCTTTTTGGGACCCCACCTCATGAACAGTGGCACTGTCATTTTGTTAACAGGTCCCAAAAGGTGATTCCAGGCAGTGACCACGAAATCACCTTTGTGGACCAAGAAACAAAATGACAGTGACAGTGTTCATGAGGTCGGGTTCCAAGAACCCCATGTTGAAAATGTGGGACCAAAACTCCAAACACTGGCTGAGATATCAACCGAAATTGAAAACCTCCCATTAACTGCCATTATAGGGCTTACCGTCATTTCTTCAGTTCCTGGTTGGTCATTGAAGAGTGCAGATGTGTTCCCGGTCCACAAAAGATCGCTGCTCCCAACCTCCAGAGGTAAGTATGGTTAAGGGAGGTGCAGGGAGTTGGGGTGCACAGAGGGAGGGTGCGGGTTGGGGAGGGGGCCAGCAGGAACAATGAGGGACCATTTTCTATTTTTCAGGTTTAAAAAACACATACATCATGGGACTATTTTCTTTTTTACAGGTGAAATATTACAAAATGTATTTGGCACACTGGGGTGAGCTCCCAGTGTGCCAGAGTACTGGAGTGGGTGTCAATGCTGACCTGGGGACTGGGCACCCTGAGGTCGGCTGAGAACATAGAGGCATGAGGGGGTTGCACATCTGGCACCAGGAGTGGGCATCCCAGTGTCCAAAACATCATAGAAGTATTGTATGGCACACTGGTGTGGGTTCCTGGTGTGCCACATAAATGGGGAAGGGGGATACATGCATACACAGGGATTGAGAACCCCAATGTTGGCAGTGGATGGAGAACGGAGGGTGCAGGGTGGCCAGCAACAGTGGGAGGGAGCTAATTTGTTGCCTTGCTGTGTGACTGGTTGGGAGGGAGGGAGGACTGCTACTTCAATGACGAAACAAGCTACAGCTTGTTCCCAGTTGTGTTTTGGGAACACAGGGGGGTTAAGAGACTTGCTCTGGTCACACAATATACATGTAGAGCATGTTGGAATCAAAACCCATTCTGCTGGATGTACAAAACCTGTTCACAGCTCTCAAGGCTGTACTGCCAGCTAGTAATCAAAAACTACACATTTTAAGGCTGGCCCGATGATGCCAGGCCAGTAGGTATGGAGCCACATTTGCATCTTGAAGACCTGAGTTCACATCCAAAGTTATAAGACAAAAGGCTGTAAGAGAGGGAACAGAAAAAGACAGAAGCTGGTGTTGTGGCAGCCCCAGAAATCTGTACTGACATAAGCACAGCCCGGGTTAGATATCCTGATATGTGGCCCCAATACCTGTTGGCAAAACAGAGCCAGCCTTGAGAGTCACAGTTTTTGATGATCAGCTGGCAGTATAGCCTAGAGGTCAAAGCAATCCTGAAGATAGATTATTTTTACTAGTAGTTTGAAATGTAAAGGTGATAATACACTAGTTCCAATGCACATACAAAGCAATTATTATAAATGTAGAAAGTGTTGTAATAACACCTTGAAACACACTTAATAAAACAGATGATTTCGTATTTAACCTACAATCAAAGGGGAGCCAAGACCCTTGGTGACATTATTTCCTGTCAGGAGCCTAAAACAGATGGATGCCCCCAGCCCTTAATTACAGGCTGATTTACATATGAATAACTCTGGACTGCAAATACTCACAGATAAACACAAATGCTTACTCAAGTTAGCTTTCTATGGACTTTGAGACATTAAGAAATCCTATAGATGATAATTCCCCTTTAATTGCAACTGGTTTAAAGGCTTTTTCTTTTTTGGTAGTTTTACATAATGGGATAACCAATGTTACAGTGCCATCCAATCCTAAATGTATGTTTATATTTACAGTTTCTGTGCCTCTTGTTGTGGTTATAAGAATGCATTTTTATGTTTCTTGGTGACAGAAATGCAAAGCAAAGTAGAGCAGTTCTGGCAGACAAAGGATTTAAGAACAATTTATTTTAACCACTAGAGACACAGGAACTGTGCATAAAAGTAAAATGTAAATCACGTTGACGATTTCTGTTTACAAAATGCAATTTGAATTTAAAATGTTTGCTTTGTTAAAATTTAGAGAAGTCCCTGTGTAGGAAATGGACTGTGCCAACTGCACTTAGGACTTAAGAATTTTAAAACTATTTGTAAGAACTATTTGCTACAGGCAGGCATCCAGTGGAATGCCCCATCTGGTCCTACAGTAGACCCCCCTGCTTTGCGTGGGGCAGGGGTTTGTGAGACAGCACAGGTCCCATTGTTTTAAACTGTTGGGTGAGTGCCCCAATGGCTGCCTCCAGCCCCTCCTACCTGACCAAGAGGCTGGTGCAGCATGGTAGTGAGATCCCACTTTACCCATGGCCAATGGGATCCTCAATGTGGGGGTGCAACAGAAACAGCAGGGTCTCTGCTGGCATATCCTGATTCAACCTGGATTCACTGGACCCCAGTGCACAAAAATGGCACATAGGATTGCCTATATGCTGTGGATCTGCAGCATGTAGGCATAGTGCATAGAGCCCATTATTTGTCATGTTACCTGCTTCATTTTTTTCCACTAATGCAAAAATAAATCACCAGTACTATGATTCCTTCCTGAACTAACATTCCCAAAATGGGGGAAATATTTTTAGGTTTTTATGCATAAACCATTTCAGTCCCATGTTATTTCATAAAACTTTTTTGATAGATGTAGAATAGAGTTGTGAATATAACAAAATAAAGAAATATGCTTGGGGAAAAAAATAACTAAATAGCTATTTGCATGAGACACCCTCTTTTTTTTGTACTTCATTTTTGTTATTCTTTTTTAAAGAAATAATGCATTTCATATAAGTATCAAACACACTATTTCAGCATAAGTATACCACTCATTAGGTAAAGAGAATGCTTAGTTCATGAATAAATCCAAAACTTTTGTGCCCTCAGTGGTGGGGGTTGTCAGAGGAAAAATTGCTTTCTAAAGAGCACATAATACAAAACAATGAAATGGTTGATGATTTAAATTACTGTAATTAATAATTAAATTAAATGTTGCTAAGCTTCAGTTGACAATTTGCTATGGACCAGGCAAAATAAAATAATTACTTAGTACTTCCTAAGGTTTTCACCTGTTAATGCGAAAGAACCCTCTATAATAGAGGTTCATATAGATTTTTTCTTGTTACTTTTTTCTTATTACATGAATGGCTCATTGCATCATACAGTGTAGTTCATATCCTATAGCACAGACTCAAAGCCATACCCTATACAGTGAAAATACAATGAAAAATTAAAACTGTGTACTCAACATAATATTGATAAACACTCTTATGTATGTGTCTCTCACAGATACTTCAATAACCTGCAGTCTGTATATTTTGTTCATTCTCGAGCCGGCATTACTGGTATGAAATCAGTTTTCTCAAATGCCATAGCCTTCCCCTTCTTGCTCTCCAATGTCCAAGTCCACAGTAAGGGCAGTCCTGCTTTTTATAATGACTTGCACTGCAGAGTCTTCCCTATAAAGTTACACATTACTGTACAAAAAAATGTGTACTTTTTGCAGGCTGTACAGTAGCACTGCCATTTATTCACCCAGTTCCAACAAAGTAGAATGATAGTTAAGCAGACATCTGTCTCTGCTGCTTTTCTCTTGAATAATCCATAAAAAAGGAAACTTTAAAACCTGCGTAAGAGAAGGACCATTTCTCCCTTGCAATATTCAGAATGAGATATTTTTCAGCTATGGAACTTGTAGTTATGACCATGGTAAGTCCTACCTGTGCTGCATTTTCTCCAGCTAAACCAGATTGATTTTGTGCAGTGTGACTGCCTAAAGGGAATACAAAAGCTTTGACCACTGAGATTTTTTTTTTTGGACAGATGTTTCAGGAATCAATCTTCACAATTGATTCGCACTAATGGGTTCTGAGCCAGAGGTGCTAGGTCCCCATGAGAGTCAGAACTTTTCATGAGGGCTTGCGCCGAGGTAAGCATTGTGCACACACGGCAACATGAGACTGGCTCTCACTGCATGACTACTCTTGGCACCAGCTCTCAATTACCTAAGTTCCTTTTTTCCTCACTGTCGAGTGCACTTACGTGATTACATCAGCCACCCACTGGGAGTCAGAACTTCACATCTTTTTAGCAACAGTGTTCAGTTCTTCTCAGTTTTTAGTGTTTAAAGTTAGAATTTGTTATTTTTGTGTCAATTTAGTGAATTTAAAAAAAATTCTGTCAGTTTCTCATAGCCCTGGTGAGTCAACCATCAATGACTGTGGACAATGATGGTAGGGAGCTTCCTTAGGCAAGCTCCTCCGACAGTGGGACAATGTCATGTCCACTTCTTTCTTCAGGGAAGGGTTCTGATGACAGGTGGTCCTGTGCACAGGACAAAGGGCAGCCCTCTTGGAAGCACAAAAAGAAGTGGGCTCATTCCCAGTCCCAGTTGGGTTTGGGGCACCACTTGGCCTCAAATTCTTTCTCTTCCTGGAGGAAGGGGAAGAAGTGGTACCACTTCAAGTTGCCCTCTGTGAGGTCTGCCACAAAGTCCTTGATGTCCCAGAGCAGAAGGCCCTCAATGGTGCCATTGGCATCACTGGGGGCTTCCTTTCAGTGAGGTTGGGGTCTCAGGCCTGGAGGTTCATCCTGTCTATTAGCGAGGACTCCAGTGAGCAGTTCCACCACTGTTCAGCTCTTACAGAGCAGGGGGTGCAGCATCTGGCTCGTTTGCCTCTGCCTGGGGAACTGGTCCTGGGCCCTTCAGGGCTGGTGACATTGGAGCCACCTGCTGGGCCTTGAAGCCAGATAGAGCATTTGGCTTTGACAGCAACCCCAGTGTCCTTGCCAGTGACTGCACTGCCAATTCCTGTTCCACTGGCTGCACCCACATTCAGTGTCACTGCAATGGGACTGGCTACAGTGCCTTTGACAGTCACTTCAGTGCCAGTTGGATTGTTGATGCCAAGGTCGACACCAGACTTGGGCCTCTCGGGGCTTTCCTGGCATTGGTCAGTGTACTGGCATCGAAGTCACCCTTGGTGCTAGGAGACTTCCCAGCACCGGATTCAGTTCTGGCCCAGTGCCACCTCTGACACTGGCTTCTATGGTATTCAGCCTAGGCTTCCTTCTGGAATGAGGAACTTGCAGTCCACTCCCCTGCCTGATCCTCCTGCCAGGGGTGGGGAAATGGAAGGGGACGAGTCTGACCCTGCACTCATTATTTCTGAGGGCAGTGATGATGACACTTTCTATAGCATTGGACTCTTTCGACCCAGGCCCTACTCCTGTTCCTCAGGAGGATTTGACTTTCCAGGCTTTGTAAAAAAAATGCATTCTGCACATGATTTTGAGCCTTAAGCTACTGACCCAGGAAAATGTCTCTGTTTGCAGTGGTTAAGTGTTTCTACTATGCTGGCCAGTTTGGTTCCCCACAAAGTACTTTGCCAATTTCCAGAATAAAGGAGAATGCATTGTCCATCCTCTGCATGTTAGGGGAATCCTTAAGTTTTACCTGGGCAGAACTAAGGACATTAGATAATCCAAACAGCTGTTTGTCTCCTTCCATCCCAGTTGAAAGGGACAGCCTGTTACAATCAAGTGCATGTCTGCCTGGATTGTGAGTTGTTTATGCCATTGCTATGCTGTGGCACAGGTCACACTAGAAAAGTCAGGTATGTGCTCCCTCCACAACAGCAGTTGCCACATCCCTGGCAGACATTCACTCTGTACCTACTGGTGATATTTGCAGAACTGCAACATGGAGCACAGTACACACTTTTGTTAAGCACTATGCCTTGGATGTCCATGCCAGCAAACATGCCTCCTTTGGCAGGACTATCCTGAATGGACTTCTGTCCTGAGTGAGCCTCGACTCCTCCCACCCTAGTCTGTGGGATTTTGTCTGAGCTTGGTCCTCTGACCCATTAGTGTGAATCAGTGATGAAGATTGATTCCTGGAAGATATGAAAATTATGTACTCAGATGTAATTATTGCTCTTCAAGGAGTATCTTCATCATTTATTCACATGCCCACCTGCCATCCTTTAAGCTCATTCCAGTTTGTTTGTTGGTCTTCACCCCATGTTCCCTATTTGGTCTGTGAAGATACTGTGTTTCTGGTTTGTTGACCCTTCTTACATGGGTTATCAGTTCTATCTTATGCCCTTCCATTAAGTACATAAGAGCTAGTTGGGTTATTCTGCACCCCCTTGGTAAAAAGGTACTGAGGCGGCACTGGTGCCAAGGTAAGCCATGCAACGTGAGTCAGTCTCATGGTGCCACACATGCATGCAGCTCACTTCGGTGCCAGCTTCTTGAAAAGTTCTGGCTCCCATGGGATCCTAGCTCCACTGGCTCAAAACTCATTGGTGTGAATCAATGGTGAAGATATTCCTAGATGACCAAGAATTATGGTGAGTACGTAATTATCATTTCTTTAAGTAGAGATTCAGTTTCCATATTAGTATCAGTAGTTCCAAAACTCACTGGCAGTCATTAAACATGAATGTTTTATTCTCTAAGAATATTATCAAGCTACTCCATTTTGCAATTAATTGTAACATTCTCCCCCACAAATACATCTCTAGCAGCTTGCAATGATTGTACTGCACTTTGGACTATGACAAACTCATTTTCCATTTTTACAATCCTTATAACAACAAGAGACATCCTTTTGTTGTTATAAGAGTACCTAGAATGTCAACACAATCTGAAGTGTTCATTCCAGCTTCCCAGCTGCTCACTTGTTCCCCTCCTGCTTTCTCATTCAATCCTTTGCCTTCCAGCCTGCTTGTTTCACCTTCCTGCCTCATTCCACAAGTCCATTTGCTTAGTCACCTGCTTTTTACTCACCTGTCGGCCCATAGTCGATTTTGCTCATTTATTTCCTACCGTCCTTGCACATGCTCATTTCCTACTTGCCCAAGCACTCTTTTATAGCCACACAGTGCACACATGCTTGCACCCAGCCAGCCACTTCACCACTTGTACACATGCTTGTTTCCTGCCTGCCTCTACCATCACTCAAAACCTCACACCCTCATTCCCTACCTCACCTCCCATGTGTTCGTTAGTCTACCAGCTGCTCTCATACTCATTCCCTGCTTGTCCAAGCTCACAGTAACCTGAGCTGGCTGTCCGTATGCATATTCCTTGTTAGCGTGCCGAACCTCACAGTAACTTGCTGGCCACCTGCACACTCGATCCCTGTTGGCCCACCTACTAACTTGACCATTGTCCACTCACCCAATTGATTGTGAAACTAGCCTTGAACTTCATAAATTTAATAAAAAAGCCTAAGCTGTATCCCAGTGCACCTTCTGGACACTGTCCACCATCCTCCCACTGCCCAGAAATCCTGCCCTTAATTGTGTTTCAGAAAGCCATAGGGAGCACAGATAACTGAATTTTCTACAATGAAAATGTGTTCCTGTGATCACCAGTTGTGCTTAGAGTATGGAACACTCTTTTAATGCCATCCCTTCAAAAGAGGTAGTCTGTGTGGAATGAATCAGTGCTGGGCATTTAAATGTGACTGGGCGTGGGATAGACACATGGAGCTTGTAAAGATGATGGCAAAAGGGGAGGGGTTAAGGAGAAGCAAAGGGCCACCAAGGCCCTCACAATCAACATTAGATAGTTAGGCTAGGCAGACACACTGGGCCACAGCAAGAACAAAACATTGAGCCCACTAATGATAAGTCCACATGCTGCCTCATAAAACAAGGCTTGTAACCTACAAATTTCAGGTGCACTATACCAAAACCATTCAAGGCAAATTTATTGCAAAATGCATATTCAGTAGCAGTTCACAAAAAGCTGTGCTCCAGTGGTTTGAGTCTCCAAGCCTCTTCCTCAGGGGGTGTGACCATGCTGTGATGGTTACCCTCAAATACTCCTAGATTAAAGTGACAGGCTCCCACATGAATAAAATCTTTTTTTTTGGAATTTTGTTATGTAACCAGTGTATACAGTGGTATGCCAATTTTAATAGATAACCTCTTATCTGTAACAAGCTAGAAAGGGAGAATGGCTTCTCGGAATTGCAGAATTTACAAAAAGACCTTGCACAAATGTCAACAAACCACTCAGAGGTCACACCATAGTTTTGCCCATTTAAAATATTCTATGGCAGCTGCAGCTCTACTACCAATAGCTGCCTGATTAGAAATGTTTTAATAATCATGTATCTATCCATGCATCGATACATAGGAGCTCCTACAGTGCAACCATGTTCACAGCTAGTATATCTTCGATGTGGCTGTGGTCCCCAAAATATTGACAGTTCTTGAATTATGGAGCTTAATAATATGTTATAGAAGCTATACCAAAACATGGCATACATGTAATTAACAAATAACATATTTATTTATTCATTTGGTAACTGGGTTGGTGCACTAATCCAAAGGCCTTTTTCAGGCATGGCACAGGCCAGAATTTGGCACAGTGTAAAATACAGTGAGAGAACAGCATGGATCATATAGGGACCACAAGAGAGAATCCAGTCTATGTCAAGCTAACAGAGAAAATATAAGGTAAACAGTACCAGATACAGTACATCAACAATTGAGCATACCAACGTATATAACATTTAAGTAAACAGGAAAAGGTTGCTCATCATTCAACAATAGGAATAACAATAGTATTCAGGGTGGGAGAGGACAGAGGAGCATAGAGAGAGGGCGGGGTAAGGGTGGGCTGCAAGGGAGGTGCAGCTGTGCTAGCGGTCTATGGACAGACACGGTCATGCAGGACAGAAAGTGCATTCTTAATAGGGATAATAGCTTAGTATCGATTTCTAGTGAAATTCTTACAAAGAGACACCTTCATGCATAGGGCCCAGAAGGAGGGCTTGCAAAAGCTGTGGAGTGTCCCCTGTGTGCATGATGTGCACTATGGAGGCACACTGTGGATTCTGCAACTGCTGACACATGATCCCTCTGCAGTTGATCCCAGTCCATGTGCCCTGCTATTCAGCTGAATGAGACAGGGGCAGATCAGGGGCATGTACTGGTAGGAATCAGATCCTCAAACCAAACTCCAGTGCAGAGGGTCTGCAGAAGGTCCAGCCACTAGGCCTGCCTGGGGCAGAAGTATCAGCTATGCACCCCCTGACCAGCTGCAAACCATAATTTGGGGTCTAGTCAGCCCTGTACAACAGCAAGAGCCCTAGAAGCCTCCTCAATAAACTGTGGGTATTACTTTACAGAATAGTGACTTCATAAAAAGTTATATCCTGCCATGATGACCCACACTGTGCACAGGCAGGGATCCCATTTTTGTTTGTTTTGTTTAGTTTGTATCTTTTTTTATTTTTTAAATATTTTTCATACTTTTTTCTACCAAGATCATTTTTAGCCCCTACATTGAGAAACCCTATCAGTGTCAATGTTCAAACTCCCAAAATGGATGTATGTTATGGATGCTGGCTTTCATCATAAACATCTATTTCAGGAGGATTTGAATGTTGACACCCATAGCATTTATCAGAGCAGAGCTAAAAAAGACCTAGATAGAAAAAAGTATGAAAAAATATTACAAAACAAAAATTTTATGATTTAAAGAGCAGCTTCATAGCTGCTGAGTTGCTGCTCCCCCAAGCATATTCTATAGGTCACATGGCCCAGGGCTGAATTCCATAAAGAATACCATTTATTTCTCCCCTCCTTATATCCTCTGTAAATTCCCTCCATTCCAAAATGGAGCCACTTCCTCAAACTGTTTACATGCCCCTACGCAGGATCACGCAGCCCTGTTTTGTGATGTCACAAAACGAAGACCATATGGGCGTGCCCCATTGACTTCAATGGTGATGATTTATCTAAACATTTTATTAGCAGTTACAGTTGCCATTTGAATAAATCAAAGTGACCGTTCGACCATCAAAGACCCTGTTAATCGAGCAGTTGCTTTGATTTATTCAAATTGCACCTGTAAGTGCTAAAAGAAATGTTTAGATAAATTGTCCCCATTGAAGTCAATGGAGCATGCCCACACAGTCTTCATTCTGTGACATCACAAAACAGGGCTGCATAAGCCTGCGTGAAGGCATGTCAGCAGTTTGAGGAAGCAGCTCCATTTTGGGCTGGGAGAACATTACAGAGAATAAAGCTTTTCACAATGGGAGAAATAAATGGTATTCTTTATGAAATTCAACTCTGGGCCAGATGACCTATAGAATATGCTTGGGGGAGCAGTAACTCGTCGGTTGCTCTTTAAAGAGGGAGTATGTTCAAAACTGCTACAGTGCAGAATTAGAATCAGCATATCCCCAATAAGCTTCATACCAAAAATTAGATCGCCAAGTTATTTTGTTTAAGTTACAAGCCTTTTTGTAACCCTGATTTTACTCCCTGTTCCAATAAGCCAGTTTTAGTGAAAAGCTACTGATGATGTCATAACCAGAACTCACAGCCTAGTCTTCCATGTCAGCAAATCTATATGCCTTATTTTTCTCCAGAGTTTAAGAACCTGTAATTGTAGTAATCATTTTAAAAAGAAAAAAAAGCACAATGACAGGATTAGGTGCAGTATGTACATTTCCAGAATGATCAGCAGCATGGGACTGTACGTCAGAATGTGGCAGGAGGTAGTTTTAGACTGCAGCACTGGACAAAGCTATGGAATGTCAATGTGGTGCACAATTTCAGAATGTTGGGGACCATGCCATCTCAGAAAATGGCCGGGATACACATCTTAGAATTTTGCAGAGTCTATTTTGGAATATAGTGGGGATGCACACTGTTGGAATGTGATGACACACCATTTTATTCTGAAATTGCTTGTCCCTGCTACATTCCAGAGTTGTACACTCTCACCACATTTCAAAATTGTACATCACATTGCACCACATTTTGACGTTCATTTGTGCCACTTTCTGAGATTGTGCATTCTTGGCACATTCCAAAATTGTGTGCCACTGTCACATTCCATAACTGCCCTTCTTTGTCACATTCCAAAAATGTGTATCCCCATCATATTCAAATACTGAAAATCCCCATCACATTCTGAAAATGAGTGTCCCTGCCACATTCCGAAATTGTATGTCCAAGCCACTGTCTAAAACTGGCATCCTTGTCACATTCCAAAACTGTACATCCTTTCCATATTCCAAAATTGCGTTTTACCCATCACATTCTGAAAAAGCATTTCCAGTCATGCTTCTGAATTATGTATTCCACCAAAATTAAAAAATGTGCATCCCTGCCATGTTTTCAAATTGCATGTGGCCATTGCATTCTGAAACTGTGCATTCCAGCCATATTCTGAGATTCTATGTTCATGCTGCATTACAAAATTGCATGCTACCACCACAGTCTGAAATCAAGCATCACCACCTGTCTGAAATTGTCATCACCACCACATGCCAAAATTACACATCCATGACACATTAAGAAATGCCATATTCCTGCCCTTGTCACATTTTACAAAGTTATGACAGCCACATTCTGAATTTCAGCATGCTGTACCATCTAAATTCCAGCTACTTTCTGAGATTGTACCATTGCTGCATTCCACAGTTGCAGCCTGCTGGCATTCCGAATTCTCATCCTTGTAGTACTCTAAAATTGCACACAACATTGCCACTCTAAAGCCATATCTGCAGCTGCATTCCATCACCCTCATCACATTCCTTAGTACCTTGAATCTGTACATTATAAAAAGGCATGCCCTGTGCCCACACAGTGTCAGTTTTCCTTTTTCAAATGTTTACTAAAACTGTAGTTTTATGTAACATGGGAGAAATAAGTCCTATGAGGTAGCTTGCAGGGAGGATTTGGTTGTAAGCTTGGTTGTGACATCATCAATAGCTCTTCAATGAAACTTGATTTTTGAGCAGGCAGTTGAATTAGAGTTACAAAATGACTTAATTTTTAAACAAAATAACTTAGATATCTCATTTTTTGACATGAGGCTGATTGGAGTTCTGATTTTATGATGTTAGAAATTTTGACTGGACTCCCTCTTAAAAGACCCCCACACCCACCCCATTAAAAAGAATGAGTACACACTTCTTTTTCATTTCAACGGGTGTTTTTCTTTCAAACACAACTTTTTCGTATTTTAATATTTTTACCTACTTTTTTCTGCCGAGGTATGTTTTAGTTTCATGCTGATGAATACAATGGGTGTCAACTTTCAAATTCCCTTGAAACGTGTGTTTGCTGTGCATGTCATATTCTGTAAACACTAATTTCAGGGGGGGTATTTGAAAGCTGACACCCATAGGGTTAATCAGGAAGGGGTTAAAAAAAGCTTGACAGAAAAAAGTAGGTAAAAATATTTAAAAAAATCTTGTTACTGTGGGATGGCAGCATTTGGCTGTAAGTCTAAAAGGAGAGTTTCAGTTAGTGAAATGTAGGAAACTGCCAGCCCAGTGATGCGAAGAACTGAGGCTCTTGTGCCTCGCCTGTTGCCATGCCAGCGACCCCAGTTCGGGAATGGACCTGGGTCACCAGATGTTGGCTGGGGCAGGAGAGGATAGAGTGTCCAGAGGACTGCTCTCATCACTCAAGGAGGGAGGATTACAGCACCCAGAGTTCGCCTGGCCCCAAGCATTAGCTAGGGGTATGACAGTCAGGCACTGTCAGACTAGGGAAGGGGACAGAGTGGCATCTGACAACATCCCACATATGGTAGCATGTGTGGAGACATCTGGGTGGCATTGCATGTTCACTCCTCCTCAGGGCAATGGAGAAAATCATGGAAAAAAAATCTGACTCCTGGGGGGCCGCTGACTTCCAGCCATCAACAAGCCCTGCACCCAAAGAACACCCAGGCCATGCTGCCCTTTGTGTGATGGTAAGTTCTGGTGGAAAATCAAAGAGAGACAGGGCTGGAGTGGCTGGCAATCAGAGGTCTACTTGGGGGCAGGGGAGAAACAGCACTAGCTGCAAAAACATTTTTAGGAAACTGATGTCGTCTGTAAGTCTGCAAGGAAAGTTTCAGTCAGTAAAGTTCAGGAAGCTGATGTGAAGTCAAAGCTGATATCAACTGATGCAGTAACATCAGGGGCCACAGGGGGTGAATTTTAAAGTATTAATTTATGTGGATCAGTTGTGCAGAGAAGCAGGCTGACAATGGTGCTGCTCAGCTGCTCATCATGCTCTTTGATAGGAGCAGCTAGCTCCTTTCAACTACACAAAGTTTCCACCCCCAAGCACGAGAACATAATAATAATCAACCTTGCTGATCGTAGGCCTATCACTGTCAAGCCCCCTGTGGCCTGAGCTGTATTGGATCTGATGGTGACATGCCTCTGAAAGACCTTTTTATAACAATATATTCACTTTGTACATGAGCACATGAGCAAACATAAAAATAAAAGAGTGGACAGCTACCAGGCTGGCAAGTCGATAGAAAAAAGAGGGGGAGAGATACACTGAGTGTCAACTGGTCATTGTGTGAGATCACACAGTATACAAATGGCTCAGAGAGACTGAGAAGAGGAGCACATTCAAGAAAAAAAATTAAAGCCAATTAGGTGATTTGAGACTCAAGAGAGGCAAGAAGGGAGATAAGAGTAAAAGTACCCGTAGAAACTGTAGGCAGTGTACAGCAGTTATTGTCTCGCTTGTGTATGATGAGGATTATTGGGTTACAGTTTCATTGCATTACATACAGTCAAAGGTCACACACTGTATACACCTATTACATGTAGCCTGTGGTACCATAACCTAAATCAAAATGTTAGTACATATCAATATTTTGTCTGCTTTAGAACTGTTTTACATTTTAAATATTACAAGGCATGCTTCTTTTATTGTGGTTGTACCAGGTATTGTTCCATAAGGTCAGGGAGCACTGTCTGCTGTCTTTGGGACAAGTTAATTTTAGTCTCAAGAAAAGGGATGTTAAACCATGAGTGTTCAAAAACAATAGAGATTACTGATGAAAACCTGGTCCAAGCCACATTAAAAGGAGTTCCTCTTTTACTGTTTCAAAAGTAAACAATAACATAAAACTGAGAAAAAATTGTATCATACAAGACAAAATATAAGGGAAAATTTAAATTTACTGTTATACCTATGTGTTGTACTGCTATACTGTGTATTTTGGTTTGTCTTACTGTGACAAGGTACCTTTGTAAATGAGCCTATGGCTCAAAGGTTTTTCAAACTGCTGTTTAAATAAAATTAAAAAAAAATAAATAAAAAAATAAAGTAAAATAAAAGTATACTGTGGTATTCATACAAAAGTTGACTGGTAGCACGGTATAGCGTGGTATGCATGGTAGCACAGTTCATGTTATTGAAAAGCTACTGCACTAACAGTCAACTTTTGCACGTTTACCACTGTAGGTAAACTTTTTGCATAAATGGCAGCTATAATCTTATTTTTGATGGCATCAGGGGAGAACAAGTCTGAGATATAAGGGACCAGGCTTGAGGTATTTAGAAGCAAGGCTGAGGTGCCAGGTACCATGCCTGAGGTTCAGTGGGTCAGGCCTGAGGTATGAGATACCAGGCCTGAGCTATGCAGGAACAGGCTTGAAGTATGAGATATCAGGCCTGAGTCATGCAGGAACAGGTTTGAAGTATGAGATACCAGGCCTGACCTATGCAGGAACAGGCTTGAAGTATGATGTACCAGGCTTGAGGTATAAAGAACCAGGCCAGAGGTATAAAGAGCCATGACTGAGGTATGAAGGACCAGGACTGAGATATGAAGGACCAGGCCTGAGGTATTTTGAAATAGGCCTGAGGTACAAGTGATCATGATTGAGGTCCAGTGGACCAAGGCTGAGCTATGAGATGCCAGGTCTGAGGTATGCGGAAACAGGCCTGAGGTATGAGGTCCCAGGTTTGAGGTATAAAGAGCCAGGCCTGAGGTATAAAGGACCAGACATGAGGTATGAATGACCAGCCTTAAGGTATAAAGGACCACATCTGAGATATGAAGAACCATGTTTGAAGTACAGTATGAATGACCAGGTCTGATTTATTAGGGACCAGGCTTGAGCTATGAAGGACCAGGCTTCACATATGAAGAACCATGCTTGAGTTATGAAGGGCCAGACCTGAGGTATGAGGGACCAGGCTTGAGGTATAAAGAACCAGTCTTTACATAGAAACATAAACTATGATGGCAGATAAGGACCGCTTGGCCCACCTAGTCTGCCCATTGACTTACCTATTGGGTAAGCTGCAGATCCTAGTTAACCAACAGCCTACTTCTTCCCACCCCCACTAGAATTGCCTTATGTCTGTCCCATGCATTCTTGAATTCACCCACTGTTTTTGACCCCACAACCTCCTCAGGAAGGTCATTCCATGCGTCCACCACCCTCTCTGTGAAAAAACACTTCCTCACATTACCCCTGAGCCATCCCCTCTCTAGCTTCAGATTGTGTCCCCTTGTTCTTGCACACCTCTTTTTCTGAAAGATGCTACCCTCTTGGACTTTGCTGATTCCCTTGAGGTACTTGAAAATTCCTATCATGTCCCCTCTCTCCCTCCTTTCCTCAAGGGTATACATATTAAGCTCCTTTAGTCTTCCTTCATATGGCTTCAGTTGTAGACCGTGCATCATTTTAGTTGCCCTTCTCTGGACTGCCTCCATCCTCTCTAAGTCCTTGCGGAGATGGGGTCTCCAGAACTGCACTCTGTACTCTAGATGGGGGTTTCACCAACTGTCTGCACAGGGGGATAACAACTTCCTGTTTTCTACTGGTGATGCCTCTCCCTATACATCCCAGTATCCCCCCAGGCATCATTACTGCCTTCTCCCATTGCTTGCTTACCTTTAGGTCATCTGATATGACTACCCCCAGGTCCCTTTCTATTTTTATTGTTGTTAATACCTCCCCTCCATTGTGTACTCTTCCCCTGGGTTTTTGTTTCCCAGGTGCATTATTTTGCACTTCTTTGCACTGAATCTAAGCTGCCATACTTCTGACCATTCCTCCAAGCTTGCCAAGTCCCTTCTCATCCTTTCCACACCTCCTTGTGTATCAACCCTGTTGCAGATCTTTGTGTCATCTGCAAAGAGGCATACTTTTCCTTCCAGTCCCTCTGCAATGTCACTTATCAAGACATTAAAAAGTACTGGACCCAGTACTGAACCCTGCAGTACCCTATTAGTAACCCCCCTTTCTTCAGAGTAGACTCCGTTTACTGTTACCCTCTGTGTCCTGTTGTCCAGCCAATTTCTTACCCTGGCTATCACCCTGGGACCCATTCCCAGGCTGGCTAATTTGTTTATTAATCTTTTATGTGGAACTGTGTCAAATGCCTTGCTAAAGTCTGGGTAGGTCATGTCCACAGCACCTGACCTGGTCTACTATTTTGGTCACCCAGTCAATGAAATCTATTAAATTCATCTGACATGACCTTCCCACTGTGAATCCATGCTGCCTTGGGTCCTGTGCCATGTTGACCTCTAGATACTCAATTCTTTCTTTCAGAAGTGATTCCATCATTTTCCCTACCACTGAGGTCAAGCTAATAGGTCTGTAGTTTCCTGCCTCTGCTTTGCTTCCACTTTTGTGAAGGGGAATCACATCTGCTCTCCTCTAGTCCTTAGGTACCACACCATCCTCCCATGATTTGTTAAAAAGGGTAGCCAGTGGTGTCACTAGTTCTCCCTTAATTCTTTTAGAATTCTAGGGTGAATCCCATCAGGCCCCATTGCTTTGTCCACCTTCCGTTTTAGGAGTTCTTTCAGAACCCTTTCTTCTGTGAAAGGACTGGTATCGACCCCCCTATTCAGAGTGCTTCTATTCAGGGCCAGCTTTAGCTAGGTACAAATTGTACCCCTGCACATTGGGGGCACTTAGCTTTTTCTTCAGGAAAAAAATTAATTTAAAACAGTTAAAAATGCCTAAATTTTGTTGGAGATAAAAATGTATACCAGCAAATGAAAGTGGAAGACAACTGGCTCTGATACTGTTACAAGAGGTGGGGGCAGCTTTGCTGCAGTGGAAAAGATTAGGTTAAGTAAGTGCTAGTGGTGCTAATGGCCATACTTTACACCTCCCAGGTTGACTGCTTTCACGAACAAAAGGCTATATTGACAAGAGAACTTGTCTTAAACCTGGACATGTAGCTGAAACAATGAATGATATGACAAAATATGTTTCAAAAAGTACGTGAGCACTCAAAATGGTTCAAAAACCTGACTAGCACAGAGCAAAAATGGATTTCCTGATAGGGACCATGAAAACCTGATCACCAGGTAAAAGAACTGACAGGTACCTTACCGGTATCTCATGATAATCCACTCTATTCTGTCTCACTCACACCTCCAGAAAAGTTAAGTTGTTTAACTTGCTTGCAAATCAGAGTATCGGAGGAGTGTGTCCAGTGATGATGTCCCTGTCCTTACAGAAATGAATATGATGGTAGTGCCATACTTTTAAGTTCTTGTTCCAGGCTCAGTCAGATTCATTTCCAGTAGTGAAGTCAAATAATTCCATGCAGTCAATGGCACTAATCAAAATATGCTGGTTAAACTAGCAGACTTGGTACTGTTTTATTAATACAGGACAGGAGGGTTAGTTAGGTATAAATGTTGGATGTGGGTGGCCACAGGGGATGGAGTGGTGGGGCCTAGCAGGGGCTGCACAGGGGCCCCAAATGGTTAAGGCCAGTCCTGCTTCTATTGATTGCGTTGGGTACCTCCCCCTCCTCCTCTTTTGTGAATACTGAGCAGAAGTATTCGTTCAGTATCCCTGCTTTTCCACTGTCCCTCTCTGCCCACCCTTCTCCCCTTTATTAAGCCTCACTATCCCTCCCTTGGACTTTCTTCACTCCCTAATGTACCTATAAAAGGTTTTATCCCCCTTCTTAACCTAGTTGGCTATCTTTTCCTTGGTTTGGGCCTTTGCTATTCTTACTGTCTTCCCCTCTTCCTTCGCTTTAACTGGTACAGTTATCTGTCCTTCCCCTTCTGTGTTTCCTTATTCTTCTTGAATGCTACCTCTTTTGAGAACCATAGTATTTTTTTCTTTCATTTTGATTTGTTTATTTGCTTCACACAAAGGCTTGTTGTCTCTGTGATGGCAGTTTTGATGTTTCCCCATTGTCCCTCCACCCCTCCTTCTTGCCTGTTTGCTAGTGCTTTTCTGAGGCACTCTCCCATTTTCACAAAGTCAGCTCTCCTAAGGTCCAGTACCCTCACTTTTGTATGGTTTGACTCTGTGGCTGTGTTTATTGTGAACCACACTGTTTGGTGGTCACTTGTTCCCAGATGGCTACCCACTTCTAGATATGAGATCCCATCTCTGTCCCCATTTTAGAGTAACAGGTCTAAGATTGCTCACTCCTGAGTGGGTTCCAACACTAGCTGCTTGAGGCATGCCCCCTGTAGGGCATTGAGAAAGACCCTGCTCTTGGATGTGGCTGCAGCAAAGGTGCTCCAGTTAACATCTGGCATATTCAGGTCCCTCATCAACACTATTTCCCCTTTTTCTGTCATCCTAATGATGCCGTCTATCATTTCCTTGTCCATTTTCTCCCCCTGAGACAGGGGTCTGTATACAACCCCCATGCGGATTGTGGTGCCATTTCTGGTCTCCCTTCAACTTCTTTATCTCGGTGTTTACCTCACTAACTTTTGGGGGGGCTAGGATTTCCCTGCTCATTTTCAGTGCCTTCCCCCTTGGCTAGTTCAAATACTTGCCAATGAAGCATTTAAACCTATCACCTAGGATCCTGGTTCCCCTCCTGGACATATGCAGACCATCATGCCAGTATAGGCCTGCTTCCCTCCAGGTGGACTCCCAGTCCCCAATGAAGCAGTATAGCACAGTGGTTTAAGGCTCTGAGCTGCAAATCTGGTGATATCCAGCAGACCAGACCTGGGTTTGAATCCCACAGCTTCCACTTGCATACTGTGTGACCCTGAGCAAGTCACTTAACTTCCCTGTGCTCCCAGGTCGCTCCTGTAAAAAAGCTTTCAGTTTAGTGTGCTACTCCTGGTTAAACAACTAAATAAAAAAAAAAAAAAAGCCAAAACCATGAGCTCTGCACCAGTCTGTCAACAACTGATTGAATCCCATGCTGTGGCATACCCTAGCCTCACCCATGCCATAGACAGGCAGCATTTCCAAGAAGGTTACTGTGTGTGCTACTTGTCTAAGGCCCCTCCCCAACTCCACAAACTCCCCCTGTACTGCTCTGATCCCTTTCCCAGCCAGGTCATTTGTCCCTAGGTGAACAATGACATCCAGCTCCCTCCCCTGTGCAGCTGCTCCCACTATCCTGAGGATTTGCTCCCTGTCCATCCAAGTTATGGTGCTAGGCAGGCACCTTACCTCCCTCTCCCCCCCCAGTTCAACCCTCCTAACAATGGAGTTCCCCATGAGGAGGTATTTCCTTCCCCTGTGGGGTCCCATGCTACCCTCCTGTGGGTCTCCTTTGTGGAGGTTCCCAGCATCCTCCTTGGTCTCCACTGCGGGTGCCTCCATAGAGGAATCACACTCTGCCAGAATGGCGTACGAATTGTGGAGAGGTATAACTGGTGGGATGCACCTCTGTGCCACCACCTTCACTCTCCCTGAGCCCTCTGTGATCCAACTGCTCCTCTTTCTTGGCAACCTCTGAGGCAGTGGTGGTGGCACAGGTGGTCCCTGGGTGGGAGAGCAAGTCCCCCAAATCCTGGCCAACTCAGCCTGGAGACGAGCAACCTCCTCCCTCAGCCCAGAGAAGTGCCTGCAGATGGGACAACACCGCATCTTCCACAATGTCTCCGGAAGACTGCCACTCCACATCCACTGCACTGCACCACTCCCATCATGTCTTATTTGTGGCCCCTCAACTGTTGTTTTGTATGCTTACTCTTTCCTATTTCTGTTTATTTATTCATTTTTATTTTATATATTTTTTTTCTCTCCCTACTTTCCTACTGCCTCCATGCCCTTAAAGCTCCTGCTCTTCCAGTTCTATGACAGGAAGTTCCTGTATTCCTCAGTAGTCTCCTTCTTGCTTGCTCAAAGTTAGACCTCCAGCAGCTAGGGTGGGATGGAGAGCAACTCTCTTCCTTCTAGGATGGTGAATCTTTTATGCCTCTGTGATCACTCTCTTCCTGCTCTGACACAGGAAGTTCATGTTGTCAGTCAAATCCTGTGCCTATAAAAGTAGAACTGGCTAAGGGTGGGGGGAGGGGTGGCAGGGAGGGAGGGCTATATAGTCCCAGTGGAGTAGTAAAGTTCTAACATCACCTCCTTCTTCTTGCTGTCCCACTTGCTGTTCTCTGCCAAAAGCTATCTAGGGCAGATTTAAATGCAAACACCAGGCTTCCTGCTGCCTAAGCCACTCCACCTAATTCACAGTTCTCTTCTTCACCTAGCTAACTGCATAGATAATAATTCACTTCACCCAGTTTAGGTATGAAGGAACAGGCCTGAGGTATGAGGGAACAGGCTTGAGGTATAAAGGACCAGGCATGAGGTATGAAAGACCAGATCTGAGATATGAGAGACAGTTCCAAACTGGTTGGGTGCTGCGATTCCACCGGTGCAGTGTTAGTGCTCGCTGACAGTGCAGCCAGCCCTACACAAACTCAGGAAGAGCCAAAACCACCAAGCACTCGGGAAGCAAAGATGTAGCTGGAAGTCCAAAATGCTATCAGACAAGCTTTAATATAGTGCTAATAGTGCTCAAAACTGATGGCAGTTTACGGTAGTGTTTATCAGATAACAGCAAGACTGAGAATGATTTTAAATACCCTGTAGGTGCATTGATGCAAAGTCCCAGCTGCAGCAATATAAACAATCCTACTACCAGACACTGTTAGCTTCAGTGCTTTCACTCTAACAGAGCCTTTATCAAGGGACATTTGTCATACTGTAAGTAACCCTGCCATTAATTCCTTTGACAGAGTGGTAACAAAGCTAGTTGAAAACTTAGTAACCCAAAATGGACCCCAAGGACCCCAGAACTTATCTACAGGTGAACAAATTGCTCTAAAAGAGCTCACTAAAAACAAGTCACTGATAATAAAACCAGCAGACAAGGTGGGGGGCAACATAGTGGTACTAGGAAAAGACCACTATAGAAACATTGCCACGTCACTACTGGGTAACACAAATAACAATAGGGAACTACCAGCTAACCCAACACCTGTTTTCAAGAAGCAGCTGAGACAGCTATTACAGCAAGCTGTTTTTACTAGTTGTGTTGCAGATGCAGAATTTAAGTTTATGTGGAATGAACACCCTATCACGCCCACCTTTTATATTCTCCTGAAAGTACATAAATGTACCAGAGACCTACCAGGGTGCCCCATAGTATATGGTTTGAGATACCTCACTGAAAATGTAGGGAGATTTTTTGACTTATGTTTACAGCAAGCACTGTATCCAGATGTTACCATCCTATCTCAGACACCTCAGATGTACTAAGGAAATATGACAATTTTGCATGCAAAGACACTTATCCCTGGAGCCAGCCCAGTGGCACAGAGTGCTGAGACACTGCCAAAAGTGCCTTACCTCGCAACACGCCAGCGAGGTGGCAACACCTCTTCGATCCTAACCTAGGTTGTTGGGGGCCAGCTGGGAAGGGGGAGGGCAGGAGCAGGACTGAGCACACTAACAGGCAGCTCTCCTCTCCCAGGAAGGGATTGCAGGCAATCATCTCGTTGGCTGACACCTAGTGCTAGCTGAGTGTCAGAACATGGATACACGGAGGTCAACGTAATGTCAGGAGGGCGAAAGGGGGAGTGGTCTGAGAGCACACACTCACCTCCATAAGCATGTGCCCTCTGTTGCTATGACCTTGGTCCAGAGAGAAAACAGGAGGGAAAAAAGTCAGCATGGCAGGGTTGTATCACACCCACTCACCACGCCACCATCTGTTACATCACTGGCACCTGTGGGGAATAGTGGATTGTGCTTTGGGAGGAGGACAGGCCTCACCCTCCTGACCCTTACATGTAGAGAAGATCAGTGGGGGTATAAGCCAACAGCTAAGCTTGGGTAATGTGCACGATGAGTGGGGATGGTTGAGTCAGCTTAAGGGAGCTTGACCTGCCATGGCCCAGAGGGATAAAATGTATATGAAAAAAAAAATACCTGGATAGGTATGGATGAAGAGGTACTATACACCTATATCAGATACCACCAGGGAGTCATGACCTTTAGAAACTTTCCACAAAAACACTCCAATAAAGATGAGATACTGACTGATTTTGTAATTG
Organism: Neoceratodus forsteri; assembly: GCA_016271365.2. NCBI lineage: Eukaryota > Metazoa > Chordata > Ceratodontiformes > Ceratodontidae > Neoceratodus > Neoceratodus forsteri. Next base: position 862,964,746 of record CM057455.1, read on the forward strand.
AAGCACCTCTGTTTGTATTGGATTGCAACACATTTGATTTTGAGGGGAAAGTTTTCTTCCAAACATGCAGTACAGCCACAGGGGTAACCATGGCTCATCGTAAGCCAACCTTTTCCTTGGCATGTGGGAGGAGCAACATATTCTAAAAAAAAACACTTCACAAAAAAATAATAGTCTCATTTACGTTTATTGGTGATGCAAGATGTGTTTCAGATGGGGTAGAATCTGAAATTGGTGCCTTTATGGAATCGTTACATGTAAATGAAGTTAACCTTCAATTAATCACACTGTGAACTTCCTTGGTGTTATACTAAACTGTAAATCACAAGTTGGAAGAGAAGGTACCATAGGAACAAGATGTTGCAAGAAAAAAATTGCAATTAATTCTATTATAGGCTAGGAGTGCCCACCCTCTTGTGCCGAGACATTCCATACCACATATCCAGATCTTGAGTCTGAGAAGGAATTGCAATTTGATAGACATTGAGCAGGCAGATGAACTTGAAACTAGGTTTTTGCAGTGAGGGTATGATGCAAACATTCTAAAACAGGCAAATGATGGCTAAAAACATAGATCAAAAGGAGCTACTGAAAGAGAAAAGTGAAACAGACAAAAAAGTGAATCATGGGTATGTAAAACTTTTGACTGAATACAAAAATCCAGCAGATAAAATTGGTATACTATGTTGCATTTTAACCATCCTTTTAGATGATACAAACATATGAAGAAGCCAGCAGAAGAGGGCCATTTAGTCTATCTAGCCTGCTTGTATTGCAGGGTTCAAAGCTTGAGCAACTGTCCCTGCCCCCCCTTCTCCACTTCTCCAATCCCTCTACCCATGATCCTTACCTTCCCCCATGCCTATCCCAGCCTTTCTTGAAGCTGCCCACTGTCATCAATGAGACCACCTCTTTTGGCAGTGCTTTCCAAGTGCCCACCACCATCTCTGAGAAGAAGTGCTTTCTGACCTCCATCCTAAACCTCCTACCCACCCTCCAGCTTAACACTGTGCCCCCTCGTGTTATGGTTGCCACTCCACTTAAAGAGACCCTCCTTATCCACCTTTTTATCCCTTTTGAGTATTTGAAGGTCCCGATCATGTCCCCTCTCTTTCTCTCTCCTTTCCTCCAGGGAGTACATGTTCAGTGCCCTCAACCTCTCCTTGTATGCCTTAGCCAGCTGACCAGCTATCATCTTTGTAGCCCTCCTCTGGACATTCTCCAGCAGGTTAATGTCCTTTCTGAGATGTGGGAACCAGTACTGAACTCCATAGTCTAGATGTAGCCTCACCAGTGACCTGTACAAGGGTAGTATAACTTCCTCTCTCCTACTACTGAGCCCGCCTAGTTATGCATCCCAGCATTTTGTTTGCCCATGCTGCTGCTTTCTTGCACTGCATGGAGTTTTAGAGGTCACTAGTGATCATCACTCCTAGATTATTCTTCTCCTCTGATGCAAATATCTGGACTCCACCCAGATAGTACTCCATCCTGGGATTCTTGGTTCCAATATGCATAACTTTGCTTTTACTGGCATTGAAGCCAAGCTGCCAGATCCTGGACCACTTCCCCAGCTTTTCCAGATCATACTATAGGTCTTGTATCCCTTCAGCTGTGTCCACTCTCCCTCAGAGCTTGGTGCCATTTGGGAATAGGCACATTTTGGCCTTAATGCCATCCCCAGTGTCACCGATGAAGACATTGAACAACACCGGCCCCAGCACTGAGCCCTGCAGGACCCCACTTGTGACCTCTCTGGTGCCAGATAACTCTCCCCCTACAACTACCCTTCGGGTTCTGTCCCTCATTCAGTTTTCCATCCATCTGGACATCTTATCCCTAACCCCAAAATCCACCAACTTCCTGATCAACCTTTTGTGAGGCACAGAGTCAAAGGCCTTGCTGAAATCCAGACAGAGGATGTCTACAGCTTGGCTCCTGTCTACTATCTTAGTGACCCAGTCAATAAAGTCAGTCAGATTCATTTGACATGATTCCCCCCCCCCTCATGAACTCATGCTGCCTCTCATCCTGGAGACCATGCTAGATATTCTACCAACCTTTCTTTAAGTGTGGTCTCCATGAGCTAGCACACGATTGAGGTCAGACTGACTGGTCTGTAATTCCCTGGGTCATCCTTGGGACTGCTTTTGTGGAGGGGCACCACATGTGCTGTTCTCCAGTCCTGCAATACCATGCCTGACTCTAGTGAACTATTAAATAGGCATGCCAGTGGCCCTCCCAGTTCCACAGCCAGTTGCCTTAGTACCCTTGGATGTACTCTGTCTGGGCCTGGTAATTTATCCACCTTCAATGCTAGCAGCCCCTCTCTCACTCTATCCTCCTCCATGACTACATATGTGTTCCCTTCCCCCCCTGCTCCTCTTCTTCCTGCTGAAGGCACTGGTCCATCCTGCTCCCTTAATGATGAAGTTGCAGTATCAGTAGTAGAAAAACCAAGAATTTATTTCGGTAAAGCATCCGGTCATAGAGACAAACTGGTGCACAATTGTTTTGACCCCAGCCCTGGACCTGAAAGTAGCTCAAGTTGGCTATCATATAAACCTAATGATTTTTATAAATGCCATAACTGCAGTATTTGTAACTATGCCCAACCAGGTCAATAATTCATATGCCCACCAAAAAACTATGTACAGGTTCAACTTCATGAGATCATTAGTTGCAGCACGAATTTTGTGACTTATGTCCAGTGGTGTACGTGCAATTAGGTATATGTGGGAAGGACGGGTGCAGAAATTAAAGGTCTGCATACATGAGCATATACGTTCCATAGTATGCAAAAGACGTGATGCACCAGTGGGAAACCACTTTTATGACAAACAAGGATCTAACCCCAAAGATTTAAAATGTACGGGTATTGAGATGTTGCAAATCCCAAAAGAGGAGGGGACAGACTTAATATGTTGCTGAGAAAGGAGAATGCCTGGATCTATAGGCTGAACTGCATCAGATCAGATGGTCTGAGTGATCAGTGGGATTGGTAGCCTTTTAGTAAATATTTAGCAATTTTGTATGCTTCTCTGATCCCTGTTTCCTTTGCATGATACAGACTGAAAACTATCAAAAGGTACTGCGTCTCAAGTGCTTGGTGTTTTTTGGCTCTGCTGAGAGATGAGGGACCAGGCCTGAGGCCTGAAGGACCAGGCTTGAGGTACTATATGAGCCACCAGGGTATGCCCCCTGTACAGCAACACCATTACAATGAACACATTGATGCTGACGACATTGGTAGTTCACTGCAATGGTCCACCCGAGATCCCGGCACTCTGTCCCCCAGTCCTGCACCCCCTCCCTGAATCAACTTTGACTTGGAGTTGATAATCCTTAAGTTCGGGAGGTGTGGGGGGCACAGCCCTCCACATGAGGGGTTTGGGAAAAACAACTGGGGTCTTGTGCCAGATTTATGTCAATCGCAACTTGTGGTTGACATAAATCCATCGCTGTGATGACAGTCAACAACATAGTTGTCGAACTGGCATCGTAGAGCCAGGGACAAGGCTTGAGGTGTGTGGGATCAGGCCTGAGGTATGAGAGAACAGACCTGAGGTATGTGGAACCAGGCATGAGATACTGCATGAACAACCAAGCCTGAGATATAAGGGACGAGGCTTGAGATATGAGGAACAAGGCCTGAGGCATGAAAGACCAGGCCCAAGGTATTTGCACCAATCTTGAGGCATGAGGGCTTGGCCTGAGGTATAAGGGCCAGGCCTGAAATATCAGACCAGGTCTGAGATATGAGACAGCAGCCTAATGTGTAAGGACCAGGCTTGTGGTATAAAGGACCAGACCTGAGGTATAAGGGCCAGGGCGTGAGGTATGAGAGACCAGACCTATGGTAAAGGGACTAGGCCTGAGGTATGAGAGACCAGGCCTATGGTATGAAGGACCAGGCCTGAGGTATGAAGAACCAGGCTTGGGGTACTACATGAAGGACCAGGCCTGATTAATGAGGGACCAGGCCTGTGGTATGGGGACCAGAGATTGAGTGCTCTGAGAATGGGGAAGGTGGGTTGGGAGGAGGAGGAGGAGGAGGTATTAGCTGCTACAAGGGTAGGGGAATGGGTGATTCAATGACCATATTACAATAGTCTCAAACTATAATTAATGAAATTGGAGCGGCTAAACACATCTGTTATAGGGACATATTTGTTACTTCATAGGACGTGCTTTACTAACCAGCACGGTCAAGTGATGCTTGAATAACATCAGTAAAACACATATAGATGCTTTTTATGTTGTTCCAAATTTTAATTCAAACATATATTTCAAATAAAAACAAAATTAATTGTTTGTTAGTTTCAGTGTAAATTAGTAGGTTTTAAGTTTATTGCAAGTCAATTGGGAGGTCTCGATTTTCAGTCTAACTCAGTTAATCAATTTCAGTTCTAAGTTTTTACATTTTTCTTTTGTTTTAAGAAAGGTTGCTAATTTATCCTTTTTTAGTGTTCTTTTTTATTGCTAAGTCCTTAGCATACAAAAGTGCATTATGCAGTTGCAATACCATCTGGGGATCAGCCTCCTATGACTGCATCCACACGAGCCTCACTTTTCCAAGCTTGGTATCGCCTGCTGGTAAATGGGAATGCTGATTTCCTCACCTTCCTCATCCTCATCAATCTTCTCCTGCTGATCCTCTGCAGTTATGATAGCACACACTGTCAGTGTCAGTGAGCTACTGTATTCGTGCATGGGAGTTGTCTCATCACATCCCAGCTAATTATCAATAATGCTTGGCGACTAGATGGGTTCAGTTAAGTTCAGATCCTTTGCATATTTTGAATTTCAGGAGTGTCATCATGATCAGTGTCCACATCATCTTGCAGAATCACCAAAGGGGGGACCCAGAGTAGCACACCAGCAATGGGTAGCGATAGCCTCAGTGGCTTGTGCCCACACCTCACCTGCCAAAATTGAGACATTGCTCAAGTTTTTTTTTTCCAGGATGTCAGTAACCTGGGTATATAGTGTACAGTGGACCCTTATTGCACTGGAAACCGGAGGTTCTCAAAATGTTCTTCTGCTGCAATTCAAATGGTCATGGAATGTGATTATACCCTTCTGCAGCAGAACAACATTTTGAAAACCTCTAGAGGTTCCAAGTGCTCAGTCACTTACCTTTACTTGGCAGAAAATGGCAGACTCCACTCTCCCAGTGGCGGCAGTAGAAGTAGTCGCATCGGAGCCTCAGAAGATGCAGGATCAACCAGATATTTTTAAAATGCAGGATCAACCTGATAGTTTCAGTTAATTAAAAGAAAAGAAAATGAGAGATCCCCCAAACCAACTCCCTTTTGCTTAGCGAGAACTACGACTGCCATTTTATTTTTGTTGAAAATCCCTCCCACACCGGATTGGCAGCCAATAGAAGGCTGCGCATCAAACATGGACACCTCTGTTCCCTAGCAACCATGCACAAAACCTAGCAAGCAGCCCTAACTCAATGAGCATGATGGAGCAACAAACCTTTTGTTTTTTTTGTATTTTAAAAATTAAAAAGCATAAAAATCTAATTGGAAACGGGGACTATACACTATAAAAAATAGTGCATGGGCAACCACACGCCCAACCAGCCTATTGTGTCACCTCGGGGTTCTGATTACCTAGGACCACTCAAGCTTCGCTCTCAAGGTCTGAGGTAATCAGAACCCCTTTGTGGCACAATAGGCTGGTTGCACATGATAGGCCATGCACTATTCTCTGTATTCAGCATCCACTAGGTCATTCAATAGGCGCTTACGGTAGTGTTTTTTGAAGGTCACTATGATGCCTCCATCCAGTGGTTGAATTTGAGAGGCTGTGTTGTTGGGGAGAAATAGAGTTTTTATTCTCCAACTCTGGAGTGCGTCTGGGATTCTACGGGTGAGCGGGGCACGGATCGAGGAGAAGCACCTTTACTGGGACCTTCTGTTTTCTCAAGTGAATTCTGACAGATGGCACAGATGTGCTGAAAAAAGAGTTTCTGAAAATGTCTGCAGTCATTCAGGTACTCTGACTGTGAAAGTAGATGATGAGGAGTGAGGACATGTTTGTGTAATAGAAACAACAGGGTTTTTCAAATCTGCCTATACAGAATGGGGTGACTTTAAGGGTACTGACTACATTTGTACAGAATAAAATGATAATCCAATCTTAATTAATTCTGAAGCCTTTGGAAGCATTAACTTTGTTATGACCATCAAGTGTGATGTGGGGGAGGCATCACTAGAACTGATTTGTCTCATTAGTGTTATAGATCTGTTCTGGTTGGTACCCTTCACTCACTATGATGTCTTGTAGGTTTGACGATAATTCAGCTGCTGTCACATCATTGCAAGAGTGCTGTTCACTGGTAATGCAGATATGTCTGATACTGTGCCTGCACTGGAACCTTCACAACCTGCCAATGGCTTAAATTTGCTGTCAGTGCCATGGGTCCCACGATCAAATTGCTCAGCTCTTTCTTTTATGATAGTTCCAGATATTGGTACTCTATAAACTGAACCAAATAAAAACTGTAGATTCAGAGTAATCTGTCTCCAATGAAATCTTAGCAAGGCTCTCATTGGCTTTAAGTCAGTTAAGTATGAAGAGTTTAGTCTGCATAGTGTAGCTGGATCTCTTCTTCATGGTGAAGCAGAACAGAACAAATCTGGAGTGAACTCAGTAACTGCCATTTTTAATGGTAACCCCACACCTGCCTACTAGAGGTGGGCGAAGTCGAAAAAACTTCACTCTGCGGAATATTTTGTGTATTGCGCTCAATACACAAAGTGCAATATGCAAAATTCACCATATTCATTGAGGCCAGATCGAATGCAAAGTGTAGAATTTCACCCCCAAAATTCCACACTTCCCACACAAACTTTGTACAGAAGGTGTCTAGTGGACCCCCCCCCCAGCCAGATACAGTTACAACAATCACCCTCCCGCCCCACACACACCCATCAATTGTCAGCCAGTTGGCCACATGTAAAAATATGAATTTATTTTTAATTAATTTCCCTATTCCCTGGTGTCTAGAGGACCCCCCACCCACTCCACCCCATCCAGATCACTACCACACCACCACGCTCCCCCCAGTCCACCCGAGCAGGCCACCAGTGCAGCCCTCTACTCACCTCCACGGCCAGCAGCCCGAAAGATCTAATGAATGAACATGTGCTTGTACAAGCACATGCTCATTCATTGACAGCTCACGGTCTTTTGGTCAGCTTTTCAGGGGGAGAGAGAATGGAAGGGGATAGCACTGATCCCCGCCAGGGGGGTGGGATGGGGGTAATGGTTTGTGGACCCTCCAGGGTCCACATTGCCATTGTCCCATCCCATCCCCCCAGCTGGTGACCAGAGCAGACCCTTTCCATTCTCTAGCTCTCTGAAAAGCTGCCCAAAAGACTGAGAGCTGTCAATAAATGAGCGCATGCTTGTACAAGCATGCACTCATTCCTTAGTACTCAGTTGAGCTGTTGGCTATGGAGGTGAGTGGAGGGCTGAGCTGGTGGCCCACTCGGGGTGGACTGGGGGGCAGTGGGGTGGGACTGGTCTGGATGGGATGGGATGGGATGGGGTGGGTGGGTGGGGGTGGGGGTCCACTTGATACCAGGAATGGGAAATCAATTAAAAATATATTTTTACATGTGGGCTGTCGCCAACTGGGCAGCGATTGGTGGAGGGGTGGGGGCAGGATGGTGATTGTTGTAACTGTGTCTGGTGGGGGGTCCACTACACACAGGAATGAGGAATTTAATTTAAAAAAAATTAATATTTTTACATCTGGCCAACTGGTCAGCGATAAGTGGTGGGGGTGGGGTGGGGGGTGGGGCAGGAGGGTGATTATTGTAACTGTGTCGGGGGGTCCTCTAGACACCAGGGATAGATTGGGGTGGTGGGGGATTTCCCATTTGTCATCTCTACTTGCTTTTGTTTTTTTAAGTGCAATTTGCACTTTAAGACTACAAAAGCAAGACGAAGTCACAAATGGCAAATTTTGGGTAATTTTCAAAAATTATGCGAAGTGCTCCTTGGGGCAAATTAGCCGACTTCGCAGCATAGTTGCCCATGAATTAAAACTTCACTGCATCTCTACTGCCTACAATTACCACTTACTGGTATCCCATTACAGAAACAACTGACAGACTGACAATCAGCTGACACAATTAATAAACTGAGAGCGAGATTCATACTAGCATTGACTGTCAATCTGCAGAGGGCACCAACTTCCATGTTCACTCTGTTGAGGGACTGCTGTACTGTCTATCTTTAGTTACTTGCATCAGCTGTTTTAATTTGTACTGACTAGGGCTGAGGGGTGGTGGATGTTGGGCTTGAATGCTACAAGGGGGGTTGTTTGTAACAGACCACAGCTGGGGAATGAGGGTGAGATATAGTGCTACAATTGTGGGGTGAAGAGAACATCCCCTTTTAAATAAACATTTGTGACAAAAATTCACAATTTGTAGTCAAAAAGAATGAGGTGAATGTGTGGTTTGTGTTATTTATTTATTTATTTTTGCCTCAACTACATATTCTTTTGCACAGAATTCAGACACTATTAGATTAGTTAATAGTTGGTCTATCAGTGTTGATGGATTTGTTATTTGAAAAAGCGACATGCAGATCTCAGACTGATCCTTTTGAAAATCCTGTCCTGAGTCTGAGAGAGCATTTATTCATGGATTCTTTTGCTGGCAATCAACAGATAGCGAGTGAGAGAGAGAGAGAGAGAGAGAGAGAGAGGGAGAGAGATAGATAGATAGATAGATAGATAGATAGATAGATAGATAGATAGATAGACAGACAGACAGACAGACATATAAAGAGAGATAGATAGACAGATAAAGCACCTTACTGAATTTAAATATTGCACATTTGCTAAAAGATCTATACTTCCATGGCTCACTAAAGCTTACATACAATATAAGTATCAAATTTACCCATGACACTTTTCTTTCAGGGACCTCCTGGTGAAAATGGACGCCCTGGAGATACTGGGTCACCAGGAGAGGAGGTATGAAAATTAACAATTTGTCAGATTTTCTTTTAATATACATTTGTATAGACAAATGATTGTTATTATCTGTTTATCTAGAGCACGCTCATGCGTACAGACACACTACTGTAGCAACAATGTTACTGGGCACACTAAATATCCCTAGTGACAACCCGCCAGTAGAAGGTGTATTTTATATCTAATTTGTATTTTAAAAACGTTTACATTTTTTAATTTTTTTTTCTTTTTGAAATCCCACACAAAGCCCTTTTTATGTGCACAGTAATATTGGCTGTTATGTAATAACTGCTTCCCCAAGTGCGGAAGGTTATTTATTTGCAGGATCATGCCTCACTATATTCCTGGGCAGGCAGTTGTGACAGCAAAACCAATACTCATGTTATGTCTTATTGCTCACACCATTTACTGGACCAACATACAGCAGAGTCAGCCAGGATGCAGCACAGTACCTTGCAGTATTTCTGCAGAGTGCTGCAGTATGCTGCAGTGAGCAGTGCAGTTTTGTTTTGCATGAATTTGTGGGATGTCTTTTATTGCACCATGTTCTGGCTAACTCTGCTGTATATAGTATGTGTATGACACAGGAGATAGATAGATAGGTAGATAGATAGATAGATTGATATATAGACAGACAGAGACAGATACAGATACATACATACATACATAGACAGACAGACATACATACACACAGACAGACACACAGATAGATACTTTATTTATAAAGTGCCCATTTCCTGAGACTCTGAGCACTATACAGTTCATAAAATACAACTGCAAATGACAGACCAACAAATCTCAATTCATATACCATCAGACCTTTTAAAGCACTGAGAGCATTAAAATCACTATCTATCTCAATAAATCTAAAAAAATATATCAACAATTAATTCATAAATGCTTGCTGGAACAAAGGTTTTTAGGCCCTTTCTAAAGGCTTCCACTGAGGGAGCCTCCCATAAACAACCCGGAAGGGAGTTCCACAATGTAGGCATGGCTACTGAGAATGCCCTATCCCTGGAATGACACAGCCTAGCCCTGGGAACCACCAGGAGGCCTCCCCCGGCAGAACAGAGAGCCCAGGGTGGGAATAGGAGACAAGGAGATCTTGCAGATAGCTAGGTCCCCCTCTATGTAGGGTCTTGTAGGTAAGGAGCCCTACCTGGAAGGCAATCCTCCACCTGACCGGCAGCCAGTGCAGCTCGTGGAGGACTGGGGTGATATGTTCGCATCTTGCCACCACCATTAACAATCTTGCCGCCACATTCTGCACCAGCTGCAGTCTGCAGAGGCTGCCTCCAGATAACCCTAGGTAAAGGGCATTGTAGTAATCCGATCTGGTAATGACAAAAGCATGCACCAGTGTGGTCAGGTCCTCAGGTGGTATCAGGGGTCAGATTCGAGCAATGTTCCAAAGATGAAAAAAAAACACTCTTAACCACGGCTGACACCTGGGCATCCAGAGTCTAGCCCGTATCCAGAATCACACCCAAATCCTTCACCTGAGTAGAAGGGACAAGAGGAATCCCCCCATAGCACTAGGCCAGGGGGTAGCCCCACACACCCTCCTCCACCCCGATGACCAGGATCCACCACCAGTATCTCAGTCTTGTCTGGGTTAAGTCTAAGCCGGTTACTAGTCATCCACAACTGGATCTCCTTGAGGCAGCTGTTAAATACAGAGACTGACACCTGGAAATTGGGTGCACAGGACAGGTACACCTGGGTATCATCTTCATAGCAGTGAAAACCCAAGCCATACCGCCTGATAATGTCCACTAATGGCAGCATGTATACCGTGAATAACAAGGGCAACAAGACTGTCCCTGCAGAACCCTGCAGCACAGAGGCTTTGGGGATGATGAGGCCAACCTAATCATGACCCTTTGCACTCTGTCCATCAGATATGACCTGAACCAGTTGATAACATTACCGGACATGCCACACCAGAACCACAAGTGGTCAAGCAGCACCTCGAGGGCCAGGTATCAAATGCTGCAGAGACACAACCTTTCAGGGCTACACGGGTCTTGTCAGATGCAACAGTGTTTTGACTTGGCATGATATTTACTTATTTATAGACTGGTGGACAGGCACATTGAGCCACAGCTCATTTCTAGATGTGACTTGGGTAAGGAAACTGGGATCAAAGCATGATAAAAGGAAAAAATATATATACAGATGTGCAGTGGTGCAAGAATACAAACAGTATGTAAAGTAATGTTTTATTTATATTTGGCACCCAATCCCAGAGGCTCTGGGTGCCATTACAATTAAAAGGCAGGGTTATTTGCAGCATACGATACACAGTACAATTTTCATAAATAATAATGTATATAAAATCAGTTTAAAAACTATCAGAAAATGCTTGATTGAAAAGATAGGTCTTCACGCCCCCTTTAAATGCCTCCACCATTGGGGCCTCCCTCAGAGATTTTGTCAGTGAGTTCCAGAGGGCCGGGCTGGCCACCTAAAAGGAAAGATCACCAGAGGTTTTCAGCCTGGTCTTTGGAACTGCCAGGAGGCCCTTTATGGAGGAGTGGAAGAAACGTACCGGGATGGCAGGAGTAAGAAGGTCAGACAGATAACCAGGGTCCAGGCCATTTAGGGCCTTATAGGTGAGCAAGCCCACCTTGAAGATGATCCTGCACCTGACAGGCAGCCAGTGCAGATCTCGCAGGACCAAGGTCACATGGCAGGACCTTGGCAGGACCGCCAGCAGCCTGGCCACTGTGTTCTGCACTAGCTGCATTTGGCGGAGGATCCCTCCATTGACCCCAAAGTATAGAGTGTTACAGTAGTCCAGCCTGGAAGTCACGAAAGCATGTACTAGTGATGGAAAGTCTTCTGGCAGAATCAGGGATTTGATTTGGGTGACATTCCTTAAGTGTTAGAAACCACTTTTGACAACAAATGACACCTGAGCTTCAAGCATCAGCCTGTCATCAAGGATGATGCCCACATTTTTCACCCTGGGGGATGCCATCAATGGAGTGGATTCCAGGACCAAACTTGTCACTATTCCAGAGGCATCCCCATCATGCCATTGACCAGGCTCGATCACCAGCACCTCTGTCTCGTCGAGGTTCAGCCTCAGCCAGTTAGAGGACATCCAGTCCTGAATCTCGGTCAGGCATTTATTTAGCACTTCAACGGCACTCCCAGCTCCAGGGGCAAATGACATGTACAGCTGGGTATCATCTGCACTGCAGTGAAAACTCAGATTGTACTGTCTAATGAACTCCTCCAGAGGCAGCATGTCCTCATGCAAGTGAGGGACAGGGGCACAAGTAGTCCTGTGCCGGCACAAGTGACTATTCACCCAACATGCTTAGGGAGAAGTGAGAGGGAAGGGTGGAAGGAGGGTAGGAAGACTCTTCCAGAGTGGAAGGAGATGGCCTGAGAAGACAGTCTGACCAGAAGCTGTTTTGCACCGATGAATTAGAAAGGTGTGAGAATCAGTAGAATGGACCGAGTTGAAGGGGTAGTAACAGAGAAGAGGCTAGAGGGGTAAATGGCAGAAGGAGGAGAGCCAGTACATGGAAAGAAATGAGGAGCAGTGTATGGAAGGATCAGTCAATGTAACACCTGACAATGGGAACTGTGTGGCCCTAAAACCGTGTGTCTTGTAATAGCTTTGTAAAATATATATGTTGGGCCAATAAATGGCATCAAACTATCCAATAACTAGTTTTCCAAGGAGCAGCATGGCTGCAAACATTATTTCCTGTTTTATATCTGAAAATACCATGTACTGTAGTGACATACAGAAAAAGATTAGTTGCTACATTGGTCATAAGTTTCTGAGGAAGGACTTGGTTGGTCCAAAAGCTTAGACATTGTTTTCCTTTTGTAACATCAATGTTGGTCCAATAAAATGTGTCAAACCACGTACTGTAGTGGAGAGTCTACCCACTACTGTTGCTAAGCCTAGTGTAACATTTATCTCAACAACTGCAGTAGCTCTTCCCTAAACACCACGCTACTTGCTTTTCTGCACTTTGATTCAGATACAGCTTGCTCCTTTCATAAACACATAATTGCCTGAAAATAATTAAAAGAAAAATGCATGGGCTGTATAAAGACACACAGAAAATTAGCAATACCAAAAGACAAGGGACCTGGTCAGAACCACAAAAATCATGTATCAAAGAAAACTTGGCGAAGAGGGACCCGAAACTGCTCTGTTTTAATAAACAGTATCTACTAGATGGTTAAGGTTGCAGCACTTTGTGGTCCAGCAGTCTACAAGGTCATCCAAAGAACTTTTAATGCACATAACTGGCATCTGCTTCAGCAGTAAGCCAGCAGGAGGGTTCCCTGTCACTTTACCTATAGATACAACATTCTGTATTACTTACTGCAGCTTAACAGTCGGCAACACTGCTGGAGTGCTTTGAGGTCAGATTTACTCTGTGAGTTGTTTAGAGTTTTTAGATTTTTCTTTGGTGTATTTTTTTAGCTATTGCCTTTTATCTGTCTGTTGATGCTATGATTTCAAATACAGCTGTCAAGAATCCTGTCTAGTGGGTACTACAGCAAAAATAAATAGCCATTCCTTGCATAATTTTACAAAATTAAAAACTATCTTTTTCAGAATGCAGTATACTATTTATTGGCATCATCCTCCATTTCATGTATTGTTGTAGTCTGTAACTCACCTAATGTTTAATTTCTTCATTTGTTTGAAGGGTCCTCCGGGACCAAGAGGACCCCCAGGCCCACCAGGTCCACCAGGCCCACCAGGCCCTAGTGTAAGTATTAGACTTGGCTTCTATGTTTTTGGTTTTTTTCCTTTGCTTGATGTCATAGAATAATATGCTCTAATGGATTTGAAACTGCATTTTCACCTCCATTTCTGTTAAAGAGGATTCTCTATATCTTCAAATAGAGGCAAGGACTGTTGAAGTATTTATTGTGCTGGTAGATCTTCCTCAGGGATATCTCAGTCAACAGGTCACACCGTAGGAACTTCACCATCGGTGAAGCTGGAGCCACACAAAAGATTTCGGTAGTATCATTGGGGCCAACCAAGCTGACGTCAAGTGACAATGTCACCAACCTTATAAAGGCATGAGCGTCCCAGCTCCCTCCCCAGTTCTTTCCCGTCGTTGACTTGTTCACATGGGTCTCCCAGAAGCTCTAATGCAGTTTTGAGTCATTTTTGCCTACGGCTTTTTTCTACCTGTTACTTTAGAATCTCTTTTTCAGAACTGATACCTTATTTTTTGTCTGTGTTCTCTGGACATGTCTGTGTTCTCTGGACATGCAGGACGCTTACCTGCACATCTCAGTGTTTTCTTCTCACAGGAGGTTCCTCAAGGTTCTTTTTCAGGGTGAGAAGTTCAAAGTGCAGCCCTTTGGCTTGTCCTCTGGACCACAGGTCTTTACCAAGTGCTTATCAACAGTAGCTGCGGCCCTCAGAAGGAAGGGATTGTACATTTTACCTTATCTGAATGATTCACTCCTAAAGGCCCCATCCAGGGAACTGCTCCTGGGGACTTTAGAGAGAACTCTCCAGTTGTTTCTTTCCCTGTGTATCACTGTCATTCTGCCCAATTCCATCCCAAAGGCTTCAATACAGAGGGCAGTTCTAGACTCAGCACAGGAGAAGGCCTTTCTGCCTTGAAACAGGGCAGAATGCCTTATTGCCCAGGCTCAGGAGGTGGCCCAGAGCCGTTATATTCCAACCAGGATGTACTTGAGGCTGTTGGGACTAATAGCAGCTGCCATCTTCACCATTCCACTGGCCAGATTTCACATGTGCATCCTCCAGTGGACTCACCAAGTACAGTGGGACCAGCAAACGGATGAATTAGATCAGTTAGCGCTACTGTCTTCCCCAGTCTGCAATGGTACCAGGTGATATCTGCGTGGAGAAAACCGCGCAAAGCATGACCGCACTGTGATTAGTGCATATGCCTTTCAAGCATCAGGTTAATTACAGTGATACAAAAGTATAACTACCCCCTGACACTCACCACGAAGGAGGAAGTGTTTAGGAACACTGTCGGTCGTGTGCTCGATTGAGCCACTCCCATGCTGGAGTGGCTAGAGCACCTGACCTTGCAGTGAATGGGGTTGGAGAACGGGGTTTCATTCCCGACTCGGGAATCTTCTACTGTTTATTTTTTTCTTGCCCCTAAGTCCACACCCTCTCGGAGTTGATTATAGTAAGTCCAGGAGGAGCGGGAGAGTGCAGGGGTGAAGCCCCCTGCAAAACAAATGGAAAACGGTTGAGCATGTTTTCACGCTGTTTGCTGCTGCACAGTTGTGGTATGTACAGCGGCGTCCATGACATTATGACCCCGTGCCACCTGCAAAGTGCTCTAGTCATGGATGGAACTCCCTGAACCTGTTCCGGGGGTTCCATTCCAGATCTCCTCTCCTCAGCAGATTCTCACCATGGATGCCTCCATTTTGGGGTGAGGGGCTCATCTGGGTTCCTTTCAAACTCAGGGGTATTGGTCACAGATTGAGACCTCCCTGCATATCAATGTACTGGAGATGCAGGCGGTTCAGTATACCATGCAGGCTTTCCAGAACCATCTTCTTCTAGGTCAGTTGCTGATTCGGTCAGACAACCTCAGTGTAGTGTACTACATAAACAAGCAGAGGGGAACACATTCATACGCCCTGTGCAGGGAGGCCATGAGAGTGTGGTATTGGGCACTAGACCATGGCCTGACTCTCTTAGCAGTCCATGTCCCAGAAGTGCTAAACACTCTGGCAGACAGCCTCAGCTGGACTCAGTACAGCATGCACAATTGGGAGCTGCTCTCATCCATTGCAGAAGAGCTATTCAACAGATGGGGTCATCCAGAGTTGAACCTTTTTGCATCCCCACTCAGCACGAAACTGTCCAATTTTTGCTCGCTCTATCCAGGGCCTGGAGTTTTCTAGTGAGACGCATTGTCCCTATCCTGGCTCAGGAGGTTTCTTTATGCCTTCCCTCTGTTTCCTCTGATTCAGAGGGTGCTTATCAAGCTGCAGATGGAGCGGGCCAGCATGATCCTGGTTGCTCCATTCTGGCCTTGCCAGGTAGGGTTTCCACTACTACAGCAGCTGGCAGAGGAACCTCTGGTCCCTCTCCCTCTCTGCAGGAATCTGTTGATCCAGGATCAGTGGACCCTTTTCAATCCCAATATCAGGTTCCTCCATCTGTACACTTGGCTCCTAAGGTTGTAGCCATCACCAGTCTTTTTTTTTTCTTTAATAGAATGGCGGACATCCTAGTGGCTGTCCAGAAGCCTTCAACCAGAACCATTTATGCCATGAAGTGGAAGCAGTTTTCCATACGGGCTGCCAAGCATAATCTGGACCCTTTCACCTGTCCAGTGAACCAGATCCTGAACTACCTGATTTCGCTGTCTGACTCAGGTCATGAGTATTCCTCACACATGGTGCACATTTCTGCTGTTTCTGCTTTTCATGTGCCTGCGGGTAGCCATACCATAGCTCAGCTAGATGTTTCCCATAGCTTTTTGAGGGGCATCCTGCATTTGAAACCTCAAAATCTGTTCCCCTGTCCCGGCTTGGAATTAAAATTTTATATTATTTATTACACTTTTTGTTGCCAGCTGTTCTACCATCCGTGCCATTCCCAGAGCAGTTACCTCGCTCCTTTGCTGTGCCCATGCAGATAACCCCCAGGGTGGGGCCACAGCACCGAGCAAGCCCAACTGCAATGGGAGAAGGTGTCGATGAGCCAACATTGCCTCCCTGGCTTCCCCCCATGGTGGGGTTTGGGGCTTGATGGAGCTGAGGAGCTGTAATTGGTTGGCAGGAGGCAGAGAGCTATAAAGGCTAGGTGCTGGGTGGGCTTCATTAATGGTGGCCAGAGGTCTTTTACTGAGTTGTCCCCAGGGGCAGGGATGTGCAATGACAGCCAGCATCTGCCCGGCCCCCTTAACGTCCTGGCACTGGTCGCATGTGGTTCCCCCAGCCTCCACCAGGAGTCCATCTAACACCAGATACTCAACCCCTCCCACTCCCCGGAGAAGGAGAGCAGTCCATGGGAAGCTCAATCTTCTCCCCACCTACCTCCGAATCCCAGGTCTGTTCGAGCAGGGCCGGCATCCTGGCCAATCCAACCACTGTGCGGCCCAATTTAAATTTTGTTTTATAGAGGTTGACGCTGTCTCCTTTGAGCCAGCTGTAAATTGTGAGCTATGTTTCCTTTCCTGGAAAGCATTAATTTTAGTTGCTATTACTTCTGCTCAAAGAATTTCAGAGCTTACGGCCCTCTGGTGTGAGGAGCCTTATTTGATTTTCCACAAAGACAGGATGTCTCAATGCCCTATTGTGGCATGCCTCAGACAGCTAGTATTGGAACCCACTCGGGAGGGAGCAATCTTAGACCTGATAGTCTCAAGCAGGGATGGAGAGAGGATCTCAGATCTAGAAGTGGGTAGCCATCTGGGAACAAATGAATGCCAAACAGTGTGGTTCATGATAAATACAGCCACAGAGTCAAGCCACACAAAAGTGAGAGTACTGGACTTTAGGAGGCTGACTGTGAAAATGGGAGAATGCCTCAGAAAAGTACTAGCAAACAGGCAAGAAGGAGGGATGGAGGAACAATGGGGTGACATCAAAACTGCCATCACAGAGGCAACAAGCCTTTGTGTGAAGCAAATAAGCAAATCAAAATGAAAGAAAAAACACTATGGTTCTCAAAAGAGGTGGTGGGGAAGGTTAGGGAGAAAAGGATAGCATTCAGGAAGTATAGGGAAACACAGAAGGAGCAGGACAGAGAACTGTACCAGTTAAAGCAGAAGGAAGTGGGGAAGGCAGTCAGAATAGCAAAGGCCCAAACCAAGGAAAAGATAGCCAACTCAGTTAAGAAGGGGGTTAAAACCTCTTATAGGTACATTATGGGCGAAGAAAGACCAAGGGAGGGATAGTGAGGCTTAGTAAAGGGAGGGTGGGTGGGCAGAGAGGACAGTAAAAAAGCAGGGATACTGAATGAATACTTCTGCTCAGTATTCACAAAAGAAGAGGAGGGGGATGTACCTAATCCAATCAATAGAAGCACTCTGGATGGGGGGTCGATACCAGGCCTTTCACAGAAGAAAGGGTTCTGAAACAACTCCTAAAACTGAAGGTGGACAAAGCAATGGGGCCTGATGTGATTCACCCCAGAATTCTTAAAGAACTAAGAGGAGAACTAGTGACACCACTGACTACCCATTTTAACAAATCATGGAAGGATGGTGTGGTACCTAAGGACTGGAGGAGGGCAGATGTAATTCCCTTTCACAAAACTGGGAGCAAAGCAGAGACAGGAAACTACATACCTGTTAGCTTGACCTCAGTGGTAGGGAAAATAATGGAATCTCTTCTGAAAGAAAGAATTGTTGAGTACCTATAGGCCAATGGGGCACAGGACCCAAGGCAGCATGGATTCACAGCTGGAAGGTCAAGTCAGACAAATCTAATAGATTTCTTTGACTGGGTGACCAAAGTAGTAGACCAGAGAGGAGCTGTGGACGTGGCCTACCTAGACTTTAGCAAGGCATTTGACACAGTCCCACACAAAAGATTAATAAACAAATTAGCCAGCCTGGAAGTGGGTCTGTGGGTGGTAGCCTGGGCAAAAAATTGGCTGGACAACAGGACACAGAAGGTAACAGTAAATGGAGCCCACGCTGAAGAAAGGAGGCTTGCTAGCAGGGTCCCGCAGGGTTCAGTACTGGGTCCAGTCCTTTTTAATGTCTTTATAAGTGACATTGCAGAGGAACTGGAAGGAAAAGTATACCTCTTTGCAGATGTCACAAAGATCTGCAACAGGGTTAATACACAAAGGGGGTTGAAATTATGAGAAGGGACTCGGCAAGGTTGGAGGAATGGTCAAAAGTATGGTAGCTTAGATTCAATGCAAAGAAGTGCAAAGTAATGCACCTCGGAAACAAAAACCAAGGGGAAGAGTACACAATGGGGGGGGGTATTAACAACAATACAAATGGAAAGGCACCTGAGGGTAGTCATATCAGATGCCCTAAAGATAAGCAAGTAATGTGAGATGGCAGTAAGGAGGGCTGGGGGAATACTGGAATATGTAGGGAGAGGCATCTCCAGTAGAAAACAGGAAGTTGTTATCCCTCTGTACAGACAGTTGGTGAGACCCCATCTGGAGTATTGCTTGCTTTTCTGGAGACCCCATCACTGCAAGGACATAGACAAGATGGAGGCAGTCCAGGGGAGGGCAACTAAAATGGTGCAGGGTCTACAACAGAAGCCATATAGAGACAGACTAAAGGAACTTAATATATATGCCCTTGAGGAAAGCAGGGAGAGTGGGGACATGATAGAAACTGGAAAGTACCTCAAGGGAATCAACAAAGTCCAAGAGGGTAGCATCTTTCAGAAAAAGAGATGTGCAAGAACAAGGAGACATAATTTGAAGATAGAGGGGGGACGGCTCAGGGGCAATGTGAGGAAGTATTTTTTCACAGCAAGGGTGGTGGATGCATGGAACGGCCTTCCTGAGGAGGTCATGGGGTCAGAAACAGTGGAGGAATTCAAGAATGCATGAGACAGACATAAGGCAGTTCAGGTGGGGGTAGGAAGAAGTAGGCTGTTGGTTAACTAGGATCTGCAGCTTATCCAATAGGTAGGGAAATGGCCAGACTAGGTGGGCCAAGCGGTCCTTGTCTGCCATCAAAGTCTATGTTTCTATGTGTCTTTGCACATGAATCCTAACCTTCTTCCTAAGGTGGTATATGAGTTTACACTAAACCAATCTATTCACCTTCCTGTTTATTTCCCAGAGCGTGCCAAGTGAGTACTGGTAGATGAGGTATACAGTACCTCCAGGGTAACCTGGTGGGGATATACAGACTCTTCAAAATGGCCTCCTCCAGATTCTGAATAAATCTGGAGAGAGGGTCAGGCAGGCCCATGCAATATGTATGCATTGCATGACCCTCCCTGCATTGTCGACAGCATTCTGTACTCTCCCTGCCCCATATTTGGCCATTATTACTGGAGACCTAAAGAAGGGCGCTATGTGCTTCCACAAGTACTCATGCCATACATGTGAGGAAGTCAGTCTGCTTGCCTCTGAGCAGCCTCCCTCCTAGTCTGCCTGTTCCAGGGTCTGGCCTATTTCCTTCTCCCATTTTTTTAGTGATATGTAAAGTATCCAGGTGTTGTGAGTCGTGAATTGCTTTACATATTATTGAGATGTGGTGTTTTGTGTTCTGTTATGTGTTACTAAACTATTAATAAGTGAGGGAATCTTGCTGTGGTCCTTGTACCCACTTTTAAAGCCCTACTGATCTTCTATAAACAGATATCTGCCTCCAAGTAGCTTGTAAATGATCGTACACTACTTTCTCCATCAGCCTTGCCAAAACCAGCAAAATGGTCATGTGTCTGTAGTTGGATATAATGTGCCTTTTGCCCACTTTAAAACTAGGCACTACCACTGCTGTTCCCAAAATTCAAGAACGTTTTTTATACATAGCAACAGATTTAATAAATGTGTGACAGGATTGGCAATCTCACAAAATGTCAGTCTCAATAACCTACAGTAGGTAATAAGTCATATTGCACTCTTATTACAATTTAAGAACTGGAACAATTTTACTATATCCCACTGTTTTAGCCTAAAGAAGCTGAACTTCTGTTTCCGGGAGTTCCGTTCCTTTGGAATTTCTTTCAAACAGTTTTATAAAGATTATCAATTTGCTCTTTAAAAAATGTCATACAGGTATTCATAAAATAATCATTAAAACCTTCTACTACTGTATGTCTTTTCCATTATGTAGTATAATACTGTCAATACCCATACTAAATATGTGTGGACAGCATTCACAAAATACATTCCAACATGTCTGCATTTGTTTATTGTTTTGTTTTGTTTTGTTTTACACAACAGTCCTCATTGGCGCTTTTCAAAGCAGTCTTGCAGTCATTATGAAATTTATTAAACTAAGGAGAGGGGGCCTTCCATCCCAGGTATCACACAATGCTGTAAAGCCCGAAGACAAGCAGGGGTTAATAAGCTAAATATCAAACTCAAATTGACAGTGCCAATTAACACAAATAAAATATAGAGAAAATAACTCATACTTTGCACTGCACTAAGCAGACTGCACTGAAATTGCTATGTTGCTGTTTTAGTAAGATGGTGACATGACTGCACTAGTGGTTTGTTAGAGATATCCCCACCTCCATATAGTAACTCAGACAGTCTAAGCAATATGCTGACTTCAGCATATTTTCTTATGGAAAAAGATAGCTGATCTCAGCTCATTTACAACAGACCCTCATTTCTTTTCAAGTAAACATGCAAACCAAACAAACATACCTCTCAACTGCTGTGCATGTTGCATAGCGCAATGAATTTCATGCTCAAATTTACCCTTGCGCCACAAAAATTTACTGATGTTCCCTATAATGATACAGTTATTTCTGGACACACCCACTATTAAAAAATTAAACTTCTGTACCTCAATAAAAACATTCCTTAACATTGTAATTATAAAGTGCCCTCTAGTCTTAGACTTATTTTTAATTACAATGTAAAAGCGCTACACATTTTGACCATTTGCTCCACATTTTGAAGGCTGGTTCTGTGCATCTTAATGCTGACCAGTTGGGAGGTGTGTAAACAAGGGTGTCTGTATGCTCAAATTCATTTTACAGAGGTGTGAAACTGTGAGTTAAAAATCTCACTGTCTTCCACGTGCCAAGACCAGATATCCTTCAGCTACAGTCCTGTACTGTACTTGAACATGTCAGGCCCCAAAACCCTGTTACCTAACCTTTCTCATCCCCTCTAGTGAAATAAACAAAAGAAGAAATCCCAAGACTACCATGATGGCCCTGTGGTGTATAAATTATTTATTTTACCAGGAAGGTGGACCGGATCAGATGACCCATTTTCAGCCATGCCCGGGGAAGGGTTACTGTAGGAAAACATTACATCTTACATCATACATCACATAAAAGTAAAATCAGATATTAAAATATCTTGAAAGTGTACCTACATATATACATTAGGCATTAGGTGATTGCATCCGCTTGCCGTTTGGAAAACCTGGGATCAAGTTTTGAAGCTGAGATTCCTGGTAAAAGCTTGGCACAGTCTGCTTGGATGCATGAGTTGGTGATATCTGGTGGTCCATAGGTTGTGGCCCATGGAATGAGGTGCCATGCTAGGAAGAGCCTTCCAAGGCATAGCCTAGCCTCAGATGAGTGAGGGAGAGAGAGCATAACTGTGGCATGCAGGCTCCTACCATTAATGTTATGCTTGTCAGTATGCATCAAAACAATCCTCTCCATCCTTCACCAGCCAACAGTCAGAACCTCTCTTTCTGGGATCACCACTTCCGGAAGGAACCTGCTGTGGCTGGGATTACCTGAGATGAGGGGCTGGATGGGGTGCAGGAGCGTAGTCCTTGCTTGAATAGGAAAAGGTACCACAGAAAAGGGATGTGAAAGAGCTGCAGAGTGTGTGAGGAGGGACTTGGGTTGGAATGCAGCAATGGTTAAAATCCTAAATAATAAATAAAACATGGGAAGTTGTTACTCATGGGTTCTTACCCTGTTCTCAAAATCCCCAAATATGTATACTTTAGTTTTAAAGCTTCTGCCCTGATGCAGACTGATCTACTTTATCAGGGACTTCATGAAAACCAGAATGGTTCTAGAACCAGAATGCTCCCCCCCCATGTCTAAACAGAATGTCCCCAAAATTGCCCCTATCTGACAAGAGTATTAAATAAAAGAGGAATTCTATTAAGTGTAGTCTATTTTGGGGCATCTGCCTTTGCATATTTGGGATACTTTCTGGTTCTGGGTACATTCTTGTTTTAAGGAGTAAACTAAAATTATCCCAGAACCAGAATTCCGCCAAAATCCAGAAATGTGTCCCCTGAAATTAATGCCCCCTATATAATGCTCCTCTTGGAATATCCCCCATAGTTAATGTCCTTGCATTTTTGTCAAAGGTTGTGGGGGGTTTCCAGATCCAGGTGCATTCTGTTTTTTTGCACACACCCACTTAGTCATAAGTACTGGTGACTGATCTACAGTGCTTTCAGCTTGTCACAGCACTATGGTCATTCTTCCACTCCAATATTTTCATCTCATATCCAAACCTAGAAACAGAACTAGTTGGCAGAAATGGATCACTTGGCCCACTCAGTCTGCCCAGAAGGTCCCCCTGCCTAGTCTATAACCATATGCATGTCCATATGAACATACCTACAGTTAAGATGAAGAATCAGAAGAAGAATCAGTATTTATATAGCACTTTTCATACACAGTGTATCCCAAAGCACTTTACAAGCAATGCTAGACTGGTTGCGAAGTGACTGAATGTGTAGTGGCAGCCATATCACACAGTATCACCCACACACAGCCTGGATAATTACATGAACTGGTTTATGAGAAGGGGAATGTTGGCCAGGACACCGGTAATGTCCCCTACTCTTTGCAAAGAGTGCACTGGGTTCTTTTACTTCCACCAGGACAACACCAGGATGGGTAGAAGGGATCTTGGTTTAACATCTCATCTGAAGGATGGCACACCCCAGTAGTACAGCACCCCCCCCCCCAATACTGCACTCAGATGCCAGTGATTTTTAGGTGTAAGCTGAATCCTGGTGTGGGACGAGAACTCATTACCTTCTGGTCCAGAGGTGGATGTGCTACCAACTGAGCCACGCTGATGTGCTCCTGTATAATGAAGCAGGAAAGCTGGCCCTTTGTTTGGGATAAAGGTGGAAAGGAACCGTCCACTGGCTGTATTGAGGCTAGGGGATTAAAGAGCAGCCCAAACTTAGATTAGAGGTGCCTGGCTATGCATTTGCCTCACTATTTCTTAACATTATATATTTATTTAAACATATGTTACCAGACTCATAAGCAGGACCTTGGAAGTCTCATTTCTAGTTGCAACATGGGTGTGGGTACAGAGGAATTTACAGGAGTACCATACATGCTATTAGTAATTACCGAAGCATAGGAAACAAGTAGCAATAATAAAACAACTACAAGTACACATAACACTGTGCAAGAATCAGAGTCATCGAATTTACAGGATTTACAAGTTGCAATACCATCCCTGGATACCAAAAGCAGCAAGTGAAATGTGCAATCCACAAGCAAAATCAACAGCATGATAAATCAGATTGACATATCTGAGTTAACCAGAGCAGTCTGAGATCAGCATACGTGGTGAGTAGCAGAGTCAAGAAGCAGTTGGGAGAGGGCTGTTGTCACAGGATATAGGGCACCTATGATACTACTTGAGTCAAACCCTGGCAGACCAAAAGCTTGGAAAAGTGAATAAGGTAATGAGTGAACCATTCCATAAGTGGGGGAGTCTATAACAAATGGAGATCTGGCCTGCTGTGTGTTTGCAAAGAAGGATTCGGAACATATTTCTAATCTGAGGGAATAGGATGCATTGGAGGCAGGTGTCAAGATCCCATTTAGATACACTGGAAGCTTCCCTGTCCAAAACTAATCTCCCAAGACAGCAGTGTGAAGACCATGCCTCAACTCAAGAGGAGTCCACCCCATTTTGTTGTACATAGCATAGAGATGGGTGTGAGAGGGCAAGCCTTGGCAAACCTACAAAGGGCATTGCATAAACTAGTGAGTTTGGAATGCAAGATTAAGAGGCAGGAGAGAAAACCACATGACCAAAATCCACTGTAGGAAAACTCATACGTTCAATAGAATCTCTTCGATGTTGAAGGTGGCAACTATTCACCCTGTACAGGGCACCTCGTTTAGTGAAACATCTGGAAACAAGATCCTAAATATGAACCAAGAAATCCAGATGCTGACTGAGCAGTAGGTCAAGATGTTTGGAGCATGTTACAATGCAGGAATCTGTGACACTGCATTACATCCTGGTGGCCTCCACTGTGTATTGTCAAGGCACTCAGTCACCTGATGAGGAGTTGATGCTTAGAGGGAGGGTTTAGCTGTTCATGCTAGTCATTCATTCAACTATTCAAGCTCCTATGCATTCTTCAGGAAATGAAAATGTAATTTTATCTGAAGTAGAAGAACATTGCTGGATAATTTTGAACCTATCCAGAATTAATTATAGATTCTACAGGTTTTGTCTGTGCTGGCCATGTGAGCCAAAACATGGTAATGTGTTAGCAGTCAACATAATCTGGTTGTGAAAAGGCAAAAAAGGTATCTGCTATCACACAGTGGACAGGGTCAGCATGACAGCTGACATGTTGTCCAGGTAGGCATAGTACTGTATTGTAACATGATGAGAATATGGTCATCTGGGTAGTTTTTGTGACTGGAAGAAGTGGCATGGAAGGCAAAGTAATATAATTCACATGGAAGAGGATTAGAAGTGTTTGGTTTGAATAGTTATATTGTACTTATACAGTTTCAAAGACTAAAATCAGTGAGAAAGTTACGGTACACATCCTGAACCAATAAATGTGGACAGTGTGCAGGCTAGGATGAAGCAACAAAACTGCTCACTAGACACAATGGAAAAGAAGTGAAGTTTTTGGCCCCCTTCAAAAAGGTTGCTTTCAGCATGTTAGATGGTGACGGTGAACATTTTATTTATTATAGTTTATTATTAATTTTTGAAACCATTTTCAATATTATTGTTCTTATTATGATTTACTATTATTATTAGTGTACTGACCACCTAGTCCCTTGGGATCCACCTCTTCAGACTCTCCTAGGAGGCCAGACTTGGTTGCAGAAGTTGTGCCACACTGGGCACTTGGTTCTTTTTTTTTTTTTTTTATTAATTCTACTATTTTGGCCTCCTCACCTGCTGCCAGCATTGTCAGCCCTAGTCACGGTGTCCCTGATGCTTCCACCTCCTACTAAGCCCTTCTTGCTCCCCTGGTTACCCCTGGCTTACCCCCCAGGGGGGCAGGGTCATGGCACCGTAGAGGGAACTGGTACCACGATACCGGTATCTGGTTGGGAGAGTATGGGGCCAGGAGGCTAATTGAAGCCCAGAGACAGGGCTTCATCTAGGTGGCAGGCTCAAGGATATTTGTCCTCTGTAAGCTGGGGTGGAGACGTGCAATGACACCTGCATCTGTCCCGCCCCAGGGATACTCGAACTTGCATCAATCCAGGCTGATGACCCAGCCTCCGCCAGGTGTTGCTCCTGTGCCGAGCACACAGCCCCCCCTCCCCCGGAGAAAGAGAGCCATCCTAGGGATGCTCAATCCACCCGGCCAGCCCTCCGATAACCCGGATCTGTTCCTGAACCCAGGTCACCGGCGTCACAAGCGGAAATCCAACCACTGAGCCGGCAGGCCTGCTCAAGGGCACTTGGTTCTAACAATGACCTGATGCCTCCATCTAGGATGGCTATAGGAGCACCTGGATATTGCACACAGTACTGTCACTCCCCAGGAACAATAAATTATTTTTGCCACACAGGCCCTCCCCAGAACATACAACACTGAAACAAAAACAACAACTCCCAAACAAGGAACTGCAGTTCAGACAAATAGCTTATTAAAAAGGGAAGGTTAATGGAAGCACTATGAAACAGTAGGGCAAACAATGGGGAACATAGTATAATTCTAATACTCTACATTTTATCAACAGTACCATACAATCTACCGCTCCCCCAAGTGTCCCACCAGTCCCCAAGCAGGGGCAACTGACTTATTTTTATTGCTCCCCACAGGCCACAGATCAGCGCTCTCTTAGTTGTACTGAGTACCTCACTCAGGATGTAGTTGCTGCTAGAGATGTTGCAAATTTAAAATTCAGGGGCGTAATGGCTTGAAGTGGCTGAAATTCGCTGTCTCAAAGCTTCATGAAGTTTCTGTGAACTGTTTTTTTTTTTCATTTACTAATTAACACGGTAAGCATATTGAGCAACTTGTACTTTTCAAATGTGCCCAGCATGTTACAAATAGCTAGACGAAACAAACATAGCAAGTACAATGTGTCTGATTGCTCGACAGTTTACATGAAAAGGACTTAGAAACATTAAAAGACAAACAATTTTTCACAGAGAGTAGTAAATTATTGTACAGTTTTGGGCCAGAGAAACCGAATACCCTCTATGTCAGAGAAGTCCTCCTAAAAGGGATACCAAAAAGAAATCCATCATTTGACTCTGTATTTCTTGTTGAATTAGATAATGAAAAGAGAGAAAGAATTAAACAGGGTAGTTCATTCAATCTAAATTTGGGAAAGAGGGTGGCCACTTTCGATTTTATTTTTTTTGTCTTCAAGGGATAATAAGCTAGCTATTTTATGTATAAATTTTGTATTGAACAGTTCATAAAAATAGAAAAAGAAACAAACACTGACAGGCTCTATGAAGGCATCTCCTGCAAGAACATTGATAATTAAATCATGAAGGACTGTAGACATACAATCAAAATTAGAACTTCAATAACAAGAAGTCGAAGATAAGAAAGTCTACATGAGAACATTTTTCAAAAAAATTTCATTTCTATTAATCGCCATGGGGCATAGAGGTCTTAGACAATGTTAACTTTAAAGTGCTTTCATTTACTTATTTATTGAAAGAGTTTCACCAGGAAAAGCATACTGAGCCATAATAACTATTTTCCAAAGGTGTCCTTAAGATTCCCATGGTGCTAACAATATTTAAAAGGTCGACAGCAATCAAAAATTCTTGTCCATCTAGTCAAATTTAAAAAAGCAGGGCTCACTTTAGCAGCCAACATTCAAAATTAATATTGAATCTCACCAAATGTTCATTCTACCCTCATTACCACAACGCAGGACACTACTGGGCCCAATTCGCAAAGCTCCTGGGGCAGTGCAAGGGACTTGTGTCCCAAAAAATGATGCACCAAATGATGTCCCAGAAGTGATTTACAAAGGTAGCCTGCATCACTCACATGTTGCCTGCCCCAAACAGGACTTGCGCCATCTGTGCGCTCAAAAATGGGCTGTGACCTGGCGCAAGGGCGCATGTGGCAGATGCAAGCTGCCACATCCCTGAATGTGATATTCTCAGAACTCTCCCATAGGGAGAAATCCTAAGTATCCTTAGACCAGCCAGGGCTGGTCAAAGGGTACTTAGAAAATTCTCCTCTGGGAGACTTGCCTGTTTGCGCCAAAGTACCACAGCCCCCCCCGATCCCTGATGTCTCCCATTTATATAACATTACATAAATCCCCTTTCATTGGTGGTTTAGTGCCCCCTCCCCAATTCCCAATGTCCCTGTTAATATAATATTAAAGCCCCTTTCATCGGTGGTTTAGTTGCCCCCTCCCCAATCCCTGATGTCTCTGCTATAATAACATATAAGAAAACTCCCATCATTGGTGATTTAGTGGCCCCAACCCCCCCAGCAGGTAGTGCCCACAACCAGCTCCTGCCCACCACCCCATCCAGAGACAGAGCTGGTGACCAGAAGAGCTCTCCTCACACCTCCGTGGCTGACCACTGACTGACGTGTCACTGAGTGCATGCTGTAAAGTGTATGCCCTCATTGATTAATTAATGAGCACGTAACTGTACAGTATGCACTCAGTGACAGTTCAGGCTGACTGCAGAAGTGTGAGGAGGGCTGTACCAGTCACCAGCTCTGTCTCAGGATTAGCTGGGGGGAGTGGGGTGGTGGGCACTGCCTGCTGAGGTGGGGGGGCCACTAGACTACCAATGATGGGGGCTTTATTATATGGTTTTATAACAAGGATATTGGGAATTGGGGAAGAGGGCCACTAAACCACCAATGATAGGGGCTTTATTTAATGTTATATTAACAGAGACATCAGGGAGGGGGGCACTAAACTGCCAATGACAGGGGCTTTATTTAATGTTATATTAATGGGAACATTGGGGATCGGGAAGGGGGGCCACTAGACCACCGGGGATGCATATTCCTGATGTTATACAGGGGATTGTGGATGGGTAACCACTGGCCTTAGTTGTATGGAGCCTGCAGTAAACCATTCTGTATGCCATGTATTTGCCACATGGGGAAGGTTGCTGCAAATGTGCCGGGACCCCTCCTGTACCATAATCTGGTGCAGGTCCCTTGACCCACTAGTCTTCGGCGCAAGCTGCTGTTTGCCACAGCTTGCACCAACCTTTGCCCATTTTGAGAACTGAGCCCTTGAACTTTAAAGTTCAATAGCTTTTAGTCCTATAAAATAAAGTTAAACAATATGCTCTCTGATTCTTGAGCTGATTCATCTCTTACTCATTCACTCATCCAACAATTGCAGTAAAACCTGAAAAGAGGAAAAAAGGGAAATAAGCATGCATGACAAAATATTCTGCAATGTACTGGGTGTTTTGGGGACTGAAGCCATCAAGGTAGCCTACAGTTTAGGAGTACTGTCCACTCCAAATTCAAGTATTATGGATTGGGAGGAGCCACCTTGTAAATTATGCAGAACTGAGGGGTTTAGGTTAAGAAGAGGGGATTCTGCTTGCCCAGTGGTATGGTGGGCAGTATCGCCACCTGGTACACCACCAACCTGGGTTTAGGAACAGACCAGGACTGGTCAGGGGGCTGCTGGAGGAAGGAGGATCACAAGTCCATAGATGGTTCTCCTCCTTCAAGAAGGGGGGACAACATGTACCACTGCATGGCTGCCACCTAGTGGAGGCTAGGTGGTACAGCAGTGGTTTCTTCTCTCATTGGCCAGGCAAGGACGTTGAGGTGTGCTGCATCTTTACACAGTACATGCATGCCATTGTACATGTGCCAGTCTGGGGTTGGGGAGAAAATGAAAGGAAAAAGCACCTCCACAGGCAGGATGATGTTGGTAGCCCAGCAAGCTACGCCCCACCAACCAAGGCACCCAGTCACCCACGGAGGTAACAAGCAGATGAGTATGTCCCAGGTGCAGTGAGTGATGGAGCTCGGTGTTGTTGACAGCAGAAGGGGGCCTGTGGGGAGGAAATGGTGGGTAAAAACTGCACTGTACAGAAAACTTTACAATCAAAAAACAACTTGCCAAAAATCAAAAGCTGGGATCAAAACCTGCTCCTACACCATGCTCCAGTTCTGCAACTTTTTTAACTGTTCCTTGTATTTCTGTCTACACAATAGTTTTCCAACTAAATCAGTTCAGTTGCAGAGAGCTCAGAGAAGAGCTGTCACTTTTGATCTTTCCAAGTCCTTAGTGATGATTTTGGCACAGATTTCATCTGCGTGATACATGGGATCTACCGAAATGTCAAGGTTCTCACAATGATGTGCACATAACCTGCAGAATCCTCCATTCACTATTCCAAAATAAAATCCCAGGTTACCCTTGAGTGAAGTCCGCAATATCTGTTTTAACCACTCTGGTCTAAAATCATTGAATACAGATGTATGTGGAAATGTCAGTGGAATACTCAAGGATCTCTAAGTTAGATGAATGGGCATGTGAGCAGGAAAGGAGGTGACAATGAGGTCAGACAGGTGAGGGGAGTATGTCCATGAAGGATTTTGCAAACTAGCAAGGGAGTTTTATACTGGTCAGTAACTGTATGGGAAACAAGTAGTGATTCCTAAAAATTAAGGTATACTAGTAGGGCTATATTTCTGTGAGTGGCTGAGGAGGTGTGTAGTAGCATTTAAGAGTCTTCATTTTCTACAGGAAGGTTTTGGAAAAAGCAAATAGAAAAAAGAGCTACTGTAGTCTTTGTAAGATAAGATATAAGGAATAATGTATGGATGACCATACACGACATGCCTGTGTTTCCATCAAGGGGTTGATATACCAATGTGTGAAGCTTGAGAGGTTCATGCTAGTATCTCAACCCCAAGATGAAAACATATGACTAGTTGTGTATAGTCACCTATGTTTTATTTGCTATAGTGTATGGTTTATAAAAATAAAGACTCAAACAGTATAATACAGTTTGTTAGTTACTTTACTATAATAAATGCTGTGGCAAGAACAAGGAATTGATTGTTTATATTTGGTTGAAAGAGATACATAGACAAAATCTGTAGAACAGTAAAATATTAAAATAAGCAGCATTTTTTGTGATTTTTGTCTGCGATTAAATAGGGAAAACATTGTCATTTTAAGTTATTTAGTAGTAACAATGCATAATAATTGTTAAACACAGTGAGCAGTGTGTAAAGAAAAAAAAGAAAGATCCTACTTGTTAGGTAGTTGCTCATATTCTGTATTATTGATACATTCAATTTTAAAAATGAACACTGCTATCAGTGGATCTATCTTGGATACAGGTATGGTTGAAATGTCTGTTGTTTCACCCTTCATTTTAAAAATAAACACTGCTATCAGTGTATCTATCTTGGATACAGGTATGGTTGAAATGTCTGTTGCTTCACCCTTGATTTTAAAAATGAACACTGCTATCAGTGGATCTATCTAGTATACAGGTATGGTTGAAATGTCTGTTGTTTCACCCTTAACAAGGAGAAAAGAATTTACGAGTTTCATGTCTAAGGAAGGCTGTTTTTTGGGGATGTCCTCTTGTTTTCCTGTTTGAGGATAAACTGTTCACATTCCCACACTGGTTTAGAGTGAACTGCAGCTGACTTTTTTTTTAAAGTACCACTGTTCCGATGTTTCTAAGGTACTATGAGCTATACTGAAAGAAACAATGTAGAGCAGTCAGCTGGAGTGAGCGCAAAGGAATTGCAAGTGTTGTTAAAAATGGAATGTGCACAATAAGGGCTTTAGAATGTACACAATAAGGTTTTTGAAGTGTTTGAATTCTGTACACAATAAGCCCAAACCGTACACTATAATGGTATACTGCATATAGCAATGGTAGTGGAGGTAGGTCACAGCAAATGTAGGTATGACTGTATATGTGATAGCAAGCAGATTTCCAGATCCACCAGTTGTGGGAAGCAACGGTGAGTTCTCTCTCATGATGGACACCAAGTTTTTTTTTTTTTTTCTAGGTGCAGTTTTCTGTTTTGCAACTTTGGATATGAGCAGAATTGCTCTATGTCCAATTTTCAAAGCTAGGACATAGCTAAGTCCAGTTTTCAAAACTCTGACATAGTAATGTCTGGTTGGAAAAGTTTAGATTTATCTGTGGCTAGACACAGTTTTCAGACTATGTGCAACCTGGTTTCTCATTTACATTGCCTAGACATTTATTTATTTGTTTTTGGTAACTGGGTAGGTGCACTAGATATAAAAATGCCTATCGTCAGGCATGACCTAGGAGAGTACATGTCAAATACAACACATGAACAGGTGGCAGCAGGTGGGCAGTTTCTTACACTGGTGTAACTAGGAGGAGCTGCATCCATTTTCTGACTGCTGAATACACCACCTGACATAACTAAGAGTTGTGTCAGTCTTACTATTTGAAAATCCCACCCAATGAAACTAGGAATTCTGTCCATTTTATAGCTTTGAAAATCCTGCTGAAGCTTCTAAGAGTAATTGTCATGGATGAGTTGGAGCTGTGTTTCGGGGTACTTTTGCTGCTGAAGAGGAAGCCAGTAAACTCAGGGGTCATTCTAAATCAAACTAAATAGCCACACACTAAAAAAGATAAAAGTAAAAAGAATAACAAACTCTCTCAAGAAAATGAAACACATATACAGAATAAAGAGCATCTCCATATACGTTTGGTAAATGCCCGTAGTCTCTCCAACAAAATCAATGAGTTTAAGGACTTTATGTTTACACACAACATTGATATTTGTGGAGTTACTGAAACATGGTTCAACAAACATGACTTGGGTACACAAATTTCGGGTTTCACAAAATTTGAAAAAAACACAGAAAACATTTAAAAGGTGGTGGAATTGTCCTGTATATCTCAAACGTATTTAAATCTTGTGCATTAGATAATGAGATGGATGAAAACATGGATATAGAACTTTTATGGACAAAGGTTCTAGTTTCAAACAACCACAGCATAACCATTGGCCTTGGTTACAGATCTCCAAATCTAGAAAGAAATGAAAACAACTTGTTCATGAACAAAACTGAAAACATGGAAATTGGGGGTGACTATATTATCATAGGAGATTTTGACATCCCAAACATGGACTGGGTCTCCAGCAAAGGCAGTTGTATTCTAGAAAGTAGATTTCTAGATCTAATGACACTAAATAATATGGAACAACTAGTATTGACCCCAACAAAAGAATAAAATATCCTAGATATATGTCTTACAAACTTAGTCAATGAAGCAAATAAAGTGGAAGTAATGCATCCCCTATCAAGCAGGGACCATAATATTGTGCTCATAGAAGCAAATCTTAAACAAAATACAAGTAATCATGATTGCACCCCAGTTAAATATTTCTATAAAGCAGATTATACATCCATAAATAAATATCTTAAAAATTGGGAGTGGCAATTAGAACTTGCCGATTGCGACCTAAACACCATTTGGCTCAAAATACAAGAAAACTACAATACTGTGTAAATCTGTGGGTACCCACTAGGAGAAAATATACCAAAAACAAGAGAACTTCTCTATGGTGGAATAAAAACATAAAAAGTCACCTAAATAAAAAAAAGACTATATAAGAAATATAAAAAACATTCCACATCCAGTAACTGGACAGCATACAAAAAATAGAGAATAAAAACAAGAACTTAATTAGAAAAGCCAAAAAACATTTGGAGGAAAAACTAGCCATCTCAGTTAAAGATAACAAAAAAAGTATTTAATTACATAGAATCCATGAAATAAAGTAGTCCAACAACTGCACTCCTAACCTCACCTAAGGGATTAATAGCTGATGAGGTGGAACTGGCTACAGAATTAAATGAATATTTTATTAGCATCTTCAGCTCTAAACATACTATGCCTTTAATAAGCGCAACATCCTCAAGCTCTATTATAAAATTCAACACAAAGGAAGTTTTAGATGTCGTCAGCATAGCCAAATCAGGTGGCTCAGCTGGACCAGACAGGTTTTCACCCTATTTTATAAAAAATAATAGCTGATCAGATTGCTGGCCCATTAACGGTACTTTTTAACATCTCCCTTATTTCAGGCTCAACTGTCCCAATATGGAATCAGGCTACAGTGATCCCCCTTCACAAAAGTGGTAGTAAAAAATTAACACAAAAATATAGACCCGTAAGCAGTGTTGGGGAAGTTACTTTTTCTATTACTTTCTATTACATTGAAAAACTTGTTCCAGGAAACTCTCTGCAGTCACTAGCAAGGATGGAGAAGTACTAGAAAAAGTAATACACCTTACAGTTGCAGTTACTACTTTTCTTTTTATACAAAAATAATACGAAAGTAGTAAGTAACTATAACAGATTACATTTATTTGAAAGTAAAAGGTTAGTTACTAGTTACTTTCAAATAAATGTAATCAGTTACAGTTACATATTACTGTTGTATAAAAAGAAATAAGTAACTGTACCTGTAAGGTGTATTACTTTTTCTAGCACTTCTCCATCCTTGCGACTGCACAGAGCTTCCTGGAACCAGTTTCCAAAAGTAACAGGGAGTAATAGAAAAAGTAACTTACCCAACACTGCCCATAAGCCTAACAGCAGTTTTTTGTAAACTATTACAACTGTTCAACGCCTACATCTCTGACATAAGGACAGGAATCAGGAGTGAGATGAGTCTCTTTGTGGATGACTCAAAACTGGGGGCGGTGGTGGATGGGGAGGAGGGGAGGGTGGCCCTGCAGGGGGACCTGGAGGCTCTGGAAAGATGGTCTAGAAAGTGGAAGCTGAGGTTCAATGCAGGGAAATGCAAGGTACTGCACCTGGGGCCAGAAACCTGGGCCAAGTGTACACCGGGGGAATGCTACAAGTCTCAATGGCTGAGAAGGACCTGGGGTGGTGGTGGATGTCAAGATGAACAACTCAGAGACTTGTAGGAGGCAGCAGCAAGGCCAGCAGGATGCTGGGATGCATCGCGGGGATCACCTCAGAAAGAGGGAAGTGATACTCCCTCTGTATAACTGCTTGGTGAGGCCACACCTCGAGTACTGCATGCAGTTTTGGAGGCCACACTTAAAGAGGGACATTAAACTCCTGGACAGGGTCCAGAGGAGGGCAACCAAAATGATTTGGGGCTTGGGGGACAGGACCTATGAGGAGAGGCTCGAAGAGCTAAATATGTACACATTGGAAGAGAGAAGGGACCGGGGGACATGATAGAGGTTTTCAGGTACATGAAGGGGGTAAATAGGGGAGGAACAGTCAGGGTGCTTCGAAGGAAGGAGGAGGGGGCCACTAGAGGGCATGGGTGGAAGCTGGAGGGGGGAAGATTCAGGGGAGAAAGGAGGACATGTTACTTCACTGAGAGGGTGGTGGAGCCATGGAATGTGCTGCCTAGGGAGCTGGTGGAGGGGTTCAAGAGGGGGTGGGACAGGTACAGGGGAAGGGTTCTGGAAGCAAAATCCAATGTAGTAAGAATATCCGGAACTGGGAAGGCAGAAGCCAGAGAAGGTGAGGTGGGCAGCAAGGTCAGCTCCCAGGGTGGGGGCTGACCAAACGAGCAGACACGAATGACTGTTAGGCCTATTCTGCTGGCATTTTAGTATGTTAGTATGTTAGTAGAGACTATTAAAGAAAAGGATTACTACTCATCTGATAGAATTTGGGCATATAGACATAACCCAGCATGGGTTTGTCAAGGGCAGATCATGCCAAACAAATCTATTGAACTTTTTGGAGCCTGTAAGTGAAGCATTGGATAAAGGCCTATCTGTTGATATCGTTTTTTTCGACTTTTCAAAGGCATTTGACTCTGTCTCACATAAAATTCTTATAGAGCAGATGAAAATCATACAAATTCATCCATCTATCATATGCTGGGTAGAAGTATGGCTATCAAATCACTCACAGCAAGTCTCCTTAAAAGGTCACCTTTCTCCTTGGGGCCCTGTCAGTAGTGGTATCCCACAGGGCTTTGTTTTGGGATCAGTTCTCTTTAATATCCTAATATCTTCAATGTTTCCCCTTAATAAACACTGATGGGTGGGGAAATATGCCACACAATTTCAAAATAATCTGACTTACCTTGAGAATTGATCTGCTGAAAAATAAAACTTTTATTTAATGACCTTACTGTAAGTGCAAGGTAATGCACTTAGAAAAAAATAATCCTTGCTATAGTTACAAACTAAACAACACAATATTACAAACAATAGAAAATTAAAAAGATCTAGGAGTCACCATCTCAAAAACTCTTTCCTTTGAATTACACACAAAGGGTAATCTCTACTTGGAACATCTTACCAAAAAAGGTCATATAGAAAGCAGCAGAATAAATATATTTAAATATAGGCCGGATACATATATGGGTAACATAAAATATGAGTTCCACCAGTAAGTTTTGTGGTGAGTTCATAAAAGGCAAACTCTGTCTACGGGACTCATAAATCACCTATGATCCTATGATCTGGGATTATATTGTGGATTATATACCATGACCCTATGAGCATAAAAAGACCAGAAAGCCCATCATGACTGCCCCTACTTGCCCACTATTCAGTGGTCATTATAACTGCCAGCATCAATTTGTCCATGAGTAGTTCAAAGCTTATTTTGTCCTTACTATCAATTATGTTATCTTGGCGGCTATTAGAAATACTGTACCTGCAGCTCTATGGGTAAAAAACACTTTTTGCTTGTTTTGAAGTGTAACATAACTGAGAGTCATCAGGCCAGATTTTCTGAGTGGAAGAAACTGATGCACAGGGAGATTTGCCACTACATCAGTGACCTTCCAGTTGTGCAAAAACTTGAGCACCTTATTTTTGAAGGTGCTAGAGCTTTTATAACAGTTTCTACAATTTGCAGTAGAGTCCATCTAGAATGTGACGCTGCAGAGCTGGCCATTGGTGCAGCAGCAGCACTGCTGCTCACAATGCTAGTGAACTGATTTCAGGAATGACCTTGACTCATCGGGTGTTAGTTGGGGGAGGAGGATTGAAACACAGAAACATAGGAACATAGAATGTGTTGGCAGGTAAGAACCATGCAGTCTGCATATTTTGTGCCTGACTATGCTGTCACCGTTGACCCTACCTGATATCCGGTTACAGTTACTACCCCCCTGTTTTCCTACCAAGATTTCTTTGTGCCTATGCTATGCATGCTTGAAGCCCTCTCCTGTTTTCACCCCCAACACCTCCACTGGAAGACTGTTCCAGGCATCCACCACTCTTTTCAGTGAAGAAGTACTTTCTCACATCTTTCTTAAGTTCCCCCCTTCCAGGGTCATTGCATGCACCCTTGTTCTTGTGCACCTTCCCTTCTGAAAAATACTCTACTCTTGTGCTTTATTCACCCCTGTGAGGTACTTATAGCTTTCCGTCCATTCTTCCAGGGTATACAAATTGAGGGCCCTCAGTCTCTCTTCGTAGGGCTTATGATGCAGTCCCTGCACTATTTTAGTTGATCTCCTCTGGACAGCCTCTGCCCTGTCTCTGTCCTTCCTGAGATATGGTCTCCAGAACTGGATGCAGTACTCCCAGGGAGGGTTTCACAGACGTTTGATACTGTGGTGACACCTCCTCCCTCCTTCTGCTGGTGATTCCCCACTATATGCACCCCAGCATTCTGCTGACCTTGCCTACCTACTGCATTGTCACACTGTTTCACCATTTTGAGGTCATCAGATATGATAACCCAAGGTCCCTTTCCTATTTAGTGACCTTCAGTACCTCGACCCCCCCCCCATTTTATACACTGACTTTGGGTTTCTCTGCCTACAGTAGGTACAAGTTTGCAATTTTTCTCATTGAAACTCAACTGCCATACCCTCAACCATTCCTTGTGTTTTCTCAGGTCTCTATGCATTCTCTCCACCATCTCCAGAGTATCTACTCTGTTTCTGATTTTGGTGTCATCTGCAAAGAGGCATACCTTCCTATCCAGCTATTCTGCAATGTCACTTATAAAGACAATGGAGAGGACTGGTCCCAGTACTGAGCCCTAAGGTACCCCACCGGTCACACACTCCTCATTATAGTGAGTCCCAGAGGATGCTCTCTTCCATCAGGGAGAGAGGGGTGGATTGCGATGTCCCACTACTACGCTGTCACCAGGGTGATCACAGGTGGCAGTGCAATGGAAAAAGTATAGAGGATGGGAGGATGTTGGTCGAGCTCTGCATGGTCTGCTTGAGTGTATGCTTGGGACTCTATGTACACAGGTATCCTGAGGGCGTGGAGAATAGAAAAACCAAGGAAATACCTTGGTGTACACAGGATGACCCATGGTGCACTTGGGCCCTGACTCCTGCTGCTAGCCTCCCCTCCATCATGGGTTTTGCCTGCCTGCAAACCAGCATGGGTAGGTGATATTGCCCAGCTATGTCTGGGCCCTACCTCAGGGTAAGCTGGGGTGCAAGGAGGGGGTAAGCACTTGAAAAGAAGGAGTGTGGGTCTGGGACTAACCCAAGGAATAAGGCTGCACCAGGGAGATGGGGACATGCAGAATAAAAATTAAAACATGACACTCCATGTGGCCCCCTATACGCCACAAATTGCAACAATTGCCTAAAATCACCTTGTAAATGGTTTAACATTCAAGTGCGATTCCAGGACTCATCAGTAGGTTGCCACAAGTCATCAACACTGTTCTGAAAGTCCTGCCAAATATTTATTTATTTATTTAGCTTTTATTAACCAGGTAGGTATACTAGGTTACAAAACAAAACAGCTGTCTACTGTGTTATTACAGCTGTAAATGTACCCCCTTCACATGATGCATAGGGCCGCAGTACTCCAGTTCCAGGTCAGACCGACTAACAGAGCATTACTGTGTTGGTATTTGAAGCAGTTTTCATTGATGTGCAGTGAGCCAATCATGAAGAAGAATGTCAAGAATATTTGGAAAAGAGGACTATTAAAAAATGAAATAAAATATGTAACTTAAACAAGTGTAATCATTAAGTAAGCAGTGTCAGTGGCTCAGTAGGTAGCACACTCGCCTCTGATGCCGGGAGATCAGGGGGCTGTGGGTTCAGTTCCCACATCTGGCACATGGGTTAATATCTCAGTACTGACACTGTAGTGCAGCATGAGAGGGGTGCTGCACTTCTGAGGTGCCGTCTTTCGGATGAGACGTTAAACCGAGGTCTCATCTGCCTGGATTGGTGGTAGTTCAGGTGGATGTTAAAGATCCGTGGCACTATCGAAAAGAGTAGGGGAATTTCCCGGTGTCCTGCCAAATTCCCTCATTCACTAAAATACCACCAACAGCTTTATCTGGTTCAAGGTCAGTTGGCATTCATCTGTATCCCACGCTGCCGGGTCGTGCCTGAAAATAGGCAGGATTTGTCTAGCGCACTTACCCGGTCAACAAAAACTAAATAAATTAAGATATAAGGGTGGGGCGGGGCAAGAGGAAGAGCCTTAAATTAGGACCAGGTGGAAATGTGGCACTTAGGATTCCCTTGGTGGCATTTCATTTCGACACTTTTTGATTGCTCTAACAATGATATTATTCAGTAACCTGAGACACTGCTTTGCATCCTAGTGGATTATACTATACTTTTTCTGATTGACATTCCTTTTGCCCAGATAGCCTTTCTAGTGCCCATTTAACACTTAACACCTATCTGACTAGCCTAAAAATATGAAAGCAATGCCTTATTCTAGTGCACCCTGCGCAACTGAATTACCGTGTTGTGTCAGCAGGGGCTGCGGAACAAAAGGATCACAGAAAGTTTCCAACGTGTTGATGATAACATCTTTTTAGTGCTAACATTTGTTTCTTGCCATGTCCATTTGTAGGGCCCAGCTGTCCCTGCAAGGGGAGATGAAACTGAGGAACCTCCGGTAAGTATAAGAAGTTCTGTAAAACATTAATATAGACCTTCAGGAGCATAAATGTCTGATTTCCAGAATTTTGCACATGAGCAACTACCTATAAGTTTACAAATGTTGCATGACATTTATTGTGCAGATTAGTTGCAGTTTTGTGGTTCACATTCTAACCACCTGTTTTCAAAAGGGAGGAGAATCTGCAGCTTAACTATGTCATTACTACGTTCACAGATTCCGATAGCTTCCTCCACTATGTAATGCCCAGGTTCTCAAAATACAATATGCAAGGGCCTGAAACTCACAAGTCAGGTACAAACACAGGTACAGGTACAGATACTGTAACTGCCAATGGCAGCACCCCTGGCGTCCAGGATCACTCTTGAACTCTAGTCATCCACATCAATGCATCATGTACTGCTATTGGACAGTCAGTCCCATGTTCAGTTTTTGTTGTGCTGATTTGTGTCCCAATATGGGCTCAAATTATAAAAATAAAACACTCATTGAAGGCCTTGCTGACAAGCCAGTAATCCTAACTTTTGAACTACAGGCTACCCAGGAAAGAAGTCTTTCTGAGTAAAAATATTCTATTTGAATAGTGCATGAGCACCCAGACAAGTAAGGTCCTGGCCCCTTTCCAGGAGTTCTGCCAGTGGGCACCTTATGACCGCAAGGGCATAACTGAAAACTTTGGAGGAGGCTTGTAGACATGAGTACTGCTCATTTTTTGTTAAATTACAAATGACCTGAATAATCCAAATTAGCATATTAGGCCTTTAATGTTCTAAGAATGACCCAGAAAAAACCAAAAACAAATGTAAAGATACCTGTTAAAGGCCTTTCCCTGCAATAGCTGTAAAACCTTGTAATTCAAGCATTTCAGTGCCCAAAGAAGACCCGTGGATGGAGGAATGCAGATTGGTCTGTTCTCTGTATGTATCAACTCATCTGCACAAACTGTAAATTTTGAACATTATAGGTAAATGTGTTGGCACATAACATACCAGCTCAGTGTTAGGCTGGTTAACACATTAGTAGAGGATTTTCAATTGACCGTTCTATTAATCTAATGCAGATGTGTTTAAATAACCATTTTATTGTTGTTTTCTTGTAGTGCCCAATATTGTGCCCTGACGGTCCTCAGGGACAACCAGGTCTTCCAGGCCCCAAGGTTAGTAGCTACTAGGAGTGTTATGTGATCCTATCAGTGCGATCTTCATTTTCAAAGCCCTTAGATGCACACAGGGTGCAAAATAGGTCCTGGGTTGCCTTTTCCAGCTTTCAGTAGTTGTTAAAGTTTATTTGCCTTGACTATTTGTGATCACAAAATGATTGCTATCCATTCTAGCCGATATTTTTATTAACATCAAACATCTGAGGCCAGATATTCAAAACTTTGCACAGTAGGCAAAGTGATTACATTTTGTTTGCCTGGGGTTTGCGCCTGTGTGCAATATTCATAGTGAGCTGTGGCATGCACTAACAAGCATTTATCAATGCCGAATGTTGATTGCGTTGGTCTGTTGAGCTTGCGCAGTGGGCCTCTGTCACTGGCTCAGTCTGTTTGTCCCAGTGCTGCAGGCTGCTCTTTTGTACTGGGTTGCTGCGTGCGTTGGCACCTTGTTCTGCCGAGGAAGAAATATGCAGCTGTCCCGACAGAGCTCCATTGAGGTGGCTCACTCTCCCTGTCTCACTCGCTCATTCTGTTTCTCCTGGAGCTGCAGGCTGCCCTTTTGTACTGGGCTCCTGCCTGTGTTGGTGGCTTTTTCTAGCCACAAAGAAATCCACAGCTGTCCCGACAGAACTCCGTTGAAGTCGTTCACTCCGCCTGTCTCACTCAGTCATTCTGGTTCTCCTGGCGCTGCAGGCTGCCCTTTTGTACTGGGCTCCTGCCTCTGTTGGTGCCTTTTTCCGCCCACAAAGAAATCTGCAGCAGTCCCGACAAAGCTCCGTTGAGCTCACTCACTCCTCTTCTCTCAGTCACTCATTCTGTTCTGCCGGCGCTACAGGCTGTCCTTTTCTACTGGGCTCCTGCCTGCATTGCTGCCTTCTTCTGCCCACAAAGAAATCTGCAGCAGTCCCGACAAAGCTCCGTTGAGCTTGCTCACTCCTCTTCTCTCACTCGCTCATTATGTTCTGCGGGCGCTGCAGGCTGCCCTTTTCCACTGGGCTCCTGCCTGTGTTGCTGCCTTATTATGCCCATAAAGAAATTTGCAGCAGTTACAATACAGCTCTGTTGAGCTCACTCACTCGCTCATTCTGGTTTTCCTGCCACTGCAGGCTGCCCTTTTGTACTGGGCCCCTGCATGCATTGCTGCCTTTTTCTGCCCACAAACAAATCTGCAGCAGTCCCAACAAAGCCCTGTTGAGCTCACTGACTCCCCCTCCCTCACTCGCTTGTTCTGTGTCTCCTGGTGCTGCAGGCTGCCCTTTTGTACTGGGCTCCTGTCTGCATTGGCGGCTTTTTCTGGGCAGAAAGAAATCTGAAACAGTCCAGACACAGCTCCACTGAGCTCGCTCACTGCCTGTCTGTCACTCTTGCATTCCATTTCTGCCGGAACTGCAAGCTGGCCTTTTGTACTGGGCTCCTGCCTGCATTGCCGCATTTTCTGCCCACAAAGAAATCTGCAGCAGTCACACTAGAGCTCCGTTGAGCTCGCTCACTACCGCTCTGTCACTCGCTCATTCTGTTTGTCTTGACCGCAGACTGTGCTTTTGTATGGGCTCCTGGCTGCGTTGGCGCTTTGTTCATCCAACACAAAGAACCGCAGCTGTCCTGACAGAGCTCCATTGAGGTCGCTCAGTCTCCCTCTCTTATCGCTCATTCTGTTTGTCCTGTCACTGCAAGCTACCCTTTTGTACGGGGTTCCTGCCTGCATTGGTCCCTTTTTCTGTCCACAAAGTAATCCCAGCAGTCCTGACAGAGCTCCGTTGAGCTCACCAAGTCCCCTTGTCTCACTCGCTTATACTGTTTGTCCCACCGCTGCAGGCTGCCTTTTTGTACTGGGCCCCTGCCTGTATTGACGCCTTTTTCTGCCCACAAAGAAATCTGCAGCCATCCTGACAGCGCTTCGGTGAGTTCGCTCACTCCCCCTCCCTCACTCGCTCTCTCGTTCTGTTTCTCCCAGTGCTGCAGGCTGCCCTTTTGTACTGGGCTCTTGTGTTGAGGCCTTTCTCTGCCACAAACAAATCTGCAGCAGTCCCAACAGAGCTCAGATGAGCTCGGTCACTCCCCCCTCTCACTCGGCTCGGTCGATCTTAATCTGTCCCAAACACTGATTTCCCACAGTGACCATGCTATTGTCCGGCAGGAGTGCAAAAACATATTTTAGCCAGGATGTGAAAAATGACAGCTGTAGTATTCATAAGGAGTTGTGAAAAAATGCCACTGTTGAAAATGTGGCGTGACAGTATTACAAATTTACGAAATTACAAGGGCGCATGGAAACAGTTCAACGCACGCTTGTAACACAGTCATGTTATGGCAGTCCCAACAAAGCTCTGTTGAGCTCGCTCACTCCCTTTCTCTCACTCGTTCATTCTGTTGTGCCGGCACTGCAGGCTGTCCTTTTCTACTGGGCTCCTGCCTGCGTTGCTGCCTTCTTATGCCCACAAAGAAATTTGCAGCAGTTACAATACAGCTCTGTTGAGCTCACACACTCGCTCATTCTGGTTTTCCTGCCACTGCAGGCTGCCCTTTTGTACTGGGCCCCTGCATGCACTGCTGCCTTTTTCTGCCCATAAACAAATCTGCAGCTGTCCCAACAAAGCCCCGTTGAGCTCACTGACTCCCCCCTCACTCGCTCGTTCTGTGTCTCCTGGCACTGCAGGCTGCCCTTTTGTACTGGGCTTCTGCCTGCATTGGTGGCTTTTTCTGTCCAGAAGGAAATCTGAAGCAGTCCTGGCACAGCTCCACTGAGCTCGCTCACTCCCCCTCTGTCACTCTCACATTCTGTTTCTGCTGGTGCTGCAAGCTGGCCTTTTGTACTGGGCTTCTGCCTGTGTTGCCGCATTTTCTGCCCACAAAGAAATCTGCAGCAGTCACACTAGAGTTCCGTTGAGCTCACTCACTACCGCTCTGTCACTCACTTGTTCTGTTTCTCTTGGCGCCACAGAATGCGCTTTTACATGGAGCTCCTGGCTGTGTTGGCAACTTTGTGTGTCCACAAAGAAATCTGCAGCTGTCCCGACAGAGCTCCGTTGAGGTAGCTCAGTCTCCCGCTCTCATTGTTCATTCTGATTGTCCTGGCGCTGCAAGCTGCCCTTTTGTACGGGGCTCCTGCCTGCATTAGCACCTTTTTCTGCCCACAAAGAAATCCCAGCAGTCCTGACAGAGCTCCGTTGAGTTCACCAAGTCCCCTTGTCTCACCCGCTCATACTGTTTCTCCCACTGCTGCAGGCTGGCCTTTTGTACTGGGCCCCTAAGCCTGTATTGACGCCTTTTTCTGCAACAAAGAAATCCGCAGCAGTCCTGACAGCGCTTCGGTGAGTTCACTCACTCTCCCTCCCTCACTAGCTCTCTCATTCTGTTTCTCCCAGTGCTGCAGGCTGCCCTTTTGTACTGGGCTCTTGTGTTGGAGCCTTTGTCTGCCACAAACAAATCCGCAGCAGTCCCGACAGAGCTCAGTTGAGCTCGGTCACTCCCCCCTCTCACTCGGTCGATCTTAATCTGTCCCAAACACTGATTTCCCAGAGTGATCGTGCTATTGTCCACAGGAGTTCAAAAACATATTTTAGCCAGGATGTGAAAAATGACAGCTGTAGTGTTCATAAGGAGTTGTGAAAAAATGCCACTGTTGAAAATGTGGCGTGACAGTATTACAAATTTGCGAAGTTACAAGGGTGCATGGAAACAGTTCAACGCATGCTTGTAACACAGTCATGTTATGGAGTTTCATCACCAAATTTGCAACATAGGGATTTTAGGACCTTTGCTCAGGAACAGTGCCACAGTCATTTTCTTAATCTGTCCGAACACTGATTTCCCACAGTGACCATGTTATTCTGCGCCAGAACTGTGAAAACTCATTTCGGCGAGGATGTGAAAAATGACTGCTGTACTGCTTATAAGGAGGTGTGAAAAAATGGCACTGTTGAAAATCTGGTGTGACAATATTACAAATCTGCGAAGTTACAAGGGTGTGTGGAAAGTGCGCAACGCACCTTGTAACACAGTCAATTGATGGGTTATCATCACCAAATTTTCAACATAGGCATTTTAGGACCTCTGCTCATGAACAGTATCATTGTCATTTTCTTAATCTGTCCCGAACAGTGATTTCCAACAG
Source organism: Neoceratodus forsteri (assembly GCA_016271365.2). Lineage (NCBI taxonomy): Eukaryota > Metazoa > Chordata > Ceratodontiformes > Ceratodontidae > Neoceratodus > Neoceratodus forsteri. The sequence continues at coordinate 863,009,710 of CM057455.1, forward strand.
CAACCGCTCTATTCTGCACCGGAAGTGCGAAAACACATTTCAGCCAGGATGGGAAAAATGACAACTGTACTGTTCATAAGTAGGTCTGGGAAAATGGCAATGTTGAACATCTGGAGTGAAAATATTAGAAATTCACGAACTTATGAGCATGCATGCTAACTGCACAACGCACGCTCGTAACACAGTCATTTTATGGAGTATCGTTACCAAATTTTCAACATAGGTATTTTAGGACCTCTACTCATGAACAGTGTCACTGTCATTTTCTTAATCTGTCCTGAACTCTGATTTCCCACAGCAACCGTTCTATTCAGCTATCCCAACAGAACTCCGTTGAGGTCGCTCAGTCTCTCTCTCTCTCATCGCTCATTCTGTTTGTCCTGGCGTTTCAAGCTGCCCTTTTGTACGTGGCTCCTGCCTGCATTGGTGCCTTTTTCTGCCCACAAAGAAATCCCAGCAGTCCTGACAGAGCTCTGTTGAGCTCACTAAGTCCCCTCGTCTCACTCGCTTGTACTGTTTCTCCCACCACTGCAGGCTGGCCTTTTGTACTGGGCCCCTGCCTGTATTGATGCCTTTTTCTGCCCACAAAGAAATCCGCAGCAGTCCTGACAGCGCTTCGGTGAGTTCGCTCTCTCCCCTTCCCTAACTCGCTCTCTTGTTCTCTTGTTCTGTTTCTCCCAGTGCTGCAGGCTGCCCTTTTGTACTGGGCTCTTGTGTTGGGGCCTTTGTCTGCCACAAACAAATCCGCAGCAGTCCCAACAGAGCTCAGTTGAGCTCAGTCACTCCCCCCTCTCACTTGGTCAATCTTAATCTGTCCCAAACACTGATTTCCCAGAGTGACCGTGCTATTGTCTGCAGGAGTACAAAAACGTATTGTAGCCAGGATGTGAAAAATGACAGCTGTAGTGTTCATAAGGAGTTGTGAAAAGATGCCACTGTTGAAAATGTGGCGTGACAGTATTACAAATTTGCGAAGTTACAAGGGTGCGTGGAAACAGTTCAACGCACGCTTATAACACAGTCATGTTATGGAGTTTCGTCACCAAATTTTCAACATAGGAATTTTTGGACCTCTGCTCATGACCAGTGCCACTGTCATTTTCTTAATCTGTCCCAAACACTGATTTCCCACAGTGACCATGTTATTTTGCACCAGAACTGTGAAAACACATTTCGGTCAGGATGTGAAAAATGACAGCTGTACTGCTTATAAGGAGGTGTGAAAGAATGGCACTGTTGAAAATGTGGTGTAAAAATATTACAAATCTGCGAAGTAACAAGGTGTGTGTAAAGTGTGCAACGCACACTTGTAACACAGTCAATTGATGGGCTATCATCACCAAATTTTCAACATAGCCATTTTAGGACCTCTGCTCATGAACAGTACCATTGTCATTTTCTTAATCTGTCCCAAACAGTGATTTCCCACAGCGACCGCTCTATTCTGTGCCGGAAGTGCAAAAACACATTTCAGCCAGGATGGAAAAATGACAGCTATACTGTTCATAAGTAGGTCTGGGAAAATGGCAATGTTGAAAATCTGGAGTGAAAATATTAGAAATTCGCAAAGTTACTCGCATGTGTGCCAACTGCTCAACGCACGCTCGTAACACAGTCATTTTATGGAGTATCGTTACCAAATTTTCAACATAGGCATTTTAGGAACTGTACTCATGAACAGTGTCACTGTCATTTTCTTAAACTGTCCTGAACACTGATTTCCCACAGCAACTGTGCTATTCTGCGCGGGAAGTGCGGAAACACATTTCGGCCAGGATGTGAACAATGACAGCTATACTGCTCACAAGGAGGTGTGACAAAATGCCAATGTTGAAAATCTGGCATGAAAATATTGTAAATTTACGAAGTTACAAGCGTACATAGCAACTGTGCAACGCACGCTCGTAAAACAGTAATTTTTTGGATTTTTTCCACCAAATTTGCAACATAGACTTTTGAGAGCCCACCTCATGAACACTAGCACTGTTGTTTAGTTAATATTGCCCTAAGGGTGATTCTGCGAGTGACTGCTAAACCACCTTTTGGGGCCATACGCCATGACAGTTTAAGAATTCATGAGGAGGAGTCCCAAAAACCCCATGTTGAAAATTTGGTGAAAAAATTCCCAAAAATGCCGAGATGTGCACTAAAGTTGAAAAAACCCTATTTATTACATTATACAGCTTACCGGCATTTCCTCAGTTCGTGGTCGGCTTTGAAGAGTGCAGACGTGTTCCCGGTCCAGCAAAGATCATCGCGCCAAGCTCCAGAGGTAAGTATGAGGTATGGGGGGTGTGTGGGGAGGCAGGGTGCGCAGTGGGTGGGTGAGGTTGTGGGGGGGGCAGAGAGACTACGAGGGGCCGTTTCCTTTTTTTCAGGTACAAAACCCAAAAAAGACTTCATGGGACCGTTTTTCATTTACAGGGGCATATGGCACGCTGGAGTGGGCTTCCAGCGTGCCACCGGAGTCTTGTTTTTGGGGGAGGCAGCTGTAACTGACAGGGGATTAAGCATCCCTGTCAGCAAACAATAAAAGGGGCATGTGGCACGCTGGGGTAGGCTCACAGCATGCCACCAGAGTTGTTTTGGAGTGGGGCAGCTGTAGCCAACGGTGGATTGGGCACCCCCATCGGCAAACAACAAAAGGGGGGGTGGGGAATTCATTTCTGCTGACGGGGATTGAGCACCCCATCGGCAGGCAATAAAACTGGGGGGGGGGGTTACATTATGCTTACGGGGATTGGGATCCCCCGTCGGCAAATAAACATGGGGGTACATATTGTTTGTGAATAGGGCGGCAAGCCGCCGCCATGTTCATAAACAATATCACAGATCCTACATCCTGCCCTGCAATGACGGGTCACTCCCTCATTGCAGCGGATGGCTGACGCTGCAATGATGAGGCGGCCCCTGATTGCAGCAGCTGATTTTTTAGAAAGTTGTGGCATGCTGGCTGAACTAGTGTCAGCAGCAGCATGCCACGGCATTGGGGGACGGGGGAAAAGCCTTTGCAGGCTGTGGGGGCATTGGGCACAACAGTGCCACGCCTCCACAACCTGCTTGTGGAGAAAGCTGATGCAACATGTTTCTTGCACGTGCGTGCAATCAACATAAAAATTGCAAGCGCACGCAAAACAAAATGATGTATGCAGTGAGCAGAGGGATGGGCGTGGACTCAAATACAGGTGCAGTGCAATATTCAGCAAATTTGCACTACCCAAAAGGGTTTGCACAGGCCACTTTGTGCAACACAATTACTGCTAAGAAGAAGTCCAACATACTCCGGGCAACCCAAGCAGGTGGCAGAGCCACTGTAGCCAACAACCACATTGGTGGTGGGCTAGCACACCTGCTCCCTGGTGGCAAGTGGCACCTCCCACCCTCTAATTGCTGTCCCATCAATTTGAAAACTCACCCTGGTGTCTAGTGGTTCTCCCCACCCTTCAATCACTGTCTTGTATATTCTGATAACTCTTTCTCGTGTCTAGTAGTCCCCCACCTTCCGATCTCCAGCCCTGGTAGTAACTCATAACTCCCTGATGTCTAGTAGTCCCCCCAGTCTCTGATCACCGGCCCTGGTATAAAATAATAACTCATTGTCACCTCTTGGCACCCCCTACCAACCGATCCCCACCCCCATACACTATAACAGATTCCCTGGCATCTAGCAGCCCCACTGCACCATGAGCACTGACCACCCACCCTGCCAACCTCACTTACCTGAATCTCTGGTGCCATGAGAGCCCATATGGCAACTGGCACAGCCCTCTTTTCACCACCTTGGCCGTCCACCATATGCAGTGACAGGGAGGTGCGTCCTCTCTACTGTAAAGAGAACATATGTACTGTCTGCTGTAGTCAGTATGGATGCTCCTTTTAAAAAACAGGGGACATGTTCGCCCTCTCATCGCATACGGCGACTGGTTGAGGTGGTGAGAGGAGGGCTGTGCTGGTCGTTGTATGGGCTCCAGTGGCACCAGTGCTTCAGCTAAGGGGAGGGTTGGCAGGGGGGGGTGTTTGTTGCCCACATTGCGGGGGACACTAGATGCCAGGGAATATGTGATAGTGTATGGGAATGGAGATCACTGGGTGGGGGATGCCACTAGATGCCAATGAGTTATGATTTACTTCCAATGCTGGCAATCTGAGGGGGGACCACTGGGTACCAGGGAGTTATGATGTACTGCTGGGGCAGTCAATTGGAGGGCAGGGGGACCACTGGACACCAGGGAGTTATGATGTACCACTGGGGCTTTCAATCGGAGGGCAGGGGGACCACTGGACTCCAGGGAGTTATGATGTACCACTGGGGCTTTCAATCGGAGGGCAGGGGGACCACTGGACTCCAGGGAGTTATGATGTACTACTGGGGCTGTCAATTGAAGGGTAGGGGAACCACTGGGTACCAGGAAGTTATGATGTACTACTGGCGCTGACAAACAGAATGGGGGAACCACTATACACTAGGGAGTTATGACTTACTACAAGGTTGGTGATCAGAGGGCAGAGGGAATTCTTAGCATCAAGGAGTTATGGTTTACTACTGGGCCTGGTGATCCAGGAGAGAGGAAGGAGGGACTACTGGGCACCAGTGACTCATTATTTTATACCAGGGCCAGTAATCAGAGGGTGGGGAGGACCACTAGACACTTGGGAGGGTTTTCAAAATGTACAAGACGGTTATCAGAGGGTGGTAGTGTGAGGTGTGGGATAAATTAAGACTCCAGGCAGCAGGTTATGAATAAGCTGATGTTTTATCAACAGACTGAGTGACAAAACAAAAAAAAACACACAGAAACATACAAAATAATATATAAATACACTAGCACCAACTAGTGTCACCGCTCAGAACAGAACCTGTCTCCTCTTCACAAAACTGTCTGCTGAAATGAAGTAAAGCATCCTATTTATAGGGATCTGATAGGGGAGGAGTTTAACTCTCCACCCGTCAGAGTCACAAGGTATATAAAGTCTTTAAATCAATAAATTATTAACTTCTAAACATGAATTATAATGTTATTTTCCATTAACATATTAACTTAGGTTCCTAATCGAAATAAAATGTACAAATTAAAGGATATAACTGAAAATGTCTAACAGAAGCTCCACCCCTTATGTGTCAGGTCTATAAGTATAGCAAAGCAAGGCCAGCTGGCTGGTATAGACCTGAACTCAGAGAAGGGTTGGGCTCTTAGAACTTAGGCTCAGCAACAATACAGCCTGCTACAAACCATTCCAGGTAAATCCATACAAGTTCATAATTATCCCTTCCTACAGCATGTTTTGGAAGGATAGACAATATAAAATAACCTGGCAACTATAACATATTTATTTTTAGCTTCTAATTAAGCTTATAAGCAATTTGAACTTCATGAAGTTAAAACTGGGCTGTATGTGAAAACTCAAACTACCAGGCAAATACTCAGACAGAGGTCTTATTTCCCCACCCTTCCTTCCCCTAGAAACTGCTACACATTGCAACAGGAGAAGTTACAGGAGGGGGCTAATAACCCTGAGGTGTAAATAAAATATGTAACCTGAAACAAGGTTTTATTTTTATTAAAGTAATTGCAGCACTTTTATGACCATATACAGCTGGCTTTTCAAGAGAGATTTAAAGCTGGAGGTTTTAATTCACCGAATGAGGTATAATTTTATTAATGTAATGTGTAAAACAAACTTCTTGACTGTACACATTACTAATAGCAGCCAAACCCATGGAGCTGCTTCAGTGTGTTTGGCTCACAGTACACTGTTTTGGGGGGACGTGCGGTTTGCAGCCAGCTCCACTTACAGCTACAGGCACAATGCTGAGCTGAATTATTGAGCAACTTCCTTACTACTTAAAGGAACTAAGACAAACAAACTGTTTCCCACTATCGTGGGTACTAGAAGGCAGGGCATGCTGAATGGATTCTGACAAGGGATTTCTAGGAGAGGACAGAATACAATAAAAATAAAGTATACTAAAGTAAAATAATATCAGGTGGCCAGTCTGATAATAAAAGAAATACAAATTAAAGCTACAGAAGGAACAAAGGAGAAAATGTTGTTGCAACAGACTTAAAAGACAGGATAGAGGTCCCTTGTACTGAATCTATTCTCACAGGTAGTGATCACTAGACAGCAACGAGAGTTTTACAAATGTACAGGGTGATGACTGGTGCATGAGGGGACCACTGGACACCAGGCAGAATTTTACAAATGTACAAGATGGTGATCAGAGGCTGGAGGGGACCACTAGAGACTAGGGAGAATTTTACAAATGTATGGGCTGCTGAGTGGAAGGTAGGGGGAACAACTGGACACCAGGGAGAGTTTTACAAATGTATGGGACAGTGGCTGGAGGGTGGGGGGACCACTGGCCACCATGGAGAGTTTTAAAAATGTACGGGATGGTGATCAAAATGTGGGGGTGCCACTAGATACCAGGCCCTGCTTAACTTTTATGAGACCGGGCAATCGGGATAGGGTGGGGGTGGGGCTGGAGCCAGTTGCCGGGTCATAAACCTGCCATTATTTCCAATGCAAATGTGCCCATAATGGGCATGCAAATGGCCCCTTAGTGCCATGAACACCCAATGGGCTAATTTTTATGGTGCTGCCTGAATATCGTGCCGGGAGCTACCGGCACTATCTGATCCGGAGGCGTTCTTCCCTGCACTGCCAGGATCCATGTCAGGGCAGTGCTACTTGCCTTAATGCTGCACCGACATGCCCCTGTATGCAGTCTGACAACACTGGTGTGCTATCTAACTGAACATAGCATCCTCAGGATATGTGGGTAAGGGGCAAGCGTAGCGCAAAACATTGCACTCTGCTTTGTCCATTTTTAATATCTGTCCCCAGCAGTCTTTCAATCAGTTAAATATTTAAGTGAAGGGGAATTCTTACATACTGTATACTGGGGAAAGAAAACCCATTTTTTGTTACATTTTAAACATTATCGTAAGACAAAAATTAAATCAATTAATTTGCCATATGTATGGCCCAGACTAGCAAAGTTTTTCAAACTGGTGTCTGCATGAACAGAAAGTTGACACAAATCACAATGTTTTAACAGCCTAAAAAAAATTCCATTGGAAAAAATCAGAAAATGTGTAGGTATTCTGAAACATTTTTAAAATTTAAACCTTCTGGAGACAAAACAAGTATGTATGTTGCGAAATAAATACAAGATAAAGTAAGCAAACAATAAATATGATGCATTAAAATAGGGGGACTGCATACAAGTAGGTAACTGTGCAATAAATGAATACAAGCCCATGACCAACGGACACATTTAAAGCAGCAGTGCATGTCAGTGATGACAGTTTATTTATTTAGTTTTTGTTTATCAGGTCAGGTACACTAGACAAGTAAATAACTATTTTCAGGTATGACCCAGGAGAGTACAACAGGGAAACAATAGCACAACAAGGATACGTAATATGGGTAAAAGCCAGTAACAGCTAAAGAATGATACAAAACGAAATCAATAGACAAGCATGGACTAATGTACAAAGATATATACAGCCAAGTGGAATAAACAGGATATTGAACCATTCATAATGGTAAACATACAAATTCACATTGCAATTAAAACCTGGGATTATTGACCTGTACTTTTTTTATTCTATTTTAGATTTCTTCATATCTTCTGTCTTGTTTGATACCCTTTTTCTCCCATTTTAAGTCTGCTGTAGAACAATTTATTTGTACATTTGAGAGAACAATTTATTCATCTGGAATAATAAAAAGAGTGCTCCTTTTAATATGGCTTGATCTAGGTTTTCATCAATCTACTGTTTTGTTTTTGAACTCTCATCGTTTAACATCACTTTTTCTGTGACTATAATGAACTAGCATGTAGCAGACAGTGCTCCCTGACCTTATGGAACAAAAGTTGTACAGTAAGAGGAGTGCTGCTCTGAAGATGGCTCAGACCAGGTTTTCAAGACACAAAATGGAAAGAGAATGGTACTGTGTAAGACAAGAAGTGAGGGGCAATCTAAAATGGAATTCAAAAGGATAAGTTAAAATTTTCACTATAATATGCACTGCTTCTTTAAACGTGGTTAGTAGGTGGTTCTAGGACAACACTTAAGGAGCTTGTGAAACACCTGGGAATAGTTTGGAAATTGAAACCCCTGGGAATAGTTTGGAAATTATATATAATTGTAGCTGTATTTTCTGATCATGTCCTTCCATGCTTCCATTGAATTAAGGACATTTGTACAGAACAATAGCCTTCTTTTCTGGACTGCATATACAGTACTCCTGCAACTTATCTTCATCTAATGTTACAATCTCCTTGTTGCGACATGATAATCGTTATTGATTGATTGATTAATTGATATAAAATCATTTTCCAAGAAAAACTCACTGAACCAAAGTTCATCTCCAAGTGTGACCTGGGAGAGAGGGATTACGGCAAATATCAAAGTGAAATACAGTACACGGGAAAGTGCTTTAAAATAATATAGTCCAATAAAACAAGCAAAGCAGAACTTCTCAGCTGCAAAATGGGCACTGAAGAGTGCACAAAATATAATGTACGTTGATAAAATAAGAGAGTGGTACAAGGTTATGGGGGGGAATAGAGGGAAAAAAGCAGCAGCATCTATAGAGGTGGAAAAGGGAGGAAAGGAAGGGAGAAAAGGAGAGAGGGAAAGAATGCAAGGGTTAAAAAAAAAAGGCACAGGAAGGGGTAAAATAATTCCTCTATACAGCTTTAAGAGAGAGGGAGAAAAGGAATGGGTAAGGAAGGAAATATTGTGCCAAACATGGGGAAGAAAGAGAAGAAAACAAATTGCCCCGCAGAGATTTGACACGTCACTGGGGGACAGAAAAGGGCTGTGCATCGGATGAGAAAGACAGTAAGAAGACGAGAGGGAAGGAAAGGTATTGGTAAGAAGTAGCATGGAGGAGAGAGAACCAGTATTTGGTAATAAAAGAGGAGCAGTGAGAGTTGCCAAGCAATAATGGAGGGGAAGAGAGAGATTAAGGTAAAGGGAACAGTGATGGGCATAAGAAGGGCAGTAGAGGGTGAAATGACAAGAGTGAAAGAGGGGGTCCAATCTGAGGGAGGTGGGGGAAATTTAGGGGAAGAACTTTACAACACATCCACTTAGAAACACAGAATTTGATGGCAGGTAAGGACCATTTGTCCCATCCAGTTTGCTCATTTCTCTCTACCTACATTATTACCACAGACTGTGCCTAATCTACTGCTCTTTCTCCCTCCCCTCTTCCTTTACACTGTGATTCCCTTGAGCTTCTACCATGCATTCATGAACCCACCACTTTTTTTGACCCCACCACCTCTACTGGAAGGCTGTTTCAGGAATCTACCACTCTTTCTGTGAAGAAGTACTTCCTCACATCTCTCCTCAATCTACCCCCTCCAGTTTCATAGCATGTCCCCTTGTTCTTGACCACCCTGTCTTCTGAAAAAATACCCCCCTCCTGTAGCTTATTTAACCCTGTGAGGTATTTAAATGAATCTATTATATCCCTGCTCTCCCTCCTCTGTTACAGGGTGTACATATTGAGGTCCTTTAGTCTCTCCTCATAGGGTTTTTGATGCAGACCATGCAGCATTTTAGTTGCCCTCCTCCAGACCAACTCTGCACTGGCAATGTCCTTCTGGAGATGTGGCCTTCAAAACTGGACTGAGTACTCTAGGTGTGGTCTTAACAGGGATCTATAGAGAGGCAACACCACCTCCTACTTCTTTCTGCTGGTGATATCCCTCCCTATACAACCCAGAACTCCACTCACCCTCCCAACTGCCTTGTCACACTGCCTGGCCATCTGTAGATCTTCCATTATGGTTACCTCCAGGTCTCATTACTGCTTATTGGTCATCAGTACTGCTCCACCCATGTTGTACTTCACTCCTGGGTTTCTGTGCTCTATGTGCATTCATTTGCACTTTTATGTATTGAAACCCAGCTGCTATACCCTTAACCACTCCTCTAGTGTTCTAATTTCTCTGCTAATCCTTTCCACACACACCCCAGGAGTGTCCATCACATTGCAGATTTTGGTGTCATCTGAAAACAGGCAGACTTTCCCTTCCAGATCCTCAGCAATGTCACTTATAAAGACATGAAAGAGGACTGAGCCCAGCACGGATTCCTGAGGCACCCCACTGGTCACCCTCCCTTCCTTGGAGTAACTCCATTTACCACTGCCCTCTGTTGCCTATCCCCTAACCAATTTCTTATCATTTTTGCCACCTTTGGACCACTCCTAAGCTACCCAGCTTGCTTACTAGTCTTCTATATGGGATGGTGTTGAATGCCTTCCCGAAATTTAGGTAGGCCACATCCACTGCTCCACCCTGGACTAGTTCCTTGGTCACCCAGTCAAAGAAATCCATCAGATTTATTTGAAATGTCCTCTCACCTGCAAAACCATGCTGCCTCAGGTCTTGTAACCCACTGGATTCAAAATATTCCACAATCCTTTCCTTCAGCAGTGATGCCATTAACTTTCCCATCACCAATGTCAGGCTGACTGACCTATCATTGCCAGCCTCCTCCCTGCTACAACTTTTGTGTAGTGAGACTACATCCACCTACATTCAGTCCTCCAGAACTACTCTCGTTTCCAGTGAGCTGTTAAACAAAACCGTCAGAGGTGTAGCCAGTATCTCCCGGAGCTCCCTCAATACCCTTGGACGTATTCCATTAGATGCACCCCATCTGGCCCCATTTCTTTGTCCACCTTCAGATTAACAAGTCCCTTCAGGACTCTTGCCTCCAAAAAAGGACTAGTGTCCACCTCACTACCTCCCTCCAAAGCTTTTGTTACCTTTTGTAGCCCCCTTCCCTTCTCCTTCCTCTGTGAACACTGAACAAAAGACTTTGTTCAGGATGTCTGCCTTTTCTTGGTCTCTCTCTGCAGTCCCCTTTCCATTTTTAACCTTACAATCCCTCCTGGTCTTCCTCTTTTCACTTACGTACCTAAAAAATGTCTTGACCCCTTTCATTACCTCCTGAACTATTCTCTCTTCAGTCTGCACCTTTGTGCTCCTTACTGCTTTCACTGCTTCCCTTTGTTTCCCTTATACATCTCCCTATCCTCCTCAATCTGTGTCTCCTTATACCTTCTGAATGCTACCCTTTTAGCTTTTACCTTTTGAGTCACCTCTCTTGAGAACCATCATGATCTCTTTTTCTTCTTGCTTTTGCTCACTTGTTTGACACAGAGGTTTGTTGCTTTCACTATGCTCCCTTTTAACTTCACTCACTGTTCCTCCACCCAACTCAGACCATCTTTCCTTCCTAGGCCATCCCTGAGGCATTCACCCATCTTTTTAAAATCTGCCCTCCTGGAATCCAGGACCCTCGCCCTTGTGTGATTTGATTCCACAACTGTCCTTATATTAAACCACATTGTACGGTGATCACTGGTCTCCAAGTGGCCTCCCACCTTGACGTCTGCAACACTGTCCCTGATAGTAAGTACCAGGTCCATATATGGCCTCATCATGAGTAGATTCACTGACTAGTTGCCTAAGCAACACCCCTGCAGAGAGTCCAAAATGTCCTTGCTTCTAGCAGAAGCCACTGCTAGAAGGCTCCAATCTACATCTGGCAATTTGAAATCTTCCACCAGCAGCAGTTCCCTCTTTTCTGTCATCATCCCAATGGCTTCCACCTGTACCATATCAAATTACTCCCCATCTGCTGGAGGTCTGTATATCACTCCTGTGCAAACAGTGGCTCCATTCCCTGTCTGCAGGGTGACCCATAGTACATCTGCCCTTCCTGAATTCTCTGCATCTCTGTCACTTTTATGCTTTCCCTCACATAAAGCACTACACCACTCCTTTCCTTCTCACCCATTCCTACCTGAGCAGAGTATAACATAGTGTGGTCATGTCCCAGTCATGGTTTTCAGTGCACCATGACTCAGTAATGGCCACAATATCCAGGTCAGCTTCTGCCATGATGGTTTCTAGTTGCAAAATCGTATTTCCTAGACTTCTAACATTTGCATACATGGCACTCCAGATTTTGTTTCTACTCTGGTTGTTGCCCCCTTTTTTCCTTTTTGCCCTTCCTCCTTCCCACCTGTCTTTTTAATGCTCCCATTCACCCCCCCTCTCTCTACCATCCTGCTTCCTTTATTAATTTGCACTGTGTGGGATTCTTCTCCCCTCAGGTTCTCCTTACTCTCTACATCAGTCTGGGGGGGTGCAGCTTCTGACTCCCCAATTCCTTCCGCAACCCCCTTGGGTAGTTTAAATGTTCATCAAAGTAACATTTAAACTGTCCACTGAGAACTGCGTTTCCTGTCCCAGAGGGATACTGGCCATCACCCCCGTATGGGCCCATAGCCTGCCAGGTGGGTCCCCAGTCCCCAATGTAGCTGAACGCTTCCTCTCTGTGCCATTCCTTAAGCCAAGGGCTGAAGTTGCTAGTGCAGAGATCCATCTCTTGTCCCCTGTCATAAACAGGCAGCACCTCAGCAAAAGCCACTGAGTGAGTTACCTGTCTAAGACCCCTCCCCAGCTCCCTAATCTCCCCCTGCACTACCCAAGCCCCATCACCTCCCAGGCCATTGGTCCCCAGGTGAACAATGACATCAAGCTCTCCCTCCCAACCTACTGCTCTAGCAATCCTCAGGATCTGCTTCCCAATTCTACTGGACCATGGCACCCGGTAGGCACCATACCTACCTTTCCCCCTTTCCTAGTCCCAAATCTATCTATCTCACAATTAAATCCACCACCAGAAGTTGCTTCTTTCTCCTCTAGGGTCCTCTTCCACCTTCCTTGGTGTCTCAACTACTGAGGGCCCCCATGCCCCCTTTGGTCAATACCACAGGTGCCTCCTCCTGGCAGTCCCACCCTGCCAAAGTGGCGTGGGAATTATGTAGTGGCACTGGTTGAGGAATGTACCTCTGTCCCACCACCCCCACCCTTCCAGAGCCCATCATAGTCCAGCCAGTCCTCCTCCGTGGCACCCTCTGAAGTAACTGTGACAGACTTGGTGGCCCCTGGGAGGGTACCCTGAATCCTAGCTAACTTTGCCTAGAGTCTAGTGACTTCCTCTCTCAACCCAGCAATGTGTGTACAGATTGGGCAACACTACAGTCTCCAGAAGGTCTCTCTGAAAGCTGCTCCCCCACAGCCACTGCACTGCACCACTCCCAGCATTCTCAACCTCTGTTTCTCCTGTCTCACAGGAAATATCTTTGTACCCTTACACCTGATAGGATGTTTCTAGTTTTCTCCTTTTTTGTTTATTTCTATTTGTGTTCCCCTGTGCCTTGTTTAAATACATGTGCCACATCATTAATCACTGCCGAGATCTCCTTAAGGATAATCTCCTGAAGGACTGGAAGTAGCAGGTAGGATTTGATATGGCACTCAGCATCAAGCATGGAGTGGAGATTCTTGCTTATGGCACTGATGTGGAAGGCAATATCTAGATTTTGATTCAGCCACACACTGAACTCCTTGACATGGGATAATTCTTCAAGAGGGGTGAAATCAAGACTAACAAAGGCAAGGATAATAGTGAGCCTAGCAAAGCAGTTTTTATAGTGTTTACAGCTTTTATAGCATTGAGACCATCTTCTAGGCATTAGGAGAGCATTGATTTGAGTGGAATTATTGCCAGTTGCTGAAGACCTGCTGCAGAAAGGTTCTAGCTCAGGAACTGAAATGCTTGAGGTGAAAAGTACTGCATCATCCACGTACATGTGGGTGTGCAAAGAGACAGACTTGGAGCTTGTCTTTACAGAAGGTGGAGAAATAAATTGGACCCAGGATGGAGCTTACTGGGACTTTGGAGCAAATGGGGCAGGGGAGATATTGCATCCTGGCAAGGACTTACTTATGGTGATCAATGAGGTAGGAGTGGAACCACCTGACGATGGGAGCAGACAGTACAGCACCCCCCACCCATTTTTCTCAGGAGGATGGGATGGTCGATAATATTGAAAGTCTTGCTTGATAAAGATGACAGCAGTAATCAGGCCCTTGTCCAGTTTCTTCAGGACAGAATCAATGACATTCAGGAGAGAGTAAATAGTGGTATACAGTTTACAGAAATCAAACAAGAAGGGGGAGAGGAAGGCGGAGGAGGAGGAGTCAAGGAAGGATTAACTTTCTGGCAGAATGGAGATGGGAGAGTAATTCCACAAAGAGGAGGATTCTCCCTCTTTTTGTACAGAAAGAGGATTTTGACTTACTTACAAGCCTTAGGAATAGTACAGAGATGAAAGGAAGTGGATAGTAATTGCAGGGGTAGAAAGAGGAAGGAATCTGGGGCAGAAAGAATTGAAGCAGGAGAGAAGGAGGAGAATGGGAAACAGGTTGTGGTGAGGTTCGGGGAAGGTCATGAAGGGGAACAGGAAGTCATAAGGAAAAGGGAAAAGGGTCTTTGGTCGAGAAGTACTATAGTGGAGTAGAAGGGGAGAGTGGGAGGGGGATGTCCATGTCAATCAATTGTAACTCATAAACAGAGGATTATGACACCATGTGTAGACAGGCAAGAGAAGCCAAATATGTCTTGGGAACAAGGATCTTGTATTCAAGCAGCTGTCCTTAGTAATAAAGAAAGAAGGTAAGATAAATATGACATGTGAAATATAAGTAGAATTATGAATAAGTATGTTTTTCAAGGTTTTCCTATAGATGTCTTGGGTTCTTTAGAGGTACCAAGATCTCCTGCAGGAATGCATTCCTGAGAAAGGGGGAACAGACTGTAAAATACACTAAGCCCACATAAGTATGTGCCTTGGCATCTATATGTAAGAACTATCAGCTGACACTTTTGAGCGCATAAGGGGAGGTAAATATGGATTATAAAGGAGTTCCTATAATCAGACAAGCATTTTTATACAGTCTTAAAGTATCTTATTCTAGGGACGTGGATGTGATATTCTTTCCACACCTCCTGGCGGTGTCTTTCCCTTTAAGACTTGCCAGAACCTCTTGAAGCTGGCTCCTCCCAGCCACCCGGGTGATAACTCCCTAGGCTCTGCCACATGATGCCAGATCTTCCTTTCTGCTGGAAGAAGCAAGTTCCCTCCTTACCACTCTTGCACTGAGTAGGCCCTTTGCTAGTAAATCTCTGTATTTACTTCCAAACTTTATTACAGAACTTTGTCTCCAGACTGGATCTTCAATCGCGACCATGATGGACAATGACAAGTCCACTCCGGGGTTCTGTCGGTGCCTTTGCGGGCAGAAGATTTCCCAAATGGTTCCTCAGACCGCATGCATCTACTGCCTGGGTCACGAGCATGATCCCCAGGTCTGTGACATTTGTTAGACTTTCCACTCTTCCATTCTCAAGAACCATCAAGCCCAACTCACTTTAGGCTGTCTGAACAAACCCAGTCAAATCCAAAGATGCCCATTGAGTGGTCTCCACAGCTGTGGGATCTGCAGAACAGCTAGCGGCATTTGAGGAGGTGCAGCTCACACCTCCTCAGCTTTGGACTTCATTCTGCTTTTGCTGGGCGCCTCTTTTATGGTGTCATTTAAGGAGTTGTGCTAGTCTCTACTGACTCAGTCAGGGTCCATCTTTGTGGCACAGATTCAAGTCAAAAAAAGAGACAAAAAAATGGTCTGGCTGTTGATCGTGGGATCAGGAACACTCTTAGCCAAGGGCTTCAGATTCCCGTGCTTCTCCTGATCCAACTTCAGTCAAATGTTCAGCCCAGGTTGCCAGTTCCACAGTAACCCCAGCAGGCCAGTTGACCGAGATGCTGGTCAATCATCTGGCTGAGATTTTTCTCGAGCCAGTCGATCAGTTGTTGACTGAAGAGACTGACATTTCACTTTCCAGGACTCTGATCCTGACTCAGACCATTATCCATTGTAGGGACAGATCAGTCCACTGACCTGCTGCCTCTGGTCACTGACCAAGACCCAGAGGTGCCTCAACTTTCCCTGGCTCCCTCAGAGATCCGCCGCCAGTCCCCCCCCCGGGTGGCTGCAGTTGAGGTCTCGGTGCTGCTCCCAGGGGTCAAGCAGTTCCCACTGATGTCGGCATTCCTGTCAACTTCGGCACTCCCGCTATCAATGCCCTGAGAAGCAGCACTGCCACTATTATTCATCCTTCTCCTCCTTGGGTGAGGAGAGGCTTCAATGAATGTTGCATCGATGCTACAAGGATCTTGTGTGGCAACAGCTGGTGTTCTCTGGTATGAAGACAGTTTTGGCTCCTATACCAGCAATCACTTGGCTTTCACCTCAATGGCCGATGCCTTTGCTGCCTCAGGAGCTGACCATGATAGTCCTGGCTCGGCCAACCCCGGCGTCTCCACTAATCCCCATGGAGCCATCACCTATACAGCCAAAAAATGGCACTCCAACCAAGGAGTCTCAGCCGACAAATAAGCTTCCCCATCAGCTGTTGGTCACCATCACTCCTGACCATCCGCGGAGCATCAGCGGGGACTCTGGTGGTCTACCGCTCTTTACCAACTCTCTTGGAGTCAGAAGGTTACTCCTTGCACTTCAGTCCAGTCAACATGGAGTTGGTTGGGGGTTATGGGCCTTCTCTGCCTGTTCTCAGAATTCACAGGATAAAAATTCAGCCTGTCCAGAAATGGGTTTGATACCCCTTGACTGAGATCCTGGACCAGGGAAATACTTCTGGGGAGGCCTTCCTAGTGGCAGAGGCCATCCTTGGCTCTGCCTTGGAGCTTTGCAGCACCTTGCTTCTTGCCCTGTGCCATCTGCCCAGATGGCACGCAAGTATGTGGTCTCTACCAATTTCCTGTCGGGATTCACAAAACACCCCTTGGCTGAGGGCTTGGTGGTCGTTTCTGCTCTGGCAACACTGAGGATGTTGACAAGCCGCCTGATAAAGAGTCCAAGAAACTTTACCATGTGGCTAAATAGTCTATAAAATAGTCTATAAAATCACACATTCCCCCATAATGCAAAGCATCATGGGCTGTATATGCAAATCACCACAAAATATTATGCTGGTTCAACTTTAAGCAAAAATGCATGGTGCTGAAAGACCTCTCACACACTCTGCAAAGCATGCCAACAGAAGACACAGACACGTGTTTTGTCCTATCAGGACTCACCAGTGTGCCTCCTTGGACTCAGTGACATCTGCTCAGAGGGACCCCAAGGGCTCAAAGCAGCAGAAAAAGAAGCCCTTTTAGTCCACCTCTACTCCTGTGGCCAAACCAACCCAGTCCCAAGATAGGCAGAAGGCTCAGGACTGGTGACCTTGGCCCAAGACAGTGGCCTCGGTCATCTGCAAGCCTGGAGGGAGAGACCCCAGTGGTGTCTAAGCCAGGCACCTCCTCCTCCTCCAAGCCTGCCCAGTGATGGGATGAGAGGTGCCTCCCTCATGCCCATCACACCTCCCCTGGGTCCTCCCATGGGGGCCAGCTCCACCACTTCCTTTCCGTCTGGTTCTCTGTTACCATGGACAGGTGGGTTCTTGAGGTGGTTGGTCAATGTCTGCCTCTGGAGTTCAAGCAGTACCCTCCTTGCAGAGCCCATGCCCAATGGGAGGACTTTGGTGTCCGCAGATATTCTGTCATCTCTCTGGGCCAACACTGCCCAGCTCCTCTGCAAGGAGGTCATGATTGCTGTAACGGATCCTCTGGAACATGCAGAATTTGTCTCCAGCTACTTCCTGGTGCCAAAATGGACAAGGGGGGCTGGTGCCCCATTACAGATCTGCACAACCTGAACAAGATTCTCAAGTTGTGCACCTTCAGGATGGTAACTCTGTCACAGATAATACTATCTCTAGAGCAGAACATGTGGTTTTGCTCCCTGGATCTTCAGGACACATTCTTTCACATCCCGATCCATCCATCTCAGAGAAGGTTCCTCCTCTTTCGAACAGAGGGAGCCATCTACAAGTTCCAGTCCATTCCATTCAGCCTGTCCTCGGCCCCCATGGTCTTCACCAAGTGCATTGCAGGGGTGGCAGCCTACCTGAGGCACCGAGAGGTAAAGGTTTACCCCTACCTGGACAACTGGCTGATCACTGGTCCCTCCAGGCAGGAGGTGGGGTGGTCCTGGGACCTGGCCGTCCAGACCTGCATCTCCCATAGCCTCCTAGTCAATGAGGCCAAGTCAGAATTTGTACTATCACAGGTGATCAACTTCAATGGGGTGGAACTCGACTCTTGCAGAGTCACAGCGTGACTCCCAGTGGACAGGGCAGAGGCTCTCTCCTCCTTTGCCAGGTTATTTCAGGTTGGGCAATTGCACCTTGCCCGGGACTTTTTGAGCCTGCTGGGCTTCATGATGGCCTGCACCAGCATCGTCCATTAGGCCCACTGGAGAATGCACTCTCTGCCTTTGGAGTTGGCCAGTCAGTGGTCTCAGAGCAAGGGTCACTTTGACCAGCTGGTCACTGTGACCCAGCGGATGTGGGATGCTCTCTAGTGCTGTTTAGGTCGAGAACATCTGCAGGAAGGGATCCTATTTCTCTACCCAGAGTCGACAGTCATTATGACAACTGATGCCTCTCTTATGGGCTGGTGTGCCCACCTGAGGGAACACAGAGTCCACGGGCTCTTGACGCCTGAGGAGTCCCGTTGCCACATCAACCTGCTGGAACTCTGAGGAGTTCAGTTGGTGCTGACTGCCTTTGCTCCTCACATTCGAGGTCAAGTGATCCAGGTCCAGACAGACAACACCATGACCATGCACTACCTCAACAAACAGGACAGGACTCACTCCCTGCTGTTGTGCAAGGAAGCTCTCCATGTGTGGACCCTTATGCACAGCCTGGGGGATGATCTCCTAGCCATCCATGTGGCAGGGGCCTCCAACCAACTGGCGGATGCTCTCAACCATGTGGGCAAAGCATCTCATGATTGGTCTCTCCACCCTGAGGTAGTACACAGTCTGTTCTCCCAGTGGGGTACCCCTCAGGTGGACCTGCTTACCTCCAGGGAGAGCGCAAAGCTGAAGCTGTTTTGTGCCCACCTCCATCAGCAGAGAACACTGCAGGGGGATGCCTTCTTGAGGCCCTGAACCCCAGGACTCTTCTATGTCTTCCCTACACTTCCTTTGATTCACAAAGTGTTGCTCAAGGCCAGGAGGGACAAGGCACAGGTGATCCTAGTGGCTCCAGACTGGCCCCACCAGTCCTAGTACCCCAGTCTCCTCAGCCTCAGCAGTAGGCTTCCAAGGTGTCTTCTTCTCCACCCAGACCTGCTCTCCATCAATCAAGGGAAGATACTCCATCTGGACCTTCAGTCCCTACACCTGACAGCCCGGTTCCTGAACAGCTAGAGTTCCAGGCTCTGGGTCTTTCTGAAGATGTGCTCACTGTTGTGGAGGCATCTCAGAAGGAGTCAACCAGGAAATGCTATGCCTTCAAATGGAAGAAGTTCTCCATTTGGTGTTAGGGCAAGGAGTTGGACCCTTCGTCCTGTCCTGTGGCTAGCATTCTTGACTACCCATGTTCCTCTCTCAGTTGGGCCTTCCATCGGTGACCCTTAGTGTGCACCTGACAGCCATCTCTGCTTACAAGGTGTGGGCTGGTCAGCAGTAGGTGGCACAGAAGAAGGTGGTCTGGCACTTTTTTAAAATCTTTGACCACATTTCCCCTCCGGTGCATGAATCACCACCACCTTGGGATCTGTTGCTGGTTTTGGAAAAGCTCATGGGTAAGCCATTCAAAACGATGCACAGGTTAGACATGCCCTACCTATCATGGTAGACCACCTTACTGGTGGCTATCACATCAGCCAGAAAGATCAGTGAGCTCCAGGTGCTTTCAGTGGAGTCTTCTTACTCAGTCTTCTACAGGGACAAGGTTGTCCTCCGCCCCAACCCAAAGTTCCTCCTGAAGGTTGTGTCCAAGTTTCATTTTAACCAGCTGATTACTCTCCTGGTGTACTTCACCAATCACACCTCAGAGGCCGAACACAGGCTCCATATTCTGGACCTGCAGTGAGTGCTCACTTATTGCAAACAGCACATGGCTGGAGTTCAGGGAGAGGTTCACCAGCTGTTTGTCACCTACTCTGAAGCCACACATGGCAAACAGGCAGCTAAGCAGATGATTAGCTGGTGGATTGTGTCCTGCATTAACCTCTGCTATAGGTTGGTGGGTAGGGAGCCTCCCATAGGGCGAAGGACCCATTCCACCCATCATACTGCTGCCTCAGTGGCTGCTTCCAGGGATATCCCTATCCAGGAAATCTACAGGGCTGCTACCTGGAGATCAGCACACACCTTCATTTCCCATTACCATATCAACCTTAAGTCACACCAGGATGCTGGATTTGGGGCCTCAGTTCTCTAATCCTTATTTCCCAAGTAGGGTGTGTGTGCCTTGCTTCTCTCCTCCTGGACAACTGCTAGGAGTCTGCCAGAAAGTGTGGCTAGAACATCATGTCTACATCTCTAGAAAAACAGGTTACTCACTTGTACTAATAGTTCTAGGAGTGGTATATGATGTTCATCCACACACACCCCCACCAGACCTAGGCAGGCAGTCAGGCAGTATAGTGCAGTGGTCTAAGGATCTGAGCTGCAAATCTGGTGACATCCAGCAGACCAGACCTGGGTTTGAATCCCACAGCTTCCACTTGCATACTGTGTGACCCTGAGCAAGTCACTTAACCTCCTTGTGCTCCCAGGTTGCTCCTGTAAAAAAGCTTCCAGCTTAGTGTGCTGTACCTGGTTAAACAACTAAATTAAAAAAAAAAAAAAGACCTCCCCTGGCTTTGGCACTTACAACTGCTTCCAGTGAGCAAGATCTTGCATCATGGGGCAGAGCCTAGAGACTTACCACCCAGGTGGGTGGGAGAAGACATGCCAGAAGATGTTTCAGCGAAGTCTTAAAGGGAAAGGCACTGCGAGAAAGTGTGGATGAACATCATATACCACTCGTAGAACTACTGTTACAGGTGAGTAACAGGTTTTTAGTGGCTAATACTGGACCTATAACCAGCTGCCTTCACAATTATTCCTAGTTACAGGATTTGTAATCACAGAAGGAAAGTGATTGCAGGAACCTCAGGCTGCCATATGAGCCTGATAGCTCAGTGGTACAGCACCAAGACAGTAACCCAGGGGCCTGTGTTCGATTTCCAATTACATCACATTATTTCTTTCTCATTACACTCTGTGCTTCAATTGTTTAGCAGTGTATAAGACTGCACCAATAACTAATTGCCCTCACAGTTATTCTTAGTTGTATGTTTTGTAATCACAGAAAGAAAATGACTGTGGGAAACTCCAACTACCATGTGAGCCTAATAGCTCAGTGGTATAGCACTGACCTGTATTCCATTCCCACTTAGATCACATTTGTTTTCTCATTACAGTCTGTGTTTCAGTTGCTTGGCAGTGGCTAATACAGCATCTACAAGTATTTATATTCTCTTAAAGAAATGTTGTTCCTAGTATATACCAATACTATACATTTTTATGTTTGCTCATGTGCACAGCGCACAATAAACATATTGAGAAGTATAGCATTGCAGAGGTTTAACATTAAACAGTTAAATGGGAGTGCACACTCCCCCACCACCAGATCAACATTAATGGTGTGATCTCCTCAGACCCAGCCCTCATAGCCAACCACCTCAACACCTCATTCACTGACCTTAGCCCTATCCTCCTACAAATTTTTTGACCCTCCTCCCCCAACAGCTGCTAAATCTTTCTATTGTATTTTTCTCCTCCGCCGTGTTTCTGCCCAGAACTTGAGGCCGCACCTTGTCACTGCCCTCAAGAGTAATAGTACAGGCAGTGACACCCTGATCCGTGTATCCTACGGCTGGTGTTAGACACAGTCCTTACCCCGATCACATGCCTCATCAACCACTCTCTTTGCCTGGGAAGGTTCCAACTGCCTGGAAAGTCGCCACTGTCACCCCTATCTTTAAAGGTGGTGATAGGACTGTGGCTGGAAACTATCGACCGATCTCCATTCTCTCTCTCTCCAAGGCCTTGGAAAAGTGGTGGCCTCTCAAATCTCTGACTACCTCTCCACCTACAATGTCTTTTGTCCTGAGCAGCATGGCTTCCGGTGGGACACAGTACCAACACAGCCCTCCTAGAGTTCTCCAACTTTCTCCACTCCTCCTTAGACACTGGTTCTCTGGCTGGTGCTGTCTTCATTGACCTCTCGAAGCTTTCAGACACTGTCTCCCCCTCCTTCTTGATGCCCTTAGTCTGTCTGGTTTTGCTGCTGGGCCTATCTCCTGGTGCACCAGTTATCTGTCTGACTGCTCACAGCGTGTAAAAATTAATGGGACCTACTCAGACATCTGTCCCATCTTTTCTGGGGTTCCCCAGGGCTCCATCCTGGGCCCCTTACTATTCTCCCTTCACCTTAACACCCTTCCATGCTCTTGCTCGGGGAACATTCTATCGTACGCTGATGATGCAGTCATCTTTGCCTCAAGTCGTAACCCTACTGCCCTCCAGGACTCGCTGCAGAAGTCCTTCACTGAAGCCGAGGGCTGGTTCAAGGAACATAGATTGGTGATAAATCTTAAAAAAACAAAAACCATGTTCTTCACTCATCCCCAAAACAAGTCCTGCAACTTCAAACTCCTCATTCACTCTGGGTCCTCATTCCCACTCGAACAAGTTTGCTCCTATAAATACCTAGGGATCCATTTGACCCCTCCCTCTCCTTCCATGGACACCCACGCTGCCCTAGCCACTGCCACTAATATCCGATTGGGCATCTTACGCCGGTATAAACACTGCCTCCCCGAGCTCTTGACTCAGCAGTCACCTCCTCTATCCTGTCCCTAGTGGACTATGGACTGCCGGTGTATGGTGCTGCTGATCAGACCGCACTCCATAAAATCTTTTCTCTGAATAAAGGCCTGCAGGTTAATTACTGGAGCACCTAGGATGACACACACCTGTCTACTGTATGCTAAAGCGCTGGTACTTGATCTCAAGAGTGCCTCAAATATCTTACCTGTACCCTTACAAAAGGACCTCTCAGGGCTTTCCCCACCAGGATTGACCACCACCATACGCCGCTCTGTCCCACTAGTTCATACTGGGACCTCTGGGAAAACCTCTTGTTATCCCTAGAGCTAGGACCTCTCATGGCCAAAGAGCCTTCAGCTTTAGGGCCCCCTCCTGGTTCAACACCTGCCCCCTCCATCTCCAAGCTCCAACTATATGGTGCTTCAAACTTCCTTCGTAACCACTCATTAACACCCGATGCTGTAACTGCCACTAGTCAAAGCCGTACTCAATACTTATGACAAAGCTTATTACTAAGCTGCTAAGGACGACATAACTCTGGTATTGTTTGCATCCATCCTACCTGTACCAGCTTGTTTGTATCTATTCCTTAATTTTACTGTTATACTTATGTGTTGTACTGCTATACTGTGTATTTTGGTTTGTCTTACTGTGACAAGGTACCTTTGTAAATGAGCCTATGGCTCAAAGGTTTTCCAAACTGCTGTTTAAATAAAATAAATAAAATAAGGTGTGGCAGTGTGATGGCCAATGCAGTGGATGCTTTAATGAGTGTGTCCCTCAGCCACCAATTAATGCTGAAGTCGCTGATGACAGCAGTTTCAGAGCAAGCACCGCACTTAAAAGAAATCTGTGGCAGTAATCAGGGGCAGTTTCATCATTGCAGTGGCAATCCCCCTCCCTCCCAACCAGGCACACAGCAGGACAACAAATTTAAATGTTAGCTCCCTTCCACTGCTGCTGCCTGCCCCGCATCCTCCATTCTCTGTCCCCTGCTGACATCAGGGTGCTCAATCCCCGTGTCAGCATGTATCTCCCTCCCCCATTAATGTGGCACACTGGGAGCCCACCGCTAAGTTAGCTCATAACATTGACCTTCTTTCAGGCTTGGGTCACAGTGTCTTGAAATGCTTAGTAAAATCAAATAATGTTTTGTCACTTACTCAGCTATCTGGTGTCCATTGTTACAAGTGCAATGCTGTGGTGTCCACCGTTACACGTGCAATGTTGTCGTTGCTTTTTCTCAAGTCTCTCTTAAGGAGTTATCTGACAGTATGGTAATTTTTATACTCTTGGATCACAGTGTCTTGAAAGGTTTATCAAAAATGATCTACTGTGGATCTGAAAAATTGACCCTCATGTCATACTTTGGCAACCCATTTTCATAGACATAAGGGAACATGCAGCTAATACTGAATCTGGTCCTACGGGGAGGAATTGTACTCCCCAGTGCTCCTCATCATGAGCTACCTCTGCCGTGTTTATGCCGCCTTTCTATTAATGGTTTCCGAATCAGTAAATGTTCTTGTTCTCCCCTTCCAGGGCCTCAAAGGTTACACGGGGGAGCCTGGGGAACCAGGAAAAGATGGACAAAAGGTAAAAGTTTATTTTTTTTCAATATTATAATTACATATGATGTATCTATATTCATTTTCATTATGAAAATACTTTTTTTTAACTACTGCTGGATCTACCAGGCCAATGAAGAGAGCAATCACAATCCACCAATCATATAGATTTACTAGAAGCCTGAAGGTATTTTGCTACGGTAGTGACTGGCTGTTCTGTAATTTAATTGCCTTGGGACATTGCTTTCATTTAAATAGTTGTGCCTCTCAATGCAATAAATATTGAAGTAGAGATCTATGTACCCTGCCATAAAATGTGATTGGCATTTAAATTAGTTTCTACTCCCACAAAGGAGTCTTTATTTTAAATTAATAAAAAAGGAAAAGAAACAACAGGACATTTATACTCCACAGTTTATGAGGATACAACACCAAAAGGCTGTGGAGGAAAACAATGTTTTGATTTGATAGTTGGGATTCAGCCATTTTGAAATTCTGATGACCAGTTTGTCTTGTTTTTAAAGTAAAATGTTAACTATAAACATAAGGACAGATTCAGGTTCAGCATAAGAACTTTTTTATCTTTAAACGAAGGATAATGTCCACATGAAAAAAAAGTGTAGCCTTCTTCAGTGGAACTCAAATATATGACATTAAAAATATAAATTTTAAGGCAGCAGTATTTGTTAGTTGGCAAAAAAAATTCATCACTTTTTTTTAATAAAAATGTATTTTTAACACTCTTGGATTCATGATCAATGTATTTTTAGTTATCTCAGATATTGTTAAATCAATGTTTATAGCAAATGTTGTTACTAAGGACTCAGATCATTAAAGATGGCTGCCACTCATAATTTTTAAAAATCTCTTCGCTAAGGTTACCTGTTGAAGGTACTGTGTATACTAAATTTATACTGTACATACATTAGGATGGTGTAAAGACATGTTTCTAATGACAAACAAATGACATTGAACCAAGATATTTAATTTTTTCACAGCTGGCATGGCACGGGACTGGGAACATTTAAAAACTTCAAAATCCTGCATCTTAGTTCAGGAACTGTATTTGTATTGGAGTTTATTTGTTTAACTAGGAAAAAGGCTCCATTGAACAAAACTCATTTTCAAGGATGTTCTGGTTAGGACAGCAACAAAAATAAACGCATCAGATACATACAGTATATTGCAAACAATATATAGACATTTAATTGAAAACAATACCATGAAAATTATCTGTAATACTTTAGGTATACATAGGACATATAGAGAAGGCCATTTGGCTGGTATAGAAAAACAAACTCTGGTCAGAGCTGACAGAGCTATCTCAGCATGGCGAGCTCAAGTGAAGGAGTAATCAGAGCTCCAGCCATGTATGAGGCTGCTGTGCCCAAGATGGCCACCATGACAGCAGTGTACATGCCCAATACTCTCAAATGCATGGTCCAATCACAGCGGCCATCTAGGGCACAGTGAACTGTTCCTGTTTCACCTGTACCTCTGGAAGTGATGGGCACACAAATAGTGTCCCTGCAGAGAGGAGGGTGGAGAATGTGTAGCCATGGAGGGGAGGGGCATTGGACAACCACTGCATCACCAATGACAGCAGCACTGTGGACATTCACCCGCAGAACTGTGGAAGCATACAGCGACCAAATTCGGTCACGTGCTTCCACAGTCCCTTTTCTAACTCCTAGCAAAACATCTACAAGGCTCCATCCATGCAGCCATAAAAAAAAATGATATGTAGAGTAATGATATATAGAATAAAGGATGGAGAAGAGTATGAATTTAATGCATACCCAAGGTGTGGGGTACTATATACCCCAAGGGTGAAGCCCGAGGGGTTTATGAAAGCATCCCACACCAAGGGTGTGCATTAAATTAGAGTGTCATGCTCTTCCCCATTTTTTATTTTGTATAATGACTGATGAGCAATTTTTCCAGCCCAAGTCATCTGATCCTGTGTAACACATAGACACACTCACACACACTCACACATAGTCATACATAGACACACTGACACATAGTCATACACAGACACACTCACACATAGTCATACATAGAAACACACACACTCACAAATAGTCATACATAGTCATACATAGACACACACGCATAGTCATACATAGACACACTCACACATACCTGTAGTCACACACACACACATACTCACATGTAGTCATACACAGACACACTCGCACATAGTCACTCATAGACAAACTCACACATAGTCATACACAGACACACTCACACAGTCATACATAGACACATACACACACACACAATCACACATAGTCATACATAGACACACTCACACATAGTCATACATAGACATACACGCACACACACACATAGTTATACACAGACACACACACACATAGTCATACATAGACACACACACATACTCACACAGTCATACATAGACACACTCACACATAGTCATACACAGACACACACACACAGTCAGACATAGACACAGTCACACATAGACACACACACAGTCATACATAGACACACTCACACAGTCATACATAGACACACTCACGAGGGGGAGGTCACGTGATGCAGTGGTGCTGAGTGGCTGCCTGCTTTGGAGCTCCCTTTTCTCCCCTCTTAAAACTTTATTTTTTGACAAGCCAAAACCATCAAACCACCACCAAACATTGTCTAAAACATCACAGCTACTTCTGGAATGGACACTGGAACAAAGTGGAGGTGTATATTGCCTGCTGGAACACCGCTATGCTAGATGCAGAAATGAAGGCCTCAGGAGTCAGGCACACCCCACCTACAACGCCAGAAAAAGCCTCAAAAAAAGCGAAAAACTCTGGCTGCAACCCTTCTTTAACTAACCAAACTTCATCTACCGGAGGTCTTAATGTTGCAGGAGGCACTACCTTAATGGAGGAGCGCTTTTTGGAGGAGTTATCACCGTTTAAAGATACCCTGCAAGAGATCTCCAATGAAATCAAATCTATGAGGCAAGATTACACCGACCTTTCAAGAAGGATGGGAGACTCAGAATCCAAAATAGGGTCAGTAGAAAGATGGCAACAGAAAACAGATCCTGAGATAGTCAAGCTTCGCCAGCAAATACAAAAATTACAACTAAAAACCGAAGACCTGGAGGGGCGCAGCAGAAGAAACAACGTCCTGATTTTGGGTCTTCCAGAACTGGAAGAAGGGGGAGATACCATTAAGTTTGTCCAGCATTTCTTAAACAAGGTCGTGGGTCCTTCCCCAGTCCATCAACAATACCATGTGGAACGTGCTCACAGATCTCTTCGACCCAGACCTCCCCCAAACGCTCCCCCCAGACCCCTGATTATCAAACTCCTAAGCTACCTGGACAGACAACACGTTCTAGATAAAGTCAAACAGTTGGAAGCAGTTCTATGGAATGGAGCCAAGCTAAGGATTACCCAGGATCTGCCCAGAGAGGTCCGTCTGAAACGTGCTGCCTTCCATCCAGTAGTAACCAAACTGATAGCTGCTGGGAAGCCTTTTCGCATGATCTACCCTGCAAAGTTATCTGTACAAATTGAAAATACCTGGCATTCCTATGATACACCAGAAGAAGCCCTAACTGACCTATCCAAGCTATTACCTGATCTGCTCAAAGGACTCACAACCAAATGACTGACCCAATCAGAAATGGGAATACAACAAAAATAATCCACCAACTGAAATTGTGACTTTTGCAGTTATCTTTCTGTCCCTTTTACAAGCTCTGGTCTAGATTTGCCCATTTTAGGTTCTTACTGTGGAGTCACTATGCTCTGCTGGGTGGCAGGTAGTCCTGGGGTTGATCACCTCTGTTTTCAGTGGGGACTTCTCCGGGGACCTGCGTGGTGCTGGAGTTGGTGGTAGTAGGCCACGAGGCCTAATCGGCCTGCCTCTTGCTCTCCTCGTATCCTGGCCTCTCGGTGTATTAGAAGGAACCGAGTAGGGAGGTGCGGTTTCCAGAGGACCTATTTGCAGTCGGACCGTTTTGGTCCGTCAGCAAATCGGTCCCCGTGCAATTTCCCCCTTCGTTTCCTGGTGCTTATATGGATTAGACCGAGGGGACCAGAACTCTGAAACTGCTCCCAGGTAAGGCTGTTTACTGCCTTATTTTTCCCTGGTGATAGGGGCGATCTCATGTACTTAGCCATAGAGCAGTGCCTTTATAACGGATGGGGGGGCGGGGGGACTTAAAGGCGGGCTGTAGCTGTGCCATGCCTTGCGACCAAATAGGGAGTTATTGGGTACCAGTAAGTTGCCTCACTGTTGTGACCTATACTTTTTCACTGTTCGGATTACTGATGTGGAAGATTACTGTCTCTGGCCTTGTGACTGTGGGGGCTCTGTTTATTGTTAAGGTTAATATGGGGTACCCTGGGGAGGGAAGGGGCATGGAAGCAACCAGTACTGTGCCTGTCGTTGAAACAACAGATCTGTGGGATTATGTAAATAATATATGTTTTGTAAGGGGGCAGGGAGGGGGAAGGGATAATGTTCATGACACTGCTGATGTTTGGAGAGTTCATATTTGGAATTGCGTTTATACTGTTAATTGGGCAAGGTTAGGGAGGCAGGGGGGAGGGGATAATGATTGTAGGATTGATAATAATTGTTTGGAAGTGCTGCCACCTAGCTTTGTGGATTGTCCTGACTTGAAGTTTAATATTAGAGCTGGGCAGCCTATCATAGTTACTAGTTTCGAGTTCTTATTTTTTATCAGCAAAGAAATGTTGGGATACATTGGGGGGGGCTTGAGGGTGTCACCACTATAGGGCGTGAAAAGAGGTTGCTAGGATCAATGAGTGGCGTATTGCACTTTGTCTTAAAATATGGCTGGTAGCATTGTCAAAATGATCAGCTGGAATGTGAGAGGGATGAGAGATATCAAGAAAAGGGCTCGTATTTTAACTAATTGCTCGATTCTGGGGGCCGACATATTATGTCTGCAGGAAACCCATATTACAGTAGCTGAAAGTAATATGTTACGAACCAGAGGCTTCTCCCAAATTTTCGTAGCTGGTGACTCGTCGGAAGCCAGAGAGTGGCTGTTATGATTGGAAAAATATACCCTTCAAGCTGGCGAAGGTTGTCAGAGATTTAGAAGGTAGATATATATTGGTGTCTGGATCCTCTATAATTCCCCTGTTGTCTTGGCTCGGTCTATGGCCCAGTTGGAGGGAATGTGGCTTTAATTATGCAGCTAGTTGACAAAATTAGCTCCTTCTACCCACCCCTTTGATCCTAGGAGGATTGGACGTAGCTCCAACTCAGGAGCTGGATAAAACTTTAGACCACTGAGACCATTGCTTCCACCGCAATTGGTGATGAAAGAAATGGGTAACATGCTAGGTCTGGTAGACCCCTGGAACCTCTACCCTCTCCAAAAAAGCTATACCTTTTTCTCTCCTCCACAATTCCTGGTCGTGTTCTAGATTACTTTCTAATGTCCACCTCCCTCATGAATAAGGTCTTCATGGCAGGTATTGAGCCCATAGTAATTTCAGACCATGCACTTGTCTGGTTTAAATTCTCCTCAATCTATGACTTCCCGTGATACGGGTCTGGAAACTCAATACCCAGCTACTAAAAGAAGAACACTCTCTCATTCAGATTAAATCCCTTATTAAAACTATCTAGAAATCAACGTGGCTCAGTGAACAGAATGGATATCCTCTGGTGTTCCTTAAAATGCTTTTGAGAGGAACTGATCAAGATTTCCTCCAGGAGAAAGAGAACCAGATCTCAGAATCTCATCCACCTCTCAAATCAAATTAAGGCAGCAGAGAATTTATTGGCCACTTCTAGTTCGCTGAATAGCTTAGAACACCTCCACAAACTTAAAATGAATATGAAGGCTTGATCCGAGAGAAAACGGAGTTTGCTTTATTGAAAACTAAAGCTAGATATCTGGATCAGGGAGAAAAGCTGACAGACTTCTAGCACTGAAACTGAAAGAAGTGGAGAACTCTAGGCTGATCCCGCCTAGAAGACCAAGAGGAACCATTAAAACAGAGCCCAGAGATATAGCAACAATCTTTAAAGACTACTACCAAAACCTATACAACCCGAATGCACCCCCTTCCCTTCACTCAGGACTAGAGGATTTTTTTCAGTCACTGACACTCCCTCGTCTCTTGGAGGATCAGGTGGCCTTTCTCTCCTCACCTCTTTCCCAAGAGGAGGTAGAACAGGCTATTCAAAGTTTACCGTCAGATAAAGCTCCTGGCCCAGATGGGTTTCCAGCCAATTTTTGCAAGGCCTTCCATCAGGATTTGGTTCCCCTCCTTCTAGACCTATACAACTACCTGCTGACTGCAGATACCCTGGATCCTTCCCTACTGGAGGCCATTATTATATTGATTCCTAAAATGGCTGAACCCTCCCGAAACCCGGCTAATTACAGGCCAATCTCACTTCTTAATTGCGATGTTAAAATCCTGTCCAAGATTCTTGCCTCTCGCATCAAACAAGTATGGACCTCATTACTGAGTACTGAGCAGGTAGGATTTGTGCAAGGGAGATCAGTGATGGATCACATTAGGTCGCTCTCTCACGTGCTCAGGGCTGCTCAAACTTCTCAGGTTCCTATGGCATTGGTGGCACTGGACGCGGAGAAAGCGTTTGACCGTGTTAATTGGGAATTCCTATGGTATACCATGTCTAGGTTCAGCTTTCCGAGTGAGTTCATAAGGTGGATCAGAGCTTTATATAGGGCTCCCACGGCAAAAATTTATTGTAATGGGATCCTCTCATCCCCCATACTGCTCCACTCTGGAACCCGACAAGGCTGCCCCCTATCCCCGTTTTTATTTAACCTCTATCTGGAACCACTATTGGTCAGTCTTAAAACGGCCCCAG
Source organism: Neoceratodus forsteri (assembly GCA_016271365.2). NCBI lineage: Eukaryota > Metazoa > Chordata > Ceratodontiformes > Ceratodontidae > Neoceratodus > Neoceratodus forsteri. Next base: position 863,040,829 of record CM057455.1, read on the forward strand.
GGATTCAGGGATGCCCTGTCCTCAAGCAAACCATCAAGATTTCAGTATATGCGGATGATATTCTGCTACAATTAGCTAACCCGGTTGAATCCCTGCGAGTTGTAATGAGGATAATTTCACAATTTGGAGAACTATCAATTATAAACTTAATCTAGCAAAGATGAGATTTTCCCATTAATGTACACCTCACCCGATTTCGTTTCCCATCTGGGCATGAAGTGGACCCCATCTCACTTGAAATACCTCGGTATTTACTTGAGCGCGAGACCCTTCCCTAACCAGGGAAGCTAAACCTAGAAGACTTTATTAGTAAGAATTAAGTCGGACCTGCAAAGATGGAAACTGCCATTACCAGTGGGGGCCCGGATCAGCATTATCAAAATGAACATTCTTCCCACTTTTTATCCCTGAACCTCCTAGACATCCTGGTTACAGAGGTCCTTTTTCAAGAAAATTCATTTGACCTTAACTGAATTTATTTGGAATCATAAATCTCAAAGCGGCCTTCGCTAAACTGTGTCTCCCAAAGAAATGGGGGCCTTAGATTGCCAAATTTCAAGCTCTACTACTGGTCTAGTCACCTTACCAAAGCAGGAAATGGCTGGGAGATATGAAAGATGTTTACCTCCTACATGGCTTGACCTGGATCTGGATCTCATCACCCGCCATAACATAAACTCCTCCAGCCTTTTCTAGAGTGGCTTTACGTCTCCCCCCCAAGCGATCCAAGACTCCCCAGTAGGTGTCACAGTCAAGGTGCTTAACCAATTTTTCTCCTCCACCAGAATCCGCTATACTAAGGACCCTGGCCAACCACTGATAGGTAACCTTAATATTAAGATCGGGACAAAATGCTAGTCCTAAATGGCTACACCCAATTCAGGAGCTCTCAGTGGAGGACCTTTATGTTCAAGGTAAACAGGGCCCATTAGGACCTACTACTTGCCCTAAATATTCCCACTAAGGCCCGGTTTAAAATATATCAACTAAAACACCTAGTAGACAAAGAGTTCGTGTAACAATATCCCTTCAGTTATCAAACCACTACTAGAGGAGGTTAAGGACAGCGTGGTTAAACCCACGGGTGTCTAGGCTGTATACCTATCTCCTGAAACTTGCTCACCCTACCCTCTAACTGGTTCCAAGGCCTGGGCAGTATCCTCCTCAGGCTCCCCGTATCCATGGGGACAGATCTGGAAAGGCCTGTATATCTACAATACTCTAGATAGGAATAGGATGACTCAGTACTTCATAATCAATAACATGTATTTCACACCAGTTCGAAATCAAATTTGCCCTTCTGCTCCTTTGAAATGTTTCAGATGTAGGGAAGAACAGGAGACCTTCCTCACATCTTCTGGCACTGTTCTAAAGTGGCTCCTCTGGAAGACTATTCGGGACAAATTGGATCCCATGTTAGGTCTAGGAAACCTTCTCACATTAGAGACCTGTATCATAGGTGACTACACAGGTTATCAGGATCAAAGAAAGTACCATATAGCACTTATCGCCATGGCAGTCAAGAGATTGATCCTCCGACACTGGACAGACAGTCTCGAGATCTCATATCTAGACTGGGTGGAAGAAATGTCCAGTGTTTCAAAGTTGAGAAACTGATTGCTAACTTCAGATCCTCCCCAATGGCCTTACAGAAGAAATGGGGCAAACTATATGCTCTGTATCTTCACTGACCGAGACTCCTAGATATTTAAGGAACCTAAATGCGGGATCGCAGTCCCCAAGATCTGGACCTCTCCAGTACTCCTAGTTCTTTCTCTGTAGAAATCTCACAACCCCTCACCCTGGGACTCTGATGCTACTAGACTCCCGAGTGCTGTTTTAGATTAAGTATCCTAAGGACACCTAGCCACTAGAGATAGCTCAATATATTTCTTCCCTTAGTGGTGACGCCCTCACTGGGGGTTGGGGAGGGGAGGGGGGACAGTTGTTCTGGTTATCCAGTTACAGTCTTTTCTGATTCCTTTTGGTACCTTTACTCTATATTCTTCCTTTGTCCAGTAACATAATATATCCAACTATGGAATTTATTAAGTGTATGTACGATGTTTAGATGTCACTGTTTAAATTGATGTATGTACAGTTGAAAATTAATAAAAAGAGAATTTCAAAAAAAAAAATAGACACACTCACACAGTCATACACAGACACACTCACCCATAGTCATACATAGACACACTCACACAGTCACACACAGACACACACACACACATAGTCATACACAGACACACTCACGCATAGTCATACATAGACACACTCACACACACTCACACATAGACACACACACATAGTCATACATAGACACACTCACACATAGACACACTCACATATAGTCATATGCAGACACACTCACACACTCACACATAGTCACACATAGACACACACACACACATAGTCACACATAGACACACTCACACATAGTCATACATAGACACACTCACACACACACATAGACACACTCACACGTAGTCATACATAGACACACACACGTAGTCATACATAGACACACTCACACACATAGTCATACATAGACACACATACACACACACACACACACACATATACACACCCCTTCTGTGTCTCCCATTTAACTTTAACTTTTAACTTTATTTTGGGGGAGGAATAGTGTTAGTTGACATCATGACATCAATTGTGCTTAGCTCTCTATGCCATCAGCTACAGAGCCAATCAAGTTTGCAGTGCTTATAGCTTGAAGCTGGTGAATCACAGGATAAACCAGCTACGTTTTTTTGGTTTTTTTTTAATTAAAAGGCAGGAATAACCAGATAGAGAAAAATAAGTAGTTACTTGTAGGTGAAGAGTGTTGTGGCGGCTCCTCACTAACAGAGATATGGAGACGCTATGTTTGAGGAACTGTTCTGCCCACCCACAGACAGAAGGAGAGCCAATGAAGGAGTGCTCGATTCTGACTGACAGTGTGTGCTTGCCATAATAACCCATGGGTTATTACGGTGAACATCAACTGGCTGAGCCCTAAGTAAAAATTGCTCACCAATTATTATATATACAGTAATAATACAGTCAGGTTAACAATAAACCTGGTCTCAGTACCAATGAAACAAAGATTATCCATCACAAATGTGAGGAAACAAACAATAGTTTCAGTTTCATAGAGAGCATTGTAGCTAACTACAGTTGTACATGTCAGTACAGTGGTAATCCAACAAGGTTTTCAAGGTATTATGGCTAACTAGAGTGCAGAGCTGAAGTGAAAGTTGAAGTTTGTTCCATAGCGAGGGTACAAGCCAGCTGAGTGCTACTTTTCCATAGTGAGACATATGCCTGGGTAAGTCTAGGAGAAAGACATTACTTCTCCTTGGGGAATATGGACTGGCAGCCCTATGGAATAGGGCTGTGATACGTGGTGGAAGGTCATTTTGTGGAGCCTTGTAAGTCCAGATATGTAGGTCTTTTAGCAGCCTTGTGGTAAGGGAGGGCCATCTAACTGCACTGTATAGGGTACAGTGGTGTGTTCTGGGGGTATATTTGTGAAGAAGTGGAAAGTCATGTCATAAAGAACATCCAGCTTTGCCAGATTTGTATTGGAACTGCACTGATATATCTGGTAGGCATACTGTAGTCTAGGATAAAGAGAAAGGTGTCATGTGCAAGTCTTTTTTGGGCTTCAGCTGCAAAACAGTATCTATTCTTAAAGTAGAACCCTAATCTGGAATGGGGGTTTTTTTACGTAGTTCTTGATGTGTGCGGTAAATGAGTCTATTACCTAGCCAGAGTCCCAGATATTTACAGATGCCCACCATCTCAAGTTTATCACGCAGGAGAGTGGCTAAGCAGATAGAGGGGTCAGTCGTGGCTAGGTTGCTATTTGCAGTGAAAATCATAACCTGAGTATCTGATGCACAGAGAAGCAATCTTGAATTATATAGATTAAACTGTAGATCACTAAAAGCAGTATGCAGATCAGTTATTACAGTTTCTATGTTAGGCCTGGCAAGGTAAAGAGCTGTGTCTTCAATGTAGAAATGTAGGTTTGCATCTTTCAGGTTGTCCTGTATGTCATTATTTTCAACTTAATTTTCCTCTGGTCAGCACTTGCTGGGGCCACGTCAGCCAGCTCCGCTGTTATCCAGTCCTGCTTGTGATCCTCTCTGCTGGTGTCCTATTCCTTCAACCCACCTGCATCTCACCTGTGTGGCTTCCCAAGGTCATGACCCCCTGGGGCGGGGCCACCTTCTGTACCACAGCAAGCATACCTCACATCAGATACCAGCACAGGCAGGGGTGAAGGAGGGAGGCAATCAGGGCCAGAGAGCAGGATCCAGCATCAGACGTGGTAGGCTGGAGTGGCATCTTCCCCCCAGCCAGTGTTTTTTTTCATGTTTCCTTGGTCCCCCACCAGAGCTGCGGATGTGCAATGATGTCCATTGTGAGGATGTCGTGATTCCACACCCTGCCACAAGCATCCACCACCACCTCTCCCCTTTCCTGACGTGTTCCCGGCTAGTGTACTCTATGTCTCCACAGGGAGTCACTAGAGGCTAGAAATCACAACCCACCCTCCCCGGGAGAGAAGAGCAGTCCTCTGGACACTTAGTCCTCTCCTTACTGACCAATTCCCGATGATCCAAGCTTGCTCCCAGCCCTGGATTGCCAGCATGGTAGGAGGTAAGACACTTAGGTGCCGCAGCCCTCTGCACCACTGGGCTGGCTCTGTATGTCATTTATGTAGATTAGCAAGAGCAGTGGTCCCAGAACTGATCCCTCGGGGACTCCTTTGACTGTAGAGGTGTAGGAGGAGGAAAACTGATCTGTCTTTATCTGCTGTTGGTTCCCTGCAAGATAACTGGTAAAGCAGGGGAGGGCTGAAGCCCTGACTCCTGCATTAGAGTTTTTGCAATAGGATCTGATAGTCAGCAGTGTCAATAGCTTTGCTGAGAGCTAGAAAAACAGCTTCACAAACTAAGTTGCGGTTCAGGGCAGTAAGCTAGTAATTTGTGACCTTTGCCAGTGCTGTGGCAGTGCTGCACGTGACTCTGAATCAAGACTGAATGGGAGAGATGATATTAAATTTCTTGAGGTATGCACACAGTTGCTTGTTTACCAGGTTTTCCACCAGTTTTGGCAAGGACCAGGGGTATGGATATAGGTCATGCCAGATTTGAAAAGGGGGATGACTTGAGCAGTTTTCCATAGCAAAGGGAGGTCATTTTGGAGTAATGGGAGATTAAACAGATGATTAATAAGGGCAGGGAGGTAAGTATAAAGGTCGGCCTGCTGGCACAGTGGTAGGATTTCCACTTGCAGTGCTGATGACCTACATTAGGACATGAACCTTGGGAGCTGGAGGGCCATATGGGGGGGAAGGAGGACTGAGCATCTGATGGACTGCTCTCCTCCTCCTCCTCCTCCTCCTCATGGGGGGAGGGTGGGGAAGCATTCAGTGCTTGACTAACCCCTGGCAGAGACCAGGGAGAGCAGCAACCAATGTCTGCAGGTCAAGGGAGGCGTGTCAGATATTGGCACTTGTCCACTCTACATCATAGCACGCCACATTTCCCACTGAAACAGCACAGAAAAAATCACCAGGCTGAGTGGGAGGATGTTCGTTCCCCACTAAGTCCCACACAGCTAACTGAGGCACTCTGCCCCTGGATCACTAACCAGTCTATGTCCCCCTCCCCCCAAATCATGGATCAGGGCAATGAGGAGAAGAATGTGCATTGCTGTGTTTTTTTTGTGGGCATGTGGAGAGCAGGTCTTAGCAGAGGAGTTTGTCAAAGATGGTGTCAGCTCCTGACAGTGTGCCAGGAACTAGCAATTTAAAAATACAAAATGTTGTACGATCTGGGACACAGGATAATGGAGGAAGTGGGTGTGAACCATCTGATTATTGCAAAGGTAGAGGAAGGGTGACCAAGACACTAGCTCTGTCTTCCTTGGGAGGGGGAAATGGTTTGTATTTGTAGCTTGTTCCCCAAATACAAATACCTCATGAATAGTGGGCTGTTTGTAATTCACTCCTGAATATTCAGGAAGTCCACTACGCGTGGTATTTGGGAAATACTATTCGGTCCTTGCCCAGCCCTAGTCTAAATTACTGTCAAGTAACACAGCTAACTTTTGGATAAATTAACAGTACTTCTGACCTAATGAAGTGAGAATAACTCTCAAAAGCAAATGGGTTTGATCACAGTATAGTGCCCCAAAATGATGATGAAGTTCTATCCAAAATAATTTCCAAACCACTGCTAATTAAAAGGACACTGTCCACTCCCATAGGCATCAACGTGTCTAGTTTAGAACACATTTTATGATTGTTCACATTCTATAGAGACTGATTATGTTGCCAATAGTTTGATTCTGATTCTTTTTTTTTTTCCATTTTAAAAGTGAAAAACACACTGCCCACAATACTGGTGTTAATCACACAGAAATGTGTTTGTTTAGAGTCATTGATCAACTCCCTGAGCATCTTTCTTGGACTTGGGAACACACCATCACACTCTAGCTATTCACAGTGCAGTGGGAGGAGAGTACACTATATCATCCTGAGTGGCTGCACTGTTTTGAGGTGTTCTTAATATTCAGGAAGTATGCAATAAGAGTAGATCAAGAATTTAAACAAAACAGTGCTGGGAATAATTACACCATTTGCATGTATTTCAGTACTTTTAAGAAAGGAGGCAGATAAAACAACCAGCAACATCAGTGAAATTTAGAGAAGGTAAATAATCATAAAATGTAGATTTTGAACTAGAAATAGCGTGATGAAAATAGGGTTGACAGCAACCCTTTAGCTAAATTTACTTTTCACTAGGAAAAAAAAATGTATCAAGCAAAATTATTCATAGTCAGAAAACATTTAGTAAACAAATCAAGAAAACTACATTCTCAAATAATAATCATAACCCCAAAAATGTGGCTGTCCATTACTAAAGGCGTACTTCTACCCTTCCTGGATTACTGCTCCGCCATTTATATCCAGACTCACAACTGCAACCTTGCTAGACTGAACACAACCAGTGTCTCATGATAAGAGTGAAAATGAAATGGTGACTGCAATAATGGTGAAAGAATGACAGTGATGGCAAAAGGGTGACCGAGAACAACTGCGATCACGGAAATGATGACCTTTAGCTTTCACTCCCTTCCCAAGTTTTGTCCCCCCTGGAGTTGATTATATATAGAAAGGGGATGCAATGGGAAAAGCAAAATGCAAAACAGTATTGTCCCCCTTTCAGCAATTACTGTTTATTCACGGTCTCCCTTTGCAGCCTCGCTTTTTTGCCGTCACCATAATTCCTTCACCGCTTTGCTTTCGCTCTTATCACATGGAACTACACAACCTACAATGACATCTGCATGTTTGTCTTACTGGCCCAGTACAACACCCACTATTCCTCCCAATAGACGATGTTGGGTTGGCTGTTCCCTTCTTGAAAAGTTCCTTCTGGGTAGGGAGAACTCTCCATATCAAGCCTCCTCGGTATTAAGACTGCAGTATGGGAACTTAGATCTTCATCTCAACATCTCCTTGAATATCTCCAGACAGCAATCAGAATGGGTCAGAGAGCCTTCTCCCTTGCTACCCCCAGTCTGTGGAATGGTTTACCAGCCTCAGTTCCTCACTGTGCACCTCCTCCCTCTTCAAAACACATTTTAAAAATGTCCTTTTCACCACCACAGTTTGCAAGTGCCCCATCTGACCTGCAGTGGGGGTAATTTCCTAAACCTACCTCAGACTGCTGGTCATGTTTTGAAGCAATTATCTATTAGTGGAGTCACTGTGTATTTCTATTTGAGCTACACCAACATTTATTAGCCAGAGTCAGCCTCCTTATCTGTTTATTTATTTGCGCCATTGGCCTATGTTTATGTCTGGGGGCTCAACTGTTATTTTGCTGCTTATCGTATTCACTGTATGTCTGTTTGTTTCCACCTGCACAAACTGTTAAATTTTATGGTTCTAATGTACTGCATGTGCCATCTAGATGGTCCAGGTCATACCTAAAAACAATCCCTCAGACCAGTGTAACTACCTGGTTATCAAACAAATAAACTATGTAATTTAGCAAAACATAGGTTCTCTATAAGCTAAATCCTATTGCCACAACATAAAAGTATAAAACACAAATTATTTTGATAAATTGCAAAAACATTCAGTTTTGATACTGGCAGTTTTCTTTTTTTTTTCTCTGCTATAATTTTCCTGAACTCGCATCTGTTTTTCATAATCAAAATTCCCATTATTTCAGTAAAGTAATTTTGATAATTAATTATGGTTCATTCTTAATTTTAAGCAAAAACCTTGCTACACTTCTGGGGGCACTATACTGTGATCAAGCCCTAACCTCAAAAGATGTTTTACATTTGTTAGTAAAAAGGTGTTATACGTGCAAGCCTGGTGGTATCAATGGTAATATGTTTTGTACCATGTAGAGAACCAAAGGTTCATATTATGACCCTGACCCCAGGCTCCAAGGCATTGCAAAAAATGTTTCTCAGACTCCAGGGAGATGATGGGAGGACAGTACAAAAATGAAACAGCACCCCAGCACCTCACATCCAAACAGTTTGTAGCCTTTATTGACAGCAAAACTGCAGGTTGTCCATGCAGCCAACCCCCTATAGGAGGATAGTGCATCTCTTCTTAGAACACTGCCAACGGCATCTGCTGACATTATGCTGGCAATGGAGATTACCACACATCCTGACCAGGAGGTGCCTATATGGTGGGTGTAGTGGGATGAGGTGTGGTGTCATGACCTGCCTCAAATGGAGGTTGGAGGGGCAGGGAAGGGGAATAAAGAATGAGAGAAAATAGGTAAGGCTAAGCAGACGATGGAGTTACCTTCCACCACACCATAGAATAATATTCCCATTTCCCAAATCTTAGCTGACTGTTTCCTGGGTTGGCTCACTGAGAATAATATCAGTATACATCATTAATTTATTAATTTCTCTCCTTTACACACAGGGAGAGTCAGGTACCCCCGGCCCACAGGGACAGCCTGGTATTGGAGGTGCGCAGGTATGTATGGTAGAATAATAATTTTATATTGGTACAGATTTGCTCTATCTCTACATCATTTCTTCTAATGATTAGTCTTTTTTATGCAAGTTTATGAACAACTAGATTGTTTTTGAGTTAAGACATAGTGAATGGATTATTGGATATATTATTGCCATTCCTGATACTCAGGTCATGTATCTAGTCCTCTTAGATAAAGTATTTACAGCATTGGCAGCTCTTTTTCTCTCTTTTTTTAAAATGGTCATTTAGGTTTAAAGGTAACATCTGAAGCTTGGTTGCTGAGCAGCAGCACTTTCCAATTTGTATGGTCTCCTTGCTCTGACCCAAGACTGATGCAGTAGCACCTGATCATTGACATGCACATCCTATGCATTCCATCCCTGGTGGTCCAGCGGTACCTCCTCCCACCCGCCCACTCAGACCTGCTACCCGCTTCCCCAGTGAGCAGTGGGCAGCAGTTCCCCACCCACAAGCCACCTGGCTGCCCGCCAACTGACTACGTGCAGGTGTTGCTGTATGACCATTGGTCCACAGTTTGGGCCAATAGGCATGCAGACTGTACCGTACTACACAGTCCAGATATGTGAATGGATTCATTCACATATCAGGACTGTGTAGTATGGTACGGTCTGCATGCCCATTGGCCCACACTGTGGACCAATGGTCATACAGCCATACTGTATGCAGTCAGTCAGCGGGTGGCTGGGCGGCTTGCAGGTGGGAAGTTGCCACCCACTGCTGACTGGGAGGGAGTGGGGTAGCAGGTTTGAGTGGGCAGGTGGGGAAAGGGGTACTGCTGGACCACCAGGGATGATTTGAACTGTTTTTAATTATACTTATGCCTGCAATCAGGCTGGAAGCAGTCCACTGGACCACCAGGGATAGTTAAACTAGTTCTAATTATTCTTATGCCCACGATTGGGCTGAAAGCCGTCCACTGGACCACCAGGGATATGTTCTCTGTTGCAATGCCTGCGATCAGATGTGGGAGGATGCGACGCTGACAGACCCTGGCTCCGAAGCTCAGGTGGCCACCCACAGTTGGCGGCTGCCATGTTGCGCCCTGCAATACGGCAGCTCACCTGTGGGTGGTTAGCCCTTACTCCTTTATTTTTTGACTCAACTTTGAGCACCAGTGTGGACCTGCAGATGCTCAGCACATCCGGGCTGAATATCACGATGTGCTGGTAGCCATGAAGCACGCCCTGCACCCCTTACATTACTGATGTGCCTCAGTGCATCGGGATTTGGGCAGTGCAACATCCACTGCTGAATATCGCACCAGTGCGCATCACTGGGTTTCGCCTGGTGCAACACCATTGCACCATGCGCAACCCCTTTGAATATCCGGCCCACTAACTCCTTTTTCAGTATCCTTTGTATCCACATGCTTTGTCTTTTATCTATGTTTAAACATAGTTTGCTGTGTTCCATCTCTTTCACCTCACCACCTAAATCCTTTTTCTTGGGGGTTGTTTTTTCACCTTTTTGGTGTCCTTTTTTGATGCATGGAACCCTTTATATTCATAGTTTCTTGCTTTACTATCTCTGCATAAGTGCGTTTGTTGATAGTGTTCTCAAATGGGGCCAAAGTTATCTGAAGCTCTTCCCTATGGACACTTTCATTACTTTTCCCTTTTGCCAATATTCTTTCACTAAGTGCATACATAATTTAAATAAATAGATACCAAATGTATATTAGTGCCAGAAATAAAGTGAAATGTGCAAAAGCACAAGAATAAAGTGTCACGTTGACCTCAGTGGTAGGAAAAATGATGGAATCACTTCAGAAGGAAAGAATTGTTGAGTACCTAGAGGCCAGAGGGGCACAGGGCCCAAGACAGCATGGATTCACAGTGGGAAGGTCATGTCAGATGAATCTAATCAATTTCTTTGACTAGGTGATCAAAGTAGTAGACCAGGGAGGGACTGTGGACATGACCTACCTAGACTTTAGCAAGGCATTTGACACAGTCCCACACAAAAGATTATTAAACAAGTTAGCCAGCTTGGGAGTGGGTCCCAGGGTTGTAGCCTGGGTAAAACACTAGCTGGACAACAGAACACAGAGGGTAATAGTAAATGGAGTCCACTCCAAAGAAAGGGGGATTACTGGTGGTGTACCACAGGGTTCAGTATTGGGACCGGTCCTCTTTAATGTCTTTATATGTGACATTGCCGAGGGACTGGCAGGGAAAGTATGCCTCTTTGCAGATGACACAAAGATCTGCAACAGGGTTGATACACAAGGGGGATGAAAAGGATGAGAAGGGACCTGGCAAGGTTGGAGTAATGGTCAAAAGTATGGCAGCTTAGATTCAATGCAGAGAAGTGAAAAGTAATGCACCTGGGAAACAAACACCCAGAGGAAGAGTACACAATATGGGGGGAGGTACTAACAATAACAAAAATGGAAAGGGACCTGGGGGTAGTCATGTCAGATGACTTAAAGGTAGGCATGCAATGTAAGAAGGCAGTAAGGAGGGCTGGGGGAATCCTGGGATGCACAGGGAGAGGCATCATCAATAGAAAACAAAAAGTTGTTAACCCTCTGTACAGACAGATGGTGAGACCAGTGATGAAAGTGAGCAGGAAGGCACAGGAACTCAGTTCTTGTACTTTTTTTTACAGCAGGAACTGAGTTCCTGTACTTATTCCTACTGATATTTAAAATGAAATTCTTTCAACAGTAAAATAATGACAATTTCTTGGCCTATGATATGAGATCAGTGGATTTCATCACACAATTTGACTTGCAGAACAATTACATTTTTTTTTAGAAATACTTTGACATCTCTGTTTGAGTGCACCAGTATCTATACGGATGTGTCTGGAATTAAAAAAATATAGAAACAGATGTTGACAGCAGAAAAGGGTCCAATGGCCCCTCGAGCCCCAAGAGTTATTCTTCAGAGCAAGGATCTTAACTCTGCTTTTCCTCTGTGCAAATGTTTGAGTTCCTGTACTTCCCGTTCACCACTTACACCACTGGGTGAGACCCCATCTAGAGTACTGCATGCAGTTTTGTTATCCCCATCTCCACAAGGACATAGACAGGATGGAGGCAGTCCAGAGGAGGGCAACTAAAATGGTGCAGGGTCTGCACCAAAAGCCATATGAAGAGAGACTAAAGAAGTTTAATATGTATACCCTCGATGAAAGGGGGGGGACATGATAGAAACATTTAAATACCTCAAGGGAATCAACAAAGTCCAAAAGGGTAGCATTTTTCAGAAAAAGAGATGTGCAAGAACAAGGGGGCACAATTTGAAGATAGAAGGGGGATGGCTTAGGGGCAACGTGAGGAAGTATTTTTTCACAGAGAGGGTTGTAGATGCATGGAACAGCCTTCTTGAGGAGGTTGTGAGATCAAAAACTGGAGGAATTCAAGAATACATGAGACAGACGTAAAGCAATTCTAGTGGGGGTGTAGGAGGAAGTAGGCTGTTGGTTAACTAGGATCTGCAGCTTAGCCAATAGGTAGGGAAATGGGCAGACTGGGTGGGCTAAGCGGTCCTTATCTGCCTTCAGAGTCTATGTTTCTATGTTTTTATGACAGTATACTACAAATTAAAATATCAGGTAGTGCAAATTATAACAGGGGCAGTGGGGAACACTGCTAACTGAAAAAAGGAAAAAAAAAACAGTTCAGATTTCAGATACAAAGTCCAGGTGAGTTTGTTTGATTTAGCTGTTTGTACGCCAGATAGCCAAGTCTTAAATTGTGAGTATCTATCCTCAGTAATGTAAAATTTAAGTGGATTGCCTTGGAAAATTGGCTATGGACACAGTGGCTGCCTTTAACGTTCTTGTAACTTCTTGTATATATATCAATGTTAAGTTCAAAGTTCATATATAATGACAATCAAAACAGAAATTTTGAGAACCTTTTATTCCTCGAGCTGGAGGCAACAGTAATGAACAGCATCTTTTTCAGTGTCCTTTACAAGCTTTCAGCTTGTAATTGGCTCCTTTTTTAGTTTTCAATCACTTCACTTCAGAGTATTTAGCTTGTTGCTCCAAGGGGCTGTGAATAAACAGAGATGAATATTTAGAGAAAGAGAGGAATTTGCCTAAAAAGGCCAGAGAGCAGGAGAGAGAAAAACATAGTGGGGATATAAAGTGGGAAAAGAAGTAAAGGGAAATATATAGCTAGAAACTGAGAAAGCTTTAATTGTGGCCTGGTTATGACTAAGAAGGAAACTCTAGTACAGCAGGATGCACAGGAGGTGTAAAATTTACTTAAAATGGCCAAAGGAGATAAAATCCAGCAACTAAAAAATAGATTTGAAACAAAGGCCCCTAGTAAACTGGCTTAAAATAGTTAATAAGTAAGAGTACATTAGGATTTACCTTTAAAGCACCCTCAGGCTTCCTTTTTTTACAGTTAATCTTTTTATTGTAATTATTGTGATTATACATACAAATACACTACATTCTCCAGTATACACTTACATAAATTTTTAATAGGAGAAGGAAAAAAACATGATGTCTGAAGTATTATGCAATGATATTAAAGGGGAAAACAAATGCTGAGAAAACAATATGTAGCAGTACAATCTGTTTGATAGAGAGAAAATATGGCAATTTATGCTTCAGTGGGTAAAAGGAGCAGATACAAACAATAAATATGAGCAGTCACGATTGTACTCCCTCAGGCTTCCTTAATGGGAATCATTTCTAGTCAGTGCAGCTGGAGGCCTATGCAGTAATCTCTAGCCCACAAATAAGGTCTAAGATGCCGATCTGCAGGTTTCAAGTTTTCAGGTCACAATGAGCCACAAGTGAATGCAAATGTGGTGACCAGCTTGATATAAAAAAGATGAGGAAAACCACATTTTAGTGACCAAAAACAAGTTGATGAAAAACACCAAAGAACATCAAAATCAATACGCGATAAACATAAACCTATCTAGTTGAGTCTTAACAAAGTTTAAATATTACTTGACTTAAAAAAAAATTCCCCCACAGGTTGTTACTATTTATATTTACCTTGAGAGATGTTTGGCAATATGGATTTGAGCAGAAAACTGCAGTTCTGGTGCTACAGCCAAAAATGGTGATTCTGGGCAAGAACGCCAACACCTCTGCAGTTGAGTTATTGGCCACATGTTTTGCCACGAAAATTAAAAGTGGGCAGTAATTGTTTTTTTTAAAGGTAAACGTATTCAAACGTGTGCTGTTAATCTCTGTGGAGTATGAAAATGGTGGGATAAAATTGGTATTCGACCCGAAATTTAACAAAGGAGCTTAGATAAAGATATAGACATAAAGGAGTCCACAGAGGGAGAAAGGGAAGTCAGAAAGAGGTGGGATAACCTAGGCAGTTTTAAGGTGAAATACTTTAAACAAAGCCATGGTTTAAATAATTATAATAAAGTCCTTTCCCACAGATTCCTTCTTCTCCTGTTACTGACTTAGGTTTTCCTCTTGGCTATTCACTTTTACTGCTTCACCATTTCTTTTATTTGACGTTTACTTTTTTATCTTCACTATTTTCTCTCCCTGTTAACTTCTCGTTTGTTTTCCTTTTTATCTTTGCTTCCTTGCTTTGACTTCTCTGTTGCACCTGTTTCCAGTGACAGTCCTCCGCAGGACCACCTGCCTTGGGGATTCACAGGACAGGCTATGGACACCACACACTCCTGGCACTGTGAATACAAAAAGCAGTGGCAGGAACATAGCCAACAAAAATACAGCTGCACAAGATGGACTAGAAAGAGAACTAGGATAATTTTCTCCTCAGCAAAGTGCAGGCAATGGTGGCATACCTGTTGTAAAATCAAGAAATGCTTTCCTAGCTCTCCTGCTCTCTGAGTCCTCCTCAACTTAGCAGCATGAAGCAGCAAGCCCAGCAATCCAACTCATTTAGAACATGAAAACTCTGAGAAGTAGGAGAGCCAGCCAGGTGGATAAGGATGGCTCATCCCAGGGACTGCTCTCCTCTTCTGGGGAAGGGTGGGTGAGCATCTGGAGCATAACTGACCCCTGGCTGGAGGCCAATGGGAGCACCAGCCAGAGCCTATGTTGTGGGGAAGTGTGCCAGAAAGTCAGCGCTTCAGCACCCTACATCATTGCACGTCATGCCTCTCATGGAAAAACTTAGCAAAAAGTGCCGGCCCCAAGAATAACACCCACTTCATTGGTCCCACTTCAGACGCTCATGGCAGTTGGCTGGTGCCCAAGTTTGTAATCCCATCAGAAACAGCCTGATCCTGCACCCCCGCCCGGGGGCAAGTCAGGGGAGGAACACCAGTAGTAGGGAGTTTGCTGTGAACCTAGTTTTGGCTCCATTGGGGGTGCACCTACTCAGTGGCCCCACCCTGGGGGGGCAAGCTTTGACAGGATCATCACCCAAGGTAAGACCCGGGGGGGGTGAGTGAGGGATTGGGGGAGCAGGGGCTGAGCCACCAGGGGTCTGGCGCAAAACAAAATTAATACAAGGCATTTGTGAGAAGCCTGGAGAAGGGCAAATGTAATCACCATCCACAAAAACGGTAACAAGCAAAACCCTAACAACTATAGACACATCAATCTTACTTCAATCCCAGGCAAGAAACAGGAGGGAATTATAAAGAACAAAATACATAAGCATGTATCAGGTATAAAGTCCGAATAACATGGTTTTACTACAGGAAAGTCATGTACCACCTACATGTTATGTGTCTATGACAAGGTTAGTAGAGCAATTTTTATCGGAACACCATATAATAACTGGGAAGTGTTTTCTCCCTTAGGGAAATCCAGTCATAATTTGTTGTTATAACCTGCAGGTTATAACGGTGAACACGCACCAGGTTTCCCTCGCTCCGTGCATGCAGCAGCTGCTATATTTTCTTTATCTGCATTGGCCGCACTCCTCAGCACTAGACTGTTGCTCCGTCCCCGCTTCTCAGCACTAGACTATTCAACTCCACCCGGAGTCAGTCAGGGGGTAGTTCTTTTTACAAAAAAATTAACCGGGCTAAAAAAAAAAAAAAAAGTACTTTTGTACTGGCTATTAAAAAAAAATAGTAAATGTAGGTTTCTGTCAGGATCCTACAGACCACACTGAACCCTGACCGGTCTCTGGCTCCTTAGGCATGTCTACTTATTTTATGTAATTTCTTCAGTGAAAAAAAAGATCCCCAGCAATTATATGAAATAAAGGACTCTGCGGAACTACCTTGCAAACGACTACTGAGGAAAACATTTAGGACTATTAATCTCAGAGGACATGGAACAGGTTAAGCAAACTAACTAGGTTATAGTGAAACAAATAAAGTTATGTGGTCTATCAGAAGAAATATTAAATCACAAGACATGGAGATTATCTTTCCCTTATATAGAGCATATGTCCCCCCACTCCTGAATCATGCCGCTCCAGTATGGTGCCCATACAAAAGAAAAAATGTTGAATAAATCCAGAAAGTATAGAGAAGGGCAATAAAGACAAATCTTATGCTAGGTTAGCTGAGCTATAACTGATGACTCTAGAACAGCACCAGCTATGGAGCGAGTTGTTGATGATGTTCGGTCGCATGAAAGATCCCTATCTTTTAAACAAATTAAGTATCAACTTTAAGCAGACATGTACTGACACAAGAGGCCACCCACTTCAAGTTGGTGGGCAAAAACTCAAAACAGTTAGAAGTAATTCTTTTATCAAAGAATGATGTGTAAATCCATGGAACTACCGATCAAAATAATCATAAGACTAAAATGGAATTTAAAAACAAATTGGATAAATTCACAACATATGGATGAGATTTGACATATTCTAAGTGAAAATGGAGTACTATGTGTTAATACCTAACCAGCCCTTGCAAACTTTAATATATCCACAGGTTGGATCAATTTCAAATTTGTCTGCCTTACATTAGGCCTGAGCCCTGCTGTCTCCAGTACATTTGTATCTGAAAAGGCAGCACCCACCCCCACCCTGACCTCATTACATTTTGGCCCGGATATTCAAACTGCACCATTCTGAGGCGCAAGCCCTTGCGCTGCTCAAAATAGTTGCGCAGGGGTGTGGCCGGGGCGATATTCAAAGGGTTGCGCTGTTGAGCAACTCCTTTGAATATCACCCAGCCACAGCCACTGTGCATAGGCGCGATGGAACTTGCGCCACCATAAGTTGTCAGGTGGAGCATTCAACTGCGGTGGGCGCCAAGTACCATTGCGCCATGCGCAAATTTCCGATATTCAAAGGTGACATGCAAATGGGGCCATAATTCATGCAAGGCGCAGAGGGCCATTTGCATCTGATTATATTCGCTTGCATGCCATTAGCATGTGGGTGCACCGATCCCGAGGACTTGAGCTTGGCGCCCTGCCAGGCAACGGCCGTCGGGGACCGCGCGCCCTGCAATGTCAGCGAGCAGAGCGATGAAAACAACCCCCAAACATCTCCCCTAATGCCCAATCGCGGGCAGAGCGTGAAAACAACCCCCAAACATCTCCCTAATGCCCGATCGCGGGCAGAGCATAAACAACCCCCAAACATCTCCCTAATGCCCGATCGCGGGCAGAATGTAAAAAGACCCCCCAACCCGAATATCTCTGGTGGTCAGTGGACCCGTAATGCCGATCGCGGGCAGAATGTATAATGACAACCCCAGTGCCCGATCATGGGCAGAATGTAAAAGAACCCCCCAGCGAATATCTCCTGGTGGTCAGTGGACCGTAATGCCCGATCACGGGCAGAATGTACAGTGACAACCCCCAAACATCTCCCTGGTGTCTAGTGTCCCCCACCCACCCACCCATGAAGCCTCCACCGCTCCCCGGCGGCAGCGGCAGGCGGGTGGGATACTGCCGCCCGCCCGGCTGCCGGGGAGGCGGGTGGTGAAGCCGTGAAGTGGAGTGAGGTGGGAACACTGAACACCAGGAGAATGTTTGGGAGGTTGTCACTGTACATTCTGCCCGCGATCGGGCATTGCGATCACTGAACCACCGAAATGACCGAGTTGAAAATTCTACATTCTGCCGATGATGAGACACGGGTTGTCATTTACTCTGCCCGTGATCGCGTACCGTCCGATCACTGGACCACCAGGAGATATTCGGGTTGGGGGGCCTTTGACATTCTGCCAGTGATGGGCACTGGGAAGGTTGTCACTGTACATTCTGCCGTCGATCGGGCATTAGGAGATGTTTGTGCGGGGGGTTCTTTTCACGTTCTGCCCACAATCGGGCTGGTGGGGGGGCACAGGGACTGAGTTGGGGGCCAGCCACGGGTGGCAGCTGCTGTGTTGCGCCCTGCAATACAGCAGCTCACCTGTGGGTGGCCCTCAACTTGATCCTTTTTGGCTCAAAGTTGTGCAGGCGCAGGTTGGGGGTTGCACCTGCACAACTCTGCACAACCCGACTGAATATCGGGCTGTGCAGTTTATGCATGGTTCCTCCCCCTCCTGTTGAGCATGCATTCATTTGCATTGCGCTGTTGCTCAACCTGTTTTCAGTGGCGCAACTGCCTCCTGCTGAATATCGCAGAATGGCGCAATGTAGGACTTGAGCATGCGCAACCCTGTTGTGCGTGGCGCAACCCTTTTGAATATCTGGGCCTTTATGTTTTGTCATTTAAACAAAGTGTTTATCCTCATAATAAAATATTAATGTCATACAGTACAGATCATTTGTACCAGAAGACTGTCTTTTACTCATAGAAATCATAGGAAAAACTACAAGTCCACAGCCTAAAAGGCCATTCAGGACCCGACCAATCCCTAACCTCACTTCATACCTATATGCCCTTTGTTTGTCATATATACATCCAGTTTGCTCTTGAACACTCCCATACTGTCACTTTGTATAACATCTAGAGGAAGCTTATTCCATTCCTCAACTACGCTTTGATTAAAGCATTGTTTCCTGCGGTTCCCCCTAAACTGCTCACTCTTTAGTCTAAGATGGTGTCCCATGGTATTTCTCTTTGTCTCCCTACTTTCTAAAGCCAAACATTCCCACAGATCCTTGTTCTGTGTTGCTTTAAATACCAAGCATAAAAGACCATGGAGTCTTCTGTATGCCAATGAAAATGTGTTCAATATCCCCAATCTATCCTGGTATGTCTATCCCTTATTGCCCCTCACCAATCTCGTCGCTCTCCTCTGCAGCCTCTCCACTCCACACATGATCTGTTTGCTATGCGGAGCCCAAAACTGGATGCAGTACTCCACATGCGGCCTGACCAAGGCTCTATACAGTGGCACAATAGCCCTTTGTCTCTATTCTTTATATTTCTCACAATGCAACTCATCATTCCATTTCTTTCTTCACTGCCTCTCTGCAATGCCTATCGAATTTGAGATCTCTTGTTATTATAATGCCCAAATCCCTTTGCTCTTCAACTTGCTCCAGTTGTTCTCCATTTAGGAAATATACAGCCTCAATATCTCTCCTCCCAAAGTGCATTATCTTGCACTTACTGATGTTAAATTCCAACCCTTTATCAATAGCTCAATCTGCAACAGCCTTAATTTCATTCTGAAAATTTCGGACATCAGCCTTGTTACTTACAAGTGTGCTTATCTTAAGGTCATCCGCAAATTTACTGAGCCATGCTGAAGTACCACATGTTAGTGATGTCACTAGTATGTTAAATAACAGGAGTCCCAGTACTGACCCCTGCGGCACACCGCTCATCACCTCCATCCAATTTGAATAAGAACCCTTCACCATGACCCTCTATCTCCTACTATCCAGCCAGGATGCCACCCATTGTTGTATGTGGGAAGTGATTTTTTAAGAGTGGCTAAAAGCTTTCCATGTGACACCATGTCAAAGGCATGAGAAAAGTCCACATACAGCACATGAACGGCAATTCCCTGGTCCACTGCCCTACTCACAGGCTCAGAAAAACTGCTCAGATTGGTGAGGTATGACCTCCCTTCCTGAACCCATGCTGGTTCTGATCCAGATGACCTGAGCTGCAGAGGTACTCCATTAAATTGTCTTTTATTATACCCTCCAATATCTTACAAAGTATAGGTATAATACTAACTGGTCTATAATTCCCCATAGCCCCCTTATCTTCCTTTTTATATATTGGGGTTACTGTTGCCTTCAACCAGTCCTTCACTACTGTACTGGTGTCAAGAGATTCCTGAAAGACGACTGTAACAGGTGGAGCTATAACCTCTGCTATATTCTTAAGTAAAGCTGGATGCAGCCCATCTGGCTCCTCAGATTTATATGGATTCAGATTCTTAAGCCTTAGAGTAATGTCCTCTACCCTCAACTGAATGTTACACTGGCCCAAGTACCTCTTGTTTCTACTCACCTCACCATCCCTGGGTTTATTCATGCTTGAAAAATATTTGTTCAGCTCCTTGGCTATTTCTCCCTCCTCTGATACCTCCTCATTCTGCACCTTCAAAGGACCTACCTGAGTTTTCTTGTTTCTTAACCCCCCAACACAATTAAAAAAGACCTTCTTGTTAGCCTTTGTTTTTGTTGCTAGGTTGTATTCGTGTCTTCTTTTGGCTTTTCTAATCATCATCTTACAATTTTTAACCCTTTTCCTATAAACACTCCTGTCACTCTAGTGTCTCTCTCTTTTGCTATATGATAGGCTCGTTTTGATTGTTTGATTGCCTTTTTGATATTGTTGGAGAACCAGTTTGGTATTTTACCTTTTGTATTGTATTTCACCTTGATGGGAATAAACCTATTCAAGCAGTCATATAGTTTATGTTTTAAACAGTCCCATTTTTGCTGTAAAGATAATCCCTGAAAATCATTTTTCCAATCCCAGACTCTCAGATGTTCATTTATTTTACAGAAGTTAGCCCTACTGTGGCCCCACTCTGCTTTTCATGTTTAAAGTGCATTTCGAATTCTATCATGTTGTGACCAGATCCAAGTAGTGGTTCCCTAACTTTACATCCATCTACGTCCTCCACCATGTTTGTTATCACAAAGTTCAAGACAATATTTGCTCTTGTTTTATCAGTAACATAGTTTTTACAGCCCATGTCCTCTATTATTTCAAGAAACTGTTTCTCAATGGTTATACTTCCTTTCATTTGTATTAGTCTATCCCCGGGAAGTTGAAATCCCTTAGTAAGAGTAGTGGTCCATTATCACTCTGTTCCCTTACCACATCCAGATAATCCTTTCCTTGATCTGCACTCATAGATGGTGCCCTATAACATAACCCCACCTTGATCTTATATGATCTTTGTGGTAAGATTTCAAACCATAATTGTTCATGCTTCAATAAAGTATCATCAGTAATCTTCCTGGTCCTGATCCCCAGTTTAACATAAACTGCCAAGCCACCTCCTTTACTAAAGTCCTTATCCATATAAATCAGATGTAAACCACTAATATTTCTATCCCAATCACAAGCATCCCACCATGCCTCCGTAATACAACAGAGATCAAACTTCTCCTCTACTAACATATATTCCGGGGCTTGTTTTTTTATTTCTCACACTTAAGGCGTTCAACAGGAGTATTTTTAGGGTTTCTGCCTGCTTTGCCCCCCCCCCCATTCGAAAGTTTCTTCTGGTTCCCACCCCTCTTTGTTCCCAATTTAAATACTTGGATATTTCAATATTTATGCTTTGAGCCAGCATTCTTGTCCCTGCTCTATTCAGGTGCAGCCTATCATATCTGTACAAATGTTGTTTACCAGTGAATGCATCCCAATGTTCCAAAAAACAATGCCCCTCCTGTTGACACCAATTTTTTAACCATTCATTTAAACTCTGTATTCCCCAATTTCTTGCTTCTCCTGCCCTTAAGACTGGTAATATTTTTGCGATAATTAAGTCCCCTATCCTCTTAATTTCAGCAGTAATATTATAAATGCTTTATGCACTTTGGAGATCCTTATTTTACCAATATCATTAGCCCCTATGTGCAAAATCACCAAAGGCTCTGTTTTGTTACTTAAATGGCCATTTAATCCTGTCCATATATTGTTTACCCCAGCTCCTGACAGACTACTCACACTGGTTGTACTTTTCCTACCATGGCATATTATGCTGTCCGTGTACTTCAGTAGTGAATCCTCTATTACTACTATATCCCGATTTGGTTGTATTTTTCCTGTTAGTACCCCAGACCTTCCTACTGTTCCCTCCTGTTGAATATTGTCTGTACCTTCACCTCTTTCCATTATGTGGCTATCAGTTACAGTGTTATTAGTTACACTTTCAGATTGTATGGGCCTCTCAGTCAAACCTGCAGCAGATTTCTCCTTTTCTGTAGTAGCTACCGTTGCTACAGTAGGTGACATTACTTTGCCCCTCCCTTCCACATTAACTCCCACTTCTCTTTCCCTATCTTCATAATTTTGTGTAGTTTCAATAGTTTCTACATTTAAACACCACAATAGTTGAAAGTGGTCTGATGCTGAAATAGGTGCAAGCACCTCCCTTCTCGTCTTTCTTTGCTTTCTTTGGCTCACCTGGTACCATTTTCCCACCTTCTTCCTGATTGCTATCGTTAATACTTGATTCTGGAGGAACATGTTTCCTTTTTTCACTGTCCTTGCTTGTAACTTGTGTATTTTTTACCGCTGCTATTTGCTCTTCTGTGGGCTGTAGTATTTTTTCATTGTTCCTAACAAATGTTTCAAGTACCCTTATTTCCCTGTTTATTTCATGTGACCTTTAACAGTTTTAGTTCTTTTTCAGCTTTTTACAAATAGAGACATCTTTTGCATACAAATGACGCCACCTCCTCCCCTTTAGTAAACATCTCACAGGCTACACATTGAATCCATTGCTCATCCTCCTTTTCCATTGCTACTCAGTATGGAATAATGTGGTACAGCAATTACTACACAACACTATTTTCATACACCACTAACAGTCCTTCTTCTACCTCCATCTTCCTCCTGCACTCTGGACACGCCTCGTGTCTTGGCACATATCTCCACACATGGAGATGAGAGCACCCCGCTCAGCTCACCCCACTCACAGAGGGTCATGTTTAAATGCCTTGCATGTCCCGGAAGTGGTTTCCGAGGTCTGACTACAAGTTCAAGTCTCCCGCTTTGTGAAACACTGACTCCATCCCCCAATGTGTTTGTAATGCACTAATTCACAGATGCAGCGATTTCCAAATAAAAAACAGTCCTGTTGGGGCGTGGCTGGCCCGGCAAGCATGGAGGACACTTGCTAACACAGCTCCGTGAGGCAACGGTCTAAAACGTGCATTTCTAGCTGAACACCTAATTTAGGGTTGCTCCCCTGGCACTTATTATCTCCACTGAGCAAATAGCTTTGGGCAAATTAAAAAACAAGCAAGCTAAACTGCAGTTTGGGTCCCATACAGCTTCTAGAAAAAGTGGGAGTGATTCACATGGTTCAGGGCCTGCATCTCTGGGCACTAGAATAGAAGAAGTACAAGTAGAAGACAGCATAATGGAGATCACAAAATCACTGGCGGGGGTACCAGACATGCTCTTGCAGATGCAGTGGGACTTGAAGACTGGCTTTGGCAATTTAAATACCCAATTCACCCACCTCCAGTCAGTGGTAACTAGCCTGACAGAAACCGCTACTACCCATACCATGCAGATATGCGAGCTGGAATGCAGTCAGTGAAATGGAGGACTCTTATGCGGGGGCCTCTGCTGAAAGGAATGTGCTGCTGTCTGTTATTGCTGAACTCTGGGAACATCTAGACGACCAAGAAAATCATTCCCAGAGGTTCCACATTCGTATTATTGTGCTGCCCGAGGGGTTGGAAAGGTGCAACCCTAATGTGGAAATTCATCACTGGTTGTTAGAAACTTAGGCCTTGCAGAGGAGGCACTGCAGATTGAGGTCGAGCAAGCACTTCAGGTAGGCCCTCCGACTAAACCAGGGGAGTGCCCCCAACACTGTCTGATTAAATATTTAAGACTTCAGGACAAGGAAACTGTGTTGCAAAAGGCTAAAGAGGTCGGCCCTATTAAGGCAGAGAATACAACCGTATATGTGTACCAGCACTTTAGCAGGGATCTTCAGGTGAAATGACAATGCTTCAATCTGGTGAAAAGTAAATTGTATAAACTTGGCTGGAAATTTTCGCTGACCTATCCTGCACGCCTGAGGGTCAACAGACCAGGGCAATTCTTCAACTGCCATAAATCAGCAGAGAAATGGCTCGAGGAGGAGGAGGGATGGAGCACAACCCAATGCGGAGTGAGTTCCACTCTAATTTACCTTTTGTTGTGGTTGTACATATATCTAAAATCAGTGGTTATTCTGCAGTTTTGTGCTCACAACTTGGAATAGCCCTGGGGCTCTTATTTCCTCCTCATGGTATTCTGTGGTTTAAGCATTTTATGCCATCTGGTCTGGGCCTGCTTGAGTTCATGTGATCGAGCTGCAGCTCTGGTTTGCACCACCGACCCAGTCCGGGGACTCGGGAATCAGCAGGAGATATGATCTTGACACCCTTGGATTAAAGTGGCATCTAAAGAATAATAATTATTCATGGGTCCTTCCGCAATTCAGGGCACAATGAAGCAGATTCTCTGACTTTTTTAGCAAGGGGGCTGAGAGTTTGCTGGGATCTCCTGTGGAACTCTTTCACCTATGCTCCTTTGTCTTAGCTCTGGGCCCCACAATATTGGTCCACCTACCTTGGTATACTACTTTCTTAGGTTTCTACGTTTTGCCATCACAGTCCCCGCTGTGTCTCGACAGTTGTACTGTACATACCCTTTGTCGGGGACTGAGGTCTCTCCTTCTTTGGGGGGTACTCAGATCAAATGGAGCTCTTTTCTTTATGAGGAGTTTCTTTGCCCGACCATGCCTGGAGGCACGGGTACCTGCAGGTCTTTGTTCTGTTATTCCTGGCGGAATATTTCAATCAGCTTCATTCGGTGCTCGAGACTAACTCATGCGTAACTGTATTATTTTGCCTTGTGGTACATAATGTTTCTTTGTTATGTTGTACACTTTGCAAATGTTATTGGTATTTGATGTTCAGCTAACAAAGGTGTCTCATTTTCTATAGAGCCTGGGCCACTGCCCCTTCCTATCTATGGCTAGCACTTTGGGTGGGTGGTTTTGTTACTGTCTACTGTTTGTAGAGGGAATACTGGTGGATTTAAACTTGCGGGGGGGGCCTCAGTCCCATTTGGACTAGGGCAGCGAGGTAGCATTGTAGAAGGGGGGAGTTGGGGGCCTTCCAGGAACTGGGTGGGGGGGTGATTTAGGTCCAAGTGGCTCTCAGCATGCTGCCTTTTGTCCTTGTGAGAGAAGGTGGGGCACTGTCTCAGGCACATCTCACCTTGCTGTATTATGTGTGTGCACAGTTGGGGTCTCCGTTAAAGGGTACTGCTGTTTGCTCTACTGGACTGGTTCCAGGTTGGGGATTTGTTCAGAAGATATACACTGTTAATTTGGGTTGGGAGGGGGGCTTGGGACGTTTTGAAAAAAGAGTGCGGATGCTTACTTGGTGTATTCCAATCAGAAAGTTAGCTTAAAAAAAATGCTTTATGATGGGGGATGATACTAAATGTTTGTCTTGAAATATCAATGGCCTTAAATCCATAGTGAAGCAGAAGAGGGTTATGATGGAGGTCCGTAGACACAAGGGGCCAATTGTTCTGTTGCAGGAGACTCACTTCTCTTAGATGGAATCACAAAAATCAGATGATTTTATGGGTGGTGATTGGGTTTCCTCTACCTTCTCCTCTAAGGCTCAGGGTGCCTCTATTTGGACACAAAGGGGCTCCCCAATACAGATTTTGGATAGATTAGTAGACCAACAAGGTCAATACAAATTGGCAAAGATTGAAGTCCCAGGTCAGGGAACAATCCTGGTTGCTTCAATATATGCTCCAAATGTGGAATCGCCAGGTTTTTTCCAGAAACTAGCACTGGACATGGCTTGTTGGGAGGGCCCTTGGTTAATGGGTGGGGACTATAACTGTGTCCTAGACACAATTCTAGGTCATTCTAATAAGACCCCAGTGCCTAAGCCTCACAATTCCAAAGCCCTTGAGACCCTACAAGTAAATTACGATCTAACTGATGTCTGGCACCACCTATATCCCTCGGGGCGGGAGTATAGCTTCTACTCTCATTCCATAATTCTTACGCCCGCATTGACAGGCTATTGCCCTCTAGTACCCTCATAACCTACATGGGGGAAGTGAGATATTTGCCCATTGTAATATCAGATCATGCACTCCATTACATTACTCTCCATAATATTGGTGCTTCTTCTGCCCTAAGGGCCTGGAAGCTGGACCCCCTTCTTTTGAACTATTTGGAGTATATTTCATTTATGAGATCCACCTTGCAGGAGTTTCTGGAGTTTAACCGCAGGGGTGATACCTCACATTGTGCGTGCTGGGAGGCATTGAAAGCTTTTGAGAGAGGGCAGTCCATCTCCTTTGCCTCGCATATCCAGCACACAGCCAATAAGGAATTGGAATTTCTTAGAAATAAAATCACAGCCTGTGAGTGGGCACAAATGCTGAATCCTACAGCTGCTTTATATGGGATTGTTCAAAAATTAAAATAGAGATTTAACACGTTGTCTAGTATGCAGCTAGAATGGTCTATTCTTTTGTCCAGTGCTGGACAATATTTTGATGGGGACAGAGTTGGCAAATATTTGGCCTGGCAATTGAAAAGAAAAGAATCTGTTAAGTCTATCAGCCAAATTCAAGATGAACAGGGGAATCTAGTGCAGGGTACTAGGGTAATTGATGATGCCTTTGGCTCTTTCTATAGGTCCCTTTACACCTCTGAATGCAACCCCTCCCAGGGAGACTTTGACCTTTCTTTGAGGGGCTTCCTTTAAATAAAATTAGCTCAGCTTAGACTGAGAGACTAGACTCTCCCTTAACTCCATCAGAAATCCGTGCAGCCCTGAAATCCCTTGAGAGTGGTAGAGCCCCGGGGCCTGATGGCCTCCCCATAGACTTTTATAAAACCTTAGAGAATTATCTTCTGGGTCCCTTATTTGATGCATTGGAGGAGGGCATACTGAAGGGAGCGGTACCCACATCCACATGGTCCACAACTATTGTGGTCCTGCCTAAACCAGGCAAGGATCTCGCCTAATGCTCTTCATACAGACCAATTTCTTTACTCACTGCAGGCTATAAAATTTTGGCAAAAACACTTGCCTCTAGGTTAGAGGTAGTGCTACCAGCCATTGTTCATCAAGACCAGTCTGAATTTATTAAAGGTTGACTGGGAAAACACAATATTAGGCACACTCTTAATATTATTTTTTGCTGGGCACGAGTCAAGTGGTCTCATAGTGCTGCGGTGGTTGCTTTGGATGCTAAGAAAGCTTTCAACCATGTGGAGTAGAGGTATCTGTTTGAAACGTTGGTTAGGCTGGGAGTGGGTCCCTCATTTTGTTCCTGGGTTTGGGCATTATACCATGGCCCATTGGCACAGGATTTGATTGGGGATGAGTTGTCTAGTCCATTTCAGTTAGGTAAAGGGATGCGTCAGGGTTGCCCGCTTTCACCTCTGCTGTACGTGTCGTCACTAGAGCCCCTGGGAGCTACGTTAGAGGCACATACGAGGATAAGGGGATTCTGGGGAGGAGGGAGGGAACATAAAATTGCAATGTATATGGATGACCAACTATTATACTTACAGAACCCAGCGGAGGACTTACCGGCCATCCATGCACTAATGCGTGCTTTTGGTGTTATATCCGGGCACAAGGTAAATTGGTCTAAGAGTGAGCTTCTACCTGTTGGGCTCCTTAACTGTGCACAGCTTATTGCTCAGCTGGGCGGCCTCCAGTTAGTCAATAAATTAAAATTTCTGGAGGTGCAGATTTCTGCCTCCTCCGGTGCCCTATACAAATTGAATCTGAAACCCCTGGTGAATGAAATCCTGGAGGATTGTGAGAGGTGGGTTAGCTTACCAATCTCCATGCTTGGCAGAGTTGGAGTTATTAAAATGACAATACTGCCCAAGCTTTTGTATTTTTATCAGACCCTCTCTATTAGAATACCACAGCTTCATTTTAAGCAATTGGAGGACATTATGCATAAATTCTTGTGGCAGGGAGTGCGTGCTAAAATCCCTTGTGCCATTCTTTACAGGAAACCAAGAAAGGGGGGAGTGGGAGCTGCCTAACTTTAAACATTATTACTGGGTGGCCCAATTGGCCTTTATACCTACAGGTAATACAAGCAATGATTGCCCTTGGTTGGGCCTGGAGGAGGACTTGATAGTGGGTAATCTTTGAAATGATTTACTGGTTGGGAACTTAAGAGACAGAGGTGCAAGCTGTCCGTGCAACCCCTTTACTGCCACAACCTTGGCCATCTGGAGGTGGTCCCATAATAGGATTGGACACGGGGGGGGCAGCTCTCCTAACTTTAGTATCCTCAGTTATATGCAATCCAGAGGGAAATGTACTACCAGGATGATCCAAAGATTATGGGTATGGAGGAAAAAGGGTCTTATATTAATTAACCAATTGTACGTAGGTGGGGTGATGAAAAGCTTTGTACAACTGTCAGTGGAATGGAACATTCCCTCTGGAGACTTCTTTCTCTACCTGACCATTCATCAGCAGTGTGGTACTAGTCTCTCCATAGCTAATAAATGGGTTGACCCCTCTCCTATTGAAGAGGTGGTATTTTGCCCTCAGCCCAAGGTCAAACCACTGACTGTTCACTATTGAGCCCTCCTGGGCTCCAAGCTACCTGTACGGAGCCCTAGCCAAGAAAAGTGGAGCACTGACTTAACATTGCTGATTGATCAGAGGACGTAGGACCTGGCTTGTACCCATTACCTACAGTGCTCACGGAGCAACAAATTGCAGCAAATTCAATTATACTTTTTGCACAGGGCATATTTAACTCCCAAGTGGCTTCATTAGATAGATGCCTGTAGGTCACCAGAATGCCCCAAATGTGCAATAACTGAGGCGGACTTTCTACACTGGGCACTCACCTGCCCCAAAGTCGCCCTCATTTGGCATCTGATACACAATATAATGGCTCAAGTATTGGGCTATGTTCCTAAATCTCCAATCGAGCTCCTGCTAGGTGTGGATCCCTCCCATCCAAATCAAAGGACATCTACTCCCCTTTGGTCCATTGTCCTAATAAATGCTAGAAGAACAACTGCACAGTTGAGAATTCAGAATACAAAGGAGAATTTTGCTTTCAGAGCAAGTTACAGCAGTCTAGAACTACAGCTTTTTTACTGATAAATCACTTCTATCTTAGCAGGAGTCAGTGCCTGTTTGGATTAAGCAAACATATACTTTATTAGAAGAAGGGGTCTTATTTAAGTAAAAAAAAAAGAAGAAAGTTACTGTGTGTTTCTCTGACAAGGGGTCTGTATCAGATTATTTTACTGAGTCAGGAGCAGAGGGTGAATCTAATTGGGGGTGTGATTTAGGAGTTTAGAAGTACAAAAGCAGGTGTCTCCAATTACAGCTTCCTGCTGTTTTTGACAGAGGAGAATTTTGCTTTCAGAGCAAGTAACAGCAGTCAAGAACTACAGCTTTTAACTGATAAATCACTGCTATCACAGCAGGAGTCAGTGCCGGTTTGGATTAAGGAAACAGATACTTTATTAGAAGAAGGGGGTCTCATTTAAGTAAAAAAAAAAGAAGGAAGTCACTGTGTGTTTCTCCAAGGAAGGGGGCTGTATCAGCTTAATTTACTGAGTCAGTAGCAGAGTGTAAATCTAATTGGGGGTGTGGCTTAGGAGTTTAGGAGTACAAAAGCAGGTGTCTCCAATTGCAGCTTCCTGTTGTTTTTGACAGATGAGAAGTTTGCTTTTGGAGCAAATAACAGCAGTCTAGAACTACAGCTTTTTTACTGATAAATCACTTCTATCTCAGCAGGAGTCAGTGCCTGTTAGGATTAAGCAAACAGATACTTTATTTGAAGAAGGGGGTCTCATTTAAGTAAAAAAAAAAAATAAAGTCACTGAGTGTTTCTCTGAGGAATGGGGCTGTATCAGCTTTATTTACTGAGTCAGGAGCAGAGGGTGAATCTAATTGGGGTGTGGCTTATGATTACAAAATCAGGTATCTCCAATTACAGCTTCCTGCTGTTTTTAACACAGGAGAAGTTTGCTTTCAGAGCAAGTATCAGCAGTCTAGAACTACAGACATTTTACTGATAAATCACTTCTGTCTCAGCAGGAGTCAGTGCCTGTTTGGATTAAGCAAACATATACTTTATTAGAAGAAGGGGGTCTTATTTAAGTAAAAAAAGTTAGTGTGTGTTTCTCCGAGGAAGGGAGTGGTATCAGCTTAATTTACTGAGTCAGGAGCAGAGGGTGAATATAATTGGGGATGTGGTTTTGGAGCTTATGAGTAAAAAAGCAGGTGTCTCCAATTATAGCATCCTGCTGTTTTTGACAGAGGAGAATTTTGCTTTCAGAGCAAGTAACAGCAGTCTATAACTACAGCTTTTTACTGATAAATCACTTCTATCTCAGCAGGAGTCAGTGCTGGTTTGGATTAAGCAAACATATACTTTATTAGAAGAAGGAGGTCTCATTTAAGTAAAAAAAAGAGTCACTGTCTGTTTCTCTGAGGAAGGGGGCTGTATCAGCTTAATTTACTGAGTCAGAAGAAGAGGGTGAATCCAATTGGGGGTGTGGATTAGGAGTACAAAGCAGGTGTCTCCAATTACAGCTTCCTGCTGTTTTTGACAGAGGAGAATTTTGCTTTCAGAGCAAGTAACAGCAGTCTAGAACTACAGCTTTTTTACTAATTGCCCTCCTTCCCACCCCTCCACCCTAAGCCAGTTCTACTTTTATAGCCACTGGATTTGACTGACAACAGGAACTTATTGTTTGACAGTAGGAATGGAAGGATCACTGAGACACATTAGTTTCATCAACCTTGAAGGAACCTAAAAATAGCTCTTTCTCCCCCCCCCGGCTGCTAGAGGTCTGAATCCAAGCACTGAAGAAGGAGACTACTGAAGACTACATGAAGTTCCTGTCCCAGAACAGGAAGGGCGAGAGTTGTAAGGGCACATAGGCAGTAGGAAAGTAAGTGTAAAAATACATAGATCGAGGAGACAGTAAGCATACAAAGCAATAGGAGAGCAGACACAAAATAAGTCAAGATGGGAGTGGTGCAGAGCAATGGCTGTGGGGCAGCAGTGTTCCAGGAGACATTCTGGAGGCTGTGATGCTGCCCTGTTTGCAGGCGCCTCTGTGGTCTGAGGGAGGAGGCTGCCCATCTCCAAGCTGACCTGACTAGGATCATGAAACGTCTACCTCCACCCAAAGACCACCAGAGCAATCAGCACTACCTCAGAGGTTGCCAAGAAAGAGGAGCGGTTGGACCAAGGTGGGCTCAGAAAGGGAGAGGATGGTGGAACAGAGGTCCACCCCTCCAGTTGTACATCTCCACAATTCATATGCTGTTCTGGTGTAGAATGCTTCCTCTATGGAGGCACCTGCAGTGGAGACCAAGGAGGATGCTGGGAACCTCCACAAAGGAGACCCACAGAAGGGTGGCATGTGACCCCATAGGGGAAGGAAACAACTCCTGGTGGGGGACTCAATCATTACGGGGGGAGGAAGGGGAGGGAGGTAAGGTGCCTGCCTGATGCCATGGCTTGGAGGCACAAGAAGTGAATCCTCAGGATCGCAGGAGCAGCTGCACAAGGGAGGGAGCTAGATGTCATTGTCCACCTAGGGACAAATGACCTGGCTATGAATGGGATCAGAGCAGTGCAAAAGGAGATTGTAGAGCTGGGGAGGGGCCTTAGACAAGTAGCATGTACGGTAACCTTCTCAGAGGTGCTGTCTGTCTATAGCAAGGATGATGCTAGGGTATTCCACACCATGGGATTCAATGAATGGTTAAAAAATTGGTGTAGAGCTCAGTGTTTTGGCTTCATTGGGGACTGATGAGCCACCTGGAGGGATGCAAGCCTATATGGCACGATGGTCTGCATCAGTCCAGGGGGGCAACCAGGATCCTAGTTGATAGGTTTAAATGCTTCATTGGCAAGCATTTAAACTAGCCAAGGGGGGGAGGCACTGAAAAGGAGCAGGGAAATCCCAGCCCCCCCAACAAAACACAGTAGTTAGAGAGGTAAACACCAAGGTAGAGAAGTCAGTAGGGAGCAGGACAGGGGTAAATGCAGAAAAAGGCACTAAGGACAGGGATGGGGCTAAAAGGGGTAAGGCCATATAAAAGAAATGGAAGGTGATGAATACCAATGCCCACAGTCTGCGTAACAAGCTCCCTGAACTAGTGGCCTTGATGGAAGAGGGATGCCTGGATATTGTGGCAGTAACTAAAACATGGTACACAGAGAACCATGGCTGGGATGTCAACATACCAGGATACACAATCTACAGGAGTGACAGGGTGGGTAAAAGAGGAGGAGGAGGAGTAGCTCTCTATATAAGGGAAGAGATTAAAGCAACAGAACTAGAGAGTAAACAGGAAGTTGATGAGTCACTATGGGTCACCCTGGAGAAAGGAAATGGCACCACAATCTGCATGAGGGTTGTGTACCGACCCCCATCTCAGGGGGGAGGAAATGGACAAGGAAATGATAGAAGGCATCCTTAAAGGCAGAAAAGGGGGAGATACTGTTGATGGGGGACCTGAATATGCCAGATGTTAACTGGAGTACCTTTGCTGCAGACACATCCAACAGCAGGGTTATTCTTGATGCCCTACAGGGGGCATGCCTCAGACAGCTAGTGTTGGAACCCACTCAGAAGGGTGCAATCTTAGACCTGGTACTCTCAAATGGAGAAGGAGAAAGAATCTCAGATTTAGAAGTGGGTAGCCACCTGGGAATAAGTGACCACCAAACAGTGTGGTTCACAATAAACACAGCCATAGAGTCAAGCCATACAAAAACAAGAGTATGGACTTTAGGAAGGCTGACTTTGGGAAAATGAGAGTGTGCCTCAGAAAAACACTAGCAAATGGGCAAAAAGGAGGGGTGGAGGAACAATGGGGAATAATCAAAACAGCCATCACAGAAGGCAACAAGCCTTTGTGTAAAGCAAATCAACAAAACAAAATGAAGGAAAAAAACACTATGGTTCTCAAAAGAGGTGGAAGGGAAGGTTAAGGAGAAAAGGATAGCATTCAGGAAATATAAGGAAACACAGAAGGAGCAGGACAGAGAACTTTATCAGTTAAAGCAGAAGGAGGCAGGGAAGGCAGTCAGAATAGCAAGGAATAAACTGAGGAAAAGATAGCCAACTGTTAAGAAGGGGGATAAAACCTTTTATAGGTACATTAGGGAGCGAAGAAAGACCAAGGGAGGGATACAGAGACTTAATAAAGGGAAGGGAATGTGGGCAGATGGTGACAGTGAAACAGCAGGGATACTAAATGAATATTTCTGCTCAGTATTCACAACGGAAGAGGAGGGGGAGGTACCCAAACCAAAACAACTCTGAATAGGGGGGTTGATACCAGTCCATTCACAGTAGAAAGGGTTTTGAAGGAATTCTTGAAACTGAGGGTGGACAAAGCAATGTGGTCTGATGGGATTCACCCAAGAATTCTCAAAGAACTAAGGGTAGAACTATTAACGCCACTGACTACACTCTTTAACAAATCATGGGAGGATGGGGTGGTACCTGAGGACTGGAGGTGGGCAAATGTGATTCCACTTCACAAAAGTGGGAGCAGGGCAGAGGCATAAAACAACAGACCAGTTAGTTTGACCTCAGTGGTAGGGAAAATGATGGAATCACTTCTGAAGGAAAGAATTGTTGAGTACCTAGAGGTCAGTGGGGCACAGAACCCAAAGCAGCATGGTTGCACAGCAGGAAGGTCATTTCAGACAAACCTAATAGATTTCTTTGACTGGGTGACCAAAGTAGTAGACCAGGGAGGGGCTGTGGATGTGGCCTACCTTGATTTTAGCAAGGCATTTGACACAGTCTCACACAAAAGATTAATATACAAGTTAGCCAGCCTTGGAGTGGGCCCCAAGGTGGTAGCCTGGATAAAAAAACTGGCTGGACAACAGGATGCAAAGAGTAATAGTAAACAGAGTCCACAGTGAAGAAAGGAGGGTAACTAGTGGGGTACTGCAGGGTTCGGTACTGGGACCAGTCCTCTTTAATGTCTTTATAAGTGACATCGGAGAGCACCTGGAAGGAAAAGTATGCCTCTTTGCAGATGACACAAATATCTGCAACAGGGTTGATACACAAGGTGGGGTGGAAAGGCTGAAAAGGGACTTGGCATGGTTGGAGGAATGGTCAAATATATGGCAGCCCAGATTCAATGCAAAGAAGTGCAAGGTATTGCATCTGGGAAACAAAAACCCAGGGGAAGAGTACACAGTGGGGGGTGAGTTACTAACAACAACAAAAATCGAAAGAGACCTAGGAGTAATTATATCAGATGACCTAAAGGTGGGCAAGCAATGTGAGAAGACAGTAAGGAGGGCTGGGGAAATACTGGGATGCATAGGGAGAGGTATCAACAGTAGAAAACAGGAAGTTATCCCTCTGTGCAGACAGTTGGTGAGACCCCATCTGGAGTACTGCGTGCAATTCTGGAGACCCCATCTCCGCAAAGACATAGACAGAGTGAAGGCTGTTCAGAGGAGGGCAACCAAAATGGTGCAGGGTCTGCACCAGAAGACACATGAGGAGAGTCTAAAGCAGCTTAATATGTATATCCTTGAGGAAAGGAGGGAGGAGGGGGACATGATAGAAACTTTCAAGTATCTCAAGGGAGGTAACAAAGTAGAAGAGGGTAGCATCTTTCAGAAGAAGAGATGTGCAAGAACAAGGGGCCAATTTGAAGATAGAGGGGGGATGGCTCAGAAGTAATGTTAGAAAGTATTTTTTCACAGAAAGGGTTGTGGATGCATGGAACAGCCTTCCTGAGGAGGTTGTGGAGTCAGGAACAGTGGGAGAATTCAAGAATGCATGGGACAGACATAAGGCAGTTCTAGTGGGGGGTAGGAGGAAGTAAACTGTTAATTAATTAGAATCTACAGCTGATCCATCAGGTAGGGAAATGGGCAGACTAGGTCAGCCAAGCGGTCCTTATCTGCTGTCAAATTCTATGTTTCTATGTTGCGGATGTCCTTGTCCCTGCCTACAATTACACAGTGGGTACAAAATGTCAAATCTTGCATGCTGCTGGAGTGAGCACAGTTTGCCACCCAGGGTAAAATACTGCAGTTTCTGGATATTTGGGAGCCATGGTTGTGGGCTGTTGAGGCTGGTATTATCCCTGACTAATTGTATGTAAATTTTTAACCTGTATAGGTTGCATCGTCTCTCCCCAGACTATTAGACACTCGTATACAATAGCCATATTACATTGGGTGTCTTTTCCCCTGTTGGTATCTTAGTAAGCTAAATATTATGGATGACAATTTATGTAAGCTCTTCATTGCCTATTTGTCCTGATGTATCTTTGTACTTCAGACTTACTATTGTATGAAATGTATATTCCATTCTTTGTATTCATGGATATACTGTAAGAAGTCTGCACTCACAATAAAAATATTTTACAAAAAAAACAACAGTCCTGTTTAGTACAGTTGTAGTCTCTAAACCCAATAAATGGACTTCAACATCCTCCCCTTCCTCTTGTACACACAGTGCACACTCTCAGTGCTCCCCTCGGGTAAACTGCACTCAAATCAATTACAGCCCTCACGTCAGGAACGCCAAACTCACCCAGTTGCCTGTCTTGCAGCTTTTGGCCGCCGCACAGATCTGAGTGGTGTTTGTAATGATTCCTGCTCACAGAGGGGCAAGTTTAAATGCCTTGCATGACACAGAAGCTGTTTCCAAGGTCTGACTACAAGTTCAAATCTTCTGCTTTGTAAAACACTGACTCCACCCCCAATGTGTTTTTAATGCACTAATTCACTGATGTAGTGATTTCCAAATTAAAAACAATCCCATTTACCTGTTGCTCAGTCATAACACACTACAGTCCCTAACCACAAGTGATCCTGATTGCATTTGTCAGGTGCCTGGAAGAACAAATCACAGAATGTCTTGGTCCCTCAACTCCTTCCCACTGCAAACCTTAAATTCCACCACAGTGATAGGCCAGTACATCCTCTCACTCTCCGGAGCCGAGCTACTCTCTATTGACAGTTCTTACCACTCCTGCTTCTGACTGAGATACCATCTATACTGTAGGAGGGGCTCTGAACTCAGCGGCCTTCACACTTTCTTTATCTCTCTCTCTCTCTCTCTCTGTCCACCTTAGACTTTGACAGTCATCCTCAGGGGAGAGTACAGAAAAATGGAGTGTCATTACAGATGGAGGAAACTCCATATTAATTAAAAACAATGGATGATTTAGAGTTTTTTTTTAAAAGCATTTGTGTGAGCTCACAGTACCACCATTCATGCATCTCATCTTGTCAGATAAAGCATTTGCAGCATTGCCAGTTGATAATACTGCCAGCCTGACAGTCTCTAATATTGGTCCCTCCAACTGAAGCAGACAGTACCTCCAGACCAGAAGTTTTAATAGAACAATCTCTACATTTCAAAATCTAAAAATATAATAATTAAAAAAAAAAAATACCTCCGACGAAATAAAACAGGCTGTGAGCTTCAGGGGACAGGGCACATTCGTACATAAGGTCCGCCTTATTCAGGCTCCTTTGATGGCTTAATCATGGATTTTTTCATCAGGGACTACTTTTAGGCACCTAGAGAGTAGCTGTAAGTGCCTATTATTGTCATGCATACTCCATTTTATATATTTAGTCAAGTTCAAAGGTACAATCAGGGTGAGTAATTTGTCTGCATGATGGCACTGATGATGTCATAGGACATTTAGATCTTGGCATAGGGTTTCAGACCTACACAGGCCTGGGTTTGATCTCCAGTGCAGAACAATGTTATTTTCCTCATTAAAATGTATGTAGTTTGAGAGAAATTGCTAAATGCCATTGCTGATATTAGTGAAAAAGTTTCAGCAAAGATTAAAGTTCTGTATTGCTGATAACTTGAAAAGGCCCACCTCAGCGTAGAGGTTTAAGTACAACTTGGGAAGCATTACTTCAAGGAGACAGACTCTTAATTATGAACCTCCACTGCAGCTGTGTCTGTGTGGGGGTCTTCACTCACTGCTGGATGCCCTTTGCCACAGCATTTGTTTTCTGTCTAGGAAGCTTAGTACAGCAGTATAATTACAGTACACCAAGCAGTAGATGGTAGGGGTCCTGGGTTCGATCCCCAGAGTAAAACATTTTTTCTCTCTCACTACAATTTTATATAATATGAGAAACATCCTTAGATGGCATTGCCGTTGTTGGTAATAGACTTTCAAGAAGGTTTGACATTCTGTATTGCTGATAACTTAAAAAGTTCTGGTTCAGACTTTGATGTTTAAATGCAGCTTGGGAAACATGACTTCAAACAAACAGACTGTTAATTGAAAACATCCACTGCAGCTGTGTGTAGGGAGCTGCACTCAATGGTGGATGTCTTTTGGCACAGCATGGATCTCTAGTCTAGGATGCATAGGTACAGTGGTAGAATTACAGGCTGCAAAACAATAGCATGTAGGGATCATGGGTTTATCCCACAAAGTGGATTTTTTTTTTCTTTCTCACTGCAATTTATGTAGTATGAAACAAATTTTTAGATGTCATTGTCGATGTTAGTAATAGACTTTCAGGAAGGTGTGACATTCTATATAGCTAATAACTTGAAAAGTTCCACCTCAGACTTTGAGGCTTAAATGCAACTTGAGAGACATTGCTTCAAACAGGCAGCAGTTAATTATGAAATTCCACTGCAGCTGCATGGAGGGGGGCACATACTGCTGGATGTCCTTTGCCACAACATGCCTTACCTGTTTAGGAAACTTAGTACAGTGGAAGTACTACAGGTTACAAAACAGTAATGGGTAAGAGGCGTGGGTTTTATCCTCAGTGTGGTACCGTTTTTCTTTCTCATTACAATTTATGTGGTATGAGAGAAACTGTTAGATGTCATCGCCAGTGTTGGATAAGTTATTTTTCTATTACTCTCTATTACTTTAGGACACTTGTTCCAGAAAGCTCTGTGCAATCACTAGCAAGGATGGTGAAGTACTGGACAAAGTAATACACCTTACAGTTACAATTACTTATGCCTTTTTATACAAAAGTAATATGTAACTGTAACTGATTACATTTATTTGAAAGTAACTAGTAACTAACCTATCACTGTCAAATAAATGTGATCTGTTATAGTTTTTTATTATTTTTGTATTGTTTTTGTATAAAAAGAAATAAGTAACTAACTGTCAGGTGTATTACTTTTTCTAATACTTCTCCATCTTTGCTAGTGACTGCACAGAGCTTCCTGGATCAAGTTTCTAAAAGAAATAGAAAGTAACTGAAAAAGTAACTTACCCAACATTGGTCATCACTGATGTTAGTGACTGACTTTTAGCAAGCTTGGAAGTTCAACAGTGAAGTCCACCAGGATGAACCCCAATTCTATAGCATTCTGCAGCAGGTTACTGCTGGAAACAAGGCAGTTTCAATTGGAGTTAATCCTTTTTTGTCATCCAGAAAACTGTGGCAGTGCACTTCAACCTGGCAGGCTTCACTGTATGTTACTGATAATTTGAAAAGTTCCAGCTCAGACTTTGAGGTTTTAATACAACTTGGAAAACATGCCCAATAGACAGACTGTTCATCATGAAAATCAGATACAACTGTGTGGAAGGAGGGGTTACTGCACTCGATGACGGTTGTCCTTTGTCACACCATTCATCTCCTGTCCAGGAAACTTAGTACAGTGATAGAGTTACAAGCTACCATGCATTAGAGAGTATAAATCACATATTTTAACCCTAGAGTTTAACTTTTTTTTTTCTTTTTCATTACAATATATGTAATATGAGAGAAATTGTTAGATCTTATTGCTTATGTTAATGATATACTTTCAGGAAGGTTTGACATTTTATATTGCTGCTAACTTGAAATGTTTCAGCCCAGAGTTTCAGTTTTAAATGCAACTTGGGAAACATTATTTCAAACAGACAGACTGGTAACTAAAAACATTCAATGTAACTGTGTGTGGGGTGGTCTGCACACAGTGCTGGATATCCTTTGCCACAGCATGCATCTCCAGTCTAGGAAGCTTAGCACACTGGTAGAACTACATACAACTAAGCAACATCATCTGTGCTGACTCTGTCAGTTGACTGTATTTGTACTGTACTGTCCCATGTAACTGTGCTTGCATTTCAATGTAGTTATTATTCATTCTGACCCTGCACTTTCTGTATACAATGTAATCTGTACCTGCATTTCAATGTATCTATACCTGTATTTCCTGTACTCTCCCAGGTCGTACCTGAAAATAGACAATGGATTTTCTAGTGTACCTACCTGGTTAACAAAAGCTAAATAAATAAAAATTGTAGAGGATAGAGGGCCTGGGTTTGATCCCCAAAGTGAATCGTTTCCTTTCTCACTACAGCTTATGTAGTATGATAGAAAATATTAAATGTCATCACTGATGTTAGTGATACATTTTCAGTATGATTTTAAGTTCTGTATTGCTGATAACTTGAAAAGTTGA
This sequence comes from Neoceratodus forsteri, assembly GCA_016271365.2. NCBI lineage: Eukaryota > Metazoa > Chordata > Ceratodontiformes > Ceratodontidae > Neoceratodus > Neoceratodus forsteri. The sequence continues at coordinate 863,080,318 of CM057455.1, forward strand.
ACCTCAGACTTTCAGGCTTAAATGGATCTTAAGAAACACTACTTCTTAGATACAGACTGTTGATTATGAAAATTCACTGCAGTGGTGTATGCTTGGGAGTCTGCATTAAGTGCTGGATGTCCTGTGCCACAGGTCACATTTCTTGCTTTGGAAGCTTAGTACAGCAGTAGCGCTATAGACTTCCAAGCAGCAGTAAAGGATAGAGGGTCAAAGTTCAATCCTCAGAGGTGAACTTTTTTCTTTCACACTACAATTGATATATGCTGTGCATCAGTCCCCATCCCCATCCAATTCCTTTTTCATTGCCAGGGGAAGCTGCCAGCTTTCTTTCTGGCAACGCAGATATTTTATACAGACCTTATCTGGCACCTCTTGTATCACTGGTACTTTGATTTTTACTGTTTTAACTTTTTTCTATTCAACAATTATTGTATTTCCAAGTGCTAATTTTACTCAAATATATACTTTTTGTGTGTAACCCATTTCGTAAGTGAAATAAGACATTTCAGGCTGTGGGTTTATTATATGTTTTACCTGTTTTATTTATTTTTATTTTAGTCTTTGGTAAATGGGTAAGGCCCACTAGGCACAAGTGCCTGTTGTCAGGGGCGACCTGGGAGCACTGGGCGGTTAAGTAACCTCTCAGAGTCACACAGTATGCAAGTGGAGGTTGTGAGAATCAAACCCAGGTCTGGTCTGCTGGATATACCAAGCTCATTCACAGCTCATTACTCTAACCTCTAGGCCATACAGCCATGGAATAAGACATTTCAGGCTGTGGGTTTATTTTTGTAAACAGCACTTTCAGGTGGTTGAAGGCACTTGGTACAAGCACCTCATGCTTCTCAATGCACCTGGGTGTGTGGTTTGTAAAAAATAAACCTACACCATGTAATTTCTTATTGCTTATTCACTACAATGCTGTTTTTTTTTTTCTTTTTCTTTTACAATTCTTGGCAAAGAAAGACACACTAAGCTGAGGTGTGTTTCCAGGTGCATTCTGGGAGCACAAGGAAATTAAATGACTTTCTCATGGTCACACAGTATGCATGTGGTGACTGTGAAATTCAAACCCAGTTCTCTGGGTCTGCAGCTCAGTGCTCTTAGTCACTACACTGTACTGCCTATACTGGGTATTTTGGTCTGGGTCACCAGGAGGAAAGAGGCAAAGATTTCAGGTTTCCACCAGGCAGGTTTCTTTATTAGGCTCCCACAGATGGCAAGTAACTTATTTTGGAAGCAAAGGAACATTCACTTTGGGGAAGATTACACCAAATAAGTATTTGTCAATGCTGAATGTTCACCGCTTGCATTGCTGTTATACTGGGTCTTGCTTGTTCGCATTTTTATTAAACATTTGCCCAGGATAGACCAGATGAGATGCAGTATCTCATTTTCAGTGGTGTCCTGCTTTTACACATTTTTAGATTTTATTCACCTAGGATAGGTCGGCTCAGAGGCAATATTTAATTGTCAGTGGGCTCCCACATTTTGACCCCAAATTGCCAGTCTTTTTATGACCTGGCATTATGATAAAGGCAGGTGGGATTTTTAAAATACTATCCAAAAGGTGATTTCACAGTGCGTCTGTGAAAACAAGATTTAGAGGGGATTTGAAAAATGACATCTGTCATGTTCAGGAGGTGAGGCAACACCAGGGTTATGTTGAACATTAGGGGGCTAAAACCTGGAAAAATAAAGTTATGAATAAATGCTGGAAAAATTCAACCTTTCTTCATAATATGGTTGTTTTGGGGTTTTTTTTTCAGATTTTCAACAATCTTTTGAGGTTCTATGTAATAACGGCGAAAGCCTAAAGGCGGTCGCTGTTATCGCGAAGTCACAGTGCCGAAAATTTTTTTTGCCACTGTGACATCCCAGCACACAGGAAAATGGTGCAGGGACTTAGTTTTTAATGTTTTCTGTGGGGCTGCACCCCCACACCTGTGGGGTTTGCCCCGCACCCCTGCTAAAGGATTCTCAACTCCAGGGAGGTGCATGTGTGTGTGGGGGTAAAACGATTAAAATAAAGGTTTAGGCCAGGCACAACAAAAAGGCACAGGCGCTCCAACCCGAACTCAGTACCCTATGCACCGATGCCAGCAGCTGCCCCACCAAGCCACAGGGTCAGCTTGGCAACCCACTGCAGCACCACCCCTCACATCCCCTCCCTCCCCTCGCTGTGTGTGCCCACTCCTCCCCGCGCGTACGTATAGTGACATCCTGTCATTATATTCACCCACCCCACCATCCGGTCACCCTACCAGACCACGGCCATCCCTGTAATGCACTGGAAAGGGGTCACCATTATTGTAGGTGTCCTTTCCCCGCACCATTATCATGGGCTACCTCTTTTTATGATCACTCCTTCAGAACATGACAGGTGTCATTTATAAAACAGTGGCCACAATGTCATTTCACGCCACAAGTGTGAAAACACACTTTGGCCAAGATCTGAAAAATGGCAGCTGTCACATTCATGGGGTGGTGTGAAAAATGGCTATGTTGAAAATTTGGTGTAATAATATTGAAAATTACCAAAGTTACCATCGTGCAATGAAAAATGTCAATGCACATTATTAACTTTGTTGTTTTTTTAACATTTGTATTTCAAATTTTCAATATAGCCTTCTTCTGACCCCTTCTCATGAACAAGAGTGAAGAATATTTTCAAATTCTGACCCACTGGAGATTTTGTGCCGCTAGTGCAAAAACACAGTTTGGCCAGGATTTGAAAAAATGACAGCTATCACTTTTATGAGGCGGTGAGGAATAATAGCTATGCTGAAAATTTGGGATCAAAATGTTGAAAATTACCAAAGTTACAAGTGTGTGTTGAAACATTTCAATGTATGCTCATAACTTTGTTGTTTTTTTAATATTTTTACCCCAAATTTTCAAAACAGCCTTCTTATGACCCCACCTCATGAACAAGGGCAGAGAAAATTCTCAAATCCTGCAGGAAAGGTGATTTTGTGCAGTGATTGTGAAATCATCTTTTGGGGTGGATTTACATAATTTCACTGCCTTTGTTCATGATGTGGGGTTCCCAAAAGACTACATTGAACATTTGGGAAAAATATTCAGAACTGACAAAGTTGTGAGGATGAGTTCAAAACCCATTGAAATACATTGAACTGCATACCTAATTTCCTCAGTTCCTGGTCCAGCATTGAAGCCTGAAGATGTGTCTCCAGTCCAGGGAGAAATATGGCATTGGACCCCCTGTAGCTAAGTAAATGGGTGCTTGTGTGTGGGGTGGTGGGTGCTGAGTGGGAGGGTCAGGTGGGGAGAGGTTAATGGCGTGTGCCAGCAGCACAATAGATATCAATGAAAGGTTTTCTTTTTTACAGAATGTATACAAATTAAAAAAAAAGATTGAGGGACAGTTTTCTTTATTTCAGGTACCGACACTGGGGATAGGGCACCCCAGTGTTAGTTTTATGTTTGGCAGCACTAAGGTTGGGCTCCCAGGTGTTGCACAGTGAAGATGGCAGGGTGGGAGGTACTAGCCAGCATCGGAGATTGGCACTCTGGTGTTGGAAAATTAGAAGTAAGGAGAAGTGCGTGGTGGTGGATACTGAGTGGATGGGTCAGTGGGGAAAATATAACGGCAATGATGAGTCAGCAGAGGCAACAGATATTTATATATGGTTTTCTTTTTTCACAACATGCATAAAATTAAAAAAAGATTACAAGTGATGTTTTTCATTATTTTAGGTACCAACACACCAAGTCCCCAGTGTCAGTGTTATGTTTGGTAGCACCAGGGGTGGGCTCCCCGGTGTTGCACAGTGAAAAAGGGCAGGTTATGGGGTACTAGTCAGCACCATGAATTGGACACAGTGGTAAGGACAATTAAGAAGGGGAAGGCAGTCTTCCAGTTTGGCCATGACCAAGATGGCTTCTTAGAGAAAATGCTCCTCACCATGGATCTTTTTTGTTATATACAAAATTCTGCAGACACCATTAAACATCATTTTTCTTTTTAATAGAATTCATTTCAATTCATTCTGCTGAAATGAAAAATATCAGGGCTAAAAAGTATGGCACTTACAAAGTCCAGTCTGACCACTTAGATATCAATTTCCCAGTATCATTTTATTGATTCCAAAAAGGATAAAAGCAAGCAACAACAATGGTACCTCTGAAAGGCCAACATTTTGTGTAATAAATGCATGCTTTTTCAAGGCTACTTGCCATCTAGTGGCATACTACTGTATATACATATACCTGTGGTCATATGACCAACAAGTGAGCATGGCAGGTACAGACATTCATAATTCCCAATACATTATATCAGTGCACATTAAAACTGTAATAAACTGTGTTATTATCAGCATCAAACAACACACAAAATAATTCTGCATGTGTGAAAAATTCAAACCACAGTGATATACACTCATAAAAAGTTGATAGTTGAAATAAAAAGGGAAAAAAGTGAAGGGTAGGGAAAGGAAGCATAATAAAAACATATCAGGTACATTGCCATATGTTAACTTACACAAAATTGTTGGCAAAAATTCTGACATGACACCTAGGCTCCCTCATCCCATCCCTAACACTCGCCAAACAGGCTCTGTCCAAGGAATAATGGCAATGGACAACAATAGAGCAGCATTACATTTAATCTGGTCTGCCTCCCGTAGTAGCACATCCAGCATATTGGCTAGCATATCTATGGAAAAAGCTAACTAAACTAAACTAAAATGGGAGGCTGAGTTGCAAATCACTATTTCCACAGAAAATTGGGAGGCCTTAATCAAAACAGCACACACACAGGCTTCCAAGATATGTGCTATCAACTAATCCAGAAAAAAATTCTTCACCGGTGGTATTGTACTCCAAAGTGACTTATAAAGATGAACCTTTTGTCCACTGGCACATGCTGGAGATGCCACCAATGGGAGGGCACAATACCTTACACACTTTGGGCATGCCCAAAAATTGCTAATTATTAGAACCAGGTTATACAGTTTTATGAGTGAGTGGCAGACAGGACTCTACACCCCGATCAGCTCCAGTGGATCCTGGGACGCTGGCCAGCCATCCAAGGGGTACCGAGCAAACAGAAGCAGTGGCTTTTGCTGGCTTCTTTGAAAGTGAAAAAAAAAGATAAATCTTGCTGAGTTGGAGAACTGAATCCTCTCCTGCATAAAGAGAGTGGCTGGGTTCTTGCCTCAGATTGGCTGAATTTGAAAAGCTGACTCAACTGGCAAACTATAAAATTGATAGATTTCAAGCAATATGGGATCCCTTCCTATGATTGGCTTAAATACCACCATTGTCGAAAAAAACTGTCCCATTACCCTAGTTATCATAGGGATGTAATACACTATATAATTCTACTGATATACCTGGTTGATCTATTGGGTTTATTACTATCACAATATTGTTAAGCTCTTATTGCTTAGCTGTTAATTTTGCTTTCTTTCAAATGTTTAAATAGCAAACTCATATAATAGATAGAGTGGTACATACATTTTAAGAAGTGAAAAAAGTAATGTTATGATTGTTCAAGGGATAATGTTCCTTCTGTATGCTCTTTTCCATAGTTTGTACACTATTTCTCAATAAAATGTTACTAAAAAATAAGGGGGAAACAATAAGAGGTGGGAAGGAAACTTGGCAGAGGGTGGTAAAGACTGCTTTTATGTTGGGGCTTTTATGTTGGCTCTGCTTGCTGGGCAGTTTTATGCACATCAAAGAAAATAGCCACCCTATAATTCAGCTGGCTGTTTTCTTTGAACTACACAAAGTTTCCACCCAGCAAAACCAGAACAGTGTCATGATCAGCCTGCCTGATGACTGGTCTGAGACAGTTGAGTCCCTTGCAGACAGCCCTGCATTTTACCAACAGTGACACACCACTCATATCCCACTATTATACCAATATGTTTGCTTTGTGGAAGCGCAAGAATGAACATAAAAATATTAAACCCTAGTCAAACCCAGATAAGGTTATAGCAGAAACAGACTTAAAACCACCCTGCTCAAGTTATTAACTGCCCAACTCTGCTTTGGGTATGCTCAGTATGTGGAACTCTCATATCCTTCTAACTCCTCAGTGGGGGAAGGGTCTTAAAGAGAGAGTGAACCTGTAAGCATCTCTGGGTCTGTAACACCAGATTCATTCAATTACAGTGGGGGCCAAATTATGAGCATGGTAGCTTAGATTTGTTACACCACTCCAAATCTGACCCACCTTTACATAGCACAGCAAATAAATTGAGAAGGCAACTGGTTTGTACTTGCCCTAGAATAAGTGAAAGGTAATGGTGTCTATACTAAGGGATGAACTAGTGGATTTCCTGGAAAGGAATGCACTACAGGATTCCAGGCAGCAAGAATTGTTTTTTTGCTCCTCCCCAGCCCCTTGACCGGCCACTCCTTCAGGCTGCCAAGGGACACCCTCACCTGCCAAGACATCCCAGTTACTGCCATTCCTGCCATCCCCCATACTGCTATGCCCTGCCCAATCCGGCTTATCCTTTTGCTGGGGGGCCAATGTCCCAGGAGTGCTACAGGAGGGGAGATAGGTTCCAAATCCATGCTGGTCACATGATGGTGGATCAGCACTGGTGGCTGCTCTCCAGAGCTATGCGGTGTGAGGGGACCCAGGTGACTATCATCCAGTTGGTCAAGTGGGCAATTTTCCAATTTTTTTCCTCACCCTCTTCCCACTATGCGGCTGCCCATGCATGGCATCCTGGGGACAGCACATGGTGGCACTTGGTCACTCATGCCGCCAAGTATTCTTCTACAAGAGGACACCAGGAGCTGATCTAGAAGTGGGCAGGCTAGCACCCTCCATTCCAGGGAGGAGAATGTCCATGCAGATACTCTAAACCCTCTCCACCGGTTTCTGCTCCTGTTGTCCTAGGCTCGAGTGCAAATCCAGGTCGCCAGCATGCCAAGTGGTCCCCTATAGTTTGGTGCCACTGAGCCGGGCTAGTCTTAATTGTTTTAAACATTTTTATAAACACAGTTTCCACACATTGGTTTTGAAATAAGGTCATTAGATGGTAGTTGCACCTGAAAATGTTCACTGGCAAAATTTGGCACTATAATTGATCTGAAAGGCCAAGGTGAAAACTGATCAGAGTATTAGGGAGACAGTCATGGACAAATCACAGAACTTTCTTTCACTACATAAGGGAGCAATGGTAGTCCAAAGAGGGTACAGAGAAGGTGATCTTAGGGAGCAGGGCCAAGATGACACTGAGAAGGCAAATATTCTGAATTAATTTTTCAGCTTGGTCTTCATGGTAGAAGCAGGGGGACCAATACTAGAGAGTTGGGTCCACTTCAGGTGGGAGCTAGACTCAGAGGGTAGTCCTAAGTGACAAATGTTCTTGAGTCAAGAAGATCACTACTGGAATCCCTCAGGGCTCTGTCTGGAGTACAGTGCTATTTGGTATGTACATTTCTGACAGAGGGGAAATAATCAGTTACAAGGTGTGCCTATTTTCAGATGACACCAAACTCTGTGGGAGGGTGGATAGTGTAGAAGGAGTTAGGAGTAAGGTAAGAGAAGTTGAGAGGCTTAAAAGATGGTCAAACAAATGGCAACTTTAGTTTAGTGCAAAAAAATGTAAAGTCATGGACATAGGGAAGAAGAATCCCAGAACAGAGTACTCAATAGATTAGGTAAAGATGACTTAGATATCAGAGGAGAGAGACCTATGGGTTACCATCACAGGTAGCCTGAAAAGAAATGCATTGTGCACGAAGGCATACAGTGTGGTTAAGTCAGCAGACTGTCAGGTTGCATAGGGAGAGGCATCACTAGTTGAAGGAAGGATGTGATCCTGCCTCTATATAGCTCTCTAGTAGGACCACACCTGGAACATTGTATTTTGTCCCGTCCTGGTCCCCCCATCTAAAACATGATAGGGATAGATTAAAATCAGTCTAGAAGGGGCATTAAGGATGATCAACTGTCTTCAACCTAGAGCATATGTAGCTAGATTAAAGATCTTGAGCATGTATTCACTGGAAACCAGGAGGGACATGAGGAAGCACATGAAAGAAACATACACGTTTCTACATGGGGTAAACAGTGAAGACACAGCAAAATTGTTTACAGTAAAAGGAAACACAGCCACTAGCAGACTCTATTATAAACTGGTGAGGGGAACAATTAAAAAAGGATGTGAGGAAGTTCCTCTTCACACAGAGGGTGCTACAGGGCTGGAGCAGCTTGCTCGGGGAGATGGTAAACATTGCCAATGTGGCGTGGTGCAAGGCGGGGCAGGACAGATTTAAGGGAGTGTTGGAGGTACAATGAGACCCAGCCTTGTGTAGCCAGATGGAGATGTGGGAAATTAGGTAGGGATAGGACAGACTGGATGGGCCTTGAACTTTTTTCTGTCCTTCACATTCTATGTTTCTATTCCTATGTGATCCATTCCTGTTACCAACCTCACCATTGTTTTCTATTGCCTTGAATGTTAGCCATTATAACTGAATACAGAAAATCATACAGTGTCTGCAGCTGTCTCTCGAACCTTTATCTATGCAAAAGCAGCATCTGCTACTTTTACTTTTTGTTTCTAATACTTGTATGTTCTGTCTGTTTTTTTTAGGGTATAAGGGGGCCACGGGGGTTTCCAGGATCAACAGGAGATAAAGGAGATCAGGTAAGTAAATAAAGTTCTTGTCCTGTAGGGATGAACAACCATCAGTTGGCATACACACACACACACACAGCTATTCCTCACTATATGGATTTCTGATCACTGGTCCTGAAAGAAATATTTCATATTATGAAATGGGTAGAAAGAATGCTGAATTCTGATTGGCTGAGAACTGCTTTCAGCTGGGCCGTTATCCCAGTACAATGGCCCAGCTGAAAGTATTATGTTTATAAAAATGCATAAAATTTACTAAAAATGACCCATTTCATAATTGCAATAAGGCACTCCAGGGGGTGTGTTATGGTGGGCTAATGGCCCTGCTCGGTGGTGGAAGCCCTCGGCTATGCCTCGTGCTTCAACCCACCTCAAGGTGGGCCGTTATCCCACCATAACACACCCCCTGTCATGCCTTATTGCTTAATTTGTGCAGTGCATTGTAAAGGGGAAAAAAATTAATGTCATAAATAATTGTTTAACTAAAAAGCTGGTTAGGGCTATCCCAGACCAGTGTAAAGGAGACAGTGATGAGTGAACTTGATGTATGCCAGGGCAAAGGGACACACATTATTTTAAGTTATGTCCTATCTGGATAGGACATGTACTGTACATTCACACCCTGGAATGTTAGAAGGCCATAGGTGAGACTTAGGAGGAGTACTTTTGGCTGCTGACAGCTGGCAGCAGTGGAAAAATTGTGTTTCACACTAAAGGCCAAGCCAAGCTTAGCAGTCATTGATTTACAAACGTAGCAGACATGAGGGATAAAAATCAAGGGAGGGCTGCAGTGTTACATCTAGGTACTTGGAACTGCTTATCTCTTCTATAAGGGATCAATCGGTGCAGGACATTGAGAGCTTAGTAGAAGTATCATGGTGTTTCAGCTTGGAGTCAAAGACCATGACCTTGGTCTCCTTACAGTTAAGAATTAATTCACCAATAATCAAGATTGAATGAGTGCAAAGGAGTCTGAGAGGGATTTATGGATGGCAGGGACAGACGTTGCACTGTGGTATTGGAAAAGTTCATCTGCATATAGCCGGGAGCTGTATCAGGAGGCCACATCAAGGAGTCTATTGATGTAAATAGAGAATAGGAGTGGGACAAGTAAGGAATCTTGGGGAACACCAACAGTTGCAGTAGCACCAGTATGGTGGGCAGTTTGTTTTTCATATTTATAAAAAAAAAAAAGGAAATCAGAATCAAACTGAACAACTGCATCAGCAATCTCTGCAGAATGTAAATAATCATAAAACGTGTTTTTTTAAGAGATGCGTTAAGGCCTAGGGGGTTTACAGTGCCCCTTTTTAGCAGGATCTTAAGTTGTCAGATAACCTCAGCAATCATTCTGTAAAGGCTGAGAGAGTAGCCACTATCATGTTTTTGAACAAATCTAGTTTAGTTTCCAAGGAAATGAAACAAAATTCTGTGCTTGGGGATGGGAATGTGTCTGCATAGGCCTCTATATGAGGCTTGGTAAGAGATTAGTTGGAAGAGCCTATCTTACATGGTGCTACTGTAGAACACATTATGAGAATTACTATGACTGAGAACTTAAAAGTACCTGTACAAATAGCAATACTGGAGTGGCTTATAAAGCCTAGACAACTTCTAAGAAACCTTGTAACATGGCTTTGAACATAGCAGGCAAATGCAGTCCAGAGACTGGTCCAAAGGCATCATGTGACGCAAAACGAGCGGTGATTAGACCAGCAGTAGAGGATACTTGTGTAGTACCGACAGTGTCCACACTCGTACCAGCCCAATAAGACCCACTTGTGTAGTACCTAGAGTGTCCATGAGGCAGAGGGTGCAGCACTGGGTTGGTAATGAACATGACAGAGATGCAATGGTAAGCTAGAGCCCGGGATCGGGATGGCGCAAAAGCAGAAGAAAGAGAAGCACTACGTGGTGCCATCTGCCTTTGTGTATGAGACTGTGTGTGCCCGTAGGTGGAGATCGTACACGAATGCAATAGCTGCCAGAGCACGAGACAGTGAGTAACCAAAACCCAGTTGACTACGCAGATGTAAACAGCAGTGGAAGTGCCGCAAAACAAAGAGAATCACTGAAAGGACCCCCCTTGTGCCGACATCTATTTCTGTATGTCATGCACAAGTGTGGAGAAAGTGGGACACATATCGCTCGACACAAAGAGAGCTCAGTATCTGACTATGTAGTGGTGTAAGTCTATCTATGCAAAGACATTACCCATAGTGCACTGCCGCTCTACAGCATCAGGATGTCACCACGAAGGCTGAAGCAGGCAAACGGTCGCTAGCAATTAGTGAGTTGTAGCGTAGTTTTTCTCACACAGATACTAATAGTCTGGTGCTCGGAAGTGTGAAATAGTGCACATCATGTAAATAACTGTCTATCGCGACGCGGGGATGCGCACGGGCTCACATCATCTCACTTTCCTAGACGATAACTAGCGGTACATACCACAGCATCCAGCAATGGGACTGTCACGTAATGGTTCTGTACAGCAATGTCAAATACTGAGGGCACAATATTCGCGTTGCACTTGCCGTGTCACAAGCGCATTAATCACCTCCAGCGTCGGGCTCTACCAGGGATTAGTGCCTGCTGGGTGGTTGGAAGCCCTCGGCCTTCGGCTTTGTGCACCAAACCCCCCCCCCCCAGCAGGGCATTAATCCACCAGTAAAGCCCTCCTCTGTCGGTGATTAATGCTTACATGTTGACTCCGACTGCTGCTAGTAGAAAATCAGTATGACCATGACCAATGGCAAGATAATACGACAAGCCCAAGTAAGAATAAGTATTAATGCATTTTTTTTTTATTCAGCTGTTTATCCTCCTGAGCCCAGGCAGGGGCTTTGGCCCTCCGAGGAGGGACACTCTCTCTCTCTCAGGTCCCACCGCCCTGCACTAGCTGACCTTGGAGGTTCTCCCACAGCTTGCCCCCTGTGGTGGGGACAGGAAGGTGGTGCTCCCTCCCTGGAGACCCAATCCAGAAGCCGGGGTTGGCCCTAGGTGTGGCAGACCATCATGGAGCCCTGCCAGGCTCTTTTTCCTCCTGTTTCTCCCGTCCTCCCTTCCTACCGACATGATTATGTCAGAGCACATCTCCCAACCAGTATTGCCCTCTAGTCACCACCAGAGGGCAATCAACAAGCGGGATGACATGGTAATCTCCCCTCAATAGAAGAGAGCAGTCCTCCGGATGCTCGCTTCTCTCTCCCCCTGCTGACCCCCAGTGACCCAGGCTCGTTCCCAAACCCAGGCCACCAGCATGGCACAAGGTGTAGCAACCAGCACCTCAACCTCCAGCGCCACTGGGCTGGCAGTATTAATGCATTTAATTACTCCCTCAGATCCCACCTCCCTGCACTTGCTGACCCCGGAGATTTCCCCACAGCTTGTCCCCCATGGTGGGGACAGGAAGGTGGTTCCCCCTCCCTGGAGACTTAATCCAGAAGCCGGGGTTGGCCCTCAGTGTGGCGGACCATCATGGAGACTTGCTAGGCTCTTTTTCCTCCTGTTTCTCCCGTTCCCCCCTCCCTACCAACGTGATTATGTCGGAGCATGCCTCCCAACCAGTATTGCCCTCTAGTCACCACCAGAGGGCAAGCAACAAGCGGGATGACGTGGCACCCTCCCCCCAAGAGAAGAGAGCAGTCCTCCGGACACTCGCTCCTCTCTCCTCCTGCTGACCCCCAGTGACCCGGACTCATTCCCAAACCCAGGCCGCCAGTGTGGCACAAGGTGTAGTGACCAGCACCTCAACCTCCAGTGCCACTGGGCCAGCAGTATTAATGCATTTAGTTACTGTATTCAGTTAAAACAAGTTTTAAAATCATGTAAAATTCAGACACACAGTAAGGCAAGCAGGTAGTTACTGTATTTTAAGCACCCTTATCCTTCACAGATGCATTGTATGCCTCCAATCCCACAGTTACAGTGCAACAGACATCATTTATCAGAGTAGTATAAAAACAGTACTTGTGCAAAGCAAGATCATCATTTTATACAGCACAAAAACAGCACCCACCTTCTACACCTAGTCTCACAAATAGCATTTTATTCTGTAGTTTTTCTATAATTGCAAGCATCATGTTAAACCAGCAGATTGATTTACTGTATTACAGTATATGCCTCCTGGGGTGGGGTGGGGGCATAGACAACAAGAGGAGGAGAGGAGGAAAGTATAACACAACCATTTGAGACATGGTGGGGGGGGAGAAACATAAACAAGAGAGGGGAAAGAACGGGAAAGCATAACAGCATGTTGAGACGTGGGGTGGGGGAGCATAGACAACAAGAGAGTGGAGAGAATGAGAAAGCATAAGGCAAGGCAAGGGCAAGACAAAGTTTATTTGTATGGCACCTAACCCCGGAGGCTCTAGATACCTAACACACATAAAGGCAGGCAAAATAACATAAAATACAATAAAAACAAAAGAATAATAAATATCAAAAAATTATTAAAACTGCAGATAGAGTTAAAATCAGAATTAAAAGCTGGTTAAATCATATTGTCTGGGAAGGACAAAGAAAATAGTCCTCCAGACCACTCTTAAAACACTCGACCGATGGGGTCTCTCTGAAGTGAGGTGGAAGAGTGTTCCACAAGACTGGGACAGCGATGCTAAATGCCCGATCACCAGCAGTTTTAAGTCAGGTCCTGGGAACCTCCAGGAGGCCCCGGTCAAGGAGCAGAGGGATTGGACCGAGACAGCCAGTGTCAGAAGGTCAGCCATGGAGCCAGGGCTTAGTCCATGTAGGAATTTATTGGTGAGAATACTCACCTTGACGATAACCCTCCACCTGACTGGTATCCAGTGCAGATTCCACAAAACCAGGGTCAAATGAATGGACCTAGAAACACAGCATGTTGAGACATGGGGTGGGGGCCCATAGACAACAAGATGGGAGAGAATGGGAAAGTATACCACAGCATGCTAAGGTGTAGGGTGGGGGACCATAGACAATAAGAGAGGGGAGAGAATGGGAAAGCATAATACTCCATGTTGAGATGTGGGGAGGGAACCATAGATGACAAAAGGGGGTGGTAAAGCAATCTTTATTTTACAGCAGCAAACAAGCATTACAGTATGTCACAGAAAGCAGCAGTAATGTAGTAAGACAGAATTTATCACACGCATCATTTACAAATTTTAAAAGCAGATAGTTTCTGTATTTTAAGCACCCACATCTCTTGCAGCTACACTGCATGTCTCTGATCCATCCAGTGACATTAGAACAGACATAACGTATCACAGGAGTTTCAAAACAATATAAGCAGCAGTAATGTAGTGAGATGTACTGACATACAGTTATTGCAATCAACTGCTGTGTTCCTCTTTGATTCCTACAACCTGAAAGCCGCTGATGCAATCTTCCATTCTGCATGCTACTTCTTCAAAACCTGAGACTAGGCACTGTGCATGTTTCACTTTAAGAGTTATCATTTGTAAGTCCACATGAATGTCACTGTCAGCACTCCTTTGATTTATCTGACCCATTAAACAGTTTGCATACCATTCAGTAAAATTTAGTTTCAATGCATCTTTGAAGATTTTATTTACTGATATGTCTAAGGGCTGTAATACGTTCATACATGATGCTGGCACAAACACTGGAATAATGTGTTTTGACCCCAGCTTTAAGACTTCCTCTTTAGTGTGGGCTCTAAACAAGTTGAGCACAAGTAGTGTTCTCTGCTCACTGTGCAAATCCAATCTCAGCTTTGTAAATTTGATGTATGGCACTAAAATTTTGTCAATGTACTCTATGAAGGTTTCTGCATTGTATGCCGACCGAACAGCGACACCTGTACCGTGAATGACAGTACAGCGACACAGCAACAGTTCGTTGTACTGTCTCTGCGAGACCCTGGGACTGCTTTCTTGGGGACTTGCACCCCCTCACTGAATCAACTCCAACATAGAGTTGATTATGTCTAAGTGTAACCCCACTGCAAATGGGGGTTCCCAAAAGACTTCCAGGAGCTTGCTTGAATGCTCCAAGCCTGAATGGTGTTTGGCATTTAAGCCATTTATCAGTGAGTGTTTTTAGAACCTCTGGTACTGTCTCTTTAAGAGCTGTCTGCTTGCAGACATAATTAGTTGTATGGGGACTGTGTGTTTCTTTGATTGAGTACCACTCAAGCTGCTGCCAATTCACTTCATTTTGCAGTCACTAGAGTGCAAAGGAACCTATCTGAAAGATGTAACTGTTTGCCAGAAATTATTTAGAGTAATAATGAAATTACAGTTTGTCTAACCTGCTTTCTTTGCAGTCAGAGCTGTGTCTGCTAGTTCCCCATTCTAGTTTTGAACTGCTGAACTGGACCAATCAGTGTGGGGTAAGCTAGCTCTAAAATGGTGCCTTGAACGAATCAGAACTTGGACTCATAATCTGAGCCAGCCACAAGAGGATTGTATGGGCAGTGACTCTGGGAGATGTAGTTTAGACTTCAGCACCTTTTTGGACCAACAGCAGCAGTCTATTGTGAGTGACAGCCAATCCAGTCAAGAACTGGGAGGAACTCAAAGGAAGTGCCCGGTTTTGTCGGTTGGAGTTTCAGTTGAGCTTTGGCAGTGAAGAAGGAAGGAGCCTGTGCTTTTCAGTGTGCAGTTTTAGTCAAAAACGTGTGTAAGGCCCAGGTTCCGGTCTGCAGCTTGTTAGGACTGAATCCGTCCTGTGAAAAGAATCAAGGATCTCTGAAGAGTAGAAACCAGGCTCACCCTGTAGAAGACTGGAGGAATTGCTGAAAATTGCACTCTGTCTGTCAGGAACTGAATCTGCTGTGTGTTCTCCGGGTATTGTGCAGTAATTGCGATCGGGATACAGATGCAGCCTGCCTGGTATAGTGCTTTCTTTATATGGATGTGTGAAGAGGTTTGTGTACCTCAAGTGAGCCCTGCTGACATTGAAGGACCCTATCTTATTTGGAGGTCGTGAGTACTAATTCAGGGTTGCTCCCTGTTGAATTGCCACATTAAATCCAAATGGAATTACTGTACTGCTGACTGTTTAATTCTCCTTTTCTCTGTGTGAAAGGGCCCCTACCAGCTGCCACGGTTTGGACTAGCCACTAGGGCTTGGGTACCCAGGGACAGTAACTGATAGGGATAGGCCTGTGCACAGAGCCATAGGTAGATTATTAGAGTGATAAGCTAATTAACCTGATTTCCCCCTGTCCTTGTTATATCCCCCTAAATAAATCAGAGCTGCTTGTTTCAGCAAAGTTATACTGCCTGAGGTATTTGTCTATGTTAAAGTACTGTACTGTGATTGTTGCACTGTATCTCATTTCACAGGAGGTCCCAGTGCCGGAACCAGACCTGGGGGTAAGTGTATACTGTGAAGGTAATTCTGATATATTGTGTGGGCCACTAGTGGGAAGAAAGGGGTTGCAGTGTCCCAGAGGGCTGTGACCAAGTTAGTTTAACTATTGCAAACCCTGACCTCTGGGTGAGGCACCGCCATTGGATCCAGGCCCTCAACCTGTTAGTGGCAAATCAGGCAGGGTAGTAGCCCCTGGGATAGCGCCATCTAGGGGTTACATCTTGGAGGCTCACCGCTGGGATTGTGTGTCCTCTAGTGGCCATATTACGAACCACTGTTAAGAAAAAATGGGTACCCGACAGAAGTGGCTGTGCACCGGCTGGTGGAGTGGTGTACTGGGAGGAGATCGACCCCAAAATGCTATGCTTATCCTGGACATCCCCTGGGTATCAATACGGACACTGTGCAGGGAGTACTTTCCAAGGTGGAAGGTTTACAAAACCCTGTGGTGGTGGGTCGGCATGCTAATCTGCTCACCCACACTTTCCTGGCCCTAGTAGAGTTTAAGGATCCCATAGATAGCTCCAAAGTGCCACAGACCATTACCCCAGAGGAGCCCTCACTACTTGGAGGTGATAACTAAGGACAGTAAAGACCGGGGAATCAGCCCCCACCACTATCTGAAACTTTTGAGGAGAAATTTGCTGAATGGTTGCTGGGAGAGGGGAAAACTGTTGAGGACTTGAAGAAACTATTCTTGCCACCTGGGGGTGTTCCTCCCCCAACACCCTCTCCTGCTCCAGTGCCCGTGAATGGTGGCTGAACCAATGCAGACTCCTATTTCTGCACCTGCCATTAGTCACGACTCTTACGAAGGTTGAGGATCTTCTCTGGCACCCTCCCCACCCCAAGGGAGGATGACTGGGAGACCTGGATAGACTATATTGCCCCCAAGTGCTAGAATGGCAGTACTCGGAAGGTGAAAGCGAAGAGGTTAGTGAGAGCCTCAGAGGTCCTGCCCTGGCTACCATCCGTGCTAAAGCAAGACGGCCAGTAACCCTGAAGCGACTGCACAGGCCTATCTTGAGACCTTGGAGAATGTGTATAGGAGCCCAGATTCTGATGAGGACCTATGGTGGAGAGTAAGAGATGCACAACAGTACCAAGGAGTTGTTGTCTGTGTATGTATCTCGGCTGGAAAAATTGTTGCAAGAATGCCTCAGAAAAGGTAGTTTGCCAGCGATTGAACTGGACCGAACCAGGCTGGACAGGATCCTTAAGTCTGCCCCTTCTCAGAACTGCTGTTGCTTCAGTTCGCCTGGCAGATCGACTGGAATCCCACCCTCCTATGATGAGTTAATGAGAGAATTGAGGAGTTGAGAAAAGCGACCTCGGGAGGACCTGCACCAATAGCTGCGGCTCGACCCAGTGACTGAGGGTGACCCATCAAGTGAAGTTCAGGGGCAGAGGTTGGCAGTCAATGAGTGCTCTGACAAGGAAAAAGATATGTCACAATGGGGCGAACTGTTGAGAGAGATCCGGAATTCAAAACAGTCCCTTTATGAAGGCCACGCCTGCAATGCAGGCCCTGACCTATATCCGACTGCATCTGCTATGGGGGTGGGGTACCCACCATGTATCTCCTGCTGATAACAGCTCGAACTCGATTCCTTGACCATGGAAGTGGAGAAACTGACGAGATGTCTCCAAATGCTTATCACGCCGCAGACAGAGATGGCACCAAGGTTTCCAGTTAGTAATACCCCGCCCTGGCTCCCAGTGTGGCGCCTCGGCCAGCTCAAACTCCAGAAAGTATGTTTTGCTATAATTGTGGGAAAGATGGGCACATGAAAGGGAATGCCAGTCCCAAAAGACACTGACAAAGTTGCATATAGGCTACAAGGAGAGCTTCGGAGAAGAAATCAGTGGTTAAGAGGTGCGACATGATCCCAGTGAGGGCACCAAAAATGCTAATTCACGTCCTTTGTGGCAAGGTCAGTTGCCCAGGCCCCACTACCGCCTCTCCAGACTGGTCCAGAATAGTGGGTCCCTCCATGGAGACCACTGTAAGGTGAGACAGGTGTCTACAAGAGCTATATTAGACAGTGGCTCCCAAGTGACAATTATGTTCCAAGATTGGTATCAGAAGCATTTTTCAGACGTACTTACAACCATTAGAAGGACTGCATGTATGGGGTTAAGTGAGAAGGCCTACCCCTATTCGGGTATATCGAATTTGGCTGTCTTTCCCCACCTCCGTGGCTGGAGTGGCGAACAAGTAGAGACCCTAGCCTTAGTGTGTCCCCCACTGGACTGTATGATGGTGTCCCTTTGTTGATTGGAACAAATGCTCATATGTTCGGAAGGCTGGCACAGTTGTGTTATGAAAACAGGGGTCAAAGACTAGTAGAGCTTTAAGAGTTCTGGCTTTAATTAAGAAGGCCTATGAGGCACAGAGAGATGCTGAAAAACAGAACCAGAGGAACCGGTCGGAATTGTATGGAAGAAGGATCCTGAGTCTCTGATCCTGGCGCCAAATGCCCAGTGTACCTTACAGGAGAGGTCCGTATCAGAAAGGATGTTAAGAATAAAATATTAATGTTGGATGCACCAGGCGATGGAAAATTGCCAGAGGGACTGCTGGTCAAGCCTAGTATTTTGCCCGCTAGAGCCCATGCTTATGCCAGAAGGGTAATGGTCCAAGTTCATAATGTGTCTGAAAGAGACATTCGAGTAAACAGAGGTTGCATCCTGGCTAATGTGCATTGTGCAGACACTGCAGTGCTACCCAGCAGCAAGAGTTCAAGGAAGAATTACAGAGTAACGCCTGACTTGTTTGATTTCGGCGACTCCCCGCTGCCAGCTGAATGAAAAGTGAAGATCAGTGAGAAGCTTGCCCAGAGAGACCAGGTGTTTTCTTTAAAGGAATGGGATGTAGGATGCGTGCAAGGAGCTGAGCACAATATCCGGCTGCATGACGAAAGACCATTTCGTGAGAGGTCTCGACGCCTGGCACCTGCTGACATAGATGATGTGAGACGGCATCTGCAAGAGATGTTAGCTGCTGGTGTAATACAAGAATCCAGAAGCCCTTATGCTTCCCCATTGTGGTAGTGAGGAAAAAGAATGGAACAGTAAGGATGTGTGTGGATTATCGCACCTTAAACCGGCGGACTATCCTGATCAGTACACAATGCCCGCATTCAGGATGCTTTGGACTGCCTAAGCGGGAGCAAGTGGTTCTCTGTGCTGGATCTCCGAGTGGGTACTATCAGATCCCGATGGCCCCAGAGGACCGTGAAAAGACAGCCTTTATCTGTCGGCTTGGCTTCTATGAATTCATGAGGATGCCTCAAGGGATTTCAGGTGCCCCAGCCACTTTTCAACGATTGATGGAGCGTGCAGTGGGGGACATGAACTTACTAGAGTGCCTGGTATACCTAGATGATGTTATTGTGTTTGGCAGCTCACTGGAGGAACATGAGAGCAGATTATTTAAGGTATTGGACCGACTGGAGGACTTTGGCCTTAAACTGTCCATTGATAAGTGTCAATTTTTTCAAACATCAGTAAAGTATGTGGGACACATAGTATCCACCGAGGGAATAGAGACCCAAGTAAAGTTGAGGCCTTGACTACCTGGCCACAGCCCAAAATCTAAAAGAACTGCAAAGATTCCTGGGATTCTGTGGTTATTATCGGGCTTCATCAAGGACTATTCAAGAGTGATCCGCCTTTACTAACCTTACTCAAGGGTATCCCCAACCCACAAAAATACCAAAGTCAGCGCCCCTCAAGACTGAAAGAGTGTATTTTCATCCGAGTGAAGTATTTGGGGCCCGCTGGACTCTGATTGTGAGACTGCTTTTCATGAGATCATATATCAACTTACCCATGCTCCAGTGCTGGCCTATGCCGATCCAAGAAAACCTTACGTCCTGCACACTGATGCTAGCTTGCAAGGGTTGGGGGCTGTGTTGTAACCAAGAGCACGAGAATGGCCTGAGACCAGTGGCCTTTGCCAGTAGAAGCCTGACCCCATCCGAAAAGAACTATCCTGTACATAAGTTAGAGTTCCTAGCTTTGAAGTGGGCTATTGTTGACCAATTCCATGAGTACTTGTATGGGGCTAAAATACTAGTAAAAACTGACAATAATCCTTTGACCTATGTGCAGACCTCAGCTAAGTTGGATGCCACTGGCCATAGGTGGCTTTCTGCATTATCTACATATGACTATGCTCTCGAATACCGAGCAGGTCTGAACCACATAGATGCTGATGCTCTCTCCCGGAGGCCTTTTCCCCAGAATGATTGGGTCCGATTGGCAGAACCTGACATTCGGGCACTCTGCCGGAAGTTTGACAGGAGGGAACAAATGTCCACGGCACGAGTGGACTGCATGGTGGATTGCTTGGGAGCCTCTGAGAATTGCATACCTGCTGCTTATTGCCACTTTTCTGCAATAGACATTGGTGCACTGCCTCAGCTGGACAATGACAGTATTCGTGGGCTCAATCCGCGATCCCATGATCAAAGCAGCTTTAGAAGCCCTCTATGCAGGAAAAGATGTGTCCAAATTACGCTCCACTGATTTGAGAACTGCACTGTTCTACAAAGAAGGTCCTAAGTTGAAACTGATCAATAAACTGTTATACAGAGAAACAGTAGACAGAGGGGGACAAGTAGACAAACAACAACTAGTGCTGCCCACTGCCTTTGAGACTCAGTACTGAGGTCCTTGCACAACCACATGGGGCACCTTGGTATAGACAGAACACTTGACTTGGTGAGATCCAGATTCTATTGGCCTAAGATGGGGCTGATGTGGAGAACACATTCAACTTGTAGTCGCTAGCTATAGAGGAAAGCTTTGACTCAGAGGGCTGCCTCTGTTAACATCACCACCAGTGCACCCATGGAGCTGGTCTGTATTGATTTTCTAAGTTTGGAGTCAGATCAAAGAAATATCAGTAATGTGCTGGTGGTCACTGACCATTTCACGAGATATGCCCAAGCTTTCCCACCAAAGACCAGAAAGCATCCACTGTGGCCAAAGTACTTGTAGAAAACTTTTTGTTCACTATAGGGCCACAAAGAATCCATTCTGATCAAGGGAGACTTTGAGAGTCGTCTGATCAAAGAGATGCTTTCTCTGTGGGGGAGGAAAGTCCAGAACCACTTACCACCCCCAGGGGACCCACAGCCTGAACGTTTCAACCGCACTTTGCTAGATATGCTAGGCACCCTGCACCCAAAGGACAAGCCTAGATGGAGCCAACAAATTAGCACCCTGGTACATGCTTATAACTGCACCAAAGTGATGCCACTGGATTCTCCCCTACCGCCTGATGTTTGGAAGAGAAGCTCGACTACCAGTAGATGTGTGTTTTGGGGTCTCTCCTGATGGGGTTCAAGCTGACAACTATTTACAGTATGTGCAAAGTTAAAGGCCCAGCTAACTCATGCGTACCAACTGGCTCAAACCATGGCTGCCAAAAGAAATCTGGCCAACAAAGAAAGGTATGATAAAAAGGTGAAAGCACAGGAACTCCAGGAGGGAGATCGGGTATTGCTAAGAAATCTGGGATTGCATGGCAAGCACAAGATTGCTGACAGATGGCACCATCTCCCTCACATTGTAGTGGGCAAACTAGATGATCTGCCAGTGTACAAAGTAAGGCCTGAGAATAATTCAAAAGATGTAAAAACAATGCATAGAAATCATTTACTGCCCATTGGACAAATCTTAATTGAGTCTGAGCCCCTAGAAGATGCCCCCTCTGGACCGGTGACTAGAGCTGCTGCTAAGAAAAGATCAAGAAAGTCTGCACCTACAGAAGCAAAGTTAAAGTGTTCCCTCCACAAGTCCCAGTTGAGCATGACTGTCAGTCCATATCGGAAGAAAGTGAGAGTGACTTTGAATACTATCCTTCTTACGAACTGAGTCAATTGTTCGGGCAATCCCTAGTCAATACTGGAGACAAAGCTGGGCCTTCTGGACTGTCTAAGCCCCAGCTTCATCCCTGGAGCCAATGCTCCCAGAAAGTGAAGTGCAAAGCATCAGATCAGATGAAATGGAATCATTGTGCATGGTTGAACTGTTTGAGCTTTCAGGGAGGAAATGATAGATTAGGGCAGACTGGTGATACACCGAACAAGAAGAGTATTTTGAGTGCCCTGACAGTCCACTGCCAGTGTCCGAAAGCTCTCCATGCGAGCCAAATGTTGTGGACTCAGAAACTGTAACTCCTGGAGCTGAAAGTGCCCCAAGTTCTAGCCTCTCTACCCCCATGGAGACTCCCCTGACAAGTGTGGACAATGCTGAAAATGAGGCTCAGAGTGCAGAGACTGTAACAGTTCCCCCTAGAAAGACTGGTCGAGCTGTAAAGCCTGTGGTGCACCTCAGTTATGATTCCCTTGGGAGGCCTGTGGACTTGCCTCTCAATGTTGTCCATAAAGGAGTGTATGTGTCCCCGAGCTCATTGCCCAAACTGAGCATCAGTGCTAACTCCAAGTTACTTGTGTTGCCCTCTAAGTATGGTGCCCTTGCCCCATCCAGCCCCAAGGTAACTGATAGGGAAGGGCCCCCTCTCTTCAGGTTTCATGTACAAGAGGTAATAACTTGAGTTATGGTACAATGTGTATGTAATACTGTGTAAAGAGTGACGTACTGCAATGTTTCAGAAATGTGTTCTTGGTAAAATGATATTGACTGATGATTACATGTGCGAGCCTAATGCAAATGTATATGGTTGCAGTTGAAACTTATGGGTACTTGCTTGACGCGACGCCAAGCTTTCCCAGGCCAGGAAGGTGTAACCTCTGCAAATGGGGGTTCCTAAAAGACTTCCAGGAGCTTGCTTGAATGCTCCAAGCCTGAATGGTGTTTGGCATTTAAGCCATTTATCAGTGAGTGTTTTAGAACCTCTGGTACTGTCTCTTTAAGAGCTGTCTGCTTGCAGACATAATTAGTTTGTATGGGGACTGTGTGTTTCTTTGATTGAGTACCACTCAAGCTGCTGCCAATTCACTTCATTTTGCAGTCACTAGGAGTGCAAAGGAACCTATCTGAAAGATGTAACTGTTTGCCAGAAATTATTTAGAGTAATAATGAAATTACAGTTTGTCTAACCTGCTTTCTTTGCAGTCAGAGCTGTGTCTGCTAGTTCCCCATTCTAGTTTTGAACTGCTGAACTGGACCAATCAGTGTGGGTAAGCTAGCTCTAAAATGGTGCCTTGAACGAATCAGAACTTGGACTCATAATCTGAGCCAGCCACAAGAGGATTGTATGGGCAGTGACTCTGGGAGATGTAGTTTAGACTTCAGCACCTTTTGGACCAACAGCAGCAGTCTATTGTGAGTGACAGCCAATCCAGTCAAGAACTGGGAGGAACTCAAAGGAAGTGCCAGTTTTGTCGGTTGGAGTTTCAGTTGAGCTTTGGCAGTGAAGAAGGAAGGAGCCCTGTGCTTTTCAGTGTGCAGTTTTAGTCCAAAAAGCGTGTAAGGCCCAGAGTTCCGGTCTGCAGCTTGTTAGGACTGAATCCGTCCTGTGAAAAGAATCAAAGGATCTCTGAAGAGTAGAAACCAGGCTCACCCTGTAGAAGACTGGAGGAATTGCTGAAAATTGCACTCTGTCTGTCAGGAACTGAATCTGCTGTGTGTTCTCCCGGGTATTGTGCAGTAATTGCGATCGGGATACAGATGCAGCCTGCCTGGTATAGTGCTTTCTTTTATATGGATGTGTGAAGAGGTTTGTGTACCTCAAGTGAGCCCTGCTGACATTGAAGGACCCTATCTTATTTGGAGGTCGTGAGTACTAATTCAGGGTTGCTCCTGTTGAATTGCCACATTAAATCCAAATGGAATTACTGTACTGCTGACTGTTTAATTCTCCTTTTCTCTGTGTGAAAGGGCCCTACCAGCTGCCACGGTTTGGACTAGCCACTAGGGCTTGGGTACCCAGGGACAGTAACTGATAGGGATAGGCCTGTGCACAGAGCCATAGGTAGATTATTAGAGTGATAAGCTAATTAACCTGATTTCCCTGTCCTTGTTATATCCCCTAAATAAATCAGAGCTGCTTGTTTCAGCAAAGTTATACTGCCTGAGGTATTTGTCTATGTTAAAGTACTGTACTGTGATTGTTGCACTGTATCTCATTTCACAGGAGGTCCCAGTGCCGGAACCAGACCTGGGGGTAAGTGTATACTGTGAAGGTAATTCTGATATATTGTGTGGGCCACTAGTGGGACGAAAGGGGGGTTGCAGTGTCCCAGAGGGCTGTGACCAAGTTAGTTTAACTATTGCAAACCCTGACCTCTGGGTGGAGGCACCCGCCATTGGATCCAGGCCCCTCAACCTGTTAGTGGCAAATCAGGCAGGGGTAGTAGCCCCTGGGATAGCGCCATCTAGGGGTTACATAAGTTTTTCCTGATGGATTTATGACGTCCGCAATTGAGGTCGACATAAATCCGTCGCTGTAATGTCGGTCGACAACTTTATTGTTGAACTGACATCATGGATCCATTTCTGGTTAGCCCAGAGATTCTTCAACTAGGTCACATTCCACCCCAGTGGGAAAGAAAAATCGGTCTGACAGGCAGCTGTGTGACCTTTATAGATCACCTGTGGGGCATGGCAGTCACTGGTAAGTGTTATTCCAAGAACAAGGGAGACTTGTCGTTTGTCTCCGAGACAAGTTACCGTAACTTCTTTGGAGCTTGTTAATTCCATTGGCCACTCCGATACTGGTATCATATGGACACCTGTTTTGTCAATGTTTATGACAAGTTGTGGAGGGATTCATTCTTGTTCATTCATTCATTTTTATTTTACGTAAAATCATTTAGGCAGTGCCTGTTTACAAACGATTTAATGGTAGGGAGATAACAAAAGCAAGAGTAACAGCCTGGTACAGAACAAGTGTTACAGACATTGGTGTGATACAATTTCATTGAGAGACAGTAGACAGTACAATCCAAGCACTTTCCTCAATGCAGTTTTAAGTAGGTGCAGCGTCATACAAATAGTTTCATACCTTCTTTCATTTACAGTAAAAGTGTCATGAGATGAGCACAGAGTGTAGAGAGAGCTTGTTGTGCAGCAGTTTTGATTCTCAGGAGGAAAGCATCTCGCATTTCATTAAAATTATTAAGGTTCAAGCTGGACCACCAGCTCAGCAGTAGCACTACCGCTTGTGATGCCAGTGACCTGGGTTCAGGAAAGAGCCTGGGTCATCGGAGGGCTGACCAAGAGTAGGAGGTCTGAGTGTCCAAGGGACTACTCGTCTCCTCTGGGGAAGGGGGGGGATACTAACTCAGTACTAGCCTGGCTTCTGGTGGCAGCCAGTGGCACAGCAAGTTTGGGTCCACACAAGAGGGGGGAGGCATGAGAGAAAACATTGCACTGCCTTGGCATCAGCGCACATCACGTCTCAAGGGGAGGCATACACATGAAAATGTTTGACCCCAGTGCGACATCGATGGAGGACCTGGTGGCTCTCGCCTATCAATGCTGTGAGCTATCATGAGGACACAACGAGATGAGGGAGAATTTATAAGGGGCTAGAGAACAAGAGGCCTCCACCATGTCCCCTGGGGGGTAGCCAGCTGTTGCCCCATGGGGGGTCCTCAGGTTGCAGCGCTCAGCAGGGAAGGCCGGGTGACAGTGCCAGTGTAGAGGGGGCATAAACTGCAATTTCAGAAAAAAAAAATCATTACGGTTACTTTATGCCTGCCTTTGTCCCCTTTTGCTTAAAGTAGTCCATGTGCTCAAGAAGGTCCAAGCCGATTGCCTTGATATAGAAACACTACCTCCCATTTCAATGAGTAGCTGGGGGTTATTTGATTTTACAACCCCTATTGCAACTGCTTGTGCCAGCCTTGCGTTCCTCATTGCCACCTCTGCTTGTAAGCTTTTTATGTTTTTTTTTTTAATTCTGCTTCAGATTCCTCCATAAGTATAGGAGGTCTACCCTGTGGCCTTTTAGGAAGCTCTGGTTTTATCTGTATAACATCAGGTGTTAGCTGCACTTCAGAAAGGTAGTCCCATTTAAACTTACATATTGTGCTCTCTTTTATAATATTCTGTCTGGCAGCAACGTACCTTATGGTGTTCATGACACTGTTTTCTGTGGAAAACCATCCTATCTCAAAACATAGACAGGGAGTAGGAGCCATATTCACCTCCGCATTTTGTTTGCTGGAGGAGAAGATTGTGGTTCTCGAACCATTGCTTTGGCTACCCTGTCTGAAACACCAGCTGAGTAAACAAGCTGATCGGCTTCTACAGAATCCACAAAAACAATCCCACATTTCACCAGCTTTGGATGATTTAAACAGCCATATAGTGACATCTTTAACTAGGCTGAATTGGTGGCAATGTGGTGTTTCAGTGGTCTTCGGGCATATGGGCGTTTGGGGAAGAGATTTCACAGTAACATTTTATAATGGGGTACTTTACATTAATTATGCTTGCTTAAGTGAGCAACATGCAGGAATGCACTTAAAAAAGCCACATAAGCCCATGCAGAGTGGCCATAGTTGTAATGTGCTGCGAGTTCTGCGATCAAACAGGCACAACAAAAAATGTAGAAATGCAATTAAAACATATGCCCTTAATCAGAATTGTTGGTTGATCAGCATCCAGAAGTAACTCCTTTACTAATGACTAAACAAGCACCACAGACTCTGCATGATTCCACAGGAATGTAATTAAAATAGCGAAACAAACCAATGCCGAGATAAACATAGAAACATAGACTTTGACGGCAGATAAGGACTGCTTGGCCCACCTAGTCTGCTCATTTCCCTACCTACTGGATAAGCTGCAGATCCTAGTTAACCAGCAGCCTATTTCTTCCTACCCCCCACAATAATTGCCTTACATCTGTCCCATGCATTTTTGAATTCTCCCACAGTTTTAGACCCCACAACCTCCTCAGGAAGGCTGTTCCATGCATCCACCATCCTCTCTGTGAAAAAATACTTCTTCACATTGCCCCTGAGCCATCCCCCCTCTATGTTAAAATTGTGTCCCCTTGTTCTTGCACATCTCTATTTCTGAAAGATGCTATCCTCTTGGACTTTGTTGATTCCACTGAGATACTTAAAAGTTTCTATCATGTCCCCCCTCTCCCTCCTTTCCTCAAGGGTATACATATTAAGCTTTTTTAGTCTCTCCTCATATGGCTTCTCTTGCAGACCCTGCACCATTTCAGTTGCCCTCCTCTGGACTGCCTCCATCCTGTCTATGTCCTTGAAGAGATGGGGTCTCCAGAACTGGATGCAGTACTCCAGATGGGGTTTCACCAACTGTCTGTACAGAGGGACAACAACTTCTGTTTTCTGCTGGTGATGCCTCTCCCTATACATCCCAGTATCCCCCCAGCCCTCCCCACTGCCTTCTCACATTGCTTGCTAACCTTAAGGTCATCTGATATGAATACCCCTAGGTCCCTTTCCATTTTTGTTCTTGTTACTACCTCCCCGGCCCCATTGTGTAATCTTCCCCTGGATTCTTGTTTCCCAGCTGCATTATTGTGCACTTCTTTGCACTGAATCCAAGCTGCCATACTTCTGACCATTCCTCCAACCTTGCCAAGTCCCTTCTCATCCTTTCCATGCCTCCTTGTGTATCAGCCCTGTTGCAGATCTTTGTATCATCTGCAAAGATGCATACTTTTCCTTCCAGTCCCTCTGCAATGTCACTTATAAAGACATTAAAAAGGACTGGACCTGGTACCGAACTCTGTGGTACCCCACTAGTAACCCCTCTTTCTTCAGAGTGGACTACATTTACAATTACCTTCTGTGTACCGTTGTCCAGCCTATGTTTTACCCAGGCTACCATCCTGGGACCCACTCCAGGCTGGTTAATTTTATTATTAATCTTTTGTGTGGGACTGTGTCAAATGCCTTGCTAAAGTCTAGGCAGGCCATGTTCACAGCCCCTCCCTGGTCTACTGCTTTGGTCACCCAGTCAAAGAAATCAAATAGATTTGTCTGACATGACCTTCCTGCTGTGAACCTATGCTGCCTTGGGTACTGTGCCCCACTGGCCTCTAGGTACTAAGCAGTTCTTTTGATTAGTTAAAAAGGGTTGTCAGTGGTGTCGCTATTCTCTCCTTAATTCTTTTAGAATTCTGGGGTGAATTCCATCAGGCCCCATTGCCTTGTCCACCTTCAGTTTTTTGAGTTCTTTTGGAACCCTTTCTTTTGTAAAAAGGACTGGGATCGACACCCCTATCCAGAGTGCTTCTGTTAATTGGATTAGGCACCTCCCCCTCCTCCTCTTTTGTGAATAATGATCAGAAGTATTCTTTTAGTATCCCTGCTTTTTCACTGTCCCTCTCTGCCCACCCACCGTCCTTTCTATTCAGCCTCATATCCCTCCCTTTGTCTTTCTATGCTCCTTGATGTACCTATAAACGGTTTTATCCCCCTTCTTAACCAAGTTGGCTATCTTTTCCTCAGTTTGGGCCTTTGCTGTTCTGACTACCCTCCCTCCCTGCTTCCTTCTACCTTAACTGGTACAGTTCTCTGTCTTGCTCCTTCTGTGTTTCCTAATACTTCCAAAATGCTATATTTTTCTCCCTAACCTTCCCCTCCACTTCTTTTGAGAACCATAGTGATTTTTTCTTTCATTTTGATTTATTTGCTTCACACAAAGGGTTGTTGCCTCTGTGATGGCAGTTTTGATGTTTCCCCATTGTTGCTCCACCCCTCCTTCTAGCCTGTTTGCTAGTGCTTTTCTAAGACACTCTTCCATCTTGCCAAAGTCAATCCTCCTGAAGTCCAGTACCCTCACTGTTGTATGGCTTGACGCTGTAGCTGAGTGTATCGTGAACCACACTGTTGGGAGGTCACTTGTTCCCAGATGGCTACCCACTTCTAGATCCGAGATCCTCTCACTGTCCTATTTGAGAGTATGAGGTCTTAGATTGCTCCCTCACGAGTGGGTTCCAAAACTAGCTGTCTGAGGTATGCCACCTGTAGGGCATCGGGAATGGCCCTGCTCTTGGATGTGGCTGCAGCAAAGGTGCTCCAGTTAACATCTGGCATATTCAGGTCCACCATCAACAGTATCTACACTTTCTCAGCCATCCCAAGGATGCCTTTGATCATATCCTTGTCCATTCCCTCTCCCTGACATGGGGGTCTGTATACAATCCCATGTGCGGATTGTGGTGCCATTTCCAGTCTCTAAGGTGACCCACAGTGCCTCCTGTCCTCTCCTCCCTGTTTACTCTTTTGTTCTGTTGCTTTTATCCCTTCCTTTATATAGAGAGCTACTCCTCCCCTCTTCTACCCTCCCTATCGCTCCTGTAGGTTGTGTAGCAGCAGTCTTCCGGGAGACATTCTGGAGACTGTGTAGCTGCCCTATTTGCAGACACCTTTCTGGTCTGAGGGAGGAGGTTATTTGTCTCCATGCTGACCTGGCAAGGAATCAGGAAACCTGCTCCCCCACCCAGAAACCACCTAGGCCACTGCCACTACCTCAGAGGTTGCCAAGAAAGAGGAGTGGTTGGGACACGGTGGTCTGAGGAAGGGTAAGGGTGGTGGAACAGAGGCGCATCCCTCCAGTTGTGCCTTTCCACAATTCATTTGCTACTCTGGTGGAGCATGGTTCCTCTATGTAGGCACCCACAGTGGAGACCAAGGAGGATGCTGGGAACCTCCACAATGGAGACCCACATGAGGGTGGTATGGGACGCCACAGGGGAAGGAAACAACTCCTGGTGGGGGACTCAATTGTTAGGGGGAGTTAGAACTTGGGGGGAAGGGGAGAGGGAGGTAAGGTGCCTGCGTGGCGCCATGGCTTGGAGGGACAGGGAGTAAATCCTCAGGATCGCTGGAGCAGCTGCACGGGGGAGGGAGCTGGATGTCATTATCCACCTAGGGACAAATGACCTGGCTAAGAATGGGATCAGAGCAGTGAAACAGGAGTTTGTGGAGTTGGGAGGGACCTTAGACAAGTAGCATACACGGTAACTTTCTCGGAAGTGCTATATGTCTATGGCATGGATGAGGCTAGGGTACGCCGCACCATGGGATTCAATGACTGGTTGAAAAACTGGTGCAGAGCTCAGGGATTTGGCTTCATTGGGGACTGGGGCTCCACCTGGAGTGATGCAGGCCTATACAGGTGCGATGGTCTGCATCTATCTAGGAGGAGAACCAGGATCCTAGATGATAGGTTTAAATGCTTCATTTGCAAGCATTTAAACTAGCCAATGGGGGGAGGCACTAAAAAGGAGAAGGGAAATCCTACCCCCCCCAAAAAATCAGGGTAGTTAGTGAGGTAAACACCAAGATAGAGCAGTCGATAGGGAGAAGGGCTGGGGTAAATGGAGAAAAATACAAAGGCAGTAAGGACAGGGATGGGGCAAAAAGAAATAAAACCATAAAAAAATGGAGGGTAATGAGAACCAGTGCTCGTAGTCTAGGTAAAAAGCTCCCTGAACTTGTGGCATTGATGGAAGAGGGATGCCTGGATATTCTGGCAGTCACGGAAACATGGTACACAAAGAACCATGACTGGGATGTCAACACACCAGGGTACACAATCTACAGGAGGGACAGGGAGGGAAGAAGAGGAGGAAGAGTAGCTCTCTATCTAAGGGAAGGGATCAAAGCAACAGAACTAAAGGGTAAACAGGGAGGAGAGGAGGCACTGTGGGTTACCCGGGAGACTGGAAATGACACCACAGTCCACACAGGTGTTGTATACAGACCCCCGTCTCAGGGGAGAAAATGGACAAGGAAATGATAGAAGACATCCTTGGGATGGTGGAGAAAGGGGAGATATTGCTGATGGGGGACCTGAATATGCCAGATGTTAACTGGATCACCTTTGCTGCAGCCACATCCAAGAGCAGGGCCATTCTCGATGCCCTACAGGGGGCATGCCTCAGACAGCTAATTTTGGAACCCACTCAGGAGGGAGCAACCTTAGACCTGGTACTCTCAAATGGGGATGGAGAGAGGCTCTCTGCTCTTGAGGTGGGTAGCCATCTGGGAACAAGTGACCAACAAACAGTGTGGTTCATGATAAACTTAGCTGTAGAGTCGAACCATACAAAAGTGAAGGTACTGGACTTCAGGAGGGCTGATTTTGTCAAAATGGGAGAATGCCTCAGAAAAGCACTAGCAAACAGGCAAGAAGGTGGGGTGGAGCAACAATGGGGAAACATCAAAACCGCCATCACAGAGGCAACAAGCCTTTGTGTGAAGCAAATAAACAAATCAATATTAAGGAAAAAAAAACACTATGGTTCTCAAAAGAAGTGGCAGGGAAGGTGAGGGAGAAAAAGATAGCATTCAGAAAGTATAAGGAAACACAGAAGGAGCAGGACAGAGAACTGTACCAGCTAAAGCAGAAGGAAGCAGAGAAAGCAGTCAGAATAGCAAAGGCCCAAACCGAGGAAAAATCTCACAGTTTGGACAACACTTTCTCCAATTGATGAATTCACTGGGCCTGTCACAGGTTGTTACCTCTACCACTCATAAATATGGCCATTCCCTTGATCTGGTTTTCCTCCTGGGGATGGAAGCCTCTGGCACGGGGGTGGAACCTGTCGGATGGTCTGATCATCACACTGTGAGATTCAATTTTAGCACCCCCTTGCATAGACCTACCCCTGTGGAGATGGTCAAGTACCGCCCTTTACGGGATGTGACTCCCAATGGTCTAACTGCGGTACTTGACCTATCAGAATTTCCCGCGATGAGCTTGGATCCAGAGGCCTTGGTTCTGGCCTATAATAAGGCCATTACCAATGCCTTGGATTCTATTGCTTTCATACATGTGCGTCCTCTCTCCCTTTGCCCGCGGTCCCCATGGTTCGATGGGGACTTGAGGGAGATGCGTCGACTTGGACGCAGGTTAGAGAGGTGTTGGCAGAAAATCGGCTTAGATGCCGACCATCTTAGACTGCTAGAGCATTATCAACTCTACCAGTCAGCAATTGCCTGTAAGAAGGCAGTATTCCTGTCCGGGGAAATTGCTGCTGCTCAGAACAGACTGGCACAGCTCTTTCGAACCATAGACAGACTGTGCAACCCAGCCTGTCTGCAGGTTCATAGAGCCTTTTCACAATCTCAGTGTGAGGAGTTCGCTTGGTTCTTTGCAGATAAGGTGGAAGACATCAGGGCAGAGACCTGTGTGACACTCTGTATGGGAACGGCCGTGAACCAGGCCCCGGTCACATTCCCTCTTTTTTCCTGGAGTTTCTACAAAAGGCTGGAAATCGAAGATGTTTTGAGGATTGTCCGGGGTATGCACACTACATGCTGTAGTTTAGATCTGGGCCCCACAGCCTTGATTATGGGCTGTGGGGAGATTATCATCCCGGTTCTGGCGAGGATAGTCTGGTGCTCCTTAGACTCTGGTGACTATCCTTGCTCCCTGAAGGAGGCAGTGGTGACACCAGTGTTGAAGAAGGCTTCTTTGGACCCCAACTTCCTCGGTAACTACCTGCCTATCTCAAACCTTCCCTTTGTTGGGAAGGTAATTGAGAAAGTAGTGGCTACTCAGTTAGACAACCACTTGACCATCCATAGCATCTATGATCCTCTTCAATTGGGTTTTCAAAAGAGGCACAGCACCGAGACTGCGCTGGTTCGGGTGCTCAATGATCTCTTGATGGCGAGAGACCAGAAAAAAATGGTCCATTTTGGTCCTTTTGGACTTGTCATCAGCATTTGACACTGTAGACCATGGGGTTCTGCTTGAGCACCTGAGAGTCATCTGTGGGCTTTCAGGTCTAGTCCTCAGATGGTTTACTTCTTTCCTCACCGGTAGAACTCAGAGGGCGATATCAGGGGTGTTTTCCTCGGATCCTGTCTCTCTGTCTGGTGGGGTGCCTCAGGGCTCAGTGCTGTCCCCCATGCTGTTTGCGGTGTTCATGCTTCCCCTCGGAGACATTGTAAGACGGTATGGGCTGGAGTTTCATTGTTATGCCGATGATACTCAGCTCTACCTGTCTTTTGCACCTGACCAGAATGGAGCACTCTTGGTGTTCAATAACTGCCTCGGCGAAATCCAAGGTTGGATGAGGTCCAGCTGGCTGAAGTTAAATTCCAGGAAGACGGAGGTGATGGTTGTGGATCCTGGTCACCTGATAGGGGGGTGGGGGACAAACCATCCCTCAGGTTTATTCCTGGGGAATGTCAGGCTCCCCACTTCTGAATGGGTGTGGAACCTAGGGGTGATTCTTGACGATCGGCTGACGGTATGTGCTCAAGTGTCAGCCGTCGTTAAAGTTTCCTTTTATCATCTTAGGAACATCGCTAGGATCAAGCACCTTGTTCTGTCCAGGAACCTACCTACGTTGATCCACGCCTTTGTGACCTCGCATCTTGACTACTGCAATTCCCTCTATTTTGGGCTTCCTGGGGTTGATATCCGCTGCTTGCAGCTGGTGCAGAACTGTGCAGCCCGGTTGTTAACTGGGACCTCTCGCTCTTCCCATGTTACACCGTGCAAGCTGAGACTGCACTGGCTGCCGTTCAGTGGTGGATCACCTTTAAAGTCAGTCTGCTGACCTACAAAGCCCTGCACGTTTGGGCCCTGAATGCTTGAAAGAGCTCTAGTCCCTATCTCCTGTCCATCAGCCCGGCCTGGCAGTGAGGGGTTGATAGAGATCCTGTGGCTATTTTAAAATCTTTGGGTGCTCGGGCTTTTTCGTTTGTGGCTCCGACCCTCTGGAATTCTCTACCATGTTGGATCAGAGAGTGCACGACAGTGGGAGGTTTTAAACAAGCATTAAAATCCTTCTTATGGACTAAGGCATATGGGGAAGAAGTTGATCTGGTTTGATTTTACTATTTCTCATGTTGTTTGATGTGATGTATTATTGATTTGTATTGTAATGTTTTATTATGGTGTGATTTTATAACCTGTTCTGCGCCTTAATTTTTGAAAGGTGCATTAAAAATAAAGAATATTATTATTATTATTATAAAAGATAGCCAACTCTGTTAAGATGGGGGATAAAACTTGTTATAGGTACATTAGGGAGCAAAGAAAGACTAAGACAGGGATATTAAGGCTGAATAAAGAGGAAGGTGGTTGGGCAGAAAGCAACAGTGAAAAAGCAGGAATACTGAACGAATACCTCTGCTCAGTATTCACAATGGAAAAGCAGGAGGAGATACCTAATCCAGTCAATAGAAGCACTCTGCATGGGGGGGGAGGGGTTGATATTAGTCCTTTCACAGAAGAAAGGGTTCTGAAAGAACTCTTAAAACTGAAGGTGGATAAAGCAATGGGACCTGATGGGATTCACCCCAGAATTCTAAAAGAACTAAGGGAAGAAGTAGTAACACCACTGACTACCCTTTTTAATAAATCATGGGAGGATGGTGTGGTAACTGAGGACTGGAGAAGGGCGGATGTGATTCCCCATCACAGAAGTGGGAGCAAGACAGAGCTAGGAAACAACAGACCTGTCAGTTTGACCTCAGTGGTAGGGAAAATGATGGAATCACTTCTGAAGGAAAGAACTGTTGAGCACCTTCCAGTGGAGCACAAGACCCAAGGCAGCATGGATTCACAGCAGAAAGGTCATGTCAGACAAATCTAATTGATTTCTTTGACTGCGTGACCAAAGTAGTAGACCAGGGAGGGGCTGTGGACATGGCCTACCTAGACTTTAGCAAGGCATTTGACACAGTCCCGCACAAAAGATTAATAAAAAATTAGCTAGCCTGGGAGTGGGTCCCAGGATGGTAGCCAGGGGAAGACACTGGCTAGACAACAAGACACAGCGGGTAATAGTAAATGGAGTCCACAGTGAAGAAAGGGGGGTTACTAGTGGTGTACCGCAGGGTTCAGTACTGGGACCGGTCCTTTTTAATGTCTTCATAAGTGACATTGCAGAGGGACTGGAAGCGAAAGTATGTCTCTTTGCAGATGACACAAAGATCTACAACAGGGTTGATATGCAAGGTGGGGTGGAAAAGATGAAAAGGGACCTGGCAAGGTTGAAGGAATGGTCAAATGTATGGCAGCTTAGATTCAACGCAAAGAAGTGCAAAGTAATGCACCTGGGACACAAAAACACGGAGAAGAGTACACAATGGGGGGTGAGATACTGACAACAACAAAAATGGAAAGGGACCTGGGGGTAGTCATATCAGACGACCTAAAGGTGGGCCAGCAATATGAGAAGGCAGTAAGGAGGGCTGGGGGAATACTGGGATGCATAGGGTGAAGCATCACCAGTAGAAAACAGGAAGTTGTTGGCCCTCTGTACAGACAGTTGGTAAGACTACATCTGGAGTACTGTGTATAGTTCTGGAGACCCCATCTCCTCAAAGACATAGACATGGTGGAGGCTGTCCAGAGGAGGGCAACCAAAATGGTGCAGGGCCTGCACCAGAAGACATATGAAGAAAGGCAAAAGGAGCTTAAGATGTATAGCCCCAAGGAAAGGAGAGAGAGAGGGGAGACATGATAGAAACTTTCAAATACTTCAAGGGAATCAACAAAGTCCAAGAGGGTAGCATCTTTCAGAAAAAGAGATGTGCAAGAACAAGGGGGCACAATTTGAAGATAGAGGGGGGACGGCTCAGAGGTAATGTGAGGAAGTATTTCTTCACATAGAGGGTTGTAGATGCATGGAAAAGCCTTCCTGAGGAGGTCATAGAGTCAAAAACAGTGGAGAATTCAAGATTGCATTTGACAGACATAAGGCAATTCTAGTGGGGGGTTTGAGGAAGTAGGCTGTTGGTTAACTATGATCTGCAGCTTATCCGTTAGGTAGGGAAATGGGCACACTAGGTAGGCCAAGTGATCCATATCTGCCATCAAATTCTATGTTTCTATTTCTGGCAGCTGCAACGTGAGCTGTTTCTCTTGATTAGTCTTGACTGCAGTTAACCCTTTGCAGTTCTGGTCTCAGCTCTGAACTGAAAGTATAAGAAGTCCTTTGTCAGCTGCTACTGCTTTTGTAAACCTCTTTTTAATGCTCTGAGCTATCTTTGGAAAAAAAAAACAGATACAAGTGCAATAGCCAGAGAAAGTGTTGCCTGACTTCTTAAAAGTGAGATTTCCTATTTGCCACCCTCCAACCTTTTCTGCATCTTATGAACTGAGGTGTTTTTTTTTTTGTTTTGTTTTGTTGTTGTTGTTCTATTATTCAGGCAAAAGCATGAACCCACTGAAAGGGAGATACTGCATCTAAGCCACATACCTCTCAGTGGTATATGATCAAACTTGAGACTGCAAGCTCAAAACCCAGTGGAAACAAGTGCACTAATAATTATAATGTTTACTGATTACAGCACACCATAGATTATTATGAATTTTTCCTTTAAAATCTCATTGAGCAATATGGAATATTGCCTTCTCCATGTGGAACAGAGGGTTTCTGAAAGGTAAAATGACTGACATGCCTCGTAAAGTGTGACAGTTGAGAGGTATGCCGAGCTGTGTTACTCTGAGAAAGCAACCCCCCCCCCAAAAGACATCCAACAAATAAATCATATTCATTTACTTAAAAGAGGGTCATTGGTGGTGCTGTGACACCGCGCAATATCTACTGCAGAAACAATGAACCTGGAGTCAGTGACTGTTGGGGGTTTTAGGTTTGAATCCCACCATGACACCTAGTTAACTGTACAACTTTTAGCAAAGCAGTGGACCTCCCAAGGCTTCCTGTGGATTCTTTGAGCTTAGCTTCACAGCAAGCCATGTCTCACAATTTTTTGCCACTCACTGAAATGTGGGGCACATTGGATATCCGAAATGTGAGAAAATGTGAGAAGCTATCCCTCAACACATGGGACACATGATTAAATGGAGCTACAAGCTCAGATGTGAGAGGTATGGAACAAGCCTCAACTACAGTACCTGGAGACAGAAAGGAGGGGGATTCAGCATCAGTGACAACTGGAGTTAGCAAACTATCTGCAAGTTAACCCCTTGCAGTCCTGGTCCTAGCTCTGCTACAAAAAAAAAGTAATACAGACAAATATAAATAAATAAAACACAAATTTATTTGACTGCTCATCCAAATTGCCCTAATCGGCCTGTTCCATTGAAGCTAGCTGACTGTCTACAAGTTAACCCCTTGCAATCCTACTACCAGCTGTGCCACTCAGCAGTGCCACCTCTTCCTTTGCAAAGGAGTATCTGGCTTGTCAGAGCAACTTCGCAACAAATCTTAATAATTCAGGCATCCTGCCCCTTGCCAGACTTTGATGCCTGTGAAACTTCTCAAGTCCTGGGCAAAATGTCTTTATCACAGTTGTAGTGCTAAATGATGCTTCAGCTGAGATTTGAACATTTTCACCTACTGGGTTCATGAGGTGTGGCAATAAGAAGACTGTTGAAAATTTGGGGTTAAAATCTCAAAAAACAACAAATATACTGTATGAAGCAATGTTGAAATTCTTCAAATTTTTCTTATAAATTTACTACCAGTATTTTTCTAGATTCAGACCCCATATTTTCAACATAGCATTTTTAAACCCACATCATGAAAAAGGCTGGTATAATTCTTCAAACCCCCTCCAAAACATTTTTTTGACTACACACAGAGCAGGTCGAAAGTACAGTGATAGTTGTACAAAAGTTGATCAGTACGGAGGTATACCTGGGTATACGGAGGCAGCATCACATTACTGTCAATGGAAATTGTAACTTGTAATTTGATAAGAATGAAAGAATTCTGCAATGCTGCTAAACCCAGGGCCTCAGGGTCAGCAGCAAAGCACTGTGCCAGGAGAGAGTGAATGCAGTACCACATTATTTTTATATGGACCACTTACATCACATAATAACAGAAACAATAATGGGGAAAAAAGATCTGAAACAAAATCCACAGCTTTTGAGTGCTTATAAAGGAATGTTTGTTTTTCTTTACAGTTAGTGGATCTTGAGTATCTGGGTGTTGTCATGGAAGCAGACACATCTTCCTCCCCCTCCCCATGTTCTGTGCTAGGGCTGTTGTAATCTGGCTGTAAACATAGGTTCTTCATCCTCCCCCCCCCCCATGTTTTGTGCTATGACTGTTTCGATCTGACTGTATAAGTCGGTTTTCCCCTCCCCATATTCTGTGCTATGGCTGTTTTGATCTGGCTGTATAGGTAGGTCCCCCCGTGTTCTGTGCTGGGTTGTTTTCATCTGGCTGTATAGGTAGGTTCTTCACCCCCCCTTTTTGTGCTAGGGCTGTTTTCATCTGGCTATATAGGTAGCCCTGCCATGTTCTGTGCTGGGGCTGTTTTCATCTGGCTGTATAGGTAGGTTCTTCATCCTCCCCCTTTCTGTGCTGGGGATGTTCTCATCTGGCTGTATAGGTAGGTGTCCCCCCACCCATGTTCTGTGCTAGGGCTGTTTTGATTTGGCTGTATAGGTAGTTTCTTGTATTACATTAACACACCTAACAATGTGTGTGTGAACCTTTCAAATACCACTGAGTTCTAAAGACATGCTGGACTCTGCACAGGGATGGTCTTACTAATGAGCACGCAAAGTAGTCAAAGATTAAACTACCTTCAAGTGTGTTGTATTTTAAGTACTATTCATTATTATTAACTATTATACAGTAATCATGTGTCAAAGTCTCATACACAAAACTTGTTTTTTTTAAATACAGCCTTGGTTGTGGATTTGCATTTGTGCATTACATTACCCAGTTGAAATGTATGGTCACAGTCTACCCAGAATGCTCTCCACACTTGCATTTCTGTGACTATTTTGAGTTTTAGCCAACCTCCAAAGACCACCGACCCTGCATTAAAGTGCAAAAGCCTTCTTTGTTTTGTGGTGAGACATGGCACTATTTATGTAACAGCTCTGTGTTACACAACACACACACACACACACACACACACTGACAAAATCAAAAAGAAAAACATCAGTAGAATCAATGTCTGACACAGTGATTTTAAATAAAAATCTCCACAGTGACAATTGATGACTCTTTCAGAGGCATGACAGAGTGAGCAAGTTTTGTAAAAAAAAAGCTGCAGTCCCTATTTTATTTTTTTACTGAGTATGTTTGTGTTTCTGAAACAGAGTACTTTTACATATAAAGCCCACATGGCTATACAAGGAGAAGGGGGATTCATCTCCTGGAAATCTCAACAAATCGTCTTGGCAGATTTCACTCTTGTTTACTTGATGGTGATATACACAACTGCGCTGAAAAATCTAACATGCAGATACCACTTTTTGTTAGGCCGTGGAATCATGAATCAATGTGCCATTTTTTCACTTTAAAAAACTTCAGATATTATCTCTCAGCCTATTATGAGTGATGCAGCTGTCCTACAGAGAAAATACTTTTTCATGCTCCAGTGAGAGTGCCACCTATGCAGAACAGCTGATTGCTTTTGCCTGTGTTTATGTGCAGGCAAACATAGAAGAAATTCCCATTCTAGTCTCGATTACTTCTGT
Source organism: Neoceratodus forsteri (assembly GCA_016271365.2). Lineage (NCBI taxonomy): Eukaryota > Metazoa > Chordata > Ceratodontiformes > Ceratodontidae > Neoceratodus > Neoceratodus forsteri. Next base: position 863,119,620 of record CM057455.1, read on the forward strand.
GTTTGGCTACACATTAGCAAGTACGTAGAAGCACAAATGTTTAAGCCCCATTGTTAAACACTAGTCTGGTTTAACCTAATATGCTATATGGTAATGTTTGTAAAATTTTCTTTGTACTGGTTTAATAGGGTTGACTCATGTAAACTAAATAGCAAGCAGAATTTTAAACTGAGGTTTTAAATTGAGGTTTTTGTTTACTTTTAATGTCTTTTATGTGTGCTGGAGGATATTAATTGGTGTAAAGGGAAGATTTAGTGTGGGACATTTAAACCAAACCACATCATTTGGTAAAATTTAGCCTTAGAATTTGGTGTCCTGATGGCTAAAATGTTAGTTTTGAGTTGCAAGAATCAAAAATTAGTATTTATAGCCATTAGCCAGCAGGACTAATGGTTTGGAAAATCCGCTAGTCTCATGAGTGGAGACATTTCACTGACCTTTTGTACTATTTTCTCATCTCTTCCTAAAACTTTTGACTGGTACAGTCCTGTCCACTAAATGTAAACAGGACTAGTTAGAAAAACAATGTACTTACTCCTCAGAAATCTTTTTAAACATTTGGCTGGTGGGCCAGTGCCAATCTCATAAACTGGATTTGGAATGCCAAATCCTGCATTTGGTGTACTGTATTGCCTCTAAGCTCAGTACTTCATGGGCCTGAAACACGGTGTGGCCGAAGCAACGTGGGACATGGAATACCAAACCCCAACAAGCATTTGTCAATGCCGAATGTTTGCTTGCTGCCATTGGCATTGGTAGTGTAGGTGTTAGAGAACTGCATAATAGGAATGGCAGTGAAGTATTGAACTGAAGCCAACCCCACCACTACCCTGCAGAGACTGACAGGCATTGGGGTGTGCCTTTGGGTCATCAGTCATAACGGCCATGCCATTTCACCACACCCTACCCTGCAGACACTGACAAGTGTCATGGTGTGCCTTGGGATCTTTGGTCCTTATGCTCACCCCATTCCATCTGAAAATATGGTGAGATGGGTCCTGTATAGAAGAATGGGGTGAACTTTGGGGGCGAAGAATCCAAGGCACACCTCGATGCCTGTCACTGGCAGCAGGGTGTGGAATGGTATGAGCATTACAGGCGAAAATCCCAAGTCACATCCCTGATGCCTGTCAATCTCTACAGGCTGGGGTGTTATGGTCAGAAACCCTAATGCCTCAGGCATTTTTACTCCAAATTTTTAACATGTTTATTTTGTGACCCCCACCTTATGAACAGTGGCAATATCAGTTTGTTAGCAGAAAGCTGATTTCGCATAGCGACTACGCCATTTGGCACCACAGGTGCGAAAATACATTTCGAACAGGATGTGAAAAATGACAGCTGTACTGTTCATGGGGAAATACAAAAAATGGCAATGTTGAAATTCTGCAGTGAAAATATTAAAAAAAACTGAAGTCACGAGTGTGCGTAGAAAATGTGAAACGCATACCTGTAATGCAATTAGTTTGGGGATTTTTTACAGCGGATTGTCAACACAGGCATTTTGGAACCTCCGCTCATGAACAGTGTCACTGTGATTTTCTTAATCTGCCCCGAACAGTGATTTCCCACAGCGGCCACGCATTTCTGTGCTGTAAGTGCGAAAACACATTTTGGCCATGGTGCGAAAAATGACAGCTGTACTGTTCATAAGGAAGTGTGGAAAAATGCCAGTGGTGAAAATCTAGACTGAAAATATTAGAAATCCATGAAGTTACAAGGGTGCGTGGAAACTGCGCAATGGTCGCTCGTAACACAGTCATTTTATGGACTTTTTTCACCAAATTTTTAACATAGCCATTTTAACACCTCTGCTCATGAACAGTGTCACTGTGGTTTTCCTAATCTGTCCCGAACATTGATTTCACACACCAACTGTGCCATTGTGCGCTACATGGGCGGAAACATGTTTTGGGTAAGATGTGAAAAATGACAGCTGTACTGTTCATAAGGAGGTATGATACAATGGTAATGTTGAAAATCTGGAATGAAAATATTGAAAATTTGCAAACTTACGAGCATGCATAGGAACGGCGCAACGCATGCTCGTAAAACAGTCATTTTTGGGAATTTTTTCACCAAATGTTTAACATAGCCATTTTAACACCTCTGCTCATGAACAGCGTCAATGTAATTTTCTTACTTTGTCCCACACATTGATTTCGCACACCGACTGTGCCATTGTGTGCTACATGGGCGGAAACACATTTTGGGCAAGATGTGAGAAATGACAACTGTACTGCTCATAAGGAGGTGTGGTAAAATGACAATGTTGAAAATCTGGAGTGAACAAATTGAAAATTCACAAATTTACTAGCGTGCGCAGGAACAGCGCAACGCATGCTCATAAAACAGTCATTTTTGGGAATTTTTTCACCAAATTTTTATCATAGGGTTTTTGGGGGCCTACCTCATGAACTGTGACACTGTCATTTTGTAAATCCATCCCAAAAGCTGGTTCCACACAGTGACCGCAAAATTACCTTTTAGGGCCGATTAATGCCATGACAGTGACAGAATTCATGAGGTGGGGTCCCAAAAACTCCATGTTGAAAAGTTGGTGAAAAAATTGCCCAAAATGCCCGAGATATGCACTAAAGTTGAAAAAACCCTATTTATTCCATTATACAGCTTACTGTCATTTCCTCAGTTCGCGGTCAGCTTTGAAGAGTGCAGACATGTTCCAGGTCCACCGAAGATCATCGCGCTGAGCTCCAGAGGTAAGTATGGGGTGAGGTGGAGGTGTGGGGAGGCAGAGTGTGCAGAGGGTGGGTGTGGGTAGGGGGAATGGGGTCAGGAAAGTCAGCGAGGGATGGTTTTTTCTTTCAGGTTTTTTTTTTGAAGACAACATGGGACTTGTGCCACGCTGGGGTGGGCTCACAGCATGGCAGTTGGAAGGCTGTTTTGGGGGACCATGGAGCCAATGGGGGATTTGGCACCCCCAACCACCTTGGGGACTGTTGCCATGCTGGGGTGGTCTCCCAGCATGGTACCCGATAGTCTCTTGGGGGGGGGACAGTGGAGCCGATGGGGGATTGGGCACCCCCGTTGGTCATACAGACAGCTGCCATGCTGGGGTGGGCTCCCAGAGTGGCACCTGGAACTCTGTTGGGGGGGCACAGCACAGCCGATGGGGGATTGGGCACCCTGTCGGCTATACAGTGTGTGCGTGGGGGGAGCGCATGAGCACGCAATATCTGATTGCTGCTCCCTGAAGCATAGCTCTCCCTTTCAACTGTATGGCACTGCATTTTCAGATCATGGCACTATGTTTCTTGCACATGCGTGCAAGCAAACATAACAAGCATTTGTCAATGCTGAATGTTGCTTACTTGTATGTGCTGTTTAGGTATTTGGAAGTGATAGTTCCATGCCTTCCTCCCAAGACATCCACTGTGTCTTTCCGTTCAGTATTCACAGAAGAGTGGGAGGGGCAAAGGGGAACAGCATTACAGCAGTTGCCAAGGGGGTGAAGAGGTGGACAAGAGTCCATCCAAAGGCAAAAGAGTTCTGCAGGAGCTCACTAAATTGAAGGTGGACAAAGCAATGGAACCAGATGGCATACGCCCAAGGATATTAAGACAACTGCGAAGGGAGATAGCAGTACCTCTGGCAGCCATGTTCACTGAGTCATTCAACACGAGTGAATTGGAGGAGGGCACATGTGGTCCCTCTACAGAAGTCCGGCAGCAGGGAGGAGGCAGGGAACAATAGGCCATTCATCTTCACCTCAGTAGTGGGGAAGATCATGGAGACATTGCTTAAAGAAAGGATAGTGGGGCATCTAGATGCCGTCAGAGCCCAGGACCATAGACAACATGGATTCACAGTGGGGACATTATGTCAGGCAAATCTGGTTGATTTCTTTGACTGGGTGACAAAGGAAGTGAATCAGGGTGGGGCAGTGGACAACGCTTACCTTGATTTCAGCAAAGCCTTTGACACCGTCCCATATAGAAGGCTGATAAACTAGCTGAGCTGGCTGGGCATGGGGGAAAGGGTGGTAAACTGGGTTAGAAACTGGCTAACAGACAGCAGGCAAAGAGTGGTGGTAAATGATGTGCAGTCTAGGGAGAGGAGGTCACCAGTGAGGTGCTGCAGGGATCGGTCCTGGGGCCAGTCCTGTTCAATGTCTTCATTAGTAACATTGCAGAATGTCTGAAGGGAATTTTTTCACCAAATTTTTAACATAGCCATTTTAAGACCTCTGCTCATAAACAGTGTCACTGTGATTTTCTTAATCTGTCCCAAACATTGACTGCGCACACCGAATGCACCATTGTGCGCTACATGCATGGAAACACATTTTGGGCAACATATGAAAAATGACAGCTGTACTGCTCATAAGGAGCTGTGGTAAAATGGCAATGTTGAAAATCTGGAGTGCAATTATTAAAAATTTGCGAACTTACGAGTGTGTGTAGGAAATGCGCAATGCACGCTCGTAAAACAGTCACTTTTAGGAATTTTTTCACCAAATTTTGAAACTAGCCATTTTAAGACCTTTGCTCATGAACAGTGTCACTGTGATTTTCTTAATTTGTCCCATACAATGATTTCGCACACCAGCTGCACCATTGTGCGCTACATGGGCGGAAACACGTTTTGGGTAAGATGTGAAAAATGACAGCTATACTGCTGATAAGGAGGTGTGGTAAAATGATAATGTTGAAAATCTGGAGTGAAAATATTGAAAATTCACGAACTTACAAGCGTGTGTAGGATCAGCGAAACAAATGCTCATAAAACAGTCATTTTTGGGAATTTTTTCACCCGGTTTTCAACATAGCCATTTTAAGACCTCTGCTCATGAACAGTGTCACTGTGATTTACTTAATCTGTCCCAAACATTGATGGCGCACACCGGCTGCGCCATTGTGCGCTACATGCATGCAAACACATTTTGGGTGACATGAAAAATGACAGCTGCACTGCTCATAAAGAGGTATAGTAAAATGACAATGCTGAAAATTTGGAGTGAAAATATTAAAAATTAGCGAACTTACGAGCATGCGTAGGAACTGCACAATGCACACTCGTAAAACAGTCACTTTTAGGAATTTTTTCACCAAATTTTCAACATAGGCTTTTTGAGAGCCCACCTTATGAACACTGGCACTGTCGTTTCATTAATCGGTCCCGAAAGGTGATTTCGTGCAGTGAGTGCGAAATCACCCTTTGAGCCTGATTAATGCCATGACAGTGACAGAATTCATGAGGAGTGGTCCCAAAAACCCCATGTTGAAAATTTGGTGCCAAAATTCCTAAAAATGCCTGAGATATGCAGCAAAATTGAAAAAACCCTATCTTTCCCATTATACAGCTTACCGGCATTTCCTCAGTTCGCGGTCGGCTTTGAAGAGTGCACTCATGTTCCTGGTCCACCAAAGATCGTCACGCCGCGGTCCGGAGGTAAGTATGGCGTGGGGGAGGCATGGGGAGGCAGGGTGCACAGTGGGTGAGTGTGGGTTGTGGGAGGGGGGCAGAGAGAAGCGCCGAAGCAGAGTTTTTGTATTTACAGTTTTTTTTTTTTAATAAGACGATGAGGGACATTTGCCACGCTGGGGTGGTCTCCCAGTGTGGCAGCTGGAAGGCTGTTTGGGGAGTTACTGAGCCGACGGGGATTGGGCACCCCTCTAATATATTACATTTTGCCACGCTGAAGTGGGCTTCAGCATGGCATCTGGATGCTTGGGGGTGGAGCAGACGGGATTGGGCACCCCCATTGGCCGCACACTGTGTGCATGGGGGAGGGGAAGGCAGACATGCAGCGTGCATGCGTGCATGTGTGTGTGGAAGGGGGGGGCACTGCTCACTGAAATGGAGCTCTCCATTTCAATTGTACGACCACTGCATTTTCAACTGCTGTCATAGACAGCTGCAGCAGTGATTGGGGAACTGGGGCCGCGCCTGCAAACACACTGACTGAATTGGAAGACGGGTGCCACACCTCCAAAAACTCAGATGATGGCACTATGTTTCTTGCACATGTGTGCAAGCAACATAAAAATGATGTATTCTGCCTCAGTTAATTGTTTTGTGGACTGAAACTGTACTATACTGTAGTGTGAGAGGCAGAAGATTAAAAATCTTTCATATTGAAGGGCTTTAAATGAAATTCACATACAGCAGTAAACCATTTTCTTTAGTCTGTGTCTGTGTATACTAAAGTACTGCTTTGGTAGTGTGATTTATTTTTTTTCCCATTTTGCTTTCTACAGTATAAAAGCAACACTAGTATAGTGAGCTGGGTTCACCAAGGCATGGGATGGCAGGGAATAACAGTAATTGGATGCCAGTAAACATCTTGGCCTGAGGCCTCTGTGTTTATTGGCATCCCAGTACAAAATGGATGGCAGTATAGCCTAGAGATTAGAGGAACGAGGTGTGGACGAGCTTGGTACATCCAGCATACCAGACTTGAGTTTGATTCTCACAACCTCCACTTGCATACTGTGTGACTCTGAGCAAGTCACTTAACCTCCCCAGTGCTCCCAGGTCGCCCCTGAAAACAGGCACTTGTGCCTAGTGGGCTTTACCCAGTTACCAAAGACAAAAAAAATATATAAATTATCCCCCCCACCATGTAAACCCAGCTCGTTGCACTATAATTGCTTAATGAATTCAGTTATTAAGTAGATTGGTCCAGTAAAATTGCAGTTTTTCTTCTGTGAGGCTCTGAAAACAAAAGGTTTCTCCTTTTACTTTTCCTCTGTGAAGTAAAAGTGATGGATTGTTGACAGTTGACAGCAGGTTTTTGAGTGAGCAGTCATGATGCTGGCATTAGCATACAGCCCCACCACCCAGTCCACTATTCATTTGAGGCTGAATAATGAGTCAGTAGTGCTGTACACTGGCTATGTGGTGTTATCTGCCTTATTGTGTGTCTGTGTTTTATTTTGGGGGGGGGGTTAAAACTATAGTATGGAGGCCGACTGGATGACCATGTTTAACCTATCTGTGCACTTTGTGAATGAGTAGGTTTCATGTCCGGTATCTGAGACCCTAGCTGGGACTGTCTGGAGGCTGAGTGTTGATCCAGGGTTGCATAATGCATCCAGCTGGGGATTGTGGCAACTGCACTATATGTGTGAGACTCCTGATGAGTATCTTGTCTGTGGTGGAGGGTCGGAGACAATAACTGTTGTAGAGTGGGGATCAGTCTCAGGTCAACCAAGTCCCGCTTCAGAGGTCCAGGAAAGGAGGAGCTATATGGGTTTGCAGGATCATTTTAGGCCAAGGGGAGCTAACAGCAGAGATAAAGCTACTGTAAAAAACAAATGCATATTGTGGAAGAAGGAATACCAAAAACCTGTATAACATTCCAGCTCTATAAAGACTGTTATTTTTTGTGCCCAGAAAGTAAGAGGGAGGCAGAAGACTAAAAGGATACATTTAATAAAGGTCACCTAAATAGGGCCACTGATTTTTTTTCCTTTTGAAAAATGACCAATTCTATTTTGCAGTATCTTAAAATCTGTACTGTTTACTGTTTGTTTGTTGTCCAAAACACACAACTTCAATAAAAATCTTAATCTATTTTTTTCTAGTTTTTTACCCAAATTGAGTGCAACTCGGCATGTTCTGCACTATAAATGCAGCTTAAATGGGGGGGGTCCACAAATCTGGCATCGTGTGGTTTTAAATGAGGTGTAAACAGGTATTTATTTGAAAAATTAACTCTTAAGTAGTGTTTAAAAATATCAACTTCCACTTTTTCCATTTCATGGAAAAAGAGTGGACTTTCCAAAATAGTGTGTGGCACAACTGGTTTTCTACCTTAAAATTCAGTATTTAGTAGGCCCCAAAAAGTGGCAGAAAGCAAGTTAAAAATAAAATTGCTGTGTGCCATGTCACACATGTGCACTGAACTCCAGCGTCCATCTTGGACATGGCAGACAGTGCCATGTTCCACCGTGACCTCAGCTGCAGCCATACTGGCACTGGCCAGAATTTGTTTATTACATCAGTATATGACTTCTGTCAACAGTTGACTTAATATGATGTGCTCTGAATCAGATTTTGTCACTTTTTACATAGAATACCTCATTACTGCAGAGCTATGCAAATAAAGTACTATAAATCTACCTAGGAAAACATTCCAGGAATGAATGCTGCATGTCAGCAACCATAAATACCCACTGTACAAATGCCCAAACAAGCACCAGACTCTGCAGGATAGTAATTAAAATAACTACAGAAGCCCATGCGGAGTTATTGGTTGTTGAGTGATAAACACCCAGAAATACAGTACATAGTACAACATTTGCTGACATTACTGCTACCTGATCTGGTCAGCAGATGCATGAATATGAATAAGGCAGCTGACAGAGAAGCATGAATATTAGCGATTGCTAATATGTTGTGGCCATCGGGAGCACAACAATTTTGGCAAGCGCAATACATTAGTTCTACAGTATAAATTGTAGCTACATAGGCTTGGCAAGAGAAATTTTCAACCATGCAGCCATTATAATTCACCTCCTTGTTATCTTAATGACATTTAACCCTATGCATGAACAACAGAGTTGCCGACATACATGAAAGCCACACAGCGGGGGTCCCGCAGACCCCCAGTGGCATTCACTATGGAGTGCATGGTAATTGCACACCCACCTCCGCTGGCCATTCAGTGAACACCGTGCTGTAGGCGTGTCAGGGGCATGCCTGCACTATGCATTCAGAAATCCACATAGTGCCAGGTGCATGGGATGCTGGCTATGCCTGCCAGGACCTGAAGTAACCCGCTACGTGCCCTCCATGCCACCCCAGCCCACTAGGCTGCAGGGGAAGGATGGGGCAGCAGCTCAGGTGAGTGCCCAGTGTGCGGTCTGCTGTTGCAGCAGTACACGGCATTCCCCATGAGAGTGCACCCACCGCAAGGGTGCAAGGGATCCACTGAGGGACCTGGTAAGGGTGTCCGAGTGGATGTCCACCCGGGTCCACGGCTCTGCCCCCTACCGACTGCACACTGAGTGGAAATGACCATGGACAGGTGCCCTGTGGGTGCATGCGGTCATACATATCATGCACTCTGCATCTGTCTGGGGCCACAAAGGTAAGCGGGTGGGGTACGTGCCTCAGGCACTTGTAACTCAACTGTTAGTGCATAGGGCCCAATAGCATGAAATACTTTTTTTCCCATTAGGTAGCTATTGAGCCTACTTTTGAAACATTAAACCCTATCTACACTTATAGTACATAACCTCTGATAATCCATTCCACAACCCTATCATTCTCTGGGTGAACTAATGTTTCTGTGCATTTCTCCTGACTGGCTTTCCGTTTAACTTGAAATCAAGCCCCCTGGTTCTGTTATTCTAAATTCTGCTGAATAGTCTGTTTTCATCTGTTTTTGTTTACTCTTGCAAGATATTGAATATCTCAGTCACATCTCCACCAATCACATTGTCTTTAGAGAGAACACGCCCATATACTCCAGTCTTTCTTCATATGATATATGTTCTAGCTCCCTAATCAGCCTTGTAGCTCTTTGCTATACTTTTTTACAGCTCCTTAATGTCCCTTCTGTAATGTGGTGCACAGAACTGCATGAAGTACTCCAAATATGGGTCTAACTAGTGCCCAATAAAGTGGTATTATTACCTTCTTTTCTATTACTTAAAATATTAAACAGAAAGGGAGAGAAACATGTGAGGAGTGGTGCAATGCACTGGCTGTGGGGGAGCAGTATTCTGTGAGACATTCTGAAGGCTGCAGTGCTGCCCTATCTGCAGGCAACTCTCTACTTTGAGGAAGGAGGTTTCCTGTCTCCAGGCTGAACTGGCAAGTAGTAGGGAAACCTCTCCCACCCAGGGAATACCAGGGCCACTGCCTCAGAGGTTGCCAAGAAAAAGGAGCGGTTGGACCACAGTGGGCTCAGGGAGGGAGAGGGTGGTGGAACAGAAGCACATTCCTCCAGTTATACCTATCTCTCCACAATTCATATGCCATTCTGGCAGAGCATGGTTCCTCTATGGAGGCTCAAACAGTGGAGACCAAGGAGGATGCAGAGAACCTCCACAAAGGAGACCCACAGGAGGGTGGCACAGAACACCACAGGGGAAGGAAGCAGCTCCTGGTGGGGGACTCAATTGTTTGGGGGGTACAACTGGGGGAGGAAGGGAGGGGAGAGGGACGTAAGGTGACTGCTCGGCACCATGGCATGGAGGGACAGGAAGCAAATCCTCTGGAATGCAGGAGTAGCTGCATGGGAGAGGGAGATGAATGTCATTGTCTGCCTGGGGACAAATGACATAGCTGGGCATGGGATCAAAGCAGTGCAGGAGGAGTTTGTGGAGTGGGGAGGGACGTTAGACAAGTAACACGCATGGTACCCTTCTCGGGGGTGCTGCCTGTCTATGGCATGGGTAAGGCTAGGGTACTCCACACCATGCAATTCAATGAATGGTTGTAAAACTGGTGCAGAGCACAGGGATTTGGCTTCACTGGGGACTGGTGGTCCACCTGGAGGGATACAGGCCTATACTGGCATGACTGTCTGCATTTGTCAGGAAGGGGAACCAGGCTCCTAGGTGATAGGTTTAAATGCTTCATTGGCAAGTTTCTAAAATAGCCGGGGGGGGGGGCACTGATAAGAAGCAGGGCATTCCCAGCCTCCCCCCACAAAACAGGGTAGTTAGTGAGGTAAACACCAAGGTATAGAGGTCGATAGGAAGCAGGACAGGGGTGAATGGAGAAAAAAGCAAAGGCAGGAAGGGCAGAGATGGGGCTAAAAGGGGTAAGGCCATCAAAAAATAGAGGGCAAGGAGTATCAATGCCCATAGTCTGGGTAACAAGCTTCCTGAACTAGTAGCCTTGATGGAAGAGGGGCACCTGGATATTGTGGCAGTCACACAAAAATGGTACACGGAGAACCATGACTGGGATATCAACATTCGAGGGTACACAATCTACAGGAGGGATAGGGAGGGTAAAAGAGGAGGAGGAGTAGTAGCTCTCAATGAAATGGAAGGGATCAAAGCAACTGAACTAAAGGGTAAACGGGGAGGAGAGGAGGCATTGTGGGTCACCTCAGAGATAGGAAATGGCACCACAGTCCGCATGGGTGTTCTACATAAACCCCCATCTCAGGAGGAGGAAATGGACAAGGAAATGATAGAAGGCATCCTTAGAATAGCAGAAAAAGGGGAGATATTTTTGATGGGGGACCTGAATATGCAAGATGTTAACTGGAGCATATTTGCTGCAGTCACATCCAAGAGCAGGGTCATTCTTAATGCCCTACAGGGGGTATGCCTCAGACAGCTAGTGTTGGAACCCACTTGGGAGAAGACAGTCCTAGACCTGGTACTCTCAAATGGGGACAGAGAAAGGATCACAGATTTAGAAGTGGATAGCCATCTGGGAACAAGCATCCACCAAACAGTGTGGTTCATGATAAACACAGCCACAGAGTAAAGCCATACAAAAGCAAGGGTACTGGACTTTAGGAGGGCTGAATTTGGCAAAATGGATGAGTATCTAAGGAATGCATTGGCAAATGGGCAGGAAGGAGGGGTGGAAGAACAATGGGGAAAAATCAAAACTGCCATCAGAAAGGCAATAAGACTTTGTGTGAAGCAAATAAACAAAACAAAATGAAGTAAAAAAACCACTATCGTTCTCAAAAGAGGTGGCGTGGAAGGTTAGGGAGAAAAAGATAGCATTCAAGGAGTACAGTATAAGGAACCACAGAAGAAGCAAGAGAGAGAACTGCATTGGTTAAAGCAAAAAGAAGTGGGAAAGGCAGTCAGAATAGTGAAGGCCCAAACTGAGGAAAAGATAGCCAACTCATTTGAGAAGGAGGATAAAACTTATTATAGGTACATTAGGGAGTGAAGAAAGTCCAAGGGAGGGATAGTGAGGCTCAATAAAGGAGAGGTGAGGTGGGCAGAGGGCGACAGTGAAAAGCCAGAGATACTGAATGAATACTTTTGTTCAGTATTCACAAAAAGAAGAAGAGGGGGAGGTACCTAAACCAAACAATAGAAGCACTCTGGATAGGGGGGTTGATACCAGTCCATTCATAGAAGAAAGGGTCCTGAAAGAACTCTTAAAACTTAAGGTGGTCATAGTAATGGGGTCTGATGGGATTCACCCCAGAATTCTAAAAGAACTAAGGAGAGACTTAGTGACACCACTGACTACCCTTTTTAACAAATCATGGGAGATAGTGTGGTACCTGAGGACTGGAGGATGGTGATGTGATTCCCCTTCACAAAAGTGGGACCAAGGCAGAGGCAGGAAACTACAGACCTGTTAGTTTGACCTCAGTGGTAGGGAAAATGATGGAATCACTTCTGAAAGAAAGAATTGTTGAGTACCTAGAGGTCAGTGGGGCACAGGACCCAAGGCAGCTTGGATTCACAGCCTGAAGGTCATATTAGATGAATCTCTTAGATTTCTTTGACTGGGTGACCAAAGTAGTAGACCAGGATGGGGCTGTGGATATGGCCTACCTAGACTTTAGCAAGGTATTTATCACAGTCCCACACAAAAGATTAATAAACAAGTTAGCCAGCCTGGGAGTGGGTCCCAGGGCGGTAGCCTGGGTAACAAATTGTCTCGACAACAGGGCACAGAGGATAATAGTAAACAGAATCCACTCTGAAGAAAGGGGGGTTACTAGTGGGGTACCGGAGGGTTCACTACTGGGACCAGTCCTCTTTAATGTCTTTATTGGTGACATTGAGGAGGGTCTGGAAGGAAAAGTATGCCTCTTTGCAGATGACACAAAGATCTGCTACAGGGTTGATACACAAGGGGCGTGGACAGGATTAGAAAGGACTTGGCAAGGTTGGAGGAATGGTCAAAAGTATGGCAGCTTCAATTCAATGCAAAGTAATGCAAAGTAATGCACCTGAGAAACAAAAACCCAGGGGAAGAATATACAATGGGGGGGGAGGGGTACTAACAACAACAGAAATGGAAAGGGACCTGGGGGTAGTCATATCAGACGATCTTAGGGTAGGCAAGCAATGTGAGAAGGCAGTAAAGAGGGCTGGGGAGATCCTGGGATGCATAGGGAGAGGCATCATCAGTAGAAAACAAAAGGTTGCTAACTCTCTGTACAGACAGCTGGTGAGATCCCATCTAGAGTACTGCATGCAGTTCTGGAATCCCCATCTCCGCAAGGACATAGGATGGAGGCAGTCCAGAGGAGGGCAACTAAAATGGTGCAGGGTCTGCACCAGAAGCCATACGAAGAAAGACTAAAGGAGCTTAATATGTATACCTTTGAGGAAAGGAGGGAGAGGGGGGACGTGATAGAAACTTTTAAGTACCTCAATGGAATCAACAAAGTCCAAGAGTGTAGCATCTTTCTGAAAAAGAGATGTGCAAGAACAAGAGGGCACAATTTGAAGATAGAGGGGAGACAGCTCTGGGACAACATGAAGAAGTATGTTTTCTTAGAAAATGGGCTGGGCAAATCCTTTAAGCTGATTGGCTACAGCCACCAACCAGCCAGTCCGGTATCAGGCAACAGAGACCAGGAAATAATGAGTCCTTGTCTCTGCTGCCTGATTAGGTTCTAAATCCTTGTGCCAACAGAATGTTCATTTTGAAAATGCAGCCATATTTTTCTTAACAAGTAACTGACCCCCCCCCCCCACACACACAAACACACACACACTGCAGTCTCTGCACTGAAGAAGCACACATTGGTTAATTTCTACATAGACGCCCACTTAAAACAAGCTCCAATTTGGGGTGCCCCATTACTGAGGGTATCCATCAGCACCCCAAATTTCCAGCGTCCACAGCTGCCATTTCTTACACCTCGCTTAGCGAGGGATGCGCCTCCGCCCTGGCCCACCCAGCTCACACTGCCTCCATTTTTTTCTACAAGAAAAACAAAGAAAAGAAAATGTTTTTTCAGCATTGGGGATTAGCGGGTAGCACATCAGTAGTAACGCTACTGGGAAATAAAACACCTTTCATTTCAAAGTAGTATCGCTAGCACGTCGCGTGCTAAGCGCTACTATGACAGTGCCCATCTCGCCGTGTCTCCACCTCAGAGTAACGGAAGCATACAGCACTGATATTTATTTAAAACAGAAAACTGACCTTCTAAAATCAAATTAGAGTCCCGCTCTCATCACTGTCTCTAGTGCCAGACCTGGTACACTCTGCCCCCATTACTACTCGACCCCTGTTTTTTTCCTGATTGCTATTAGGACAGCAACAGCTGAATGAGGACACCAACCCAAAAAACAAAAGCAAAGTTAGCAGTAGAAAACTGTGCTGCATTTAAACACTTGCCCCCCCCCAAAAAAAATTGAAATTGAAGGATACAAGCACAGTGGTGCTCATTCGTTCTCTGCCCCTGACGTCTTGTTGCACAATCCACAATGTGATCCCTCTGCTGATCAGCGGCATCTACTCAAGGTCAGAAATAAAAATAAAAAAATACTGCTAATCTCAGGAAGGGGGAGGGGCAGAAAAACAGACTTGTAGCACATGCTCTATTTACACACTTGCTGACAGAGCATAACTTGCAACTCAACAGCCCATCACAAAATGTAACAGTGCCATCTAGTCATAGCTATTGATGAACACAGCATCACAGGGACTACTTTACACAAACTTTAAATTTATTAATAAAAATGAAGTATTTCCAAAATTGTTAACGATGATATAAACTTATTGTACTAAAAAAAATGAAAAAGCAAATTTTCTAAATGCAATAATACCCTCCAAGGTGGGTTGTATGGACAATACCGGACCTTCCAGGGGCTATAAGGCCCTCCGCCTGCAGTGTCGGGCCTCATTACACCCCTGGGCGGTCCGGTATTGCCCAATACCGCCCACCCTGTTGGGTATTATTGCTTGCACAGAGATGGTGGTGGACGCATGGAACAGCCTTGCTGAGGATGTTGTGGGGTGAAAAACAGTGGACGAAGTCAAGAATGCATGGAACAGACATAAGGCAATTCTAGTGGGGGGTAGGAGGAAGTAGGCTGTTGGTTAACTAGGATCTGCAGCTTATCCAGTAGGTAGGGAAATGTACAGACTAGGTGGACCAAGCGGTCCTTATCTGCCATCAAAGTCTATGTTTCTCTGTTTCCATTTATAATGGAATGAGACATTCTGTTGTCCTTGCTGGCTGCTGCCAGTCTGACATTTTCAGATGAGTCTATGATAACCTCAAGTTCTTCTCCTGCTCTTTCACAGCCAGTACTGAGCCATTTAATTAGTAAACTTATCTTCTGATCTTGGCCCATTGGCACATTACTTGAACTTTCCCTAACTGAACTGCATCATCTAGCATATTTGTCTAACATCTTACTTTATCTAGATTCTGATATAATTTCTCACACACCTCCTCGCTGATGTCTAGTCTTAACTAGCCTTAGATCATCTATGAACTTGACAAAACAGATACTAAACCCAAGTTCCAAATCATTAATGAACCCGTTGAGCAGAAACAGTCCTAGAACTGAGCCCTGTGGAACCCTACTAGTCACTGACTTCTGCCCTGACACTTGTCCCCACCACCTCTCTCTGCCGCCTATTCCTCAACCAATTTTTAATCAATACTCATAGTTCCCCTCCCACTCCCTGCTTTTCAATTTTGTGTAACAGCCTCCCATGGGGTACCTTTTTAAAGGTTTTACTAAAGGTCCAACTATACTATTTCTAGAACATCCCCGTATATCCTCCTGGTCATCTCATGAAAATACATAATTAAATTAGTTTGGCAAGTCCCCTGTCCCCCACAAAACCATGTTGGCTATCAGTTATTACCCTGCTCTCAGCAAAATGTGCCACCAATACATTAATAATAGTCTTTAATATTTTACTCGTACCTAAGGTCAAACTAATTGGCCTATCATTTGTAGATCACCTCTAAATCATTTTCTGAAGTATGGTATCATGTGTACTGTCTACAAGTCTTCTGGCACATGCAAGGTTTCCAGGATATTCTTAAAAATCTCTGTCATTAGCTGGGCCAGTTCTTCCCTCCATTCCTTTACTATTCTATGATGTATTAAAGGAATAACGCCCAACAGGGTGGGTGTTATGCTGGCATAACATCCCGCCTCATGTGGTTGGACCCAAGGCCACCAGCCGAGGGTGTCCAACACCCTAGATGGGATGTTATCCTAGCATAACACCCACCCTGGAGGGCATTATTCCTATTATACAATGGCTTGTTGTTATATACAGAAAAAAAAATTAAAGATTGTTTTTGTTAGTCTGGAAAAATAATTTTGTTTCTTAAGAGCAGATGATAATGATAAAGATATGGCAACAACAAATAATCAGCAGGGATGTTATGCAAGGATAACTGACCAATCAGAAGCCAGGATTCTTTCTTGCCATTGCATAATATGTCACAGCTCAGTGATCTATTTATTTAGTTATTTGTATATTTCAACCATTTTACCAGGAAAAGCATACTAAGCTGGTAACAACTCATTTCCAGATGCCTCTCAAGGGGATGAGGAATGGGAAATAGTACAATACAGTGGTATAATCAATGCAACAAGGCTTAGAATATCACACTTAAAAACAACAGTAGTGAGGTGAAATATGGCAATTAATGACAGAATAATGACATAGAAGTACAAAAACAAGGAATAGTACATCACATGCACATCACACTTAAAACATGACAGTAGAAAATACATTTCAGCAACAGAATAAGTAAACAGAAGTCTTACCTTCATCTACAGTTGCAGAAATTGACATAGATATATATTTTCTGAAATTTCTGGGATAGAGCTAGAGAAACTCCCTACCTACCTGCAGTACCAGGCAGGTGGGAGGCAGTATAGCACAGTGGTTTAAGGCTCTGAGCTGTAAATCTGGAGACCTGGGTTTGAATCCCACAGCCTCCACTTGCATACTGTGTGACCCTGAACAAGTCACTTAACTTCCCTGTGCTCCCAGGTTACATACGAACATATGCACATACAAATGTGCCAGCAGAAACAGACCACCCGGTCTATCTAAGTCTGCTCGAGTGTGCAGCTAGCATCCCTAGTTTACAGCTGCCCCACCCCCTCCCATTTGCCATCCCCCACCCTCACTCTCCCCTGTTTCCTGTCAAATGCCCTTTTGAAACTGCTCATGGATTTACATGATAGCACCCATTCTGGTAGGGCGTTCCATTTTGCTACCACCCTCTCTGTGAAATAGTGTCTCCTCATTTCCTTCCTAAATCTTCCCCCCTCTATTCTTAGCGCATGCCCACTGGTGACACTCCCCCTCCTTAACTTAAAGACCCCATCTGCCCCATCCTTATTGATTCCCCTCAAGATACTTGAATGTCTCTATCATGTCCCCCTTGCCTCTTCTATCCTCCAGGGTGTACATATTCAGGTCTCTCAGCCTGCTGCCATAGTCTGCCCCTTCCATTCCACATATCATCTTTGTTGCCCTCCTCTACACCCACTCCAGTAACCTAATATCATGCTTTTGCTATGGCCTCCAAAACTGCACACAATACACTAAGTGCGGCCTTACCAGCGACCTGTAGAGGGGCAAGATCACCTCTTTTCGCCTGGACGAAAAAAACGTCATTATGCACCCCAGCATTTTGTTTGCTTTTGCAGCCACTCTTCTGCACTGGGCAGTGTTGTCCATGGTCCCTGTTTTCATTACCCCTAGGTCCTTCTCCTCCTCAGTGATCCCCAGCTTAACCCCTCCCAGCCAGTATTCTCTCCTTGGGTTCTTCACCCCAGAGTGCATAACCTTACACTTCTTTGCATTGAACCCCAGCTGCCACCTCTCTGACCACTCCTCTAGCTTGCTTAGGTCCCCCTGCAGTTGCTTCCATCCCTCCTCTCCATTCACCACTGCTTCGATTTTGGTGTTGTCAGCAAACAGACTTATCTTGCTCACCACCCCATGTGCAATGTCTGATATTAAGGTGACATTGCAGAGGGTCTGAAGGGAAAGGTATGCCTCTTTGCAGATGACACAAAGATCTGTAACAGAGTTGATACACAAGAGGGGGTAGAAAAGATTAGAAGGGACTTGGCAAGGTTGGAGGAATGGTCAGACATATGGCAACTTAGATTCAGTGCAAATAAGTGCAAAGTAATGCACCTGGGAAACAAAAACCCAGGAGAAGAGTACACAATAGCAGGGGAGGTACTAACAACAACAAAAATGGAAAGGGACCTGGGGGTAGTCATATCAGATGACCTAAAGGTGGGTAAGCAATGTGAAAAGTCAGTAAGGAGAGCCAGGGGGATACTGGGATGCACAGGAAGGGGCATCACAAGTAGAAAATGGGAAGTGGTTATCCCTCTATACAGACAGTTGGTGAGACCCCATCTGGAGCACTGTGTGCAGTTTTGGAGACCTCATCTATGCAAGGACATAGACAGGATGGAAGCAGTCCAGAGGAGGGCAACTAAAGTGGTGCAGGGTCTGCAGCCGAAACCATATGAAGAGAGACTGAGAGAGCTTAATATGTATACTCTTGATGAAAGGAGGAACAGGGGGACATGATAAAAACTTTCAAGTACCTCAAGAGAATCAATGAAGTCTGGGATGGTAGCATCTTTCCAAAAAAGAGATGTGTAAGAACAAAGGGGCACAATTTAAAGATAGAGGGGGGATGGCTCTGGGGTAATGTGAGGAAATTTTTTTTCACGGAGAGAGTGGTGGATACATGGAACCACCTTCCTGAGGAGGTCGTTGGGTCTAAAACAGTGGGGGAATTCAAACATGCATGGGACAGACATAAGGCAATTATAGTGGGGGGTTGCAGGAAGTTGGCTGTTGGTTAACTAGAATCTGCAGCTTATCCAGTAGGTAGGGAAATGGGCAGACTGGGTGGGCCAAATGGTCCTTATCTGCCATCAAAGTCTATGTTAAATCTATGAAGAGCCCGAACAATACTGGTCCCAACACAGAGCCCTGTGGCACCCCACTCATCACCGGCCTTAGAACTGAGAGCTCCCCTCTCACCACCACCCATTGCAGCCTGCCACTTGGCCAGCTTTTAATCCAGTTCATCATTTTTGTCCCTACCCCTACACCAGGTAGCTTCCCTCATGCTGCCCATGAGGCACAGAATCGAAGGCCTTGTTGAAGTCCAAGAAAAAGAACATCCACTGCATGACCCTTGTCCAGCTCACCTGTCACCCAGTCATAATATTGTATCAGGTTGGTCTGACAAGACTTTCCTGAAACAAACGCATGCTGCTTCATATCCTGGTGGCCATTGTCCTCCAGGTACAACATCAGTCTTTCCTTTAGTATTGTCTCCATGAGTTTGCACACTATGGAGCTGAGACTTACCAGGCGATAATTACCTGGTTCATCCCTTGGTCCACTCTTGTGTAATGGTACTACATGTGTCATCCTCCGGTCCAGTGGCACACATCCCGACTCCAGTGCGGTGCTGTACAGATCCACCAGTGGCTCCGCCAGCACCTCCGCCATCTCCCTCAGCACCCTGGGGTGGATACCATCCAGCCCTGGTGCTGTGTCTACCTTCAGTGCCCCAATCCTCAAGGTCTCTACTTCCTCAATTCTTCCATCTGTTGCCTCCTCTCCCTATCCCCACCCTCCCAGCCCATGGTGGTAGCAGTCCCTCCTTTTCTTCCATGAACACTGAACAAAAGTATTCATTCAGTGCTTCTGTTTGCTCCTCACCCTTTTCTATCCACTCCCCACCCCTTTTTATCCTCACTAGTGTCTCCTTGCACTTCCTTTTCTCCCTGATGTATCTGAAAAACCCCCCGTTAATTCCCTGCGCTAATCTCAGCTCCCTCTGGACCTTGGCTTCTCTCACTTTTCTGGTCACCTCCCTGGACTGTCTTGCATACTCCACCCTGTCCACTTCCTTCTCTGTCCTTCTATACCTCTGGTGCACCTCTTGTTTTGCTCTCACCACCTCCACTACCTCGCTGTTCAACCAGTATGGTTTTCTTGCTCTGCTCCTCTTACTCTGTGTCTTGATGCAGGCTTCTGTTGTCTCTGTAATCCCCTTTTTATTACTATTCCATTTCTGCTCTGCATCCATCTCCTGCCTTATGCTCTCTAGTTTCTCTTTCAGTACTTCCTGCATCCTCCCAAAGTCTGCCCCTTGAAGTTTACTACCTCAGTAACTGATTTCTCTGTCTCCCTGCACATCTTGATATTAAACCACACTGTTTGGTGATCACTGTCTGCTAGTGGGTCCTCCACCCTTATTTCCCTCACTGCCTCCCTATTCAACAACACCAGATCTAAAGTGTTCTTTAGCCTAGTAGGTACGCTAACCAACTGTGTCAGGAGACCCTCCTGGACTGCATCCAGGAGCACTTGCTCCCTAGCACTGGAGGAGATTGGAATGCCCCAACCAACCCCCGGAAAGTTGAAATCTCCCACAATGACCATCTTCCCTTTTCTACATACCTTTCTGATTCGTCCTGCTAAAACAATTGGAGGAAAAAAAAGTACCATGGTAGGACCATAAGAGGTATGTTTCTGAGAAATATCAGGAAATATCTGACTATGTCAATAGCTGCTACTGGCTCTTATCTAAATAATTTGCCACCATCACTGTTTTCTAAGCCACTTGATTACATCCCATTCAAAGTGATCTATTACTGCTGGCAGTTCACCACCAGTTTTCTCTTCAAAGACTGTTAAAAAATTAAGTGTCAAGCTCCTCTGTACTGTCTTTTCTCCCATTTAAGTAGCTACGATCACTCCCTGATGTTATGGGGTTTATTCTCTCTTTGCAAGTGCTTTACATCTAACTTACCTAAAACATTTCTCGTCAAACCTAGAGACCTGGGTTTGAATTCCACAGCCCCCACTTGCACACTGTGTGACCCTGAGCAAGTCACTTAACTTCCTTGTGCTCCCAGGCTGCACCTGGAAACAAGCTTCTTGGTTAAACAGTTTCCTCTTTCCCTTTCCTTTCTTTTTCATCCTTTCCTATATCTTTGGCAATGGTACTTTCATATTCTTATTTTGCCTTCCTTGTAACCTACTTGCACTCTGTTTGTAAGATAATATACTCTGTGCTAGTGGTGTTCAGTGACTATTTCCCATTTCTTAAAATGCTTTCCTTTAGCTCTTAAGTTTTTGCCCCATTGCCTGAATCTTCCAAGCTGGCCGCCTTTTCATTCTCTGGTCTTGTTTAGAGATGGCAAAGTGGTCAATTTGCTCCACGGGTGATTCATGAATGAATGCGGAATCCGCGGAAGTGCTGCAACATCGAAGGAGTACTTGCATATAATGGGGAATGCGAAGTCCATTGAAAACAATGACTTTACATTATTCCACCTTCCCCAAACCACTTCTCCACCAATTTTAAGGTGAAGTACATTGAAGTCAATGTACTTCGCATCATTTCGCCTTGTTATTGAGCTCCAAGGCAAATTTGCAGTGCTTCATGGGATTGCAGGTAACATGGGCTGTAGATTGTTCTGCATAGCCTCAGTTCTGTGTAGTGTGTGTGCAGTGGAAGATGGAGACAGCTTCCTTTCAGAGCTCTGAGATTCAAATCCTCTAAAAGCTGTTAAAAAAACCTTTTTTTTTCTCAAAATTTAATGCATCGGTTGTAGGAAACCCGTCTTGTGCTCATATCATTGAGTGTTTATTGTTTGTGTGTGGATTTTAAATGTTAATTTAGAACAATCAGTCTGTGTACTGTAAAGTGTGCTTTGGGGAAGGGGAGTATCTGTGGTGTAGGTAGATTAACTGGGAGAAAAAGGCAGTCTTTCTGTTTTGGTTATATTTTTCTCGTATAACTGTGTTAATGTACACACAGTAATATTTTCAGTAATTCTTGAAATTTTTTTGCTGATCGTAGTGGTGCAGCAGTGTATAATTTCAGTTTGTTTAAAACATTTGGTTATATTGCTAAAGGTTTTCAATTTGCTACATAATACTTGTACTGTGTGTATATGTGTGTGTGTGTGTGTGTGTGTGTGTGTGTGTGTGCACGATGCGTACCGTTAAATCAGACAACTTTCATTGTGCCAGAGTAATTGCAGCAGTGTGAACCTGCTATCCACCACACCTGCATCAATATTTTACACTGCTTTGTGGTATCTTTACTGGTAGTAGACTGTTTCTGCCGTGCACTACCCCCCCAACCGGCAAAAGATATTCTTTTCCAAATTTGGATTTGTGACTTGTGAGCACTGGTTAGGTGTTGTTGTGCCTTTGCATCTGACTCTGCATCTCTTGAGTGCGCAGCGCAGTCTTAATCTGTCTGTGCATTTGCAGTACACCATTAATTCTGGGAGACTTTACATTTTTTGTTACATTCTCATTTCACTTCATCAGCACTTGGGAATTTTCTGGACACAAGTCAGTAGCATGTTGGGGATGCACATTAATTCTGGTGACTGTGTGGCCACTGCACACATGACGGAGTGCACCTTTAATTCTGGGAGACTGCATTTTTTGTTACCCTCTCATTTCACTTCACCAGCACTGGGGAATTTTCTAGACAGAAAACAGTAGCATTTTGGGGATGCAAATTAATTCTGGTGACTATGTGTGACCACTGCACACACGACTGAGTGTGTCATTAATTCTGGGAGACTTTGCATTTCTTGTTACGCTCTCATTTCACTTTGTCAGCACTGGGGAAATTTCTGGACACAAGACAGTAGCTTTTTTGGGATACAAATTAATTCTGGTGACTCTGTGTGGCCACTGTGTGCATGACTGAGTGTGCCATTAATTCTGGGAGACCGCATTTCTTGTTACGCTCTCATTTCACTTCATCAGCACTGGGGAATTTTCTGGACACAAGACAGTAGCATTTTGGGTATGCACATTAATTCTGGTGTCATGTGTGATGTGACCAAGTCCACTGCGTGCACGACTGAGGATGCCATTAATTCTGGGAGACTTTGTATTTCTTGTTGTGTTCTCATTTCACTTTGTCAGCACTGGGGAGTTTTCTGGACACAAGACAGCATTTTTGGGATGCACATTAATTCTGGTGACTGTATGTGGGGGGGGCTGCTAATATTGTTGCCACTCTGCCTTTACTTCATATAGGAATGACAACGTTAGTAAAATTACAAGGCTAAGTGAGCTTTCCTATTGGCTACTTCACAGAAGGAGTGACAATGTGAAGTTGTCACTTCAAGAGATTCACTTCATCAGCGGAATTTAATTTTGCTGTATCTCTAGTCTTGTTTTTGGGAACACAGTCTCTCATAGCCTTTTCTGTTATTGATTTTAGCCTAGTCCACATCTCCTCTGCCACCACCCCTTACCACCTTATTGCCTTAATTCTCTCCTAGGCTATTTTTCTCATTTTGTAAAAGCTGGATCCTGCTAAAATTCAATGTCTGTGTACACATTTTCTCTTTCCCTCCATGTCCACCGATTTAAAATCTAATTATAGCATTCCATGTTTCTTAGATTCTATGTGATTTCTACCTCAGAAACCAACTCTCCCCAATTAATTATCATCTAGTATTGCTCTCTTTGCTACCCTCAGTCTGAATCCACCCTACCATGCTTCTGTGATCCCTATTATGTCTATTTTATCTACGTTAGTCAATCCTTCTAGTTCCCCTTGTTTACTGTTTAGACTCTTTGAAGTTCTATAAACCCACTTCCAATTGCTATAAACTCACTTTCAATTGCTATGGCTCTTAGTGAGTACTTTATGGAGTTCCTGTCCCTTACAAATAACTGTTTTCTAAGCTACCACTCTCTTACCTTATCCCTTTTCCTTTTCCTTTTATATGTTAATACTTCTTGTGCTGGTTACTGCCTGCATTTAGAATGACCCTCTTTTTCTTTTCTCTGATTGTTCTGCTTTCCTGCAATAACTGTGCCACCCTATTCCGCATTTATAAAGTCCCCCGACACTGCCTACTTTACCTATTACTTCCATCGGCACATGAGCCCCCATTTTGTTTAGGTGGAGCTCAGTCCAAGGGTATAGTCCTTCCCATCCCAAAAGATTTGCCAGTGCCCCAGATATCTAAAACCTTGCTCCATGCAACAACCTCTTAGCTATGCATTAAACTCTCTAATCGAACAGGGTCTGCACAGCGCTGCTAGTATTTTTGAGAAAACTGCCTTGGAGGTCCTGCTTCTGAGTCTGTCACCTAGTTCCCTAAACTGTTGTTGCAAGACCCCTATCCTGGCTTATCCTACACCCTTTGCACCCCCACATGGATAATCTGGGTCATGATTTCAGGAAATCAATATGATACTGTCTCAAAAATGATGGTCTGCAACAAGTACAGAACTGTATATGTTTTGCCCAGAATAACCAAACTAAGATGTAACAGCTCATTTATGGCGGGATCCTGACTTTGCCTCATTTTACAGCTGGGAGGACAGCAGCATGAGATGGTCAGGTGACTTGCTCTGGGCCAAATAGTGAGTGAGAAGCTACAGTACGGCAATCTTTAAATCTAGGATCTCCTGGTTAACTGTACTCTAACCACTGGACCATTCTACTTCTTAAATGCAGCCTCAGATTATATTGCAATGTTAATTTCAATTAATAACCCAATATTCCTAATTGTATTTTATTCAGAAAAGACTTTGTTTTCTTTTTGACAGGGACCTCCAGGATTTAATGGACTACCAGGACCTACTGGGCCACCTGGGCCTGTTGTAAGTGTTTCATATGTTTTCTTCCTTGACCATAATAGCACTGATTGTTTTTAGAGGCCATTGCATTACAAAGCCCACTGGCGCAGTGATAGTGCTACTGCTTGCAATGCCAACAACCCATGTTCAGGAGTGAACCCATGGCTGTCGGAGGGTCAGCAAGGTGGAGAACACTGAGTGTCCATAGGACTGCTCACCTTCTCTGGAGAGGGAGGGGATTAGGCAACCCACAACTACTGACCCCTAGAGATGGCTGGGGATAGGTGAACCTGGGACTAGTGAACACCGGATTGACAGATGCAGCAGATATCTACATATTGGTGGCGGGAGTGTGCCTGACCATGTGCTGTGGTAATTGCACCTCTGCCCCATTTACTGGAGACCATGGGGCAAATCACACAGTAGAAATGCCCCTTGGATGAGCCAACACAATGTCCAGGATCCTTTCAGGGATCCAAGCTGACTGAAGTGGGGTAGATCCCCTAGTTGACTGAAGGAGAAAAAATTGTCATGATAAAAAAAAAGAGACATTTGCATTGTTTTGTTTTGTGTTTTTAATCAGTATTTTATCTCCTCATCCCTATTCCATCCCCATCCAATCTGGTCCCCTCAACCCAGCCACGTTTCTTATCTGGGACTTACCTTGTGCCCCATTGTCCACTGCCACAGGACAGAGGAGGAGCCCTGTCACCAGTGTGTGGCCTGCAGGGATCATCCAGCCATGGTCAATGTTTTTGCCATTTTTTCACCTCAGGCCCATAGCACATACAATAATGCACTGTGCATACTCTGCCTCAATGGAGATGCCCCCAGTGCCATCCGGGTGAGAACTCCTTCCCTTTGCAGTCCCACTGTATTGCCACCCAGATTTCTGTAGTTGGCAGCTACCTAGCAGGATGCATTTACCCCCCACCAAGGGAGGAGAGCTTTCTTAGGGACAATCAGTCCTCTCTGCCTATCCAGCTCCCAAGTGACCCACACCCATTACTGAGCCCAAATCACCAGTATAGCAGGTGGTAGCTCTACTGTTGTGCTACTGGACTGGCTCAAGAGACCTCTCTGTTTATGTTAGTTAAAATTCAGAGGAGTAGGGTTTTGTAAGGCTACTGCTTTCCAGAATACCAAATACTTGCATAAAGTTTGCATTTTATCTTCTAACAATCTCCCAGCAACACAGTGTGAAAGCAAAAATTTGGAACTTTAAGGCTTGTCATTACCATACCACTAGCTCACTGTCAGCAAGTACACATCACTCTGTATTGAAACCATGGCAACAAATCTCTATGGACCTGAATTTTCAATGTTAACACAGGGTTTGTGTCAAGCCTTGTATCAATTGTAAAGTTTGGCACAGCTGTGCCAAAGCCCCTGGATGCAACACAGCCCAATTTTACAAAGGCTGGTGCAGCTGAAACAATTTTTCCACTTTATGGCATCTTGCACCAAAGATTTGGCACAAGCCCCGTGAAATGGGCACCACCACGGATGCAATGTTAGGCCAGGGAGGGAGCTGGTCTGTCTGTGTTCACTGCAACGGACTTGCAGCAGGGGGTTGCGGCAAGCTTCTTTGTAAAATTGCATTTGTGGCACAGTTTAACACAAGTCGCCACTTGCATCAAACTTTCTGCCACAAGTCTCTTGCGGCAACTGCAACAATAAAATCGGGTTCTATGTGTGCTTATCCACTTAAGGGAGTCTGCAAGGCTTCACAGGATTATCAAAGTCCATGAGCTGTGGAAAGTCAGCTATAAGCTTTGTCTAATATTTTAGGATAGCAGAAAATCTACACACTTGCATTACAGTTATTGTATTATGTATGTTACTTACAGTAATAACAAGATGGGACAACCTTGCAAACAATGCAGTTTTCTCATATATACGATAGCCATTGAGCCTTGCTTCTCTGACAGTGGTAATGTTCACTGTGTAGTGGGCCTTCACTTTACTGCTGATTATAATATGCAGGCAAAGCGTTATGTATATTACTGCAAAGGTTACAGTAACTGGATTCAACAGAGATAGGAAACAAGAAGAAGTAGGGTATTACGGTGAGAATTTACTGTTGAAGAAACAGAGTTTGTGCAGTAACTGTGATGCCTTTTATTGGGCACCATTTGAACTACAGTGCGTGGTGTGGGCAAAAAGGAAACAATCCTACAGTAAAAGGCTACCTTGGCCATTGGAAGGGGCAGGGGAAGGTATACGAGAGGTCAAAATGGAGGAAAATATCAGAACATTTTCAGCTAGCTTGTATTGTCACTTGTCACTTAGCATGCACATAACAACAAATATTTTGCTATGGATTTTTAGGGACAGCAAGGCCCAAGAGGCTTAGAAGGACCACAAGGCCCTAAAGGAGATGAAGTAAGTACCCCATACTTTCATGCCTGCACAGGCAATTGTTGGTACATTTTAGAGCAATGCCCAAAAGCAGTGTATAGACCTCAGTATCAAGATGTTATATCACAACATGAATACCAAGCCATGACTATTCTGGATGATTTCAACAGATACAGTTTTCGTCCTCAATTTAATATGAGGCACCACTTTGACAGTAATACGGCACAACACTTTCAGAAATACTGCCGGAAGTTAGGGGGTCAGTGAGCCTAGGACCTTTCAGATGCAAGGGATTGGAGGATGAGGTGGACATTGGTAGGTCATACATGGAAGCATCTGTGATGCACCAAGACATCACTGCATGTTCAATCCTCCAGGGAGAATGCCTCAAAGGAAAAAACAACTGTGCTAATATGGCATAAAACCAGAATCCCCACACTGCACTTTGCCATAACGAATCCTAAGAATGACCAGCCAGGCCACTCCTTCTGATCTCAGTTTCTTACCTTTCCACCTTGGAGCCCTGCTGTGAGGGGCAAGCCACAGCTAACTGGCTTGTGCAGGTATGCCCTGGTGGGGACAGTGGTCAGATGGGGATGGGGGGCTGATGTGGGGTACATCCCACCAAACATAGGAGAATAAAGAAAATTTAGAAAGCATCATCATTTTGCAGTTTGGGGAGAGAGAACAGCACAGTGTATCTTTGCTGTCCTTTCACCCAAATGAAGGAGATGACATTGTTCTACCATAAGAGGCATCCCTTTCTCTCTCTCTCTCTCTCACTCGCCACACATAGAAATTATAGTGTTGCTTGAAGAGGCAAACAAATAAACTGTCCACCTAGCTGGATACTTTTTATTGTCTGACAATGCAGCAATGTGTCATATGCTGAAGAGATAATTTAAATATACAGTACTTACTGCTAAGATATAGTTGCTTATGTTACCATACTAAGGTACCCACCTAGTAGGGAGAGATATGCTACCATGTTGCTACATGCCATTTACTAACTAACATAACGCAACATTGTTTGACAGCTGTGGTGCTTTAACAACATGGGCTCACCTGGGAAGTGAAACCAAGTAGGAGCACCATACCTTGCTACGTCAAGCATAATAAAGTGCTGTTGTACTATTTAAAGTGCCTGTGAATACAGAAATTTAGGAGCATTCAAACATTTAACATGTACACCTAGAACCAGTCACAATGCTTGAATGTCACAATGACATCTTCTTCAGTCACCTGAGGAAGATGTTATTGTGACCTTGAAACACTGCAACCAGCCCTCATGCCCATCTGTCCATGTTGTTTGGAGAGACAGGAGAGATTGTGATATATGTCTATGTGTTCTTAAACTTTTGTATACATAGGCACTTTAAGAAACACAGCCCTTTAATAGGATTGCTGCAACAAGGTGTGGTGGTCCTGCATGGTCTCTCTTTTCAGGTGAATTTAAACTGTTATTGTGTTTTCCCTTGAGTGAGCCCACATTTTTCATTTTTACCAGAGATTCACTATCCTGCTTTCTTTTGTTAACTATGGTATTGTGTTTTAGATTAATCTTAGGGGCCCAATCAACAATGGGCTCCTGAAGCCCTACACACTCCACAGGGGTGAGTATCAAGGCCTGGAGGGTGTGCAGGCCCCTTCCCACACATTTGGTGGTCTTACTGCATCTCCAGACAGAGATGAACCCTCTGCAGAGGTTGGTTCCAGCCTAGTCTATACCTCTACACAAGCCAGGGGGTGGGTCATGGAGGATGGGTTACAACCTGGCCAACGCAAAACTGAAGTGCAGAAGGTGTGTGGAGGCTGCTTACCCAACATCAGAGGGACTCCTATTATAGCTATTATGTTCTTATGCCCCCTACCAGTATGGCCTCAGCTTATAGTTGTGGGGTCTGAATGCCTCCCCCCACTACTGGTTGCTGTGAGCCCTCTAGTGTTGCATGAAAGGCTAGAAAGCATAGTGACCATTTGTTTTTGTTCTTTAAAAATGGTGCCCCGATGCAGAGCAAAGGATCCACTCTGGTGCTGACCTGCATCCAGTTGGATGTCCAATATATGGTTTCACTCCCAGCCCCCAGAGTGCTTCTGCCCCCTTTTTATTCCTCCACACACACACACACACACACACATAGCAGGGTGGGTGGGGGCTGTGGATTCTGCAATGTGCAGAATCCACAGGTGTGAATCATGGCATGGTAGTGACAAATAAAACATGCATACACCAATGCCACTGCAGAACAGACCCTAAGCAGCAGTACAACTTAGCATGGAGACTAAATCTGACTACAATTTTTTACATTTGCTTGTGCCCATACACAAAGCAAACATATTGGTACTGTAGTGTAGGGGGCTGTGCAGGTGTGTACTGTATAAACCAATGGTTGTAGGAATGTAGGAGGTGTGTCTCTAAAAAATCAATGCTGAGACGGCTGACAATGACAGTGTTTAACTGGCTGATGGGTGTAAACCTCTTGTAGTTCATAGGATAAAGCCCAGGCCCCACCAAACTGATTTTATGCCTGTTAGCCAGCTAGCAGACATCATCAGGCTTTGAAGATAAACATTAAGCCTCACAGTGTGTGTGTGTGTGTGTGTGTGTGTGTCTGCATGTCCTATTTATGGAGAGGAAAGGCCAGAGTTGGGGGAAAAAACATCATGCAGAATGCAAATGTAGTAGCTTCAAATATGTTAACATGTCAGTAATGAACAGAAAACACCAGCAATATTTGATTTAAATTACACATTGTTTATGTTCCCTTTAAAGAGCCCCTGATTCCAGTTGCATAAATCTGAAAAATGTAAGTTAGGTACAATTCAGTTTATCATTAAAATATTTTTGTAATCCTTTTTGTTTTTCATAGGGATTTTATCCTCCTGTCCCATTCTGCTACCGAACTCCATTCCCTTAACTCTGCCTCCAGGATTTGCCCCATCTACTTATTACCTCATTGTGTGAGTGGGGTCCATGGATGGTGGTGGTGGTGCCTTCAGGGTCACATCATCATCCTGTATACAGTGGTTACTTTTCTGTCCATTACTCCATTACTGAGCTGTATGATCTATTTTAAAAGTTGTGTGGGGCCTTGGTATTTGAAAGGCTCCATAGAAATAAAGCTTTATTATTATTGTTATTACTCACCTTGAGTCAGAACCAATGGCATACAATTTTGGACATGCAGACTGTAAAGACAGTGCATGCTTTCAACGCCTACCTCCAGCTTTCAATTCTGGTGACTGCTGCTGCTGTGCCACCTAGCTTCCAGGCAGCCAATTAACAGTACTTGCTGTCCCTCCACCCTAAAGGAGGAGATCTGCTGATGAGTGCTAAATCCTCTTTTCCCCCTGCCAGGCCCTGAGCAACCTTGGTCCATTCCCTAACCCAGGTCATCGGTGTGGGGGTAAGTGAGTCATTCAGTGCCTCAGCCCTCCATGCCACTGGCCTGGCTAAAAATTTACTCTAGCTCAAATTTCCTTAGACAATATTGTTTGTGGCTCTAAGGGAAGGGGGGCTGAACCTGCAACCCACTGTTTTACAGTTCTGTGCATTTATCCTCTGTACCATATAGCCAGAGCTATATTTTTGTGATTCTTTACCCTTTTTCTTTATTACTGAGTGAATGGGGGCTTAAAGCCTGACATTCAATGAAATTATAAGCTCTCCCACATCCCCTAACAACACTTAGCACTTCAACTGCTCAGCTTCAACCATTCTTGAAATTATCTGGGCTGGTCTGTGGATTTCCATGCTGCTGGTTCTTTGTGTGACTGACATGTCTGGGTGCTTTCCTGCTGTTCTTTCCCCACTTCTCTCTGATCTTCGTTTCTTCTGCCTGTGCCTCTTCCCATTTCATTCTTGCTCATTCCTACCCCTCGTTTACTCCTGTTTTGTCTTAGTGTTCATCTCCCCCCACCCTTGCTGTTCCCCTGCTGTTGCTTTTTCCCCCTCCGTTCCCCTCCCCTTTTTCTCCCTTTCCCCATATCTCGTTTGTCTGTTTTCAGTCCCTTCTCCATCGCCCCTGTTTCTTTTGGGCATTCGCTTCCCTGCCAGCCACCACTCCATCTCTGCTGGTGTTCTGGGTGTGATGTCACCCGCCACACTTGGCTTCCAGCTGCCAATGTTGGTGGTGCATTCCACCTTAGACTCAAATGGTACTCTCCCACCCAGCCTCCATTTTCCTGTTGAAGCTTCTGGGGTGTGTTGTCCTCATCTCCCTTGCTTCTGGAGCTCACAACAAAATGACCTTTTGCAGCTCCACTGTTGTATCACCTCTCCTGCAAATCACTTCCTCCTGGAAAAACTGCCGACACCACTGCTAACTCTGCTTTGACAAGCTTGCCCCCCTACCTAACTCCGCCCACAGCTGGTCTCTGTACATATCCTGGACTATATTATCAAAGGTACTGCTTCTTTACATACTTCTACAACCTTACCAGTGGCTGATGCTCAGTCTCCGATGCGTACAGGTAATTCCCTGTTCCTCACTACATTCTCTTGCATACCGCTGCCAGCTTTACAACCAGTTCCGTTTCCCAGGCAGCTACATAACCTTTTGCAGGTTAGAGATTTTGCATGAATGTAGTGTTCCCCCTATTTTTGCTGCCTACCTTCTGACCGTGTATAATTTCATGGTATGGACCTGTGGGTCGGATGGTTGTTGGACCTATATTTCTATTGGTCTATCT
The DNA here is from genome assembly GCA_016271365.2 of Neoceratodus forsteri. Lineage (NCBI taxonomy): Eukaryota > Metazoa > Chordata > Ceratodontiformes > Ceratodontidae > Neoceratodus > Neoceratodus forsteri. Next base: position 863,151,210 of record CM057455.1, read on the forward strand.
ATGCAGAAGGATCCTACACCCTGCCGTCTCTCTCACCTTCGTCAATGGACAGGGGGCTCTCCAGTTACCAACTGGCTACTCATTGCCCTGAATCCTGGACTTTCAGCCCTCCACTATTAAGTCTTCTCCTCCAAGATGCCTGGGAAGGGGGTTCTGACCCAGGAACCAGTCGGTTCCCTCAGAATGGTCAGCGCTTGACACTCCCCAGTCACATCTTGCTCTGACTCAACCATAAAGTCTGCAATCTCAACTTCACCTACCTTTCTTTCCATGCAGACTCTACTGACTGATTTTCACTCTGAAGTCTGTACTTCCTCTTTCAAGATAGAGAATCTGCTCACAGTGACTTCCATACATTGTGCCCGTTTTGAAACTACATGCGAATCACAGACCAGATGGTTCAGGCTACTTAAAATGTAATTTTAGCAATTTCTGCTGCCCGTTGACTTGTTCTTCCCCTTGTGACCTCCTGGTCCTCCTCTCCTGGTCTTTTTGGGCTGCACCTGAGCCTACTGCTCAGTGTCTCCTGTGAATTCTCCACTACATTTTGCCTGCTTCACCTCAAGTTCCTCATTCTGACAATGGACTTTCCTTTGTTAAGGCAGGCTTGCTCGTCTGCCAAGATCAGGAGCCATTCCTGGTTTCTATGTCTACCATCATTCCGTCATTTCCATCACCTTTGATCCGACAGCTTCCATCCCCTGCTCTGCTTCTGGGGTATTGAGTGAAGGTGTCCTTGCCCTGGCCACCAGGGGTGCGAGACCCTGTATCTGACTTTGTTCTCTCCTTGTTCCACTTCATTCTCTCCTCTAGCAGTCTCCATCTCTGGCTTTGCCTAGGTGGCATCACGCGACAGCCGGCCTTTCCAGCCGCTGGTGATGGGAGTCTGTTCCTCATATCTGTTCCTTCCTTCTGTCCATTGTTCATCTGCTTGGGTCCCCTCTACGCTAGCCCCTAATTCATCTTCAACTTGGACTCCCCACCTTCGGGCTGACTCTGGATTGCCTCTTGGACTTCCTCCTTCTGTATTCCTTTTGGGACCTTCCAGTGTGTCACAGTCTAGTGCTCAACCATCCATCAGTTTTGTTCCTGGATCCATCCTCATGTCTAGCTTCCAGTTTTCAAACACCACAACAGAATTCCTGGACATCGTTTAACATCTTCCTTCACCTGGACATCAATCCGAATCAGATGCTTTCATCTTCCAGAATCCTCCATCTTTCTGAATCAACCTTCCAGCTCACCTTCAGGATTCAGAAGACATGTCTCATCAACCATCAAGACGCTAAGGATAGGACTCTTGGACATGTAACAGCCCTTTGACTCACCTTGGCTGCTCCGGGGCCCCTCAGGGTAATTCTGAACACACCTCTGAGGGTGCCGGCCTGGGTTCTTCAGTGACAGCTCGTGTGGCACAGTGCCGCCACCTGGGGTAATGGCAAGGGAATCCTGTGGATAAAGAACAGGTTACCACCCCCCCCGGAAATAGTACCCTGCCCCAACAATATGTTCTCCACACAAATTAGTTTCCACACTATTGCCCTACACCCCCTAGCAGCACTCTTTCAATAACACAAGGACAGTGAATACAATGCAAACAGTAACCTTATTTATTGGGAAGGGAGACCAAGAAGGAGAATATCAAACACAATTCACTCTAGGCACAATACCTTCCCCAGTAGCAACCCTTCTCACCACTCCCTGGGTGCACCCAGATATCCCAGTGCAGTGGTGCAGGCCTGGGATCTTTTGTCAGGGCCCAGCTGAGCACAACACACGTTAGATGGATTATCTTATACTGGCAGACCTGAGTGTCGCTTAATAGAGGTAGAATGATTTATCCCCAGACTGCTAACTGACTAGCTAACTAAAAGACTCCCCAGAGCCACAGCTTGGGGTAATCACTGTTTGCAGTCCAATCTGGGAGTTCACAGCCAGTTGTGCTGCATGGTACCCTGGAGGTTTTGATGTAGGTAATGCACCACTAGTGGGGAAAATAAAACTTGATGGCTCCAGGGATGATGATCTTCACCTGCCTGCCCTTGCCAGCTTCGCCTATGGGCCTTTGTATACAGACTTCACACAGGCAGGCCTATTTCATCCTTCAACCCAGTGAGTCGATGTCTTCAGTCCAGGGAACCAAGATTGCTTATGTCCCCCAAAGCCTTTCCAAAACACTCAGGACCAACACAGGGTAGCAATGCTTCCACAGTCTCAAAACCTACAGTCAGTCGCCTTGAGGATACTTTCACAGCAGGCTGGGTCCTGTCGCAGCAGCTTGAATCAACACTTGCAGAAAAACTCTCCCCTGGCTGAAATGTCCACTTCACTTAATGATTTCTGAGCTGTGGGGAGCAGGGGTTATTTTCAAAGTCCACGGCCCATCTCTTATTTTCTCAATTCAAACTGAAATTCAGACTAGCTGGGCTGCTATATAACTCTGCTTTTCTCTACCCTGTTTCAGTCTCACAAGCAGCTACTTTTCTTCCTGCACTCAGCTTGGTAGATGGAGGTAGACTGGGTTTGCACAACCAGTTAGAGTGTATTCATGAGAGCAGTCTCTCCTCTAACATCCACCCTGTAGTCCCTCTTGACCTCCAGCCTCTTTTTGACGCCATAATCCAGCCTTATATTTCCCCTGAGCAGCCTTGCTATCATTGGCTCCACCTTCCCAGGTGATCTCCAGGTTGCTTCTGGGTATTTTCCCAGCAGCAATCAGTTTGTAGTTCTTTAGAGAGCTACCAATTTGTCTTCCTGGTAGGCTCCCTGAAGTCGGGCTCCAGATTTTTTTATTTAACCCGTTAACACCACAGCCACTCAGAGGACACCTGGCAGATGGTTGGAGGGCCATAGCCCTACCAAGTAAGCCCAAATTGCGGGGCTTACACACTCCCTTGGCTGAATGCTTGGCATCACGACACATCACTCTATTAACCAACATTTTAACATGCACTTTTCTAACTAGACACCTGATTCCTAACAAACACCAACAATAATCACATATTCAGCACATTTTGCATCCCACCAGTGATATCTGTTCAAAACACTGGTTAACTATGTACAGGTAACTACGGATATGCACATGCACCTTCCCAGCCACCCCATCCATTGGGCAACACCATAGTGGATAAAGAACAGGAACCACATGCTTGTGAATTAACATGAAGGGGATGGTCAGAGGAGACACCCAGGGTATCATACGTAAGTTTGACAATGGGCCTGGGCTGTCTTGCCATCCTCCTAAGCAAAGCTGTGTCAGGTGTGGGAATCTCCCCAGGAATAATGTGCAACCCTACCTGGCTAGGTTCTACAGTCCACCCCAGGGCCTGGTCAGGTACAGCTACACTACTTTGATCCTACTCCGGGGCTGGCACAAGAGCAGGGTAAGGGGTGGCTGGTGCATCAACCACAGGTTCGGGGGGGGCCCCAATCATTGTCATTGCCCATATCAATGTCCACATCAGGCTCTTGTGTAAGGATCACAGGCCCCTTCTCAGGAATGAAAGGCATGGCATTTGGATTCAAGGAGAACTGAGAGTCTGGTGGGTCGGTGCTGGTGAATGGAGGTGAGTTTCGACAGTACCATTCCCATGAGGAATGGGATAACCTAGAACTTGACTCACAAGGACAAAGTTCAAACTCCTCCTCACTTTCTTCAGAAGAAATGCTGGCAGGCCGTTCTGGAGGCTCAGTTGGACCAGTGTTCAGGTTCAATGTGGTCCTCTCAGGGGGCATATCTACAGCAGAATCACTTTTGGGGAGTCCTCTCAGAAAGTGCAGTTGGACCAGTATTCAGGTTTAATGTGTTCTTTTTGAGAGGCATGGATGGGCTTGGGCTTCATTGTCTTTTCTAAGCAGCTTGACTAAGTGTCAAGGGCCATCTTGCAACTGGAAATTTAGGACCGGGGCAGTCAGGCATAATCTCGCCAATGGGGAGTAGGTGGTTCCGGTGGACAGTCTTACATAGACCCCGACCTTGCTCTCGTTTGATTTGGTACACTGGCAATTCTGGCAGCTTCTCAACCACAATGTAACTTTCTGGGGCCCACCGATCTTGAAGTTTGTGTTTGCCTTGCAACCCCAAGTTATCAAGCAGAACACGATCTCCCACTTGCAACTCTTGATTATGAACTCTGTGGTCATACCTCTGCTTGTTACTCTGGTTACTGCGAGCTGCTGCTTCAGACGCTAGCTGGTATGCATTTTTAAGTTGATCTCTTAACTGATGTGTATACTCCAGGTAGGTTCAGTGGGAAGTGTCATCAGTGGACACCAAAACAAAGATCAATGGGCAGCCGGGCTTCACGACCAAACATGAGGTAGAAAGGAGAGCGTTGTGTGGCATAATTCTTGGTGAAATTGTATGTATGCACCAGATAGCTTACTTTCTGACTCCAGTTTACTTTGTCAGCTGGGTCCAGGGTACTCAACATGTTCAACAGAGTTCGGTTGAAGAGCTCGGGTTGAGGGTCTCCCTGGGGGTGGTACGGTGTGGTGTGAGATCTCTTTATACTGTATGTGGCCAAGCACTCTTTCACCAGTCGAATTTCAAAATCTTGATCTTGATCGGAGTGAACTCTCTTTGAGATGCCATAGTGCCGTACAAACTGCTGCAATACTTTGACCACAGTGCTAGCCTTTTGATCTTTGGTGGGAAATGCCTGGGCGTACCAGGTATAGTGATCAGTAATAACTAAAATAATAGCTGTGTTTTTGCTGTCAGGCTCGAGGGACAAAAAATCCATGCAGACTAGGTCGAGGGTCCCACTGGAACTAATGTTGACTAGAGGGGCAGCTCGCTTTGGCAGGGTTTTCCTCTTTATGCACTGCAGGCAGCTTTTACAGTGTTTTTCTACATCAGTCTTCATGAAGGGCCAGTAAAACTATGCTCTACACAGATCTAGGATACGTTCATAACCCAAGTGACCCATGTCATCATGCAGGGACTTTAGGACTATATCAAGGTACACCTGTGGCAGTACCAGCTGAAACTTGGAACGTCCAGGGTTGTCTTCATCATGTACCTTTTGCAGTAACAGTCCATCTATTAGAACTAGCTTTCCCCATTCTTTCAACAGGTGTTTGGTGTCAGGGTGACGGCTGTGCACTTGGTCGGCTGAATGTCTCTTTCCAGGGCTCAGACTAGGTCTTGAATAGCAGGGTAATTTCTCTGTGCCTGCTGTAGTTCAGGCTTACTGGGCTGGGGCAGTGAAAACATGTCCAGCCCAGTGAAATTCAGATATGCCAGTGGGATAGCCTTGGGAGGGGGACCCAACCTATCTATGGATCTGGTAGGGTTCACAGCTGGATCATCAGCAGGTAAGACAAACTTGGAACACAACACCTGAACCACAGCACTCTCAAGTTGAATGGGGGGGGTCAGAGGCATCACCATGCGGGCATCTTGACAAAGCATCAGTGCCTATGTTAGTTTGCCACTTCGATATTCAAGGCTGAAATTATAGGTGGAGAGAGCACAGAGCCATCGGTGCCCTGCAGCATCCAGTTTAGCTGTTGTGGTGACATAGGTCAGGGGGTTGTTGTCTGTTCTGACCGTAAAAGGAACCCCATACAGGTATTCGTGGAATTTGTCGGTCATAATCCACTTTAATGCCAGGAATTCCAGTTTATGCACCAGGTAGTTTCTTTCAGACGGTGTCAAACTATGGCTGGCGAATGCCACTGGCCTATGCCCTTTGGGATACTCCTGATACAGTACAGCTCCCAAGCCATTTAGACTGGCAGCAGTATGGAGAACATAAGGTTTTTCAGGGTCAGCAAACACCAAAACAGGGGCCTCATTTAATCTCCTAGAAAGCAGCTTCACACTCAGGGGTCCACCATTCTCCAAAAGGTTCGCCAACTCACAAGTACTCCTTTGCCAGGCTTGTCCTGGACCCTGGGGCTCTCTTCTTCTGGTTAGTTGGGGGATAACCTTGCATCAGATCATTAAGTGAGCATACCACCATCTAGTAGTCCTTTACAAAGCTACAGTAGTAGCCACAGAACCCCAAAAAGGACTGCAGAGCCCTTATGTTGGTGGGCCCAGGCCAGGTGGTGAGGGCCTCCACTTTAGCTGGATCAGTTTGCACACCCTCTGCTGAGAGGATGTGCCCCACATACTTGACCACTGGCTGGCAGAACTGGCACTTGTCACTTGATACCTTCAGGCCAAACTCTTCCAGTCGATCCAGAACCTTCATTAACCGGGTCTTGTGTTCTTCCAGGGTGCCACTGAATATGATCAAGTCATCTTGGTAGACAATAACTTCAAGCAAGTTCATATCCCCACATCCTTCTCCATCAAGCGCTGGAAAGTGCCTGGTGCTCTGGATATTCCCTGTGACATACGCTCAAACAGGTAGAACCCCAACGGGCAGAAAAAAGCAGTTTTTTATTTGTCCTCCTCTGCCATGGGGATTTGATAATAGCTGCTCCGGAGATCCAACACAGAGAACCTCTGGCTCCCGGACAGGCTGGCCAAGGCATCTTCTACCCAGGGCATGCTGTACTGGTCTGGGATGGTCTTCTTTTTTAGCGTGCGATAGTTTATACACATCCTCACAGCTCCACTCTTCTTCTTGGCCACTACAATGGGAGAGGCATAAGGGCTCTGAGACTCTTTTATTATGCTGGCATCCAATAACTTCTGCAGGTGTTGCCATATATCCTCAATGTCACCCGGGGCCAACCTCCGAGACCTCTCTCGGAAAGGCCACTCGTCCTTCAGATGAATCCAATGCTCTTTGCCTTCCAGACACCCCATGTCCCACTCATGCAGTGAGAAGACTTTTCGCTGCTTGGCCAATTTTTGACTTAGGCTCCAATGATAACTGGCAGGTATAGGGGAATCACCAAACTTGAACAGATTTGGATCTGTCTCTTCTTCAGTGGATACCATCAGGTTCACTGCAATTACACTGTCACACTGGAAGATACTGTACTTGCCAACACTTGACCCTTTCGGATGAGTCTGGGTTTCCCTGATTCATTCTGGACCCTCACCGTAACGTCTGGCCCAGGATGTATCTGGAGGGGATAGTACTCCTTTTTGCACTGATAGCCCCTCAGGTAAACTGTCAGGCGGTGGAACATCAATGATGAAGACAAGTTCTTGAGGTGGCTAAGCAAACTGTTCAATTCCCACAACTCGGCTCTCTGAACTTGGAGGCAGAATCATCTCTTTTCCATCCACTTGGCACACTACACTAGCACTATCTTCCACAGTTGTTTTTGCATTTGCCACAGTCAAGCCCACTTTCTTCAACACAGCTTTTACCAGAGGGTTCACTAGCTCATCAGTCCCACCTTTTCAGTACACATTTTCGCCAGCCTCCCAAACATATCAGCATTTGTCCCAATTAATACTGGTGTGTCGGTCATCCCTTGTGGCTCTGGGCATATCAAAGCCAAAGTCTCAATGGTGGGGTGCTCTTCGGGTCCCTTTGAAATGAAAGCTATTCATACCAGGCAATAACCATGATAGGGGAAATTTGAACTACCTGTCTCCCACAGTGACAAATCAGACAGGGGCAGGAGGGGAAAATGCTGCAAATGTCTGTTATAGAAAGTCCGGTGAATGATGGTGACCTGTGACCTACTAGCTAGTAGAGCGAAACAAGGCACTCCCTCCAGCAAGATTTCTGTATCAGCCCTGGGGCCAATCAGGTAGGGTGGCACCTGGCTAGTGGGAGGAATTTGGGGGTCAGTCCACTTGGTGGAGCAATGTAATAGCTGGAGTCCAGGTAGCTTTGTTACTGGTTCCCACTGGTGTTTCCCTGGTCCATTTGCCATTGTTTTTTCATCCACTAGCTGGGGATTTTCAGCACCGAGGCAACCACGTCGGGTATGACCATCTTGTCTGCATTTGAAACAGAACCAGTCCTCTTGGGGCCAGAGGGGTATTCGAGGTCTAGACCTGGAGGCAGAATATTGAGCAGACTGCTGCCTAGGCTCAGACACAATAACACTTTGCAAGGGCTGGGACTCCCATGCCAGTTGCAAGGCCTTCACGCAATCTTTTACTTCTCGGAACTCTGCCATAGTAGGGGTGGGAGGTGTTTCTCTCATTCCCTTGAAGTCCTGCACACAATCTCTTAATTCTTTCGGCACATTACCCAACTCCAAGGAGCAAGGCCATTCTGCAGGGTTTGTGGTATGGGGTTGCAGGGTGGCACTAGTAGCTGCGGACATCTGCAGCAAGTTGACGACATCTCCCTGAGCTTTCTCCTCCTTCACCTCATCCAACAACTGTTTGAAAGATGAGGGGGTTGTTTTCAGTCCCTTAATCAGAGAGAGATTAGAGTCAATCAGGAGTGCACAGCCCCCCCAAAAGGATCTGGTCAAGTCTCATCTTAGCTACTTGCTCTGGGGACTCTCCACTATCCTCTGCAGTCTTGTGCACCACAGCCTCCATCCTGGTGATGTACTGCAACAACTTTTCGCCATGCTGCAGCATGGTGTTCCACAACTGAAGCAGGATGGCCTCTCTTCTTCTCAACAACTCCAAAGGTGCTTTTCAAAATGGTCACATAGTTATCTGCAGTACAGTTAGGCTGGCTGGCCTGTAGGGACTGAATCACATCCAAAGCCATGCCTTTTAAACTTTCAACAACCCTCTTGCATTTTTCCTCATCTGAACACCTCAAGACTTGGACCATTTGGGCAACCTGACTTATCCAGGACTGAAAGTCCTCTTCCCCAGCTGGTGTGGGGATTGCCCCTGAGAAAGTGCGCATCTGTTTCTTCTGCTCATATGGTGCCACTACATAGGGGGTCACCCCACTGGGCAACACTATAGAAGAGGGCCCCCCCTCCCAGGAACATAGCCTGAAGGTCTTTCAAGGACTGGATTTTTCTCTGTTTGATTAACAGGGTATTTTCTCCATCAAATTGTTGTGTAGGGTATCTTGCTGACAGGAAGGCACTCATTGCAGTGGTGGGTCAGAGTTCTTAGCTGATTGTTTTGTGAGGGCACAGTTTAGGCCCAACCCCTTCCCAACCCTCACCCCACCCACCTGGAAATAGTTCCTTTATACCTGAGATTCTGACATTTCCTCAAGAGTGCAAGGTGCATATCGCTGTCATGTCCTCTCTAGCACACTGCACTGACAATATAAGCATACGCATTGTATAATATATATATTTCTATATAACAAACCAATCACACACACAAAACACACACAAAAAAAGTAGATAAACATGTGGGGAGTAGTGCAATGTAATGGCTGTGGGGCAGCAGTCTTCCGGGAGTCTTTCTGGAGGCTGAGATGCTGCCCTATTTGCAGAAAACTCTCTGCCCTGAGGGAGGAAGTTGCCCGTCTTCAGGCCACACTGGACAGTAGTAAGGGAACCTTTCCCCAGGCCACACTGGATGGTAGGAAGGGAACCTCCCCCATCCAGGGAGCACCAGAGCCACCACCACTACCTCAGAGGTTGCGAAGAAAGCGCAGCAGTTGGACCACAGTGGGCTCAGGAAGGGTGAGGATGGTGGAACAGAGGCACACCCAGTCAGTTGTTCCACTCCACAATCCATACACCATTCTCGGGGAGCATAGCTCCCCTATGGATGCACCCGCAGAGGAGACCAAGGAGGCTGAGACAACTATCACAAGGGAGGCCCACAGGAAGGAGGCAGAGGACACCACAAGGAAAGGAAGCAGCTCCTGGTGGGGGAATCAATTATTAGGGGGATAGAACTGGGGGCAGCAGGGAAAACTGAAGTAAGGTGCCTGCCTGGTGCCATGGCTTGGAGGGAGAGGAAGCTCATCCTCAGGATCACGAGAACAGCTGTACGGGAGTCTGAGCTGGATGTCATTGCCCACCTAGGGACAAATGACTTGGCTCAATGTGAGATTAGAGCAGTGCAGAAGGACTTTGTAGAATTGGGAAGGGGCCTAAGACAAGTAGCACACACAGTATCCTTCTCAGAGGTGCTGCCTGTCAATGGCATGAGTGAGGCGAGGTACTTTGCACCATGCAGTTTAATGAATGGTTGAAAAAATGGTGTGGAGAACAGGGTTTGGCTTCATTGGGACTGGGTTCCACCTGGAGGACACCAGCCTATACTGGCAGGATGATCTGCATCTGTCCAGGAAGGAACAAGTCTTTTGGGCAATCGGTTTAAATGCTTCATTGGCAGCTTTTAAACTAGTCAAGGAGGCACTGATAAGCAGCAGGAAAATCCCAGCCTCTCCCTACAAAACAGGGTACTAAATGAGAAAAAGACCGAGGTAGAAAGGTCAGTGGGGATGCTGCAACAGAAGGTAAAGCCATCAAAAATGGAGAGCAATGAGTACCAATGCCCATAGTCTGAGTAACAAGCTTCCTGAATTAGTGGCCTTGATGGAGGAGGAACATCTGGATATATGGCAGTCACAGAAACATGGTACACACAAAACCATGACTGGGATGTAAAGATACCAGGATACACTATCTACAGGAGGGTCAGGGAGGGTAAAAGAGGAGGAGGAGGAGGAGGAGGAGCTCTTTACATAAGGGAAGGAATCAAAGCAACAGAACAAAAGGGAAAACAGGGAGGAGAAGAAGCACTGTGGGTAAATTTGGAGACTGGCACTGGAACCACAAGCCTCACAGGGGTTGTATACAGACCCCCTTCTCAGGGGGAGTAAATGGACAAGGAAATGATAGAAAGTATACTTAGAATGGCTGAAAAAGGGGAGATATTGCTGATGGGTGAATTGAATATGCCACATGTTAACTGGAATGCAGTTGCAGCAGCCACTTCGAAGAGTGGGGTTATTCTAGATGCCCTATAGGGGGCATGCCTTAGACAACTAGTATTGGAACCCACTCAAGAGGGAGCAATGTTAGACCTGGTTCTCTCAAATGTAAATGAAGAGAGGATCACAGATGTAGAAGTGGGTAGCCATCTGGGAACTAGCGACCATCGAACAATATGGTTCACAATAAACACAGCAATAGAGTGAAGTCATACAAAGGCAAAAGTACTGGACTTTAGGAGGGCTGACTTTGCCAAAATGGGTGAGTGCCTAAGGAATGCACTAGCAAATGGGCAGGAAGGAGGGGGTGGAAGAACAATGGGGAATAATAAAAACTGCCATCACAGAGGTAACAAGCCTTTGTGTGAAGCAAATAAACAAAACAAAACGATGTAAGAAACCACTATGGTTCTCAAAGGAAGTGGCAGTGAAGGTTCAAGAGAAAAAGAAAGCATTCAGGAAGTACAAGGGATCACAGAAGGAGCAGGACAGAGAACTGTATCAGTTAAAGCAAAAGGAAGCTGGGAAGGCAGTCAGAACAGCAAAGGCCCAAACCGAGGAAAAGATAGCCAACTCGGTTAAGAAGGGGGATAAAACATTTTATAGTTACATCAGGGGAGCGAAGGAAGACCAATGGAGGGATAGTGAGGCTTAATAAAGGGGAGGAAGGGTGGGCAGAGGGTGACTGTGAAAAGGCAGAGCTACTAAACAAATATTTTTGCTCAGTATTTACAAAGGAAGGGGGGTACCTAAAACAAACAGTAGAAACACTCTGGATACAGAAGTTGATACCAGCCCATTTACAGAAGAAAGGGTTCTGAAAGAACTCTTAAAACTGAAGGTGGATAAAGCAATGGGGCCTTATGGGATTCATCCCAGAATTCTAAAAGAACTAAGGGTAGAACTAGTGACACCACTGACTACCCTCTTTAACAAATCATGGGAGGATGGGGTGGTACCCGAGGACTGGAGGAGGGCAGATGTGATTCCCCTTCACAAAAGTGGAGCAAGGCAGAAGCAGGAAACTACAGACCTGTTAGTTTAACCTCAGTGGTAGGAAAATGATGGAATCACTTCTGAAGGAAAGAATTGTTGATTATCTAGAGGCCAGAGGGGCACAGGACCCAAGGCAGCATGGATTCACAGCGGGAAGGTCATGCCAGACGAATCTGATAGATTTCTTTGACTGGGTGACCAAAGTAGTAGATCAGGGAGGAGCTGTGGACAAGGCCTACCTAGACTTTAGCAAGGCATTTGACACAGTCCCACACAAAAGATTAATATTTATTTATTTATTTATTTAAACAGCAGTTTGGAAAACCTTTGAGCCATAGGCTCAGTTACAAAGGTACCTTGTCACAGTAAGACAAATGAAAATACACAGTATAACAGTACAACACAGTATAACAGTAACTTAAGACATAGATACAGACAAGCTGGTACAGGTAGGATTGATGCAAATAATACCAGAGTTATGTTGTCCTTAGCAGCTTAGTAGTAAGCTTTGTCATAAGTATTGAGTACGGCTTTGACTAGTGGCAATTACAGCTTCGGATGTTAATAAGGTGGTTAGGTAAGGAAGTTTTGAAGCACGATATAGTTGGAGCTTCGGAGATGGAGGGGGGCAGTGTGTTGAACCAGGATAATATACAAGTTAGCCAGCCTAGGAGTGGGTCCCAAGATGACAGCCTGGGTAAAGAATTGGCTGGAGAATAGGACACAGAGAGTAATAGTAAATGGAGTCCACTCTGAAGAAATGGGGGTTACTAGTGGGGTACCACAGGGTTCAGTATTAGGACCGGTCCTCTTCAATGTCTTTATAAGCGACATTGCAGAGGGACTGGAAGGAAAAGTATGTCTCTTTGCAGATGATACAAAGATCTGCAACAGAGTTGATGCACAAGGTGGGGTGGAAAGGATGAGAAGGATTTGGCAAGGTTAGAGGAATGGTCAAATGTATGGCAGCTTAGATTCAATGCTAAGAAGTGCAAGGTAATGCACCTGGGAAACAAAAACCCAGGGGAAGAGTACACAATAAGGGGTGAGATACTAACAACAACAAAAATGGAAAGGGACCTGGGGGTAGTCATATCAGATGACCTAAAGATGGGCAAGCAATGTGAGAGGGCAGCAAAGAGGGCTGGGGGGATACTGGGATGCATAGGGAGAGGCATCACCAGTAGAAAACAGGAAGTTATTATCCCTTTGTACAGACAGCTGGTCAGACCCCATCTGGAGTACTGCATGCAGTTCTGGAGACCCAATCTCCGCAAAGACATAGACAGGATGGAAGCTGTCCAGAAGAAGGCAACTAAAATGGTGCAGGGTCTGCACCGGAAGACATATGAAGAGAGACTTAAGGAGCTTAATATGTATAGCCTTGAGGAAAGGAGGGAGAGGGGGGACATGATAGAAACTTTCAAGTACCTCAAGGGAATCAACAAAGTCCAAGAGGGTAGCATCTTTCAGAAAAGAGGTGTGCAAGAACAAGGGGGCACAATTTGAAGATAGAGGCGGCTCAGAGGTAATTTAAGAAGTATTTTTTCACAAGAGGGTTGTGGATGCATGGAACGGCCTTCTGGAGGAGGTTGTGGAGTCAAAAACAGTGGTGGAATTCAAGCATGCATGGGACAGTCATAAGGCAATTCTAGGGGGTGGGGGCAGGAAGAAGTAGGCTGCTGGTTAACTAGGATCTGCAGCTTATCCATTAGGTAGGGAAATGGGCAGACTGGTGTGCCAAGCGGTCCTTATCTGCCATCAAATTCTATGTTTCTATGTTCCCTTCACTAGCAAGCAGGGAGTCCAGTTTAACTTCAAAACTCCCTAGGTCAGGGGGCAGGGGGTTCTTGGGGGGTGGACTACCAGGTGGTGGACTAGCCTGACTCCCTCTCTTCAGCACCACCCATGTTTCCTGAAACCCTTCCAATGTCACAGTAGGGGGTAGGTCAACAGCACCTAAATCCTTGTCCATCTCTGTTATTAACTCCCTAAGCCCAGTGTTGGGGTCCTTGGTAACCCTCTGAATTTCCATTCTCCCACACTCTGTCAGGGCCCCATCTAACACTTCCAATATAAACTCTTTTGTCCATCCCCCAGTCACATTCTTTAACAGCAGCATCCTCTGGGGGTCAAGGCCCTCAAACACACACCAGTCCTCTACTTCCTGGAATGCCATTTCGTTTATCCCAGCCCAGGAAGGGGGGTACCAAAATTTTCAAACTGCAATTTCAGGGGTAACCTCTTAGGGGGCAGCAAATCCCAGAGGTGTCTTACACTTGTAACAGCTCTTTCACTCACCTTGGCTGCTCCGGGGTCCCTCAGGGTAGTTCTGAACACACCTCTGAGGGTGCCGGCCTGGGTTCTTCAGTGACAGCTCGTGTGGCACGGTGCCTCCACCTGGGGTAATGGCAAGATAATCCTGTGGATAAAGAACAGGTTACCACCCCCAAGGAAATAGTACCCTGCCCCAACAATATGTTCCCCACACAAATTACAGTTTCCACACTATTGCCCCACACCCCCAGCAGCACTCTTTCAATAACACAGGGACAGTGAATACAATGCAAACAGTAACCTTATTTATTGGGAAGGGAGACCAAGAAGGAGAATATCAAACACAATTCACTCTAGGCACAATACCTTCCCCAGTATCAACCCTTCTCACCACTCCCTGGGTGCACCCAGATATCCCAGTGCAGTGGTACAGGCCTGGGGTCTTTTGTCAGGGCCCAGCTGAACACAACACACGTTAGATGGATTATCTTATACTGGCAGACTTGAGTGTCTCTTAATAGATGTGGAATGATTTACCCCCAGACGCCTAACTGATTAGCAATGGGGGGATAGCTCCTCCCACATTCCCTACTTAACCACTGCACTTCTGATTGCTCAACTTTGACCATTTTCCAAATTACTTACCATCCTCCCTGGCCTCCTCCTTCTCTGGCACTCCTATCTCACCCTTGACAATGGGCCTCTATTCCTACCCTACCCTACCCAGCATTCCTATCAAAGTTGGGAAGAGAAAAAGGCCAAATTCCAAATCATAACCTTCAGTTCATAACCTCAAATCCATAACTTCAAGTTCATAAGTATACACAAGCACTACACTATGCACCACACATTGAAGTGACGTAAACACAAGATTACTGTCTCTTGGACTTTATTGGCTTTGGATACTTGTCTACACATTTTTATTTATTCATTTATTTAACAGACTTTAGGATTACAACCTTTGAGTAGGGATTCATTTACAAAGGCTCTGCGTCAGAAAAACAAACATAAACACTTAATACATATAGACATAGAATGGCAGCTAAAGGTTACAGTTCTTTTAGTTATACAATATTGCAGAATCAAGATCAGCTATACATTGCATTGAACGTGTTACCGAGAGCTGTATTATACAGTTTTCAAGAGAACAATAAGTTTGCTGATAGAAGGAGGGAGTAACAGGTTTGATATTCCAAGAGATCCAGGAGGCGGAGAAGCAGTGTGAAAGGTGCGGGCAAAGCCGCAAAATTTTGCCCCTCTCTCCTCTTGGTTAATTGTTTATATACTCTTCCATGCATTTCTCTAATCCACGCCCACATCTAATTCCCTTCTCTATTAACCCATACCTACCCTGCACAATGCTAACTTGTTTCCATTTGCTCCTTAGCCTCTCATCTCCCCATTCCATTATGATAATCATATTATACCCCTGTCATAGAAGAATAAGTTAATGAGTATGTTCTGCTCTCCACTGCCATCCACAATGTACAACCATCTATTCCTTTTTCACTTTGAACCACTATTACACTGCAACCCCTGGGGTATCCCACATAAAGCCTCTCTAACAATCCAGCTCTCCCCTAGCCCTTTACATGTATCCTGGATTTATAAAAACCCACTATGCCTGTCCATCAGACTCCTATGTTATGATAAAAGACACACCAATATAACAGGACCATCTCCCACTACACAGTGGGCATCTAGGACTAAGAGGAAATGCTCTGATCACTCTATCCCTATCCCTTGGTGCCCTACTCAAATTAATCTTCTACTCCTTTTAGCCATTGGCACCATTGAGATTAATCCTGGCCCCCATCGTCAGTTTATCTTCCCTGCTGAACTGACTACCATAAAAGGACTAAGCTTCATACACTTCAATGCTTGCAGCCTCTAAAAGTTCATCTTAATACAGGCTTGGGTGGCACATACTCTTCCAGACTTCCTGGTCATCTCTGAATCTTGGCTCAGGCCTACAACAAAAGACAGTGTTGTAAACCTTCCCAATTACCAGTTCTTCAGAGCAGATCGCCTTCCAGGGGTGGTGGGGTGGCCATATACATTAAGGACACCATCTCTGCAACCTGCCCTCATCAACACATCTGAGCCAAATGAATTTGAATGTTTATCAATCAAAATTTCCCTTCCTAATTCGTCTCCATTTAAACTGATTGGATGCTATAGGCCCCCTCTGCAGGCCTTAAACTGCTTTCTCACCTAGGGTCAATTCTCAACCAAGGCCCTGAAGATACCGTCATCCTTGGTGATTTGAATTTAAACTGGCTGTCTAATGTATCTGCACCTTTGATAACCTTTGTGACACCTATGGATTCACACAGCTAATTAAAGACCCAACTAGGATCAACGAAGAAATTCCAGCAACAGCTCACTCCTGGATATTATGTTGGTAAACAAGCCTCACTTATACTCACATGCAGTAGTACTGCCAAGTATGAGTGACCATTACCCTATAGCTGGCATAAGATCCACACTCAAACCACCAAATCCTGCAGAATTTATCCTCAAAAGGTCAAAAAAGAATTTCAATATCTCAGGTTACCTCCATGACCTGAGTACTACAATATATTGGCAAGATTTCTATCTTACAACCTCTGTTGAAACAGCTCTCCAGACTTTAAAGGATATTATCACCAATGTTCTCAATATTCATGCACCCATCACCAATATCAGAACTAAGGTAAAATCCTGCCCTTGGTTTACCTCTGAGCTTAAAGCAGCCTTGAGAACCAGAGACAAGCTGTGGAAAAGGCAAGAAAAACAAAGGACACCAGAGATTGGCTAAATTTCAGAAAAGCAAGGAATTCATGTACAAAAAATAAGAACTGCCAAAACTGCCTACTATACAGCTGAATTGGATGCCTCCTACAATAACCCATCCAGACTCTGGGGTACAATAAAAGGACTTCTGGGCCAAAATTCTACTCCTGCCTTAACCACCAAATTGCTACTAAATGACACAGAAATTACAGGTAAACAAGAAATCTTAAATACCTTCAATGTTCACTTCACCACTGCTGGCCTAGCATTTGACTCATCACCTGCAAATATCCTGAGATCTTCCTTGAACCTGCAAACTACTGTGGGACAAATGGCCACTTCAACTTTTTCCTTCATCCCAATATCCGTGAAAGAAGTGGAAGATCTGCTCTCTAATTTAGACACAACTAAAAGTGCAGGTGCAGACTCCCTGGATCCCTATTTCCTGAAAATTGCTTCACATGTCTTATCTGCCCCCTTACTCATATCTTCAATCTTTCCCTAACTACTGGATCCATTCCATCTACTTGGAAAACAGCTTAAGTAGTTCCATTACTCAAATCTGGTGATACTAGGGATCTCAACAATTACAGACCTATCTCCATCCTACCAATACTATCTAAGATGCTCGAAAAACTAGTAAACTCTCAGTTAAGGGACTATCTGGATAACAATAACCTTCTAAATTCTGCACAATCTGGATTTAGATCAAAGCATAACACCATTACTGCCTTAGCCAAGGTAACCAACGATTGGCAGACTAATTTGGACAAGAAAAATTTTACCTGTGCTGTGTTTCTGGATTTGAGTAAAGCCTTTGACACAGTGGATCATGACTTATTACTCACCTCCCTTAACTCATTAGGCCTGGATTCCCTATCACTCCAACTGGTTTAAGGATTACCTTTCAGATAGGTCGCAACTGGTTAGAAATGGAAATTACCTATCCACCTCAAAACCTCTGCTAAGGCGTACCACAAGGCTTTATTCTTGGCCCTATCCTCTTTGCTATTTATATAAACAATATTGATGCCAACCTCACTCAATCTAACATTCATCTGTTTGCTGATGATACTGTATTGTATGTCAGCAATCCCTCACCTTCAAAGCCTGTGAACTGCTACAATCCGAATTCTCCATTCTGCAGCACAATCTACTTGACAAAAACTACTTCTAAATGCAAAAAAAACAAAAGCTATGTTCTTTGCCACAAAGTTGTACTACCACTACCCCCAGCATCCAACACCCTCGTATATCCACCTTACTTGAGAGAAACTTGAATTTGTTGATAACTTTAAATACCTTGGAGTCTGATAGATAACAGGCTTGACTATTCTGTCCATATTGAAGAGCTACTTAAAAAGCTAAGACAGAGGCTCTGACTATTTTTAGAATAAAACATTACCTAAACAGTGATTCCAAAAAAGGTTAATTCAGGCCTCATTCCTATCCCTCATTGATTATGCTGATTTTCTCTACTGCCATTGTTCAAGTCATCTCTTACATAAGCTGGACACCTGTATCACAGGTCCATAAGATTTATTACTGACCTTCCCTCCAACACCCATCATTGCTCCCTTTATATGGCAGTCAACTGGACATCATTGCAACACAGAAGAAATAGGAATGCTGTTATCTGGATATTCAAAGCGTTAACAGGCAAACTACCGACCTGTATCACTGATTGCTTTACCCAAATTACAACCAGGCCATACACCTTAAGGATCAGTAAACTCATCACATTAAAGGTCCCAATGCCTGCACCGGTATGGGAGGGCTGCTTTCAGCTATTCCTTAGCAGTTGCATGGAACTCTCTCCAAAAATCCATGAAGCTAGATAGCCTACTACCTCTGGCATCCTTCAAAGATTGTTCTCCCTCTTTTCCAGAGCTCTGCAATTGCTTTTATAAAGCATAATCCCCTACCTATCTGACCTAACTAAACCTCCTTTTCTATCCATTATATTAACTCAATTTCTTTCTTCAGAATCACCTATTATATTCTCATAAAAACTAGTTAGACCATATAACTTATATTTTAGGACTGCTATACCCTTTGTCCTCTTTTTCCTACAGGCTAAATGGTTCTATTGTTACTTGTATATATGTAAATTGTTGTATTTAATCATTTCATGCCATTGTATTGCTATTTATTCTATTCTTGTCTATGTAATAATACTTGTATCCTCATTTGTATGACCACTCAGGTCCATCTTGTAAATGAGCTTTGCTCAATGATGTTCGCCTGAATAAATAAAGAGTTTGATTGATTGATTGATTGATATTTACAGCAAAGTAGAGAATTAGACAGATATCTTGTGAGTGCAACCAAAAGAGGTATTGTTAATAGGTAATGTTTGGTAGCTCTATCTGTAGGTGCTCAGTGGTGGGATGGTCCCGTAAGATGATAGATAGATGACCCAGCACTAGCTGGTAGGGGAAGGAGAAGGGGAAATTGTTTAACCAGGCAAGGCACACTAAGCCAGAGCTTGTTTCAGGTGCGACCTGGGAGCACAAGGAAGTTAAATGACTTGCTCAGGGTCACACAGTATGCAAGTGGAAGCTGTGGGATTCAAACCCAGGTCTGGTCTGCTGGATGTCACCAGATTTGCAGCTCAGAGCCTTAGACCACTGTGCTATACTGCCTCCTACATTGGCAGTGCTGTGAAACGAGAATGTGTTCTTTGAGGGCTGACTTGAAAGGTCCTAATTTGGAGATGGAGGAGATGTCAGAGGGAGTTCATTGTACCAGGCTGGGGCCCTGTGTGGGAATGACCGTTGGGCTAAGGAGGTTCTAACCCTCGGGATGGACCACACTTGTCAATTGGCAATGCGGGTGTTCATCGAGGCGTGGGAGGATAGGAGAGAGGCAGAAACCCCCAAGGGGGTAAGCCCCAGGTATATTTTCTTTGTGAGGAGACATGTTTGATAAAATAGCCTCTCATCCAGGGTAAAGAGATTTGTCAGAGCATATAGGGTACAGGTATGGGTACGCTTGTCTGCCCCGGTTAGGAGTCTACATGCTTTGTTTATGGCAAGGTGGATTTTGTTAAGGGCTGTGTGGTCAGCAGCCGAGTAGATAGTGAGCCCATAATCGACTAGGGAGAGGACTGAGGAGGTGACAGCCAGATTAAGGGCTTCCAGAGGTAAGAACTGTAAGTATTATACATGACATCATAATGCCCTGTTTATGACATTGGTAACAGATAAACAGAATTGTTACTGCAGAAGTAGAGAAGCAGACAAAGCAAATAGGGCAGATATCCTGTTTTCATGCAGATGTCCTTAGTAATAAACAAATAAGGATGACTATTACAAAACAGTGTGAAACGTAGTTAAACTGTGTATAGATTTTATGTTATTCAGAGTTGTCTCAAGAACATCAGGGGCTTCTTAAAGCCCTGTTACATTGCAGCCAAACATTCAGCATTGACAAATACCTCTTTTTTTTTAAATAAAATACTTATAGGCTATTTCTGGCCTGTGCTGTCATCAATTGGTTACCTTTCATGATCACAGGAAGTCCAACATAATATATTTTAAAAATGGAACTGGAAGCAATAAAGGAAGATTTAAAGTACAGTGGTTTTCTAAAAGAAGAAAAAATACTATGTCAGAAAGAGAACTTTAAGGGATGTTGTTATAGAGATAACTAGCTTTGATGAAACAGCCCACAACTTTCCTACTAAGAGGAAGCTTTGCTTTTCCCAAACAGTAGCAAACCTCTGGAATTCCCTACCAAAATAGCAGATGGAGAGCACAAGCACTAAATCATTCAAACATGCTCTGGACATCTTTATGGGTGCAGGAATTTGTGATGGTCATTACCACTGAGTAGTGGAGGACAATACCTATGGGGCTAATGCCTTGTTCTGTCCTAATTACCCAGTTTGAAATCCAGTAAACTATGAAGCATTCAGACATTAAGAATACACCTCTGGGTAGAAAGAAGTTGCCATTGAATGGCACAGAGAAGAAAAAGCTTGCTGTCAAACACAGGAAACTATAGTACTGAAATATAGGCAAAGTGATTTATTTATTTTATTTATTTACATTTTGGTAACCAGGTAGGCCCACTGAGACCACTATAGTCCCTTTTTCAGGGGCGACCCGGGATTAATTACATACAAAGAGAATAAAAGAGTCAAAACAGCACAAGCAATTGGATAATACACACATTGCAATAGGGACATAATAGATGATATACAGGCAAGTTAGGCACAATTTAAGATCAGCATGAGGAATCAAACAGTTATAGAAAAATAAAACAATTCTACATATCCCATCAGAATGTAAGGGGCACACTATTAGAGCAAGGGCAAGCCAGGGGGCTGGCAATGGCCGATGTGGTGGCCCATTGGAGTGTTCAGATGCTCAGCAGACACATGAGCAGAGATTTAATCCCAGTATATGGGTCTTGAGGCCTTTCTTAAAGCCTCCAAGGGAGTTGCACTCTTGGAGATTATTAGGGAGGCCATTCCAGAGGGCCAGCGCATAGGCTACAAACGATCAGAGACCTTGGGACGTCTGGACTCTGGGGACATGGAGAAGCTGTTGGTTGGAGGACCTTAAAGTTCTTACAGTTTTCTTAGGTATAATAATACCATTCAGACTGTGGGGGGGGGGAGGTGCTTGTTTGCTGAAGCTTGAAGGCCAGGCAAAGTTAAGCGTACATTAATCTGCCCTCAAGAGCAGGCCAGTTCAGTGAGTGCAATACTTTGCAGTGGTGTTCTTGGGGCAGTGCACCAACAGCAAAATGTCCAACCCTGTGATATAGTGTTCTCAATTTGATAGCTCGACTTTAAGTGCAGCTCAATGCTTTACACAGCTGAGCAGAAATACAAGGTGGTATTCTGGAGAAAACCATACAAAAGCAAAGAATCACATCCTGTGATTCTGCTGTTCAACTCAGAAATGAATATAAATATTATTACTTATGACATTGAGACAGAAAAAGCAATTGACAAGTATTGTAATAGTCATGTACCCTACAGCACATGCACAGATCTTCAAGCTCCTGCTCAGGTGCTGTGTATAGCAATGTCTGAATAAATACTGAGGTACAATATAATGCTGTATGCACCTGTTTTGTTACTGTCATTAAACTGTCACTGAAAATAGTACCAGAGTAATTTTTGTTTTATATGTTTTGTCTGTAGGGTCCAGCAGGTCCCATAGGACAAGATGGTAGCCCAGGGCCTAAAGGTGCTACTGTAAGTATTTCACAACATGGAGATATACAATAAGCTGTTGAATCTACTGTATGATGTTAACCATGTTTATAAATAACTGGAGTGGATGAGACATCTGTTCCAAGGTTATAACCCCCGTCACTATGACTTGACCCACCAATAGGGATGAAACAGAATCTTATCATAGATGTTTTGGTTTCATGCACCATGGTCTAATGTGATGGTCTTGCATCTGGTCTCGACAGATGGCTTCCGGCTCCTGCTTTATGATTGGTGCAGTACTGGTGTGAGATATTTATGATTAGTTGAGTGCTTTATTGGCAGACATTATTATAAAACTAAGATAGAGCTAGTCAGCTGGCCAGGGTTATATCTCATGTCACTTGATTGCAGAACTGCCATACCCTCATAGTATATTGCATATACAGGTATACTAAACAAATGTAGAGCTTACTGGGTTGAGGAGGGCCACACAAATTATAATTTAGCGGTTCACTACATAAAATTTGAGTGAAGTTTCATGTTATTTGTTCTATCAATATAAAGATAATTACAAACATTTCATACTATATGAAATCTTAAAATATTTTTAATAAATAGATGATTTTGTTATAGTCCATGCTTGCACTACCTAATATTCAGTACAATGTAAGAGACAAATAGAGCATAAACATTTACAAAGTTATAAAGACTTAAAGCTGAGTGCCACCAAAGCTCCATATAGGTCATCTAAAAAAAAACTAATATAGGGCATTTATCATTTTAGGGACTCTTATTTTTCTTACTTTAGAAACTGTCAAAAAATTGTTAATCTATTTATAGTGCAGTCATCCTCTGTTGTAAGAATGACAATTTTAATTATAAAATGGGTTGGTGAAATGGAGCCTTCTGATTGGCTGTAAACATTCCATAAGTTGATCTTAGGTAAGCATTTATGTAGAATCCAATCCAATCCTCTATGGGGTACAATTCTATGTTAAAATACCTATTGTTATGAAAGCAATAAGGCACTTGCAGGGGTTATGATAATGTTCAATTTACTACCTTATAGGGGCTTATAGCATTCAGCTATGACTCATGCCACATTACACTCCTACAAGGCAATTAACAGCACATTAATGTAACTCTGGTCTTGCCATATTGCTTAATTATAAAACAGGCACTGAAAATGGAGCATCCTGATTGGCTGATAACGTTGATAAAGGGTAAGGTTAATGGCTGGAAACCCTCGTGTACATTGCAACCATTTTAACTATAAAAACATTTATAGACATATTCTCCTTTTGGTGGTTGTGATTCTGTAAAGCAGGGAGTAGTCAGGATGCACTGCCAGAGCTGTGTCCAGTGTTTAAGGTTGACAGATCTAGTTCTGTAAAGATTAGGACCCCACTTGCAACTGCATGTTCAAATTTAAATTGAGAAAACAAAGGATCTTACTTCGAGGATAGTGCCTGCAACAGGCAACACCAGTAAGACTAAGCTGTCAGGTGCTAGGACCCCACAGACAAATTCTAGCTAGCAGTATACAGGAGAAGACCACCCCTTGATGTCGGCCCACCCCCCAACGTCGGCCAATGGTATTTAAGGGGCAGTCCCCCAGCATTACCCTAGTTCTTCTCCCCCTGTCAACCTGCGCACATCGGCTTCACGGATGCCTTTTTGCTATCAGTCAACCGCCTTTTTCACCATGTGTTACCCATGCATTTTTGGTTTACTTTCCAGTCTTCAACTTGCTCACTGCATGACTTCTTCATCATCGTCTTCATTTCCAGGGCAGCAGATGAATACGTATGCTTGCAGCAAGCAGATTCCTCACTCCAATGGCCATTTGGTGTGCCTTTTCTGCCTGGGACCCAATCATGACACCGAGGCCTGCCAGCATTGCTGCTGCTTCAATTGGAGGACTAGGATCTGCCACCTGAAGGCCCTCAAGAGCTTTCTGCTTGAGCAACAATTGGCCACCATAAAATCTACTAGACCCACTGGGACATCATACTCCTCAAGCTCTCATTGGAAATAACAGTCTCACAGGAGGCATCCTCACCAGGATCAGAACAAGGACAGGTCTTGGTAGAGCACCCATCCTCGGCTCCCAAACCACATAGCAACCAACTCAAGTTCTTCCTCCCGCAGGAGGTCAGAATCTGCCCCCTCATCAGCCCTCTCTTCCACCAGGTTGCCATTGGTTAGGCCCCCACACTGGTGCTGACATCCAGCAGGGGGGCCTTCAGGGCCAGGGTCTTCTTCGGTCCTATTTCTCCTGTGACTTCAGTCCTATGTTCATCCTATTGGACTGAAGCCAGGATGCCCAGCCTTTGCTGTCTCTTCGGGCACCGGGTCCCTACCCACTGCCTGCCCGGGTGGGGAGCCAACTCCATCAGACCAGACATCAGGGTCTGATGGCCCACCCCGATGCCAGGAGCTCACTGGTCAGATATCCACTCCCCTAGGCAAATGCCACCTCAGCTGCTGCCAGCCAGTACCATGTCTGGAATTCAGCAGCCTCCCACCAGTTCGACTCCAGCTTCAGCGGACATGAAAATAGCAACCCTCAAGTCACCTAATTCTCACTCTTTGATGGCCAGTCCTTTGATCTCTGCAAGGCTGATGCCTGAGGAGCAGCTGCATCCAGACCTGATGACACCCGACAACCTGATGCCGAGCAACCCGCCATCAGGCAACCAGATGCCAGGCATCCCAACACCAGGCACCCTGGTGCCTAACCTTTCAAGGCCTGCAGATCTGATGCTGCTTCACAACCCAACACTGGGTCCATCAGGAAATATTCCTCAGGGACCAGGGACCCCTCCTGATCCCCTTGTCAGAGGTGGGGACCCTCTTTTCTTCATAGCAGAACACCACCAGGGGGGCTTGTTACCTAAAGGGCTTGAAATGCCACCAAAAGAGCCTCAGCCAAGAGCTTCTACTCCTTAATCTGGGCAACCAACCCCTCTGTGGAAACTCTCACCTGCATCAGAACCCAGCCAACCTAAGTCCCCCAGGAGTAAGAAAAGGTGCTCCTCCTCTAGGTCCACCTCCAGACATCACCACAGCTCCTGCAACTGTCAGCACGGGTCCTATTCTGGGTCCTCGGAGTTGGGGAGCTATAGTGGAAGCTCCCATTATGACTGAATTTTCATAGGATAGGTTTTCTTCCACCCCATTCCATCATCTAGACATGCCTTGGTCACCTCCTAATGACCCCAGTTTCATGGATGTCATGAGGCACATCTAGGCACTCAACAGCTGGGACACTGAGGATCTTGATCCAGAAAGACACAAGCTGGCCAAACATTTGGAGTTACAGAGTCCCAAGCCAGTAGTTCTGCCTCCTTAGTTCCTTCTAACGGGATGTTACCATGTTGACATGGAAGTACCTTTCTTTGGCCTCCGCTGTTCTGAGAAAGGCTAACCAGCTCTATAAAGCCCCTAAGACCAAGCCTTTCTTGGCAGGGCAACCCAGGGTCAATTCCATGATTCTCACAGTGGCCCATGGGAGGTCCCAGCAACCCAGGCATCTTAGTTCCTAGCCCCCAGACAAGGAGTAGAAGGGCTGGATCAGCTGGGCCGCAAAATTTACTCCTCAGCAACATGCAGCATTCGCTTGCTCATCTTCTTGGCTCACGTGGTCAAATACCAGAACACCTTGTGGAAGAAAGCCTTAGAACTGGCCAAGAGTCAACCTGAGCCCCCCCAAAATATGGAGCTACTGGATATCCTCCAGTCAGGGGCCAATATAGGTAAGCATGTCCTGAGCTCTGCTTATGATGCCACTGACATTTCAGCTTGGGCTGCTGCTACAGGTGTCTGTTTACATCATTACTCATGGCTCAGGATCTCCAGGAGGAAATTTTGGATGCTCCCTTCCAAGGCCCAGTGCTTTTCGGGGAACCCACCAAAACGATTATTCTGGGGCTCCAGGATTCCAGGAAAGCATTCCAATCTGTATACAGAATGTACCGCATGGGGATGGCCCCTAACAAGTGTCAGCCTTTTTGTTACTCAAAGGGCCAGCAATCTCCATGTCAGCAGCGTAGAGGTACCTTCAGGAGAAAGGCCACCTCTCAACCAGGAGGGGGCTCTGGTCCAAGAACTCTTAAGAACCCCCTGCCTCCCCCCCTATTCACAGCACCTCTGCCTGACTCCTTGCTTGACCCCCCTCCTCCAGCAAAGCATCTGGGGGAGTCAGTAGAGGGTTACTTCTCCCTCTACCTTGATGGGTGGGGAAGCATTATGTCAGATCAGTGAGTTCTACACCTTATCAAACAGGGCCATATTCTAGAGTTTACCAAGGTCTCTCCTGACAACCCCCCCAATACCTTCTGATTATCCTCCCTCTCATCTTCCCTTGATTCGAGAGGAGATCCAGTCTCTCCTGTCCAAACAGGCCATAGAGCCCGTTCCTCCCAATCAAAGGGGAAAGGGCTACTACTCTCACACCTTCCTAGTTCCCAAGAAAACAGGGGACCTGCAGCCTATTCTAGACCTGAGTAAGCTGAACCAGTCTGTGGAATACAAACAATTCAGAATGGTCAACCTACCAGGCTTGCTCCCCCTCCTCCATCAGGGAAACTGGCTTTGTTCTCTGGACATGCAGGATGCATATCTGCACATTCAAATCTTTCAGCCCCACAGGCAGTTCCTGTGGTTCCACTTTCAGGAAGGTAATTATCAGTTACAAGCCCTTCCCTTTGTTTTGTCCTTAGCTCCTCACATTTTCACCAAGTGCCTAACCGTGGTGGCAGTTGCCCTGGGAAGGAAGGGACACTACGTCTTTCCTTACCTCAGTGAATGGCTACTGGTGGTTTCTACCAAGGATCAACTTCTGAGGACTCTGGCAGATACAGATACCTTCACCCTCTTCCAGCCTCTGAGTATCACCCTGAATCTTCCCAAGTCCTCTCCTTGGCCAAGTCGCAGGCTTCAGTACATAGGCATCATTTTTGACACTAAACAGAGACAGGCCTTTCTACCAGAGTACAGGGCAGAAAGGCTCCAATCCATAGCCCACTGAGTCTCTTCATCTCACCAGATCCCAGTTCGGAAATACCTCAACCTCCGGGGCCACTTGGTGGCCGCCATTCACACAGTCACTCTGGTGTGCCTTCATATGAGGGTACCCCAATGGACCCTTCAAGCTCAACGGGACCAGTGATTGGATGACTGAATCAGCAGGTGCTTGTCTCACAGGCAGTCTAGAGGACACTCAGGTGGTGGCTTGACTTGCCCAATTTGATGAAGGGAGTCCCTTTCTGCAATGACCCATCTACTCAAATCCTGACCACTGTTGCCTCCAACCAGGGCTGAAGAGCCCACCTGACCAACAAGCAGGCTCAGGGGAAGTGGTCTCCACTGGCGCGAGATCACATCAGTGTACTGGACATGAAGGTAGTACTTTACACCATGCAGGCTTTTCAATCGGATCTCCTTCAAGATCCCTTGTTGATTCAGATGGACATGTCTGTGGTCTTTTACATCAACAAACAGGGTGGCACCCACTTGTATCCTTTTTGCAGAGAGGCCATGAGGGTTTGGTATTGAGCCATAGATCATGGTCTGGAACTCACAGTCGTCCATGTTTCAGGCGTCCAAAACACCTTGGCAACAGCCTAAACCTGTCTTGGTTCAAAACCCACAAGTGGGAACTTCTGCAGGCAGTCACAGATGACCTCTTCAACAGGTGGGGATGTCCAGAGTTGGACCTTTTTGCATCCCCATTCAATGCCAAACTGCTCACTTTCTGCTCGCTTAATCCAGGGCCTTGGGTTTTTTAGTGAGATGCATTGTCCCTCTGCTGGACAGGGAGGTTTCTTTATGCCTTCCCTCCCTTCCCTCTGTTGTAGAGGGTTCTTCTCAAGCTTTTGGCAGAAGGAGCTGACATGATCCTCATTGCTCCTTACTGGCCATGGCAGATTTGTTTTCCCCTGCTCCAACAGCTGGCTGCGGAGCCTCCAGTCCCTCTACCCCTGTGCTTGCATTTGCTCATCCAGGGCACCTTAATCCATCTGGACTTCATGTCACTACATCTGCATGCATGGTTCATGCAGACCTAGCTGTCTCCCATTTTAGGGTCTCCTCTGGAGTGGTGGAGGTCCTGGTGTCTTCTAGGAAACCTTGCACTCAAGCCACCTATGCTATGAAGTAGAAACAGTTTTGCCTGTGGGCTTCCACCCGTTGCCTCAACCCTTTCACCTGTTCAGTGACATCAGTTTTGGAGTACCTCCTTGCTTTGTTGGGTTCTGGCCTGGGTTACTTCTCCATTAAGGTGCATTTGTCAGCTATCTCTGCATACCATGCACCAATTGAGGGCAGGACCCTTGCTCAGCTAGACCTGTCACGTACCTTTTTGAGGGGTATCCTGCACCTCAAACTTCCTATTAGAGACCCTGTCCCTTCCTGTGATATTTTATTTATGTTAGAGAAACTTATTTTGCCTCCCTTCAAACTGGCCACAGACTGCGAGCTATGCTTTCTGTCGTGGAAAGCATTATTTTTAGTTGCTGTTACTTCTGCTCGAAGGATTTCTGAGCTTTCAGACTCTGATGTGTAAAGAGCCTCATTTAGTTTTCTACAAGGACATGTTGTCCTTGTGGACCAATCGTAAGTTTCTGCCCAAGGTGGTGTCTGAATTTACGCAGAACCAGGACATCCACTTGCCTGTTTATTACCCAGAGTACTCGAATCAAAGGGAGGCCTTACTTCATACTCTTGATGTCTATAGGGTGCTTCATTATTATCAGAAATAGCACCCATTCTGTCAGAAAATCAGATCCTTTATTTGTCTCCTTCTCCCCGAGGACCTTTGGTGCTCTGGTTTCTAAATAGACATTATCCAAATGGTTTGTTAACTGCACTGTGTTCTGCTACCATAAATATGACAAGCCTTTATGGGACCCGATTAAAGGCCATTCCACAAAGGGAGTGTCTGCCTCCTTCACTTCACTGAGGAAGGTGTCAGCAGTAGATATTTGTGCAGCTGCCACTTGGAGTTCCAGCCACACTTTCATCAAGCACTACAGTTTGACATTGCTTCCAGGTGCAGGGCAGGTTTTTTCCTTGCAGTCCTGCAGAGTTTCCTTTCCAGAAGGATTGATTCCACTGTTTCTTTCCTCCTCCCAGATGACTGGGCTTGTTTCTGGGTACTGCTTGGGACTCAGTCCAACAGGTGTTGCCTGCTGTAGGAGCTTTCCTCAAAGTAAGATAGCATAGTTACGTAAGAACTTACCATAAGAGTAGACCTTCGAGAGAAGCTCCTGCAGCAGGCGCTGCTTTCCCGCCCTCCTTACCCCTGTGAGTTCTCTTTCCTAGGTCCCTCCTTGGTTTTCTATCTGTGCTTGCCAGGTCTCCGGTGGGAGAACTGAGGTAGGGCTGGGGACCACCCCTTATATACCACTGACCGACGTTGGGAGTAGGCTGCCATCAGGGGTGGTCCCCCACTGTATGCTGTTAGCTAGAAGTTTTCCATGGGGTCCTAGCACCTGGTGGCTTAGTCCTACTGGTGCTTCCTGCTGCAGGGGCTTCTCTCAAAGATCTACTGATACGGTAAGTTCTTACATAACTGTACTTTCTGAGTACTGTGTATTAGCATCCATAACAGGGTATCAAAATGTGCTGATGTTAGTAAACTTGGTGGAACAGTAAGTATGCAGACAGAAGTCAAGCCACTTCAACATGACATACACATTATCAACTTGGAGGAATACTAGCAATATGCAGTTTAATATAGATAAATACAGTGTCATACACTTTGGTAGGAAAAACCTGAGAAACAAATATTATCTTAAAGGGAAAAGTCCATTCTTAAGTGTCCCATACCTCTGTGTGTAACAGACCCAGATTAGCATTTTCCCAAGGAGGTTATCATTTTTTTACTTACATGATTAGCAGTGTTTTATTGTTTAGCTGATTGATCCTGCTATCCCTCCTGCCAGCATTTTGATTACAGCACCACTAGAAGTGTATCCCATAGTCTCTCCCAGCAATCTGAGGCTGATGTTAGAGATGGGGAGCAGCACAGGAGTGTGTATAGTATACTGCTCTAGTTTGAGCTATTAATAGCTCTTGCTTATGATTTACAGGTCCTGGTGTTATACCAAGACTAAGTATAAATTGACAGTCTATACTTTCCCTTGGTATAGCACAAGGACCTATAAATTGTTACCCTATTAAATATCATAAACATGCTCCTGAGGCTGCTCCCCAGCTTTGCTGCCAGTTTCAGAACAGTCATGGGAGACTGTGAGATGCACCACTTGTGCTACTGTAATCAAAATGTCATGGGGGTGGTGGCAGGATAGATCATATTAAAAAAAACACTAATAACTCTGTAAGTAACAAATTATAACCTGCTTTGAAAAAATGCTAATCTGTGGCTACCCCACGCTGAGGTGTGGGTCATTTACAAACGGATGCTCCCTTTAATCAAAAAGTAATTAATGAGAACAAAGATGAGAAATATCTAGGTATACTGATAACCAGAGATTTTAAATCAGGAGCACACTGTGATGCAACAGCACAAAACCAAGACAACTCTTGGGTTACATTAGGAAAGCCTTCGCTAGTCATTCTATCAAAATATTGCCATTTGTCATAGAATCATAAGTCAGAAAGCACAGGCAGACCAGGAAAAGTTATACAATTTACAGCTAGTATTTTATTATTATCAATAACAATAAAATAAATAAATTGTACAGGATTGCTCTTCATATAGGCAGTACAAACAAAGAAAACCCTACACCTGAGAGTCGATCTCTCAATTTAAATCATGCCCTCTGTATCTTACTCTCTAAGCAAAAAATGTCTCTCTTTTTATTAGATGTATTTTTCTGGCTGTTTAAACTCTGCATCCTGGTGTTGTAAATTGCATCTCCTGTTTCTCACAAAAAGTACCAGGACTTTCTCAATTTCTTTACTGAGGCCAACCCGTAGAACACATCTACTCATAACAAGTGCAACAAAATAGAACATTCTGTCCCAGAGCTGGTCTCCTGTTGACAATTCTGAAAGTAAGCTTGTGGAGGTCAAAATGCATCTCAAGGTCAACCCTTTTGTTACAAATTGTTATTTTTTAAGAAACTCAAGTAGCTTTCTGCAATAATTTCAACAATATACTGTAAATCAATAATCCTCATCTAACATAAAGATTCACATATATTTTTAACCAAGAGAAGCAAGGGGGGAATAAAGAATAGAAACAGCAAGTGAAGAAGGGGAAATAATGGGAGGATTGTGCAACCATCAGAGTAGCCAATTCCTAGGTGCCACAATAAATATTTGATTGCACAATCAAACAGGCAAGAGACCAAAAAGTGGCAGAAAAGAAGACAAAATAGATTCTTGTTTTTAACTCCCTCTGAAAAACAAATGGTACAGGGTCTTACCAAAACTTGTCACACTATTATAGAAGACATATGTGAGATCACACCTAGATTATGTCTCATCATTTTTGGTCCCCTTCTCTCAGGAAGGATATTTGGATTTTGAAACGAATACAGAGTAAAGTGAAAAAACTGATAAAAAAACATTGAAAAGCAATTAAATGAGTCTAGGTTAGCACCCTTAGGCGTATGCAGTTTGGAAAGAAGAAAGGTTTGAGGGGACTTGTTAACCATGTATAAAATAGTACACAACCCCAAACTAATGACTGAACTTAATCATGCACATTAGATTAAACATCACAATATTAGGAGGTGCATGTTCCAAATAGAACCTAAAATGTTTAACACATACTTACATGGATCATATTATACAATAAGGCAGTCAAGGAAGGGATCAGTCTATCAGTAGAGATGGTTACAGCAAATATGATGAAGGCTTCTAAAATTAAACTGGATGTTTATATGGCCAAAATTACAGGGGAAGAATCTGCTGAAATAGCAGAGAGATATTCCTGATAGACTACTATGTCTTCTTATGGCTCTGTCTCCTTACTATGAACTTATTATGTGTTTTTCATTCATTTCAAAACTAAGAGATGCATGCCTACCTGATCAAAAAACTAAAACAATACTCATTACAAATAATACAATGTGGAGGAAATGGTAGAGGGCTGTCATTTGATTGGAGGAGAAAGTAGTGAGATACACTTAAGGAGAGGCTTGCAAGCATTGAGCATCACCCTGACGATGCTAAGTTGCACTGTGAACCTCCCAAAGTTTGACTATGCAAACTTTGACCAATGAACTGAATAAAGCTCTCCAAAGGGCTCTTACTGGCAGACTAGGTTGCACTGGTTTGACCACTAAAAAGCATTAAGAAATGGGATACAAATGAAATAACATAATGCACTGGGCCGATAAAGCACACAAAACCGCAGAATGATGCTGTGGCCCACATTAAGGGCTACCAGGTCCAAAAATTGTGTCTGTTCAGTCAATGCCAAACATGAGTAATGCTAGTAAACAAGAGAATGTGGCCAGCAATGTTCAAGATAGAATAGCGTGTTAGGCCTATGTATGACTATGGTACTGGTTCCAAAAACTGTGGGTTTATTGGAACAGTGCTTGACATGGACAAGAATTCTTGTTACGCCATGGCCACACTAGTTTCATAGGCAACACTGCCCCAAAATTATTTATTTGGCCTGTATAGTGCTGCCAAAAAATTCACAAAATGTTAATCTGAAGAAGAGTGAGTGAAGGCACCATTGCAACTTCCCATAGTGTGGGCTACTGGTTCTAAAAAGTGTGTGCCCATTGTGACAATGCCATACATGGACAAGGCTTCCACTTTATGCCATGGATAAGTGTTCTACACACTGGTTTCATAGGCAACATTGTCTCCAAAAATATCTATTCAGCCTGTGTAGGCCTGCCAAAAATTCATGTAGATTAATCTGAAGAAGTCTGAGTGAAGACAATACAGCATCCCACAGTGTGTGTGTGTGTGTGTGTGTGTGTGTGTGTAGGCTCCTGGTTGCATAAAACAAAAACTAATGGACACAGACACCCTCCCTGTCATCCTCTGGTGTTAGCCCAGATGGAAGTGTATGAGCTTCATCAGCTATAAACTGTGACAAAAAGGGCGTTGGAAAAGGGGCAAGTTATTTTTTTTTTTTAAAGTGAGTGTATCTACATTTTGGGTCAAAAGGCATGTTCCCTAAACTACCAGATTTATACAGTGAGCAAAATATGGAGCATATGTATAATCCCCATCAACAGCTGTCTTTACAATGCTCTTTGCATTATCTGATACTATAAAACCTGGTGTTAATACGTGAGGTGACACTCACTCATCAAACTTCTGTTAAAGAAAGTATAGCAAGTTATCTGCATGATGGTCATTGTCAAAGCCAGCAGTACACAAACCTGCCTGCTTGTGGAAGCTGGCGGGCCCTGGTGATTTGTTGCTACTGTAACTGCTGTCACTTAACCCAAAGGTTGAAGAGTAAAAGGAAGAGGAGGAGGAGGAAAATGAGGAGGGGAAATGGACACAATAAGCAGTCCCTGCGATTTAATCAGTAGTCTGACCACTGCTTCATGTCACTGGAGATGTTAACCACCAGAACAAATGGTGCTATTAGGGCATGCAACAGTCTTGTAGACATGCTGATGCAAATCAGGAAAAGCCACTATGGAAAAGCAGGTACTGTTTATCTGGGCACTTGAAACCTTGGCATGGCAACTTGCATTAGCAATAGAAAACCTTAACTGCTCACAAAGGAGAATGGCACCAAGTTGGTGGCGATTATTTCCAAATTGCTCTTGATAACGTTTTAGCCTCTGGTCTGTTGCCTTTATATTCCTGATCCATTTCCAGGGACTCAGCCATTGAGAGTTGAGTGTTTTTCCCCTAAACATGACTTTTGGCACCTATTTTTGCCATCTCTGGGGGTGGATGTGGCTGGGGATTTGAGGCCCCTCAGAGGTGTGAGAGTTAAGGGGCTATGATGTGAATGACTTTCTTCCTCTTCCTCACTACCCTGTATCCTAAAGTTTTCCTTCTGCCCATCATCATTATCATCATCAGCTTCACTGACTGCTGGTGCTGCTGCTGACATCACGTGTAGGCATGCTTTCTCATACTGAGCTCTGTGGGACTTCAGCAAATGTCTTTTCATCGTAGATGTTCCCAGCCTTGTTCCCTCCTTACCCCAACTCAGCCTGTCTTTACAAAAGGCACACTACATTTGTGTATGATTCTTTGTCCTTTCGAAAGGAATCGCACACCACTGACATCATTGTTTTGATCTTTCCTCCTGGCACTCTCTGCCATTGCCTAATGTGCAGGCTACTGTGGCCTCCTTCCACATCACCCTCCTCCTCTTCCTCCACCAGTTATTCAAGGTTAGTGAATGCTTCTTGTTCCTCTACCATATGACTTAGGCCAGCAGTCTCAGCTGTCTTTATCTGCTGTCATTTCAGATGTTAATTGCTGTGTTTCCCCTTGTCATTTTGCAGCCTCTTTCTTTTGTTTCTTTACTGCCACTTTCTGTCTTTTTTTTTTTATCTCTTATGTGCGTCTGCCCCAAGTCCAACTCCTACCTGTTACAGCTGCCCTCCTCCGTAGAACTGCTGCTGCTGTCATATTTATTGGGTATATAATCAAGATCTGTATCTCTGTCCCCAGTCTCCACCAAATCACTTTGTTCCTCCTCCTCCTCTGCTTGTGTCACTACCTGATACACTCCTTTCTTTTTTCTTTGTTCTGCAATGATTGTTTGTATTGCAACCCTCGCAGTGCCACTGCAAGCGATTCCTTCAATGTGTGATACTTTTCAGACTGTTTGACTACTGTCATCTTTCATTATATATGTAGTCCCCACTTGTAGTTCCCCCCTTGCCAATAGCGTCTACTAGATTATATGTATTGCACTTCCAGCCATCTCCAGTTGCTGTCTGTTTTGGTCTTCCCTTCCTCAGACCTGCACCAAAATCAGAGGGTGGGGTGAGATAAACTTTATCCATCAAATGGTGTCTAATATTATTAATGGAAAATAACATGATGCTGGTTACTAGCTATGCCCCTCCCACCAAAAGAATTTCTGACAATAGGGATGGAGACAGCAGCCTGGCAAGGACCATGCTTCTTACAGAGCTTTTCAGTGTGAGGTCCAACTTTTCTGATTTATTTTATACTTAAAATGGACCGTTCACTCTAAACTTAACCAACAATGTAGATTTTGTAGTAATATTTGAAGTATGAGCGATTGAAAATTGGGGTGCACAAGAACATCAACAAAATCTGATGCTGTGGGGGCCTTCTAAAACTACAAACTCACCACCACCTTGGGGCAAAAGTGGAACCACACCCACCATGCTGGAGTCCCTACACCATGATGTAGCATGACTCACACAGTCAATGGAAAGGATGGATAAGAATCTCAACCAGTATAGAGAGAGACTTGCAGTAGTAGACTCTGAAATTGAAGGGGTGGTTGGAAGGCAGAAGAGTCAGAGAAACTTGCAACAAAACTCTGGCAGTTGCGGCAACAACTGTTAAAGAGCAGAGTATGATTAAGGAGTAGCTGGAGCACTGGCCCAGTGGCATGGAGGGATGAGGTGCTAGCACCTCACCTGCTGCCGTGCCAGTGGCCTGGGTTCAGGAAAGGACCAGGGTCATTCGGGGGTTGGCCAGGGGAGGAGGATTGCACATCCCAAAGGACACTCTCATCCTCCAGGGAGAGAAGATGATGGACTCTGCTGTGACACTGCCTGTGGAGCCACAGGGGGAGGGAGGCACCTCCTGACTGGCACTCAGTCCCTGCCCATGGGGCACCCAATGGGAGGGGAGAAAATGAAAAATGTTGAGGCCATGTGGATGATGCCTCACTCCCTTGCAGGTTCTGCATACTCCACTGAGCTACCCACTGCCACATCCATTAACTGGTCCGCTCCCAACCTAGGGAACCCAGAAGGCCCCACTTGGGGGGGTGGATCCATGGGACTCTATAAGGCAGTGGGCTATGAGTTCCAGAGATGACGAGTGACAGGACTTGGGGGAGTTGCAAGGCAGAAGAGGTCCAGCCGAGGAAGAAGGGGAGAAAAAAGAACTGGCTGCAGCAGCATGAGAATGCTGTGAAAGCATGAACTATTTGCATATTGGTCGTCCTGAAGGGCACTGAATGTGAGGACCTTCCTGAGTTCCTAGAGAGATGGTTACCAGAGGCAAGTGGTATAGGACATGTGGTTCCTATCATAAAGCATACAAGATAAGCTCACAAAGGGTGCATGGTGTGGTAGTCGAGCCCTGTATGATCCTTATGGTGACTGCATCATCTGGAGCTCGAGACTAGGCAGTGAAAGATCAAGGCTAGGTGACTCTTAGAAAAATATAGGGTTTCCTTCCAGATTATTGATTTGCTTTATGGACTGGTATAATCTATTTTCAAACTTTTTTGCAAAAAAAAAAAAAAAACTGTGTTAATGCAACATTTAGGGCTGAAGTTACAACAAAAAAGTAGGGAAATGTGACTTCAGGGTTTCCAACCCTAAAACCCCACCCTTGAAGCAAATCAAGGGTTCACTCTTTCTTGGGGTTACCAACCCTAACGTTCACCCCATTAGGTGTGTATCTTTTCTGGAGTGTATGGAATGGGTGGGGTTTTAGGGCTGGAAACACTAAAGCCACATTTTCCTACTTTTTTTGCTGTAGCCTCAACCCTAAATGTCCCCTTGTGCCTATCCCATGCTTGCTTGAATCCTCCTATGGTTTTAGTCCCCATCACCTCTGCTGAGAGGCTGTTCCAGATGTCCACCACCCTTTCTATGAAGAAGTATTTCTTCACATCCCCTCTGAACCTCTTTCCTTCCAGCTTCATATCATGCCCCCTTGTCCATGAGCATCAATTTCTGTGTAAAATGCCATCCTCCTGCACCTTATTGATACCACTGAGGTAGTTGAATGTTTCTATCATATCCCCCCTTTCCCTCCTCTCCTCTAAAGAGTGCAAATTTAATTCTTTGAGCCTTTCCTCATAGGGCTTCTGATGCAGGCCATGCACCATTTTGGTTGCCCTCTTCTACACCGCCTCCACACAATGTTTGTCTTTCCAGAGATGAGACCTTCACTACTGGACACAAGACTCCAGGTGGGGCCTCACCATTGATTCATACAGAGGTAAAACTACCTCCCTCTTTCTGCTGATAATACCCCTCCCTATGCATCCCAGCATTTTACTAGACGTTTCCACTGCCTTATCACACTGATTTGCTACCTTCAAGTCCTCAGATATGATGACCCCCAGATCCCTTTCCTGTTTTGTGGTTGCCACCACCTCTCCCCCCAACTAGAATGTTGCCCTTGGGTTTCTGTGCCGTATGTGCTTAATTCTGCACATTTTGCTGTTGAAGTCTAGTTGCCAAACCCTTGACTAGTCTTTCAGCTTTTTTAGATTATCCCTCATTTTCTCCATTCCCCCTCGTATGGTGTGTCCACTGTGTTGCCGATCTGTGTGTCATCCGAAACAGGCACATTTTCCCTTCCAGCCCTTCTGTGATGTCAGTAATAAAAATAGTCCCGGTCCATCTGTTATGTGACACTTCAGTGTGAGACAGACCTGGCTGGGGTGTACCGCTACTAGAGTAATTACCTGTTTTGTGTTTGAGCACTGAGATTAGCTGTGGACTCAGGACATGTGTTGGGAGTTATAGTTCAGTAAGACTCTGTGGACTACAGCACTTCTTGCTTTCCATTTTGCAACCTTGCATTTTTTATTGAAACTGTACCTGGTGCTTCCAGGAAAATTTGCCCTGTTAGACAAGGGCACTCCTGATATACTTTTAAATAGTTAGTGCAATATTCACTGCAGGTATTCTATGAAGTGGGTGGGTGGTTGGAACGTTGAAATGGGTCATGTGACCTGCATCCACGCTTCTGGGTTCAGGCTATAAATGGGTACTCCATGTGAGTGGAGCAAGCACGGGCAGAGCATGTGCGTAGTCACCATGCACAGTCACTGCACACCAAGACACATGCGTCTGGTGCGTATTTAGCATGTTTGGTGAGAGTGGTGGGAAGATATAGCCAATTTCCAGCATATTTGTATGAGCAGAAGGTAAACTTCTTGTAATATAGTTATTGATAGAATATTTGTGGAGCAATGGCAGATACTATCATGATCCTGGAGGGAGAGGTGGGGGTCAAATGTTGCTTGTGTAGAATGTATGCCCTTATGGTATCCCCTTCCCATCAAAAATGTCATTCTCATGTACCAAATGCCTAGAAAATGAGGCTATGATTAAAGAGCTAACCACTATAAATGCTAGACTATCAGCTGTTGAACATAGCCAGCTAGATATGGCCAAAAAACTTGCAGAAAGACAAGGCTCCAAAATAAGAAAAGGAAAAGCTCCACTGCAGCCTTCCTTGAAGGTCCAGGGTATAGAGCACAATGTAATTAGGCAATACAGTCTTAATAAAGTGAATGCCCCAGTTCTGATTAATGCAGATGGACCTATGTATGCTCCTACTCCAGGAGCAAAGAACACTGGTAGTGGAAATAAAAAAAAATGTAGGGAGGAAGACACTATTGGCTGTAGTGATGATGAATGGTACTAAATACAGAGCAGAACAGCAGCAAAGAAGGGCAGGAAAGCTGAACATTATAAATTACCTCTGCTAAACACTTTTGACCCATTAAGCTCCCTTGACCCTGTTGAACAGGAACCTGGTGTAAATGAATTTATAATATGTGCCAATAATGAACCACAATTCTCCCTTCCTAGTACTAGTACATCAGGACAGATGTTAACCCTGGTTGCACCCCAATTAGTATAAATTCTCTTCTTACACCGTTGCCAGAAACAAATCAGCCTTCTAACTCTACTGAAAATATAACCAATGGCACCAAAGAGTCTAGCTCTACAGTTGTGAGGGATGACATTATGCAAACTACCACACTGAACAGTGTAACCAAAGATGTAAATGTCACAATTGAACAGATATTTATTCTAGGTGACTCGATGATCAGATTTATTGATAGATATTCAACAAAAGGTAACAAACTAAATGTGACAAGCTGCAGCTATGGGGGGGGGCAACCATTAAAGATATAAATGCCATGTTACCAGGTATACTGAGGGCAGAGGATGATCCTAAAACTGTCATTTTACATGCAGGAATGAATGACATCAATAAAGCAGGGGTAGAGGATGTAGTTAAACATATGACTAGGGCAATAAGGACTTTAAAAAATCACAACGCAAAAATAATCTTATTAGAAATCCTGCCTGTTCCTTGGGCCTCAAAAGCCAAAAATAACAAAATCACGATGTTTAATATCTAGCCTCACAGATGGTGCCTTGAAAATAATATAAACTGTTTAAGGACATGGGAGATATTCGACAATAACTTTGCACTTTTTGGATAAGATGGTCTCCATCTAAACAAAAATGGAACTAGAATGCTAGGAAATATATTCTATCAGGCCATTAGCAAGTATGCAGAAGAACAAAAAAATGAACTAATGAGGGACAAATGGGGGCCAGAAATGACAAAGTATCTACAAAGGGAAATAACAAAAACAATCTGTCCACTTTTAAATCTCACTCTAACCTTAACTTTTTGCTAATCAATGCAAGAAGTCTCCATCATATAAAAAAAGATGAACTTGAATTGACACTCTCTACATACAACATAGATATTGCAGCTGTTACAGAAACATGGTGGGGTAAACATAGAAACATAGAATTTGACGGCAGATAAGGACCGGTTGGCCCACCCAGTCTGCCCATTTCCCTACCTACTGGATAAGCTGCAGATCCTAGTTAACCAGCAGCCTACTTCTTCCTACCCCTACCTCCTAGAATTGCCCTATGACTGTCCCATGCATGCTTGAATTCCACCACTGATTTTGACTCCACAACCTCCTCCGGAAGGCCCGTTCCATGCATCCACAACCCTCTCTGTGAAAAAATACTTCCTTAAATTACCTCTGAGCCGGCCCCCCTCTATCTTCAAATTGTGCCCTCTTGTTCTTGCATACCTCTTTTTTTGAAAGATGCTACCCTCTTGGACTTTGTTGATTCCCTTGAGGTACTTGAACGTTTCTATCATGTCCCCCCTCTCCCTCCTTTCCTCGAGGCTATGCATATTAAGCTCTTTTCATCTCTCTTCGTATGTCTTCCGGTGCAGACCCTGCACCATTTTAGTTGCCCTTCTCTGGACAGCTTCCATCCTGTCTATGTCTTTGCGGAGATTGGGTCTCCAGAACTGCACACAGTACTCCAGATGGGGTCTCACCAGCTGTCTGTACAGAGGGATAATAACTTCCTGTTTTCTACTGGTGATGCCTCTCCCTATGCATCCCAGTATCCCCCCAGCCCTCCTTGCTGCCCTCTCACATTGCTTGCCCACCTTTAGGTCATCTGATATGACTACCCCCAGGTCCCTTTCCATTTTTGTTGTTGTTAGTATCTCACCCCCATTGTGTACTCTTCCCTGGGTTTTTGTTTCCCAGGTGCATTACCTTGCACTTCTTAGCATTGAATCTAAGCTGCCATACATTTGACCATTCCTCTAACCTTGCCAAGTCCCTTCTCATCCTTTCCACCCCACCTGAATTGGAATAAAAGCATATCTGGATACAGTCTTGTCCACAAGGACAGAAATGATAGAATGGGAGGTGGAGTTGCCATTTATTTAAAAAATAACATCAGTTTTCTTTCAACAACAAACTGACAACTCATTTGATAATAATGAAATCATTTGGGTAGAAATTGACATAAATAATAACTTAATTCTAGGGGTATGCTATAGGCCACCAGATGTAAGTCATCTGTACATAAAGAAATATTATCTAGCATTAGAGATAAATTGAGCCATCAAGATATTTTGATTATTGGCAACTTTAATACTCCAGGGATGAACTGGAAATAAAGCATTACTTCTACATAACAAGAGCAGGCTCTGTTAGAATTCAGCATAATGAATGGATTGTGTCAAATGGTAGACAAGTCTGAAAGGCAGAACAACATATTGGACTTAGTCTTTACTGATATTCCAGATAAAAATCAAAAATCTAGAAATACACAACCCATTGATTAATAGTGATCATAATCAAATAACTTTGTCTGTTAACCTCAAAATCCCTAGAGAGATTGGTAGAACTGTGGTTAAGAATTTTAATAAGGCCAATTTTGAGGTGATACTGCAGGAATTACATAGATGGGAGTGGGGAAATGACGTTTCTTCAGCCGACCAGCTTTGGACTAAAATTAGAACTAAGATTACCAAACTTTCAGATAAATATATACCAACGTTCTATGTAACAAAAAAGGAAAAGTTCCAATATGGTTTACTGACAATGTTAAAAAAGCAATCAATGCCAAAAAAGGGGCTTACAGGATCTTTAAAAACAACAATAGTAACTATAGTAAAGACAAATATAAGACTGTTCTTAGGAGACGTAAAGTGACTATAAACCAAGAAAAATGGAAAATTGAATTTAAGCTGACCCACATGAAGGATGATGGGAAAAGCTTCTACCAATACATAAATAAGAAGAAAATTCCATCCAATGCCATCGGCCCTTTACATATTGACAATACTGAAGTTATACACCCAACAGACATGGCATATGCATTTATTAAATATTCTGCTCTGTTTTTGAAGCAAATAACAAAACACTCCCAATTCTAAACAATGATACTAATAATGTGCAGTTACCAGAAATTAGACAGGAAGATATAATCTCTAAACTAAATAATATTAAAACTAGCACTTCCCCCAGTTCCAGATTCACTACACCAAAAACTACTGAAAGCAATCAAATCATAGTTGGTTGAACCATTATATTGATTATTTAACTTGTCATTGAACACCGGCAAGGTACCTAAGGAATGGAGACAAGCAGATGTGCTACTTATTTTTAAGAAAAGTGACCATAGTAGCCCGATTAATTATAGACTGATCAGTTTGACCAGTATTATAGGTAAACTGATGGAATGACTGATAAAAACATTACTTATAACTCTCAACAGGTTTTAGACCCCAGAGGTCATGTCTGACTGACTGACAATCTTGTTTTTTATGAGAAAGTTAGTGCACTATTGGAACAAAAGAAATCAGTTGATGTTCTCTATTTAGACTTATGCAAGGCTTTTGACAAGGTTCCCCCATACTACACTCATTGGAAAAATGGTAGCATTTCATATATATAACTCTCTTATTAAGTGGATAATGGCATGGCTTTCAGATAGAGAGCAAATGGTTAGAAGTACAGGTTTTATATCAGACACTGGGCCTGTGACAAGTGGAGTACCTCAGGGTTCAGTTCTAGGGTCTTCATTGATCTCCCTCTTTATTTCTGACCTTAATACAAGAATAAGTAGTTTTGCCATCAAATTTGCTGATGATACCAAAATACTTGCTGATGTTAGTTCAGATAGGGGAGTTGAAATTCTGAAAACTGACCTCGCACATTTGGAACTGTGGGCTAATTTAAACGGAATGATGTTTAATCCAGACAAATGTGTTGTTATGCATTTAGGAAAAGACAATAAGTGTAATGGCCTTAAGTTTGGTACATGTTGTATGGAACTTGCAATGAAAACAAATAGAATTATTTCTTGCATAAAGAGATCAATTGTTTCTAGAAATAGGGGATGTATTATGCCACTTTACAAAGCATATGTACGACCATTGCCAGACTATTGTTCTCCCTTATGGAACCCCACCTTATGTAAAGATGTGAAAAAACTGGAAGTGGTTCTGAGGCGCATCACAAAAATGATTAGTGGTTGCCAAAATACTAGTTATGACGATAGACTTAATGACCTTAACTTGTACTCATTGGAACTCAGGAGATCAAAAGGGAACCTTCTTATGATGTATAAAATCTCTAAAGATAAAACTTTATTATCAGACCTTGGGCTTGTGTTTGTACATAGAGAAATCACACTTAGAAGCCATATGTATCAGTTGACATCAACTAATCCCAAAAACAATAGTAGAAGAAGTTACTTTACACAAAGAATTATTCCACTATGGAATTCACTCCCTAGAGATGTAGTGGAAGTAAATACTTTCATAAACTTCAGATCTAAACTAGACAGATTCCTGCTAGATACTGCAAATGGGACCTAAGTCCATTTGTGGGAGATGTGCATTTAAGGGCCCATAGTCTTCTGTGCATCCATACAGTCCTAGTCCTAGTATGAATAGAACCAGTCCCAGTACTGACCCCTGTGGCACCCCACTGGTTACCGTGCCTTCTTCTGAGTGAACCCCATTTACCATCACCCTCTAACTCCTGTTACTTAACCAAATTTGTACCCATTGTCCCTCTTTTGGTCCCGCTCCCAGGCTGCCCAGCTTGTTTACCAGTCTTCTGCGTGGAATGTTCTCCAAGGCCTTACCAAAATCCAGGTAAGTCACATCCACTGCTCCTCTCTGATCCACTTCTCTGGTCACCCAGTCAAAGAACTCGATCAGGTTTGTTTGGCACGATCTCCATCCTGTGAACCTATGCTGCCTCAGATTCTGTAACCCACTGGTTGCAAGGTATTCCCCAGTCCTTTCTTTTTGCAGTGTTTCCATGACTTTGCCCAGCATTGAAGTCAGGCTTACCAGTCTGTAGTACCTGCCTCCTCCCTAGTCCCACTTTTGCGTAGTGGGACCACATCCATCCTCCTCCAATCCCCTAGAACTTCACCCTGTACACAAAGTGATAGGTTGAACAGGGCCATCAGAGGTGCAGTCAGCTCCTCTTAAAGTTCCCTCAGTATCCTGGGGTGAACCCCATCCGGACCCATTGCCTTATCCACTTTTAGTTGAGCTAGTTCCTTAGAAACATAGAAATATAGAAGTTGACAGCAGATAAGGACAGCAAGGCCCATCCAGTCTGCCCATTTCTCTTTCTACCTTATGAATGTACCATCGGCCTTTGCTCTGTCGATGGCCTATCTATTCATATTCATCTGTATTGCTCCCTTATGCCTATCCCATGCCTGTTTGAAGCCCTGCACTTATTCATATCCACCACTTCCTGAGGTAGGCAAATCCATGCATCCACCACCCTTTCTGTGAAAAAGAACTTCCTCACATTACCCCTTAATTGGCCTCCCTCTAATCTCATGCTGTGTCCTCTTGTCCTGCTTGAGGACTCTTTCCTCTGTAAAAGGGCTTGTGTCCACCTCCCTTGCTTTAATGCCCTTTTCCCCTATCTGTGGCCCATCACCTACCCCATCCTTCATTAATACAGAACAAAAGTACATGTTCAGTATGTCTGCTTTCTTTTGGTCCTCTTCCACACAGTCTCCTCCTTCCCCTTTTAGCCTTACTGTCCCTGCCTTGTTCTTCCTCTTTTCGCTTATATGCCTAAAGAATGTTTTATCACCCTTTTTACTGACTTGGCAATGTTCTCCTCTGTTTGTGCCTTTGCACTCCTAACTGCTTTCCCTGCCTCCCTTTGTTTCTTCTGATAACCCTCACTATCCCCTTCTTTCTGTGTTGACTTGTACTTTTTGAATGCTGTCTTCTTTGCCTTTACTTTCTCTGCTACTTCCTTGGAGAACCATAGTGGCCTCTTTTTTTCTTTTGCTTTTTTTAACCTGCCTGATACAAAGGGTTTGTT
Source organism: Neoceratodus forsteri (assembly GCA_016271365.2). NCBI lineage: Eukaryota > Metazoa > Chordata > Ceratodontiformes > Ceratodontidae > Neoceratodus > Neoceratodus forsteri. Next base: position 863,195,704 of record CM057455.1, read on the forward strand.
GCCTTTTCTATGGCCTTCTTTACTTTTGCCCACTGTTTCTCCACCCCATCCATATTTGCTATCCCTGCTAGGGCTTCCCCGAAGCACTCACCCATTTTCTTAAAATCAGCCACCCCGAAGTCCAGGACCCTCGTTTTAGTGTGGTTTGATTCTGGCCCTGTTCTTATGTTGAACCGCACGGTATGATGAGCACTGGTCCCCAGGCGGCTACCCACTGTGACGTCAGCGACACTCATCTTGTTTGACAGTACCAGGTCCAGTATCACCCCCCCCCCACCAAGTGGGTTCTTTAATTAATTGCCTGAGGAATGACCCTTGTATGGAGTCTAGGATTTCCCTACTTCTTACTGTTGCTGCAGCTGGGAGGTTCCAATCCACATCTGATAGACTGAAGTCCCCTACCAACAATACCTCCCCTTTTTTAGCAATCCCTTGGATTCCTTCCATCATATCCTTATCCCCCAGCTCCCTCCCCATGCTGGAGGTCTGTAGATCACCCCTTTTCAAACAGCAGCCCCCTTCCATGTGTCCAGGGTAACCCACAGTACCTCGGCTTCTACCTGCTCCCACTGTATTTCCATGGCTTTTATGTTTTCTCTCACATAAACAGCCACTCCTCCAATTTCTCCATACCTCCATTCATTCACAGGTCTTTCATATTTTATGATTTTCAGATTATGGATTTGATTACCTGACAACACCACAGGCTACAGTTTGTGTTTATCCCGTTTGTGATCAGAAAACACAACTGAAAGTAAAAAGGGCACTTTAGTGGTATCACACTTAAACTAGTGCTACTGCTTGCACAATTTAGTGACAGAGTAGTAAGACAGAGACAGAGAAATAGATATAGAAATAGAGAGGGGGGCAGCGATCACAAAGAGCAGTTAGTAAAAATGCTGCATTAATGCTTTAAGTAGCAGCACCATCTACTGGTCACACTGTTCCTTTTGAATAAATGAGCCAGGTGAGAAAACACTGCCCAGCAATTATATAAAACACATGGGTAGGTGTGCAAAAAAACTTGGATTTTACACACACCCTCAGTGTGTGATGCAAGCAATAATACCCGACAGAGTGGGGGGTATTGGGCAATACCGGACCGCCCAGGGGCGTAATGAGGCGCGACGCTGCAGGCGGAGGGCCTTATAGCCCCAGAGAACCAGTATTGCCCATACCGCCAACCCTCGAGGGTATTATTGCGCTTAGAAAATGGGCATCTGTGTAAATTTTAATTAGGTTATTGAATAAAAGAGGATATTATTTTGAAATTGGATAGAAACAGCAGAAAACTATTTTTGTGGTAAAATAGTCCTTTGTTTTTGTGCTGTTCCATCTGCTGTTGCACCCTCCCAGCTATTCTATTGTAATTATCCCCACCCCCCACACACACCACTGTTTACGGAAGCACAGAATTAGTCATTTTTGAAGTTTCCGCCAAACAGTTCATTTTGGTACAGTATTTTAAAAAGCTTAACTCCCGCTGTTTTTTTTTTTTTTTTTGAAGCAGTTTAAGTAAGGTAAGGGACAGATAATGAAGGGTGAGTTGGGAGTGTGAGCGTGAACAGGTGCCAGTTGTTCAGTTTCCCGGTCCTCCCTGCCTGCTGTAACTTCCAGAACTCGGTTATTTTATGAGTTCCCGATCCTCACTGCCTTCCATGAGGACCGGGAGTGTGACGAGGAGCGTCCGGTTTGTCCAGTGAGAGCGAGTGAGCCTGCCTACCGAACCAGAGGAGCCATAAGTTAAATCAGTCAACGACATGAATGAGCTACGTGCTGTGGGCATGTTCACTGAACGAGGAGGGGAACATCAAAAGCAAGGTGCAACTTGTGTTTATTTTTTTTTTTAACATGTCAGGCTTGTCAGGAGGGAAAACTGGTTGGTGGAGATCGGGGCATGGTCTCTCTGGCAGATGGAGACATGCTGACAGAGCGGGCGGCCAGAGAAGTGAGCAAGGGACTGTGACCTGATAGCAGGATTTGTTTTAATTTGTGACTGTGGCAAGCGCAGGTCTAAGAATTGTTTTTGTTATGTTAACCATCACAAAACACATTGCAAAAATGGGTCTGTGGGGGTTAGTAGCCTTGTCCATTGACCCACTAAGGTGGTTGTCTCGTGAGTCGGGGAGGGGGGAGACTGCTGCTCTCAGCGTCGCATTGTCGGGTAACAGGGCAGTACGAGGCATTATAGATCGCTGCTTTAATGCATAGCTTCAGTTTGAAGGGGGGGTCAAGGTTAAAGAAAGACAGAAAAAAGTCATAAATGAGCCCCTTGAATTAGAGGATTATGTATGATTTCAGAGTTGGCACTGAGTGTTGGGGAGCAGTATTTCTCACTAAGCAAAGGGAAAAAAATGGCGTTTTTTTGAAATTCAGCTGTGTGGTTTTGGCCAATCATCAAGCAGGATATGCACAAAGATACTTGTATGGGTGAAGGGGCATTTGGGCTGGCACCTTTTATTTCCTGGGCATCTATTGAAAGTTAATGTACCCCCCTGGCTAGAGTACTAGCCAATCAGATGCCAGGAAATAAAAAGCCCATTTTCTAAGCTATTATAAACCCCTTGAGCTTTGTTCTTTGGGTTTTTGAAGCATTACACATCTCGAGTGTGAAGAAAAGTGCTTATTATTCACACCTATCCACATGTTATTCTATATTTTATATTAGCATAGTAGCCTCATGGATCTGGATGTCACCCATTTTCATTGCTTTTAATGTGATTTTTTTGATACAAAATGTATTAATTAATTTAGTTATGTATCTTGCCTAAGTTATGTTATATTATTTTATTTGATCTTTCATGAATTTTGTAAGACACTCTGATCCCACCCAAGGGAATGGGCACTTGATAAATAAATACTACTACTGTATTGCTCCCCAGGCTGTACCCACACACCAGTACTAGCAGGAGACCAAAGCCAGTCTTAGCCCTACTCCTGTTCCTGTATCTGACTCCTTCCCAGATTGGAAAAAGGGGGTTATTACATACTATTTTTATAGTTTCAATTCACGCTGTTTATTGTACATTACAGTTTTTATAGCCATTAACAGAACCTCTCAGAATGCCTCAGATAACTTAAATGTTCCATTTCCAGCCATTGATTTGCAAACTGTATGTTACCATCAAAATGTTAATACTATTATTCCTTTATTAAAAATTATTTACCGGAAAAGGCACGCTGAGCCAAGGCTCATTTCCAGGTGTGACCTGGGGGGGGGGGAGAGAGAAATAGGGAGACAAAATATATAACATATAGTCAAAATATACAACTGTGGTAGAAAAATGCAAGATGCAGCAAAAATACAATCATTAAACAACAAATTCAGTACAGTAAACAGAGTATTGGCTAGTATATCAAAACTACGGCACTGGAAAAGGAACACTAAGGCTGTGTACAGGAGAGTATTATGGCAAAATTGACTATGGCCATGGCAGAAGCAGGACAGGGCAGCAAGCAGTCTGATCTGGCTTTTGAGGTAGAAGAGAAGAGGAGAGGCAGAAGGTGGGACAGAGATTGTTCCAGATGGAGGAAATAAATGAGGAGAAAGCAAATTTCCCAGCAGCAGAGTTGGAGTGTGGAATGGAGAAAGTACAAATGTCATGAGAGCAAAGAGAATAAGAGGCAGAGGGAATATAGGAGAGGATATATAGGAGGGCAAAGAATCAAACTAGTACTTAGAAACTAGAGATGCACTGTGCTTGAGGCAATGGGAGGGAAGGGCAGCTATAGAAAGGGAAGTGTAAAGGGTGCAGTGCTGAGTATGAGAAGGAGAATTAGCAATACAACAGCAGAAGTCATTACTGAGTGTGTCCAGTCTAGCAGGGAGGGGGACAGGCTGATGCCATACAGTAAATATCATTTGGGTAGTCAAACACTGGGAACACCATCTTGGTGATCAGCTCATAGTGGACTAGGGATGAGAGACAATCTTTGTCATGGTAGAGGGCAACAAGTTAAGGTCGGAATGTGCTGTGAATGGCATGAATATTGATTGAGAAGTCAAGCCTGCTATCCAGCCACACACCAAGATAATTGAAACAGAGGACAATCTGAAAGGGAGAGCCATAAAGTGTTGGAAAAACAGGCAGGGGGCAGAGAGTCTGGCATGTTTTTGGCTGGTCCCAAAGGTCATAGACAAAGTGTTCTTTGTGTTAATCCTGAGTGGTTAGAGTGGAACCAGCACTGAACTTTGTTAAAGTCATGCTGCAGCAATGTTTCTATTGTTGAGATTGAGGAGCCCAAAGCAAAGAGTATGATGTCATCCCCACCCATGTGAATTTGTGAGCCAACACAGACAGATGGGAGGGCATTGAAAAAAATGGAGAATAAAATGGGGCCCAGGATGGAGCCTCATAGGACTTCAGACTAGATTGGGAGGGGAGGAGACAAGGCTTTGACAACCTGTACTGACTCAGATAGCTAGTATTGGAACCCACTCAGGAGGGAGCAATCTTAGACCTTGTACTCTCAAAATGGGACAGTGAGAGGATCTCAGATCTAGAAGTGGGTAGCCATCTGGGAACAAGTGACCACCAAACAGTGTGGTTCACAATAAACTCAGCTGCATAGTCAAGTCATACAACAGTGAGGGTACTGGACTTCAGGAGGGCTGACTTTGTCAAAATGGGAGTATGCCTTAGAAAAGCATTAGCAAACAGGCAAGAAGGAGGGGTGGAGAAACAATGGGGAAACATCAAAACTGCCATCACAGAGGCAACAAACTTTTGTGAGAAGCAAATAAACAAATCAAAATGAAAGAAAAAGCCAATATGGTTCTCAAAAGAGGTTGTGGGGAAGGTTAGGGAGAAAAATATAGCATTTAGGAAGTACAAGGAAACACAGAAGGAGCAGGACAGAGAACTGTACCAGCTGAGACAGAAGGAAACAGTGAAGGCAGTCAGAATAGCAAAGGCCCAAACAGAGGAAAATATAGCTAACTCGGTTAAGAAGAGGGATAAAACCTCTTATAGGTACATTAGGGAGCATAGAAAGACAAAGGGAGGGACAGTGAGGCTGAATAGAATGGACGGTGGGTGGGCAGAGCGGGACAGTGAAAAAGCAGGGATACTGAATGAATACTTCTGCTCAGTATTCACAAAAGAGGAGGAGGGGGAGGTGCCTAATCCAATTAGTAGAAGCACCCTGGATGGGGGGGGGGGGTCGATCCCAGTCCTTTCTCAGAAGAAAGGGTTCAGCGAGAACTCCTAAAACTGAAGGTAGACAAAGCAATGGGGCCTGATGGGATTCACTCCAGAATTGTAAAAGAATTAAGGGGAGAACTAGTGACACCACTGACTACCCTTTTTAACAAATCATGGGAGGATAGTGTGGTACCTGAGGACTGGAGGAGGGTGGATGTGATTCCCCTTCACAAAGGTGGGAGCAAGACAGAGGCAGAGAACTACAGACCTGTCAGTTTGACCTCTGTGGTAGGGAAAATGATGGAATCACTTCTGAAGGAAAGAATTGTTGAGTACCTAGAGGCCAGCATGGCACAGGACCCAAGGCAGCATAGATTCACAGCATGAAGGTCATGTTAGACAAATCTAATCGATTTCTTTGAGTGGGTGACCAAAGTAGTAAACCAGGGCGGGGCTTTGGGCATGGCCTACCTAGACTTTAGAAACACATCTGACACAGTCCCACACAAAAGATTAATAAATAAATTAGCCAGCCTGTGAGTGGGTCCCAGGGTGGTAGCCTGGGTAAAAACTGGCTGGACAACAGGACACAGAAGGTAATAGTAAATGGAGTCCACTCTGAAGAAAGGGGGGTCACTAGTGGGCTACCGCAGTGTTCAGTTCTGGGTCCAGTCCTTTTTAATGTCTTTATAAGTGACATTGAAGAGGGACTGGAAGGAAAAGTATGCCTCTTTGCAGATGACACAAAGATCTGCAACAGGGTTGATACACAAGTTGGGGTGGAAAGGATGAGAAGGGACTTGGCAAGGTTGGAGGAACGGTCAGAAGTATGGCAGCTTGGATTCAATGCAAAGAAGTGCAAAATAATGCACCTGGGAAACATAAACCCAGGGGAAGAGTACACAATGTGGGGGGGTAGTACCAACAACAAAATGGAAAGGGACCTGGGTTTAATCATATCGGATGACCTTAAGGTTAGCAAGCAATGTGAGAAGGCAGCAGGAGGGCTGGGGGGATACTGGGATGTATAAGGAGAGGCATCACCAGCAGAAAACAGGAAGTTGTTATCCCTCTGTACAGACAGTTGGTGAGACCCCATCTGGAGTATTGCATCCAGTTCTGGAGACCCCATTTCCACAAGGACATAGACAGGATAGAGGCAGTCCAGAGGAGGGCGGCTAAAATGGTGCAGGGTCTGCAAGAGAAGCCATACGAGGAAAGTCTAAAGAAGCTTAATATGTATACCTTTCAGGAAAGGAGGGAGAGGGGACATGATTGAAACTTTTAAGTACCTCAGTGGAATCCACAAAGCCCAAGAATGTAGCATCTTTCAGAAAAAGAGATGTGCAAGAACAAGGGGGAACAATTTAAAGATGGGGGGGCAGCTCAGGGGCAATGTGAGGAAGTATTTTTTCACAGAGAGGGTGGTGGACACATGGAACAGCCTTCCTGAGGAGGTTGTGGGGTCAAAAACTGTGGGAGAATTCAAGAATGCATGGGACAGACATAAGGCAATTCTTGTGGGGGGTAGGAAGAAATAGGCTGTTGGTTAACTAGGATCTGCAGCTTATCCAGTAGGTAGGGAAATGGGCAGACTAGGTGGGCCAAATGATCCTTATCTGCCATCAAAGTCTGTGTTTCTATGTTTCTATGTTTCTATGACTGATGACAGCTTGAGAGGTAGGATCTGAACCAGTCAACTACTAGTACAGAAAGGCATGTGGATCTCAACTTCTCCAGAAGAGGCAGTGAGCTACTGAATCAAGAGCCTTAACAAGGTCGATGATGAAGGCAGCAGTGATGTGTCCTTGATCCAATCCAGTGAGGATGAAGTTAGTATCATGATTAGGGAGGATACAGTGGAGTGGTTCTTCTAGAAGCAAGTCTGGAAAGGAGAAAGGAAATTAGCTGAGTAGAGGAATTCAGAGACCTGGGACTATATTAGTTTTTCTTGTAACTTAGGACTAGTAGAGAGGAGGGAGATACAGTAAGACAGTAATTGCTAGGGGATATAGGATCACCACTCATATAGTGGGAGTACCTTGTAAATTTCCAGGACTACAGAACAGTGCAGAGGGAAAATGTGAGATTAACTAGATAAGTAAGGAGTGCAGTGATAGCATGGACAGAAAGGTGAAGTTGTTTAGGGTCAATCCCATCATCAGGACTAGATCCTCTGGCAAGATTAAGGGAAGAAAGAGTTTTAATTGTATCCAGCAGAGTAACAGGAAAGAAACAAAGGCTGTCAGAAGAGAGTTCAGATAGGGAGGACTGAGGATTGGGCTAGAAGCCAACAGTTATGACTGAGGAGAGAGGGCACAGGTAGCAAAAACAACTGTGAAAATGAGACACAACCAGAGAGGGGGCAGAGGTAGGCAAACCATTCTTGAGTAGGGCAGGAGAGAAAGACTGAGGAGTGAGGTTGAAAAGGGAGTAAATGACCTTTCACAATTGAATGGGGGCTTTAAGGCTATTCTGGAGGTTGGAGACAAATAGTTAGATTTGGCTGTCCTTATGGTCTTTGCACAGGAATTTCTGAGTCTTCTGTAGATGAGGAGGTCAGACGGGGAGTGTAATAATTTGAAATGTGTACAAGCATTATTATGGGATCTACAGAGATCGATGAGCCCTGCTGTGATCCAAGGGTGGTGGAAGCTCTTTAACATGGGACTTTCTTAGAAGGGTCCTGCTTGTCCCACACTTGCGGTCATTTAGAGTGGAAGAGGGAGAAGGCCACATTGATGTCAGCAGCTGTAAAAATAGAGGATCAATCAATAGCTGCAAGGTTTTGTAGTAGAGTGTCAATGTTTGAAGAGCGAAAAAAACAGGCTTATACAAATATAGGAGCAGAAGGGAGACACATTTTTCTGACACAGTATGTTATGACAGCACAAGAAATCACACTCCAACATCAGAAAAAAACCCAAATTGAAGTAAATGGCTCAGTTTTATTTCAAACTTCAGACAGAACACCACCAGTTAGCCCCAGTGCTTTGAGTCTTAGCGTGATGCTTACTTCAATTTGTTATATTTACTTTTGTGATTTTGGAGTGTGGTTGCTTGTGCTGTTCTGAAGCTGGATTATTGAACCTGAACTGATGAACCCCTCAGCTTAGCACAGGTCTTTGTGGTTTGTCACAGGATGTTATACAATGGTCACTAAAGGCATCAGGTAAAATACCAGCAGCAACTATGTGATGCGTGTGGGAAGAAAAAAACCCAATCCAGCAGAGATTTGTTGAATAAGTGGGGACTGAGTCTAGTGGGCTCAATAATAAGCTGCAAAAGGTTTAGCAACCCAGTGTTTTGAGTAGTAGCCCTGCTGGCTAGAGAGAGTCAATTAGTACTGACATCCCCTAGAAGAATAAATTTGCCTAAAGAGGAATGGGAGGTCAGACAGGGAACAGTATCAATCAGCAGAGAGAGAGAGAGAGAAAAATTCTGGGGGAGGCAGACAACCCCGATAAAGATGGGCAGACAGGAGGGAAAAGTAAGCTTTACTAAAAGTAGTTCATGAGAGGAAGGAACATAGCTGTAGAGAGAAACAGAACAAGTGAGACCTTGACAGACACACAGGGCAACACCACCCCCACATTTGCCATGGTCTTGATGGAATAGACTGTAGAGATAGCTAGGTTAGAGTCTGGAATTTTGGAGGAGAGTCAAGCTTGACATATACAAAGGATGTTAGGTGAGTGCTGTACAATTCAGTCTTAGGAGGTCAGTTTCAGATATTTTAAATGTGCCTAAAATATATAGGTAGGATTGGGTACTATGAGGGCAAGGGGAAGAGGGGGTTCAATTTGAAATTATTGGGGCTGGGGGAGGGATAGGGTGCTATGAGGATGGTTGAAAGGATACTTTTTAAATTAAAACATCACTACATAAATTAAAACATTTTTAAATGAGTACTTCTGCTTTGTCTTCCCACAGTGGATGGGGAAGGGAAAGGCCAACATGTATCTGCAGGCATATGTTGGGGGGTAGTTTATACAAGTCCACTTTCAGATGAGAGGGTTCAATAGGGCATGGAAGCCTTAAAAGAAAACAAGGCCATGGGGCAAGATGGGATCTGTCTAAGTGTACTAGAAGAACTAAGCATGGTGCTAGCCACCCCTCTGGCAACATTTTTCAGCACCTTATTGCAGCTGGGGGTAGTACCAGAGGAGTGGAGCAGGGCTGATGTTATCCTTCAGCACAAGAGTAGCAGCAAGGAGGAGGCTAGCAATTACATGCCAGTCAATCTCCCATCAGTGTTGGGGAAATTAGTGGAAATGTTGCTGAAGTAGAGAATGACGGGAGTGCTACTAACTTGAACCCGTTTTAATAAATATTTTGGAACTGAAGAACCAGCATGGTTTATTTGCCCATGAAGCCTTAGCACAGACTCTTTTTACATGTTTGGTGAACTTACTGCCCAGAGTTTGGCAGTTGTTTCTGGTTGCCACCTTAATCGTCGCTGAGGCTGATGGAGTGACTGGAGGCAAATGGACTTCAGGATTACTAGCAGTATGGTTTCTCAGGGGGGAGGTCATGTCAAACAAATATCATTGATTTCTTTGACTGGGTGACTAAGGAGGTACATCAAGAGAAGGCAGTGGATGCAGTGCCATAGCAAGGGTGGGGCGGGTGGTGCACCCGCTCCAGGCGCATGCCTCCAAGAGGTGCAGTTTTCCTTCCCAACTCAATTAATATTCACTTGCACTGCAGCCAGAAACTGTAGCTTTAAATTACTTTTTTTTTATGCTACTGACTGTGATTCTTATGCCTGTCAGCAGGGGCGTGCATCTGCAGAAGGACCACGGGGGGGGTGGGGTCATCACATGGTTGACGGTTCTGCAAAATAAAAAAATCATGTGCTGCACCCACTGCGCCACGGTCCCACATACCTGACCCTGCAGACAGTATAAAAGGTAGGGGCGGACTGCAGAGCTCGACTGGTTGTGAGAGGCGCTAGTAGCAGTTAGTTAGAGATAGAGAGATCAGGTGGACTTGGAGCGCAGTGGAGGAGGTGGGAGCAAGCAAGGATAGAGCTGGAGAACCACTTCTCAGAAGCCTTCAGGAGGGGGATGGAGATTTATTTGTGTATGTGTAAGGCAAGCAAGTATGTCATTGTAGTCCAGTCAAGTCAATGTTATCACTACACTAAACAACAAGCCTTAGCCAAGCAGGCTGCAGCAAACTAGTACCTACTACATGATGATCATGTTCTTCCTGTTGTCTGTTGACTGATTGCAGGGTGGGGGTCAAATGATCAGAATTGAAACTAAATAAATGTATACCTTCTGCTGAGCTTTAGTTTAGTTGTCTGTGCCCCAGTGCCCTGCCTGACATGCCAGCCTGCCTCAGTGATGGTGATGATTGGAATGAATTTTGTCCACCATTCGATGTCCTCTGACCTCCACACGCTCCTCCTTTGTTTAGTTCGGGGGGGTATCCATCCTGCCCGCCCAGTCCTAGCATCATCCTGACAATGGATAAAGACTCCCCACCCAGCCTACACCACTCCCGTCCCGATTCCCAGGCGGGAGCCGCAAGACCTCTCCAGTGCTCCATTCCATGCAGTTGAATCACCGGCTGGTTCATGCTTCTCCAGTAAAGGCCCTGATAGGCTCCCTGTCTTGTCAGGTTTTTTTTTTGCTAGACTCGTTGGGGGGGGGGGGGTCTCAGTGGAAGATATGAGGGATCTGGGTGATAGCAAAGAATCAGTCAGATGTGCAGTGTAAAGTGAGTCTGAGTTGACTGTTGGAACACCGAAATGGAGCCCTTGGCCAGCTAGCCTGCAGCATTGGATTGGGGTAGGTGAACACAATATAAGCCAGAGACGAGGAATAAAGAGATCAAACAACCAAAAAACCTGTCTAACTGCTGTCTAATAATTCTTACACTGATTGAAATTGTAGACAGGCTGCAGCAAAACAGATTTTCTCCAAAACAAAGAGTGAAGTCGCACACATAATGGTTCTGTTCTGCTTTCATAACCCAGTCAGCCAGTAGACAAATAAATCCATCATCAGAGAGAATATGTAGCTCACTGAACTGAAGAGACTATGTATTTTCAATTTGGTGATGATCTGAGAAGTCAAGATGTCTGGAGGGTTCTGTTTGTGTGTAGGTCCTGTAGGAAGCTTAACAAGAGCACCCAGAGATGACTTTAAAAAGAGGCAGATTTAACCTTGAATTGAGATTTCAGATTTGTGCCATTGTTATTGCAGTGCATCCATGGAGACAGCTTCGGGTGCATTAGAACTGCTAAATGAAACAAATGACAAGGGTCAGTCACATAAGCTGTGTAGTGAAGGCTTTAAGCAAATAATGGCTTATGGCTGGCCCCCATGACTGTTGGTTTAAAGATAAGCTATGCAGGTAGCGGTAACATAAAACATACATCAGTGTAGTGTGGAAATTTGAAACTGTGCAAATTTTACTATACAAACTGCCACACTACACTACACAGCAGTCAGCTAGAGACAGTCCCCTGACTCCCCTGCACAAGACAACTCCATTCACACCCAGCAGCAGTGAGCAGCAGTTGAGCTGAGTGGCGCACAGTCTAGTTCAGCTCTTGAATATCAACCTTAAATATATTTAATGTGTGTCTATGTGGTGAGGGACGGAGGGAAGGCGAAGGGTCGACAGCTGACGACTAGCTTGTTAATTTGTTCCTCCTCCGCGAGTCCTTGCTCCTTGTCCTCAGTCCTCGCTTGACTGCTCTGTAGCACAACTGTCTCAACACAAGTCAAGCTCTCCCAGGCCAAGCCGCCAAATCACGCTTCTTTCTCCAGGGCTGGCAGGTCGGGCTGGGGCAGGGTCACGGGCCGCCGTCCAGGCAGCAATGTGTGGCGGCTGCAATGCGGGGCATGCGGCATAACCAACCAAATTCCATCCCAGTCCCTCATTGAGCCAGTACAGGGCAAATCAAATGGAAATGTATGACAGCCAGAGCCAGGACTTTGTTCACTGTGCTTGTTGGACTGAGAGAGAAGACCACTGGCTGGGTCTTTTGTCCCTGATGACCATATGAGACTGACTGTCTGGCACTGGGATGTCAGGTTAGGCCTGGAAAGGCTAACAATTGAAATAAAGGTGTCAGGTGCAGGGGCTGGCCTGGCAGACTAACTATTTTGAATTTGAACTGTGCCAGTTTTAAAAGGCTGGTGGTTGGCTAACCCTCATTTTAATGGGGGAATAATGATATAGGCATAGGCTTAGGCTTATTAGGGCTAGGCTATAGCAAATAAAGTGACAAACTTACTGCACACAGTCAAGCACAGAGAACACCACAGTAATTTTTGTGTTGAAGATGAGGTGAAACTGCAGTTTCCCTTTGAATGTCTATGTAAGATGATGAACATCAGTCTTATTTTAATAAAGGAAAATTGCATGTTTATTACCTCACAAACAAATGACAGTGGTCAAGTCAAGCCTTGCCTTCTACTTTAGTCCTAACTCTCAGAAGAAATTTATTTGCAATTTCCGGCCATATTATGTGCCTTATGGACTGGTACCTGGCCGTACCCTTACCAGGGAGCACTGCAGCCAGCAATTACTGCATCCTAGCTGACTGGGGTCCTGGGGATGTATTGCAATGATACTGTAGTGTAATTGTACAGTATGGCGGTGGTGGCACCACTGGCATGTGGGGGGCTGATGTCTCAGAGAGGAGTAGGGGACTGCTGCAGTGCTCACACAGAATTAGACTGAACATATCAGAGTACTATTAACCAATAAATATCAAAAGATGCAAATGACTGAGTTTACTATGGTTTGTGTTTGGTTTGCCTGGCATGGCATCAGATGTCCACTGTCTCTCCCACTTGTTTTAAAGGAAAGCTGTCATTTGCAGGGGCTCCTACCCCTGCAAACCTTACCCTCCAGTCTCCAGATAAGCTTTTTTCAGAAAAGGTGCATTTTTTTATGTGCAGGAAAGAAGTTTAATTTAAGAACGAAAAGTCTGCTACCCAGAAGTATAGTGGACTATCGGGCTGCTCCATTAACTGTGCTGTTGCGGGCCGCACCACACCCTGGGCTTCAATGCATTTGTACTGAAGCGCAAGGTGTGGTGCCGCAAATTTAGTTAATATAGCTGCTCGATAGTCTGCCATACTTCTGGGTAGTGGACTTTTTGTTCTTAAATTAAACTTCTTTCCTGCACATAAAATAATGGGCTTTTCTAAAAAAAGTTTATCTGGATGGTGTGGTTTGCAGGGACAGAAGCCCCTGCAAATTACAGCTTTTAAAGGACTGAATGGATGAATAGAATTCCTCCAAATAGCTAGCCATTGTTGCACCCCCTCCTAAACACACACACACAGAGTAAATCTTAAAAAAAAAACTCTACCCTATGCCTTGAATTTAATGGGGGTGGGGGACACAAGCTTATTATGTTATCTGTGTGGAAGCTGCGTGTGTTTCCGGAAGCATCCAGTCCTTTCTTTATGTCTTTTTAAAGAACATTGTATTTTCAAGAAATAGGTACATGTAGGCTTCAATCAATCAATCAATCAATCAAAATCTTTATTTATTCAGGCGAACATCATTGAGCATAGCTCATTTACAAGATGGACCTGAGTGGTCATAACAAAAAGGTTACAGATTGTATACAAAGACATGATATTGAATAAGCACAAATACAACCATTTATGAGTGAGATAGATGTACAAATATTTACATATATACAAGGCAAAGGACAGTAAACCTAAAACCTAATAAGGAGAAAACAAACAGTCTAGTAGGGATAGGGCTTGGATAATGGTACATGGGTGGGCATATATGTATGAGGTTTGATGGGGAAAGGACCAGATGAATGATAGAAGAATAGGGAGGAGCTTTAAAGAGGGGTGGAGGAGAGAGTGTGGGGAGGGTTGGGGTGTGGGAGGACTAGGCCTTGTGGAAGCAATTGCACGAATCTGGGATTAGGCTGGTATACAGCTTTTGAAGGATGTAAGAGGAATCAGTGTATCCATTTTCAATGACTTTGGATGAGTTCCAGATAAGTGCCAGGGAATAACTGATTGCAGCTCTTCCATACCGGTGCAGGTGATAGGAATCTTCAGCAGGATCAGTTTGTTGATCCTCAAGGTGTAGGGCCTGGATGTGATCCGGTTGAAGCAGTCTGAGATGTAGGAAGGGAGTTTGTTTGTCAGAGCTTTGTAGATCCAGATAGCAGCATTTTTTTTTCTTCTATGTTGCAGGGATGTCCAACTGACTGCATTGTAGAGAGAGCAATGATGGGTGCTAGAGGGAAGGTCAGTAATGAATCTAATAGCTCTATGATACAGGGTGTCTAATTTGTTTAGATGGGAGAGGGAGCAATGACCATAGAGGAAGTCAGCATAATCAATGAGGACAGGAATGATGCTAGGATTAATCTTTGTTTGGAATCTTTGGTCAGGTAGTGTTTGATCCTATAGAATAGACCAAGTCTTTGTCTTAGCTTTTTAGGAGCTCTTCAGCGTGGGTAGTGTAGTCTAGTTTATTGTCTATCCATACTCTAGGTATTTGAATTTGTCAACATATTCCAGATTTTCACCAAGGATGGTAGAGAGTTGTGGGAGGGTGAATGATGGGATAGTGGAAGAACAGTTCTTGGTGGCAAAGAACATAGCTTTGGTTTTCTTGGCATTTAGTAATAATTTCTTTTCTAATAGGTTGTGCTGAAGGAGGAGAATTCAGCCTGTAGGAGCTCACAGGCTTTTTGATGGTGAGGATTGCTCACATATAGTACAGTGTCATCTGCAAAAGGTGGATATTAGAAAGTGAGAGATTGGAATCAATATTGTTGATATAAATGGCAAAAAGGATGGGACCCAGGATGGAGCCTTGCGGTACACCTCTTAGGAGTGGTTTTAGAGGTAGATAGATCACCTTTCATTTTGTACCAGTTGTAATCTTCCGAGAGATAGCATCTGAATCCATTTAAGAGAGAGTGAGTCAAGGCCTATGGAGTTCAGAGGAGATTAGAAGATCATGATCCACAGTGTCAAAGGCTTTGCTTAGATCCAGAAACACAGCACAGGTATTATTCTTTTTGTCTAGGGCAGTCTGCCAGTCATTTGTGACTTTTGCTAGTGCAGAGATGGTGCTATGCATAGATCTGAACCCAGATTGAGCTGGATTTAGGAGATTGTTGGTATCAAGGTAGGCAGTTAACTGAGAGTTTACCAGCTTCTCAAGCATCTTGGATAGTACTGGTAAGATGGAGATGGGCCTATAATTATTGAGGTCCATGGGATCACCTGCCTTAAGTACTGGAAACACTTGAGCTGTTTTCCATATTGAGGGGATAGAACCAGTGGCAAGTGATAGATTGAAGAGGTGGGTGAGGGGCGGTTAAGGCATGCAGAGCTACTTTTAGAAGTAGGGGTCCAGGGTCTGCACCTGCACTTTTGGTGGTATCAAGCTGGAGTAGAAGGTCTTCTACTTCTTTGAAGAATATTGGTTTGAATGAGAATGTGGAAGCAACCTTTTGACCCTCAGTAGATTGTAGGTTTAGAGATGATCTTAATAGGTTTGCAGGAGAGGAGTGAAAGCCAGGCCAGCTGTAGTGAAATGATCGTTAAAAGCATTCAACATATTTTGCTTGTCGGTGATTTCAATACTATTTAATTGAATTTTGGGTGGTAAGACAGGGTAGAAGTTTGACCTAGGATGCCTTTATGGTACCCCAGAACCTGGAAGGGTTGTTATAGGAGCATCTAGTTCAGCTGTGTAGAAGGCTGCCTTGGCTTTTCTTACTTGTTTTGTGCAGGAGTTTCTGGTTTTCTGAATTGAAGCCAGTCATTTGGGTCCTTTGTCTTTCTTGCCCTTTTCCAGAGTTTGTCTCTGGCAAGCAGTCTGGTTAAAGGTGGGCAGAGAACCAGCGACAGGATTTGAGTTTAGTTCTGACACTGGTGGGGGTGCATGTGAATTGAGGGCACTTGTGATTATATCATTTAAGATTTGAAGAGCTGTCTCTAGTGAGGCTGTGAGATAGAATTCTTATAGCGTGTGGTGTGGCACAGATCATGGAGATATCCTGAAATATTAAAGTTCTTTTTGACCTTCGTGGGAGGAATTTTGCAGGATTGGTGACTTGATTGTTGATCTAATGGCAGCTATGGGACAGTGGTCACTTATGTCACTGAATAGTACTCCTGCACAGGGATAATGATGAGGTTTATTTACCAATATAATATCCAGGAGTGTGCTGTTGAGAATATTCTTTGGGTTGATCCTTGTTGGTTCTTTGATTAATTGAGAGAATCCATAGGTGTCACAGAAGGTTACCAGGGGTGCAGATGCATTAGTCAGCCAATTCAAGTTCATGTCTCCTAAGATGATGGTGTCTTCAGGGCCCAGATTAAGTATAGATCCTAGGTGGGATAGGAGTTTGAGGCCTGCTGAGGGGCCTATAGCAACCAATCAGTTGAAAGGATGATGTGTTGGGAAGGGTTATTTTAATTGACAAGCATTCAAATTCCTTTGGTTGTGATGTAGAATTGAGGCAGGATGCAGAGATGTTTGCTTTGACATAGATGGCTACCCACGCCCCTGGATAGACGGTCAGATCTGAAGAGCTGATAGTTGGGAAGGTTTATTTCACTATCTTTTGTTGCAGATTTGAGCCATGTTTCAGATATAACCAGAAAGTCAGGTAGGTGTGTACAGCCAGGCCTGTATTTGATGAGAACTTTTTAGGAGGCTGCAGGCATTGATGTGAAGAAAACTCAATCCATTTATAGGTTAGGTCAGTTGGAGAGATCGAGCTTTCAGTGGGGCGGGGTTGATTTCCACAGTCCAACACAGACCAGCAGAAAAGATTAGCTTGATGAGGGACCAAGCGATAGGAGTAGTGAGCAGTCAGGCAGTTTTTCTTTCTTTCTTGGGATCCAATATATAGTGGGTGATGATCCTGCTGCAAGGTTATCGATTTTATCATAGATTACCAGCTTAATGGACAGGCGTAGGGAGTAATTGTAGTGCCAGTATGGTAGCAAGGGGATAGAGGAGTTCCAAACTGGTTGTGAGCCTTTTTTTGGGATTCCCCAAGGATTAGTATGCAGAAGCGGTAGTATATGTATGTAGAGTTTAGAGGCATCCACTGGGGACAGTAGAGGGGGACAGTGTTGAGTGGTCGCCCTAAGCACCTCGGTATGGGTTCCAACAGTTATTTCTTCTGGATCCAAGGAAGGTGAGAGGCAAAGCAGCAGTAGTAGGTGCAGTAGCATGGTGGAGGTAGGAAGGGTTAAAGAAACTAGGGTGATGTGAAGAAATGAGCTCGGGAATTGGCTAGGAGAATAGCTATGGCGGGGATGAGATTTGGCGGAGGAAGGTGTGTATAAAATAAACACCCTGAAGGGGGTGAGGCGGCAAAAATGTTGCGGCTTTCCCGTACCTTTCTGGCTTTCTCCCCGGCCTCCTGGTTCCCTTCGGCTGTCGGTGGCGCTCCGCCCGCTGGCGGCTCGGAGCCCTCTGGTCTGTGTGTCCTCGAGGCAGGCCGGCTAGAAGGGAGGGACAGAGGAGGGCAATCAGAAGTAGCACTTGCAGGCAGTGGCTTGCAAGAGGTGCTAAATTGTAAAATTGCACAACAAAGACTGGGAGGGGTGGGGGTTGCCCTGAGCGTCTAGCCCAACACAAAATTGACCCAAAAGACTGTAATTACTAGTTAAACAGGTAAGTAGGCATTTCCCAGAAGTACACAATAAAACAGCAAAAACAGCTCTTTTTTAGAGAAATTAAACTTTTCAGTAAAAGACAAGTAATCTCGACCAGTTTTGGTGGTGCAAAGATACAGCAAAAGTCAATGGGAGAAGGCGCACCAATCAGAGGCTGGCAAAGTCGACGGTCGCCTTCCGATTGGCTGTGCAGCTATCCCGTACCTTTCTGGCTTTCTCCCCCGGCCTCCTGGTTCCCTTCTCGGCTGTGCGGTGGCCGCCTCGCCATTGGCGGCTCGGAGTCCGGTCTGTGTGTGTCCTCGAGGGCAGGCTGCTTTCTGGCTTTCTCCCCCGGCCTCCTGGTTCCCTTCTCGGCTGTGCGGTGGCCGCCCGCCCGCTGGCGGCTCGGAGCCCCTCCGGTCTGTGTGTCCTCGAGGGCAGGCCGGCTTTCTGGCTTTCTCCCCCGGCCTCCTGGTTCCCTTCTCGGCTGTGCGGTGGCCGCCCGCCCGCTGGCGGCTCGAGCCCCCTCCGGTCTGTGTGTCCTCGAGGGCAGGCCGGCTTTCTGGCTTTCTCCCCCGGCCTCCTGGTTCCCTTCTCGGCTGTGCGGTGGCCGCCGCCCGCTGTGACTCGGGCCCCTCCCGGTCCTGTATGTGTCCTCGCGGGCGCCCGGCAATCAGAGGCTGGCAAAGTCGGGCGGGTGCTTCCGATTGGCTGTGCAGCTATCCCATGCCTTTCTGGCTTTCTCCCGGCCTCCTGGTTCCCTTCTCGGCTGTCACGGTGGCCGCCCATCGCTGGCGCTAGAGGCCCCTCGGTCGGTGTGTCCTCGAGGGCAGGCCGGCTCAGCTTTCTCCCGGCCTCCTGGTTCCCTTCTCGGCTGTGCGGTGCGGCTTCTCTGGGAGCTGATCAGACAGCAGAATGATAATGTATACAATTGGCTGTCACACCGGCGTGTCATCCGTCCTAGTCCCAGAGAGCCAGCCTGTCCAGTAATCAGTCTAATGTGGTGTCACCTCACCTGACTCCAGTAACATATCTGACTATTTATCATCAGCCTAGAGGGTAGCAGTGCCAGTGGTAGTGGTGGTACTATACTTATCAGGTTGGGTGGGTCCCTCACGGTTTTGTTGGGAGGGAGTGAGTCAGTTAACTGACTCACTCCCACCCAAATAAAACCAGGAGGGACCTGAGGGACCCACCGACCGGAAGTACAGTACAACCATTACCGCTGGATATGCTACCTCTAGGCTGAGGATCAAACAGTCAGATAACTTACATAGAAACATAGTGCTGACGGCAGATAAGAATTGCAAGGCCCAGCTAATCTACCCATTTTTTCTACCTTATGAAAGTGCCATAGGTCTTTACTCTGTCAATGGCCTATCTATTCATACACATCTGTATTGCTCCCTTATGCCCACCCTATCCCATGCCTATCTGAAGCCCTACACTATGTTCATATCCACCACTTCCTGAGGTAGGCCATTCCATTCCATGCATCCACCACCCTTTCTATGGAAAAGAAGTTCCTTATATTACCCCTTAATCGGCCTCCCTCTGATCTCAAGCTATGTCCTCTTGCCCTGCTATTTTTTTTTATACTGAGACATGTTAGACTCATGCACCATTTAGTTGCTCTCCTCTGGACCATCTCCATCTTGTCTATGTCCTTGTGGAGATGGGTCTCCAGAACTGTACACAGTACTCCAGATGGGGTCTCCCAATTGTCTGTACAGAGGGATAACAACCCCGTTTTCTACTAGCGATGCCTCTCTTTATGCATCCGAGAATCTACCAGCCCTCTTAACCGCCTTCTCAAATTGCTTGCCTACTTTTAGGTCATCTGATATGACTACCCCCAGGTCCCTTTCCATTTTAGTTAGTACCACACCCCCAATGTGTGGTCTTCCCCTGGGTTTTGGTTTCCCAGGTGCATTACTTTGCACTTCTTTTCATTGAATCTAAGCTGCCATACTTTTGACCAGTCATCCAACTTTGCCAAGTCCTTTCTCTTCCTTTCTACCCACCTTGTGCATCAGCCCTGTTGCAGATCTTTGTGTTGTCTGCAAAGAGGTATAGATTTCCTTCCAGTCTTTCTGCAATGCCACTTATTAAGACATAAAAGAGGACCAGTTCCAACCCTATGGTAACAACTAGTAACCACCTCCCTTTCTTCTGAGTGGATTCTGTTTACTATTACCTCTGTGTCCTGTTGCCCAGCCAATTTTTCACCCAGGCTACCACCCAGGGTACCAGTGGGACACTCCCAGGCTGGCTTACTTGTTTATTGATCATTTGTGTGGGACTATGTCAAATGCCTTGCTAAATTCTAGGTAGGTGGCCACATCCATAGCCCCTCTCTATTCTACTACCTTGTACCCGTGACCCAGCATCCCACTCACCTTCCCTATTTTCAAATTCCTTGTGACATTGCATGCCCACCTTTAGGTAATCTGAAATGTCTGCAAGTAATGTGTATAAGGAGGGGCTATGCTTTTCAGTGAAAATAACAATAAATAATTTAGTAACTAACAGTAATTGATTATCTACTGTAGCCAGAGTCTCCCACATCTCATATTCCATGGAAGCAAAATATTCCCTGAAATTGGGTAGGGAATATATAACAAAAGTATGTTTTTTCTTCAGGAAAAGCTCCAAAACTCACCACAGAGTGTGTAAACCCCTCAGAGCTTCGGGGGCCAGCTGAATTTGCCATGCTTCATGTAGCAGTCTTTCACAGTATATTTCAGAAATGCATATATGGTGGGTGGCTGATAGCATTGTTGGTCAACCACTCATTCACAACAACTGCGGCTGCACACTCTAGTGCCACCCAGCCAGCCAGAGTCTCCCAGGCCACATCTCATATTCCATGGAAGCAACATTTTCCCTGAAATCAGGGGTAGGGAATATATAACAAAAGTATGTTTTTCCTTCAAGAAAAGCCCCAAAACTCACCACAGAGCATGTAAGCCTCTCAGAGCTTTTGGGGATCTTGCGGCCTCCAGACCCCCGGCTCTTTTCTCTGGGGGGTGCAAACTTAGTCTCTTGCCCAGGGCACCAAAATGCCTTCCTATGGCTCTGAGTGGATATGGCCCAGCTGGACTTCAGTAAGGCCTTTGACACTGTGCCACACAGGAGGATAATTAAGAAGTTTAGCAAATTGAGGGTTGGGGAGAAGGTTGTACGCTGGGTATCACAATGGTTAATCGATATGAGGCAAAGGGTGGTGGTATATGGCAGTCACTCAGGGTGTGTGAGAGTGAACAATGGAATTCCAAAAGGATTGGTACTGGTCCTGTCCTCTTCAATGTCTTCACAAGTATCTCAAATTTCAAAATTCTGACAGAATGTAATTTCATGACACTTCTGAACATTCCACCTAATCCAGCACAATTTAATTGGCAGCAGAAGTCTGACATTTTGAAAACTGAGTGTTTTTCGTAGATTACATAAACTGCATATTCCTTTTCTGCAATAGGCAGAAGATTATTCTGCACTTTATGTAATCCATGTAAAGTTATTCATCCACTTACATAGAAATGCTTTTCGGAATTCAATAGAATTATAAAACTAGGTTCCTAAAAGCATTTCAGAATCAGAATTACCACTCCACATGAAATCTGCCAGTAGAACGATGTATTCCACCCAGCTACATTCACTTACAGTTGAGGCTTATTCAGAAGTTAAAAACAATCCCTGCTTCTGACATCACAATTTGTTTCTGAGGAAACGCTGTGATGTCACAAGCAGGGCATCATGACTTCAGCTCCAAAATTAGTTTCAGCTACGGAGGAACTTTATGGGACAAAGCTCTGGTTTAAATGGATCTTACTTCGAGAGGGTTCCTTCAGTATGTCATCACATATGGGACTGGTGCCACCTGGCGTCGGGCTGCACGGCAGACTTTTCTTGCAATCCCTGACGGGGAACCGCCCACCAGACGTCACCTGACTGATGTCAGCATAACTGTATATAGTAGGCGGTCCCCATGCCCACCCCCCGAGTTCTTTTCCACCATCGCCTCATGTCAGTCGCATTGCAGACATACATATAGCGATCATCATGAAAGTGTCTTGCGTCAAATTTTCTTTTGATAAAATTTTCTTTTTTTGTATCATGTTCATTGATGTCTTTACCCAAGAAGAAGTGCTTGTCCTGTGGCATGCAGATTCTGCACAAGGAGGGTCATCTCAAGTGTGTCCTCTGTCTAGGCCCAGACCACCCTGTCTCCTCCTGTCCAGATTGCCAGACCTTTAACCAGGCCACTAAGAAAAGGAGACAGAAGGCTTTGGAGGCCCATCTCTTGAAAGCCCGCCTGGCTTCTCTAGAGAAGAAGATGGATCGTTTGAGAGAGTCCTCAGCAGATAAATCTTCTCCATCAAAGAAACATAAGGAGAAGACTCAGGAGCAGGAAGCACTCCACGGACGACACATGACCCTTGACAAGCAAGGCCCAGCCGCCCAAGAAATCAGACAGTAAGTCTGATAAGGCCATAGCAGATCAGTCGATCGTCGGCTCCTCTGATGACCGCACCATGCCAGCCAATAAGTCGGCCCCTGGCTCCTCCGGGGACCACGCAGCAGCTGGTAAGTCAGCTCCCCAGCCAGTGGGGACCTGCCCGGCACCCATCGATAAGTCGGCCGGGGGCTCCTCCCCCACCCGCCCGATGCCACCTGCTAAGACGCTCGTCCCAGATGGCCGCTCAGGTGTGGTTCCCCCATTGGGGCCTAACGGTGTCTCACCCAATGTCCGGCAGAGCCAGGGGGAGAAGGCCCCTTTTCCCCTCTTTCTTCACCTGTACCCTCTCCATCACCAGCAGGTATCTCTGGTGATGAAAGCAGAGAACCCCTCAATGCTGTCAATTCTGTGGGGTCTACTCCACGCTCTCCCCTTGGGGTCAAGGAAAAGGAGGCTCCTCCTCGGCTGGCTGGCCTTAGGTGGAGGCCCCTCCTCCTCCAGGCAGGATCCCTAAACAGCCAACCCCAGCCAAGATCCGGCCAGTGGACCCAGTGAACCCTGTTCCTACGCCGACTACTGTTCCTCAGCTGGGATCCAGTGATCGGCCTCAGCCATTGACTCTGATGCCGAATGTCCCAACGACAGTTCCTCAGCCAGGACCTATCGATTGGCCTCAGCCATTGGCCCTGATGCCAGGTCTGGTCCTACCTTCAGGGACCCTTTATCCAGTTCTGACACCGGACCTTCAGACTCCAGATCTGTTCCCAGCACTGGATCAGGAGGTGCCGGTTCCGACGTTGGTTCCACTGACGTGGGCTGTCCTAATGCTGGACTCCCAGCCTATTTATACAACAGCAGGTCCAATGTGGGTACCCCCACTGCCAGACCTGCCAATGGGGATCTACTCTAGACCCTGAACTGTCCCCCATTACCCATTGGGTTTCTCTGGGGACCACTACTCAACTGGCCCCCCTCCAGACTGGAGCCACTGCAGACAGTTCTACCATGGGTTCAATCCTTACTCTCATTACCAGGAATTCCAGGGTTATCATTACCCATCCCCACTGGTAATACTGCCTCCTCCTCCTCCTCCTCCTCCACCCCCTTAGCCCCAACCTCCTCCGCCACCCCCTCCACCTCCTCCAGTTACACGGACTGCAAGACTCTGATTCAGTCTTGGTGGCAGGGGGCTCATTCAGAGTTGGTGTCGGACCTGGAGATGAGACTCCCTCTCCCATGGTCTCCGAGGTCCCCTTCCCTGAGTAGTTCTTCTGTGGCTATGGTGCATGTCTCGGGGAAGGCTCATCAGGATGTCGCACTTCCTGATATGCATCACTATCCTAACAAAGGGGCAGAGGATGGCAACGATGATGATGAAGGGGCCGACAATTCTGCAGAGGATGTCTTGGAGGAGCCTGAGGCCCCATAAGGCAAGGTTTCCCTGAAATCCCCACCGCAGAACCCTGCCTTTTTGGACCTTCTGAGGTCTAGGAAGGATTTCTTTGACTGGAAGTCAGAGGACCAGGACCCTATGAAACAGAGACTAGCAGAACATCTGGACTTAGAGTCTCTGTCTCCGGTCCCCATTCCTCCATGGGTTGGACCTCATCAGAACCTTACCTTTATAATCTGGCAGATGCCTCATTCCCTCCCAGCTGTCCCCAAAAGGGCGGACAGGTTTTACCGGGTGCCAAAGGATGCCCCGTTCTTGAAAATGCATCCTAAGGCTAACTCTGTTGTCATTTCCACTGCTCATGACCACTCCGCTGCACCCAAGCACATGAGAACCTCTCCTCCGGACAGAGTCGAGGCAGATGGACCAGTTCAGGAGAAAAATGTATGGTTCGGCCACATGCGCTCTCCGGTCCCTTAACTATGTGGCCCATATGGTGTCTCTCCAGAAAGCTACCATGGCCAGGTTAGAAGCTCTGGTCCAGCCCATGGATCCCTTGAGTTTAAAAGAGGAGCTTGTGAAGGATCTTTGCCTCTCCAAGTTCTCTTGTAGGCATGCTATGCGCACCACATATGACTCAGTTGATTCTGTGACTCGCACCTCGGCAACTACCATTGCCCTCAGACGGCACTCCTGGCTTCGCCTTTCTGGACTTACTAATGAGGTTCAGTCGGCAATTCAAGATGCCCCCTTTAGGGGCTCAGTACTCTTTGGTGGAGACACCAAGGACATTATCACTGACCTGCAGGACAGAGGTCTTGCCCTCAGGTTGGTGAGGTCCGTGTACTGATCGGGCAACCAACAACACCAACCCTTTTGGAAAAGGACCTGAAGGCAGAGAAAGCAAGCCCCAGTACATCACCAGGGAAAGCATAAGGCCATGGATACAGCCAACCCTCCTGCCTACAAGAACCAGAGATGTGCAGGGGATCCTCCCCCTGAATGTCCAGGCACTTCCTGACTTCCTATCCCCATTGCCTCCTCAGTCTCCTGACGGGGAGTAGGTGGGGTGGGAAGTTCACCCACCACATGCAGGAGTGGAGGGCGATCACCTCCGATGAATGGGTCCTGCAGCTAGTGTCTGTCAGACACGTGATAGAGTTTCTCGACTTTCCTCCACAAACACCACCAAAAGATCCTTCTGTTCAAGGGATCAGGCTCTTCCCATCCGAGAAGAGGTGAACAGTCTCTTGCTCAAGGAAGCAATAGAGCATGTTCCCCTCTGGCAAAGGAGAAAGAGGTTTTACTCCCATTTTTTCCTGGTTCCAAAAAAGTCAGGGGATTTCCGACCCATACTCAACTTAAGCAACTTAAACCAGTTTGTCGAGTACAAAAAATTTCAGATGCTGACTCTCCAGAGCCTCCTTCCACTCCTTCTGGAGAACCATTGGTTGTGCGCTCTGGACATGCAGGATGCTTACCTGCATATCCCCATCTTCCCAAGCCACCGCCGGTTCCTGTGGTTTCAGTTCCAGGGAAACACTTCCAATTCTGGGGGCTCCCCTTTGGTCTGTCATCAGCACCCTGGGTGTTTACCAAGTGCCAGGCAGTGGTTGTGGCCTTCTTATGCCGCAGGGACATTGCAGTTTTCCCTTACCTGGATGAGTGGCTGATTTCAGCCCCATCCAGGGACTCTTTACTAGAGGCTCTTTCTTTCACTTTGGACATTTTCAACAGGCTAGGAATAACTGTCAGTATTCCCAAGTCCTCTATGACCCTTGCCCAGAAACTTCAGTTCATTAGGGCAGTTTTGGATATGGTCCATTACAGAGTCTTCCTCCTTCCAGACAGGGTGGAGACACTGATCTGTCAGGCTTCCTGAGTGGCTTCTTCCATAACTATCCCAGCCCGGGAGATACTTTGCCTTCTCAGCCTGATGGCAGCCTCCATCACCACTGTTCCCCTCATGAGGGTCTACATGAGAGTCATTCAGTGGTCTTTGCGCGTGCAGTGGTATCAACTCCTGGACAACCTGGACCATCCAGTACTGGTCTCCACAGTGGTTCAGAAAGAATTGCTTTGATGGAGGGATCCCTGCAACCTTTCTTTGGGTCTTCCCTTCTGGAACCCAGCTCTCTTAGTGTTCCTAACCATGGATGCCTTGAACATGGGATGGGGAGCACATCTATGGTAGCACCAAGCCCAAGGACTGTGGTCCAGCTTGGAGACTACACTACATATCAACATTCTGGAGATGAGGACTGTCCTGTACACCATGGATCACTGCTGGTCCAAACGGATAACATGTCAGTAGTTTGGTACCTCAACAAACAAGGAGAAACCCGCTTGAGCCCCTTGTGCAGGGAGGCGATGCAGGTGTGGAACTGGGCGGACCAACACAATCTGGCCCTCTTGGCTGTGCATGTGCCAGGCATTCTAAATGTCCTGGTGAACAGTCTCAGCAGATCTCAGACCCTAGCTCACAAGTGGTAATTAAATCAGGAAGTTGCAGAAACCATCTTCCTATGTTGGGGGCATCCAGAAATCGACCTTGTCACCTCCAAATTCAACACAAAACTTCCCTGTTTTTCCTCGCTCATTCCAGGGCATGGTGTTTTCTGGCACGATGCGCTGTCTCTCCCTTGGACAAGGACATTTTTTGTACACCTTCCCTCCATTTCCCATTCTCCAGAGGGTCCTCCACAAACTTCAAGCAGAGAAGGCAAAGATGATTCTTATCACTCCTCTCTGGCCAAGACAGATTTGGTTCCCACTGCTGCAACAGCTTTCCAGGGAACCACAGGTTCCACTTCCAGTGACCCATGACCTCCTGACTCAGGATCAAGGTCAACTACTACATCCAGGACTCAGAACTCTGCACCTTCATGCATGGCTCCTGCAGACATAGCAATCTCTTGCTTTGGGGTCTCCTCCTGGGTCGCTCAAGTCCTCATTGAGGCCAGAAAACCCTCTACTCATTCCACTTATGCCATGAAGTGGAAATGGTTTTCCATCTGGGCGACCGCTAAGGGTTGGAACCCTTTCTCATGTTCTACCCCTCAAGTCATGGAATACCTCCTTCATCTGTCAGACTCTGGTCTTCATTATTCGTCGTTGAAGGTCCACCTTTTGGCAGTTTTGGCGTACCGCGAGCTAGTGGATGGTAAACCCGTAGCTCAGTTGGAAGTCTTTAAAACCTTTCTGAAAGGGATTCTCCATCTGAACCCCCCTCCCATCCGCAGCCTAACTCCACCTTGGGATTGGAACTTCATTTTGAGCCAGTTATGAGCTGTGATTTGTGCTTCCTTTCCTGGAAGGCATTGTTCCTGGTTGCCATCACGTCAGCCGGTTGGATTTCAGAGCTTCACGCTCTGGTTTGCAAGGAGCCCTATCTGATTTTCCATAGGGAATGGGCAGTCCTCAGAATGAATCCGAAATCTCTTCCCAAGGTGGTGTCAGATGCCATGCTGAACCAAATAGTAGAACTTCCTGTATACTATCCATCCCCCTCTAATAGAGGTGAGGCACTCCTCCATACCATGGGTGTACATCGGCTCTTCAGTGCTACACTCACCAGACTAAAGAATTCCATAGCTGTGATCAACTTTTTGTCTCCTTTGCCCCCAGATCGAAGAGCAAACTGTTTTCTAAGCAGGGTCTTTCCAAATGGTTAGGCAACTGCATTAGGTATTGTTACCAGAAGTATGAAAAACCTCTGCCGGGTGCCATCAGAGGTCATTCTACTAGGGGCATGGCTGCTCCCGCTGCCTTTTTTCGAAATGTCTCTGTGGCTGATATCTGTGCCACAGCCACTTGGAGTTCTGTTCATACCTTTACCAAATGCTACAGTCTGGACATTGCTTCTAGGTGGAGGGCTGGCTTCAGCCTAGCTGTGTTACAGGGCCTTCTGTCCTAGGCTGGGTCCATTCTGGATTCCATTTTTTTCTGTTGGAGTTATTTCTCCTCCTCCTCCCTAGTTTCTCTCGGTCTGTCTTTGGAGGGACTGCTTGGGACTCTGTCCTATATGTGATGACATACTGAAGGAACCCTCTCGAAGTAAGATAGTACAGTTAAGTGGAACTTACCTAACAGTAGATCTTCGACAGAGGTTCCTTCAGTAGGTCATATTTTTCCCTCCCTCCTTCCCCTCATTTTGTGTTTTACAGGGACTCCAAATCCTGTTTCCTCCCACTGTCAGGCCTCTTCCTGGCTCCGTCAGGAAAACTGGAGGGCGGACGTGGGGACCAACCACTATATACAGTCACGCTGCTGTCAGTCACATGACATCAGGTGGGCAGTCCCCTGTCAGGGACTGCTAGAAAGTCTGCTGTGCGGCCCAGCACCAGGTGACACCAGTCCCATATGTGATGACCTACTGAAGGAACCTCTCTCGAAGATCTACTGTTACGGTAAGTTCCTAATGTAACTGTACTATATAATGTATAGGGAGCCCTTATTACCACTAAAAAGCAGCAAGATTATTTATTTGTAATCTCATTGCTATGACATCAGTTGTTGTTAACCCTTCTTGAGTGCATTGTAGCGATGGGATTACAACCTGAGCCAATCTGAGCATGTGTGCACATTTGTACAGCTTAGCCAACAGCCTTCCAGAAACGGCTGCAGCAGTGAAGGCATGACCGGGAACGGCCGTGGTGATGACTGAAACTACAACAGTAAGGAGCTTGCTTCATTTCTGATACTTGTTATGGGGACCATATACTATAAAATATAATGTATGGTCCCTCTATCAGTAACTGGTTTGATTAAACATCTCAAGAATGCCATGGCAAAGTAAACCTCTCAAGCCTCGCTCTTGAGGTTTACCCGGTCACCTTTGCAACCTCATGATGGTTGACAAACTGGTTACCAACTTGCAACCTCTCGACAATTAATAAACCAGCTACCAATAAAGAACATTACATTATCCTCTATTTATCCTTGGTGACGAAAACGAGAATGACTTGAAATTCTACAAGATAGTGCAGTTAGGTCCTGCTGAGGCAAAGTGTGATTTTTTTTTTTGTGCTTGTGCCCAGACTTGTCTCTGAATGAATTCATCTCAATGGTCCAGCTGTAGGGTGTCAAGGTTTGGTGTCCAGCAGTTTAGAGGGGTGTTGTAAAAGTAAATGTCCCAAAATCCTTCTTCAATTTTGTCTTAGCATGTTGGTAATATGATCTTTGAATGCTGATTATGCAGTGTAATTTTTGACTCAGTTTGAGCTTTTCTATGTCTCCCAATTTACTTAAAGGGCCTACCAGGCAAAGATGGTCATGATGGATTACCTGGAGTTGATGGCCAAAAGGTATGTGGATACTGTATGTGAAAATCAAGCATATACTCTAGCTACTGTATTCTCCATCCTGTTTGCCACATCCCCTTTTTTCTCTTCTCATGCTTTACTTTCTCATAGGGCTTCTCAGTTTTGTCTATTATATTGCCTTGGGCTTCTGATTTACTTGTTCTGTAATTCCTTGCCTGTCTGAATTAACCCTTGCAGGGCTGCAGAATGATATATCAGTCCAAAATTCCTATACATTCTAATTCTGATGGCTACCTAAGGGTTAACTGATTAGGTTGGGGACCAATCAAGGCCAGCAGGTTCACATGCTTTATCTGCATTTTTTTTAATCACTTAAATCGCTTGATCACTGCAATATTAAATCACCTTATTTAATTATTCTAGCTACTGTACCTCTTTTGTCCTATATAAAAAGTTTTGAATACTGCCTTTTTTCTTACAGTCTTCTGAGATGCATATTGAATTTATTTCCACATCTGTTTTTTTGTTTATTTCCTGTTATAATCTGTCTGTAATTATCAGGGATCATGAAACAGTTACCATCACAGTGATTCTTGACAAGTCCAGTAGGATAGAGCTGTACTTTGTGTAATCACCTGGGACACATGAGTTTTTAATCCAATTTAGCTGTCTTACCATTGGACAAGTGGGTGACCAGGTACATCAAAGAGGCTCCTAAGGTGGGAAGGTATAGGCTACCTGGAATTACTGAATAAGTAAGAGAAACAAAGACCTCTGATTGGTCAGATGTGATCACATGATGTATGTTATTCTAACACCAGGAATCCCTCACTAATGCTTTACAACAAGCATCATCCTACAGGCAGAGAGCAAGGCCCCAGAGATTGAGTCTTATGCAAACTATGGAACTCAGAATCAAGGTTCAATCTCTGCACTGCAGTCCTGATCACACTCTAGCACTAACATCAGATTTGTTCGCCACCGAAGAAAGCAATGCCCAAAAGCCAGTTTTGTTCTCCAGATGGGTTTTTAGTCATTTTATTATTGAAGTATTTTGTTAGTTGTTCAATAACTCTGCATTAGATAAGGTTTATTTGGCAACATTATCATAATTCTTTTCTGATTTTACTGCGGTTCCTTCAGTTCCTGATCAGTTCCCAGGAACCAGAGTAGGCCACAGTTCAGTGCAGTTCCTGCCTTTGGGGAGCCATTCATATTTCTGGTATGTTCTGAAAAAGTTTTTATAGTTGGGTTTAAAATAAACTGTTTACCATTTTAAAGTGGGTTCTCTTTCTGCAAGTTACTGTTCCCATTTTTAGGGAACTGGACCAGTTTTAATAAAGGCTGTCTGTATTTCTAAGTAAACTACTTTGTTTTCTCTCATATTTAAGCAGTGTTGCTACACTGCTCACAGTTCCTGGTAAAAGGAATCACATTTCTAAACACTTTTCCTCAAAACTGCTAGTTTTACCTTAGGGTCTTGGAATATATTTTCACTGTTTTTCTGGAAACCAACAGCGTTTTTGACATGTGTTCAGCAATTGGTATGACTGATGGACCTATGAAAAAGTAAAATGGACCAACAAGCTTTACCAGTTGTTTTGAGCTCTTGGCAAGGCTGTCTGACACAAGCTCTTTCTAACATGCCCGGGTCTAGATTGCAGTCTTACAACTGAAAGCTCTGTAAATGTTGTGCCCTGAAACCCAAAAGAAAAGGACTAGAAAAAGAGAATTTATGGTGTCTCAATCTGCATCTATGTCACCAAAACACAATAAAAGCTCTGAGGGAGTTCCTAATGATGGTGGAAAGCCTGCATCAGTGTGTCTGTCTCCTCATAGACAGCAGCAGCCCCTGTCAAAAGGGACTGAAATAAGAGATACCGGTGCTCAGCCATCAGATAAGCATGGCAAGATACCAAGGTGTCCGAAAGGGGAACCCAGAGTCCAGTGATGGCAAATTATGCAAATACAACAGCCTCAGAGCAGGCACTGGAAACGGTACCTGCTAAGAAAACACAAAAAGAAAAGAATGTCCTTGTCACTCCTCCTGAAAAAAGAAAGGAGCAGGCATTGGACCCAAGACAAATGTTATCAGCAGAGGGCATGGTAAACATGTGGCAATTTTTCCAGGCCTTCCAGGTCATTGAGAATTTTATGAACATGCCCCCCCCCCCACCTCACACTCCAGCCTACCTGGCTGTAGGGGAGGAGGAGGACATGTACTATGAAGAGGAACAGGAAGGTGAACCTATTGAACCAGCTAATTCACCTGAGCAAGAGTTTTGCTCCCCTCCAAGGCTTACAGAGGATTACTCATCATATTTCTCTTTCCTTATGGAAATGGTGAGCACCCTCAAGATCCACCCACCTCAGGAAACAGAGGTGGCTGATGAGGAAGCAGAATTTATGGCTATGATGGGGCTATCTCCTACAAGAAGGCTGCTGGTCCCCTTATCCACTTCAGAAATCACTTTTTCACCTACTTCAGCTGCAGGCATAGATAAATAGATTGAAATGAATTATCAGGTGGACAGACAGGGGAGTGGAAAACCTATATGCCCACCCTAATTATGGAGCTGTAGTTCAAGCGGCTGCTTGTGAGAAGATTAAGGTTCCTTTCCCTGCACAGCCTCTGATAAGAACTCCACAAAATTGGATACTATGGCCACAAAGGTGTATACAACAGCTTCCCTGCTCATTAGACAAGCTGGTTACTTAGCACATGCATGCCAGTACCAGAAAGCACTGTGGAATACAGTGCTGGCACTAGATGATAAGGTGGCAGGTGAGTTGGCACATGATCTGGCTGCCACAGCAAAGTCATCCCTGGATGCCACCAAATACCAGTTCTACATGGCTGTAGACACTAATGACTCCGCTTCAAGGGTCTTAGCCTATGCAGTATCCTTGAGGAGATACTACTGGCTAAGGGAAGGCATCCTTTCCCAGACACTCAGACCAAGGCCATGGATTTCTCATTCGAAGGAAATTCATTTCTTGGTGACAAAACAGATGCATAGATGAAGAAAGTGGATGAGTACAAAACCACAAAACCAGCATTGATAAAGAAAAGGCATCATAGAAACATAGAATTTGATGGCAGATAAGGATCGCTTGGCCCACCTAGTCTGCCCAATTCCCTACCTGATGGATAAGCTACAGATTCTAGTTAATCAACAGCTTACTTCCTCCTAACCTCCACTAGAATTGCCTTATGCCTGCCCCAAGCATTCTTGAATTCTCCCACTGTTCCTGACTCCACAACCTCCTCAGGAAGGCTGTTCCATGCATTCACAACCCTCTCTGTGACAACATACTTTCTAACATTACCTCTGAGCCGTCCCCCCTCTATCTTCAAATTGTGCCCTCTTGTTCTTGCACATCTCTCCTTCTGAAAGATGCTACCCTCTTGTACTTTGTTAATTCCCTTGAGATACTTGAAAGTTTCTATCATGTCCCCCCTTTCCTGCCTTTCCTCAAGGGTATACATATTAAGCTGCTTTAGTCTCTCTTCGTATGTCTTCTGGTGCAGACCCTGCACCATTTTGGTTGCCCTCCTCTGAACAGCCTCCACGCTGTCTATGTCTTTGCAGAGATGGGGTCTCCAGAATTGCATGCAGTACTCCAGATGCAGTCTCACTAACTGTCTGTACAGAGGGATAACAACTTCCTGTTTTCTACTGTTGATGCCTCTCCCTATGCATCCCAGTATCCCCCAGTCCTCCTTACTGCCTTCTCATATTGCTTGCCCACCTTTAGGTCATCTGATATAATTACTCCTAAGTCTCTTTCGATTTTTGTTGTTGTTATTAACTCACCCCTCACTGTGTACTCTTTCCCTGGGTTTTTGTTTCCCAGATGCATTACCTTGTACTTATTTGCATTGAATCTGAGCTGCCACAGCTCAGATTCAATGCAATTGAATTTGACCATTCCTCCAACCTTGCCAAGTCCCTTTTCATCCTTTCCACCTCACCTTGTGTATCAACCCAGTTGCAAATCTTTGTGTCATCTGCAAAGAGACATACCTTTCCTTCCAGGTGCTGTCCAATGTCACTTATAAAGACATTAAAGAGGACCAGTCCCAGTACCAAACCCTGCGGTATCCCACTAGTTACCCTCCTTTCTTCACTGTGAACTCCGTTTACTATTACCTTTTACGTCCTTTTGTCCAGCCAGTTTTTTATCCAGGCTACCACCTTGGGACCCACTGCAAGGCTGGCTAACTTGTATATTATCCACTTCTTACAGGCCTTAGGATAAGTTAGACATGGGTAGGGGCTAATATTTCAGACCCTACACTCCCTATGAATACCAACCTCAAAGAGGTTACTATGGGGGCAGAGGCAGAAGGGGCTCCAGGTGTGCTGTGGCGGGACGGCCCCCACCAAGCCTAAGTCAGAACAAACCCCCTGACAGTTCTGCCCAGATTGCCCAACCATTGCCAATGGGGGAAGACCGGCCCACTACTTCCAGGAATGGGTAAAAATTACCGCATACAAGGGGGTCCTTGAGGTAGTGAGCCCAAAGTTGTCTCTGCAGTTCAAGAGATTTACAAACTGCACAAACACAAAATAGTTCCAGCCCATTCATACACAGAAGGAATTCTGCTTGAACTGGAAGTAAACAAGTTACTACAGGCAAAAGCAGTGGAAAAGGCCCCTGCTTCACAGTGGGTCAAGGGCCTTTTTTTAGGGTACTTCCTGACGCTCAAGAAAATTGAGGAGTGGTGACCAATTTTAGACATGATATCTGAGAAAGCGTATCAAAAGAGAAAGATTCAAGATGATCACACTGGGCACAATAATACCATCCCTACAAATAGTGGATTGGCTAGGGTCACTGGATCTGAAAGATGCCTAGTTTCACATCCCAGTCAAACCCACCCACAGAAAATGCCTCCTGTTCAGACTAGGAAATTGCCAATACCAGTTTATGGTCCTCCCCTTTGGCCTCCCCTCAGCACCAAGGGTCTACATGAAGTGCTTGGCCATGGTGGAAGCACATCTGAGAAGGAAATGTATGATATTTTTCACTACATGGATGACTGGCAGGGAAAATAGAGCAAGAGTCAAATTGCTCTATCTGGAAGGGAAAAAGCCCCATGGAACACCTGAGGCTCCTAATAAACCTTCAGAAGTTCCAAAGAGAACCTGCTTAAGTACTGTACTTCATAGGTGCAGTACTGGATACCATGTAAAGGCACGCCTTCCTCCCTCAGGGAAGGGTAACAGCTTTAATTTCCATTGTAAAATCATTCACATTGGGCCAGCCAAGGCCTGCAAAGGATTTTCTACAGCTACTGGGCTACATGGCTGCACCATAGCACCGGTGCCATGAGCCAGGTTTCAGATTGGAGGACATTCAGTACCCCTTAAGAGACCACTGGTCTCAAAAATGGGAACCACTCTCCAAACAAGTACTAGTCACAACACTAGAGTGGTGGAAGGATGAAAGCATTCCTTCTTCCAGCAATCTCCAACAAGTATCTTCACAACAGATGCGTCACTCCTAGGATGGGGCACCCACCTGGAGGACCTCACAGTAAGTGGCATCTGGAGCCCACAGAAGACCTACTAGCACTTCAATCTCCTGTAACTCAGGGCAGTATTGCTGGCGATGCAATCATTTTTCTCCCAGCTGCAAAGTCGGTCTGTTCAGATTCAAACAGATAGCACTACAATAACGTATTACGTAAACAAGCAGGAAGGGACAAGATCCTTAAAGGCAGGCATAGAGGCGATGACCAATGTTGATCCAGGATCTGGCTTACTACCTAGATGCAAAGATCTCTGCAGTACACCTGTCAGGCAAGGACAATGTCCTGGCAGACTTTCTAAGCAGAATCAGCCAGGGAAACCACAAATGAATCCTAAACCATCAGGTGTTGTCCTCAATTTTCAGAAGATGGGCATTCCACAAATAGATCTGTTTGCCTCTTGTGAGAACAATCAGCTCCCACATTAACATAGAAACATAGAAACATAGACCCTGACAGCAGATAAGGACCACTTGGCCGACCCAGTCTGCCCATGTCCCTACCTACAGGATAAGCTGCAGAACCTAGTTAACCAACAGCCTATTTCTTCCTACCCTCCACAAGAATTGCCTTATGCCTGTCCCATGCATTCTTGAATTGTCCCACAGGTTTAGACCCCACAACCTCCTCAGGAAGGCAGTTCCATGCGTCCACCACCCTCTGTGAAAAAATACTTCCTCACATTGCCCCTGAGCTGTCCCCCCTCTATCTTCAAATTGTGTCCCCTTGTTCTTGCACATCTCTTTTTCTGAAAGATGCTACCCTCTTGGACCTTATTGATTCCACTGAGGTTCTTAAAAGTTTCTATCATGTCCCCCCTCTCCCTCCTTTCCTCAAAGATATACATATTAAAATTGCAGGTCTATTTTAAAATGTTTCTTAGTAGCTAGTTAGCTAGTTTAGTTTTCACATCCTCCTAGCAACAGAAACAAATCTGATATTAGAGCTAGAGTGGGAGCATGACCACAGTGCAGAGTCTGAATCTTGCTTCTAGGCAAGACAAGGCAAAGTTTATTTCTAAGGCACCCAATCCTGGAGGCTCTGAGCATCGTACATGCAACATACAACAGACAGGGTATCAAGTAAAATAGTATCACAAATAAAACAAATAAATAATAAAACAGCTAATGCAATATCAGAAACAGCAAATTTTCAGGTTTTCTGGGCTGGTCATCTATCTACCCTCAGAAAGGCCAGGGAAAATAGATAGGTTTTTAGGCCGCTCTTGAACCACTCAACCCATTCACATATGTCCTACTTTCAAGTGAGAATTGTCCCTGTATGCTTTCTTGCACCAGCTGGTGTTCTACTACTATTTTGCTGCTCAGCCCAGCTACACTTCCCTTGGTGAACTGATGGACCTAATGCCTGCCTCTGGTAATCTCTGCACTACCTATCTCCCTTGTACCGTAGTTCAGACCCCCGTGACTTCCCTTTCCACTGACTTGATCACAACCCCTCTATCTCTGCAGAACTTCAGTCCATCTTGGCTTGTCTATTCATTCGACTAGTACTGCAGACAGGCAAATCACCTTTCCTGCACTAGCAACATGGCCCTGCAATGCACCTCCAGCACTTCTGTGACTGTCACTCTCCATCTTGACTAAAGATAATCAGATACTTCTTGTCACGATGGCTTCAACCACAATTAGTTGTAATTCTTGGCATCATTTGATGTCACTGTTTCTTCAAATGCCAAAAATATACATTGGTATTTTTACAGAGTTGTTAAAGAGTCTGCAGGTTGTATTGTACAGAAATAGTTCTGCACAAGCATGTGCTTCCAGATGTCATTTAGTCAGTGAGCTTGCATGGTTAGCTAGCATATTGCAAGAAGACAGGCTAGTATACATTGATGTCCATAGCTATTCTTCATGTTTTTTCAC
This sequence comes from Neoceratodus forsteri, assembly GCA_016271365.2. Classification (NCBI taxonomy): domain Eukaryota; kingdom Metazoa; phylum Chordata; order Ceratodontiformes; family Ceratodontidae; genus Neoceratodus; species Neoceratodus forsteri. The sequence goes on from CM057455.1 coordinate 863,232,024, forward strand.
TCAAAATACTGACCTAATGTTTGGCACCACTATTCTTTTACTCTGGAGCTGCCTATGAATGCTACCTTATTGCCACTCTATGCAACTGTGTAAACTGTATGGATACGTCTTCGACAAAAGTATCAGAAAATTCCACAGTTTTCATAAAAGCTCATTAAATTCAGCTTTAAGTACTGATGTTATTTTGCAGTCTTCTGCTTCTTAAAACTTGGTCAGACTATGAGTAAGAGATTAAAGAGCTGACACACACACACACACACACACACACACACACAAAATCTTATGTTTTGGGGTCAATTAACCTAACAAAATTGGTTATCTTGTATCCTCTAGCCTTAAAGTTATAGGGGATTACAGTTTTGCAGTTTATATAATTGCAAAATGTGATTTAAAAATGTCCAAATGTTTAGAGGCTTGTAACTCTGTTTTTTTAAGCTAGTTTGGTGAGGACAACATACCGAATATGGAGCAATGTGGTGAAGACTTTCTAAATTAGATAAATACAACTGAAATTAAAATTCTGGAAAAATCTTGCAAAAGTTTTACAGAAATTTCACAAAATGTTGTGGAAGCAAAACCTTAATTTTGCTGGAATTCTGCTACTGGAAGATAAAGTTCAACCTTTCCTACTATTGAAACAATTTGATCTCCTGGCTGTGGAGATTTTCTCCTTCTGCTTAAGGCAGGTGTTGGTGGCTGCCACAATCCCTTCTCTGATCAATGTCCACTTTTGGTCCACTCCTATATCTTCCTTAAGGTTAGCTATGTGTCCCCTTAAAATCTCACCCACCTTATTGTAGTCAGTCTTCTGAAATCCAGCCCTCTTGTATTTGTGTTTAGTGTTTTCCTTTCCATATCTACTCAGAACTGCCTTGATGTCCCTGATGTGATCTCTGTTAGTTAATACCAGATCCTGGATGGCTCCCTCATGTGTCATATCTGTCACCCCTGCACCAGGAACCTGTTATGGACTGTGTCCAGGACCAATTGGCTCCTGGTACAAGCTGTTGACAGGACACTCCAATCCACAATACGAACATATGAACATACGAAGAATGCCAGCAGATACAGGCCTGATGGTCTAATTAGTCTGCTCGAGTGTGCAGCTAGCAGTCTGTTACACTGCAGCTGCTTCCTCCTCTCCTACCAGCATATCCAATTTCATGTCCATACTAGCCGTTACCCCCTCCCCAGTGCCTCACTGGCGACCTTACCCCTGACTTTGTCCCATCTCCTCTTAAAGCTGCCCATGGTCTTCAATGATACCACCTCCTCAGGCAATGTGTTCCACCTTGTCACCACTCTCTCTGTGAAATAGTGCTTTTTCATTTGCCCTTTTCAATCTAACACCCTCCAACTTTAGATTGTGCATCCTAGTGTCCCTCCCTCTTTTTTGAAGGTTTTTATCATGTCCCTTCTATCCCTCTGTTCTTCCAGAGAGTACATGTTGAGCTCCTTCAGTCTCTCCTCATAGGGTTTGTCCTCCATACCGAGGATCATCCTGGTTGCTCTGCATTGGACTCCCTCCAGCAATTTAACATCTTTCTTTAAGTAAGGGCACCAGAACTGCACGCAGTACTCCAGGTGCAGTATCACCAATGACCTGTACAGTGGCAGGATGACCTACTGTCTCTTGGACATGATTCCTCTGGCAATACACCACAACATCTTATTAGCCTTAGCTGACACTTCTCTGTACTGCACTGAATGGTTCATTTGCCATGTTATTATCACCCCAAGATCTGTTTACTCCACTGCAGGGGATAACTGTGCCACTCCCAGTCAGTAATGATTCCTTGGGTTTCTTGCTCCCAAGTGCATGACTTTGCACTACTTTGCATTGAACCCCAGCTGCCATGTTTCTGACCTGTGCTCAAGTTTAGCCACATAGTCCTGTAGCCCCAGCCACCCTCTGTGTCTTCCACCACTGCACCTAACTTTGTGTCATCCACAAAAAGACTGATCTTATTCTTAATTACATGCAAGATGTCAGCAATAAAAATGTCAAATAACACTGTACCCAATACCAAGTCCTATGGTACTTGTGACAGGGTAAAACAGGACCCTGCCCCATTTGATTTGGAGAAAGTGTTTAAATGCAAGGATCTAATCTTTCCTTTTGTGTCTCTTTCCTGTCTGGTTGCACAACCAGATTTTCCTGTGAGGCTTCGGACTTGATCAACCTGAACAGTCTAGCAATTCTTTGCCTCTCACTGTCTCTCAGTTTTCTCTTGCTGTCTGTTTTCCTCCCTTACATATCTATATAAGTTAATATAAAATTATGTGCAAATAAATGTATGGAATGAAACTAATAATGGGATCACTTTTGTTTGGAAAACATGGTGTTACTGTTGAAATGTATATTAATTGTATTTCGACATGACTTTAAAAAACTGAAGGTTACTTGAGTGTAGATGCTTGAGTCTTTTGCAAAAGCCTGAGGGTCCTCAAGAAGCACAATGTATTCCTGCCTTCATCCTGCCTGAAATATACACAGACAGGATGTTTGCTAAGGTGGGGGTTGAAAAGACTTATAAACAAAGCTAAGCTGCTACTGCAAGATTTTATAAGAAAGATTTTATTTTGCCTGTGTACACAGTTATTATGAACAAGTTTATATATTTTTTTATGTTACTGCTACTATAAATAAAGTTTGGTGAATTTTACAACTGCTCCTTGGTTTTCCCTATGCTTTCTGACCTGTGCCTTGTCGACAGTACCCCACTGGTTATGGCTGTTCGAGTTGAGAGTTCCCCTTAGGACTACCCTCTGCTTCCTGTCATTCATCCAGTTCCTGATCCACTCCACAATTTTCTCCCCTGCCCCTGGTATCTCAACTTGCTAATCAGTCTCCCATGTGGCACTGAATTACCACCACTTCACCTCTTTCTGCTGCCATCCTGATCATGACATCCCACTCTATATACCTGTCTGCATCCTGATTTGGTGGCCTGTAAACTACTCCCTGTCTCAATTTCCTTCTCACTGCTATTTGAACCTGTACACACAGTGTATCTACTTTTGCTTGCCCCAGTTCCTCCCTTGTGGCAGTATTGTCCCCACCTTATATATAGTGCCAACCACTTTCCTTTCTCTCTGTCCTCTCTATAGAGTGCATACCCTGGAACATAGAGGTCACTGTCATGGTTTGAGGAAGCTAGTGCTCAATGACCACCACCAGATCTACCTTCCCCTATGCAATCATGGCCCGCAGGTCATCCATTTTGTTCCCAGGACTTCTAGCATTGAGGGACACTACCCTCCACTACTCCTGCTTCCCTCCCTTCTTCCTTGGTTAAGTGCCCCTCCTCCTCAGCATGACTCCCTGCCCCTTCTTTCTTCTTCCCTTTCTGTTCCTCCCACTCCCCACTAGTAACCCCCCAGTGCTTTATACATGCTCAGGGGGCTGATCACCCCCTCCTCTAGTAAACCCCGCCCAAGCCCCCTTCTATTCTCCTGATCTTCTCCCATTGCTGACAGACTCTGTGTTTTTTGCCTAAGGGGTTTTGGCTGCCTCCTTCTCCAGGAAACTCTGGATACTGCAACTCCTGCTGCCCCCCCCTTCTCTTTAAATTTAAGCTCCTGTTTATATATTCCCCAGTACTATCACCAAGAACCCTGGTTTCCTCCTGCTTAAATGCAACCTGTCAGTTGAGTAGAGGGTTTTATTCTTTCAGGTTTCCTCCCAGTTCCCTACTTACAGTATCCATATATCATTCCTCCATACACCATTCCCTCAGCCAGCCATTAAACTCCCCAATCCTGCATTTTCTAACTCTGCTGGCTCTAGGCACTGGCAGTGCTTCTGAGATGGTTACTAAACTAGCCTCCTCCCCTACAAAACTGCCCCCACCACCCTGAATCTCTTCTGTGGTGTCTCTACTACACATCTAGCTAGGTCATTAGTACCTTGGTGGACTACCACTTGAGACTCCCCCCATCCTGTGTGTGAATGGACACATCATTGGGCATATGGGTTCTGCTGGCATTCCCAGGATGCACACTGCTCTTCTACCTTGCTGTTCCCCCTATCATCATAGCCCATCCCATCTCTTTTGCTGTTGTGTCCCCCAGGACTATAACTCTACCACTACCCTTCCCTTTCTTCACCCTTGTTTAGGTTGGAACTACCATTTCCTGATCCATCCCCATTATCCCCCTTACTGTTACCTCTCCCCTCTGTCATCTTATCCTCCATTGCTGTTTGCCTATTGTCTCCTTCCCCCTTCTCATCTACTCTCCTTGCTTCCCCACCTTCAGTTGGCCTCTGTCCTCACTGTCTCTCCACATCACCCTCTTCCGTACCCCAAAAACATCGCGGTCTGCTCCTGTTATCCTTACCACATCCATATTCCTGTTGTAGCTCCTTATATTTCCTTATAACACAACTGCTCCCCAGCATCTGTGTCTCAGCTGGGTAACCACATCCCCTGCAGTACTCAGTGGTTGGAATCTGTTCCTTACTGCTGTGCTGCACCCATCACACCACATCCCTGCTGGACCCGCCTCACTATGGTCCTCCATCCTACTTCTCTAGGCTTTGTCTCCCTTTGGGGTGGTAGGTCCCACTGCATGTGAACTCTCGACCACAATGCCCTCCCCCTATTCCTTGTTTCTCCCCCTTGCCAGCCCAGCACTCCTGTTTCTTCATCAGTATTGCCAACTGCTTCCTTAATATCTACACTTCAGCCATCAGAAAACCTAACTTCCTACTCATGGGCATCTCCCTGCCTCCCACATTGTTCCCAGGAACACTGCCACCCCACACCCCCTGCAGCATGCCACCCTGTTCCTGCCACCTACCTCTGCATTCTCTTCCTTATTATTTTCATCCATTTGTTCTGTGAAGCTACCTGTTGATAATGGATAGCAGTGACCTCTGCACTATCTCTTTAGCCCCCAGATAAGGAGTAGTCACAGACACTCCCCAACCTACATCTGTAGGTCTACATTAGGTAGGAAGTAGTTCCAACATTTCCCCACCTGCCTTCACAGGCCTGCTTTAGATAGAGAATAGTTCTAACACTCCTTCACCTACCCTCATTGACCTACCCCACCTTGGGAGTAATCCCAATACTTCCCCACCAACCTCCATAGGCCTACCACAGATAAGGAGTAGTCACACTTCCCCTACCTGCCTCTGTAGGCCTATCAGTTTAGGGTTTGTTTGCCCACTACTATCCCTGTAATTCCTCCTTACTCTTTAACCCCTGTCCACTTACCTGGCCTTTGTTGGGCAGAGTCCCCTGTGGGCCTGCAGACTCCATTAGGTTACATACTACACTCCTGCTTTATGTCACTCACACTTCAGGGTCGCCCATGCATGGAGCTGCTTGGGATTATGAAATTTATACAGACTGCAGCCACCTGATTGGCTTGCTATATCCACATGTCTGCAGAGATGCTCCAGTGGCACTGACTCTTTCAGAAAATCTACCTCCCTTGTCCCACATGCTCAGGGAGTCCTCCCTCCTGCCCTTTCTCTGTGTTTCACTTGTTCCTGCAACACAGTCAGCACATTTTTTTGTTTTTAGAAAAGATGAGAAGACCATCAACAAATCCTCACTTAACAATGTATCAAGCAATCTCTAACTGAAGAATGCCACAGTGCAGTTCTTCCTGCTTTCCTCTCTGTGGAAGCTCCCAGATCATAAAATGGAATGTTAAAGCAAAGCATATGCTGTTATATCCATAGACTACAGCTACTCAATTAGCTTGCTGTGTCCACATGTCTATATGGATGCCCAATGATGCTGACTCCTGAAGCAAACCTCACTCGCTTGTTCTGCCCAGTCAGTAAGTCCTCCCTCCTCCTCCTCCCTTAGTCTCACTTGTACACTGCCATACAGTCAATCTGCACATTTTTGTTTTAAAAAGATGAGAGAAACATCAAAAAATCCCCTCTTAACAGTGTAATAAGCTATCCCTAACCAGAGAATGCTGCACTACAGTTCTCACTGCTATCCTCTTAGCAGTGGCTCTTAGATTCTAAAAGGGAAAGTGAAAGTGAAGCCCAGGCTGCGATAGCCATGGACTATAGCCACAGTCACCCAATTGGCTTGCTGTGTCCACATGCTTGCAGGGATGCTCCAATGGCACTGACATCTTTAGGAAATCTCCCTCCCTTGTCCCTCCCTCTCACCGAGTTCTCCCTCCTCCCCCTCCCCTGTGTCTCACTTTTACCCTGCCACACAATCAGTCAGCACATTTATCAAAAAGATGAGAAAACATCAACAAATCCCCTCTTAACATTGTATCAAGCAAATTCTAAATGAAGAATGTTGCATTGCAGCTCTTACTGCTTTCTGTTCTACGGAGGGTCCTGGATCTTAAACCTCTCTACTCAACTCATAACATCAGAGGTACCATTTTCTAATTGCAATATGGCACTTCAAAGTGTGCATAATTGTGAAATAATGGTACTTCTCGGGTTTGTAAGGCACTTAGTGTTGCCTCATGCCTCACTTCTAAGGTATGCCATTATGCTTCAAAAATGAACACCCTGTCATGCCTAATTACTTAATTTGTGTGCCTGCTGCCATCTGACAGTGGAGCAATATTGGTAAGATAACTGCGTGCCTGCCCTCCAGTCCAGAAAGTTTAATGGGGCCAGGCTGACCTCATTGAAAAAGGGTGGGGGGCAGAAGATGGAGAAGAGGTTGCTTGGCTACCCAGAAAAAGAATGGCTTAAGTCCAGTAGTGGTTCTCTTTGATAAAGTAAAATGGGAGACATGTTGAAAAATGAAAAAGTTATACATACAGTATGAATGATCAACTGGTCTTTTCTGGTTTCATAACTGTCCACTTGTGTCTTGGATTTATTTTTAAACCACACTTTTGTTTTTGCAAGATTACATTTCTAGATTTTTTTTTTCAAATTCATTAATAATAAACAAAAAATACATTTTGAAACCAATGATAGCAAGAATAAGATTGTGCACCTTCTCAGAGCAGTTACTGTGTGGATATCAAGCCTTCTGATATTGTCCAGATGTGGAATGACAAGGATGAAAGGGACAGTGACTGTATTTTTATTTTTAGCTCAGTATCTACAATAATTAATCACATTTGGCTTAATAACAAGTCTTTAAAGAGTCAGGGTTATGATATGGAATTTGTAAATAGGGGAAAATTTAACAGCCCTCTCAACATTGAACCTACTAAAACAAAACAGTTTAGTATATTTGGGCTGAACCCCATACCGAATGATCCCACAGGGAAAATTAAAAATGTTTTATTAAATTCATTTGCACAAGTTCTTAAGTTGGACACAGTTGATCTTAAAATCATCAGTGCCCACCATGGAGGAATATGCAAAGAAATGGGCAGGTAGATGTCACAATTCAGGGTGATTCAGTTGATTCCATCTTGCAAAAAGCCTCCCTATTGGACAAAGTGGGTATTCATACCATTGAAAGTTTTTCTGTATTTAAGCAAAGGGATAAAAGCACTATCAAAGGTAAAATGTTTAAATCTTTCTTTTGATATGGTCTATTTAAAGCTAAGAATGAAACTAACAGCAAGCTCAAAAGTGTTATTATTGGTTTGCTAGCACAGCTCTTAAATGTATCTATCTTGGACAATGATGCCCTACAAACTACTAGGGTGGCTCCAGATACTCGATTTGAACAAGTTTTGCTAACTATAAAATATCAAAGCCTGCACAATAAAACATGGAATAACTCTGCCCGACTTGACTCAGTGGGCCTTTATTTGGTGCCCATTGAAGAACTTGGTAATATAAAAGAAAAAATTGCAGTGTCAGTAAGGGATCAAACAGAAGTATCAAATACCCCAGTCAAACAGCTTGAATTTATGTTCAACATAGCAGTTAGCAATAGGCTTGAGGTTCTTGTTATTGACAACTAACAATTAAATATGGAATCCAATAAATGCACTAAAAATCTAACGCTGCAACATTTTATGATACGTTGGAATATCTCAGGCCTTGCTACCAAGCTGGCAGATGAAGAATTGCTATCTTACATAAAATCCTTCCAGGTAATTTGTTTACAAGAAACCTGGCATTCAGTTAACACTGATGTATCTTTAAATGGTTATCAATTGTTTGAGGTTCCTGGAATAAGGACAGCAAATGTTGGCAGCCATGCAGGGAGTTTAGCAACTTGGTTCAAGACTGATGGCAGTCTTAAATTTGACCTATTAATATCTAACACCAATATTAAAGCCTTTTTTGTAAAGTATTCAGGTGATGAATTCAGTATTATTAATACCTGTATACCCCTGTTGGGCACTAAATATTACACTGAAATCCTATGGAACACTTTTGAAGAAATAACACATTTTTATTTGGGAAACTACTGGTTGCGGGCTTATTCTTGTGTGTGGCAATTTCAACACCAGTATTGACAATTTTGATGGTCACTCGAACAATGTCTGTCACAACTGGTGCTCACCCAATGCTGCTAATTATCCTAGAACTGCTATAGACAAGAAGATTAATAAAGCTGGTAGCAAATTGATTAGTATTCTGGATACTCATGTTCTAGCACCCTTAAATGGTCGAATCACTGGTGACAAAGGGGGCTGTTTTACTCATATTAGTTGTTTTGGTCCATCAGTACTAGATTTTATTTTTTTGGAATGGAAGAATGAATTGTTGGAAACGTTACTATGTTGACAAATGATTACACAGTGACCATTTTCCCATTATTTTAGATTATAGTAATGTAACTGGGATTATGATATGAAAGATGAAGTTATAACAATTGAAATGAGAAGCAATAAGATTAGATGGCAAATGTCTTGTGAAAAAGTAATTCTGGATAATGTTCACTGCCTACTTAAAGACTTAGTTAATGACTGTTCCTGTGATAAACATGAACTAATGAAAAGTTGTTTTAGTAACATCAGGGAACTTCTGACTGTAGCTACTTCTCAAATGCCCACAAGTTTGATCTCTACCCGGTTTGATAATGAGTGTTGTATTGCTAAATGGAAATTGAACCAAATTGGTAAAAGCACTAAAAGATCCGAACTGAAAAATAGAAATAAACATCTTAACTCAGAAAGGGAAAAATATAAGTAATTATTGCTCGACAAAGAGGAACATTTTTAAAATAAACAGTGTGATAACATGCTCGCCATCATAAACAAGGGTGGCCAGCAGTCTTACTGGCTTGGTTGCCAAGGGAACAAACAAATTGAAATATCAGATCTATTCCTATATACCTATGTCAATCTGGTTTGAGCATTACTCAAGGATTTTCTTTGACCTAGAATTGGGGAACCCAAAAAATTTAATCAAGCAAGATATGTCATTATTTAAATTAATTTCTCATGAGGAGACTTCTTTTTCTATACTACAGTTAAAAATAAAAAAGGCACCTGGACCTGACTCAATTCCTCCAGAAGTCTATGCTATAGCACCAACACTGTGGACTAGAATTTTAACCAGTTATTTCAATTTTTGCTGCAAAAAAACTGGAGTTTTCCCAGTCTTGGAAAGGAGCAATCATTATTTCAATTTATAAACAAGCATTTGTCAGTGCCGAATGTTGTCGCCCTGGCATTGGCTTTGGTAGTGCAGTGCGAAACACATTTTTGGCAGGATGTGAACAATGACAGCTATACTGTTCATAAAGAGGTGTAAAAAATGGCAGTGGTGAAAATGTGGCGTGTAAATATTGCAAATTTGCGAAGTTACATGGGTGCGTGGGAAATGCACAACACACATTTGTAACACAGTCATTTTATGGAGTTTCAACACCAGATTTTCAACATAGGCATTTTAGCACCTCTGCTCATGTACAGTGTCACTGTCATTTCCTCAAACTGTCCCAAAAGATGATTTCGCACAGCGACCATGCTATTCTGCGCCGGACGTAGGAAAACACATTTTGGGCAGGATATGTAAAATGACAGCTTTACTGTTCATTAAGAGGTGTGGAAAAATGCTAATGGTGAAAATCCAGAGTGAAAATATTACAAATGCTCAACGTTACGAGTGTGCATGCAAACTGCGCAATGTACACTCGTAACACAGTAATTTTATGGAGTATCATCACCAAATTTTCAACTTAGGCATTTTAGAACCTCTGCTCATGAACAGTGTTACTGTCATTTTTGTAATCTGCCCCGAACACTGATTTCCCACCGCGACCGCGGTATTGTGCACCAGAAGTACGGAAACACATTTCAGCCAGGATGTGAAAAATGACAGCTTTACTGTTCACAAGGAGGTGTAGAAAAATTACAATGTTGAAAATCTGGCATGAAAACATTGTGAATTTGCGAAGTTACAAGCGTGTGTAGCAACTGCGCAGCGCATGCTCGTAAAACAGCCATTTTTGGGATTTTTTCCACCAAATTTGCTACATAGGCTTTTTGAGAGTCCACCTCATGAACACTGCCACTGTCCTTGTGTTAATTTTTTCCCAAAGGTGATTCCATGCAGTGACTGTGAAATCACCTTTTGGGACCGATGAACGTCATAACAGTGACAGAATTCATGAGGAAGGGTCCCAAAAACTCCATGTTGAAAATGTGGTGCAAAAATTCAAAAAAATGCCTGAGATATGCATCAAAGTTGAAAAAACCCTATTTATTCCATTATACAGCTTACTGGCATTGCCTCAGTTCACGGTCAGCTTTGAAGAGTGAAGATGTGTTCCCAGTCCACCGAAGATCATCGCACTGAGCTCCAGAGGTAAGTATGACGTGAGGGGGGGTGGGGAGGCAGGGTGCTCAGTGGGTGGGTGTGGGTGGTGGGTAGGGAGACTACAAGGGACTGTTTTCTGTTTACAGGTAGTAAAAAAAAACATCGCAGACAGTTTTCTTTTTACAAGTGGTTTCTTTTGGGGGGTTCAGTAGCCACGGCGAAGTTGGGCACCTGACAGAAGAAGAGACATCATGCTGATGGGGAGTGGCTCCCCATCACAGCACAGTAAAGTGGGAAGGGGGACAGATGCCAGCTGGAATTGGGCACCCTCATCAGCAAACAAAAGCGGGGAGGTGCATGAGCCAAGGGATTGGGCACCCCTCACAAGCAAAAAGGAGGGTGACATATTTTGCCGATGGGAGTGGACTCCCCGTTAGCTATGCCAGGCAGGAGTAAGCCAACCGGGGATTGGGCACCCCGGTCAGCAGTTTAGTGGCCACTGTGCCACCATGTTTGTAGCTGGTGAAGCACATAGGAAGGGTCCGCTGCGTGTGACAACCTTTGCTCGCATTGCAGCAGACCTTTCCTTAGATGTGCATGCCACATTAGTATGCATGGTGTGGCACCAGCATGCAGGCTGATTGGGGAATGAGGGACGCACCTGCTGGTGCATGTCCTGCATTCGCCCAACAGTGACCGCACCTCCAAATCTGCACTACCACTAGATGTTAGCTGCACAAGCATGCCAACATAAAAAGATGATGAAACAAACTTCCAGATGTATAGGCCAATATTACTGCTGGATATAATGGGCAAGATTTTTGCTAAATTATTTTAGAATGGTTAAATTTAGAACTTGACCAGTTAGGGGGTCTTTCTGAATACCAAACAGGTTTCAGGAAGGGATGTTCTATCACTGATAATTGCTTTATCTTTGAAAAATATGTTAAGCTAAGGAAGCAAATATTCTTTGTAGCCTTGATAGACTTCAGTTCTGCATTTGATTCAATCTCTTGGCAAATTCTTTGGAAAGAAATGGTCAGTAAGAGTATTTCTCCCCAACTAGAGTGTATAATCAGGGAGCTTTATACTGACAGATGGGCTCAAATTAGTGTGAGGCTAGTCAGTCAGCTATCATCTCCCTTTTGTATTAATCGTGGAGTCAGGCAGGGGTGCATTCTTGTACCCCTTCTTTTTTGCTTGTATATAGATAAATTGTTGGTTTTTCTGGAGAAGTCATCTACTGATTCCAAAAAAAAAATTAGTAAGGGAATGTCCTGTCTGGCCTTCATTGATGATCTAATCTTAATATCTTTATACCAATCGGGTTTGTCTAAAAAGCCAGAAATATTAAATGACTTTGCTAGCAAATACAAACTAAAAATCAATGATAGCAAGAGTCCAGTCATGATCTTTGGATCTAGATGTTGTATATAAAATGGCAAGTTGGTGTTAAAAAACTTACCATTGTTAATGATTATAGTTACCCTGGCTTGAACTTTGCTTCAAATGGCCTATGGACCAAACATTCTAGTCAGTTATTGATTAAGTTAAAACAGTCAGCTAGTTCCCTAAGCTTATTTAGCAAAAAGTATGGTGGTAGATCTGTAAGACCCTTGCTTCAAGAAATCAATTCAAAATACAGCTCACAACTCTTATATAATATAGATGTATAGAATACTAATAGATTTAATTCCCTAGAGGTTCTTCTTATGAAACTGTTGAGAACTACTCTAGGACTAAGTTCCACCATCCCAGCCTCTTTAATAAGAGCTGAATTGGGTATAACACCCTTACTGGCTCTTATACAGGCTAGGAAGGTAAATTATTGGATGAAAGTAACTTGTATGAACCAAAGCCGAATGCCAGCTATGTGCCTCAGGGAGAAGTACTCTTGGTCTGACCATAATCTTTTGCAGTCAACCTGGCTCAGAAATATACAAAATGTCCTAAAAACTAACAACTTGTTGTTTTTGGAGAAGTATCAATCGAAAGAAATTTCTGTTAATTCAAGATATCGGGAGTTTATCACCACTAAAATTTCAGATAACCGCAAACAGAAAGATCTTGAGAATAACTAAAAACGCCATATTTCAAACTGGTTGATCAAGTTTGATGCAAATCACTTCTATAGACATTATTTAGATGTTTTAGCTGACTTTAATCAAAGAAGACTCTTTACTCTTTATCGTAAGGAGTTGTTTCCTAGTAATGTTATCAAAGCTAAATATGCCAAGTCTAATGAGGAATGTATAAGATACTGTGGTTGTACTGTTATGAAATTGAAGATCTGAAACACATTATTCTAGTTTGTAGATGGCATGATGGAGTCAAATCTAGATGGCTTACTCCACTCCTGCAAAATATACTGACAACTGATATGCAATTGATTTTATAGATACAGTATTATTCACTAGCAATGATGAACTAGTTATTAAAACTACTGCACGTTATCTAGACAGGATATATAAAGTTCATTTAAAGAAAGGATTCTCAGCCCCTTGGGGTCATTCTGTCCTCTCTTGAGAGCCACTGATGTATTACTAGAATTACCAGATTCTATGAACTTAGCCGAACAAGATTTTATTTGTAATATTATGGTCCTGGAATTAGTGTATGTGTTTTATGTCCTTATTTTATTGTACTATGAATTTGATTTTGTACTTAACTTGTACTGAACTCTCTTGTTTAAGGTCTAAGACCGAACAATAAAATTTACTACTACTACATTTCGAAACCAACTGATATAACAGACTTCTGTTAATTATCTTTTAATAATCTGCATATTGAAAAAGTACACATTTTTATATATTTTAGTTTTTATTATGGTTGTCTGATTGATATGTTTTAAGTGTACTGGAACTCTGTTATCTTAAAAAAGTAATTAACGTATTTTCCTTAACTGTTTTTTTTATATATGCAGGGTGAACCTGGACTTCCAGGAAGAATTGGAGATAAGGGACTGGCAGGCCTTCCTGTATGTATTTGAAACATCAGGGCAATGTCTGTTAAGGGTTTGTCAAATTATACACAAGTGTGCAGTTAATTTTATTTTGCTGGAAAACAAGAAACTCCATTGGTTCAATTATAAACATCATACCAAATTTTTAGAAATACTTCCCAGCTTCCACATTTTGGATGCCAGTATTTTAAAAGAGACCAATATTTGTAAGTTAACACAAAATATTACTAACAAATTACTCTTTTGCATCAAACTCTACATTTTGTTTTACTTCCGTGCCTACAAAATTAGTGGTAGCTGAATTTTTCTTCTCCTCTTCTTAAACTCAGTGGGCCTAATTTCAAGACTCATATCATAACTCGCAGGCATATGCATGCTGTGACATGCGCTGCTACACCGGAGATCCTGCACCCTAGTCCATAACAGCCAGGGCCCCGGCACTTATGCCCTGTAACTTGCGGCAGCTGCAGGGCTGCACCCTGGGAATGGTGTACCCGACATGGGTGCTGCAAGCCATAGACTGCAGAGCACAATCAGCACAAGGCATGGCCCCCCTCCAGAGCCCCACATCCCAACATCATGGCACTGCCCCACAGGGCTGGGAAGGGGCTGGGGGCCACAGGACCATCCTAGAGTGCCTGGCATGTGGGAGGACAGGAACTGCCCCATGGGGGCACTGCATGAAGTTGAGGACTAGGGGGTGCCAGCGACCCACAGTGGGCAGCCCTGTCATGTGGGGGTGTGGTGGGCACCCATGGGGGACCATGGGAGGGTCAGCTGGAGGGGCAGCAGGCCCAGTGGTGAGTTCCCAGTGGACGTAGGTATGGTTAGACCAGCTAGTAGCTCATCTAACTGTATTTACACCATGGTCCACCAGATCCCACTTAGAATCGTGATTTGTGATTCCGTCAGTTTCCCTCTTGGAATACCAGTGTAATTGTTGCCAGAATCCCCCTTACACCATGTCACAGGGGGTTGTGGGCATAGCGGGTGGCATAACCCACATTTGACACAGGCGGCCTGCACCTTAGGGTTTGACGCAAGTCAACTTGTGATATGCATAACCCCTTTTGGAACTGTGCCTAGTGACTCCCCTTTTGCATATTGGGAGTTACCACCTTATTTGTTATGTCAAAACTTCCAAACTGATGATAAGTAGAGACAGGTGGGAAAACATGCCATAAGGCCTGTGTTGTAGAATCACAAAGGAAGACCATGACTTGATTTGTTACCTCCGTTTGGTGCCTGCACATTGATTGTTAATATTACTGGAAAGTTTGTGGGTACACTTTACATTGTATTTCAGGAAAGGTGTAGTTTTATTTTACTGCTACATATGGCAGTCATTAGGGCCCTTTTAAACATCTTGTACCTGTAAATACCAATGCCTGTGTCTCTAGTTTAAATTATACATTTTTAACAGATTCTCCCAGTTTGCTGTGCCAACTACCTCTACGAGATGGTAAAATTGCACACATATGGTACATTTATCTTTCCACACTTTTGAAAAAAATCTTTAATTTTGTTGTGGTCCGAATCTGGATTCCATCCAGAAGTCAAGGTCTTTCATCTCCCAGTTGAAAAAGATTAGTTATTTTTTTTCAGGCACCGAGTGTACTGTATCTGCATCCCTAATAATTAGTGTGCTGCATTGCTCTTTGTTTCTGCTTTTTTTTTCAGAAAATTATTGCTACTATAGTCCTTGCATTTGGAGAAATTCAGACATCTGCAACTATGTCCATGGGGATTTCTCCCAACCTGTGTTAAGAACTTTATAAGAATACCACGGTTTCACCATCAAAACCCGCCAATCCATGTGCACCCATCATATGGGCGCCAGGATTTGAATTTACCGCCACGTGTTTTTGCTGGGGGGGGGCTATGCCCCCTCAGCTAAAAGGGGGGGTGAACCCTGGGGAAGGGGTGTCAAATTGAGGATTTTGGTGCCCTGTTGATGGGCGCACATGGACCAGTGCACAGATGGCCGGAAGGGCTCAAAAACATGTATTCTATTTATTGGCCTTTGACCTGCCCATGAAAATGTTAAGTTTGCTACTTCCCAAATTCTAATCAGTTTCTGAAGACAATATGTCACTTCTGTTTGAAAGTGATATAGGTAATGAGGTATCATTCACTTTAATGGATTCTTCTATATCAGGCATTCACACTGCAATATATTTCATAGTTTCACCTCTTCAAGTAAATTGCTGTGACATTCTTTCAACACCTATTCATGGGTTTTGGTTATTCATTCCCAAGTATTTCAAGCAGAACATATTTCCGCTGAGCCCTGACATCTGTTTCTAGAATTGTTTATGTACCATACTGTATGCCAGCATTCAGTTTAAGATACAGTCACCTTATAGCTAAAGATCATCCCATACACATTAGACTATGTAATAAATTATCCAGTAAATGTTTCAGCATGTTTTACACATTCAAATGTATCAGCAGCACTGCAGTATACCCCGTCTATCTGAAAATTGTATGACTTCAGTTTCTTTGTTTTGCCTCACCATTCGTAAAAAGGATTAATTTAGTTAGGCAAAATTTAATACAGTAGGAACATGGAGTAGCACTACTTGACTCTTCATTTTAAGTAAAATTCTTTGGAGTACACATCCTTATCTTCTACCCTGCTGTCTTTTTTTCTGCTGCTAGCTCTCTGGAAACTTCCATGAAAAAAATATGCTGTTTTCCATACCATCCTGATTAGAACCGATGTTCTTAAACAAATAAGTAAAATTGCTGTTATTCATCTTGATCTAATCTATACAGTTTGTTGAAAAGTTCATGTTCTACTTGAGAACTAAGGATGAAACAGGCATGTCAGCCCTTCTGTATTCAGGGTCAGGTGAGGGGACACCACTAGACTACCAGGGATGAAATGGGCAGTCCAGCATTTAATTTCATAGGGACTGGGCAGAAGGAGGTAGGTGTCATTGCCACCAGTGCTGCTGGGGAGTACAGGTGGTCCTGCGGCAGTGTACATGTTGATAAGAAAATTGTTCTGACAGTATTAACTAGCACTGCGCTGACAGCCTATTAGCACTACCAGGACCATCTGAATATACTACTGCATCCTGTATGCAAGAGTGCTCCCTCATTTGCATTGGCACAGTGGCGTATTCTACAGTATCATGTTATCCACTGTGTACAGTGCATTAAAAGGGTAAACTTCAAACAGGCTGAAAGTGCTGATCAGGGAAAAGTTAGTCAGGATGGACAACGTAGGTGGGGTGGAAGAGAGCCGGGGGGGGGCAATCCTCAAAGCATCTAAGTTATGCATGAGAATAGTAACCAAAAAGAACATGCTCAAGAGACTGTTATGGTTCTCGGTAAGAGTTAGGCATCAGTGAGGGCCAAACAAAAAAAAAAATCTACAAATATGAGGAAATGCAAGGGAAGGAAAATTGGGAGAATGTTTTCCAAAAAATAGGGAGACAGAGGATGGTTAGGGAGGCAAATGCAGACACGGAGCTGTGTATTGCAGAGGGGATCAAGAGTGGAGAAAAACAGTTGTCCTGATATACTGGAGGAAAAAGGAAGAAAGGAGAGGAGAGGAATTGTAACACTAGTGGAGAGAGGTAGAGTGATATAGGAGTGCAGGGAAAAGGCTGCCATCCTTGATGATTACTTTTGCTCAGTTTTTTCTAGGGAAGACAGAGTCACATCAAGGCAGCCACTAATGGCAGGGTACCAGAAATGAGGCAGCCAATATTTATAAGCAAAAGGGTCCAGAAAGGGGGCTGGCAGCCCTAAAGATAAGTAAAACCCCAGGACCAGATGGGTTGTATCCAAGATTAATCAGGGAACTGGTAGCAGACCTGACTGAACCCCTGGAAGGTCTGGCAAACAGCTTACTAAGGATAGGGGTAGTTCTGAATGAGTGGAAGGTGGTGGACATAGTTCCACTCTATGGGGGAGTGGGGATAAGAAACAA
This sequence comes from Neoceratodus forsteri, assembly GCA_016271365.2. Taxonomy (NCBI): domain Eukaryota; kingdom Metazoa; phylum Chordata; order Ceratodontiformes; family Ceratodontidae; genus Neoceratodus; species Neoceratodus forsteri. The sequence goes on from CM057455.1 coordinate 863,249,550, forward strand.
GCAGGGTTCTGCAGACCCATCAGTCTTGGCTCTATTACAGGGAAGTTTATGGAGTCACTGGTTAGACAAAACCCCATGGACTATTTATAGAGCAACACTCTCCAGGATAGTAAATAACACAGATTCATGGTGGGGAGGTCTGGTCAGACTAATCTAAGAGTTATCTTTGACTGGGTGATGAGGGAATTGAATACGGCAGCAACAACATGAGACTGTCTCACTCACTAAGCTTCTTTATTATTTTTTAACAAGCCAGTATTTTTAATATAAGCTGATAGTTTTCTTTGACTAGGTGAGTAGGGAATTGGATAGGGACTGTGCTGTGGATTTGCTTTACTTCGGCATCAGCAAGGTTTTCAACTAAGTGCCTCACAGATGCTTGCTGAAGAAGATGAATGATCTGGGTGCAGCTATGGCCATAGTAAACTGAGCAGGTAACTGGCAAAAGGGGAGGCAACAGAGCATTGTGGTCAATGGGGTTAAATCAGAAGAGAGGGAGGTCACAAATGGGATACCAGAGGATCTGTCCTACAGTAAGTCCGGTCCTCTTCAATATATTTATCAGTGACATTGGTGAGGAAATTCAGAGCAGGCTGTGTCTTTTTGCAGATGACACTAAGCTCTGTGGGAGGGTAGAAAGAGAATCAGGGAAATGCAGAGTGACTTGCAAAAGTTGGAGTGGTAGTCTAAAGTTCAGCAGTTGAAATTCAACACCAAAAAGTGCAAGGTAATGCACCTAGGAAACAAGAACCCCAGGACAGAGTACTGGATGGGTGGGATGAAACTTAGCTCTATGACTGAGGAATGGGCCCTTGGAATTATCATCAGTGATGCCCTCAAACAACTGAATCAGTGCAACAAGGCATACAGCAAAGTGAGTAGGATGCCGGGATGTATTGGGAGGGGTACTGATAGCAGAAAGGAAGAGGTGATACTTCCCTTCTATAGGTCCTTGGTGAGGTCACTCCTGGAGTACTGTGCACAGTTCTGGAGTCCTTACCTCAAGAAAGATAAGGACAGTCTGGAGAAGGTGAATGCAGAGTGACAAAAATGATTCAGAGCCAACAGGGCAGGTCCTACAAGGAGCGCCTCAAGGCATTCAATATGTACTCACTGGAGACCAGAAATAGGAGAGATATGATAGAGACTTTCAAGTTCCTAAAAGGAATTAACAAGGTGAACTTCAGGGAACTTTTTTGCTTGAACACTAACACTAACTAATGTAGATATGAGGGAAAACTGACATTTGGGAGGTTAAGAGGGACATGAGGAAGTATTATTTTACAGAAAGGTTACTGGAGTCATGGAACAGTCTGCCAACTGAAGTGGTGCATGCTAAAACCATTGGTGGTTTCAAGCATGATGGGACAGAATGAAGGGTATAGTGGTTGTTAGGGGAAGTTGAAAGTGGGAGGTGATGGGGGCGTCAGAAGGGCTAGGACCCTGGAGGGACAGTAAGTCTCAGGGCTAAATAGGGATCTCGGGCAGACTGGATGGACCACTGGTCTTTTTGTGCCATTATTATCACTCTATGAATTTGGCCCCATCCTGTTTAGATGCATTTAGTCCAGTCAGAGTAGTGCAATACCTGTTAGTGCCACACTCAAATCCTGAATATGGTTGTCTGAAGGTGTTGACTTTTTAACAGCTTCATTGATTGCTTGAAAGCGTCTCCTACAGTTATGATATTATCAATAGAGAGTATAATATATGGTGAGTTTCATCTATGTCGTGTTTATGGAACACAGGTTATGAAGCACACATACCTGTTCAGATTTGTAAATCTTTCCTTTTGGTTTAGGGTCTACGTGGAGAACCAGGTGAGAAAGGTTCAACAGGTGAAAAGGTAATATTTGAGATTTTTAATTACTACATTACAGCACAGTGAATAATTTTTTCAATTATTACTGTATACATAAAATTGGAAATTGCCTTAAATTATCCAAGAAGGAGTTTGTAGTTTACAGCTTGTAACAAATAGGATAGATTAGAAACTATTAGTAGCAAGGCTGTAATTCCATTGAAGGATTCTGGTGATATCATATCACAAACCCTATGAACAAAGCTTGAATGGTTTGTGACGCCATCAGAATACCAAGGTGGATTACAAAATCGGTTTAAAAATCATGAAACCTGATTGGATGAGGGATAGCTCTACCTGTGCTTTCATCTCAGCACAACACCACTCGATAAAGATTCAGCAGCCTCTTCACAATAAAATCAGTACTAACTACACATCCCTGACTGCTGTCACAAACATGGCTGCTATCTTTACTCACTTAAAACCTTCAAGTAAGCCCTAAGAAAACTGCTTAAAATTAAACAATAAAAAAAATAGTTAAATGGTATTTGCTCACATAATCCTCTTCTTACACTCACACATACATGCATCTAAAAATGAAGTACCACAGCACTTAGTTTTAATTTCTGGTGTTTCTTTGCTGACCATGAAAACCCCACTCGCTCCCTTACCTGCTTACCAGGGAAATCTCTGCTGTTCAACATGCTACAGATGCAGCAGAAGCCCTGGTTCCATCCGAGGCCTTCTGTTGTGTGAGTAAGGGGGTGAACATTCTGCCAGTATAACTGAGCAGGGATTTGAATTTGTATATTCCATCCATAGAAAATATTCCCTTTTCTGAGTAGAGGAAAGACAGAATAGAAAGAAACAAGGTGGGGAAAAGGGATGAAATAATATAAAGAAGAAAGGTGAAGAAACAGGTAAATAGTGTGTGTTTCAGAAAATAGAGGGTTTAAGGGCTCATTTGAAAAAATGTGTTTAGCTGTGCATTATATTTGAAATTGAGATGCTATGCCAAATGTTAGAATGTACTGGGCTATTTTGTTGGGGTGGATGAATGTTTAAAAAAAATCTTTAAAATGCTTAACATTATTTTATTACAGTACATGGTTAGCCTTTGTTCTGTATAAAAATCAGCCTGCTCAAAAACCTTGTTGTGCACATTTTAAACCATTGTGCACATTCCAAAGTGTTGTTGTGTGCATTCCAAATGGTTGTTCTGCATAGTTCAAAGATCATAGAATTTTAAATTTCTGATTTATTTCACACTTAGCTACTTAATAACCACCCAGTGCCCAAAGTTGTACCATTTAGCTTTCAAAAGTCTGTAAATTTGATTTTGATCATAAAACAGAACAAAGAAATGGAAGGCCAGCCCGGTGGTGCTGAGGCACTGAACGCCTTACCTCGTGCCACACCGGTGACCCGTGTTCAGAAACAAGCATGGGTTGCCTGGGGTCAGCAGGGAGAAGGACTGAGTGTCCGAGGGGCTGCTCTCCTTCTCCAGGGAGGAGGTGCTGCCAGTATTTGGCACAGTACTGGCCCCTGGCGGTGGCTGGGGAGCATGGGTGCTGATACTGTACATAAAGGGGCAGAGAGGGGTCAGACACCTGGAGGAGCACGTGTGGATGCATGCGCACTTCCTCCACTGGCATTCTGCATGCCTCCTCTCCACAAGAGGAGAAACAAGGAAAAACAAGGCCCTGGCTGTGCAGCTTGATGGCCGTTGTTGACCACACACCTCTGAGGACATCACCGCAATACTGGATCCAGACTTGGTGGGGAAGATGAGGGGCTCCCCACCACCCCACCGTAAGGGGTAAGCCATGGGAGGTGAACGGCGATGGTCCATAATGTGGAGGTGCAGGGACAAATGGAGGCTGGACACAAGGATGCCTGGAAATAATTGCCAACCAGGGACCAGGAGAGGAAAAACAAGACAAACAAACAAAAAAAAGAACAAAGAAATGGCAAGATTTCTTGTTTTCACATTAGTGGGGGGTCTCTCACTCCAGTGTAAAAAAAAAAAATATACTATAATAATAAATAATAATAACTTTATTTCACTTAAGCACCTTTCAAAATACCAAGGCGCTTTATAAAAAATTAAAACCACAATAATAAAATCAGCAAGAACAATAATACATAAAATAACGGGTCCCTTCATTACATATCACTAAAGGCCTGATGCCATAAAAAAGTTTTCAGTGCTTGTTTAAATCCCCCACAGTTGTGCACTCCTGCAGCTGACGGGGTACAGAATTCCAGAGGGTAGGGGCCATGAACATAAATGCACAGGCCCCCGAAGATTTCAGGGACACCCTCGGAATCTCCACAACCCTTCATCAGCCAAACGGAGCTGTCGCTCAGGGCAGTAGGGAACAAGAAGCTCTTTCAAGTAGTCAGGGCCAAGTCCATGTAGGGCTTTATACAGTAAGTCAGCAAACCAACTTTAAAGGTGATCCGCCACCAAATCAGCAGCCAGTGCAGATCATGCAGCACCGGAGTAATATGCAAAGATCAGGAAATCTCCATCAACAGTCATGCTGCAGCATTCTGCACTAGCTGCAGGTGGCAGATATCAACCCCAGCCCTAAGCCCTAAGTACAGAGAGTTGCAGTAATCAAGGTGTGAGGTCACTAAGGCGTGGACCAACATAGGCAGATCCCCGGACGGAACGAGATGCTTGATCCTGGCAATGTTCCTAAGATGATAAAAGGAAGACTTGACGACTGCCGACACCTGAGATCGTAGAGTTAGCTTGTCATCAAGCACCAGCCCCAGGTCTCACACCCATTCAGAGGTAAGGATCTGGGAGCCCTCCCAGATAAAGTCCAGAGGGCTGACTAGTCCTCAACCCCTTTATCCGGTGACCCGGATTCACAACCATCACCTCAGTTTTTTCCGCATTCAACTTTAGCCAGCTTGAATTCATCCAATCCTGGATTTCAACAAGGCAGTTGTTAAATATCGAGAGCACTATCCTAGGCAGGTGCAAAAGGCAGGTAGAGCTGGGTATCATCAGCATAGCAGTGAGACCTCAGCCCATACCATCTTACAATGTCTCCGAGGGGCAGCATGTACACTGCAAACAACATGGGGGACATCACTGAGCCCTGAGGAACCCCACATGACAGAGAGAGTGGGTCAGAGGAAAAAATTCAAGACACAACTCTCTGAGTTTTGCCAGTGAGGAAAGATGTAAACCATCTGAGGACTGTGCATGTCATGCCACAGATGGACCTCAAGCGCCCCAGCAGCACCCCATGGTCCACAGTGTCAAAGGCTGAAGAGAGATCAAGAAGCACCAACATAGAATGGCTTGTCCAATCTCTTGACATCAGGAGATCATTGAGCACCTGAACCAGCACAGTCTCAGTACTATGCCTTTTCCGAAAACCGGACTGGAGAGGTTTGTAGATGTTATGGATGGTCAAGAGGTTCTCCAGCTGTACCGCCACTACATTCTCAATAACCTTCCCTATAAAGGGAAGGTTTGAGAATGATCTGTAGTTGGCGAGAGCATCCGGGTCCAGAGAAGCTTTCTTCAGGAGGGGTGTTACCACTGCCTCCTTCAGGGAGCTTAGAAACTCCTTCGAATCAAGGGAGCACCAGACAGTCTGAACCAGGACCAGGCCAATAATGTCACAACAACCCATGATCAGGGAAGCTGGGCCCAGATCCAAACTACAGCATGTAGGGTGCATACTCAGGACAATCTGCATGACATCCATGAACTCCAGCAGTTAAAGGTACTCCATGAAACACGAGGTGCAGTGACCAAGCACCGATCAACAGCATCCCCCGCGGAGTGAGTCAGGAAGATCTCCGTCCTGATGCTGGCCACCTTATTCGCAAAGAATTGAGCAAGCTCATCGCACTCTACTTGTGAAAAAGCTCTTCAGAGCTGCAGACAGGTTTGGTTGCACAACCTGTCCACAGTTTGGAAGAGTTGAGCTGGTCAATTCTGAGTAGCAGCAATCTCCCCGGACAAGAATTCTGCCCTCTTATGGGAAATTGCTGATTGGTAGGCCTGATAATGCTCTACTAATCTATGATGGTTGGCCTCCAGGGTGGATTTCCACCAGCATCACTCTAACCTTTGTCCTAGTCGTCACAACTCCCTCGGGGACCCATCAAACCAAGGGCCCCGAGGGCGAAGAGGGAGAGGACGAACACGGACAGGAGCAATCAGGTCCAGGACCATGGAGATGGCCTTATTTTAGGCCAAGACCAAAGTCTCTGGACTCAAGCTGACCACAGGAAACTCCAAGAGGTCAATCACCACCACTAGGCCTTCAGGGCTCACATCCCATAAAGGGCGGTAACTGACCATCTCCACAGTGGCAGGCCTACGGAGGGGGGTGCAAAAGTTGAACCTCACGGTGTAGTGATTGGACCAACCGACAGGTTCCACCCCCAAATCGGAGGCCTCAATACCCAGGAGAAAAACCAAATCAAGAGAATGACCATGTTAATGGGTAGCAGAGGTAACAATCTGTGTAAGGCCCAGAGATGTCATCAGCTGGAGGAAGTGCTGTCCAAATAGCGAGAGTTCGTCATCGACCCAGGCATTAAAATCACCCAGAACCATCAGTCTGGGTGACTCCAACACCATGTCGACGATGAAATCCACTACTTCCTGTAGGAATCACTTTTCGTCCCTGGGTGGATGGTAGACGAGAGCTATCCTACAGCCTACATCTGCTACCATAGTACACTCAAAAGATTCGGTGTCCTCTACTGGTACACTCATGAGACCCAACTCGGTCTTGAAACAGACCGACACATCCCCCCCAGTCCAATCTCGAGCGGTATATCACCAAGTACCCAGCCGGAATTGCCGCTTCCAACGTGGGGCCAGCATTTTGATCTAGTCAGGTGTCATGATGCATGCCAGATCAGTTGTTCCAACAAGATCTGCAATAATTGCAGTCTTGTTCTTAAGAGATCTGGCATTGCATAACATCACTCGAGCTGGATGGGTTTCGAGGGCCGCCCCAGCTACTTGCCCACCAAAAAAGGTAGTGCCCTTGGGTATGGGGACTAGACATGGTGAACCCCGTTCCAGGCTCCATTTCACCCCAGGGTGTCTTTTAGGCCTAACAACCCCGATGTGAGAGACCTGTTCATTCTTCCTCTGATGTCCACATCCCCCCCATGCACAATACCCAGCGCTCAGCAGTGCTGGTAAGTTGACAACATCAAAGGTGGGGGGAAGAACAGGCAAAGGGCAGAGGATGAATAGCGCTTGACCGGGGGGACAGCCTACACATTCCACAGGCTGACCAACAGTCAAAAAACACAAAACACAAGCATCAGACCCAAAAAGGAAACCCCCAAACAAATAATAATTAAGAATAAAAATACCCACCCACAGCCAAAAACAAAAGAAATAATAAAAATGAAATAAATAAAAATACCCAACCAAAACAAAAGTTAAAACCTTTCCCACACTACATAGATGGCTCTACTAAAACAGTCATTCTTACCCATTTTAAGTGTATCCATAAATGCCCCAAACAACATAAACACCCCCACCCCAAATACCAAAACTTAAAATAACTTTTAACCAAAACAGCAATAGCAAGTGAATTAGTGTCGTGCCTGGACTCTCCAACTCTAATTTAAGAATTTGATAGTGTTCAAGCAATAATGATTTTTACAGGGGTGCTCTCCCCACTCCCTAACAGTAGATTTAGACCAAAACACGGCCCTCTCATTGCCACATTTAAAACAAATTATATGATATATACACTGCCAAATAGGCTCTCTCACTGCCTATCCAAAGTATGAAAATAAATAATCCTTAATGGCCAGCTAAAAAGTCTACAGCAACACTGCTCCACTTTGACGAGGCTCTGATAATATAAGATGTTTTCTTCTCACAAGGTCCTCCAGTGGATTATATTGCCAGACCCTGAATCCACCCCAAGGAAGGCCTCAGAACACCACCAATTCTCTCCACTTAAGAAGTGGGAGCAATCCGACCCCTGTCAGGCAGCCACCACCACTCCAGGAACTCAGGCAGTGCACACCCTCCGGTTGGTACCCCTGAGCCCCCCAGAGAGAATGTCTGTCCTTAATACCCACCTCAGAGTCAATCAGTTTGGCTAACCCCTTGTTGGGCCTCTACAATTAAGGCTTCCTCCCAAATGTCTCAGAGAGGTCCCCAAAGCCAGTTCACAGGTCTCCTTCACAACCATAACAGTCTCACCAAATTTACATCATACAGAAGTTGGGCTCCACAAAAACGCTATATCCAGCACTTCCAGGCTCAATCAGTATCCTCCTAATCACTCTACACAGCAGTCAGTTGCCCGTATCCACTAAACAGTGGTAGCTCTCAAAACAGTTTACCGCCAGAAACTTCTTCGGTACTCCAAAATCCTGTATGCTGTTCCATCCAGTAGTCAATCACCCGTATACGCTAAAACCGGCGGTGGCTCCCAAGACAGTTCAACACCGAAACTTCACCAATCGAAATCTTTGGTGCAGAGCTTCTTCAATACTGCACAAGCCCCAGTGTCTGGAGTACTGCATGCCGTGTGAAACAGCTACTGGTACCAGTGTCAGATGCAGAAGGGTCTCAGCCGAAACCCCCTTCTGGTAAAATGGGAGTCGGATTAACACGCCACCTCACAATTCACAGTTCTCACTACTGGTGGTTAGACAGAGGCCGGTGCTGATATCGGAATGCCAAAACAGTCCCAGCTGAAACTGCTACAGGTAAAACGCCTGTCAGGGTTAACACACCACCTCACAGTCCACAGTTCTTGCTACTGATGTTTTAGCCACAAAACAAAACTAATAAAATAGTTATAAATGATATAAAATAAATTAAAACAAACACACAACTGAGCTAAAATAGAGGTTGACACAGTGTGGTCGCCATCTTGACTATAAAAAATAAAATATGGGCAACCACATACAACTCAGCATGTGTTTCCATCTCGGGGTTGAGATGACAGCATGGACCTCTCGAGCTTCGCTCTCAAGGTTGATATGCTGTCATCTCAAACCCTCAATGGAAACACAGCCTTGTTGTACATGTTTGCCCGTACATTATTCTCCATTTTGTGTATTTTTCCCCCCCCGAGAAAAAAAAATCTTGGACCATTTTATAATCACAATAAGACAATCCAAAGTGTGCTTTGTGGTAGGATGATGGCAATCCTCAGGTGGTTGATGGTACTCAGTGATGCCTCGTGCCTCACAGCATACCCAACGTGTACCATTATCCCACTGCAGTGTACACCCTGGGCTCAATTTTCAAAAGTTGGGACTGGTGCTAGGGGACTTACAGCAAGGAAAAATGGTGCAAAGGGCTCCTTGTGCCAGTCCCAATTCCAGAATGGAATGTGCGCCACTGGGGGAACCACCTGCGCTAACTGAGCTTGAGCCATCCTTTGATGGCTGCACTAGTGTACTATGGTGGAAGGGGGCTAGCACCAAAGTGGGGCAGCAGTGTTCCCTAATTTGGGAGTTTGAAAGCCCCACTGTGGCCACAACTCATGGCTGTTCTCAGATCAACCAAGTACTAGTCTAACAGCACTTGCAGCAAAAGTCAGACCTGTGGGGGGGCATCCTACAACTGGCAGGGAACACTGACCAGGAACCTGTGTGCATGCTCTAAGGGGCACTGTGTGCACGGATGGGAGTGCCAGGGCAAACAGCGGCACCAGGCAGGTGTGCCTATATCAGGATCACAGACCCACAGAACGTGTGCTGCATAGTCAGGCTTACTGTACAATGTACACAGTAAGCCTGACTATATGGTACCCCATCTGTGGGTCTGTGGGCACACCTACCCGGTGCCACCTTTTGCCTTGGCACTGTTGTCCATGCACACAGCACTGCTTAGAGCACTCCCACAGGTCCCTTGTAAGTGTCCTTCGGGTGCCCCCTCCACTGTGTTGCTGTTCCGGTGTCAGCTCTGTGCCCGGTGGGGCATGACAGCATCCTCCATCAGACCCCTCCAGTGCACCACCTCTGTTCATTTCTGATATCATATCAATTTACGGATTTGAATGTTACTCTTTCCCAAGGGGAAAAAAGTTTATCTGTTTATTTAATGAATTTTGGTAACTGGCTAGGCTCACTGGGACTAGAGGTCCCTTTTTCAAGGGTGACCAGGAATTACTTACAGGCAGATATATAGACAGTACACAGGTACAATGTATACAGTAAATTACAAGGTGTTGGATTAATTACAGACAGTAAATGGGTATAATATACACAATAAATTACAAGGTATAGCACTATTATACAGACATTCAACAGACAATATATTTTATTGGAGGAACAAAAGTGACCATACATATAGTAAAGACAAAGACTCAAAGCATAGTTGAGGAGGGTTAGTTATGGATTTGGCTGAGAGACAGGTTTCAGAAAATACATTAGTTACACACACGTAAGCTATATCATGGGCCAATAGCAAATCACCACAGAATGTTATGCTGGTCCAACTTTTAAGTAGAATGATGGTGATTTGCACATGCAGCCCATGATGCTTTGCATTGTGTGGGCATGTGTGATTTTGTATTTTCTGAAACTTGGCTTCCCAGCCAAATGCCCTTCAACCCTTTGCCTCAGTGTTTATAAGATAGAGTTTGTTAAAGCCAAGTTTCCAAGAAAATACAAAATCACACATGCCCACACAATGCAAAGCACCATGGGCTGCATGTGCAAATCACCAGGGTAGCTGGTCCTTTCCACTGGGGTGTCAAACAGACAAGGCATACTGGTGAGTCCTGGTAGGACGAAACACGTGTCTATGTCATCTGTCAGCACCCTTTGCAAATTGTGTGAGAGGCCTTTTGGCACCATGCAATTCTGCTTAAAGTTGGACCAGGATAACATTCCATGGTGATTTGCATATGCAGCCCATGATGCTTTGCATTGTGTGGACATATGTGATTTTGTATTTTCTTGAAACTTGGCTTCCCAGCCAAATGCCCTTTGGGGTAACCCTTGCCTCAGTGTTTGCGCACAGAGGTTCTTTGTCTTTTAAATAGTTTTTTATTTTAATGGGTTCACCACAACATATCCAAGACACACTGTCTTAGGGTAGCTGGTCCATTCCACTGGGGTGTCAAACAGACGAGGCATACTAATGAGTCCTGGTAGGACAAAACATGTGTCTATGTCATCTGTCAGCACCCTTTGCAAACTGTGTGAGAGGCCTTTTGGCACCATGCAATTCTGCTTAAAGTTGGACCAGCATAACATTCTGTGGTGATTTGCATATGCAGCCCATGATGCTTTGCATTGTGTGGATACATATAGTAGCCAACATTGTAAAGTGGTTTATTTAGAGCATTGTTGAAATCCAGCTGCCTCACTGGTCCCTTCATACCACATGACCACTGTTTAACCCAAAATAAACTACCAGTAATTATGCTGTAAAATATTTAATGCACAGTTGTGTTTGACAGCTACCAGTGAAACTGTACGTTAAAACATTTAATATAAGACTGTGCTTTAAACTGCTGTATTTAAACTACAATCAAACCCATGCAATACTACAGCCATGCCTACAAATTCAAGCCTCCGGTCTTCCAAATAAATCTGAGAAACAGTTGATGCTGTTGTATCAAACACAACAAGCATTTGTCAATGCCGAATGTTTGCTTGCTAGCATTGCCATTGGTAGTGTAGGAGTTAGAGAGATGCATAATAGGAATGGCAGTAAAGTATTGAACTGAAGCCAACCCCACCACCACCTTGCAGATACTGACAGGCATTGGGGTGTGTCTTTGGGTCTTCAGGCATAATCGCCACACCATTTCACCACACCCTACCCTGCAGACACCGACAAGTGTCACGGTGTGCCTTGGGGTCTTTGGGCCTTATGCTCACCCCATTCCATAAGTAAATACAGCGAGATGGGTGCAGTATAGGAGAATGGGGTGAACTTTGGGGCCAAAGAGTCCAAGGCACACCTCGATGCCTGTCACTGGCTGCTGGGTGTGGGTGGGGTTGGAATGGAATGAGCATTACAGGCGACAATCCCAAGTCACACCCCTGATGCCTGTCAGTCTCTACAGGGTGGGGCGTTATGGCTGGAACAGCGGCAATATCCATTTGTTAGCCGAAAGGTGATTTTGCACAGCGACTACACCATTTGGCACCACAGGTGCAAAAACACATTTCGAACAGGATGTGAAAAATGACAGCTGTACTGTTCATGAGGAGGTGTAAAAATGACAATGTTGAAAATCTGGAGTGAAAATATGAAAAAAAACTGGTGAAGTAACGAGCGTGCATAGAAACTGCACAACACACACCTGTAATGTAATTAGTTTGGGGATTGTTTACAGCAGATTGTCAACACAGGCATTTTGGGACCTCTGCTCATGAACAGTGTCACTGTGGTTTTTGTAATCTGTCCTGAACACCGACTTCCCACAGCAACCACGCATTTCTGCGCAGGAAGTGCAGAAACACATTTTGGCTAGGATGTGAAAAATGACAGCTGTACTGTTCATAAGGAGGTGTGGAAAAATGCCACTGTAGAAAATCTGGACTGAAAATATTACAAATTTGTGAACTTACTAGGGTACGTGGAAACTGCGCAATGCATGCTCGTAACACAGTCATTTTATGGACTTTTGTCACCAAATTTTCCACATAGCCATTTTAAGACATCTGCTTATGAACAGTGTCACCATGATTTTCTTAATCTGTCTCAAACAATGATTTTGCATACCGACCACGCCATTGTGCGCTACATGCGCGAAAACACATTTTGGGTGAGATATGAAAAATGGCAGCTATACTGCTCATAAGGAGGTATGGTAAACTGGCAATGTTGAAAATCTGGAGTGAAAATATTAACAATATGCAAAGTTATGAGCGTGCATAGGAACTGCGCAACACATGCTCATAAAACGGTAATTTTTAGGAATTTTTTCACCAAATTTTTAACATAGGATTTTGGGGGACCTACCTCATAAATTGTGACACTATCATTTCATTACTCAGTCCTGAAAGGTGGTTCCATGCAGTGACCACGAAATCACCTTTCAGGACTGAATAACAAAATGACAGTGACTGAGTTCATGAGGTGGGGCCCCAAGAACCCTATGTTGAAAATTTGGTGAAAAAACTCCCCAAAATCACTGAGATATGCACCAAAATTGAAAAAAACCCATTTATGCCATTATGCAGCTTACCGGCATTTCTTCAGTTCGCGGCTGGCTTTGAAGAGTGCAGACGTGTTCTCGGTCCACTGAAGATCGTTGCGCTGGGCTCCAGAGGTAAGTATGGGGTGAGGGGTGTGGGAGGTAGGTGCGCAGAGGGTGGATGCAGGTTGGGGAAGGGGGCAAGACAGTCAATGAGGGACCGTTTTCTTTTTTCACAGGTGTCTTTTTTTTTTTTTTTAAATTTAAGAAGACGACACGGGACTTTTGCCATGCTGGGGTGGGCTCCCAGTGTGGCAGCTGGAAGTTTATTTTTCTGGAGGGGTAGTGGAGCTGACAGAGGATTGGGCACCCCCATCGGCCATACGGACATTTGTCATGCTGGGGTGGGCTCCCAGTGTGGCAACTGGAAGTCGTTTTTTTTTTTTTGATGTGTAGGGATTCAGTGGAGCTGAAAGGGGATTGGGCACCCCTGGTTGCCATACAGACTTTTACCATGCTGAGGTGGACTCCCAGCGAGACACCTGGAAATCTGTTTTGAGGGGGCAGCGGAGCCGACTGGGGATTGAGCACTCCCATCGTCCATATGGTGTGCGGGTGGGGGGAGTGCATGAGCATGCTGGGGTGGGCTCCCAGCATGTTATGTAGGTGTTCGGGGCAGAGAGGGGGAAGAACTGTCTATGACAGTTCAGATGCAGTGTGACGTGTAGGCAATTTGCATACTGCTGATGGCAGTATGCAAATTGCCTACAGATTATCAATGCTGATAGCAGTGGTTTTTTGCTTTCAACTGTATGCCACTGCATCTAAACTGTTGTCATAAACAATTCTGACATTTATTGGTGCGGTGAGACAGCGCCTGCAAAATGGAGCAGGGCATTGGAAGCTGAGTGGCACACTTATGAAAATTCATATGGTGGCACTATATTTCTTACACATGCATGCAAGCAAACATAATAACTGCCATTATAAAATACCAATGCCTTCAATAAACACAGAAGGTACCATTACAGCTAAAAAAATGTGTTTTTTTTTTAGAAACGCGGCTAAAGCAGAACTGGAAACTGACACGTGCTACAATAGAGCAGAAAGGCCACCTTATAAACATAACTGGATAACACTGCAAATACTGTAACTCTTATCTCAAAGCCATGCAGTAGCAGCAAGATGCTGGTATTCCTGAGATTTACAGTAGATAGTCTATGCCCACAAGAGTTGCTCAGAGATCAGTTTCTTTTGTTGGCAAAGCTCAGGTCTGCCCCTAAAGTTCTACCTCTCTCCCCCGAATAAGCATTCGCTATACAAATCGGTCAACCATTTTAAGTGAAACAGCGAGGCTGACCAAGTAAATGAAAGAGAAAAATGGGTGCAAATGACCACAAACTGTGCACATATACAGTTTCTCTCTGTTACTGAGCATGTTAAAAAAAACACCATTGCATGCAAAAAAAATGTTTTATTTTTTCTTTATTTGTATTACAAAATCCATTTTACAGTGGGGTTAACACACTTAAATGCTATGCACAGCAGATACTGTAGATAAATGCTCTCCCAAGGATCAAATGTCCCCTCTGTGGTGTAAAGATGCACTTGGCTAATGCCCCGTGCCTCCTCAGCACCAGGAGTGTGCACTCAATCTATAGAATGGATCATGCACTTTCCCCGTGCATTGCACAGACTGACGTGTTAGCTTTCTATTATGTAAGAGCTTGGATAAAACCATATAATATCACTGAATTGAGATGTGTTTCTCCACATGGGAAGTGTTTTAAGAAGTGTAGTTTTATAGTGCCTAGAGGAAGCTTGTTCTGCATTCATTTTCATCCTAAGCAGAACGCTGTTGTACCACACTGCAAAAGTCATGAAACACAGTTGTATCCTTCTGTGGTGTACAACAGTGTTCTACACAGGTCAACACAATGTCCATGTGACCATCTCTAATGGAAAAAGCACTGAAGAAAAAAAAAAAACACTGTGCCCCCAACAGATACCAAAAAGTCAAACATGGTAATGGGGACCTTTGCTAGTTTGCTGTTTTTCTTCAAAAGACTGAGCAATTAAACTTTTCTATGGACATTAACTTAATTAACTTAAGTTTTTTTAAAGAAAAAATGCATCTGTTTCTCTATACTAGCTGTCACTTATAATTCACAGTGAGAGAACGGCCAAAAATGGGACATGACAATGATGGAATGGACACAACATTTTAAGCAGTAAAAAAAAGCACCTTTTTTAATCTCTATACACTATAAAAAATACTGGTTGGACAAAACCATGTACAACCAGCCTATGCTTCCACCTTAAGGTTCAGATTACGATGGCCTGTTGTAATCTAAACATCTCAGTGGCAGCACAGGCTGGTTGTGCATAGTTGCCCAACCAGTATTTTCTATATTGTGCAGTCCATCCCTAGTTCCAATTTGTCCATTTATATGGGACTACCAATACAATGCTGCAGTAATAATATGAAATATTATTCATAAACACATGATTATTTGTAGACAAATAATGATACAAATTAATAAACAAAATGGGTAATGGCCTAACAGAAAAGTTGACACCACTGCTTATGTTTTGCAAATTTACAAAAGCTCTGACAGCACTTGAACAGAGTATGAGTGTTAACAAGCCTCCTTCAATCCAGTCCAGATTTACCAGTGTAAAGTGCTTAATATAAAGATAGTCCCATTTACCCCACTGTGTCCCTCACTTGAGCTTCATCAGTGAACTCTGATGAAGGTTGCGAGAGAGAGTGAGGTTCTGGGGTAAGCGGACCGCGGCCACTAGTAAGGTGAGTTGAACCCCTTAATAAATTGTTTATAACACTGATTATCTTTGTGTTAAACACTTTACTTTTCACCAGTAAATCTGGACTGAATTGAAGGAGGCTTGCTTGGTTTCACACCCTGTTTGAGTGCTCTGACAGCTTTTGTAAATTTGTGATTGACTTTGTAGGGGTCGGACACCCTGTGTTAGAGCAATACTCCTGAATTTGTTGTCTTGGTCATGTTATGTGTATGAATACATATGCTTTGCTCCTATCAATTTGTGTGTGTTTGGGTTATATTGTATTTATTTTGGATGTTATATGTATTTATGTTGCATTGTACCATCATTGCTGTGCTGAAAGATATACACAATTCCTTTAATTTGACTGCAAATACACTACTATGTTTCCTCCTGAATAGTACAGTATGTTTTAATGGCACCTGTACAGAAACTGGATAAAACAAAAAAGCTGAAATAACCTTAACCCCCCCCAAAAAAAAACATGTGTTTGAGTGGTTGAGAGTTCGAAAACTTTGACAAGCAAATTGGGTGTATGGGACTACTCAAACAGGGTAAAGTGTCTTGTTTTACCTTCTACTGATGTTTTGCTCCTTAGATAAATGCTTGAAGAGATATTTGTAAATCAGAATCTTTAAAACCTTTTATGGCTCACAACCCACTTGAGTTTAAACCACAGGTTCATTTGTCCCTGGTACTTCTGTAGTTATCTTTCTCTAATTATAAATGATGATTTTTTTTAGCCAATCGGGATTGTTTATTTCTAAACATTTTAGGTACTGTTATAACAATAAGAGAGTGTTTCATGCAAATAGTTCTACTAGGATAACGTTCTAAGTTCAGCTAGCATAAACCATTTCCAACACAGTAGTACACATGAACATATGAAATAGACAGCGGAAAAAGGCCCTATGTTCTATCGAAGAAAACAGAAATTGGTGTGACCAGGTAGCAGGAGGTGATGCAGAGCAAGGTGATGAACCTGCTAACATCAGAAAAACAGATCTCTCTGCACTCATGGAACCACAACATTAAAGTACAAAAATAACAAAACCAGTAAAGCTCAAAATCTTTATTTATTTGCAAGCCAGAAGAGGACTACTGGCTAAGTCCACAACCTCAGTGCTTCAACTCAACCCAGGACCTTTGTCATGTGCTGCATATAGACGGTATAGAGAACAGGTGTTTCTGTACATAAGAATAAAGGTATTTGCTACCACAAATAACAAACCCACTTGTGCCTTGTGATAACACAAAAATACATGCATCAAAGAATACAAAAAATCATGAATTACGTGTACAAAATTAAACACACCTAATTCTATTGATAAGAATATTAAATATATGATTCCGTTGAAAAAATAGCAATGTATAATTACATAAATTATTTAAATCCTAAATTCATTTAGGATAACAATCACGATGCTAAATTTAAATCTCAAATTCATTAAGGATAACAATCACAATGCTAAGTTTCCCTCAACATGAAATCAAACATTAATACAAGATAGAAGGAGATAGCAGCTGATAGATGTACACACACACACACACACACACACACACACACACACACTTAAAAAATATATGAAATTTTAGAGATAGAATGAAAGTGAAGAGGCAAAATGAAGATGAAATACAGAAGATATAGAATACTAATAGAAAAGGGGCAAAGGAGTATTAATATTAGAAAAGTCTTTATATGGTTAAACAGTATACATACGAGTAAACTGATACTAAAGACAAGAGAATATCCACAGTAATTCCAGTAGGAAAATGATCATGATTATGAGAAAGCACAGGGGGGAGCAGTTTTCAAGTAAAGACAGAAACTGTAACAGATATAATAAACAAACAAATCTACACAGTGAATAATATATTAGAAACCAGTAATATTGTCAAGGCAACCTGCAGAAGGGGAACACATGATGATAAGTGAGGGGGGTTAGAAATACTAGTAAGAGCTAAAGCAAAATAAATCAGAATGAATGAATGAATTGTACAGCCAGACACAAAATAGGAAGTGAGAACATAGATAATAACAAAGTCACACCGAAGGAGAAGCCATTTACGAGACAGAACCAGTACTACATTAATTGCTTAAAATAAATAAAAAAACATAAAATGGTCAAAATTGGATACACTCATGGAGTATTGCCACTTATAAGAAATGAACAAGCAAGGTAGTGGTGCTTCAAACGTAGGCATCACAATTCCCCATTAATTCATGACTATGGCAATCTGTAACAAATATTTGAAAATATAAAGTCCAGGGTTAATAGTTCATGTATGCTAAATATAACATCAGAAAATCAAATAAATGGAGTGAAATCCATTTCCTTATTTAATCCTTCAGGGTAGGCATTTTACACCATAACAATCCATTTTGTCTCATCCTGAAGAAGAAGACAAAGTCTCTTGCCACCCCTAGCTAGAGCAGCAATGAGATCTAATCCCATAAACGTCTTGATTTCTACAGTATATGTCTGCCTAAGATGTTCAGTGAATTGCCTACATTGGCTATTTTGGAAACACTGCAATTTCCATACCTAAAGAAGCCATTTGGCTTCTTAGGTAGTCAATTAAATATTCAGTTTGTCTCTCTGAGGCAACAAAGTGTGAATTAATCAATCTGTCTCCTGTAATATGTCCATAGCTAAAGGTGGCACATGCTTTGCTAGCAATGTTATTTTGTAACATAGGATCAATAAGCAGAATGGGTAATAGTTTATGAACTATGTTACCCATTCATCTAGCTAATTATCCGTACTCAGTGACAAATGTCACAACAGGGGGGTTTCGAGAACCCTCCAGAGTACAACTTCTCCAATTTTGTTCATATCATAACATCAGTTCTATTAAGATGTGTAACTTTCTGAAATGCCTTCTCAAGTATTGTCTTTTTATAACCCCTTTGTTAAAACTGAGTTATCATTTCTCTTGCTTGTTCAAGGAAAGTATCCTGCTCTGAGCAATTACATCTCAATCAAGATTACAGTATCAAATTATTTTGGGAGGGGCATTGTGTACATGAAGTGCAGATTTGCCACAGTCTCCTTATTGTAACTCAGAGGCAGTATAGCGCAGTGGTTTAAGGCTCTGAACCTCAAGCCTGGAGACCTGGGTTTGAATCCCACTGCCCCCACTTGCATACTGTGTGATCCTGAGCAAGTCACTTAACTTCCTTGTGCTCCCAGGTCACACCTGTAAACAAGCTTCAGCTTAGTGTGTCTCTCCTAATTACAAAAAAAAAAAACACCAATTTAATTGCACGACCTGGAGAACCAATCAGTTTGAGATATAGGAATCTGATCTCATGTCTGTGTGTTTCAAAAATTAATGACAAATTATTGCCTTTCTGATTGATGTGGTTTATGAAATCATGTACGACAGAAATGTTCTCAGTCAAAATGCAAACAATATCATCAATAAATCTGAGCCATTAGTTAATATTGCAATTGGGATCAAAAAGGTGCTTTCCCTCACAATGTCCCATAAAAAAGTATCTCATTGATGCAGCAGTGGCATTAGGGTGACAAACATCAGTGTGCTACAACCAGTTCGACACTCACAGTAGCGAACTGGTTGTTGGAGCGCTATGAACCAAGACCCCCCCGCCCACCAGTGTTGTGCTCCATCCCTGATAAACCTCCCCATGGAGGTGATAATATAACTGTTTCAGGGGGGTGAAGCAAACAGCTTGGATGTGCCCCAGCGCATTGGGCATGATTGGGCATGATGGTGGTCGGGCAGCACAATTGCCGGGCGACATGTCACCATTGGCATTTTGGTGTTGCTCTCATGATGGTCACCCTTTTGGGTTTTGTACCGACGTGGGTAGACCCCCTAAAAAGTTAGGCATATGAGGGGGCAACTGCTCCAATAGCCATATTGCAGCACTGCAAATAGAAATCTTTATGAAAAATGAAGAAATTATGTGTTAAAGTAAATTCATGGGATTTAAGTAGAAATGTAGATGGCATTTTGTCCTGGCATCCTGGCTTAGATAGAAAAGAAATAGCAGCATCTAGCCCCTGTTCACAGCATATGGAAGTGTAAAGCTTGACACGTCTTCTGTAAGCCAGCTGTAGTCTCTATCTCAAATAAACACATTCGGTTTTTGCAACAAATACTGTACATACTGTCCCTGATGTGGGATCTCAGATCAAGAATCCAGTTTAATAATACTTTGAGTTGTACCTGTTTTATTACTTTTGTAACCTAACTTTATGGTTCCACAATAACAGAGATTTGTTCTTCTGATACTTCCAATCTTTTGAGTCTAATTATGGTGACCTTAAGCTAGAGATCACAGTGGTTCATGCTTCCCTGCCAACCCTTACTCTCCCCTCTTCCCTGTCCCGCCCACTCTTGAACCCCTCCCCCATCATATTTTGAATGACGACCTCAGATGGGAGTTCATTCCACCCCGTCACTACCCTCTCTATAAAGAAGTATCTCCTGACCTCCTTTTTGACTCTTCCCCCATCAGCTTAAAACAGTGTCCCCTTGTGGTCTTATTATCACTGAGACAGAAAAGTTCCACCTTGTTTATACCTTTCAGATACTTGAAGATTTGGTATCTCAGCCCCCTATCATACCATTTTTACAGTTTTGCTTCCCCTGACTATGATCTTCACATCGACTCCTGGAACTTACCTCAACCCTAATTACTCCCCCATACCTCCTACTATTATTAGCCATAGCCCCAGTCTGTATCCCCCACCAGCCCTTCCATGTCATTTATCAGAGGCTGTTATCACTACTTTTTTGCAGTCAGTCACTCATTATATCTGTTTGTCTGCTTTAGTTTGCCCTGGAGCCTGTAATTCTGGGTACCTTATGTTGCATGCTTGCTTTGGCTACTCTACTGGGATTTGTACATACTGGATTCTTCTAGTGTATTTTTCTTGTATCCTACCTTGTCCTGTTAGGTTTAATCAACCTCTATCCTTGGATTATTGTGTATATGTTTATATTACTGTATCTGTTTAATTACAAGTGTTTTGTATATATCTGCTAATGTACCAACCATTGAACCTTGACCTTATCAGGTTCATCTTGTAAATGAGCTTTGCTCAATGATGTCTGCCTAAATAAATAAAGATTTTGATTGATTGATTGATTGATTGATTTCACTCATGTCATCTTCCTCCTAATTCTCCAGTTTTTCTTATTTTCTACAAAGTAAAACAATCTGATTTTGAATTCAAGTTCCATTTAAAAAAAAATAAATAAATCTTCAACATGATTTTTAATGAGCTAGATTTTCAAAGATTTGAGTCATTATTTCAATACAATTGCATTAATTGTGACATGACAAAAATGGTGGTCTAACTTTATGTCTTAAGTACTACAATTTGAGCACAAAAAACGATGCGTACATCAAAATGCTGACACATGCCTCAGTTTTGTTCTGTAAAAGAAGGGAAGTGTTGTAAATGTGTCAGAGTGTTAGAAAATAGGGCTCACACATTCTGACACAATTAGCATGATACAGCTGTGACAAACAAATGATGTGAGTTCTGCATCCAAACTTTTAAAAATCCTTGAAAGAAATTATAATTTGAAGAATCCCTTTGAACATCCTGTTCAAAGTCTTGATGTTTTATGATTAAGGTCATGATTTTACAGGTTATTTTTTCAATATCGTTATCCTTCATGTATCAAAGTTAATTTCTGCTTTTGTTTTGTATGTTCTTTCTCTGCGGAGCATATTGTGATAGTCTGATACAGAAGGCACTATCAAATGAAATGTCATTGTATTTTACAAATGAGCAAAACTGAAATATGAGCAAAGGTTTACCACAGACTGTTTCGATTGTTGTTATTATCAATAAGCATCGATGCAACAGGCCAGAACATTATAATTACATATTAATGTGTATTTTGTTTTTAAATGCAGGGTGATGCTGGTGAACCTGGAAGTGCGGGACCTCCTGGAGCAACCGGAAATCCTGTAAGTGTTTTATCATGCTGGAGACTTGGGGGGATTTTCAAAATGGGCAGATGCAGGTGCAGATGCATTGTTGTCCTGCATCACCTGGCTAAATAAAGATTGATTGATTGATTGATTGATTGCATACGCTTGATCACTCCAAAACACAGGAGCCCTATTTTCCATTTCCATGGTTTGTGGCGGCTTTTATTAAAATAATGGCACAGATAAAAAACAGATGGTGTGATTAAAAAAATGGAGCAATTATCAAAAACTGGCACGTGCATCATGTTTTTGATGGATGCTCCCATGTTTTGCATTTAAACTGCTAGATCACCTAATGGATGGTGCAGCAGTACAGACAGAAGTCCGCTTTGAAAATATGGGTGGATGAATCCCCCACACCATCTAATCTGATGAAATGCTCATCTGCCGCTGTGTAATACCCAAGATGTAGAAAAACTGCAGGCTTACCAGTTTTGATAAAGGGTGCTGGTTATTTGGAAATGTTTGCCTTTCTAAACCAAGGATTAAAAGCTTGCTTAAAACTGTAAAACAATACAAATCTGGCTTATTCACCAATTTCTATGGACACCCATTGTCCCATAATAAGAGGGAACTGTGTCTTTTGAATGCAGGTTCATCTTAGTAACAAGAAAAGTGATGTTAAGGAATCAGTGTTTGAAAACAGTTAAGTATATGGATGAAAAGCTAGGCATAGCCATATTTAAAGGTATTCTATTTTTAGGGTGAAATTGGTAGACCTGGTGAACAAGGACAGCAGGGAATCAAAGGGCCAACTGTAAGTAACCTTTTGTGTTGTTTTTCTTTTTAGTCTGCCTTTATTAATCATGATTTTCAAATATTTTTTGGGGGGGTACATCATTCTTAAGTCTTTTTTAGTCTAGAATCTATTGGTAATACTGTTAGAAAGAAAAACTACCAGTGTGTTGCAGGGAGCTATTAAAAATATGAATATTTTTCCTGAACATGGGGGTGGGATCAATATGACGAGTATTAAACTGTTTTCTATTACGTCTTGCCTCAGCACCTATTCTATTCTGAAATGTGCTTGATTCATAATTGTATATACTGTAGCTGTGCTCGGTCATTTGCTGTCATTTTATTGCCCAGAAATTAATTTTGAGTTCAGATACAAAATGATGGGCTTGATCACATTTTTTCTGACAGCTTGTCATATTTTTGATAGCACCTTGCCATGAACGTAACTTATTCCTGTACCAGCAACTTTCAAGTTGATGCCATGTTTAAGACTGAGCTTTACCATTGACACCATCAGCTGCCATGCAGCTCTGATATCATACTGCCCAAGTTTTAACCAGAGGCACAATTAAGCATAATAGTTGTTTACTGAGTACCAATAAAACTAAAACATGCAGTAAGTTATCACTGTAATGGCCAAACACTACAGAAGGAAACAAAATCGGATAATAAATGGAAACATGCCATGGATTTCATGGCATGCAACACTTCATGTTGGTAACCACTTGACATTTATTGATGTATTGGTTACAGGGACAGTAAGCTGAAACAACAGTCCATTTTTTTTATTATATCTCAGGACAAGAATATTCCATCTCCAGGCAAGATTGGTCAGGTAGGGGTGGTGTGGTGGCCATGTATGTCCAGTCATTGATGCAATTTACCACCATATGGTTTTCCTCCCTCTCAGCTACCTACAAAGCACTAACTTTACAAATTACCCTACCTTTCACCTGCCCAATCTTTGTAACTGGCATCTACCACCGTCCTAGTATAAAAGAGTCTGAGACCTCAGAGCTCTTTACACCCATTACCTCCCGCTCCCACTCAGTGGGAGCTTTTCATCATGGGTGATATCAAGCTAAATTAGTTGTCCCCCAAGTCATGCAAAATATGCAGTGATGTATCTGCCCTAAACTTAACCCAACTTATCATGGAACCCATGCACCTAAATCCAAAGATTCAGAATCATTCCCTTATAGACTGGGCTCTCACCTCCCACCCCCATCGAGTCATAAAACTGGGCATACAACCAGATGCTCTCAGTGTCCACCACCCCATCTTCCTAGTTCATAAACTCTACCACCTCAAAGCTCGACACAAAATCATCCAACAGTGCTCCTACAAATCCCTAGACCTTGACCCCCTCCTCCATGGGCTCACCTCCACTGACTGGACACCCCTTGCCTCCCCTCTTACTGTAGACCATGCCCTCGCATATTTTAAAGAAAAATTTATCAGCATCTGGAATTCATTTGCTCCTTTTAGATAATCTAGGATTTGGGGATCGATCTTCCTTGGATCACCCCTGAACTGCTAGCCTGTCTTAGAGAGTGTGACTGGGCTTGGAAAAAGCATAAATCCACAAAGCTCCCCAGAGACTATGCATCATACCACCTGCTCAGAAACTACTGTACAAAAGCTACCAGATTAGTAAAGTCTCAGTATTTCAAATCTGCCTTTCTCTCCAATACAAACACCCTTCTAAATTCTGGAGAGTGGTCCATGCTTTCTCCCCACCATCCTCCTCCCTCAGTTGTTAAAAAAAAAAAAAAAAAGACTCCCTAGTGTCTAACCCAGGCTCGGTAGCCAAGGATTTCAACTCGTACTATGCCTCCTGTACCACAGCCCTCCTTAGTTCCCTCCCCTCTGTAACACTCACCTCCACTCACAACCCCTTCCCTCTGGATCCTGTCCCTCCTGCCTTCTCCTTCTCCACGATCACCCATAATGAAGCCTTAAATGCCTTCCTCTCTTTCAACCCTTCAAAAGGTTCTTCTCCCAATAACCTTGACCCAAAACTCCTTCACCTTTCTGCCCTGGCAATAGCTTATCCTCTCTCTCTCTCTCTCTCTAATCTTAAACTACTCTTTTAAGTCTGCTATGGTCCCCTCACCCTGGAAACATGCAGTGGTCCTCCCTCTTCCCAAGGGTGGTGACTCGTCTTCCACCAGCAACTATCACCATATCTCTCTTCTCCCCACTCTTGCTAAACTCCAAGAACAATTGATTCTTTCCCAACTTTCCACATTTCTTTCTGATTCCTCCTTCTTCACCCCATTCCAGTCTGTTTTTTGGAAAAATCACTCCACTACCACCTCCCTCCTCAGGCTCACAGTGCCCCTCCCAAAATAATTTGATACTGTAATCTTGATTGAGATGTAATTGCTCAGAGCAGGATACTTTCCTTGAACAAGCAACAGAAATGATAATTCAGTTTTAACAAACTCCATCTTACTCCATCTTTACAGGGATGGACAATAGCCAAATCACTTCAGCCGTTTTTGTTGACCTTGCAAAGGCCTTCGACATAGTCTCCCACCCCTTCTCTTAGACTCCCTCTCTGCAGCCGGGCTGACCCCATCAGCCACTAACTGGTTCAAGTCCTACCTCACTGGCAGGCCCCAATCTTTCAGGATCTCTGACTCAATTTCCAGTCCTCTTTTTATCAGCATAGGAGTCCCACAGGACTCAGTGTTTGGCCCCCTGCTTTACTCCATCTTCTTAAAAGACCTTCCATCAGTATGCTTCCCCTCCTCCTCTATACACATGTATGCTGAGGATACTGTCTTGTACCCCTCTAGCACATGTCCCTCTGATGCCGCATCCAGCCATCAGCAGGATTTTGATCAGTTCCAGCTCTGGTTCACTTCCCATCAACTCTTCCTAAATGGCAAGAAGACAGTCTCCATGATTGTTGGCACTAGGCAGAGATTCTCTCAGTTCCCTGGCCTGCCCACTTTCCACGTCCTGGATGGGACAACCCTGGAGGACATCTCTTCATTTAGAAACCTTGGGGTCTAGCTGGACCAACACCTCAACTTCTTTGTACATATCAATGCCATCCTGAAAATATTGCATCTCAAGCTAGGTGCACTGTTCAGGAAACACAGCTGTATCCCTCCTGTGGCAAGGCAGGAACTTGTCCAGAAGATGATCCTCCCTATCTTTAACTACTGTAACATAGTCTATGTTGCTGCTCCCAAATCCTCCCTGATCAGATTGGACACCCTCTTTAGCTCATTCTTTCGCTTTGCTCTTGATGCCCCCTCTCACTCGCATCACTGTGATCTCTACCATGCCCTGTCCTTTCCATCACTTACAAATAGGCCCCCTCTCTCACTGTGCCAAACTGACCTCAACATTTTTGCTTGGTGAGCTTCCTCCTTACCTCAGTTCATCCCCCCTCCCTATGCCCCTGCCCCGTCACTCTCTTAGATTGTTTGATACCCACACCTTGGTGATCCCCAGCCACTCCACCCTCATTGGTCAGACTGTTTTTTCTCACAGATTCCCGAAAAATCTGGCACTCCCTCCCTCTGCAAATACAGCACTCCTCCTTTTCCTACTCTCTCAGACTTGCCTTACAAAACTACTTCTCCTCTAGCTGCTCCTGTTACAATCCTCCTTAACTTCCTGCTCCCTGCTTCTTCCTCTACCTAGTACCTGCTACTCCCCTCCCCATCTCCCTCTCTATCTCTCCCTCTCTCTCTCTCTCTCTGTCTCTCCCTGCTCTCCCTCTCTCTCTTGCTCCCTCCATCTCTCTTCATTTACTAGCCTACTCCTTGCCCCTTGCAATCACCCTGAAGGGGAAAACAGGGTTCTCAACATCCTGAAAGGGGAAACAGGTTTTTGGCTCTTCTTTTCCCTCCTCTCTAAATCTTCCTTCCCACTGGCTCTCACAATTCTCAAACTCAGCACTTAATTCTTCCCCACATGTTCCCCCACTCTCCTTTCCTCTCTTCCTCTCCCTATTTCTCACCCCCTCTCTCCTCCTCTTCTTGTTCTCTCTCTTTCTTTCTTCATTTACAAGCCTGCTCCATGCCCCCTGCAGGGTTCTCAGCATCCTGAAGGAAGAATCTGGTTTCAACATTTCTTTCCTTCTTTCCTAAATCTTTCTTCCCGCTGGCTCTCACAAACACAGTCTCAGCACTTAATCCCCCCGCACACTCCTCCCTCCCCCCACCCCACACTTATTCTATCTTTGTCTTTGTTAATGGCTTGTCTTGTTCTGTCTGTTCTCTGTCATATGGTTGATTCACTGTTATTATATGTTTGTCTGTATTCCAGTCTGATTGTCCCTAACTGCCCTAGTTTGTTTTTGCATAAATTTGTAATTTGTTTATCATTTCCCTGGCACCTCTCCTATCGCACTTCTAATGTTAGCTAGGTATGTACATGCTTACCTGGTGTACCCTGTATGTAACTATTACTGTATGTGACATTTGCTCCCTGCTTATTTGTATGATTCTTGTTTGAATCCTTTGTGCCCCCCAGGTCGCACCTGAAAATGAGCAACTTGTTATTCAGTGTGCCTTCCTGGTGAAACATTTCAATAAATAAATAAATATAAATAAAAAGAATGACAGAGCAGCACATAGTTAAGACAACATAAGATGACAAATGAACATTACTATTTATGCAGTTAATGGCAACGTCAGTGTTGTCCATTAGAAATGGAGGCTTTAAGTTCCATTTTTAAAACACCCTAGAGCTGAAAGAATTCTTAAATGTGAAGCCAGTCTATGTCAGAGCAAAGATGCAGATGAAAAAAGCCCTGGCACTGCATCTAGTCTTTACAGTGGGTAGTTAGAAAGTCAGGAAAGTCTACAGTTCTCTCAGTGCTAGTTATTGTAGGTTGAGTGTATATGACAGACTATAGCCAATTGAAGATCCAAGGTCCTAGAAATATGAAATATGTCAGCAGAAAAAGGCCTTTGAAACATCATGTCTGCACATTCCTATTTAATGTTGAATAAGAGAGCCCAAGAGGCTCTTCATTCTCCCCTCGCCCTTTCTGTCTGGTGTGGTCTTCCCATGTGACTGTATATTTCTCATCCATGTTTCTTGTTTGATTCCCCCATTGATTTCACACAGACAACCTTCTCCAGCAGCCTACTTCATCCCCTTCCACCACCATCTCTGTAAAAAAGTACATCCTACTCTCTCAAACTTCCACCCCCGTCAGCTTCATGGAAGTTCCTCCAGTTGTTTGTGTTCCCACTGCCCATTTTATTTACTTGGGGCATTTTTATGTTTCCATTATGTACCGTCTCCATTCTCACCCATAGCATGTACATGTTTTGATCTGCATATCTCTCCTAAGAGTCCTTTTCTGCTGTCCCTGGATCACTCTGGCTACTGTCCACTGCACTGCCTCCCCTTTGTCCCTGTCTTTTTTAGATGTGGACTCCAAAACTGCAGTCCAGGTGAAGACAAAGCAGTGACCTATACAGTGGTAGGAGCACTTCCCTTCTAGTGCTAGTGATCACCCTTCCTATGCACCCTAACATCCTATTCACCCTACCCACTGTCCTGTTGCATTGTGCTGATCCCATCAGACTGTCCAAAATTATTACTCCCAAGTTCTTTTCCTCTGTTTTGCTTTTCCACTGCTATCTCCCATTCTATATTCAGTGTTAGAATCTTTAGTCTCTCACTATCATACTTTTAACCACATTTTCAATCTACCCAGTTCCTCTATCATAGTTTTAACACCATTTGCACTATCCACCTGGCCACAGATCTTATTATCATCTGCAAAAAGGTGTATCATGCCCTTAATCCCTACCCCAATGTTGTAGATAATGATATTGAAGAGGATCACTCCCAAGAACTATCCCTGTGGCAACCCGCTAGTGATTCCACTGACCCCCAAGAACTCTCCTTTTATTACAGCCCTCTCGGTTCTGTTACCTAACCAAATTCTCAGCCACCGTGTAAATTTGTCCCCTACTCTGAGGTCCTGCATTTTCTTAACCAACTGTCCATGTAGAATGAAATGAAAGCCTTTGCTGAAGTCATTGTACAGTATGTCCACTGCATGTCCTTTTCTTCTGCCTTTGTCACCCAGTCAAAAAAAGCAATCAGGTTTGACTAATACAGTCTCTATACTGTGAACCCATGTTGTCTTCTGTCCCGAAGTCCATCTTCCTCCAGGAAACTTACTGTCCTTACCCTTATTGTAGTCTCTAACAGTTTATCCATAATATATGATAGGCTGACAGGCCTGTAGTTCCCTGAATCATCCCTGCTCTCTAGATCATGCAGAGGAACAGAATTTGCCATCCTCCAGTCCCTGGGTACTATCCCTGTCTTGCGTGACCTATTGAATAACTCAGCTAGTGGTTCTGATGGACTGGCCCCATCACCTTAAGCACACGTGAATGTAGCCTGTCCAGGCCTATGAACATCGGGCCGGATTCACAAAGGCAAATCAGGATGCAAGGCAACTTGTGTCAGAAAAAATGGTGCGAGTAGCACTTGCATCCTCAGTTGCATCCAGGGGGTATTCACATAGGCAGCCTGTGACATGCTGCAGGCTGCCTGTGCCCAACTGCACTTATGTGCCATAAACCCCCTTGTGACATGGTGTAAGGAGTTTTATGGCAGCATTTGCACCCTATTCAGGTAGGGTGGCTGCTATCTCCACAAATGGGATTCAGAGACAACCACCAGTGAACATCTGTCAAAGACCAGTTACGCCACCAAAAAGGTGGTCTAAATGGTCTTTACTGTTCACTGGAGGTTGCCACTGTACCCCAGCACCACATCCCCTGTGGGTTACAGTGCCCCCATGGGCTCCAGGACCTAGGCATAGCACGCACTGTGCCAGGATGGGTGTGTGGATCACCCCTGATGCCTAGACCCCCCCACACACACACACATGTTGTGAGCTCCCCCCACATACCCTGGGGCATGATCCCTGTCAATCCCCTAACCCCTGGTAGTCTAGTGGCCCCCACCCCCGCCCGACAGTGTGAGCCCCCCATACCCGCCCGGCGACTAGCACAGCCTCCACTCATCACCACGGCCAGCCAAGACTGAACTGTGCAAGCTCGGCGTGCTGTAATAATATGCGCTCTGTGAATGACAGCAGCTGTCATTCACAGAGCGGTATATTACAGTACATGATGCACAGTTCAGCTGGCGGCTGGCCGCCGTTGAGAGCGGAGGCTGTGCCAGTCGCCGACTCACCCACTGGGTGTGTGTGTGTGCTGGGGGCTGGCACGGCCGAGAGGGGGGTGGGGGACCACTGGGCCACCAGGGTAGTTACGAGTATTTCTACATGGGGGGTCCATGGCAAGGGGGCTTGGGGCTGGAGCCAACACCTTCCAGGGGATCGGAGACAGGCATGGGGGTGCCACGGCTCACCTCAGCTGGTGCATCTGCCGCATCCCCTGTCCAGCGACCTGTGGCATTCCTGGAGTGCCCTACCTTGTGCAGTGACCGCAAGTCACAGGTTGCAGACCCCTGGACCTGCTCCAATACTGAATTGGGTGCAAGGTCCAGGTCACAGGGATGGTTGGCAAAAGCTGCCATTGCCACAGCTTATGGCTACCCTTTTTGAATCCAGCCCATCCAGTTTAAATGTGGTTATGCCCCCCAGTACCTTTTTAACTGGAATGGGATCCACACTGACCCCTTTCATCCCTCCCCCAACCTGATGGCACTGACAGGCATCGGACCCTTGTCTTCCACTGTGAACATTCAGCAGAGATATCTGTTCATAATGTCTGCCTTACCGTTATCTTCCTCTTCCCACTCCTCTTCACGCTACAGTCTATGTCTTCCCTCATCTTCTCCTTCTCCCTTATGTAACAAAAGAAGGTATTATCTCCCCTCTTTGTAGCTTCCACAATTCTTACTTCTGTGTTCGCCTTACAGTAGCCCTTCTCACTATACTGTTGACCTCTTTCATACTGCTATGACACTCAGCCCTGTCCAATGTAAGCATGAACACTGAATTAATTCCTAATCAAAACTACAGTTATAAACAATGTAGGTAAATTTAGAAAAAGTTGGTATCATCAGTTAACTTTATAGCATGACCCTGCAGTGTTTCATTTTACATGCATTTACTGATTAACCCCATTTCCACCATGTTGCGTAGTTTTCCCTGCATCTAGTTCTCAATTGCAGCATCTGTCAGGCTTTATGTTAGATTCTGTAGGGTATGCAGGACATTTATATTGCCTTTGAAATTGCCTGTTTTAATTATTGTTCTTGTCTTATACTTTGTTTAATTGCCTGCCTGTCTGTGGCTTGTTGATTCAGTAACTCAGTTTGCAGAAACAGCATTCTAATGGAAAAGTTAGAGTTCACTGAATTATCCAGATAGCAGTGTGCAATAAATACTTTAGACTTTAGTCATGGTTAGCCTTCTGCACTTAATTAGTAGAATGGAGCACCAGACTGCCATATTTTATTGTCAGGTGTTTTAATTTTGTTTGTCCTTCAGCTAAATGAAGGTCTCTGGTCTACTGAAATGGTGCCAATTTTCTGACTCAGTGCATATCATTAATATTAAAATGTCATGGGAGAATGGAGACATCTTTCTAACTAGGAAACCCCTGTAATTTTAGTATTCATTCACAAGCTGCATTTGTGAGATAGTGTGAGAGTTATAGACTGCAAGCAGTCATGAAAATGTCAACAAGAGCTGGCTGGCACCACCAACAACTGGTCTCACTGACTAATTGTACGTGAGTGTGTCCCGTAGTGAACAATCCCAGGTGTTCAGCTGCACCCCCTACTTCATTCTGTGCCAAATACTTCATGGTGTACAGTGGCAATCTCTTTCTTTCCCATGCCAGGCATTCTTTGATGTCCAGTGGCAACCCTTCCTTCCCCATGTTCTTGGCAAGTATTTCCTGATGTCCTGATGTACAGTGGCACCACCCTACATCACTCCATCCCATGGCAAACATGATCTTTTGTGCAATGACAATCTGTTCTCCCCATCCTATGCCAAGCACTCCCTGTTGTCCAGTGTTACATCCATCCTCTTCTCACCGTCCCATGCCAAGCAATCCATGTTGCCCTGTGTATCCCCATCCCTCTCCCTATTCCATGTGAAGCACTCTCTGGTGTCCAGTGGAAACCCCTCCCTCACCCTATTGCATGGTAATTACTCCCTGGAGTTCAGTGGTAACTCTCTCTGCTACTAAGGGGACCTGATATCCCATGGCAACCCATTATTATTTCACAATTTACTAGATGGTGACTAACACAGTCCTCCTTTCACTTCCTCATGTGACAACCATCTGTATGAAGGTAGTGTAGAACTGATATAGTTTGTAGCTATCTTTAATTGGATTGCAGCTGAATAAGGAGGTATAAGGGTGGTTGTGTAGGTCACTGAAAGAGAGGCTAAAGTGAGGTGTGGGAGTGCCCTGGCACTGAAAATAAGGTCAGTGTACCCTACTTTCAATAGAGGGGTTGAGGATGGTTTAGTGGCACCAGGGAGGGGCTGGCTCTCAATGCTGCACTTTCACTTTTGGTGATGCAGTGACTTTGTTGGCACCAAGGCTAGACTCCCAGTGACCCATTTTTATTTTGGGATATTAAAGGACATTGGTAGCACCAGGGATATGCTCTCAGGGGTTGTATGTTCACATGGGGGGACTTTTCTGGCACCAGGGATGGGCTTTTGGCACCCTACTTTCACTTGAGCAGTGCTAGAGACTTGAGTAGCACCAAGTATGAGCTTCCTTTGCCATTTTGTAACTTGGGGAAAAAAATGTTTGTTCTGTGGAACCATGGACGGGCTCCAGGTGCTTCATTCAGTGGGATTCAGGAATGTCAGTGGCACCAGGGATAAGTTCCAGTGCTGCTTTTCAAGTTGAGACCTGATCCTGATCATAAGCAGCAGCACGCTATGGAGGGATAAAGTTGGCTGATGTTTGAGAATGTATGATGAGGGGTAATGAATGGATAATGTGTAAGGACCTCATCATCTATAGATGCACATCACTTAAATGCAATTTTGTGTGGCAACTGCTGTTGTGCATTCATAGATTTCAGTGGGACACTCTAGGGATTATGTCTAGTTCAATTACATTATAGCTGGGAACTAGACTGCAGAGACACAACGTCACGTAGGAACTGCGCTCCTTTCCTTCACACCACTAGTCACAACGCAATGGTAATTATATTGGGTTATAATCTCTTTAGCTCTGACTGAGTCATGTTAGTATTGCTCAGTCTGCACAAATTGCAACCATCTACAGGTATTTCCTGTCCTTTTGAGTCAGAACAGTCAGTAATTATCCACATATAATCCTGTCTCTCTTGAAAAACAGGACAGTCTTCTTCAGAAACAGGAGTCAGCTCAGTGCAGCTAATAGCTATAAAATGTTATGTAACCTCGACCACCCACAAGATGTGAGACTATGCCTGTCCAGTAACATTTGAACACAGTCTACAAGGTCTTCGGGTGAATGGTGCCTGGGCTTGGTTGGTATTGGTGGTAATACAAAATGGTGTGGTGCCTCAACTTATGGGGATCCTTTTGTCAGATGACTGCCAGGGTACTTCCCCACAGGAAATAAATGCAACCTCACTCTGAGTGACAGAGAACCTTTATGGTTATACACTATCTCAACTTATACTCTACACGTGAAAACACAACGCTATGCAAAAGACAATAAACTGCAATTTAAACAGAAGGGATATTTATTAAGGGGACAGGAACAAGATCTGGATGGGGCGTGGAATGGACTAAATGCCATGAAGCAGTTCTGAGATCACTCAGCAAATCCTACCACCCTTTGGTGAGTATCCACAGAGTATTTACAGTTCCCCTTAATGGTGCACCAGTACCTCTAAGTCCCATGGGAGCTCCCAGTGCAGCCCATTAACTGTGTGCACACAGTGGGCAGGTGCAGGCCTGAAGCTGGACCATGATGTGGTGGTTAGAGATCCCAAACAAATTATTAAACACAAATGTTAGTTCCTCCTGGCTGTTGCAGTTCTATTAATAGGCTTTGAATAATAATCAAGCAGAAAAGTCCTAATGTTACTCTTTTCTGTCCCTGATTGGCAGAAGAATCGGAGGGGTAATGATCCAGTACTCATGACCTTAGCAGACTCTACAGGCTGACAATGTTGGGAAGTGTCCCTCAGGGTTGCAAATGCAGGCAATGGTACAGGTGTTGTTGACCTAACACACTTCTTGGTGGCGAGGGGTGCAGACTGTGCTGGTCCCCAATGTCCTCTTCGCCCCACAAGGGATTTGTTTTCACCCATCCCATGGAGTAGGCATTCAGGGCCTCAGGCAACTAAGAAGCTCTATCAGGACAAGTCTTGATAGCTCACAAAGCCAAGGGCAGGAGCTTTGGTGTTGCTCCTGAAAGAAACAGAAATCTTAGAAGATTCTTTAAACAGCTTTCTTCCAACTGTGTGGCTGACTACTGACTTCATTCACAGGTCTTTCTCTTTGTGTCTCTCAGACAAATCTGCTTTATTACACATCTCTCTCTCTTGCATAGAAATCCAGGCATCACATACTGTATAAGTGGATAGTATCTCATCTATTATTCACTATGTTAAACCCCTGGCTCTCAGTGACTGTCGCCTATTTAGGAGAATTAGGCAAGTAAGTCGTGAGCCAGCTTACACTTTAACTGTCTTGCAGAGCTGAGTTGGAGCTCCAAATTGATGACAGTTTCACAGGGACAGGCTGTACTAATTTAGGTGTTTTGCAGAACTAAACATAGGAACACTCAACATTCCTAACCAGGTTTGTGTCCTGTGACCCCCTTTTCAGTAGTCCTGGGGCTAGAGAAATTACACACATTGCTGTTTTTGTAATCTTTCACTTTATCTTCTATTTTAACATGCTTCTGTCCCCCAGTATGGCTTCTGATCATCAGGATCAAGACCTCCCAGTCCCTGTTGCCATCTGTTGCCATCTGTTGGGACTGGGGGTGAATTGGTGGCAGAGAAGTGCTGCTGAGTGTCCCCAAAATTCATTCTGCTAGTAGAGAAGTGGTTTTGCGCTTTGTGCAGCTTTGAGAGTTGCTTGAAAGTTAAATTGAGCAACCTCCTTGCTATGGGATCTCTGGCGGTAAAGACAGTCCAGAGGCCAGTTGAATGAAAAGTGGTGGCAGCAGCAGCACACTGGCCACAGTGAGGAGGGCACTGAACAACCTCACAGAACACATAACAGTGTCCAGCCTACTGCAGGGTCCCTCAGCTGCTGTCTGGAATGGGACCAGGGTGAAGGAGTGGTCCATGGGAAGGCAGCAGAGTGCCCCATGATATTGGCAAAGCAATTTAGGTGAGTCAGTTTGGGTGACAGCAAAATAGCAAGTATAAAAAGGGCTATGTGCACTTAATAGCACATAGTAAGTTTGGTGATTATGTATCCACAGGGAGTAGTCTTAGTATGCAGGGCTGTATTTGTTGGGCCACTCCCAAGACAGTGTGGTGTGGTGGTTACGGTCACTGCCTCTGTGTCCAGCAGACCCGGGTTTGGGACTAACTGTAAGTTTTTGCCATTCTGGACCTACAGTAAGTCAGCCAGATCATACAATTGATGATCTAAACTGATTACACGTTGGTAAATTTGGCACTAGGTGGAGGTGAAGGATGTCAGACTGAGGAGGCGAAGGATGTTGGAGTGATCACAACCAACTGCTGCAAAGCCCCTCTGATAGAAGCCATTGGGCAGCTTGCTCCCCCAGGACCAGCACAAACTGGTGCTTTAAGAGATACACAGCTTTGGGGGGGGACTGATCAGTCATCACTTCTTCTCCATTCTCCAATGTATGGATATAACTCTGACAAAGTAACTCTGCCCACCTATGAAAATACTGCTCAGGCAAATTGGGGCTGGCACAGCCTTCTTGGAAAAAGCTCTGATGGAGCAGTAGGCATAGGACTTGAAAATTCCTGCACAAGGAATCCTCATTCTAAAGACATCATAGGTTTCAAGAAAGGTACTTTTATAGTTTTTGCATGAGAGTAACTGATGGCCACTTGAACATAAAAATGAGTATCAGTTGTGGGAGGGCTGAAAATAGCAAAGCCTTATGGAATGATGCAACTCTCACAATGTTCTGCACAAACCCTGAGTAGTTTAGTGTGCACATCAAGCCCTGAGGTTACACCATTTCCTGCCTATAGCTGCAGATGCTGGCATTCAGGTTTGAGTAGAAGACAGCTGTGGTGAGGATGAGTGGGCACATATGGGTTATAAAGCTAGTCTTATCTCCACCCAGTAAGGACTTATAGGTAAGGACCCTCAACATAGTGTTATCATACAAATTTGGAAATGCCATTCTTGTTTTTAGAAATAGGTGAATGGGGTGATCAGGGAGCAGGGGTTAGGGGCGCTTATTGTACTTTATGATAGGACAAAGTGCCTAGTAGTTAAAGCACAGATCTGTGATCCTGGAGGCCCAGCGTTCACTTCCACAACCATCATAGAAACACAGAATCTGCTGGCAGATAAGGATCGCGTGGCCCACCCAGTCTGTCCATTTTTCCCTACCTACAGCATCACTGCAGACCCTAATTGATCTCAGTCTCATTTTCTCTCCCAACTTTTCCTTTCATTGAGATAACCTTATGCCTAACCCATGCATTCTTGAACCCCCCCAACACACACACACACACACACACACTGTCTTCACCCCCACCAACTCCGCTGGAAGGTTGTTCCAGGAATCCCTCACTCTTTCCATAGAAACATCAAATTTGACTTTCCAACTGTGTGACCTTGAGCAAGTCATTTAATCTGCTTCTACTTATCCTCTCTGTAATATCTATCTGCCTAATTAGACTCTGTACTGTTTGAAGCTCTCTGCATCAAATGGGAGCACCATCCTCTTCTCTCCTACCTCATGCTTGGACTGCGAAACACTTTATGATAGGATGGACCACTGTGTCTTATCTGCTAAAAAATTCTATGTATCTGTTTCTATGTGGGATACTGGTTGAACAAAAGGCACAATATAAATCACAGTTCTTTTCCTTATGGTGGTGCTGGGACCTAAGACATGAAGACCAGAGGGGTGTAGTAGTTGGGTGCTGCAGTGTGGAGTATTTTCAGTGAACAGACTTCAAGAAATCTGGGGGGGTGGGGTGAGACTTTGTAAAGTTCTTAACTTAGTTCCGATTATGCCTCTGTGTAACAAATCACACAGCACTTAACCTTATTATGTCTAATGAAATTTGTTGTGGGCGAGCAGTGGTTTGGCAGATCACTGGTTTTCATCCTTATTCAGCACCAGGACAACTTATAGAGTAAAAAAGAATGTTTTTATAATGCTCATAATACTCAAAGAACATTAAAGTTCAAAGCAGTCCAAGTTTTTGCAGTGCAGTAACACTATGCAGGTAAACTCAGTAGGCATTATATTCTCACTCAATATAATATCATGAAAAATTGCATTAAAACAGTTTTACTGGGAGAGGATCAGTTAGACAGGAAAGCCAGGTATTCTCTGCACTGAAACCTCCACCTGGACAACACCAGTTTAATGTCTGTGGAATATCAATAGGGAGAGATGGGGTATATAGCGCTTGTGTAACTTGTAGTACTTTTTGTGGCTTTACTCTATTCCCACCCTTGAGTAGTAGGTATGTAGGTATAAAGTTGTAGGGAATAGAAGGCCCATGAACAAGGGTGAGAAGAGCGCTGGAGAAGGAGGAGGAGGGGATGGTGGTGGTCAAAAACACCCCCTAAGCAAGGAAGGTGTGTTTGAGGAGGGCTTAAGTAGAGGATGTGGGAGGAGCTATTCCCCATATTGAACCTCGGGAAAGACCTCCCATTTAATGTTTGTGGAATAGCAATAGGGAGAGATGGGGTATATAGTGCTTGTTTAACTTGTAGTACTTTTTGTGGCTTTACTCTATTCCCACCCTTGATTAGTAGGTGTGTAGGTAGCAATTTGTAGGGAACAGAAGTCCCCAAAACATTCCCCCTCCAACTCACAAAGAGTATGACCCTCTGGCACTCAGGAGAGGAAAAAAACCCAGGTGGAGGAAACCTCTGAGGACCCATGGCCAGAGGTCTGCACATCCCCTGGGCATACTAAATGGAGAAGGACCTAGGTTCTAATAACCATAGCTAATTTGAGGTTGGTCAGCTGCTTGCAGAGACGATGATCCATCCTCAATCCATGGATGATGCCGATTGCACAATGATCCTGAGGTTGAGAGTAGGTCTGTTCTGAATGAGCGATAGAATCCTAAATATGAAGTAAAGTTGGGTGAAGGAGGGCAAAGGATGTCCATGTTTCCAAGATGATGAATGATGCTTGTCCAACAGAATTGCAAGGGTGTAATGAGCAGAGGGACCATGACAGGATCGATAAGGTACCAAACTGGGAATGGTGGAAATGCAATGGTAGAGGAAGTCATTGGCGAATGATCCAACTTGTGAAAGGTTTGAATGTAAAGGTATGGTCTGAAGGCAAGGAACTCTGTATTGAACAAGGTGTCACTAAGGAAGCATCCATATAGTGGAAATGAGTAGAAGAGTCTTTGAGTGCCCTGAAGATGATGGTTAGTTCTCAATCCAAGGATGATACAGACTGAATGATGATCCTGAGGATGAAGGGTATTTCTTTTCCGTAGGGATGATAGAATCCTATGTGTAGAGCAGATCCAGGTAAAGAAGGGCTAATGTAGTCCATGTTTCCGAGGTGACGAAAGATGCATTTCCAAAGGGAGTGTAGGGGCATAATGAGTCAGGAGAGCATGATATGATTGATATAAGACCAGACAATACACTGTGGGAGTTGTGATGATTTGTAAAGTTATGGGCAACTGATCCAATTTGTGTAAGGTTTGATATTCGAGGTAGTCTGGAGGTAAAGAATCATTTAGTGAGCAATAAGTCTCTAGGTAAGCATCCCAGAGTAAAATGAGTAGAGGAGATTTTGAGTGACTGATGACAGTAATGCCATAAGTGATTAGTAAAGCAATAGAGGAAGATTTGTGGATTGGTCCAGATAGTAGCCTTATATATTGGGAGAATGATTGGAAGTTTGATATAAGGAATGGATTGCTTCTTTGGTCATAATGTTTGTAACTTTATACTTAGATCCTCTGCTGGTCCACTGCCTGAAGTAAGTGTGGGTATTTCTGTGGTGTGATCATTTAGGAGATGCACTGTGGTGGCATAGGTTGGTTGAATTTACAGGTAATCCCAATGCCGAAGTACTTGAGAGAAGCTTAGGGGCAGATGTAAGGAAGAGTCTGTAGGCTGGACTGGTAGTGAGATCGATTAGTGCAGGATGCCATAGGATTTTAGTGCTACAGCTGATTAATACTGATTGGGAGGCAAGGCTGAGTTGGTGAATTTGTCTTGGCTGTTACAGATTGCCAGTTAGAATTCAGCAGAGCCAGTTCTCAGTGATGGTCTGTACTGTAGAGATGAACAAAGGTACTTCGAGAAGAAGAGGCTGAAGGGTCTGCTGGAAGAGCAGTTAACCCGGCTAAAGCTACTAGGTGAAAAGGTATGGATGATTGTATAAGGAACAGAGATGTCCAGGAGTGATATCAAAGGTTTAAATGGTGTGGAGTCAATAATCAGCTAGGCGGTGGAGATCCTACAATGAATATTCTGGAAGAAACATAGAAACATAGAATTTGACGGCAGATAAGGACCGCTTGGCCCACCCAGTCTGCCCATTTCCTTACCTAGTGGATAAGCTGCAGATCCTAGTTAACCAGCAGCCTACTTCTTCCCCTCCGCCCAGAATTGCCTTATGACTGTCTCATGCATGCTAGATATCTATGAAATTCCTAAAACAACAATGACTGTTGGGAAATAGGAGACGAGTAACTTGGTCATCAGAATCAGTGTTGAAAGAAGGGGTGGCAGAAGGTAAAATGGATGATATTCATACTTGAATGGGTTATCTTGTGATTCCCGCTATTTATAGAAGCTATGCTGATTACAAAGTCAGAGTATAACAGAAGGATTTAAGTCCTTTCCATGTATGAGGATAGCCAATAAGACAAGGTATACAGGGACGTCATGGTGATTGGATGGATAGGAATCAGAGGGTATATCCAATAGAGACAGAGAAGATCTTCCTATTGTGCAGGCAAATGGGATTCCATGAATGATTGTGAAGAACTGATTGGGCAGTATAAAACTCTATAATAACATATGAGTCTATGAGGCATGAAAGTCAAGGAATGTTTGCTGGCCGTAGTATTACTCCAGAGTAATGAACCAATGATACAATGAGTAGTGGAAGGGTACTGTTAGAAAGGCTGGAGTAGAAGTAGGGGATGGATCATATGGAAGAGCAGATGACTGGGTAGGAGTACAGGTCAGAGATAGGATACAAGGCCCAAAAGAGCCACAGCAAACAATACAAAGCCCCAAGCCAGCAAGGCGAAAATGAGAAGGCAGCAATTCGAAATGGGAAG
Organism: Neoceratodus forsteri; assembly: GCA_016271365.2. Classification (NCBI taxonomy): domain Eukaryota; kingdom Metazoa; phylum Chordata; order Ceratodontiformes; family Ceratodontidae; genus Neoceratodus; species Neoceratodus forsteri. Next base: position 863,289,400 of record CM057455.1, read on the forward strand.
GAAGTCCTGAGTGGATCCTGAGGAACTGAAGGAATAAGCAGAGGAAGCTATGGGCTAGGCAAAGCTGGAGGACATCCAGAGCAGGAAGGTACAGGCCCGGGTCAGTTCCATGGTAAACAGCAGTGAATTGCAGGAACACTGAAGCAAGGCATCAGATGATGATCCACAGAAAACTGAGGAGCCAAGCCAAGCACCATGAGCAACCAGAGTCCCACATCTAATGAAGGCTGGAAACGACTAGAGAAAATGATGGAAGGCACTGGAGAGGTCCCAAATCTGCAAAAGAAAACAAGTTCATACAGCAGCCAGATGGGGATCTGCAGCAAAGAAGTCCATGAGGCAGTTGACCTGGAGAGAGAGAGAGAGACTGAACAAGCCAGCAGGATCCATATGATGAGGGAAAGGATGCCAAAGGGGCTAGAGAATGAAGGTCCATGGAAGAACGGGATGGTGAGTGGAGTCATTCAAAGCAGAAGGGTCCTGCGATTGAAGAGAAGTGGTAAACTGGCAGGATGGAGGCAAACAAGTGAATGAGGTCCTGGTTCCACAGTCGAAATCATAGGCAGAGCTAAGAGGTGGAAGGTTGGAGGAGTGAAAATGCCCCATTCCTGAAGGGAAGTGGCAACCTGCATCGGGTAGAGAAGCAGACAGTGGACACAGTGATGTGAGCTCAGGCTAAGGACAAGGCAAGGTATTCTCTGTACTGCTTGTGTGGTGGGGCTGGAAAAATAGTTGTGGCAAGGAGATATGGAGACCACTTAGCAGTAGGCGGTCCAGGTCCAGAAGGGTCATGGCATCAGGTAGCAGGTGGGAATAACACATGTGAAGCAGCAGAATGGAAGGACATGTGTCCAGATGGGACATTTGAGGCAAGATGATCTGGACTGGATGCAGCCAGTGAATGCAGGGCAATGAGAACTTGGATGAAGTTCCGTTCCTCAATGGAAATCGCAATCCGCATCACGTAGATGCAAATAGTGGAGACAGTGCATGTCAGAGTCAGGCTCACAGCCATGGAAGTCAGCAGATAGGATGATGAGTCTAGGTTGCAGACAAGTTAAGCAGGAGAATCAATTCGGGCAAAGTCCTGTTCCGGAAGGGAAGCGGCAGCCAGTTAGCGGGCTGAGAACATACAAGATGAGGCAGTAGACTGTAGACTCAGGCAACCATCAGTGACGTCAGAAGTGAATGATATCAACTTGGGGCCACCAGGCATAGTTAAAATGATGAGGATACGTGGGTATGAGTTAGAGAAGGTATGGTAATGGTCTGTAGATTACAGACATGGCTCACATCCCTAGTAGTTGGGGCGAGCTAACCTACACTTGATGCTGCCAAGCAGAGTTAGGGACAGAGGATGTCAAGTTGGTCAGTAGGAGGAAGTTCCATTCCTGAAGGGAAGTGGCAACTGGTATGAGGCAGAGAAGGCATGGTAACGGTCTGTAGATTGTAGACACGGCTCCCATCCCCAGTAGTCAGGAAGAACTAACCCTCACTTGATACGGCCAAGCAGAGTTAGGGACGAAGGATGTCAGATTAGTAAGTAGTAGGAGGTAATGATTGTAATAGAATCCCATCCCCAGTAGACAGGGAAGCCTACCTTTGCATAGCACCTCAGAAAGTGTGAGTTAGGAACGGAGTCCGGAATACTGCTGGTATGGGCTGGCCAATTCACAACACTACTGTAGAGAGAGGAAAAGTAGTAATGAAGCTGGTATAGGACAATGAAGTAGTAAATGGTATTTGAAATTGTAGCTATAGTAGCACTAGTAGTAGGACTGAGAGACATATAACATGGAGGGAATGGTAAACACAGATGACGAAGGTAAATGGAGTAAGTACTCTGAAATATACTATGAGGAGAAAGCTAGGAAACATTAAGCGGAGGTCAGCTGCTGAAATCATGGTTTTGGAAGGTACCCACTGTCCCCAAGTTAGGTTAAAACAGGAGAAGAAAGCTGTACTATGGACTCGCGTATTACTGATTTGAAGCTGCATTTCTGAATTGGACCTTTCTTTTGCTGAAGAAAGTTAGGCTATCTGTTGTGAACAGCAAAGGCTGTGAGTAAGCTCTGCTTTCTCTTGCCCATGACATTGTATTAGTAACACAGCTGGTCTGTTGTGATGGAATGAAAATATATGCTGTGGGATATTGAATAGCTCAGAGGGAAGCAATGCGTTAGGATGATGGTTATCCATGAGAAAACTCTGAAGGATAGAAGTCAGCGAAAGCCAGTCCTCAGCACGGTAGGAGAGCTAGTATTTTTGTGAGAATCGGGTACAGAGTGTGACGTAGACAGCCAGCTCTGAGTGCTGTATTAATTTTTTTTATTACATATAAAATATGTGATGGGAAGGTCAGTTTGAGGAAACTACTGTCTTACTGGAACTGACACATCAAGACCCCCGAGGGATAAGTTCTAAGGACAGGACATAGCTAAACTTCAGATATCTGGGGTGCAATTGCCTTGTCAATTTGCTTTCATCCCAGGAAATAAGATTAGCCTTTCATAATTTCCTCAGGGAAAATCCTTTGACTTACAATAGTTTCCAGGAAGAACTTGAGAGGGAGGGGTGTCAGAGAGAAGCCAGAATGGACATTGAAGAGAGGTTGATGTCTGAGCCAGGGAGGACCCAGATAAATTTGGAAGGTCCAATATACTTTCCTGGGGAACCCTTGAATTATATCAGAGAGACTTTTGAGGTGTAGATTCCAAGGTCCAGATGGGATTAAAGAGGCAAATACACTTTTGCTTGAATACAGTGACTTAGATCAAAGAAACTTTTGAGATGTATATGTAGCAGAGCACAAACCAGTTTGGTCTGGTTAACCTGAGGGAGGAAAGGCAGTGAGGTCACCTATTATGTTTTTTCAAATATTTTATTTGGACATCCTGTAAGATAAAATATAGATGTTGTTACACCAAGGCGGAGTTAGTGACCTCAAGAGAAGGCCGGCTCAGAACTGTGTTTAATTGCTGAGAGAACCTGGACAGAGACACACAAGACAATATTTCTGACTAGAGAAGAGAGACCATCAAAGCACTGAAGTAAGGACCTTAGACAAGATTAGTCTGAAGTTATTAATTGTAGGAACTGAACTTTTACCTGTTTGTTTTAAGGCTGTATGTGTTGGGATATATATTTGTTCTTTATTTGTTGTTCTGTTTTGATATTTTAAAGTAAAGAGATATTTTTACAATGGAAACTGTCTAGAGTGCCTTGACATTTCTTTTTATTTTAGGTGGAGCTTTTAAAGGCTATCAGTAACACTGTGTATGGGCTTATTGTAAACCAAACTGGGAAATGGATAGAGTTCTCTAAAGTCTTGCATAGAGTTCTAAGGGTTCATTTGAAAGACCTGGTTGGTTGCCCATAGGCAAAGATACCTGGCCCCTCGAAGACAGAATTATCTGAGCCTGATAATTGGGTACGCTAACAAGAGGTTATCAGTTTGAATCCCTCCAGAGCTTGAGACTAAAGTGACTTGAACCCACAAAACAGACAAGAGGGTTACCTTGTTCTATTCACTGTACACAAATCATACGCTCAGAGACTGGCACTTTGGGAGTAGAGGGCTGACTGGCTGAGCGAGTTTGTGACACAGGTTAGTACAGGTAGTGAATGTGGCTAGAAATTGTAACTAAAATTACTTACTGGTGGGCCATTGGTACCTGCAGGAGCTGACTCCCATCGTGACTGAGTAGTAGGAGAGGTAGAGTGAGTATAGTAGGCCAAGCGATGCAGGGTGAAGCAAGAGAATAGCAATCCATGTAGAAGGGCTGTAAGGTCAGAGGTCCATAAGGAAATAGCAAGGATGCATACAGGAATGGAATAGCATCCAAAGTATCAAGAGGAGGAGCTTACTATAGCTGTAGGAGTGAACAGGTACCTGGGTCAAGTACTGTGGAATGCTGGCATCATCCATGGCCTGCAACTGGAAGTGGAAAGGGGAGCTAACATTAAAGAAAAGTGTTCGGGATGGGGAGAGAGCTGGGATGTGTGGCATCCACCAGTACAGCTAGCCAAATGTCCAAACAAGAACTAGGGAAAGAGGAAAGGAAGTCCCAAGACAAAGGAAGGAGCAAAAGGGAGCAGGGAAGTGCTGAAGCAGTGGAGGAAACTGACAGACACAAAATAAGGGGAAGCGCAGGACACGGGGGGGGGGGGAGTGAGAAGGGAGAGAGAAAAATTAACCAGGCAGCAGAGAGTACAGAATGAGCACAGCCGCATAAGCCATGCAGGAGCCCAGGCAAAAAAGCACTCCCTAAGCAAGGGAGGTGGGTTAGAGGAAGGCTTGAGTACAGGCTGTGGGAGGAGCTATTCCCCACACTGAACCTCAGGCAAGCCCTCCCAAAATGGACAGATAGGAATTCTGTTTACATCTCATCTGAAGGATGGCACATCCAGCAGGGCAACACCCCTCTAATAAGTACACTGCAGTATCAGTTATGGTATCAATGCAAGTCCGGGTAAGGGACTTGAACCCAAAGTAATTCTGGTCCGGGGCAATGAAGTATTCTACGGAGCAACACCAGCACATTGATTCTTTCCTGTACAGTACATCAAAAAGCTTCTCAGCATCTTGTATCCTTATATCTTGCTCATGCCTTGTGGTTAGAGCTCATACCAGTTCACTTAGGGCCCCAGATATGTAACCCATCTTCCCTGCTTGCTCACTGTGTGACGTTCAACAAGTCATGCATGTTCGCCATGCTTAACCTCCCCTCTCTTCCCCCTTGTCCATGTGCTAATCTCCCTTTCCTTTTCCTTGCCTCCTTCAGTCTCACTTCCTTCTTCCTGTGAGCTGCTGTTACTCTTCATGGCTTGTGTATGAACAGGTGCTAGATAAACCCAAAGTCCTTTCTCAAACAAACTGAAATGTTGGTCTGCATGGTCACCTATGTCAGTTTTCTGCTTTTCTGCACAGCACAGAAGAAGCACAAAAAACAGATAGTGTTTCAAATATACTCACATATGATTTGCTCATTAGTCCCATGATGCTTTCCACGATTGGGCTATTTGTAATTTTGTATTTCTTTCTATATTTTTTTCTATGGCATAGCATACAGCAGAATTTATCAAAATAACTTTTTAGCGTGCTAAAACAGTAAAGCGAAAGTGGCAGGGCAGGTCAGGTGCAGCAAGAAAAGCATAGAAATACGATGTAGTAAGAAGACAGAGGAAGCTCTTATGTTGTTGTTAAGAGATAGTTGCATTCTAGTCCTGTTTCACATAATACATTCTATTGTTATATAAATAATTGACCTCAAAATAAAATGGCAGGTGTAAAACATGTGGGTTTTAACAGTGAAGGGAGACGAGAAGAGGAAGAAAGATGGAGGGCAGGATAAGGAAGGTGTAGTACATTGCCACTGGGGAAAAACTGAGACCATGTGACCACAGAATCCCAATAGGGCAGTTCTAGTTTCCTTATAAGTCCCAGAAGGCCAAGTGACACCTCACATAAGAAACTCCAAAGCATGATGCCATGAAGCAGGAGTGTGAGCCCTTACTAAGGAGTGTCAGCAGAGCATCCTTACGGTGGCCAGAGGTTGTAGGCTATTCGGCCCAACAGAAGTCAGGTAAGAGAGCAGGGCTTAGAAGAGTAAGGGAAACCTTCAGTTACAGGTACAGCAGGCACACAGGCGCAAACCATTAGGCAGGCTAGAACAGTGTTTGGAACTACTCCCTATCTGGGATAGGCCTGTGAAGGCAGGGAGGTTTACTAATTGGGGCAACAAACAAATATCAGCATCACTAAAGTCAGTGTATAAAAAGCTGTATTACTCACATACTGGTCATTATTCCAGAATCCATGGATTATGCAAACGATGCAATCTGTGCAAAGTTAAACAGCTGGGAGAATTCAGTCAGAAGCCACCACAACCCCGACCGGTTTCATACAATTAGCACCTCTTCAGTTACTTCCTGATGAGGAGCTAGTCATGCAAAACTGTTTGGGTTGTGGCAGCTTTTTTTATTTAGTTTTTGTTAACCAGTTAAGTGCACTAGCCAGCAAGTGACTATTTTCAGGCACGACCCGGGAGGTACGGTTACAGTACAAAATAAGACAGTTCAGATTTACACAGTACAAGTGAGATTCATTGATACAATCCAAAGATAAGGGGGGAGGGCAAGGGGACTGAAGGGAGCACAGCTTTGGAAGGGGGGGGCAAGATAGGGAAGGGACGGTGAGGAGGAAGTGGAGCAGGGAAGGGAGAGGTGTAAGACTCAGTTCTCTGAAGGGTGGAATGGGCGAGACAGGGAAGGAAAATCTAATGCGGAAAGGTGACGACGAATACGGATTTTGCGGTACAAGGTTACGACCTGCTTCCAGGCTGGTGGAACCGAGGGACGGCAGGGTGAGAAGGGAAAGGTCAGTAAGTAGGGGGAGTGTTACGGCTTATGCGAAAGGGGCAAAAGAATGGAAAACACAAAGAGGGTTAAGCAACAGGCAGGGGAAGGGGAAGGGGGAGGGCAATACCCACAAGTAGAAATACAATCTGAGGGAGAACAGAGGGTAATGGAGGAGGGACAGGTAGGAGAAGAAGAGGGAGGAATGGCATGAGTAGGGTAGAGTGAGTGCAAGACTAGGGGACAGAAAGTAAGAGGATTGATGATCAGGGGAGAGCTGGCCTACAGGAGCATGGACCAGCAGGGGGAGGAAGAGGAGCGCGGTCTCCATGAGGAGGGAAACGGCTTTTCAGGGGACCGCCCCTGGGTTAGCGGAGCCGAGAACTAGTTAGGGCAAGGAGGGGATCTGGCCAGCCAGAGAGCGTTTTACGTCTTTACCGGGAGAAGGCGCGAGTAAGACCCGGAGCTATGGAACTGAAAGCGGCAAGGCAACAGAGAGGTAGGGGAGTGTGTGGGAATGGGAGAGAGGGAGCCAGAGAGCGTTTTATGGCTTTAGCAGGAAAAGGCACGAGTAAAACCCGAAGCTATGGAACTGAAATCGGTAAGGCACAGAGAGGTAGGGGAGCGTGAGGGAGTGGGAGGGGGAGAACCAGAGAGCGTTTATGGCTTTAGCGGGAAAAGGCGCGGTTAAAAACCCGAAGCTGTGGAACTGAAATCGGCAAGGCACAGAGAGGTAGGGGAGCATACGAGAGTGGGAGAGGGGAGCCAGAGAGCATTTTACAGCTTTAGCCGGAAAAGGCACGAGTAAAACCCGAAGCTGTGGAGCTGTAATCGGCAAGGCACAGAAGAGGTAGGGGAGCATGCGAGAGTGGGAGAGGGGGAGCCAGAGAGCATTTTACGGCTTTAGCGGGAAAAAGCGCGAGTAAAACCTGAAGCTATGGAACTGAAATAGGCAAGGCACAGAGAGGTAGAGAAGCGTGCGGGAGGAAGGGGGCAGGGAAGACCAGTAACCACTTACATCCAGTAACATCATTGGTTTTAGTGCAACACAAGAGGGTCCAACAATAGTAGCAATTGACTAATGCATACTTCATATACAATAGCAGAGAAAGTAGAGCAAGTTGTAGGCAAACATAGCATAACAAAAATAACAAATCGGTAGAACCATTTAAGTGGAGTACCACACATATTATAAGAGTCACAGTGACTAGGCATTATTGAGACATTAATCACGATATCATAGGACAGAGTATCCATACAGGATGCTTTTGTAAACATGTAACTTAAAGTGCAGGCAGACAAGAACTGGTAATTATATAGGGCCTAAAACTTAGTTGAAGGAGAGCAAGTAGACATAAGCAAGGGAACACAGAGGTAGACTAGATAGGGGGAGAACAAAGTGTCAGGATTTTATGTAGGATCAAAACAAGTGCATTGGTCCACAGAGGCAAGGTGAGATTGTAATCTTCGTTTGAAAGCAGGGTGTGAGGGGGCACTCCTTAGGTCCATTGGCAGAAGTTCCATGAGTGGGGGGCAGCATGCCTGAATGCCCCTGCGCCCTTGGTAGTCCAGCAGAGGGGAACAGTTAGCAAAGATTTGTCGGACGATCTCAGTTCCCGCGATGGGATCACAGGCTGGAGCAATTCAGATAGAGTAGCTGGTTTCGCCACTCTAATTATGGAGTCTGAGAGGCAGCAGAGATAATATTGCCTAGTGGAGGAGGGGGACAGCCAGCCTAGATCTTTATAGAGTTGACAGTGGTGTTTCAGGTGCGGCGCCTTAGATGCATATCTACAGACATTGTTAAAGGTAGTGTCCCATTTTTGTAGTACAGTTTTGTTAGCCATTGTGAGGATGGGAGCGCAATAGGACAGGGTAGGTAAATGGATTCCCCTGGCAATGGCAAGCTTGGCGGTGGGAGTGAGCAAGTAGTTTGTCCTGTAGGCGGCCCCCAGTTTGCAGTTGACAGTTTTTCAAGTTTCCTGGACGTGCTGATTCAGGTCAAGATTTTGGTCAAGCTGTATTCCCAGATATCGGAACAAACTTACAGTCTCAAGAGGGGTACCGTTTAAATCAAGAATATTTAGTGAAGATGAGCAGGTTCTAAGTTTATGGAGTGACCCAAAGAGCGTAGCTTTAGTTTTATTCACATTGAGTACGAGGCAATGAGCATTTAGCCAGTGTTGCACCAAGTGGAAGGCTGACGTCAGAGCGGCATTGAGGTTAGTAGCATTGTCAGAGTGGGCATAGATAACTAGGTCATCCGCATAAAGGAGTGAGTTACCAGATGTTATTACGTTGGGGAGGTTGTTTATAAATAGTGAGATGAGGAGAGGTCCAAGTATAGAGCCCTGCAGAACCCCAATGTTGATCACGGTACTGTCAGAGATAGCCGAGTTAAATTTGACTGCTTGTGACCTATTGGTAAGGTATCTACTGCACCACGTTGTTACAAGGGGATGAGAAGCCTAGGTTTCTGAGGGTAGCAAGCAGCAATGGGTGATCAACGAGGTCAAAAGCCTTTGTAAGGTCAATGAACACAGCCCCGGTTAGCTGCCCTTTGTCCATATTTGTGAGTACATCAGAGGTGAATTTCGCCAGTGCTGTTGTAGTACTGTGGTGCTTCCTGAAGCCATGTTGCGCTTCACAAAGCACATTAGAGGACTCGATGAATTCAATAACCTGAGCGGATACTATTTTTTCAAGAACTTTGCTAAGGACCGATAGGATGGCAATTGGTCTATAGTTCGATGTATCATTTTTGCTCCCTTTTTTGAACACGGGAGTGATTCTAGCAGCCTTCCAAATTTCAGGGACAGTGCCTGTGGAGAGGGATAGTGAAGATCCTGGCAATCGGACGGGATATGAAATGAGCAGCCGCTTTAGTAATCGTGGTTCCAATGTATCAGAGCCAGGACTAGTGTTATCCGATATGACATTCAGGAGTTTGAAAACTTGATTCCCAGTAACCGCCTTAAAATAAAATGATTTTGCTGAAGCTGGTTGAGAATCAGTGCTCATTGCGGTAAGGTATTGCTGAGAAGCAGTGGGCGTAGATTTATGGGAGGATGTAAAGGCAGATAGGTCAGAGAATTGCTGATTGAAGGCGTTGGCTATGGTGAGGGAGTCATTGCAGTGGACCCCTTGGAGTATCATTTCCGAGGGGGTGACAGATTGGGTGGTTCCAAGGAAGGTTTTAATGTGACTCCAGAATTTCCGTGGATCGTTAGAGGAGCTAGTCAATAGGTTCTGGCAATATTTGCTTTTGGCAAGTCTGATATGTTTTTTGCGGTCACTTCTATGCCGCTTATATATAAGATGATCCTGGGTAGGCCAGTGATTTTGTATTGTTTCCAGAGTTTGTCCCTGGTTTTGAGTTTGCGTAGAAGTTCTTTGTCCAACCACCTTGTTTGTTGTCCTCTGACCCTTCTCATTTTCTTTGGTACATGCCTCCTTTGTACTTCTCCAAACCTGGTGAGGAATGTATCCAGGGCAGCTTCAGCATTGGTTGCATAAAAGATTTCAGACCAGTCGATGTTAGAAATGTCAGAAAGAAAGGCTTGTACATCCAGAGTAGCAAAGTTAGTGAAGGTGATCAGGTGGGATCGAGGAGCAGGCGGCGGGCAGGAACGCCAGTGACAGACCATGGGTGACTGATCCGTCAGGGAGTCAGCTAGGACGGCTGTTTTAGATATATGGTCCGGTCTGTTGGTGAGGATCCAGTTCAATAGCGTACCTGATTGTGAATTAGACATTCTAGTGCACTCAGTTATTAGTTGATGAAAGTTGTGCTTTTGGATCAGTGATGCAAGGAGACTGTGATGTGGTCCCAGCCAGTTCAAATTAACGTCCCCTAGTAGGATGGTCTCATTCATGTTCACGGTTATAGACACATGCTGAAGTAAGTTCTGGAGACTGTCCAGCCCACCAGTGGGAGGGTTCTCCCAGCTGTTTAACTTTGCATGAATTGTATCATTTGTGCAATTCATGGATTTCATAGGTCTCAAGTTTCAGCAACTCGAATACTGGCCCAGCTGTGACTGATTGGGGGCGATTTATCATGGCCCAAGACAAAGAATCAGCAGCAGCACTCTTTTTTTTTTGTTCACTGAATCAATTTCATGTCCTAGCATTTTTGTGTTTTTTCAGAGATGGCTTAATAGTGAAACAAATAACAATACAAGGATTTAAAAAAAATAAAGCTTACTGAGCACCAGGATTTCCCAGGAGAATGCAGGGCCACAAAGTTGACCACTAGCTCATGGACAAATGCTTCCTCTTCTGTACAGCAGCCAGGACTGGCTCACCAACTAAATCCAGCCTCATACTGTGCTACTGAATGCCCGCTCAAACTAGAAGGACCCCATATTATGCAGGTGCGGAGGATGTGGGTATCATGACTGCTGTGCACTGAGCGAGCCAGGTCAGGAACCAGCATTGCAAGCATGTGTTCATGACTGTAGTGCCAGATGCGGAGGACAGAAGCTCATCTTGCAGATTCTGGCAATATAGTGTGGGTGAGCAGGTTTCAGTGTAATTTAGTGGGTCTCACCCACTAAATGCGGGTCACTCGGGGGGTATGGGATTCTTGAATAATGGCCAGTATGTAAGTAATAACACTTTTTATACACTGACTTTAGCGATGCTGATATTTGTTTCCTGCCCTTCTCGTTGCTTTATATGTAACACACTTACTGAGGTGGAGCTGCTTTTGTTTGGAGGTTTGGGTTTGCTGATTGGGGCTACTCCCTACCTGGGTAGGCATGTGACAGCAGGTGGGTATACTGACTGGAGTTACTTCCTTTCGGGGTAAGCCTGCAGAGTCAGGTGGGTGTACTGACTGGAGCTATCACTATCACTATCAATGGTAGGCCTGCAGAGGCAGATTGGGTAGTGTTTGCAATAGGATCCTGACGAAAAAGGCTAGAAAGGGGAGAGTGGTGTACTGTAGGGGGCATTGAGCTGCAGTGCTCCTGAGGACAACATGGGTGGCCCCCTGTTTGCCAAGTATGTGGGAGGCTAGGTACTTTGGAGGTTGAAGTGCAACTGCTAAGGAAGGAGCTGGAAATACTGTCAGGGAAAGTTGGGCCATGCCAGAGGTGGGATTAAGGTGTAGAGGGAGGCCCGGCCCAGTGGCACTGAGGGTTGAGGCACTGGATGCCACACCTCACGCCACGCCAGCAACCCAGGTTCAGGAATGAGCCCAAGCCATCGGGCGTCTGCAGAGGAGGGAGAGGATTGAGCATCTGGAGGACTGCTCTCCTCTCTCTGGGGAGGGTTTCGGGGCTGCTCGGCGTCCTAGTGACCCCTGATGGAGATCAGGGGAAGCACAGGCATGCCAGCCAGAGTAAGAGGGATGGAAGTGCGGCAGATGTCAGCAGGTGAGCCGTGCATGGACGTCATTGCACACCGCACTCCCAGGGGGCAACTACAATCAGAAAATCCCCACCTAGGATCATGGAGATGATGGTGGCTCCAGGAGTAGCACGCATATCCCACTACCAGCCCATTCTCCAATGGACTCCTGGCCAACCTGACAATTAGGTAAGTCCTCTCTAATTACAGACAGGCCGCTGAGGGAGAGCGGGCCGGGACCGGCCCGAGGGATGATCCAGGATGCTAGGGCTGCCTGGTTGTTGGGGGAGATCCGTCGGATTACAAGGTTCAGGCAGGGAGTAGCAGTCCTCACCGTGTGAGCACCCCGGAAGGATGCCCAGCCTAGGAGGAGCATAAATATAATCAAAAAAAAAAGGTTTAGAGGGAGTGCAGGATGGTTGGGATCCAGTTGTACTAGGAGCCACTGCCCCAGAGGTAGAGGAATTCAAGGGAGATAGATTGGAACACCACGGAGAGGAGAGGATGGGCTTTTAGTGGGGTGAGGGAGCGGGGTGCACCACCTGTTGTACCAATATGGAATTGCATCCAACCACTGAGTACTGCAGGGAAAGGAGAGATCTAGGTAGGACACAGATGATGGTGGAACATCTGGGCTATTGTATGGGTTTGGGAGAGGCTGCAGTGGGACCAGATGGGAGCAGGAGGTGATATAAGGACATCAGGAGAAGGGTACCTTTGGGGGTAGAGGAGATGGAGGTGGAGAGACAGTGAGGACAGGGTTCAACTGGAATGCTAGGTCAGGAGAGGTTTAAAGTGGTGGGGAAGTCTGTGCGGGGGGGGGGCTAGGTTGGTAGCTTTCTCCAAAATGATGACGCTGCATACAGCCAGCACAGCTTGGAAACAAAATGACCTGGGTTCAGGAATGGACATGGGACGTCGGAGGGCCAGCTGGGAGGAGAAGGCCTGAACATCCTAGGGACTGCTCTCTTTCTCCAGGGGGAGGGGGTAGAGTGTCCGGCACACCACAGACCTCTGGCAGAAGCTGGGGGTTCCATCGGGCTGGCACCATCATTTGTGGGGGACGGGATGGACGCTGGATATCATTGCACGTCCCCACCCCCAGGGATCTACCACTCCAAAAATACAGCGGTTGCCTCCCTGTATGACACCCCTCCCATGACCTGTCCCCTCGGTCCTGCTTGGTGGGGGACAGATGAGTTTCTGTTGGCTTGTCCCAGTCCCGTGGCCCCACCCTGGGGGGTAAGCCAGGGGGTTCCTCCAGTGGGGATGTCCACCAGAATTCCTGACTTCAGGTCCATGGGTTCCGGGCTGACCGACGGCCCCTTCCAGCTGGGCGCAAGCCTGGGATCAGCTCACCACTGCAGGTAAGCTGACGGATTGGTTGCGTAGTAGGGGCGGAGCCTGGGAAGCTACGGGTGACAATAAAGCATACTAAATAGCAAAAAAAAAAAAAAAAAGCAAGGGAGAGAATTAGGAGTGGTGGAGGGTAGTGGCCCTTAATGCTAGAAATCTTAGAAACAAAATGGATGACCTGCAGGTCATGGTAGCAGAGGGAAAGGAGGATCTGATGGTGGTTACTAGGACCTGGGCTACCCCAGATAATGACTGGGACCTCTCCATTCCAAGGTATGGTCTCTCTATAGAATAGACTGAGAGAAACATAAGGGGGGATGGCATTATATGTCAGGGAGGGCACTATTGCCAATAGGGAGGAAATAGGGGATGGGAAAAGGGAAGCACTGTGGGTACAAATCCAAATGGCAGCAGGAAAAAAAATTAAGGCTGGGCACAGTTTATAGGCTACCTAATCGGGATGAGGACGAGACATGGAGCTGGGTACAATGATTAACTGAGACCGTACTTGTCAGTTTTACTCATCAAATCTACCAGTCCATTGGCATTTTACCTTATCAACCATGGCATCCTGCTCAAAATCCTTATCTAATTGAACTTCTCCAACAATGTCATTAACTGGGTCCACAACTACCTCAATCTCAGGACCCATAGAACCACAATCAAAGGGCATCTCTCTGACTTCCATTACATTAAATATGGAGTCCCCCAAGGTGCCATCCTTGGCCCTCTACTCTTTACCCACTTTGTAAACTTCCTCCCTGACATCTGCACAACCACAAAACTCATCCTCTATGCTGATGATGCAGTCCTCTTCTGCTGTGACAATGAACCTCCCTCCTGCAGACACAGACTCCAATCCAATTTCAGTAGACACCACACCTGGTTCCCCACATATGGGTTGGCCCTCAACACACACACAAAAAAAACATGGTTTTCTCTTGTATCAGGAAAAACACCAAATTTGATTTCTACCTCTCTGATAATGATGGCAACCAGACTGAAAGTGTCCTCCAGTTCTAATACTTCATGCTCCTCCTCAACAGCCACCTCAACTTTGACAACCACATTAACCTCCTTATCTCTAAAGTGCACCAAAGACTCAGTATGCTCTACCGTGTTAGGCAATTGCTCACCCCCGAAGCTAGAGTTCATCTAGTTAACTCCCTCCTCCTTCCCCTCATAGACTATGACTCTCTCTCTCATATACCTTCCCCCTCAAAAAACTTTGACAGACTGAGATCCACCCAACACAGCATCCTCAGGTTCATCTCCAGTCTCCCAAGGTTAACACATCACTGTACCCTATACAGGGCAACAAACAGTCTCTCCTTTGAGGACAGGTTCACCAACAGAACCTGCACCTTCCTCTTTAAAGCCCTCAAGATCCTTTTCCCTGAGAGTACCTCCTCCCTTTTTTCATTGCCCTACCAACCCAGTTCCCCCACACACCATGCCAACTGTTCTTTCACAATCCCATTCTTTCGCACTTCATATGGCCAACACTCATTCACCTACAAGGGCCCCAAACCTTTCAACACTCTCCAAAAACAAACAAGTCAGATCACACCCTGACTGTGAATGAGCAAGGGTGAGCAGTAAATATTGGATTTGGTTTGTAAATGGAGAAGTATGGCTTTCTCATTTAACTAGCTCCCCACCAGTTACCTGCACATTGGCTGGGCCCACACCTTAATTAAGTCAATTTTTAGCTGATGCACCCAATAAAGGCAAGCCATTTGAGGCAGATGCAGTTTAGAGTAGGGACCCAGCTGATGGGTGGTCTACCTCAATGTTAGTAGCTGGGTGACTTCACAGTAGGGCCCTGATGTGAATACTAAGAGGCCCCCACTCCTTTTGAAATCAAAATAGTAAGTTGCCAATCCAGGCTGAAAAAAATATATGTTTATTTTTACATTGGGGGGAGTCAGCGTGTGCTCTGACTTGTTGTTTTTGTTGATGTATGCCATACACAGTAGCACCCCTCATTTAAAATTCTGTTTATAGGTTGTGAATGAGCAAGGGTGAGCAGTTAATACTGGATTTGGTTTTCAGCACCCCCCCTTCCCCTTTACACATCTATCAACACATTCAAAAGCAGTCTTACTAAATTTCTGCTCAAAAATTCCCAATGCAACTGCTTCTAACCCACTTCTCTCCCCCAACCTCCGCTAACCCCTTTCCCCATCACCCTTCTCTCCCCTTTTCTACACTAACCCCTCTACACCATCACCCCTCTCTTCCCTTTTCTACACCACTCTCCCCCGATCCTTTTATCCTCAAAAAAACAACTTTTGTACATAATTGTACATTTCTATTCTATTAATTAATTCCTAGAATTTTGTTCATATAATGCTTTCCATGCTCTCTGTATTTCCTCTGTACCACAGGCATTTGTATTGCTCCTTATCTCCTTCATCTCCTCTTCCCCCCTTTTATTTTTTTATACTGGGTATTTATACTGAGTACTGGGCAGGAGAAGGCTGGTGCCCATCGAGTCTGTCCAGCCGCATAGCGGATCCAATTTTTTACCCTTATCTAAGTAGAAATTCATCCAGTTTGTTTTTAAATGTATCAAAGTTCTTGCTGTCTGTTAAGTATTTCAGCAAAATATTCCACCTCCTATCAGTACAATGTGTATAACTATTGAATCTTTTTATGTTTGTATATTGTTCCAGTCTTAGTTGATGGTTATGTGATCTTAGCCCTACAGGTTCTTGTTTTTTGTTATACTTTTTTTATTCAGAGAGAAAATTTAAATTCCATAATACATGTATCTTAAGACATACTTCTCGAAAACATTACCCCAAGCTTAAAGAAAAACGATAAGTATAAAGACAATTTTTGGTTTTGGGGGGTAATAAAATTTACATGAAACTCTCATGACAAAATGTACTGTGTCCACCCTCCACAAACTCCAAGCTTAAACCATCTCACTTAAAGTAAATAAAACAAATAGTTATCTTTAAAGTAAATAAAACAAATAGTTATCTTTAAAGTAAAGTTCCACATTTCACAGGGTTAATTCCAATGGACTATACTTCTGGCTGACTTCAGATTTCTGTGAATAACCCTGTTCATTTCATATTATCCATTTCCTTCAAGCACTGGAATATACTGAGTATTGTTCACAAAGTCTTCATCTTCCTGATCCGATTCCAGCTCTGTAGGCAGTGCTATATGGTTCTTATAATCTTTACAGGTTTTGTTTGTGTTGCTATTCCTATCTCAGTCATGAGTTCACTATCTTTAATTAAACATGATTAACAAATCTCCCCTCCTTCTCTTTTCCAAGATATACAGTCCCAACTTGTTTAGTCTATCTTCTTATGTCGGATGTCCCATGCCTCTATTTATTTTTTTTTTAATTGATGAAATGGCTCAGCTTGGGTGCTTCAATCATTGAGAGTTGGGTCCCTGCTGCTGCTTTTCCCTGGTGATGAATTTATCCCAGTACTCCGCACCACTAGATACTCTCTTGAGACTTCTTTGCATCATTGAGATTTCAGCAGGGGGCCAAATCCAAAACAAATTATCGGTCCAAATTTATAAAGAATGTTGACCAGGTTTGTATATATTTATCAAAATTCTCTTCTATAATATATATAGACTTATCGATCCTGGAATGGTCTAACATTTTTTCGATCTATTCCAGGTGAGAAGGTGGTTCCACATCCTTCCAGTGTTGCAGCACTACTTTTTTGGCAACCAGAACTCCTGTATTTAAAAGTGCCAGGTGATAGTTCTGCAATTCCAGAAATCCAGCTGTAAAGCCAAATATAGCAATACCTGGATCAAATGGAGTTTCAAGTTCTATAGTCTTTCTTAACACAGTCCATATATCTCCCCAATATTTCTTGATTTTTTCATGTCACTAACATATGCACTAATGTACTTCTCATTTTCCTACACCTTTGACAGAGGTCAGATATAGCAGCATCGAACTTATGTAATTTAAAAGGGATCAAATACATTTTGTGTAATGTAGTAAAGTAAATTTGCAATAGCTTATTATTATTTTTTTTCACATCTCTGTTTCTCACCTTGCAGCCACAGTCCTGCTGTACATCCAGCCACCACTCCTACCTTCACCTTCGACCCTGAAGCCTACATGCCCAGCTAGCATAGGCAACTACAACTGTTGAGAGGTGCTCCCCCCTTAGCCTCCATGCCCGGCGAGGATCCATTACCGGCACACGCCTATTTCAGGCGTCGTCGGCCGGTGAAGCTAGTGGCTATCAATCTGCCACAGACCATGCTGCCTTTTTTCCTTTTTCTCCCAATCGGAGCATGGACATGCAATGACATCCATGCACAGCGTGCAGACGTCTGCCGTGCTTCCAACTACTGAGCACTCATGCAACTGCAGTTCATCCAGGCATCCCCAGGGATCGCCAGAATGTGGCATGCACCACCCCTTTTCCCAGGACTAGGAGAGCTGTCATTGGACGCTCGATCCTAGCCCTCCCCTGCCGAACCCTGATGACTGAGGCTTGCTCCCGAACCTGGGTCCTGGTGTGGTGCGAGGTGTGGCATCCAGTGCCTCAACCCTGAGCGCCACCGGGCTGGCATAGCTTATTATTTTTAACCTGAATAAGGTCCAAACTTATATATTTTCCCCATTCTTCTTTGTTTATTGGAACCTTAAGATCTCTTTCCCAAGCTAATTTAACTGCTTCCTTCAGGGGACATGATTGTTCAGTCAGGAACCCATATAATTTAGAGATCAGATTTTTGTTGGAATCTAACCCTTCAAACAGTTCCTCTAATGGTGTTCTATCTATTTTAAATGAATTATTGTTTTTTTCTAAAAACAAATTTTTTTACTTGTAGATATTGCCATCTTTGCTCAGATGATATCTTATATTTATCTTGGAACTGTTCAAAGGTCATAATCTGGTATCCTTCATAAAAGTTCCGCATCAAACAAATCTGTCTTTGACAGTACCATTCCTCAAAAGTATTATCTGTTGTTGATGGTAGAAAATTCTTATTTTTATAATCTGGGGTCACTTTAGAAATGACATTCAAGTCAATATGCTTTATGGATACCTGAATCCATGCTTGTATGGTGGTTTTAGTTATATCTAAAGCTCCCATGGCCATTACTCCAACTCTAGTATTACATAATACCAGTGCTTTTCAGAAATGCAAACCCATTCTTTTCTCCTCTATATCCACACCCACCTCCTTTCTCTCTTGTTCTGGGCTAAACCAGTGGTATATTATTTCCAATTGTGCAGCCAAGTAGTAGCTCAGGAAATCCGGACAACCTACCCCCACTATCCTTATTTATTCAAAGTTTGTCCAGTGATATTCTAGCTCCCCCTCCTTGCCACAAAAAAATTCTTGGTCATCTTATCTAATTTTTGAAAAAAAAAGGCTTGCCCAAGACAATAGGGACTGATTCAAACAAAAATAATAACTTTGGGAGAATGTTCATCTTTAAAATGTTAATCCTACATAACAAGGCTAGTGGGAGATGTTGCCATTTATCTAAATCCCTCTTTAGTTTATATATTATAGGATCATAATTTAATTGAAATATTCTGCCCGTATTTCTTGCTAAGTAAATCCCCAGATATTTAATGTTGTCCTGCTTTATTTTTATTAATACTGGATCCAATACATTATTTGCATTTCCCAAATACAGCATTTTACTTTTTCCCCAGTTTACTTTATAACCTGATAATCTACTATAATTTTCCAGGATGCTACTTATTATGGGATATGATTGATTTGGGGCCTTTACCATCACTAACATATCATCTGCATATAATAATATTGGTGAATTGACTTGACTACTACCATTTATGAATGTCCCTATCTGGTTTGCTTCTTCCCTAATCTTAATTGCAAGGGGCTCCAAGAAAAGGGCAAAAAGTAGAAGGGATAATGGTTACCCCTGTCTTGTACCCCTTAACAATTTGATTGGACTGGAGAGGGAGTTTTTAGTTTTTACCCTTGCCTGAGGGGCTCTATATATTAGTTGTATCCACTTCATAAACTTCCCCTCTATTCCACAGGCCCTCATAGTTTCAACCAGGAATGGCCACTACACCATCAAAAGCCTTTTCAGCATCAAGTGAGATGAGTGCAGTGTGCGTTTCTGCCATAGCCTGTACAGTAGCAAATGCCCTACGTGTGTTATGCTGTAGCCGCCTATCTTCTATAAAACCCACCTGATCATAATGGATTTATTTTGGAATTATCTTTGAGAATCGATTTGCCAATATTTTCATAAAGGTCTTATAATCGCTATTTAGTAGCGATATTGGTCTATACAACCCACAAATTTCTGGGTTCTTATCTTTCTTAAGAATAAGTGTAATAATTGTGTCATTGAATGACACAGGTATCTGAGCTTCCTTTAAAAATTAGTTGAAAAGTTCTACTAATATAGTGATAAACATGTCTGACATGTTTTTATATAACTGAAAGATTAGACCATCTGGTCCTGGGCTTTTCCCATTAGGTGACTTTCTTATAACCTCTTCTATTTCCCCATCTACAAATTTCTTTATTGAGAAATGTTAAGTCTTGTTCTGAGATTTTTAGCAAAGATATTCTCGAAATGTAGTTTCTAATATATAATGTCTCCACTTCTTTTTCTGTTGTATAAAGTTTTTCATAGACGTCTCTGAATACTGCATTAATCCTGGATTCTTCAAAGAATATTGCCCTATCCTCCCTCCTTACTTTTTGGATTCTATTATTATTTCTTGTACATTTTAATTGAAAGGCCAGCATTTTCCCTGGGCAGTCACCCTGATAATAATATTTAGCTCTGCTCTTGTACATTTTTCTGTCTGCCTTTTCTTGAATCAATTTTTCAACTCTGTTTTTAGTCAGAAGAACTTATTTTTCCTATTGTTCTGTCCCCTCTTGAACATGTTTTTCCTCTGCCCTCACCAATTCTCTGTCTAGTTCTTCCATCTGTTTATTATATCTTCTTTTTCTGACTCCTTGTTGGGACATGCACCATCCTCTTAAACATATTTTTAAAGTATCCCAAAGGTTATATATTTTCACATTTTAATTAGAATAAAAGGCCCCAAACTGGCAAATCTCTTCTTGTATTTTTTCTTTAAATCCTGGAAACAGCCCAAGAGAATTATCCAGCTTCTATAGAATTTGGTTATTATCTTTTCTTTCCTCACCTTTCTTCAAAATCAGTACCACTGGAGAGTGATCTGAAATTCTTACAGACTCATAATCAATCGTCTTAACTCTTCCTGTTATTTCTTGAGATAGGAGAAAGACATCTATTCTAGAAAAAAAATGTTATGTGTTTTAGAATAATATGAAAACTTCTTTACATCTGGGTATAATTTTCTAAATGGCTCAACCAGGTTCAAGTCCTTACTCACATCTTTTACTATTGTTATAGGCCCCCTCTTTTTTTCCAACATAGGTGGCATCCTATCCAGGATTCCATATGTTAAGTTGAAGTCTCCTACTATAATTACATTCATATTATACTGTGATATTTCCATGAAGAAGTCAGAAAAAAAAGAGGGATCATCCTGGTTTGGGCCATACACTGAGGCAATCAATATACGTTTTTCTTTTACTAATATAAGTAAAATAATATAGCGGTCATTGCAATCTACAGTCATGTTCATTACAGTATGTAGTAATTGATTTCTTATATAGATTGCTACCACCCTAGCATTTGCTGAATAATAAGAGCAATATCCTTTAGCTCCCAATGGATTTCCAAAATAAGTAGCATACCCAGTCTTAAAATGTGTTTCTTGTAAAAGCAAACAGTCTATATTCCTTTTTTTAACAAGTTTGACTACCTTTCTGATTTTTAACCTCTCTTTGCAACCATTAAGGTTCCGTGTCATGAGCTGTAATTCTTCCATCTTCTTATTTGTTCCCCTTTTTTAAAATATTCATCCTGATGCTGCTGTACTCAGCTCCATTTTGCCCTTTTAATATAACCACATATTACAACTTCTTTTATTTCCCTATCACTACTAGTTTGAGAATCCATTGAGCACCCATGCTTCTTGAGTAATTGTATTCCAATATATAAATATATATATTTATATGATGGGGGTGAGACATATTCCAGTGAGATAAAACAAGTTATTTTCACTGCAGTGAAATAAATCCTGATGACTACAGCAGAGTTAAAATAAATGCCATTTATTACACCTCGAAACCTGCGCTAAACCCGCACAAAGCTACACAATCATGCAAAGCCACGCAAATTGTATATTTTCCAACAATGAGGCCCTCATTTTATAAATAGGATACATGATGTGCACTCTTGTGATATGGGAAATATGTTCAGTCCTGTACAGTGACCTCTGAAACCTCTAGAGGAGTGAAAATATTTTCCATCTCACACTCATGCCCATCATGTATCCCATATATATATATATATATATATATATATATATTTCCCTTTACCCCGTTCACCCCCAAACCCCCTACTACCTTCCCTCCCCTTTCTCAATTTTGCCTGCCCATTTAAACTTTGTGTTAACTTCAGTTTCACTCATTCATTATGATTGTAGTGTTTTAGAGTAGTGAAGAATAAAAGAATGGACAGGACACCTTGCTTTCAACCCTGTGTCCTAAAACAAACAGACACATACCCTCCTCCCTTTGAGGTTGCCAAGACCTCACTTGTGTGCGAAAGCCTGCTTTAGGAGATAGTTGCTGAGTCCCCCCCCCCCCACACACACACATAGCCAATATTCACTTCCAATGTAATTCCAATATACAAAGTAGCTGGCTATAGGTAACACTATCTTCTTGAAATGTTTTATCCCATCATATCTGCACAGCTCATCCCCCCTTCCCTTTTGAATATATACATTAACTAAGTTCCTCCATCTGATTGCTCTGAATTCTCTTTACCTCCCCTGCTTTTCTTTGTAGAAGGGCGTCCACTTCTGCTGGATCCTGAAAAAATAAAGTCCTCCCCTCCCAAATAACTAAGTCTTGATGGATATAGCATAGCATAAGAGATACCTTCTTTGCGCAATTTATCTCTCACAAGATCAATACTTTTTCTTTTTATCAGAATAGAAGGTGAAAGGTCTGGAAAGACTTGTAATCTATTCCCCCTGAACATCGATGCCTTTTCAGTTCTGGCTTTGGATAGAATTCTCTCTTTATCTTGGTATCTTAGTGTTTTGATGTACATAAAACAAGATCTGTTTTGATTGTCCCTTGGGCCAAAGGCCTTGTGTGCTCTGTCCAGTTAAATTTTCTGCATGGGATATTGTAATCCCATAATTGCAGAAAGCATACTCTCACAAAAACTCTGTGGGTCACCCCCTTCTATGCCCTAGGGCAGATTGCCTATTTTCAAATTGGCTCTCCTAGAGCATGATTCCAGATCTTCCCCTTTTAACTTTAGTTCTTTTAACTCTTTACAACATTTTGTCACAAAAGTAGACACCTTAGGGAGGGTATTCTCCAGATCTCCTACTCATGTCTGACAGTGTTGTTCTTAGGGAGAGAAATTCTATTTTATTCATGACCTCAGAAAACTTTAAAGTCAAAGTGTTCACTGCTTCATTTATTTTTCGCAAACCCCTCTCTCATTTCATTCAGGATCAACATTTGTGGGTCTGTAAAGTTTTCTTGATGGCTTTCCCTTTAATTTTTTTCCTATTCTTGATTTTCTTTACTCCTCCACTCACTTCTTGTGCTTTCCATCTGAGTATCTTCTTTTGCCTGTTGATTCACTGCCATATTTTCCCCTTGTGCTTTATAGCCAGATTTTTCTTTTTTAGACTTGAGAAAGATATCGTATGTATAGACCGACGAGGTTAACACTGTTGGGGTTGGGGGTGGGGGTGACTTCACTGCAGCATTACCCGCATTAAATCCCATATTCACCTTGGTCATTTTTGTTTTCCTTTTCATTTTTTTGATTTTTGGTACTATGCCCCTCTACCGTGAGAGGATCCTTCTCAATATCCAATGCAGTTGATGGGCTGTTAGATTTTTTCCTTTTTTTTATCTTTACATTCAGTTCCCAAGAAAAATCCCTGTTTAGGCAGGTCACTCTGTAACAAATGTTGCTTTGATATATATATTTGCCCCCGTTTTAACCCAGGTGTCTTTGTCTCCTCGTTTACATCAGAAAACTTTTCCCCCCACTTTTACCGGTGCTTCACTAGCCTGGAAGAAAAAAAAAACTCCATCTGGCTTGTCCAGATGAAGGGGTTACCTGAGTTTTGGTTTTTTAGCTGATTTTCTGGCTGAGTACTTGTTGCTACCTCTGCTTCTCTCCCCTCTCCGTCCTCCAGAAGCATCTTCTTAATATCTGAGCTCACTCCTTCCTGCAAGGCAGTTGGTTCAAGCCAAGAGGTCTGCATCTTCCTTGACAAATCTTCAGACGATTTAAACCATATGTCACCTTTTCCTGCTATGGCTCTACTCGGTATATCAACCACTTCAACCATAGCCGCATGGACTACTTCGGAGACCCAACGGTATAACTTCAACATCCCCTGCAGCTACACCACAATAAGGTAGCACATCTGACCAATTAACCACTGACTAGAAGGAAAGAGAACACGCAGAGCAAATGTGCATTTCAATCAGGAAAAAAAAAGAGGTTGCAACAACACGTATCTAAAAAATAAAGGAATCCTCTCTTTTTTAGGAAAAAAAAAAAACATGCTTCAGCTGTGTATGGGTGGGGGTTCCTCAATGGTCAGGAACTCAGAGTTTCTCCTCGTGCACCATGCTCTCAGCTGAGCATTCTGGGAATTCAGAAAGCTCCTCCTCCTCCGATGTCACATGCCTGTAATCATTTTCGTCATTCTATGCTGGACCTTCTCTAATCTATCCACATCCCTCCGTAAGTAGAGATTCCATAGTGGTGAACCATAATCCATACTGTATGTGGGCAAATGCATGTTTTATATAATGGCAGCAGACCGTTGTTACACTGGATGTTGTGAAAACAGGCAGTATTGCTCACATGCCTTCTAGTATAAAAAATTAAAAAAATAAAATCAGGATGGCAGCTGAAAGCAGTGAAGCAGTGGTGATGAGTGGCTTCAATTTGCCTAAGGTAGGTTGGTGTGTCCAGTCCACCACTTGTGCCTTGTGCCAATTGATAACAGGATACGGTCCAGGACAGGTTCATGGTTTAGGGGGCAACTGAGCCAACATGGGAGGGAGCCATCCTGAACCTGGTATTAACAAATGAGGATCACATCTGGGACCTCACAGTGGAGGAGCATTTGAGGAGTAGTGATCACCGGATGGTGTGATTCCAAGTTGATGTGTGGAAGGAAACAACAAGCATGAAAACAAAACTGCTAGATTTCAGGATGGCCAGCTGTGGTAAAATGGGAGACATTCTGAGGGCACTGCAGAAAAAAACAGCACTATAACAACCCAGTAGACATAAACTCACTTACTCAATTTCAAAGGTACAAAACGTGATCATATTTATTTCATAAATAACATAGTTAATATGTCAGCCATCGTAGTGAGATTAAAAAAAGCTCAAAAAGAAATTCTGAAGGGACACCTAATTAGCATTGAAGAAGATATGAGTGTGGACTGAAAGTGGACAGTGATCAGAGAAGGGATTGTGGCAGCCACTAATACATGCCTAAAGCAGAAGGGGAACAATTTCAAAGCCAGGAAACCAAATTGATTTAGTAGGGTGGTGAGCCAGACAGTGTAGGAAAAGGGGGCCACATATAGAAAAGAGAAAGCCCTGGAAGGATGAGAAGTTCTACTTGGAGAAAGCTAAGGAGGCTGGTAGGACAGTCAGGCCGGTCAAGGCTAGGAAGTAGCTACAAACCCAGTCCTCTGCTTATGTATTCTGTACACTATTGAAACTCTGTACTGTATGTAATAATCATCCTATGTTCCCCTATACCCCAATTTCCCCCAGGTTGTGTCTGGAAATGAGTGGTTCTCTGCTCAGTACGCCTGCCTGGTTAAACTCTTAAATAAATAAAATAAACTGCAGAGGGGATTAAGGAAGGAGAGAAAGCCTCCTACAGGTATATTAGTGAACAGAGAGATACAAAAGTAGGCACAGGGAAGCTATAAAGTGGAAGGGTGGCTGGAAAGGCATAAAGAGTAAGCAGAGGTGTAAAACAAATACTTCTGCTCTGTCTTTACTAAAGAAAAGGATGTGCCAGTGCCACAAGGGATGATGGTGAGAAAAAGGGAGTAAGGAGGAACATGGCTGAGGACAGGATAATGGAAGACAGGGTTCAGAAAGGGCTCATGTCCCCAAAGGTAAACATGCCCCAGGGCTGGGATGGCAGGCACCCAAGAGTGTTGAGGGAACTGGCAGTGGAGCTGGTGGGTCTGTTTTCTAGATCTGTTCAACAGCTCTGTAGATATGGGAGTGATATCGCAGGAGTGAAGAACTGCGCATGTGGTACCTCTGCACATGAATGGGCCCACGGATGACCCTGGAAACTACAGACTAGTCAGTCTGACTTCCATTGTGGCTAAACTGATGAAGATCATTATGAAGTAGAAACTACACGAGTTCTTTGAAGAGAGTGGGCTGCAGTACGAGAGAAAGAAAGGGTTCATGTCAGGGAGGTACTGTCAAACCCACCTGATCAACTTCTTTGACTGAGTAATGAAGATGGTGGATAAAGATCAGGCGGTATACATTCTATATATGGATTTCAGCAAGGCCTTTGACTCCATTCCACACAAGAGGTTGATCAGGAAGTTGGAGGACCTAGGAGCAGGGAGCAAATTAACCAGGTGGATGTCAAATTGGCTCAGCAGTAGAGCCCTGAGGTTGGGGAGGGTACTCCCAGGTACCAGGGAAGTTATAAATGGTGTCCTGTAGGGTCAGTGCAAGGCCAGGTGCTATTTAATGTGTTCATTAACCACACTGATGAGGAAGGCATGACCTGCCTCCTACAGACAACACCAAGCTCTGAGGGAGGATGGACACAGGAGAAGGGGAGTAGGATCTAAAGGAGGACCTGGCAAAGCTGTAGAGGTGGTCAGGTGTCAGGCAGCTGGCATCTGGTGCAAAGAAGTTCAAGATCATGCACACAGGAAGGAAGAACCTGAGGGCAGAGTATATTCTACGGGTTCAAGGTCAGTGGAGGAAAAGACTTTGGGATAGCCATCACCAGTGACCTTGAACAGGCTACTGCAGTGTAGGACAGCAGTGGCCAAGGCAAACAGAATACTAGGCTGTATTGCTAGAGGGCTGATGGGGGGGGGGGGAGGTTGTGCTGCCACTGTACAGATCTTTGGTGAGACCACACCTGGAGTGTGTCATGCAATACTAAAGCCGCTACCTGAAAAAGAATGTCAACTGACTTGAAGTAGTTCAGTGGAGGGAGACAAAGATGGCTCAGGGACAGCAGGGCAGGGAAAATGAGGACAGGCTGAGAGAACCCAGCATTTACCCACTCAAGAAGAGAAGGAGGGCAGAAGACATAACTGAAACCTTCAAGTACCTGAAAGGTATAAACAAGGTGGATATCAGGGAACATTTCTGTCTCAGTAAAAACAAGACCACAAGAGGGCAGTGTTATAAGCTGCCTGGGGAAAGGAAGTTAGGAGATATTTATTTACAGAGAGGGTGGTATCAAGGTGGCCTGAGCTACCATCTGAGATCATCACTGAAAAGATGGTAAGGGGTTTCAAGAGAGGGTGGTACAGGGTGAGGGGGGGTCAGGGTTGGCAGGGAGGGGTGTGGAGGAGGGTGAGGCCCACTGTAAACTCTGGCACAGGGACACTGAAACCAAGCAGATGCGATAGATCATAAGGCCTTCTTCTGCTGACTATTTTGTATGTTTGTATGTAAAATTAAGTTGTAAATATTGAAAAAAAGTCCTGCAGAATTTTAGACTATATTGTGCAGTATTTTAGAATATAGTGTGCATAATTTATAAAAAAAAACATTATGCAGAAAAACAGCATTTGCAGTATGCCAGAATGCAGTTGTTGTCAACAAATCAACAAAGTCCAAGAGGGTAGCATCTTTCAAAAAAAGAGATGTGCAAGAACAAGGGGGCACAATTTGAAGATAGAGGGGGGACGGGTTAGAGGTAATGTGAGGAAGTATCTCTTCACAGAGAGGGTTGTAGATGAATGGAACAGCCTTTCTGAGGAGGTCATAGAGTTAAAAACAGTGGGGGAATTCAAGAAAGCATGGGACAGATATATGGCAATTCTAGTGGGGGGTAGGAGGAAGTAGGCTGCTGGTTAACTAGGATCTGCAGCTTATCCGTTAGGTAGGGGAAATGGGCAGACTAGGTGGGCCAAGCAGTCCTTATCTGCCATCAGATTCTATGTTTCTATGTTGTACATTCTATCTGTCCACATTTTGCCTCCACAGTTAATTGCACTGACTGTCCATCTTATTCTGCTATATAAAGATGTGGCAAAACATTTTTGTCTTGCGCTGCCTTGCCAATGTGATGATAAGTAGAAGGACATTGTTTTCACTATTTTGTAAAAATTAAAATAATTTGGAATGACAGTACTGAAAATAAGTTGATTTTTTTGTCATATATAGGGAGACACTGGGGAACAAGGACCAAGTGGACCACCTGGGCTGCCAGGCCCTGCTGTAAGTATAGGAGTTCTTTGATTTTAAATAAATCCTTTCCATATTTTTTTTATTCTTTTGGTAACTGGGTAAGGCCCACTAGGCACAACGCCTGTTTTCTGAGGAGACCTGGGAGCACATGGGAAGTTAAGTGATTTGCTCATGGTCTGACAGTTTGCAAGTGGAGGGTTTGGGAATCAAACCCAGGACTGCTGAATGCACCAAGCTCATTCACAGCTAATTACTCTTACCTCTGGGCTATACTGACAGCCCCCAAACACTGTACAAGTCTGGCAAGAATATTTATGCTTCTAAATATATCCTGGAAGCTTCAGAGGTTAGTTGAGGACTGAGAAAAATGTGCCTTTTCCCAGGCTTTACAATTTTTAACAGTTTACACTTTTCTAAAGCAGCATGTACTAGGTAACATCCACTAAATTAATGCTTTTCCTTACACAGTAGTTAAAATGTACAGTTTTACTGCTAGCATAGAAACACAGAATTTGATGGCAGATAAGGGCTGCTTGGCCCACACATTTTTCCCAATATTTTCTATCTTTATTTTGGCACTTTCACTGCCTCATCATTTTGGCCCATGAATATTACTAAACCTTTATTAGGCAGCATTACATTAAATATGGATAGTCCATTTTCTTTTGCTTTTTATGGAGCGTCCTCTTACCAACAGACAGCCTTTGAGTGAAATGGCAGTGAATGCCAGATCCTGTAGCATCATACAAAATGAGCTGTGACAGAAAGGTACCGCCTCTTTCCCTTTTGAATCCAAAATGGCCCAAGTGACTTGGGTCTGTGCAAACTAGTAGGAAAAATAAGACTACGGAGGAAATAAAGAAAAAAAAATGGGAAGGAAACTTCATGGAGTTCTACCTTAGTAAGGCCTTACTGGCACAACAATTAATAAGGATTTTTAAATAACTACAGTAATTCTGCTGCTTTATGGGTAAGGTTCAGTTTGGCTTAAGACTTTAGAACTGAGCAAGTTTGAGGGAGTGTCACACTTTCTCAGATTGGTTCACCCATCAATCTAAAAA
Organism: Neoceratodus forsteri; assembly: GCA_016271365.2. NCBI lineage: Eukaryota > Metazoa > Chordata > Ceratodontiformes > Ceratodontidae > Neoceratodus > Neoceratodus forsteri. The sequence continues at coordinate 863,318,059 of CM057455.1, forward strand.
TGCAGCATTTACTGTTTGCGTTGACATTCTGAGCTTTATTTCTAATGCAAGAAAATCCAAACTTTTCATTACAGTACTGTATGTGTATGTAAAGCTGTAACTTGTGCTGACTTTTTATGTTGGCTCATGCTTGTGCGGCAGCCAACATATTGAAGTTTTAGCAGATCTGGAGGTGCGGTCACTGTGGGGGAATGCTGGGCACTCATCAGTAGGTGCGTCCCTCATTCCCCAGTAAGGCAGCTGCAGGCGCTGACACCAGCAACACGTAAACTGGCCACCAGATCAAAGAAAAGGTCCACTGCAATGAGAGCCAAGCTCATCATGCAGCGGCATGCCTTTCCTGGTGAAGCAGTTCAATAAACATGGCGGCATTGACTGCTACCGCGCAGAGCGCCAACTTCAGGGGTGCCCAATCCCCCTTTCAGCATGCTCTGACCCACTTCATTTGCTGACAGGGGAGCCCACTCCCCGTCGGCATAATGCCCCCTCCCTCCCATTTCACATGTGTGCCAAGGGGGTGCCCAATCCCCCTCAGCATCATGTGCCCCCCAACAGTATTTGTTTGCTGGGGGGGGCCCAATCCCCATTGGCTTTAGTCCTCCCTTCCCAGTTTAATTTGCCAGCAGGGGCCCACTCCCCATCAACATAATGTCCCCCCATTTGTTTGTGTACCGCAGAGGGGTGCCCAATCCCTCGCCTGTCCCCTCACCTGGGTTGTGTTGATGGGGTGCCCACCCCTCTGGCCGGCTACAGCAGCCCCCAAACACTCAGATATCACACTGGGAGCCCACCCCAGCATGCCAAATGCCCTGTAAAAAAAAAAAAAAAGTCCAGCAATGTTTTTTTTTTTTTTTATTACCTGTTAATCAGAAAAAGGTCCCCATGATCTGCCCTGCACCCTCCCTCAACCAGCACCCACCCTCTGTGTATCCCACCTCCCCACACCTCCCTCACCCCATACTTACCTCGGGAGCCCAGAGCAACGATCTTCGGTGGACCGAGAACATGTCTGCACTCTTCAAAGCCTACCGCAAACTGAAGAAATGCCGGTTAGCTGTATAATGGCATAAATAGGTTTTTTTCAACTTTGGTGCATATCTCAGGCATTTTGGGGAATTTTGGCACTAAATTTTCAGCATGGGATTATTGGGACCCCTCCTCACGAATTCAGTCACTGTCATGGCGTTATTCGGTTTCAAAAGGTGATTTTGCGGTCACTGCGTGGAATCACCTTTCAGGACTGATTAACAAAATGACAGTGTCACTGTTCATGAGGGGGGCTCTCAAACAGCCTATGTTGCAAATTTGGTGACAAAAATCCAAAAAATGGCTGTTTTATGAGCATGCATTGCACAGTTTCCCGCAAGCTGGTCACTTGGTGAATTTGTAATATTTTCACTCCAGATTTTCAAAATTGCCATTTTCCCACACCTCCTTTTGAACAGTACAGCTGTCATTTTGCATATCCTGGCTGAAATGTGTTTTCGCACTTCCGTCGCAGAATAGTGCAGTCGCTGTGTGAAATCAGTTTTTGGGACAGTTTGACAAAATGACAGTGACACTGTTCATGAGTAGAGGTCCTAAAATGCCTATGTTGAAAATTTGGTGATGAAAGTCCATAAAATGACTGTGTTACAAGCATGTGTTGCGCAGTTTCCATGCACCCTTGTAACTTCGCAAATTTGCAATATTTTCATGCCAGATTTTCAACACTGGCATTTTTTCACACCTCCTTATGAACAGTATAGCTGTCATTTTGCACATCCTGCCTGAAATGAGTTTTTGCACCTGTGGCGTACAATGGCGTGGTCGCTGTGGGAAATCAACTTTTGGGACAGAGTAAGAAAATCACAATGCCACTGTTCATGAGGGGAGGTCCCAAAATGCCTATGTTGAAAATGTGGTTTAAAAAAAAAGCAAAAATAATTGGGTTATGGACGTACATTGCACAGTTTCTATGCATGCTCATGACTTCACCAATTTTTTATATTTTCGCTCCAGATTTTCAACGTTGCAATTTTTTTACACCTCCTCATGAATAATAGAGCTGTCATTTTTCACATCCTGCCCAAAATGTGTTTATGTACCTGTGACGCCAAATGGCACAGTTGCTGTGCAAAATCACCTTTTGGCTAACAAACTGATATTGTCGCTCTTCATCAGGTGAGATCACAAAAAGCCCATGTTGATAATTTGGAGTGAAAATACCAACACATGCCTACGGCGTTAGGGTTTCCAACTGTTACACCCCACCCTGTAGAGACCGACAGGTGTCAGGAGTGTGACTTGGGATCATTAGCTGTAATGTTCCTGCCATTCCACCCCCACCCCGCAGCCACTGACAGGCATAGAGGTATGCCTTGGAGTGTTCAGCCACAAAGTTCACCCCATTCTCCTATATTGCACCCACCTCAATGTATTTCCCTATGGAATGGGGCAAGTATAACACCCAAGGACCCCAATGAACACCACAACACTTGTCAGTGTCTACAGGGTAGGGAGAGGTAAAATGACATGAGCGTTATAGCTGATGACCCAAAGGCACAACCCAATGCCTGTCAGTCTCTGCAGGGTGGGTGTGGGGTTGGCGTCAGTTCAATACTTCACTGCCACTCCTATTATGCATCTCGAACTCCTGCACTACCAATGCCAATGCCAGCAAGACAATATTCGGCATTGACAAATGCTTGTTTAATACTTGGATAGCATGTTATTTGATCTGGGTATGGGATAATTTGGTCAGATAGCACATTGTCTGACCTATCGAATCATGTATCCAATTGGAACCCATGGTTGAATGATGGACCATCCAAGACAAATCTAAAAACTGACCAACCTCAGCCAATTAGAAGCAATAAATGAACAGGCCTGAAGCATTATTTCATTCCTAAGGTTTTACTCTATGTGGCCCAGACTCAAAATTAAAAAAAAAAAAGAAAATGTTAAGAGGATCTGTATCTTTAATTCAGAAATGAACTGCAATAGTCTGAGTTGCACAGACTGCTAAACTGCCCAGTAGAGGGGGTCATGTAACTTTGTCTCCATTTCTTTCTAATTTCAATCAACTCTAGCTGGATACAATTAGCATGGTCAGTGCCAGATTTGGATCATCAAGGCGCCCTCTGTGGCATCCATGCTTCACCAACAAGTGAATGGATTCTGGTGAAGCACGGACATCACGATGGCTGCCCCAGCTTCGTAAAATGGCTTTGGCCATGTCAGCTGAACATAGTCTGATCTGATAAAATTTGAAAAATGTAGATAAAGCCACATTCCCTCACCAAGTGATCTAACAGTCCAGGCAGCTAGGACTGCTATACTTTATTTCACAACTAAATGTGCAGATCCCCTTTAATACAACCAAAATATAGTGATAAAAAAATGTGACACACTAAGAGTTTTGTAAACTCCTTCATAAGTTATAAACCTTGATTGATTCTCTATAGGGATTGAAAAATTCTGCAAGGTGCTAAGGAGCACTTTGAATTGTTTGCTATTTAATAGTCTTTTGGACTGTCTGTCAAACTGAATGAAATAGTTTGAAATAGTAAACATACTGTAGGTATGATGGCCAAAGTAACTACTGCTTAATATATAGAGAATAATGCCTATGCAGGTGTGTGTTATGAGGATTTTTTTTTCACACCCGAGGTACGTGATAATCCATAAACTCAGAGAGCCAAACTTGAGGGCTTTATGAGATTATCACACACTGAGGATGTGTGAAAAATCCTCATAAAACAAACTTTGGACAGGCCTTATTTTTTTATAATAACTGGTGCAAGGTTTTAGGAGAAAAACTATAAACTGTATTTATGTGAGTGAGCATGTAACATAGCGGCCACTGTATTCACACAAATACAGTGTGCCTTCTTTCACACTTCAGTTAAGTGAGAGCGCGAGGAGGAAAATGCCATAATAATCTGCTATCGAGTCATTACAGAATTCAGTGGGCTATTACGGCATTTTATCAAGACTGGATATTGAGTCATTATAAGGGGTCACCAGTTACATTCTAATATATAGACAGTCAGTTTTCCCTTAGTGAAAGAGTGACATTCAAATCCTGCAATAACATTGATGTAATATCAGTAATAAATAATACTATTGTTCTGATATCAAACAGAAGGTATTATGGGAAGAAATGTTTGAGCAGTTATGCACTTTATGTAACCCCCCTACAAATGGGGGTTCCCAAAAAGTCTTCCTTGAGCTTGCCTAAATGTTCACTGCCAGGCTGGTGTTCTGTGTTTTAGCAGTTTAAATGTATTGCCAGAGAGTGCTTGTATAGCCTCTGGTGTACTGTCTCTTTAAGAGCTGTCTGGATTGCAGTCATAATTAATCTGAGAGGGAGCTCTGTTAGAAGATGTACTTGTTTGCTGTCATTTGTTAGAGTAGTAGTAATAATATTGCAGTTTGTTCTAACCTGCCTTTTTTGCAACATGGACAGTTCTGTTTGTTTCCATCATCTTGGTCCTGGACTGCAGAATAGGCCAGTCAGTACATTTGGGACTCTAAAATGGAGCCTGCCTACAGGGGCTTGGTGGGGTCAAAACTTGTAGGAATTGTAGTTTTGGGCTTTTGGTGCCTAATATAACCTAGAGGGGGAGCCCTTGTTGTGACTGACAGACAGATCGGCCAAACGAAACCTTTTGGATCTTGCGGAAAGTCCCACACTGCTTGCAGTTTCAGTAAGATCTGAGTTGGGAAGTGAAGAAGTAACAGCTAGAGAAAGTTCAAGCAACAATCCATAGTGGATTTGCACGGGAGAAGTGTGGAAAGGCTTGAGTTTGGCATGCATGCCTGCCTGCTGTTCCTGAGAGGGAACTTGTGTTTTTTTTTTTTCGGACTGAATCCGAATTTAGAGAGCAAATTAAGCCACTGAATTGTGACCAGGCTTTAACCTGAAGAAGACCAAAGATTTGCTGAATGCGATCGGTCTGTCAGGATTTCCAGTTACCTCTGAACTCCCAGATTGTGCAAAGACTCTATAATTGTGACTGGAGAGCCATTTGCCTGGTACAGTGGAATTTCCTTACATGTGAATGTGCTGTGTGCTTATAGTGGGTCATGATCTGGTTCCCCACTGTGCGTCTGAACTGTGTTTTAGTTTCTGGAGGCTATATCCAGCTCCACGGACTGAATCCATATCCATTTCTGTTTGCCTGGACCCTGCTACACTGGCCCAGCCAGAATACCAGCTAAGCACAGAAAGTCATCGACAAGAGACCGGCCTGGGGATCAGCACCCTGCTCAACGCCTTGAACAGGAACAACGCCTCAGTGATTCGTGTGGGCCCTGCTTCTCCAGACATTCCAGCTCAACAGCCTGCAGTCTCGATTTTTGTCCTGCCTGTGTCCAGTATTGGGTATCATGAGTAAACATCAGGGTAGCTCCCTGCAACAATACTGTAGATAAATCTAAAAGTGTTGTCATCCAATTGTCTTGTTGCTTTTTTTTTTATAAACTGAGCCCTCCAGCTCCAGATTATAAAAAGTGTGTGTTGTGCATGTTGCTTTCTTCCATCACAGGGCCCAACCAGCTGCAATGTTCCTGGCTAGCCCACCATTTTCCTACCTGGGTACCCAGAGTGTGTGACTGTGTAGGGACTCTGAACTGCATGCATAACTGTCTGATTTATATAGCTTTTAAGCAAATCAACCTGATTACGCCCCTCCCTCGTTCAAATCCCCTGAATAAATCAGATTTAACTTTGTTTGCATTTAACCTGACTGTGGTTCCAGTTTGTGCCAAAAGTATTGTACTGTTGCTATTTGTTGTGCTTAACCTTGCTTTACAGGGGGTCCCCAGGGTCAAGCTAGAGGAACCTGCCCTGGTGGTAAGTACAAACAGTGTGGGTAATTGCCTGGTGAATAAGGGTCATTGTGAAAGTAATTATTGTATATTGTTCAGGCCACTAGAAGGGAAAGAGAGGGGTCACAGTATCCCATAGGGCTGTGCCCAGGTTAGCTTGACCAATAACAACCCTGACCTCTGGGTGGAGGCACCTGTTTCATTGTCCAGGCCCCTTAACCTGCTACTAGCCAAGCAGGCCAGGGTAGTAGCCCTTGGGATAGTGCCACCTAGGGGTTACATCTTGGAGGCTCACCACTAGGATTTTGTGCCTTCTAGTAGCCAAAAATTATGAATTATTGTTAGATTAATAGCTACCCCAGTAGAAATGGCTGTGCATCAGTTGGTGGGGTGGTGTACTGGGCAGGAGATCAACCCCCAAAATGCTCTGCTTATACTGGATATTCCCCAGGGTACCAGTAAGGACACTGTAGAGGGAGCACTCTCCAAAGTTGAATGTTTAAAAAACCCTGTGGTGGTGGGTCGAAAGGCTGATTTGATCGCCTAAACTTTCATAGCCTTGGTAGAGTGTAGTGACCTTGTGGACAGTTCTAAAGTGCCACAGACTATTGCCTCAGAAGGGGTCCTAGCCAACTGGAGAGTGATAACAAAAGACAGTAAAGACCCTGGGGAGGATGAGCTCCCACCATTATCTGAGACTTTTGAGGAGAAATTTGCTAAGTTGTTGCTGGAGGAAGGGACAACCGTACAGGACATTAAGAAACTATTTCTGCCACCTGGGGGTGTTCATTCCCCAACACCCCCTCCCACTCCAGCACCTGTTACTGCCCCGCCTTCTTTGCCCATGCCAATGCTGGCCCCTATATCTGTACCCGCCATTAGTCACGACTCCTACCGAAGGCTGAGAATCTTCTCGGGCACCTTCCCCACCCCCCCATGGGAAGGATGACTGGGAGACCTGGATCGACTATGTTGCCCCCTTGGTACCCAAGTGGCAGTGTGCAGAGGCTGAGAAGCGGAAAAGAATTATAGAAAGTTTGAGGGGTCCCGCCCTTGAAGCCATTACATTTTTGAGGTCCACGAACCCTGATGCATCTGCTCAGAAGTACCTATCTGTACTTGAAGACAATTTTGGAAGCACTGGGTCAGGGGAGACTTTGACGTAGAAATTCCAAGGTACCAAACAATGGAAGGGGGAAAGTTTGTCTGTGTATGTTACTCTCCTAGATAGAGCTCTGCAGAAGGCTTACTGGAAAGGTGGGTAGCCACCAGTGATTTGAACCGTCTGAGATTGGGGCACATACTGCAACATGCCAAGCATTCTAAACTGCAAATCATCCAGTTAAGGCTCCAGGATAGGAGAGGCAACCCACTTGACTAATGTGACTTGATAAAAGAACTCCGGGAGGTAGAAGGTGAAGAGGGAGATTGTAATTATGAGGTGAATGCAGCCCAAGTGATCATGGCACTGGAAGACCCTTCTGAATTGGAGGCCACTACGAGTGTCCCGCCGTGGGCTAAACAGTGGGGGGAGGAGTTGCTGAAGGAAGTCAGAAAAGTACAACCGGGTGCGTTTGCTGAGGTATCCCCTGCTGATAGAGACCCTGGCCCCTGTCAGGACGTGACTGTTATGGGGGTGGGGGTGCACCCTCAGGCATCCTCTACTGAGGGTGGCTTCTCGGCTGAGCTCAAGGAATTGACTGCCACCCTCAAGGAACTTTTGAGACATGGTACACTACCAGCAGAAGTCAGATCACAGTCTCCCATTGATGCTCCAGCATCCCCTGCTGTTTTCCCCAAGGATGCCCCGAGAGCCTGTTATTTGTCACAATTGCGGCAAGGATGGCCATATGAAGAGAGAATGCCGTTCTCAGAAGGACTTAGAGACAGTGGTGAACCGGCTTCAAGGAGAACTTCAGAAAATTAGTCAGTGGTCAAGGGGTGCATGAAATGACCACAGTGAAGGCTTCGGCCATCCTAACTCAGACACCTCTGTGGCTAAATCGTCTGCCCAGGCCCCTGCTGTTGTCCCTCCAGACTGGTCCCAAAATAGTGGGCCCTTCAATGAAGACTACTGTGGCTGTGAATGGTATTCCTACTCAGGCTGTGCTTAACAGTGGGTTACAAGTGACCATTGTATTTCAGGACTGGTATGACAAACACTTATCTGATGTACCATTATAGTCCCTGGAAGGCCTACATGTCTGGGGGCTGAGCGACAAGTCTTATCCCTACCTAGGATATGTCCACCTCTGGTTATCTTTTCCTGCAAATTTAACTGGTGTAGAGGGGCAAGAAGAGACACTGGCCCTAGTGTGTCCCCCAACCGGACTGTATGATGGGGTTCCCCTGTTAACTGGAACAAACGCCCACATGTTTGGGAGACTAGCACAACTCTGCCATTAGAAACAAGGGCAACTGACTGGATGGGCCCCTAAGAATTCCAGCTTTAGTAAAAAGGGCATATGACTTACAACAGAAACCCAGTGAAGAGGACCCATATGAGCCAGTAGGGATAGTGTGGAAAAAGGAACCTGACTCCTTGGTGTTGGCCCCCAACTCCCAGTGCACAATCCATGGAGAAGTCTGACTAAAGAGAAACGTAAAGAACAAAATATTAATGTTGGATGCACCAGGTGATGCAAAGTTGCCAGAAGGATTATTGGTTAAATCCAGCATCTTGCCTGCCCGTGCCCATGCCTATGCATGATGTGTGATGGTCCAGATTCGAAATGTGTCAGATCGGGAGGTCCGAGTGAACAGAGGGTGCACTCTAGCTACCGTACACTATGCAGACACTGCAGTATTACCCAATAACAAGTACTCTGGCCAAAAGGAGAGAGTGACCCGGACTTATTTGACTTTGGTGATTCCCTGCTGCCAGCTAAATGGAAGGCTAGGATTAGCAAGAAACTCGCCCAGAGAGACCAAGTGTTTTCGTTAAAAGAATGGGACGTGGGGTGTGTCCAGGGTGCAGAGTGTCATATACGCCTGCATGATGACCGACCATTTCGAGAGAGAGCCCGATGCCTCGCCCCAGTGAACATAGATGATGTGAGGAGAAACCTGCAGGAAATGCTTTCTGCTGACGTGATACAGGAATCAAGGAGCCCATATGCCTCTCCCATTGTGGTTGTGCACAAGAAGAATGGGTTGGTGAGGATGTGTGTTGATTATCAAACCCTGAACTGGCGGACTGTCCCAGATCGAAACACCATGCCCCCGTGTACAAGATGCTCTGGATTGCTTGAATGGGAGCAAATGGTTCTTAGTATTGGATCTTCGCAGTGGATATTACCAGATTCCGATAGACATGGAGGACTGTGAGAAAACTGCCTTCATCTGTCCTTTGGGGTTCTATGAATTCCTGAGAATACCACAGGGGATTCTAGGTGCCCCAGCCACCTTTCAGCAACTGATGGAACGTGCGGTGGGAGATATGAACTTGCTGGAATGCCTAGTGTACCTAGATGATGTCATTGTGTTCGGACACACATTAGAGGAGCATGAGACCAGACTGTTTAAAGTCCTAGACCAATTGGAAGACTTTGGCCTCAAGATGTCCATTGACAAGTGCCAGTTTTTTTCAAACCTCTGTGAAGTATGTGGGGCACATAGTATCTGCAGAAGAGATAGAGACCGATCCCAGTAAGGTTGAGTCACTGACTACTTGGCCCCAGCCCCATAACTTGAAAGAACTACAACATTTCCTGGGGTTCTGTGGCTACTACCTCAGGTTCATAAAAGACCATTCCAAGGTGATTTGCCCACTCCTGAATCTCACTCAGGGTTACCCCCCTACCAACCGTAAATACAAGAAAGGGGCTGTCAAAAAACCCGAGAAAGTATACTTCCGAACAGGTGAACCTTTTGGGCCCCGTTGGACACCCGAATGTGAAGCAGCTATCCACGAAGTCATATACCAGCTCACCCATGCCCCCATCCTTGCCTATGCTGACCCTACCAAGCCCTATGTGCTGCATATGAATGCTAGTCTGCAGGGCTTACGAGCTGTTCTGTATCATACCATGAGGATGGTTTGAGACCAGTGGCTTTTGCCAACAGGAGCTTGACCCTGTCAGAATGAAACTATCCTGTGCACAAGCTGGAGTTCCTTGCCCTAAAATGGGTCATTGTTGACCAGTTTCATGAGCACCTCTATGGGGCAAAGATATTGGTGAAGACCGAAAATAACCCGTTAACCTATGTACAGACTTCAGCTAAGTTGGATGACACTGGGCACCGGTGGCTCTCTGCTTTATCAACCTATGATTATGCTGTCGAATACAGGCCAGGACTGAACCATATTGATGCTGACACCCTGTCACGAAGGCCAGTCTCCAAGAGTAATTGGGTCAGGTTGTCTGAACCTGACATCTGAGCATTGTGCCAAAAGTTTGATAGAGATGAACAGATGTCTACGGACACAGTGGACTGTTTAGTAGATTGCTTGTGCCCTCGTGATACCTGCATACCGGCTGCCTATTGCCATTTCTCTGCTCTAGATATTAGTGCACTACCTCAATTTGACAATGACAGCATCCAGTGGGCTCAATCCTAAGATCCTAAGATTCAGCCAGCACTTGATGCCCTACGTGCAGGGAAAGATGTGTCCCAGTTGCATTCCCCTGACTTGCGAACTGCCCTATTGTTTAAAGAAGGCCCCAGGTTGAAGTTACACAATCAGTTGTTATACAGAGAGGCAGTGGATTGCAGTGGTCAAGTAGACAAGCAGCAATTGGTCCTGCCCACAGCCTTTAAATATTTGGTACTGAGGTCCCTCCACAATCACATGGGGCACCTCGATATTGACAGAACTCTCGACCTGGTACGATCTTGATTCTACTGGCCCAAGATGGGGGCTGATGTTGAGCACCATGTAAAGACCTGTAGTCATTGCCTGAAAAGGAGAGCCCAGCCTCAGAGGGCTGCTCCCCTTGTCAATATTACTACCAGTACCCCCATGGAATTGGTCTGCATAGACCTTTTGTGTTTATAACCTAATCAGCGGAATACTGGAAAAGTGTTAGTGGTTACAGATCATTTCACACGGTATGCACAAGCTTTTCCAACTAAAGATCAAAAGGCCTCTATCGTGGCCAAGGTGCTAGTGGAAAATTTCTTTGTCCACTACGGTGCCCCCCAGCGGATCCACTCTGACCAAGGCAGAGCTTTGAAAGTCGGCTATTTAAAGAAATGCCGCCTCTGTGGGGGGTGTGGAAGTAAAGAACTACCCCCTATCAGCCGCAGGGGGACCCTCAACCAGAACATTTTAACCGCACCCTTCTAGACATGCTGTGCACCCTCCACCCAAAAGACAAGCATAAGTGGAGCCAGCAGATTAGCACCTTGGTACACACGTATAGTTGCATCAAAAATGATGCTATTGGGTTCTCCCCATACCGCCTCATATTTGGGAGGAAGGGAGGCCCAACTGCCAGTTGATGTCTGTTTTGGGGTCTCTTCAGATGGGATCCGAGCTGAAAACTACCTGCAGTATGTACAGAAACTGAAAGCTCAATTGAACCATGCATATCAACTGGCCCAGACAATGGCTGCTAAAAGAAATCTCGCCAACAAAGAGGCACGACAAGAAAGTAAAGGCTCAAGAACTACGGCCTGGACACCGTGTGTTGTTACGCAATTTGGGACTACATGGCAAGCACAAAATTGCTGATAGGTGGCACCATCTTAGTCATGTAGTAGTTGGAAAGTTGGATGATCTACCGGTATACAAGGTACGCCCAGAGAATAACTCCAAAGCTGTCAAGAACATGCACAGTAACCACTTGCTGCCTATTGGCCAAGTTATTATTGAAGCTGAGTCAGCAGACATTGCCTCCCCGGGCCAGTGACTCGTGCTGCTGCAAAAAAGAGACAGAGTCAACCTACCCCAGTAGTTACAGAGTTAAGGTTTCCCCCACAGCAGGCCCAGAATGATAGTGACTGTCAGTCCACCTCTGATGATAGTGAGTGTGACAATGCCTATTACCCTTCCTATGAATTGAGTCAGCTGTTTTGAGATAACCCTATGACAGATTGTGGGGATGAAGCTGGGCCTTCTGGACTGTCTAACCCCCCCAGCTTCATCCTTGGAACCAATGCTCCCTGAAAGTGAGGTGCAAAGCATCACATCTGAGGTTGCGGACTCTCTGTGTTTTGTGGAACTGTGTGAATTGCTCAAAGAAGGGGCTGATGGTCTGAGTCTCCCTGGTGACACACCAAAACTGGAACAACAATATGAGAGTGGTGATAGCCCCCCTTTAGTGCCACAAAGCCTAATTGTGTCAGAACCTTCTCTAAATGAGTCAAGTGTTGTGGAGACAGAGCCTACAGAGCAAGGAGCTGACAGTGCTCCCAGTTTGGACATTCCCATCCATGCAGAGGCAACCCTCAAGACTGACGAAAGCTCCAAAGTTAATGCTGAAAGTACAGAGACTGTGGCTGTTCCCCCCCAGAGAGACTGGCTGAGCTGTCAAGCCAGTACTGCACTTCAGATATGATTCTCCCAGGAGGCCAGTGGATTTGCCTCTCAATGTGGTTCACAAAGGTGTTTATATTTCTCAGAGCTCACTACCCAAACTGAGCTTAATGGCCAATTCCAGGTTGACTGTTCTTCCTTCTCAGCATGGTGTCCCTGCCCCATCCAACCCCCAGTTAGCTAATAGGGAAGGGACCCCTCCTACATTGTTTAATGTACAGGAAGTTATAACATGAATCAGTATTGTGATGTTACAAGTATGTTAATCATAGTGGAATCAGTATCACATGTATGAAACGTGCATAAGCATTGTCATTATAGATATAGTATTGTGAAGTGTAGTGAATATGTATAGTAAAGCAATAAGTTTATGTTAACTGATGCATGATAGTACAGACTTGATGCGGATGCCAAGTTTTCTCCAGGCAGGAAAGGGTGTAACCCCCCTACAAATGGGGGTTCCAGAAAAGTCTTCCTTGAGCTTGCCTAAATGCTCACTGCCAGGCTGGTGTTCTGCGTTTTAACAGTTTAAATGTATTGCCAGAGAGTGCCTGTATAGCCTCTGTGTACTGTCTCTTTAAGAGCTGCCTGGATTGCAGTCATAATTAATCTGAGAGGGAGCCCTGTCAGAAGATGTACTTGTTTGCTGATCTTTTGTTAGAGTAGTAATAATATTGTAGTTTGTTCTAACCTGCCTTCTTTGCAGCAGTTCTGTTTGTTTCCATCATCTTGGTCCTGGACTGCAGAATGGGCCAATCAGTACATTTGGGACTCTAAAATAGAGTCTGCCTACAGGGGCTTGGTAGGGCCAAAACTTGTAGGAATTGTAGTTTTGGGCTTTTGGGGCCTAAAATAACCTGGAGGGGGAGCCCTTGTTGTGACTGACAGACAGATCAGCCAACCAAACCTTTTGGATCTTGGGGAAAGTCCCACACTGCTTGTAGTTTCAGTTAGATCTGAGCTGGGAAGTGAAGAAGTAACAGCTCGAGAAACTTCAAACAGCAATCCATAGTGGATTCGCACGGAAGAACTGTGGAAAGGTCTGAGTTTGGTCTTTCATGCCTGCCTGCTGTTTCTGAGAGGGAACTTGTGTTTTTTTTTTTGGACTGAATCCAAATTTGGAGAGCGAATTAAGCCACTGAATTGTGACCTGGCTTTAACCTGAAGAAGACCAAAGATTTGCTGAATGTGATCGGCCTGTCAGGATTTCCAGCTACCTCTGAACTCCTGGATTGTGCAGAGACTCTGTAATTGCGACTGGAGAGCCATTTGCCTGGTACAGTGGAATTTCCTTACTGTACATGTGAATGTGCTGTGTGCTTATAGTGGGTCATGATTTGATTCCCCACTATGTGTCTGAACTGTGTTTTGCTTGCTGGAGGCTGTATCCAGCTCCACAGACTGCATTTGTATCCATTTCCCTTTGCCTGGGCCCTGCTACACTGGCCCAGCCAGAATACCAGCTACGCAGAGAAAGTCATCGACGAGAGTCCGGCCTGGGGATCTGCCCCCTGCTCAATGTCTTGAACAGGGATGTCGCCTCGGTGATTCGTGTGGGCCCTGGTTCTCCGGGCACTCCAGCTCAACCGCCTGCAGTCTCGATTTCATCCTGCCTGTGTCCAGTATTAGGTATCGTGAGTAAACATCAGGGTAGCTCCCTGCAACAACAGATAAATCTAAAAGTGTTGTCATTTGATTGTCTTGTTGCCTTTTCTTTCACAAACTGAGCCCTCCGGCTCCAGATTACAAATAGTGCGTGTTATGCATCTTGCTTTCTTCCATCACAGGGCCCCAGCCAGCTGCAACGTTCCTGGCTAGCCCACCGTTTTCCTACCTGGGTACCCAAAGTGTGTGACTGTGTACGGACTCTAAACTGCATGCATAACTGTCTGATTAACATAGATTTTAAGCAAATCAACCTGATTACGCTAGGGAGGATCATCTGCAGCTATGTAAATGACACCCAGCGGTATGTGTCCTTTGCTCCAGACATGCCATTGTCTGTGTTGAAATTAGAACAATGTTTGGAGGAAATCCAGGTTTGGATGGCCTCCAACTGGTTAGCTCTAAATCCCACCAAAATGGAGTTGCTAGTGGTGGAAAATGAGAGACAGATATTGTCCATTCAAGGTTGGCTGAGCCTGTCTACCCTTGGTGGGGTACAATTTCAAGTGGCAGTAGACATACGCAGTTTCAGAGTAGTTGTTGACAGTAAGTTGACATTTGAGTCTCAGGTTTCCTCTGTAGCCAAGAGCTGCTTTTACCATTTATAAAATATTTCCAGGCTGCGCACCCTGCTTGATTCTGCTCATCTTGTCACCTTAGTTATCATCCTCATTTTCCCTCATCTCGACCACTATTGTATGCTCTACAAAGGCTTACCTGGGGCTCAACTGCGACATCTGCAGCTTGTTCAGAACACAGCAGCAAGGTTTCTGACATCCATTCAGAGGTCAGATCATATCAGCCTCTCACTGCAGATGATGGGTTAGCTGCCAACTAAATGGTGTATTGATTTCAAGATGATTTTGCAAACATATAAAGCCTGGAATGGACTGGGCCTCAACTACCTCAGCAAGCTTCTGATTCCCTACATGCCATCCAGGGATCTTATATCTGGGGGGGGGTCTGCTATGGATTCCATCACTGAGACTAAAGTCTGTTGGTAACTGTTTTTTTTCTGCTGGCTGCCTCAGCCCTTTGGAATGCTTTCATCACTGAGCTTTGGAGGGGCACCCTACAGAACACAAAAGGGGAGGAGTCTGCAACAGAAACTTAATTGGAAGCTGCATCTCAGGCAGACAAGACAGACAGACCAATTATGCTGGCAACTATATATGTATGTATGTATGTAAATATATAAACCAAGCTAGAATCCCCCACTGATGGTTCCCTGTCTATCTTAATGAAACAATATATATCCCCCCATGTGAGGGTGCTTACATTTGGGCTCAGCAGCCCAGCTGCCTTGGCCAATAGTCTCATTGCTCCCTCCAACATGAGGACTTGGACTCTACAACTGGGACCAAAGGGGGAGCAGTTGAGAATGCCTTCTACACTGCCAAATGCACCATAATGGAGACTTTCTCCATGCCGCACATTGGAGGGGGATCTGCTGCCACTGACGGAGAGCATGACTGACACTCCCAACATAATTGAAAACCACCAATAGTCAGCCCAACCGACTGTATACAAACTGCGAGCCATGCAAACAAAATCAAGGGGGCATATTTAATTGTTTACAGGCAGGAGTCCTTGGTAAAAAGTGATTTAGGACTGATTACCCCCAGAACTAGAAAATTGGCCAGTCATATTGTTTACCTCTGACCCTTCTCACCATGACTACACTGTCAGAAGACATGTAATAGCTAATCAGCCTTAGTAGTCTGATCCAGAGCCTGAGAGGGCTTCAAGAGACTCTGGAGGACTTCATTATTCTTCAAGAAGTGAGGCCAACAATTAACCATTGAGTGACTGCCAAACAGACCCTCCCCAGAGACTGACAGTAGGTCGTAGCTAATTGGAAGGCTGTCTGCTGCTGTCCTTATTGGGGAACTTTCCAAAGCATGATCAGTCTGCCAGAGTTAGTGGAAGGAGGCAGACACCTTTTCTTCTAGAGGGAGAAGACTGCTGCAAAGAGACATTGGAAGAAGAGTGCTTATACAGCCACCAAGAAGGAAAATGCTGTTCACAGCACTGAAGGAGTATGACACTGAAGTCTGCAGCTGATGGCATCTGACTATAAGGGTAAGCTGCTCTGCAGCTGAGACTTAGCATGCATCAAGAAATTTCTCCAGAAACACATCAGAGCAGTCTGGGCAGAGATGTACTCTACTAAGCAACATAGCAAGGTGAGTTGCAGAGGCTTGGGAACCTCAAGACATAATAAGAAACAAAATGCATGAGAGGCCAACTGAATATGCATCAGGTGCCAAAGAGACTGGCCAGCTGAGGAATCTATCAAAGATGACATCAGGTTCTGGAACAGAGCAGGTACATCAGATGAGGACTGCAGCTTGAGATGGAGGCCTGCGAGCCTCAGGGTAACCATAGGTAACCAACCAGGGCCTTCAGGTCCTGTAATACTAAATCTGTACATAGTTCTAAAAGGCCCCAATTAATGTTTGGTTTGTTGGACTAGGCCATCTGGCCAGAATTGTAAATGTTGATTTGAAGGTTTTGCAGCTTGTTTGCTGAATTTAAATGCAGTAATGTTGGTCAACCTCACGCAGCTGAGATGGGCCTAAATGATTTAACACCAGGATACTCAGGCTTCCCTGGTGAGCTCCCTAGGATTAGGGTACTCACTGATACCTGCGGAGACTGGGGTAGTGGCCTGACAACATAGTTGTCCAAGGAAAGGTACATTGTTCAAGGTTTAAGCTTCATTGTTATTTTAGGCTGTGCCAAGGAGGGTGCCGGAAGCACACCCAATAAATCCAGTGAAAACTGCATTTGAGTTAGCACTTTTTCCTTCCCCTACAACCTTGTTTCTGATTCCCCAATCAACCTCTCATTATTTGTTGCAATTCTTTCGTTGCGTGCATATTATTAGTAGAGTGCTATTTTATAATTTAGCAGCTAATCTTGAATTGTGTTGGAGCTGGAAGGACTGTGCCAGTGGGGAGCACCATGGGTTGGTACTTCTTTCCAGGATGTAGTACTAGTTTTATATTAAGCCCACTTCCATCTTTCCCTGATTGAAGGCACTGCACAATTCACATCCCGACTTAAATACATCAGCTTTGGGTAGCGAATCCCCACAGGAGTTTTCTACCCTGGCCCCTCAACTTTATTTGAGCCCGTAAGGCAGGTGTAGTGTTCAGTCATCCACAGTGACCTGGTATATATAATTTGAAAGGGGGCAATCTGATTTTTGATGTCAGCATTTTGAAAGGGCTAAGTTAATAGATAAGAACGCTCGTGGCAAAAAACCTTCAAAATGTAAACCATCAAAACATTCATTTACATAAATGTCACTTTAATCATACCATTGTGCCCTTCAGGGTTTGGGTTTCCTTTATTAATTCAAGCCTAGGGACAAACGGCCCTCAGCTAAACCTCAAGCTACATAACCACCACCCCAACCCCCAGGTTAGAACTGTTAGATCAACTGACAGCAACCCAGCCACTGGTGATGCCTTATACTCACATGTAAGATTAACCTTATTTATTTAGGAAATGAACTGAACGCTCCTGTTATATAAAATGTATTTGTAAGTTAGAAAAAAACACTGGTGGCTTAGGAATTGGCTCTTGCTGAATCAGTTCAGCCATTTTCTGAAAACTAAGGAGATACACTATATGGAGTAAAACATGAATTATGTGACTAGGCATTAACCAGCACTGCTAAGAAGTCAAGAGGCTTCTACTGTAATTTGCTTTAGTTCTGGCTGAAACAGTGTCTTAATGGTACACCAAAACATAAAATCGGAACCCCTTTCTTGCAAAAGAAATCCTAAGCCTGTTTACAATTGATGCCTTCTCAAGACCAGTTGATCCCTAGCAATATTTTTTGCAGCTTATTTCTTTCCTTAAAAACTGAAACTAGAGGTGGGCAGAAGTTGCAAATTCTGCTTTCGTGGAATTTCCGTGAAATTTTGGAAATTTCGTGACATTTTTTGATCTTCCTCCATTGGCGAGATTGGGATCTTCCACAGATTTTCATCCAGTTCCACAGAATTTTTTACTGCACTGCAGAATAATAAATATAAACTGCTGAATTTATTCCATCCACAGTTTAATGTATTATTTCACATCATTATACAGCCCCCCAACTGCCGATCACTAGACCCCTGTCGAAAAATACCCTGGTATCTAGCGGTCACCCCACCTGCTGATCGCAGGATCCATGTACAAAAAAAACTCTGATCCCTGGTGTCTAGTGGTCCTCCCCCAACCACCAAGCATGGATCCCATGTAAAAATAAACCCTCCGCTCCCTGGTGTCTAGTGCCCCCAACCACCCCAAGTCAATTGTGGGCCCAAAGTAAAAAAAAAAGAAATCCCTGGTGTCTTGTGGTCCCCCACCCACCGATCGCAGGTCCCATGTAAAAAACAACAAAAAAAACCCTCCAATCCCTGGTGTCTAGTGGTCCCTCCACCCACACATTGATTGCTGGTCTCATGTAAAAAAAATCTTCCCTCCCTGGTTCCTAGGGGCCGCCTCCACCTGCCGCTTGTGGGCCCAAAGTAAAGAAAAGAAATCCCTGGTATCTAGTGATCCTCCCCCACCCGCCAATCACAGGTCCCATGTAAAAAAACCTCTGATCCCTGGTGTCTAGTGGCCCCCCCACCTGCCAATCATGGGCTCCATGTAAGAAAAAAACTCTGCTCCCTGGTGTCTAGTGGTCCCCTCCCACCCACCATACATGGGTCACTTGTAAAAAAAAAGAAAAAAACTCTGTTCCCTGGTTTCTAGTGGTCACCCCACCCGCTGATCATTGCCCAAAAACAGTTACAATTCCCTAGTGTCTAGTGGACCCCACTCCTTATCCAGGATTCCCTTTATAAAAAAAAGCAGTCCATTGACTTCATTACATTATTTCCTAGTGTCTAGTGGACCCCCGCCCCATCCCGCTCCCCTGTAAAAGAAAAAAAAAAAGTAATCTCCATTCCCTGGTGTCTAGCAGACCCCCCACCCAGACAGTTAGCCCCCACCTTCCTGCTCTCCCGCCACCCTGACTGGCCCACTGAGCTGTCAATGAATGAGCTTGTGCTTGTTACAAGCATGCACTCATTCACTGACAGCTCAGTGAGCTGCCAGCCATGGAAGAGAGAGAAGGGCTATGCCAGTGGCCCACTCTGGGGTAGAGTGGAGGGGGACTAACTGTCAGGGGGAAAAACTTCAAAGCATATATTGAAGAATATTACAGTTCTAGTTCAATTCAAAATATTTATTGGATTAGTAGTAATGAGCAGCTAGCCAGTCACCTCAAGTGAATAAGTCCTCACTTATTCACTTGAGGTAACTGGCTAGCTGTCGTTTGCTACTAGTCCAATAAATATTTTGAATTATACTAGAGACTGCTTATTGTTTTGTTCTTCAGAAGTGCTACCATTTTTTGAAGTTTATCGAGTTCTTGGGACTGACTATCCTTTATTTGCACTCCCAGGCGTTCTTAGTGCGCAGAGATAATTTTTGGAACTGTCAGGGTGGGAAGTCTGCTAGACACCAGGGAAGGGGGATTACTTTTTTTTTTTTAAACAGGGGATCAGGGGTCCACTAGACATCAGGGAATAATGTGGATGGAGTCGATGGACTGCCTTCTTTTATTAAAGGGACCCTGGATGGGGAGGGGAGTCTGCTGGACACCAGGGAGTTATAACTTTTTGGTGGGGGCACAATCAGCGGTTGGGGGGGGACCACTAGACACCAAGGAGCAGAGATTTTTTTTTGCATGGGACCCTCAATCGGCAGGTGGGGGGCCAGTAGACACCAGGGATTTTTTTTCTGCTTTGGGCCTGCAATCAGCGGGTGGGGGGCACTAGACACCAAGGAATTTATGTTATACATTGAGCTACGATCGGTGGGTGAGGGGATCACTAGACAGCAGGGAAGGAATTATATTTTACATCAGCCCCACAATCGGTGGGCCGGAGTCTAATTTTACATCTGGCCAGTGATCGTTGGGGGGAGACCACTAGACACACACACACCACAGGGAATTTCAGTCTACAGCGGGTGGTGATCGGCGGGCGGAAGGGTGGATTAATGTATTAAACTGCGGGGAAAAAAGCCTCAGAACTGACCACTGACAGTGATCAGTTCAGCAGATTTTTTTTTGTGACCATTTACTACATTAACACACAGTCCATACATTTATTCTACCATTTTAAGGTGGAAGTTTGGCGAAAGTTGCAAACATGATTTCCAAACTTTCATGAAAGTCACACTTTTGGGGAAATTCCGCCAGCAGATTTTTTTTTTCACACACCTCTAATTGAAACTATTCAAAACAAAAAACTTATAAGTGCATAGCATTCTGTACCTTAACAATATCATGTTAATCAGATTTTAAAATGTTTAAGGGGTTCTACCAAGTTACTGTAAATGTTGTCAGCTTCCAGATGTTCCACAGTCAGCAGGTCCTGACACCGAGGCTTAATGCTGTTCTATATTAAAGAGCAGGTGTCAAAATCGGTGCTATAAATATCAACATTAAGTGGTCACAAAGACCATGTAGCACTTGTTCATACATTGTGACCCCGTGGAGCCATGCTTAACGAGGATTGCAAGTTAAGCAAATGTCATCCTGTACATATACAAAGGCTATTGTGGGTGAACAGGGTCGGGGGGACCACTATGCCACTCATAAACATATGGCAGAACTGCAGCCAGCTGTATCCTCCATTGATTTCACCATACTACAAGTTGACAGTAACAGACATGCAGGTACAGCTGCATCTGACAGCCATGGAGTTGGGCTCTGTCTGGGGGAGGGACCACCAGGGACAGATGGGTACTGGGGAAAGGGAGGGCAATTACCAGACCACTGGGGTGAGTCATCATTGGAGGACAGGGTGCACTACGTCACAAAATACAGTAAGTTCAGAGCGATCACTGGGCTACCAGGAAACCAAGAACAGAGAGGCTTGGGAGGGAAACATTTCACCTATACAGTCTTGTGCCCAGTGCTGCCAACATGGCAGAATTTTGGGCATTATGATCTGTGGCAGTCGTATGCTGCAATGACGTGCTGTGTCATGTTCCCTGGGATAGCACTTGGGTGCAAACTATTTTGTGCCAGCCAATAGTTGGACTAGCGATTTGCATTTTACTGTACTCATAGTGGGAGGTCCTAACCCTTGTTGGGAATACCACCACTTCTGTATCACCGTTTTTATACATTTGTATTTGTTTTTTCCCAAATTCCCAGTACATTGTATTACTTTTTGTTATGAAAATCATCCCAAAAAACATTGAGAGTTTTTGTATTTACAAGGTGGTCACAGTTAAAAACTATCAATTTTGATCAATATTCCTACCAGGATAATCAATAAAATGAAATTAAATGATTCTAAAAAGGATTGATGAGGACTCTTTAACTAAGCAGCACCTTCATTTGTGACATCATAGTTCTTTTCCTGATAGCAGAATGTGATGTCACGCACATAGTTATTTTGATATCTGTTGCCAAGTTAGTTTATGTTGAGAAAACCGTGTTAGTAGAGGTGGGCAAGCCACAGCAGGCGAGAGCCTGGCTCATGCTTAATACCAGGTTCAGCTCGGCTCGACCTCTATAAATAACTGAGACTCAAGGTCAAGCCAAGCCAGTTATGGTCGCAATAAGCATGTTTGTCAGATTGAGCAGTTAGTATAGTGTCTAAAATGTTCAACTCCTTTGAAGAGAACTGTCTGTGGTAGCCAGGGCTTGGCTCGTGTTTGGGTTCTAGAGTCAAGCCAGACTACTAGCTTGGCTCTGGCTTGGCTCCAGTTGAAAAATTCCTGGTTTGCCCACCTCTACAGGTTAGTTTGTGTGCAAATGTTTAAAAGGCTAATATTGGGACACATAACCTATAATAACAGACCTTGTCAGCCCCCTCCCTGTATGCCTCAAATTGTCACTAACTAAAAACATATCTTAGGACTGTTCACCTTCTGTAGACTTTGTTGATATAGATGATTGTATTGTATCTGCTTCCTTTTTTGCATTTGTTTGCACGCATGTGCAAGGAACGTTTTGGGACAGTATGACTTTTTGGAGGTTTGTGACCCCTTCTGTCCAATGCAGTGCTCCCTGTAGCAGGCACAACCATGCAGCAACAATGGATGGGTGAGCTGTCTATGACAGCAGTTCAGCTGCAGTGGTCTTCAGTTCAAAGAAAACCACTACTGCAATCAGCGGTGCAAACATGTCTGTATTTAGCATATTGATGTCACCCAATTTCTCCCCACCGATGTCGGGGATGCCCAATCCCCCTGTCAGCATGTCCCCTGCCCAGTTCATTTGCTAACGGGGGATCCCACTTCCCATCAGCATAATGTCTCTCCCCATGAGTAGTGTGCCGAGGGGCGTGGCCAATCCCCCTTGGCTCTTGCGCCCCCCCAACACAGACACAGTGTATGTGCCAATGGGGTGCCCAGTCTCCATTGGCTCCAGGCCTCCCCCCAAAAAAAACACCCAGGTGGCATGCTGGGAGCCCACCCCAGCATGCCAATCATCCCAGTAAATGTAAAAACCATCTTGCAATGTCTTTTAATTGTTTTTTTTTACCTGTGGAAACAGAAAACCATCCCTCGTTGTCTCCAGTGCCCCTTCCCCCAACCCGCATCCACTTTCTGCACACCCGACCTCCCTACACCCCCCCACCTCATACTTACCTCCGGAGCCTGGTGCTGTGATCTTCAGTGGAGCAGGATCACATCTGCACTCTTCAAAGCTGACAGCAAACTGAAGAAATGCCGGTAAGCTGCATAATGGCATAAATGGGCTTTTTTCAACTTAGGTGGCTATCTCGGCCATTTCTGTGAATTTTGGCACCAAATTTTCAGCATGGGGTTCTTGGAACCCCACCTCATGAATTCAGTCACTGTCATGTAGTTAATCAGTCCTGAAAAGTGATTTCACTGTCACTGCGCGGAATCACCTTTCAGGACTGATTAATGAAATGACAGTGTCATTGTTCATGAGGTGGGCTCCCAAAAAGGCTATGTTGCAAATTTGATGAATAAATTCCCAAAAATGACTGTGTTACAAGTGTGCATTGCACGGTTTCCATGCAGACTCGTAACTTCAAGAATTTGTAATATTTTCACTCCTGATTTTCAACACTGGCATTTTTTTCCACACCTCCTTTTGAACAGTACAGCTGTCATTTTTCACGTCTTGGCCAAAATGTGTTGTCGCACATCTGGTGAACAATGGCACAGTCGCTGTGGGAAATCAATGTTTGGGACAGATTACGAAAATCACAGTGACACTCTTCATGAACAGAGGTGCCAAAATGCCTATGCTGAAAATTTGGTGACAAAAGTCCACGAAATGACTATGTTACAAGTGTGCATTGCGCAGTTTCCATGCACACTCGTAAGTTTGAACATTTTTAATATTTTCATTCCAGATTTTCAGCATTGCCATCCCTTCACACCTCCCTATGAATGGTACAGCTGTCATTTTTCACATCCTTCCAGAACTATGTTTTTGCACATCTGACACAGAATGGTGCAGTCACTGTGGAAAATCAACATTCAGGACAGATTAGCAAAATCACAGTGCCACTGTTCATGAGCAGAGGTCCCAAATGCTTTTATGAGGTGGGGGGTCACAAAAAGGCCATGCTGAAAACACCGCCAAACGCCCAGGGTGTTAGGGTTTCTAACACAATCGCTGGGTAGTTAAGTGACTTGCTCAGAGTCACACAGTATGCAAATGGAGATTGTGAAACTCAAACCCAGGTGTGGTCTGCTGGATGTACCAAGCTCATTCACAGCACGTTACTCTAACCTCTAGGCTATGCTGCCAGCAAATTAGCAATATCCTGTAATTTGGTGATACATACAAGCTTGCGACACTTGATTCAGTTTTACTGGGCTGGACCTGTACATCACAGGAGTTCTGTCTTGTTTTCTAATCTCACTAAACCCATAAACTGTTTTTTTTCTATAAAAATTGGATTGCAGGGGGATATATTAATATTTCTAGACTAGTTCAATCCCCCTTTCTCTTGACCAACATAACGGTGGTAGATGATTGAAACTGATGGGGAAGGAGGAGGGGATTTGCAATAAAATTATTTTGCTTGGTGCTAGAACAGAATTCGTAATGTTAGACATAAGAGTGCATGGACAGTATAATACAACTTCTGGTATATAAAGGACTTTTCTTGTGTTAAAGCTTGAAAATCCTCACAGATCACTAAAAATGTCTCTTTTTGCTCTTGTGTAAAGGTAATGGCTCTGTGTCATTGTTACCCAGCCTCAGGAGTTTACCTTGTCGCTGGTGGTTGGGCTTAACTGCTGACTTCTGTCCTGAAGTTAGCAGACACCAAAAACTCCTAACACATTTGTATGAATACTGTATACTCAAGACTGATAATATGCATATTTCTATGCCTTCATTCATTTTCACCTGGGAGGCCATTGTATCAGGTTAAGCTATGGATAGTTCAGACTTCATATGGAGCTGCTGGAGGAAATCGGTTGATATCTGATCTCTTAATATTCTTGATGAAATATTCCTGTGTGAAAAACTGCATTCTTAACAATATAAGCATCATCATAAATGTACATTTATTGTATTTCTGTATAGCAAAAACTGGTTTACAAAAAGTTCCCTTAGAGAGAGAGAGAGAGAGAGAGAGAGAGAGAGAGAGGAAAAAGAGGGACCATACCTCTCAGCTTTCCCTGATTTTTAGGGATGTCCCTGATTTTGCCTCAGAATGTTCCTGTCCCTCCTACAATTTGTGTTTCTCTGACTGAACAGCGGGTATACTGTATGCTCACAATTTTGTCAAACAGAGTTACAGACTTGTTCTTCTGTAGTCAAAGTGTTTTACACCAATACTGTTACACTGCCTGCTTCAGGGGATAGAACCAATTGTTCAACTGTGTCTCTCATTTTACTTCTTTGTCACTGATTTTTTAAGCCATGTCCAAGTGCCACACACCACTGCAAATACCCGCAAGTGAACGTTTTGCATTGACAAATGCTTGTCTTAATGTACAGTAAGTGTATATTAAGAAAAAGTTTGTAGGCGGGCCGAGTCAGATTGGTGGTAGCAGGTTGCTTTTTGGCTTCTCGTAAGAGAATAGAAAGGGAAAGAATCAGTTTCATTTCAGGGGAAATAACTGCTCATTGCTGATTTTATTCCTTCTTTTGCTGCTTATTGCTGATTTCACTTGGTAGCAGTTTGTTTTTTGGCTTCTTTTGGAAAGGTACCTGCTCGGGAGGTGTTTTGCTGGTGCAGCCGATTGTTTCTGGGTTTTTTGCTGGTGCAGCTGATTGTTTCTGGAGGTCCAGAGAGGGCACTATCAAACCAGGTAAATAAATTAGATACCATTGTGGAGAGGGCAGAAGATGGAACCCAAAAACATCACAGGGCCGAAAAAAGGGAAAGGAGGGTGGGCGCACAAGCAGGAAAGTAATGTACACAAATGCCTGCAGTCTGGGGAACAAAATCCCAGACTAATGGCATTAATGGAAGAAGCAAACCTGGACATAGTAGCTATTACAGAAACATGGTACACAGGGAACCATGACTGGGATATAGTCATACTGTTATACACACTTTTTAGGAAGGATAGGGAAGGGAGAAGGGGAGGGAGGGGGTAGCTCTGTATGTGAAGGAGGGGATTAAAGCAACAGAGGCTCAAGGGTTACAGGAAGGAGCAGAGGCACTGTAGGTCACCCTGAAGGTAAGAAAAAGGACAGCTATTCACACTGGAGTGATTTACAGGCCTCCGGCACAGGGGGTGGAATCAGATGCAGCTCTTGTGGAAGCCATCCACAAAATAGCAGCCAAAGGGAACTGCTAGTAGTGGGTGACTTCAACCTGCCTGAGGTAGACTGGAGCACTCAGACTGCGAGTACAACAAGGGGCAGGGACTTCATGATTGCCCTGAATGGGGCAAACGTAAGACAGCTTGCAGCAGAAACAACCTGCAAGAAGGTTATACTGGATTTGGTCCTGACCTACGGGGACAGGATCACAGATGTGAAGATGGGCAGTCCCCTTGATACCAGTGACCACAGGGTAGTATGGTTTAATGTAACCACAGTAGAGGAGGCAAGTCATACAAGAATAAAGGTCCTAGATTTCAGGAAGGCTAACTTTAAGGAGATGGGTAGAAATCTCCAAAGAGCCCTAGCGTGGAAAGTACTGGGAGAGATGTGGAAAAACAGTGGTCTAGACTCAACAGAGTTGTAACAGAAGTAACAGGTCACTGTGTCAAAATGCATAGCAAGAGTAAAAGAAAGAAAATGCCATTATAGTTCTTGATGGCAGTGGCTGAGAAAGTAAGAGAAAAGAAAAGAGCCTTCAGAAGATACAAGGAATTACAAAAGGATGAGGACAGAGAATAATATCTGGAGAAGTAGAGGGAATCTTGGAAAATAATTAAAAGGGCTAAAGCACAGACAGATGAAGGTATAGCCCAGGCTATTAAGAAAGGCAACAAGACCTTCTTTCAAATATTGTACATTCATGAGAGGAAAAAGAACAGAAACTGGATCATTAGGCTGAAGAAGGAAGGAGGAGAAAGGGTGGAGGATGACCTAGAAAAGTCTGAATCCATTGACAGTGGAAAGAGTCCTAGAAGAACTCAGGAAAATAAAAGCAGATAAGGCAATGGGGCCAGATGGGATCTACCCCAGAGTACCAAAGGAACTCAGGGAAGTGCTGGCAGAACCAATGGCTGCCATTTTCAACACATCACTAGAGACAGGGGAGGTACCTGAGGACTTGAGGATGGAAGATGCGGTCCTTCTCCTCAAAAGCAGAAGCAGAGACTAGGAAGGCAATTACAGGCCTGTAAGCCTGGCCTTAGTAATGGAGAAACTAATGGAGTCCTTACTTATAGAGAGGATTATGAAGCTTCTGGAGAATAGTGGAGCACAGGATCATAGGCAGCATGGATTCTAAGCAGGAAGGTCCTGTCAGACGAATCTTATAGATTTCTTTCACTGGGTAACCAGGGTGGTAGATCAGGGAGGGGCGTTGGATGTGGCCTACTGTACCTGGATTTCAGCAAGGCCTTCGACACTGTCCCACACAGGAGATTGCTAAATAAAAGTACAGTTATGTAAGAACTTATCATAACAGTAGATCTTCGAGAGAGGCTCTTGCAGTAGGTAATTACAGATTGGACTGAAGCCGACAGGTGTCAGAACCCCACGGAAAAATTTCTAGCTAGCAGTCTCTGGCGGGGCATGACGCATGTGCTGACTGGCCGAACATGCAGACCGGACTAGGTCAGCCACTTCCTGCTTTGTCCGAGACTCAGGAAGGGATTCCAATTTAGTTTCCACCTCGCTAAGGATCGCCTTCTGGTAATCCCCCATATGAGCAACATAGTTCAGGGCCCTGATTCCCAGAATGAAGAAGCATAGACCTTCTTCCCGTACTGGTCCAGAAGGTGGGATTCCTTGTCAGGTGGTGTCGAGCTCAAGTGCTTGGGGTTAGCCGAACGGCTGTGAGCGGCGCTAATCATGACTGAATTAGCTCTGCGGTGTGAATTCAAGAAGTCAACACCCTCCGGAGCCTGATATAGCCTGTACAACTTCCTCAGAAGGGGGGATAATGCTGATGGTTGCTTCTTTATGGTGGACACAAGGTCAGCATGAGGCTCAATCCAGGGTGGAACCAGAGTAGGAGCAGTCTCGGGCAGATCCAGCTGTGCAGCAAGTTTCTTACACTGTGGATCTGGCTCCAAGGATTGCCACTGATGAACAGCCTGGATTTCACGCAGCAACTCAAGAAAAGGATCCTCTGGAGGGGACCTCAGAGGAGTCCTTGGCCTGGGCTTGTCTGGAGTGCATGGCTCGTTGTCCGGATCAGAGCAACCGGAGTCATCCGAGGTCTCTGAGGAGGATAAAGAAGAAGAGGACTCCTTCTCCTGATGCGGGGGAGGAACTGACCCCTTGGAAAACCCTCAGGGAAGCGTATCCTCCCCTGCCCTGGAACCGGAGGGCTCACCTCTGGTGTCAGGAGGGGGGAGGTAGTCTCTTGCCTCTGACATCGGGGGTCCAGAACTGGGTCCAGCATTGGAAGATGGCTCTCTACTTCCCTGGTGAGCTGAGCCTTGGCCTCAGCCCACCAAGAAGCCAGAGTCTCCTTCAAATCAACCAGCGGCTGAGGGGGTGGTGGAGGAAGAAGAGGAGGGGGGTATGGATACTGGGGGTATCTGTATGGCACATATCTGTAACCCGATGGTGGGAAGCCCAGCGTCGGGTACTGGGGCACTGTGGACTGCGGCGTTGGGTAGCCCGGCGTCGGGTACTGGGGTGCCGGATACTGTGGACCTGAGTAGAACAGCATTGGATATGATGGGGTTGGATACCCAGGTACCAGGGGCTCTGAAGGAGCAAAGAGCCCTGGAAATGGCCCAGTGGGTGGGCCCAGAATGGGAGGCCCGGCAGGCGGTGGGCCCGGTGTAGGGTCAGCATCCGGCAAGGGGATGTCACCGGGTGTCGGGTAGGCTGGCATCGGTGCCGGCATCTGAGGATCTGATGTCGGGTCATCTGGCCCAGTGGGAGGGAGACCTGATGGCAGCATGCCAACATCCTCCATGTCACCCAGGGAAGAGGGGTTACCATCCCTGGGGTCCAGCAAGGGAGACGCCGGGGCCTTGGAATGCAACGAATGGCACAGTGAGCTCGGGATGACAGATAGGCCCACAGGGTCCAGTGATGGCTCTAACACCGAGCGGCCATTGGAGGATCCGATGTCTGGCTTACCAGCAGGATCCTGGCAGACATCGGAGGAGCCAGCGTCCGACTTCTCGGACCCTGCACTCGACAAAGGCCGTGATGGAGGGGCAGCCTTGGCGGGCACTTTGGAGGCCACATGCTGCCCCGAAGGGTCTGGCGTCATATCAGCCTTACCTGGGCGGATGTCAGAGGAGCAGACGTCCAGCTTACTGGGGCCTCTCGGACCAGAAGGCCGCACGGTGGTGGCCTCACTGGGAGCGGCTGCCTTCTTTGACCCGGAGGCTCTCGAGGGGCCCAAGCATGAGCCCAATGAGAGGATGGATGCCACCTTGGAAGTCTCCAAGACAGCTGTCGTGGAACTGTCCCCTGGAGGAGATGTTACCTGCAGCACTGTGACCACAGCCGAGCTCACGGCGACTGTAGAAGAGGAGTCCCAGTCCTGGTGCTTCTTCTTGCGGTGGCCCTCTGGAGAAGTAGAGGCCCACCTGAGTTTTTTCAGCTCCTTTTCCATGGAGGTCATCTTGAGTTTGAAAACATGGGCCACCAGAGACTGCTGCTTCTGCTTTTGGGTGGCCGCATTAAACTGTTGGCAGAGCAGGCATCTCTCCACGGGGTGGTAGGGGCCTAGTGAAAAAAGGCACTGGGACTGTCCGTCCTTGTGCGGAAGCTGTGCACCACAGGAATTGCACTTGCTCTTGTGCTCAGAGTGAGTCAGGGATGACACACTGCAGCTGAGGTAAAAGCTGATGAAATTCTGAAGAAAAAAGGGAAAATAGGCAGTAAAACTACTGACAATAGACTGTGAAGCAATGAACTTAACCGCGAGGCACTACACAAGCTAACGGTGGGAAAGAACTGGAAGGCGGGCATGGGGGACCACCCCTTTATACTGATGTTGCCTGACATCAGTCATCTGATGTGGGGGCGGTCCCCTGCCAGAGACTGCTAGCTAGAAATTTTTCCATGTGCTCCTGATGCCTGCCGCCTTCAGTCCAATCTGTAATTACCTACTGCAAGATCCCTCTTGAAGTAAGATCTGGGAAGCCTGGGAGTGGGTCCTGTGGTGGTAAAGTGGGTTGGGAACTGGCTAAGAGACAGGACTCAGATGGTGGTGGTAAATGGCATGAAATTTGAGGAGAGGGAGGTGACCAGCGGGGTACCATAGGGATCAGTGATGGAGCTAGTCCTATTCAATGTCTTCATTAGCAACATTGCAGAGCATCTGGAGGGAAATGTGTGCCTCTTTGCAGATCATACCAAGATATGCAACAGACTGGACACACCAGAGGTGGTGAAAAAAATGAGAAAGGTCCTAAGCCTATTAGAGAAGTGGTCAGGTATTTGGCAGTTGAGTTTCAATGCTAAAACGTGCAAGATCATGCACCTGGGTCACAGGAATCCAAGGGAGGAGTACAGGAAGGGTGGGGGAAATTCTGGTCACCACAAGTCAGGAGAGAGATCTAGGGCTTATCATATCTGATGACTGTAAAGGTGACCAAACAGTGTGAAAAGGTGGTAGGGAGAGCAAACAGAATGTTGGGGTGCATAAGGAAGGGCATAACAAGCAGGAGGAAAAAGGTGGTGATGCCACTGTACAGATCACTGGTGAGGCCTCAGCTGGAGTACTGTGTCCAGTTCTGGAGACCACATCTCCGGAAGGACATTGACAAAATAGAGGCAGTCCAGAGAAGGGCAATGAAGATGGTACATGGACTGCACCAGAAGCCCTACGAGGAAAGACTTAAGGACCTTAATTTCTATTCACTGGAGAAAGGAAGGGAGAGGGGAGATATGATAAGGACTTTCAAGTACCTTAGGGGAATAAACAGAGTACAAGTGGAAAGAATATTTCAGAGAAATCTCTGCACAAGAACAAGGGGGCATGATATGAGGCTGAAGGGTGGAAGGCTCATGGGTAATGTTAGGAAGTACTTTTTCACTGAAATGGTGGTGGAGCCATGAAAAAGCCTTCCAGCAGAAGTGGTGGGGGTGAAAACAATATGGGGGTTCAAGAGTGCATGGGACAGACATAAGGGTACCCTGGTGATGTGCAGAGCAGGAGAGACACAGATCAAATAGGATCTGTGGCTGCAGCAGTGAGTAGGGAAATGAGCAGACTAGGTGGGCAATATGGTCCTTATCTGCTGACAAATTCTATGTTTCTATGTAAGTGAAAAAATGATTGTCTAACATATTGGTGTTACCACACACAAAAAAAACATGTTCCTTTACAGCCATTGATCTACCTTTTCTGCACCACTGCAGAATATTGAAAACGCCCACATACAGTTTAGACAACTATAATACAATAGGTGGAGACTACTGCATCATGTGTGGCTAGACCTTTTGGAGTATTCATAATATTAAGGAAGGGTACAGTAAGCAGATACCAATGACTACAAACAAAACATGTTTAGCTGCGATCATATCAGTAGCCCACTAATATACCTGTACTAATAATGCAGAAACAAAACCAAAAAAATCAGCAGCGCCAGCAGTCTCTTGGCAGTGACCCTTTAAAGAAACTGATGTGCATGTAACCCAATGTTCATTAAGTTGATACCTGTGTTTAGAGGCTCTGCATGTTACAGCATTTAATGTATGATTTTAATTTTTTAAGAATGAGACCTTTTTAAATGAAGTGTTTTATGTGTCATGGCTTTTATTACACACCAGTTTAAAAATAATTTTATACTTTTTGCTCAACAGGGACCAAAGGGACAGCGTGGAGAGCCAGGGCTCACTGGGCAGGTTGGATTCCCTGGAGATAAAGGAGACCCGGTAATGCATGTATAGTTACTGGAATGATAAAACTTACAATACAGTAATACCAGGTGTATAAGTAAACTATGCAGTACATAAAGGTGGTTAATTACTTGTTTAATGAGGCCAGTGGCAAAAGCATGAATTATCCCAGGGTCTGTGTATCTTGAAGCTGGTACTGTATATTGTAGGATTTCCTTAACAATTCCTACTGGATTAGCATTTGGAATCTACTTAAGATTTATTTGTAGTTTTCTCATACAATGTGAAAAATAAACGACAAGCAGGCATGTGCTAAGGATAAGAGATTATGCAAAGTTTTACTTCACTGACAAAGTTGCGAGTTTCGCCTTCATTAGTAACTTTGCAAATTGCCCACTTCGCCACTTTACACTGAGTTTTCCTGAGGAAATGGTACTTTTTCAGATGAAGTCAGGCAAAGTTATTGTAAGAAGTTAAGATGAAGCTGCAACTTCACCAGTGAATTTGCATAACTTCTTCTGAAAAAGTGCGACTTCGCCTGCCAAAAACTTTGTGAAGTCGACACTTCACGAATTTGGCAAACTTCACAAATTATTTCATGAAGCAGTTTCCCAACTTCACACATCTCTACAAAGGCCAATGATGAGCTATTGATATTTATTTATCTGGCATGGGGTGCATTCAGTAGACTTCCCTCCAGATTAATTCTTCTAAACTTTCAGATACTTAGAGTTGATACATAAATTATTAATCATGAACGCTTTAGCAAAAAAAGAACTTTCTTAGTGATTAAATATTCACAATTAGGTAACAAATCTTAGTATCCTTGGATGAACTGTTATAGTACTGTACATGGTATTTGTGATCTAGTATGCTAAATAAAGATTGTCTTGGATTGTTTAATACACCACTATTTTAACAGGAGAATCAGCAGCAGGAAAAGAGGAGTTTCTCATGAGGTGGCACATAGCCCAAGCTTTACTTATTACTACAGCTAATACTATGACCTATAGGCAGAAGGAGTCCTAGGAACCCATCTAGACTGCCCCCACATCTCAGTGGTAGAATTTTAGGCTGTCCCTCCCCTTTATTATTATTTCACTGATTTTCTTTTTAAAGATTGTCTGATCTTATCTATCTACCACTATTCGTGACAGGCTGTTCCATAATCCTAGAATTTTCTATGTGAAAAAAAAAAGACATCTCCCTTTTGTTTAGAAGTGTAGCTTTTTATTTGTCTACTATGCCCTCTTGCAAACTGCATTTCTCTCAAATGCTTCATATAGTATGTAGCAAGTCCATTAGGTTTCTTTCTCTTCTGATATTGAACATGCATAGTACAGTACAAGTCACATTAAACTGTCATGCAAATCAGCTGGCTTTGCATTATTCTTTGAAGTTGGCAATACAACAGCAACTCACAATGAGTTGTTTTTAACAATGGACCAGCCAAAGGGCAGCATTTTTCCCAATTTTTTATTTATTCACATTTACAAAATAACCATCTATATATATATATATATATATATATATATATATATATATATATATAAAGAAATCTGTAGAAAGATAAATTCATAGTATAGAGAATGCATTCTGTTGCTAAGGATGTCAACTCAAGGGCAACTTTTACTAAACAGTTTTGCATCCAAAATGAAATGCATCTGCTGGTGTGTCAAAATGGAATGCAGAATTGGATCGCAACTCTTAAACAACAGTTTTGTAAGGTTATGGACTGGATTGTGCAACTCATTGAGAAATGCTAAAGCAACTCATTGGTATGACAGTTTACTATAAGCCATTTGTCTATCCTCATGAAACATCATTCCTAATTCTTGTCACCTTTGTTTATAGGTAGTTTCTTCCATGCCCCCAGAGAATCCTGGTTGGCATTCTCTGCACCATCTCCATTTTTTTTCTTTTTTGTTTAACTTTATGAAGGAGAAATTTGTCTTGAAAAAGAACTATTGACCAGTTTTAAACAAGCAATTAACAATACAGGTAACAATGGCTGCTGTTTCTACAACATTAACATGGTTTGCTGGTGCCTTTGGGTTTGAAAAAATAAAAGAGAAATATAGGGTGGGATGCATATTCTCTATATGTGAAATCTGGACATACTGAAAACAGCCCAAATATATAGTAAGCCAGAGGGCATGTCCTTTCACACCACAGGTCAAATAAATAACAGGTCAGGGGACAAAATCTTGTCTATGTCTCATAATATACAATACCTACGTCTCCACAAATCTCGTTTTCCAGTTGGTGGTTCACCTGGGCCATTAACTTTTCCATTTTATAGATGCCAGTGACTACATCTTGCCAGAGAGAAACTGTGGGAATAACAGAAGAGAGAGACAGTTTTTTGTAATAGCTATTTATGCAGCCAAGAGGCAGATTTTAAGTAATTTCCTAGTTGGTGGAGATTTTATTTTGTTTCTATAACTGGAAAAAAAGAAAAAAATCAAGAGTCAAATGCATCTTCTCCCCAAACAACTCTATAATCTCCACAGCAAGTGAAGTCAAAGAAAAGGTTTCAGTAGTGAGCAACCCAAGAAGACATGATCATGGGTTACTGTGGTATGCCCACATCCCCTCCAGCAAGTCACAGCTCCCGCTGAGAAAAATTTAGATTGTAACAAAGGCACTCAGAAATACCAGATAGTGACTTTCTATGAAAGCATCCTCCAAGCATAAGCATTCCTAATTAAATGCAAAAAATTTAAAACGGGTTTACCAATCCTGAATGGAATAATGTAAATCTGTCTCTTACGCAGTTCTCACTGTGTCAACCAAGTCTGCTTAGAGTTGGAGAAGGGTATCATATATGTAGGAGATGAAGTGTGTAAGAGGAGCTGAACCCTCCAAAGCTGAGGTAGTCATATCAGGTGATGATGGGGGTAATACTGTTTTAATAAAAGTGGCTACTTGTAAATACTAAAACCGATCCTGAGGACATAAACAGTAATGTTGTTGCGGCTCCAGAAACAACAGTTCCTTACCCTCTTTGATAAAATGTGTTACTGAGTGTAGACCCAATCTTTCCTAAATTTTAAACCCATGATACAAACTGGCTGGGAGAAAAGCTGTCATGTAAGGGAGGGAAAATGAAAAATACTGGATCCGTTTTTGAGAGAAATGTTTGAACACAACCCTCCAAAGTCTAAAAGTGTCACTAGTGTACAGGTTATTCATATCACTGAGAGGGAAGGGTGGGTATGAAAGTAAGATTTTAGGCAGACAGTGTAGATCTTCCTCTTGCATTTCCAAGCTTTTCCAATGGCTTGGTAGGTGGTGTTAAGCCACCAATAGATGGTACACGGTTGTGAAGCTCGATGAGACAGAACAAAAATTGGTAGAGTCAAACTCCCAAACTGTTTGGGCAATTGCAAAATGGAAAATTGAATATGTGGTTTTTGATAATTCCAGAAGTATCCAGAGATTTTTCTGTTCAGGTCTCTAAAGAAGATGGTAGTGGGGTTACGGGTAAAGTTTGGGAGAAATATAAGAACCTGGGAAGCAGGTTCATGTATATTACATCAATTCTTTGAATCAAAGGCAAAGAGACCTCCAGACCTCAAAGTTTCTGGTGACTTATTTCAACAAAGCATCATAGTTACGGGCCACTAAATGTGCATGGTCACCTACAAGATAAACCCCAAATATTTTAAGGCTGACAGGTCCCATCAAAAGGGGAAGTTTTCCCTGTTGTGAGAGGAAGGTGTATAATGTACCTGAAGATCTTCAGTTTTAGTTAAGTTTAATTTGTAGCCAGCCAGATGCCCAGATATGTTAAGGGTTTACCATAGGTAGGGTAATACCTGATCTGAGTGGGTTAGGTAGATGAGCATGTCATCCACCTATAGCGCCAGTTTTTGCTGGTGCCCCCCCCCCCCAACTGAAACCCAGTAATCATTTCATTTCAATAAATGGGCTGAGCTAATGGCTTTAAATAAATGGCAAATAACAGAAGTGAAAGGGGAACCCTTCCGGGTACCACAGTAAAGAGGGAATGGGTCAGATATGAATCCGTTTACCTTATCATATGCCATGGGAGATTTGGAAAGCCTTTGTATAGGCTAACTGAATGTAAGAGGAAAAAACATTTTGTTCAGAGTCATAACCAGGAAAGTCCAAGTCACCCAGATAAAAGCTTTCTCGGCGTCCAAACTAGGTAATAGGAAGGGAATATTCGACCGGGTGGCATGTTGAAAAATGTGCAAGGTTCTTTTTATATTATTCTGTGTCTGCTGGGCTGCAATAAATCCAGTTTGATCCTCGTCAATAAGGAAGGCAAGTACAGCAGCTTTCCAATCATTTAGCTTCCAATTTTTTCTTATACCCCTCCAAGTATCATCATCAGAGCTATCAGAGCTGTGATTCATAATCCATATGAGGTCTTACTACACTTCTGTAGAGTGGTACTACTACAGTCCTCATTTTGTAGATAACATTTTGCTTAATGCAACCCATGATTCTATTTGCTTTTCTGGTTTTTCATTTAATTTTTTTTTATTAATTTAAAAGTTTCAGCAGAAAGGCACACTGAACAACAAGTTGCTCATCTCACAGTGCGTCCTGGGGGAAAGGGTAAGGGGAGACATATTTACAGAGTACATTTCCAATAATAATAACAAACCATTAGAAAGCAGTGCATCTTACATTACATCAAGGGAGAATACAACCAATACATACAGTGTAGTATCAGACATACGGTAGTATAATTACAAACAATGGGCACTATGCACCAATGGGCAGGTAATACACACCTGATGCATGTTACCCACCTGTGGAGCCCGGTACCTGTGGACAGGTGCACACTGGTGGCATTCATGACCACCAGCCACCTGTCCATGGCCCTGCCCCCCCCCCGAGTGCAAAGAACTCCACAGTGCAGCTGGGGACAGGGTCCATCTAGCTCAGTGGATCCCTTCCACGGTGGGGCACACTTTGGTTGTGCACCACACGGCTCTCCGAGGGACCTCGGCTGTGGCAGGTGTGAGGATGGCAATGCCGTCAGCCGTCTCATGGCACCAGAGAGGTGCATGGGGCTGGGTTGAGGCAGGGGGACTTTCTTCTGGTGGTGGTGATGGTTGGGGGTGCATACCATACCCCACCAATAGTGGGATGTGCTGGCGATGCCAGGGTGCAGCACTGTGGGCAGCTCCCTAGGGCCAGTGCCCCATGAGGTAATGTGTGTGTGGGGGGGGGCATGGTCACGGCATGTGGCCACACCAGTCTGTGTGCCAGGATGGGAGGGAGGCAGCAGCCCATCTATTGGGTGGCCTCAGAAGGTGGGTGGGCACATTGCCCTGATGTAGGTAGAGCGGGGAGATGATGAGTGCCTAATTTGAGGTGGGCTTCCAGGTGTGTGCAGGGTGTGTAGAGGTTTTACAGCAGGGTCCTCCTGGGCATACCCTGCACCCTCGTATGCATCCCCACTGCCAGCACCATGCACCTTTGTGCATGGCGCATATTGCTGGCATGCCCCCCCCACACGGTGTGGTCCATGGCCATGAGGGATTGGGCACATACTGTCTGTGCACCCGCCCCCCACTGTGCATCCCACTCGGGGGGGTGCAATGAGTGTGGAGTGGCTACATGGCCAGATACACGAGCATAGCTGCTCTGCTCTGCTTCATTGGTGCATAGGGCCCAATATACATAAGATACAATCAAATGTGCGGTAATTGAAGTGTGCCTTATGATTAAAACAGTAGTTTAGTGTACATTATGGATAGGCAAGTACTAGAAGCAGCAGTAATGTGTGACACTATAGCAGCCAGTAGTTGGGCGGTTAGGCTGAGCAGGGTTAAAACCGTGCACATCTAGGTGCATGAGCAATTTGAGGAGTAGTAGTTTTCGAGGGCAGTTGAGGTAGAGCGGGCAGATGATGAGTGTCTAATTTGAGGTGGTAGTGAGTTCCAGAGTTTGGGGAAGTAATGAGAGAAAGCAGACTGTCCAGCGGAGGCGAGTCTGCAGGGGATAGCCAGAGTCCTATCATCAGTGGATCTGAGCAAGTGTACAGGAGGTGAAGGGACAGAAAGAGCAGAAGAGAGGCAAGAGGGGAGAGAGCTGAACCAGAATTTAGAGGTGAGCTTAGCAATGTGGGAGAGTGAGTGAAGGGAATGAGAGTGAGTGGTGCAGGTCACAGTGGTGCGTGTGAGGTGATGGATCTAGAGCGAAGTGACAAAAGGAGTTGAAAATGAGGTCCAGTCTGATTAAGATGGACTTTAGGGCAACACTATAACCTACATCACAGTAGTTGAAAATGGGGAGAATCATTTTCTGGACTAGTTCGCGCCTAGCCTATAGCGGTAAACAGTTCCAGTTTCAAAAAAGCGTGACAAGGTTGGGGCACAGTTTTTTCAGAATGGCGTCATATGTCCAGAAAAGTTGAGGTATTAGTCTAGCCAGACCCCCAGGTATCACAAGGAGGAGGTGTCCTCCAGTGAAGTCTAGTCTAGGGTGTGGAAGGAAGGTAAGGCAGTGAGCCTGGAGAGTCTCTGACTATTTTCAAAGGTCATGGAGACAGTCTTTTTGGCATTTAGGGAAAGCTGATGGACTCTAAGCCAGTACTGCAGCTTGTTGAAGTCCAACTGGAGTTTTGTTTCAACATTAGAAAGGGTATGGCCAGAAGTTAAAGGAACAGTATTGTTACTTTAATATTGTGTTCTTTTTGTTATTAATATGCCTAGATTCTTTTCCCATTTGTTCAGTGGTACATTACCTAGATGGTAGTTAAAATTCATGTTTAATTTTCTCCAGCTATGTAACCTTGCACTTTTCTTAATTTCATTCCGTTTCCCACTGGTTTGTCCAATCATTACATTTATTGAGATCAGATTAAATACCTTGAGCCTTGTCTAATGTTTCTACTTCTCCACCCATTTCTGCATCATTGGCAAATTTGTGAACCCATAAGAAAATTCCTTCACCCATGTTTGATACAAATTTTTGGAATAGTACCAGTCCCAGGACCAAACTCAGGGGGCTGTTGATCAACACACTTCCCTCATGTGAGTGGTACTTATTTATCCTCACTCTTTATGTCTGCAGCCACATTTACACCAATTCTGTTAGTAAGTAGTTAGCCTGAAAAATGGGGGCATATGCCCCCCAGTTTAGGCTGGTGTATCCTCCTGTCCTCTCTCCTCCTCCTCCTCATTGTCTGTCAGTCTAAAGTGGGAGGCTTGAACATCCCTCCATCTTGACTCATGAAGTCACCAGCGTGCCTGCCAGTGACAATCACCACTTGAGCTCAGTGGCACTGGGCAGGACTCTGAGGACACTCAGGACTCTTTGATTTTATTTTATTTATTTATTTATTAGTTCATCGGTTTACAGAACTTTGAGTCAAAGACTCATTTACAAGGCACCTCATCAAGAGAGCAATAGATCACAGCAAAAAAAACAATACAGTACATAACACTTAGATTAAAAAAGTAACCAGGGTTGCAGGCATTCACTGGTGGTATAAGCTTGATAATAGGTAGATCACCATAGTCATAATATAGGTACACGAGCACCATGTCAGGTAGCAACCAGAGATATTTTATTACATTCAACCATTCTCCAAGTCCTGCTGAGTGCCACCGGCAGAGCTCAGGCAGTGATTTTCATCAGCAGACACCAGTGAATTCAAGGGGAAGGAGGGGACTGCTGACTGCCACTACCAGTGGCAGCAACATAGCATCATCACAGCACCATTCCAATCACCAGGGACAAAACTGGAAATTAATGAAATATAAAATCTCACTTAGATCATGCACTAAGCAGTCACCAAAAGCTTAAGCTTGTAAAAAATTACATAAAATCCTCCTCCTGTACCAACCAGATAGATAGTGGACAGAAAGACCTAATAAATAACTGCTTGTGGAGGGAGTGGAGAGTGAGACAGTAGGGAGGTAGTGGAGTCAGGCCTAATTCTGTGATGCAGCAGCTGAGAAATGCATGCACAGCAGTTTGAGTTTGGTCTTAGTGGGACCCAGACTAAAAAAAGATGTATTGAGGACATTCCCTGGTCTTTCAGCAACCCTGTGTCAAAGTCATAATTGTTTGCCCAGTACATGACAGTCCTCTAAACATTTGAAATCCACAACGAAAACATGGGTTGCTGTGCTTTTTTTTTTACGTTAGCTTGCGCGCATGCGCAAGGAACGTTTTGGGATAGTACGACTTTCTGAAGGTGTGTGGCCCTCCTGTCCAATACACTGCTCCATGTAGCAGGCGCGACCGTAACCCACCAATGGATGGATGAGCTGTCTATGACAGCAGTTGGGCTGCAGTGGTGTTCAGTTCAAAGAAAACCGCCGCTGGTAACCTATGTGTACGTTTTGTTGAATGGTTCCCTTCCTCGGTGCACTGAGCACAGGGTTTGCTCAGTGACAATGCTCTGTTCACACTCGGGGTCTTGGAAGTGAAGAGCCGGACAGTTTGAATTAAGAGTAGAATAGGCGCCGGGTTGTATGGGCCCGTGGGGCATTGGCCCCAGCAATATTTTTTGACCTGGGCTGAGCCCCAGCAATATCTTGCCACATCTACTGCCTTTTTATATTTTTTTCCCCAGTTGATTTCTCTATTGGCACCCCCCTCTGCTGAATGTGACAGACTGCGTGCCTGCCCGCCTGCTCGCTGCCCCCACTGTTTAATTGCGCTGGCTGAACATTGGACTGGAGGTGCGGCTGTCATTATTTAAAATTGGCGCCTTCTTTGCCATGCCTGCATTACCCTTGGTTTTTCTCACCCCCCCCCGAAAATCAGTGCCTGTCAGTGTCACTCTGACTGGTTGGTTGCCAATTTTCAACTTGTCACATTGTGATTGGCCATGGGGGGGGGGAGGGCTTATATTGGGCACGATACACGTGCGTTAGGGGTGTATGTGAGAGGACTCGGGAGACAGAGGACAGTTTCCGTTTCATGCGGAGGGAAGGAGTGCACGGCAGCATAGAAGAGGAGGTGGTGGGCTGGGTGTTCAGCTTGCCCAGAAAAGAGAGGAGCTGACAGCTGAGCCAGCCAGAGAGGAATGGCCAAAGACTGGCGGGAGTCAGCAGTCGGCTGCGAGTCCGGGACTCCACATAGTACCAGCAGCGAGGCAGTGCAGCAGGCAGAGCCAGCCCAGGCCTGCCTAGCAGTTATAGTAGTCCGAGGAATCGGTCAGTCCAGCGCGGAGGGAAAGGGAGGTCCCAGGGTTGAGTGGTTGGGGAATGGAACCAGGACAGCTGGGATCCGGATATGGACGGCCACTGGCACTGGGTTGAGAAGCAAACTTGAGCAAGCAGCAACAAACCACTCATGAGAAGGAGGGCTAGGCTGAGCAGCAGACTAATGCTGCAGCAGAAGGGGAGTCGAGCGAGTGGGCAACTGAAGTGCATCGGGTGGGGTTAGGGAGGTTTAGGCAGGTAGGCTTAGAAGTGGCCGGGTCGGGTCTTTTGGTCCAGGCAGCTGGCGGCACCACCACAGAGCAGCAGATCAAGTGGAGGAGAGCATTAGCAGCCAGCAACCAGCATCATCTCCAGCAAAGGTAGGCAGCTGCCAGCAGCAGCAGAACTGCTAACCTAAATAATGTCCTGGCCAATGTGGTGAGCCAACATCCCCACAGACTCCACTGATTTTGTATGAGGATTCAGCCCATCTTAAACTGATAGTCTAAATTTTAAAATGATCTATCTTCTGATAACTGATCAATTTCTAGCTATGGTTTCCCCTTACCTCAGTGGCCCAACTCTTACTTGAGGGATGCTTAATCTCATTTTTGAATATTCCAACAATTATTTGATGTACCTAACCTAACTGGATGATCTAACCATATTGCAATTATCTCATGTTGTCTCCCCCCACCCTTCCGGGCCCAATGAAGGGAAAAAAGTTTTGAATGCTCTTGAACACAGTGTTGTTGCTGCTCAAGTCTCAACACCAAGTTGTAACAGCATTATATAAATCATTACAGGCATTGGACCCAACCTGCTTATTAGGCATCTTTCTATTGCCAGGTTCCCAACAATTGGTCTTCAGATAATTGGCAGAGGATATAGTTGGATCTGTCTTAAATACATAAAATAGGACACATCTCATTTAATGCAATTCAAAATTATACATCATTTGTATTTTACCCCACTGACATGGTTTCAGATGCCTAGGTCTCCCACTGCTACCTGTACAAGATGTGGGAATTTGGAAAGATCCTTGTTACAGTGTTTGAGAGAGTGTGAACTAAGAGTTGTACCCTTTTGGGCCAGAATTAAATCATATTCAGATCCTATTGGGTTGACTGATAGATTTTTCACTGGGGGGGTTGTATCATTGGGCAGTATTTGCAGCTGTGGAAGGGGTATATTGACTTTATTGCAGCTGCTGCTAAAATGCTTTATTATGTCATTGGCTAGATAATAAAGTCCCAACATGGATGGAATGGCATACTCTTGGATGCTCGTAATATATAGAGGTCTATAGCAGATGTAACTAAGTGCTAGATGTGGGAACTGAACCCACAGCCCTCTGATCTCCCAGTCTCAGAGGAGAGTGTGCTACCTACTGAGCCACTGACACTGCCTAAGTATCAATGGGACTTTATTATGGGGCAGATTGGAAGAACACGGGATGGACAATGCTTTGGTGGATGTTATCAGATTACATAATGAGACATGGATCCACTGGTAGGGCATGTAAGTGCAGTGCAGAAGTGATGCAATAGGGTTTTTTTGTCTTGTCATTAAAAATTGACTCTGTGAGCACAGGAAGGTTAATTGGCTTGCTCAAGTTTTTACAGATTGCAATTGGAGATTGTGGGAAGCAAAGCCAGGCCTGCTGGATGTACCAAGGGAACCTTTAGGCTACACTGCCAGCCTTTATAAAATCCTGCTGTAAAGGACTGTGTGTGTGTGTGTGTGTGTGTGTGTGTGTATGAATGTTTATATTTCTATAACACTAGTGGTGAATAAATTTGGTAAATAACATGATTTATTTTTGGATAAATATTTATCTTCACTTAACATAACTTAGAACACCATTTATATACTTAGTTTAGAATATGTTATTTCCACTCAGAATCTTGAAACGGAACACAGAGAGCAACGGGCCAGATAGGGAACTTTCAATGGAAAGAAAGGCAGTTTTAAGCTAAAACAAAGTAAAACACCACTAAAAACACTATAGATGGTGTATATATCAAACACATAATGGATTGCAGTAGAACACATTTATCCCCACATATGAGTGGTAAGACTTTTATAACTAACTCGTGACTTGCCACTTTGTGAGTTTTGAGTATTACCACTCACTGGTGGAGATAAATGTGTTATTCCACTGCAGTCCGTTGTGTATTCCATACAGATGTGTGTATATGTATATATATATATATATATATATATATATATATATATATATATATATATATATATATATTTATGTATAGTGTGTGGCGAATGCTGTTATGCGTGGAATTCCATGCCTGGAATATGCTTGTTCTGCTGCAGAAGTGACATCATTATGTGTTTTGCTGCAGTACTGATGTCACTACTGCAGCAGAACAACTTGGAATGCTGCCATACTTAATTTCCCAAGCCAAGTTAAGCTGGAAGTTTTTGATTTTTAAACTTGAACTTGCAGAAACATCTGCAGCACATTGTCAGTAATTTGAGCCTACCACCAACCCCAGTGCTCCCAACCTCCAGTTCACTGAAACAAAGGGCAGTGTCCGAAATAGGCATTGATGCCCATACACTATATAGAATAGCAGATGGGCAACTTTATGCACAAACAGTGTGTTGTGCCACCTTGAAGAACCAATTCCCACTGACCTCTCAAGCTTCACTCTCGAGGTCAGAGGGAATCAGTACCCCTCAGTGGCACAACACACTGGTTCTACATAGTTGCCCATCTATTATCCTATACATAATGTGTGTGTGTGTGTGTGCGTATATATGTTTTTTTCTCTTCCTGTGGTGGCACTGTGCAGTCCAGTCAGCTCCTAGCACCCAACATTGCCACCTTCCAGACAGGTTCCTCCACAGTTTACTCCCACAAGGAGCAGTTGGCAGGGTTCCCGATTGCCCCGCTGAGGAGTACATCTGGTAGGCTGAAGGCTGCATGTCATGTACCATAGCCCCCTGGGGATGGTGGGTTGACCTCTGACCCTAGCCTATGGGACAGGGCTTTGACTGCTAGAACCAGGTGGTTCACCTCTGACTCCTGGGTCAGGGGTTGGGGTTTTGACCCCTGACTCCAGGGCCCCACCAAAAATTTTACAAACCCGGCTCCCCTGAAGAGTAGGATACAGACAGTTAAACTACTGTACATGACGTGCAGCTTACAAGTCCCAAAACATCCCCAGGAGTCTGCACTATATACTGAGATGCTGGGGGTGAGAAAAAAATCTCTTTTAAACATCCCCTTTACCCAACGCCTCTGTTTCAGCCACTCTCCAGAAAAAAAAAAACACCCTGGAACAGATGTACAAATCACTCGTTCTCACCATTTGAACCCACAAATATTGTGCTTCAGACACCATCTACAGTTCTTTTCATCAAATAATCATATTACACATTAAAAGTCACTGGTGCATCGGTAGCACAGACCAAGCTGCTTCGAGGGGATGGGGACGCCAAACGCCCAGCGAATTCGTTGGGGAGGGGGGCTCCCCTTCACCATTTTCACCAAGTGCCCGCAACCCCAGCGTGGACTTCTCATTTCTTCCCATCCAGAAATCACAATAAATCAATCTGCATTCCAATCCGCACAGTCG
Source organism: Neoceratodus forsteri (assembly GCA_016271365.2). NCBI lineage: Eukaryota > Metazoa > Chordata > Ceratodontiformes > Ceratodontidae > Neoceratodus > Neoceratodus forsteri. The sequence goes on from CM057455.1 coordinate 863,362,210, forward strand.
ATCCCCCACGACTGTGGCTCCAGCTCGGCGGTCAGCTCCATGCATCCACGGCAGCTGCAGCGCAAACAACCCTCACAATAAAAACATTTAAGTATGTTTTTTTACCTGTCCATTTGCCTTGGAGGGTGATGCAGCCCCTGCCTCTCCTGCCTTTTCGGCAACGGTGTCTCCCTTTGTGGTGGTCTTGGAGAGCTGGGCACCCATGCTGTCTTATCCAACAAAGAACCTCACCAGATCCAAAAGGAAACAAAGAGCACTGCGGACGCTGCAAACTCAGCTTTAAAACACACCACCAGCAACCTAGTCCAGGAAACACAAAACCCACCACACACGGGCAGAAAAGTTCACTCGTGTCGATCAGACAGTCCTGTGCTTTTTAGCAGTGAAAAAGGGGCAAAGTAAGCATGCAAAAGACAGCCAAGTTAGGAGAAGTAATACAAATCCCAGATTTGTGACTGTACAGTAGACAAGAGGGAAATGGAGAACTCTCCCTTGTCACTAATAAGATGTGGAGTCCAACACCCAACTGCACAGATGAATGGGCTCTGCAAGTGATGACGGCAGCCCCAGTTGGGCTCAGCCAATCAGGGCACGCGGAGACAAAGAGAGGCGGACCAGGGAGAGGGTGGGGGCAGTGACAATGGAGTTGCAGCTTGTTACAATTTGAAATTAGCTTGTCTGCTCAAAACCTAGATCTGTGTAAATTAAAATATTGATTGGGACTGCTTTTCCTAATATTGGCTTCACGAAATTAAACAAGGGTTGTTTTTCTTTGCACATGGCATGGGTTGTGTTCTTCGGGGTTGCAAACAACACTTTATATATGCTATTTACAGTCTTTATCTGCTTAAATGCTTATTTTTTTTTAGCAAACAAATTATTTTTTGTGAGGTCTCGAGGATTGTGTACTGTGTGATTTATCAAACAAAAGCCCTGCGATTCTAGATTTACTTTCTTGTTTATGTAGACCTGTCCTGATTAATGATCTGGTGTGTTTTCGGTTGTTTAATTAACTGAAGTAATTTATGTGTAGCATAATGTACATTTAAATTAGTGGTTATCAATTTATAGATTGCGACAGTTTGGAGTCCTCCTGCTCCCCATCACAAACACGCAGACATATATGTTAGACAGACTGGAGAATTGTTATTTTTGTACACAATACACGGACTGAGGTTATGACTCTGTAGGATTTTCTAAACTGTTTTTTTTTTTTTTAATTCCCCCTGGATAACAGTAAGATGCACACAGCCCTTCTCCAGTGCTGCAAGACATCTGGTAGAAATTATGAAGGAGAGAGTTTAGTAAAATTGGAGTTCCGATGAAATATTTCCACGTTAAAAAACGTTGCCCGTCCTTAAAATACAAAGGCATTGAACAAACGTCGAATTGGTTTTGGCTTGTGGGTATTTTACAGAAAGTGCAATAACTGAAAGGGGGTGCATTATATCTGGATAGTAGGTTTGACACAGCTATGGCAAATTGATTCAAGAAGCCTTTTGGAGTTGTAGGCAGAGTTCAATGGGAGGAGATGGTGTGAACAACAGCACGTAGTATTTTAGGGGTTCGTTACACTAGCAAACCCCACGGAGGAACATTGCATCCCCGTGTAACCACACTGGGTTAATTTTCCAGCTTTGTTGCAGTCCTCCAGATTGTGTTAGTAATGTGTTTGCCTAATGTGGTTTGGACATGGAAAAAAGTGGCGATTTGTCGGCTTAGTGTTCATAACACACTTTCCAGATTTACTAGAGGGAGGAGGAGGATGGTGTATTGTAGTACTTGCACACATCAGGGAAAGCTATTACCAGATAGTTTACATGTTTTTATGATTATATTTCTACCTGGTCTAGGGAGTGAGGGGCCATAAAGCGTTTGGATTCTTGGCTTTAGACAAATTAAATCACCGCCACACGCTATTAAGCGATCGATTTACAGTCCCCCGGAGCTGCACTGCCAGGCTCTGACTTCAGCCAGCGCACGTATATCTCATCCCTCCTCCTCCTCCTCTAAAATGAACAAAAAACCTCTCTCAAGCTGTTAATCAGACTCTCAGTCCAGTTCCCAAAGACTGCCAAGTGCGGTGTTGCTTTGTAAGGACCACTGAGCTTTCTTTCACTGCAAGTCATAGGCATGACGTGGGTTACCATTGAATATTGAAACGGGTTTTATAACGGGGTGCCCCCCCCAATCTCCTGCAGCGCCTCCCCCAAGGAGCCTGAGATAGACAGGTGGGGGGTGAATAGCTTTTTGATTACAGGCTTCTGCAACAAGCTCTTTCCCGGGAACCCAGCTTGTTTATGTGGGACACAGTAATACTTGGAGGTAGAATGAGGATGATGCCTCATAAAGGGGGGCAACTGAAAGAGTATATATTACAGGAGAAAGTGATACAGCTTGAGTTTAAAGTTTCAGCACTCTTGACTTACACCACATCATCTGGCACCTTCTTCCATACATTCACCACTCTCCATGAGTAAATAAAAACAAATGCTTCCTTGTTAACTAATCCCTCCCCCCTTCCCACCACCCCTGTATGCCCTCTTGTCCTTCAGTCCCAAATACACTGTATTGCCTGATCAAATCAACTGTTCCTTTTTTTACTTATATTTTTAATACTCTCTGGTTATCCAATATCCTCAGGTCTTGCTCCTCTCTCCCAAACACCTAATGCACTTACCCTCTGCCTTTCAACTCTGAGCTTCCTGTGGCAGAGTACAGCCAAGCCTGAAAAGCACCTGTAGAAGAGGGGCTTGGGCAGAGATGGAGGTAGGGACAGAGGGAGGGAGAGATGGAGAGAAGGAGAGGGGAGAGATATATATATATATATATATATATATATATATATATATATATATATATATATATATATATGTATGTATAGTCAGGGATGTCCAAGACTTTGCCTTTCCATGTTTCTCTCCCTCCTACAATTTGTTTCTGCGACTGAACAGTGGGTAACAGAGTTACAGACTTGCTCTTTTGCAGACAAAGTATTTTACACCAACACTCTTATGCTGCCTGCTTCAGGCAATAGAACCACTTGTAAAACTGTCTCCCTAATTTTACTTCTTTGTCACTGATTTTTTAAGCCATGTCCAAGTGCCAAATACCACTGCAAATACCTGCAAGCGAACATTCGGCATTGACAAATGCTTGTTTTTTTAGTTACATGGTGAGACTAAATCCCTCTTTATGGGAAAAAAAATTGGGAAAGGGGTCAGATTTTCTATGTGGTTTTGATGTCAACATGAGAGTGAATGAAAATGTGAAAGAAGGACACATCATTTGTCATGATGCTTGCTTTATTTTTTCCCACAAATGCAGAAATAAAGAGTAAATTACCAATACTATGACACCCTCTTGAACTGATATTCCCAAAAAGGGGGAAATAGTTGTATGTTTTTATACATAAAGCTATTACAAACCCATGTCATTTTCATAAAACTTTGTCGCTAGATGTAGACTATTGTTATGAATATAAAAACAGAAAGGAAAATAGGGATTGACATACTTATAGCTTTCAAAGTTGCAGTTTCAGAAATGGTCAGCTCAGGACAAAAATAATTGAAACATCCCAATAAAAATAAAACCTGTAAAAATGCTGTTGAGATTGTTCAAATGTACATGCAGAATGGCAAGGACTTTAACATAAAATAACCAGTGTAACCAAAGACAGACAGATGTGTAGGCAAAGTGTCTTGAATGGTATCAACTACTGCAACTCTGGGAGCTAATTTCCTTGCTGCCATCCTGTATACTGTATATTGTTAGGTGGACATGACATAATAGGGTAAATCGGTATTCTAATAACATTTAAGAATGTACTTGTGCCAGAAAACAACCTTAAAAATGTTTTCAAGAGCATCAGAAAAATGGGAATTTGAAACACATGGGAACGTCTTTAAATAAATATTATAAATAGGAAGGAGGGAGCCAGGAGAGACAGAAACAACAGGTTAAGTGAAGCATACACACGAACTGCAGTAGAAGCCAAGGCCCTAGGAAACATTAAACTGTACTGTCTGGGCTCAGGACTAAAACAAATGTATTCAAGAAATAAAATTAAAGAAAATATGTAGGGAGGAAGGAATTCAGGAGAGAGACAACAGTGGGCCTCTGCAGTGAGCAGCTGCAGCCTGAGGGGCAGCAGACAACAGCTAGTAAATAGTGTTGTGCAAAGCTGAACATTTTGGCCCCTCAAAATATTTTGTGAAATTTACGCATTCCACAAAATATTTTATGGGTGCAAAATACGAAATCCAGTGGGTGAAATGCGGAATTTTGCCAGTGAAATGCAGAATGTCACCACCCACGGGCAAAATTCCACATTTGAAAGCCAGAGGATGATCCATATATATTTAAAAATAATAAAAACAAGTGTTTCCCCCCTCCTGACTGAGTCCTCTTGGCCAGCAACATTGTTCCTGGTATCTAGTGGTCCCACCCCAACCCCCGGCCACTACAGACACATTCATTTAAAGGACTCAGTCAGGTTCTTTGGTGAAAGTGGCCAGTCAGGCTGCCGGCCATGGAATTGAGTGGAGGGCTGTGCCAGTGGCCTGCTGAGATCCTGGATGGCGGGTGTGCGGAATGCGGTCACTACCGGACAGGGTGAGGGGTCCACAAGATGCCAGGGAAATATTTTTTTTATTACATTAAATTATTGATGTTGGTGGGCCTGGCAGCAGAAATAGAGAATGGGGGACAAGGTGTCAATCTCACGGGGGGGGGGGGTTATTCTAAATATTAGGCTGGCAATCAGCAGGAGGGGGGTGGGATCACTAGACACCAGGGACATTTAACATTATTGTTATTATTTACAATTCTGGATGGGGTGAATCTCAGTGGAGGGAGGGGGATTCTTTTTATTTTTAATTTTTACATAGATCGCAACTGCGAAATATTCTGCGAAATGCGCAGATTTCGCTAAATATTTCACGGGGCGAAATTCCCAATTTCGTCGGAATTTTGCCGGCAAAATGTAATTTTGCTGCATTACTACTAGTAAATTCCTGTGCTTGTATCGATGGAGATTTCATACAATATGCTTCTACAATGCACCATTTGCCATCAAATTCTTCAAAATGTCCTATGGGAGGGGCCAATTCCCCCGGACCCCCCCTTTTGGAAGAAGTTACTGATGGGGGCTTGTGCTCCCCAAGCACACACTTTTAGAATCCTGCGGATGCCCCTGGCCCCAGTGTTTATAGTTTAATAAAAACAATTGAATTAAATACCAGTAGAAGATTTTACTAAAGCTGAGGAAGAGCACATCGGCTGATTTGTTTATATCCAGGGATTTGCTTAGCAGCTAATATAACAGATTGCTTATAGGTTGCTAATACAAGATTTACCAAGTCTGAATTTATGCTGTGTATCATAATTTTTATCATTAACCTGTAAACAGTTAACTGTGCTATCCTTGATAATTAACTGTAGCACCTTCCACAAGCTTTATGTCAAGCTAATTTGACATATAGAAACATAGAATTTCAACAGCAAAAGGACACCAAGTTCCGTCAAGTCTTCTCTTAATACTGTATACAACTGTATCTATACAGTATATCTCTCCTGTCCCTCATGAAGATTAGGATTGTCTCAAATGCCACATCTATATCCATTTAGAAAATGGGTAAACCTATTTCAGCCTTCTGATTGGCTGAGATACTTCTTTTGCTGGGCATCTATCAGACAACAGATGCCTGGCTATTAAAAGTACCAGCCCAGCCAACCCCATCACCACAATCCTGCTGCCCAGCCTGGTCTCTAATTGGCTAAAATCCCCTAATTTCATGTTCAAAAGTCCGCCATTTTTTCCCTCGCTTACCGAGGCCCCCCAACTACCACCACCACTCATTCAATCTTTACCCAGTTTTCCCAGTAATGTAAAAATTCTCCCCGCCTGTTAAATAACAAAAAAACAAAACCCATTAACAACAAACTGGCCACTTCTCAAACTGGACACTTCTTTTCCTTCAAAGAAAAAGCAGCTTTCTTTTGTTCAAACTTGTAATGCTAGCAAATCGCATGCTCAGTGCTACCAGCAAAACAGCTTCCACCACTTGCCTCGACTGCAGCCTTGTTTGACCCAACTGCAAAACATTAATTTTCTTTCTTATACAACACCCTGAGGACCGAAATGGGGAGCTGGCATAAAGCTTTTAATCTGCCAGCAGGCGACAAGCAGGAGAGGAGTCTCCCTATCGAGAAATGTGCCACTAATTGTTTAAAACAAAACTGTCGGTTTTACACTGCACCTCAAGAACTGAAATAGAAACCCGACATAAATCTTTCAACTGCGGGCAGTCGTGATGCAGTAGCGAGATCTCCCTAACAAGAATGTGTCACTGTATAATAATAACAACAAAAAAGCAGATTGTAAAACAGTAACAAAAAAACAAAAAAAAGCACTGGGTATACAAGGGTTCAGTACTCTCTACTGGAAAGCATATCAGTACAGGGACTACTTTTCCAGTAAAACAAATTTATATTTATTACATCAATTACTTATAGCTTCCTTGTGTTTTTTTTTTGTTTACTTTATAAAATTAGCACATGGAACCCATTTTCTAAGCGCAATAATACCCTCCAGGGTGGGCAGTGTGGGCTATACCCACCCTTCCAGGGGCTATAGTTCCCTCTGACTGCAGCATCGGGCCTCATTACACTCCTGGGCAGGCAGGTAAAGCTCAATACTGCCCACCCTGTCAGGTATTTTTGCTTGCTCCAGCACCCCTCTCATGCCAGCTTGGCACAATCCATCCTAGTTCACCCCATACTGTGTTCTGCACCCACACTAGACCCTCTGTGAAGCTGGCACACTGTGGACACCTGAGCCCAGTCATCAGTCCCCTTGTATCAGGCCAAGGCTGACTGCCTAAACCTCAGGCAGAGTATAGTCCTGTTTCCCCATGCTTTCCCCGACCTTGACCTGAATATGTACACCCTGGAGGATAGAAGGGACAGGGGGGACATGATAGAGACATTCAAGTATCTGAGGGGACTCAATAAGGATGGGGCAGATGGGGTCTTTAAGTTAAGGAGGAGGAGGGTCACAAGGGGGCATGGGCTAAGAATAGAGGGGGGAAGATTTAGGAAGGAAATGAGGAGACACTATTTCACAGAGAGGGTGGTAGCAAAATGGAACACCCTACCAGAGTGGGTGGTATCATGTAAATCTGTGAACAGCTTCAAAAGGGCATGGGACAGGGAACAGGGAAGAGTGAGGGTGGGGGTGGCAGTGGGATGACAAATGGGTGGGGGTTGGGGCAGCTGCAAACTAGGGGTGCTAGCTGCACACTCTAGCAGACTTAGATAGACTGGGTGGTCCATTTCTGCTGGCACATTCATAATATCAGGAAGAATTACTTAGCTCTGATCAGCAATTATTGCATTTCATTTGGAATGATGGATATCTCAGAAATTCACAAAAATACCCATAATCATAGTATTATCAGTCACATATATCTTGCTACATAGTTGCTGTGTTTTTAAACAGTAACCACAGGGGCTTGATTCTAGACTGATAGAGGCTTAAAGGGGACAGGAAATTTGTGCTAATTTGCTACTGTTTATAATAATAATAATAAAACTTTATATTGTGCCTTTCTCAAACTCAAGGCACCTTACAATAATTACAAATAAACAAATAAAACATCAATCAAGCTCATAATATCCAATAATCAGTCAGGATAGATTTCAGACCATAAATAGGTCTTTAAAGCCTTTTTAAATTCCCCCATGGACGCACACTGACGGAGCGGATGGGGTAGAGAATTCCAGAGGGTAGGGGCAGCATACATAAAAGCACGAGACCCTGAAGATTTTAAATAAACCCTTGGAATCTCTAGCAATCCCTCGTCCGCCAAGCTGAGAGATCGCTTAGGGCAGTAGGGAATCAGCAGCTCTTTCAAGTAGTCCAGGCCCTGTCCGTGTAGGGCTTTGTAAGTCAAAAGACCAATATTAAAGGTGATCCGCCACTGTATTGGCAGCCAGTGCAGATCGTGCAGAACCGGAGAAATATGACAGACATGAGATGTACCCATCAATAACTGGGCCGCAGCATTCTGCACCAGCTGCAGGCAGCGGATATCAACCCCAGAAAGCCCTAGATAAAGGGAGCTGCAATAATCAAGACGTGAGGTCACAAAAGCGTGGATCCACGTAGGCAGATCGCTAGGCGGAACAAGGTGCTTAATCCTGATGATGTTCGTAAGATGATAAAAGGATAATTTGACAACTGCTGACACCTGCAAATGCAGTGTCAGTTCATTGCCAAAAATCACCCCCAGATTCCACACCTGTTCAGAGGTAGGGAGCTGGACACCCCCCAGAAATAAACCTGAGGGTAAGCCAGCTCCTGTCCCCTCTACCCTGTGACCCGGATATACAACCATTACCTCAGTCTTCTTCGAGTTCAACTTCAGCCAGCTTGAATTCATCCATCACTGTATTTCAGTGAGGCAGCTATTAAATACAGAGGAAGTTCCATCCCGGTCAGGTGCAAAAGTTAGGTAGAGCTGGGTATACTACGAGTTATACTACAAGCAATTCAAGAGCCAGGAGGCCAGAGGCCCATAATGCTCTTATACTAAGCCACCAAATAATAGGACAGTGAATATCCTGTACTTATTAATTGATGTAATCGGTACTTAAAAATACTTTCGGTCTCACTTATAACCACATGTAAAGGCAAGCCATTCCTTGGGCCAATAACATGAAGGGTGAAAAAATATTTCCGTTTGACATGAATAAATGATTTTCTTTCTAATAGCAGAGGATGCCCTCTGAAATTATATACACATGTTTTAAAGTCCAAACCCAATTCACACATAAGGTGTGGGTCATGAACAATATCATGCAGAAACAACAAATCACCCCATGTCGGCGCGTGGAAAGAGGCATACGTTTTAAAGTGCTTAACCTGCCATCATAAGGCACACTTTCAAGCCCAGCTATTTTCTTTGTGAATTTTCTCTGAACTTTTTCTAACTGGTGCCCTTCAGTTTTTTTATAAGGACACCAAAGCTGCGAGGCATATTTCAGATGTGGTCGTGCGTATGCTTTATATAATGACATGAGTACCTCATGATTCCTAGACCCAATGTTTCTCAGAATGGACCAAATTACTTGGTTGGTTTTATTACTGGAGCCATTAACCTGTTGGCTATGTGACAAATCATCAGAAAATTATGACACCCAGATCCTTTTCATTAGTTGTTGTTTCCAACAAAGCTCCGGCCAAATAATATTTAAACTGTAAGTTTTTAGCTCCCAAATGCATTACTTTGCATTTTGATACATTAAGGGTCATGCCCCATTCATTCACCCATGAAGAAATGTGGTCTAAGTCAAGCTGGATGGCTTCAGCTTGAGTTACTGACTCACAAGGTCCACCAATCTTGACATCATCAGCATGTTTAGTGGTAAAGGATGAGCAAACTGTAGTCAAATCAGCTATAAATGCTTGGAAAAGGCAAAGGCCCAGAACAGAGCCCTGGGGCACCCCACTAGTCACATCACCTCTAACTGAATTAAATCCATTGATGATGACCTGTTGTGATCGATCTTGCAACCAACTTTTTATCCATGTAATAAGGAAATAGTTAATATTAAATTTACTAAGTTTGCTAATTAAGGCCCAATGTGGCATAATATCGAAGGCCTTGCTGAAATCAACAAAAATGACATCACAAGGTATACGCCTATCTAGAAGTTGACTGATATGTTCATAGAAACAAATCAGATTTGTTACACAACTTCTACCGCTTCTAAAACCATGTTGTTCAGGGTCATGAAGATTAAACATTGGTGAGATCGTATCTTTAATGAGACTTTCCAGAAGTTTACAAAGTGAGGAGGTGAGACTAATTGGTCGATAATTTTCCCAATTATATTTTTGGTCTCTTCTTATGAATTGGAATAACATTTGCTACCTTCCAATCTTGAGGTACATAGTTTTCAGCAATAAAATGTTAAAACATTATTTTTAAGGGAACTATAATAGAATCAGTCAATAAAAATAATAGATGTCCTGCTATGGTGTCTGGACCTGGACTATATTTGCCATTAAAAGACAACAACTTTTCTTTAATACTATTTTAGGAAAAACACACCCATTGATGTTTACTAGTAACTATAGTAGAAGAGTGGGGGGTCTGAAACCTTTTGTGCAAAAATTTTACAAAAACCATTATTAAGCAAGTCGGACATCTTTTGAGGATCACAGATGAGTTCTTTATTAACCAACAATGGACCAACTTGACATGTTGGTTTCTTCAAAAAATTAATGTATGAGAAAAAATGTTTACAATTAGCTTTCTTTGCAGTAGTAGCCAGACTGTACTCCCATCTTGATTTAGACCTCTTGATCATCCTCTTACATTTCTTTTGGATTTGTAAATAAGAATCCCAATTAAGCACAGTTTTATTACAAAGATAAGTGTTATACTTTTTCTCCTTAAGCCTAATCATCCTTTTAATAGAACTATTAAACAACTTAGGTGCCTTTTTAGAATTAACTCTTTTCTGCTTACATGGAATAAAGTGATCTCTTAAATTGCAAAGAATATTTCTGCATAGCAATGAAACCTCAGCCCATACCTTCTTACAGTGTCTCAGAGGAGCAGCATATACACTGCGAACAACATAGGGGGCAACTCCGAGCCCTGGGGAACCCCACATGACAGACAGACTGGGCAGGAAGAATTAACCCCCAACACCACCCTCTGAGTTCTGTCTGTGAGGAAAGATCTAAACCAACTGAGGACTGTACCTGACAGGCCACAGATGAACTCCAGGCACTCGAGAAGTACCCCATGGTTCACAGTGTCAAACGCTGAAGACAGATCATGAAGAACCAAGATGGAATGGCTCTTCTGATCTCCAGCCATCAGGAGATCATTGAGCACCCGAATCAGCGCTGTCTCGGTACTATGCCTCTTTTGAAAACCAGACTGGAGTGGTTCATAGATGTCATGGATGGTTAAATGGTTTTCCAACTGTATGGCCAGTACTTTCTCAATAACCTTCCCTACAATGGGAAGGTTAGAGATCGGTCTGTAGTTAGCATGGCAATCAGGGTTCAAGGAAGCTTTTTTCAGGAGGGGTGTCACCACTGCCTCCTTCAGGGAGCTAGAAAACTCACCCATATCCAGGAAGCACCAGACCATCTGTGCTAGGACTGGGCTGATAATATCAGGACAACCCTTTATCAGGGAAGTCAGGCCCGGGTCCAAACTACAGCATGTAGAGCGCATACTCTGGACAATCCTCATGACATCAGTGAGCTCAGGCCGGTCAAAGGAATTCCAGGAGAGACTAGAGGCTGTGGCCAAACACTGATCTTCAGCTTCTCCCATAGAGGGAGCAGGCTGGAGTACTGCTTTTATGTCGGCCAGCCTAGCCGCAAAGAAGCGAGCAAGCTCATCACACTCCACTTGTTAAAAGGCTTTCCGAACCTGTAGATAGGCTGGGTTGCACAGTCTGTTGACAGTTCGAAAAAGTTGAGATGGTCAGTTCTGAACAGCCACAATCTCCCCAGACAGAAACTCTGCCTTCTTACGGGAGACTGCAGAATGATAGAATTGATAATGTTCCATCAATCTAAGATGGTCTGCATCAAGGGCAGATCTCCACCAACAACTCTCTAATCTTCATCCTTGTCACCGCATCTCCCTCAAGGTCCCATCAAACCATGGAGACCAAGGGTGAAGGGGGAGAAGACGAACATGGACAGGAGCAATTAGATCCAGAGCTGAGGAAATGGCCCTGTTATAGGCCAACACCAAGGCATCAGGATCATTGTTCATTCCAGAAAACTCCGATAGGTCAAGCACCGCTGCCAAGCCTACAGAGCTAACATCTTGCAAAGAGTGGTACTTGACCATCTCCACAGGGGTAGGCCTACGGGGGGGGGGGTGCAAAAACTGAATCCCACAATGTAATGATCAGACCAATCGTCAGGTTCCACCCCCAAGCTGAAGGCTTCAATTCCCAGGAGGAAGATTAAGTCCAAAGAATGACCATCCTTATGAGTGGCAGAAGTAACAACTTGTATGAGGCACAAAGATGTCATTAATTGGAGGAAGTGTTGTCCAAACTGTGAGAGTTTGTCATCAACCCGGGCGTTAAAGTCACCCAGGACCATCAGCGTGGGTGACTCGAATGCCATGTTGATGACGAAGTCTGCTACTTCCTGCAGAAAATGTTCCTCATCACCTGGTAGACGATAGATGAGAGCAATTCTGCAACCCACACCTGCCACTACAGCACACTCAAAGGACTCAGCCCCTCAACTGGTACACTTGTGAGGCCCAGTTTGGTCTTGAAACAGACCGCAACTCCTCCCCGCAGTCCAGCCTCTGGTGGTGTAACACTGGTACCCAGCTGGAACTGCTGCTTCCAAGACCGGACCCACATTTCCATCCAGCCAGGTCTCAGTAATGCATGCCAGATCCACAGACCCAACAAGGTCTGCAATAACTGCAGTCTTGTTCTTTATGGATCTGGCATTGCACAACACTGCCTGGGTTGGACGGGCCTCTGGAGGAGCACAGACCACTTGCCCATCATCATTGGTGGTGCCCTTGGGTATGGAAACCAGACAAGAATGACCTTGTTCCAGAGTCCATTTCGCCCCAGGGCATCTTCTGGTTTCCACTACCCCAATACGGTGTCCCCACTCATTCGAGTTCATTATAATGTCCTTATTCTCAGAAATTATAATATACAACAGGAGTGGGGGTAAAAATGACAAGATAAAAAAGATACCTTAGTTAGTGACATCAGTAACAGCAAGATATCAAAAAATATTGTTACTGTTGTCACAATGGATATCTTTTAAGTTACTGTCATCACAGTAGAATACCGAACCGATCAGAGACCACCTTCTACAATGCTGATGACATCATAACACGGGGGATGCGCTAGTCCCTTCACAAAAGAAAGGGTTCTATAAGAGCTTGATAAGCTCAGGGTGGACAAGGCAATGGGACCTGATGGCATACATCCCAGGGTACTAAAAGAGTTAAGGGTGGAACTAGCAGAGCCATTATCAGAACTGTTTAGTGAGTCTCTGAGCTCAGGATAGGTTCCAGAAGACTAGAGAAGGGCTCATGTGATCCCGCTCCACAAGAGTGGAAGCAAGGAGGAGGCAGGTAACTACATACCAGCCAGTCTTACCTCAGTAGTGGGCAGATTATGGGGGCACTCCTTAAGGAAAGGATCGTGCAACACCTGGAATCCATAGGAGCACAGGATCCAAGACAGCATGGGTTTACAAAAGGAAGGTCCTGTCAAACTAATCTCATAGATTTCTTTGACTGGGTAACCAGAGTGGTGGACCAAGGGGGAGCAGTTGATGTTGCCTAACTTGACTTCAGCATAGCTTTTGATACTGTTCCACACAGATTGATTAATAAGCTGGGTAGGCTCGGGGTGGGTCAGAAGTTGGTCAACTGGGTGGCAAACTGGTTGGTGGGCAGAAAACAGAGAGTGGTGGCAAATGGTATATGGTCAGAAGAGATGCAAGTCACAAGAGGGATACCTCAGGGATCAGTCCTGGGGCCAGTCCTCTTCAATATCTTCATCAGTGACATTGCAGATGGACTGGAGGGTAAGTTTTGTCTATTTGCAGATGACATCAAGATCTGCAACAGAGTAGACGATGGGGCAGGCAGAATGAGAAGAGATCTGGATAAACTAGCAAAATGGTCAGAAGAGTGGCAACTGGGGTTTAATGCAAAGAAATGTAAGATCATGCACATAGGGAAGAGAAACCCTGAAGTCACCGATAGGCTGGGAGGGGAGTTGCTGGCAGTCACAAGGGAAGAAAGAGACTTGGGCATCATCATCACTGATGATCTGAAATCATCCAAGCAGACCACTAAAGCAGTAGGTAAGGCTAGGGGGATGTTGGGGTGTATTAGTAGAGGTATCACAAGTCGGAAGAGGGAGGTAATAATCCCTCTTTACAAGACACTGGTTAGGCCCCATCTGGAGTACTGCTTGCAGTACTGGAGGCCACACCTTCAGAAGGACATTAACCAGACTGAGGCAGTCCAGAGAAGGGTAACCAAAATGCTGCAGGGACTGCATCAGAAAACACATGAGGACAGAGTTACAGAGCTCAATATGTATACCCTAGAGCAAAGGAGAGAGAGAGGTGGTATGATTGAAACATTCAAACACCTGAAGGGCAATAACAAGGTAAAAGAGTCTAACATGTTTCAATATAAGAACAAGCATTTGTCAATGCCGAATGTTGGCTTGCTGGCATTGGCAGTGGTAGTGTAGAAGTCACAGAGCAGTGTAATAGGAATGGCAGTGAAGTACTGAACTGAAGCCCACCTCACCACCACCCTGCAGAGAGTGACAGGCATTGGGGTGTGCCTTTGGGTCATCAGGCATAACGGCCACGCCATTTCACCACGCCCCACCCTGCAGACACTGACAAGTGTTACGGTGTTCCTTGGGGTCTTTGGCCCTTATGCGCACCCCATTCCATTAGGAAATATGGTGAGATGGGTGCGATATAGGAGAATGGGGTGAACTTTGGGGTAGAAGAGTCCAAGGCATACCTCGATGCCTCTCACTGGCTGCAGGGTGTGGAATGGTATGAGCATTACAGGCAAGAATCCCAAGTCACACCCCTGATGCCTGTCATTTCTACAGGGTTGGGCGTTATGGTTGGAAACCCTAATACCTCAGGCATTCGTTGGTATTTTCACTCCAAATTTTCAACATGTTTTTTTGTGACCCCACCTCATGAACAGTGGCAATATCAGTTTGTTAGCCGAAAGCTGCTTATGCACAGCGACTACGGCATTTAGCACCACAGGTGCAAAAACATTCCGAACAGGATGTAAAAAATGACAGCTGTACTATTCATGGGGAGGTGTAAAAAATGGCAATGTTGCAAATCTGCAGTAAAAATATTAAAAACTGCGAAGTCACAGTACATAGAAACTGTGCAACGCACACCCATAATATAATTAGGTTGGGGATTTTTTACAGCAGATTATCAAGTCAGGCATTTTGGTGCCTCCGATCATGAACAGTGTCACTGTGATTTTCTTTATCTGTCCCGAACAATGATTTCCCACAGCGGCCACGCATCTCTGCGCTGAAAGTGTGAAACACACTTAGGCCATGTTGTGAAAAATGACAGCTGTACTGCTCATAAGGAAGTGTGGAAAAATGTCACTGGTGAAAATCTGGACTGAAAATATTACAAAGTCATGAACTTACAAGGGTGCGTGGAAACTGCGCAATGCTCATTCGTAACACAGTCATTTTATGGACTTTTGTCACCAAATTTTCAACATAGCCATTTTAAGACCTCTCTGCTCATGAACAGTGTAACTGTGATTTTCGTAATCTGTCCCAAACATTGCTTTCGCACACCAACAGCACCATTTTGCGCTACATGTGCGAAAACACATTTTGGGCGACATATGAAAAATGGCAGCTGTACTGTTCATAACGAAGTGTAATAAAATGGCAATGTTGAAAATCTGGAGTGAAAATATTAAATTCAAAAACTTACGAGCATGCATAGGAAATGCGCAACGCACGCTCGTAAAACAGTCATTTTTAGAAATTTTTTCACCAAATTTTCAACATAGCCATTTTAAGACCTCTGCTCATGAACAGTGTCACTGGGATTTTCTTAATGTGTGCTATACATTGATTTCACATCGACTGCGCCATTGTGCACTACATGGGCGGAAACACATTTTGGGCAAGATGTGAAAAATGACAGCTGTACTGCTCATAAGGAGGTGTGGTAAATGGCAATGTTGAAAATCAGGAGTGAAAATATTGAAAATTTATGATTCTATGAGCGAAATAGAATTGCATACAACGACGCTCATAAAACAGTCATTTTTGGGAATTTTTCACCAAATTCTCAATATAGCCATTTTAAGACCTCTGCTCATGAACAGTGTCACTGGGATTTTCTTAATTTGTCCCGTACATTGATTTCGCACACCGACTGCACCATTGTGCACTTCATGGGTGGAAACATGCTTTGGGTGAGATGTGTAAAATGACAGCTGTACTACTCATAAGAAGGTGTGGTAAAATGGCAATGTTGAAAATCTGGAGTGAAAATATTGAAAATTCAGGAACTTACGAGTGTGCGTAGGAACTGCGCAACGCACGCTCGTAAAACAGTCATTTTTTGGAATTTTTCCACCAAATTTTCAAAATAGGCTTCTTGAGAGCCCACCTTATGAACACTGGCAGTGTCGTTTCATTAATCGGTCCCAAAAGGTGATTTTGCGCAGTGACTGCGAAATCACCCTTCGGGCCTGAATAATGCCATGACAGTGACAGCATTCATGAGAAGGGGTCCCAAAAACCCCATGTTGAAAATTTGGTGCAAAAATTCCAAAAAATGCCTGAGATATGCAACAAAGTTGAAAAAACCCTATCAAGCCCGTTATACAGCTTACGGCATTTTCTCAGTTCGCGGTCGGCTTTGAAGAGTGCAGCGTGTTCCCGGTCCACCCATGATCATCGCCGGACTCTGGAGGTAAGTATGGGGTGAGGGGTGGGAGGCAGGATGCGCAGGTGGGTGTCGCGGGTTGTGGGGGGGCAGGAGACGCGCCGGACCGCTTTCAATTTACAGGTTTTTTTTTTAAATTGATGACGCGGGACGTTTGCCATGCTGGGGTGGGCTCCCAGCATGGCAGAAGAACGGATGGTGGGGGATTGTGGAGCCGATGTGGGGATTGGGCACCCCCGTCGGCAATGGCATCAGTTGCCACGCTGGGGTGGGCTCCCAGCATGGCACCCTGTACTGGGGGGGAGGACAGTGGAGCCGATGGGGGATTGGGTACCCCCGTCGGCCATGGCATCAGTTGTCACGCTGGGGTGGGCTCCCAGCATGGCACCCTGTACCGGGGGGGGAGGACAGGCATGTATGGGAGGTGTGTCATCTGTGCCGCTGCATGACGAGCTTGTCTCTGATTGCAGCAGCACTTTGTTTAGAAGTTTTGTCCACTTTGCATACTGTTGCTGTCAGCGCTAGCATGCTAGCTTATTGGGGAATGAGGGACGCACCTACTGATGCGTGCCCTGCATTCGCCCAGCAGCAGCCGCGCCTCCAAATCTCCACTCTCCCAATATGTTGACTGCCGTGCAAGCGCAGCAAGCCAACATAATAAAAATGGCAGAACAAGAGGACATAGCATGAGATTAGAGGGAGGCCGATTAAGGGGTAATGTTAGGAAGTTCTTTTTCACAGAAAGGGTGGTGGATGCATGGTATGGCCTACCTCAGGAAGTAGTGGATATGAATACAGTGCAGGGCTTCAAACAGGCATGGGATAGGCATAAGGGAGCAATACAGATGAGTATGAATAGATAGTCCATTGACAGAGCACAGGCCAATGGCACATTTATAAGGTAGAAAAAGAAATGGGCAGACTGGATGGGCCATGCGGTCCTTTTGTGCCGTCAACTTCTATGTTTCTATAATGCCTAGTGCAACACTAAAGCAGGCAGTTAAAATCAAAGAAATGCAGCAACATTTTTAAATAAACTGCAGATTTAAAAGCTATAACTTGTAAATTACTGTTGTATATGTCAAATTTTCAATAGCCTGACTCAAAATGGCAATGTATCATCACTTGTGAGTGGGCAGGACTTTCATAACGCACTCGTGGCTCTGCCATTCGTGAGTTATGGTCCTGCCCCCTCACACTTGACGATAAATTGCATATTTTGAGTCAGCCTATTGTATATCCTATATGCATTCCCCTAAATTATCCATATTTAACTGTACCTGAACAAATAGTGATATGAAAAACTATATTTTACATTGTTTTGTTTTATGGGCAGCATTCTGTTACAGTTCCCTTTATTGAACTAGTTATTTGAAATTCTTACTATGTCGCAGATTGTGTACAGAATGATAATTATGAGCTGCTGACCTATCAGAACTACGCTTAGAGTTCTGTATACAAACTGTGATGTAATTAAAACTCCAAGTCACTGATTCCTTGAAGAGAACTGTAACAGAATGCTGCCCATGAAAACAAAACAATGTAAAATACAGTTTTTTGTATCACTTTTTGTTCAGGTACAGATAAATACGGATAATTTAAGGGAATGCAAATAATTTCTGACAATAAGACCTTTATAAACAGCTGCCAGTTAGAAATGATTTCCTGTCCTCTTTAGACTTAAAGGTAGGAATGTAATATTAGCCAATTAGGAAATAGGTGACCAGCTCTTACTCAACAGAGACCTTTTCTCTGTATCACCCACCACCACCAGATAGTCTGACAATATCAGTACTACCTGCCTTCTTGTTCTATACCCCCAACAGAATTAGTAGCCGTGATGCCTCATTTCTATTCCCCTCTGTCCCTCTTTGTCCCTGACTGACCCATTTTATTTTCTGAGAACAAAAGGGACCCCTCACACAGGAATTATAGCTATGCTTGAAGTTCTCTGATGTGACCCCTGGTATCAGCTTATATGCTGCCTCTGTTTCCAGTCTTAGTGCCCCCTCTCTTGAGGCCCTGTTTCCAGAGATGACACTTTTAAGCTTGGGGCACTCTGTCGCTGCTGAGATACAGAGACTATAGGCTATTTAGCCTTCAGGAAAAATTTACACTTTTCGGCATTCCCTTGCACAGCCAGATCTTATTTCTCTGAATATAAATCATACATATAAAACCCCTAGGTGGCGCTATCCTTAAAGTCACTACCCCTGCCTTGCCTGGCCACAACAAGGTTGAGGAGCCTGGGTTCCCAAGATTACTTTACAATGGCTCTTTTCTAAGGTATTACATTGACATGGTGCTTCCACCCAGAGTTTAGCTTTATGAGGGCTGCTACAGAACCTAGTGCAACCCCCTGGGATGCTGTAGCACCCACAATAACCATAAGCCACTCCAAGACATGACCCGATAACATTTCCCCACACTTTCATACCTTTTACCATTTAGTGACTTGATCCTAATAATATGCTCATGGCACAGGTATCTGCAAAAACAACAGTGAATAATTTATTTACAGGGTGACAGGGCTTAGAATTGGGAGAAAAAGGAGAAGAGGTTATGCAGTATAGTATTTACAACACTTACAGGCAGATTAGAAGTTTTTGGATTTGTGCTGGTGAAGACCTCCAGCTGGGTAGATATGCTGCATTGTTAAATCAAATTGCAATCACACATTACACCAACCATCTAAGATGACCAGAACTCTAGCTATCCAGCTAAACTGCATAAATCAGATGACACAGAAACATTTACCTTTTGCCCACACTGGTACCCATCCCCACAATGGTATGAGACCCCGCAATCCCAACCTTAAATCTGGGTACCCAGTAGCCAAAGTCTATTTAAAGGTGCAGGCCTGATGGACAATGCAGCTGTACATTGGCCAGCTAAATTAAGAAGATTCGAAGCTTGACTTGACAACATTAAGTACTTGAACTACTGTATGTACAGTCTCTCTAAGGGGATGCAGGGGAGGCCCTGCATTTACTCACAGCAAGCTTTTCTGCAAGCAGGTGGCGATCAAGTGCTCCCAGAAAGCGGACACTATCCACGAAGGTTAAACTGCAGGCAAGCCAACAACCAGTTCCCCTCCTAAACTGACTGCAGAGATTTTAAAACTTGACGATGGAAATAACACTTTAACTTAGAAGACCGAGCCCCTCTTCTAGGGTGAGAACACTTGTGAAATGAACAGGCTGGATAAATCACATTTAGCACATTTGCATTTTGTGAAGTCCACATCCAGCACATTCATATCATGCTAAGATCACGTTCAGTACATTTACATATTGTAAATTCTTTAACCATATGCAAGCCTGGCCACCATGGTCCTCTTTAGCTTAAGTCTTTCAGCTGGGTATCTTTTTCCATAGGGCTAGGGTGACCCGGTTCTTTACATCCTGTATCTGAACAAAGTTACTTTATCCATATTATTTCTTTCACTTTAGCAGGTTACGGCAATTACTGCAGTCTTTGCAAACTCACCACTGATGTCTCAGTCCCACATGGCAAATGGCTGAGGACCACAGCTTCCACAGGACATCTTGACCAATCACTGACAAAATACTGGACCTCCCAGGCAAAGTCAGGATGACTCCCAGATATGAGTGCTCCCCTTCCAGTCTTGTAGGCACTTTAGCAAATTTAACACATTTCAACACATATATATGATTTGGCCCTTTTCGTGGTCACTTGACTCATACCAGTCCACCTGCACTGGGCAATAGTTAAGTGCAACAGATGCAGGGTTCAGACCAAATGAAACAGTTCAACAGTTCCAGACAGTTACCAAGTTTCTAGGGCATTGGCAGCCCCAATAAGCTTTCTCTTTCTCTTTCTCTTGCACTGGGGGGCACAAGATTACTGATTCAGGCTTCTCACAGAAAGGTCTTCAATCATCAAAGGTTCCTGAAGTCTTCAGTTCTCTCACCACAGAGGCAGATATAGCTCTTTCACTGCTGGCTTGACATCAATTTGCAGGTCCACATTTTTCCCAAATGTGGAAGGGATGGGCTAGCCCCTGGAGAACATTCTCTGGCAACCCCCAGGCTAGCAGGCTTTACTTTAAACTAAGCTGAAATATTTATTGGCAAAGAAGAACAAGTCCCGCTTCTCGGCAGAGAGGCTTACTCCAGATCACCGGGCCCCGCTGCATTGCTGGGGGCCTGAGCCCCAACCCCCATGGGTGACTCCCACATGAAATCTCTCTCTCTCTCTCTCTCTCTCTCGAACTGCTCACACAGCCAGAAACAGTCTTTTATGGAGTTCTCCTGAGGCTCCCTATTAACTGAGTATATTGGTTGCTCAGGCTCTGATTGGCTGAAAGGCTTGTTTGCTGTTTTGGCACCTGAATTTAGGTCCCTGCAGTTCCCCCAGAAGAACTTTAGTAGTTTCCCATGAGCTTTGGCAAAAGTCCCACAAGTTCTGGCTTAAGAATCCTAGCTTACCGATTGGCTGTTGCTGCTCTGTAATGGCTGCTGAACACACAGTGTCTTCTCATTCATTCCCATAGACGCCATATGGTGTCGGAACCATCCATTGCTGGAATGGACCCAAAATGGCCACCGGGAGCAAATGAGGTAAGCAGATTTAATGTAGTCCTAGATAAAGTTCTGGTGCAGCCAGAATAATTTAAATATTTCCCCAAATGCCTCACAGTTCAATAGCCATTGGTGTGTCCTTGTAGTCATTGTCCAGCTTGAGAAATTATCTGTCTGTTTGCCTGTCGCTGCTGCCAATATTTAGTAACCCCCTTTTGCAGCAGGCAGGCTGTCTATCGGAGTCCCAACATATCTGGTGCAGCCAGTTTAATTATTTCTTTAAACACTTTTCTTTCTTGAACATTTGTCCCCTTTCACATTGTTCCCCAGTAACCCAAACAGTAGTTACATTATTATTTTACATTTATTTCTCTACTTTTGGCAGTCGCCGAAACACTGCTTCCCTGAGGACAGACAAACCCTCATTAATATTCATGGTGAACTGGGCTCTGGCTCATTAATACTCATAAGTTCCAATCGTAAACACTCTGTGGATCTCTTTAAATATTTTCAGAATGGACTCTCATGGCCCTTGTTATTGTCACCAGGTCCTTCTTAGCAAGTGGGGACACCAAGACTGCTGAACACTGCTTTGTTTGACCGTAAGCTGAGCAGTCACAACTTCAAAGGCACCCCTTGCACCTATGCGATCCTCAGTGCACCAGAGTTCATTTACAGCATGAGAGTGCGCAGTTAAATTATTGGAGCCCTGAAAGGCTGAAATTACACTGGGGCTGTTCTTCTTATGGGGCACACAGAACTGAGGCACCAGAAAAAATAGCTGGCATTCCTGGAGGCACTGTGGAGGAGAGCAGAAAATGGGAGTTAACAGGCATAAGGTAAGCCCCCATATTGGGGGGGTTACACTCTCACCTGCCAGCAAAACTTGGTGTCCACACCAAGCGTGTGTCAAGCCTGGCACACTTACGTGACACCTAAGCATTTTGTAAAACATTTAAACATTTCAACATTTCACCTAGACATATGGTTCAACACATCCTAATCTAGACAAATGCATACTAGTCTAAGCAGCAAAACATTTTTCAAAATAACAGTGAGCATTAATCAGATGTTGCTTACCCTGGGGACCCTTAACAGTACACGTTTTTACAGTTAAATTAGATTTGGGTGCAGTTTTACATTTGGCCACTACAGGGTGTCCCCCATAAATATTGTTACTGAGCTAGCAGTGCACAAATGGCTTACCGCAGGTTTTGGCACCAAAACTCATTTCAAACAGCTAGTTAGATGGCAGCCATTTTAAGAGTCTCAATACATATAACTGGGGGGGGGGTTCATGCTGGACGTGACATGGCATAACAGGAGATAGAAACAGAGAAACATAGAATTTGACAGCAGATAAGGACCACTTGGCCCACCCAGTCTGCCCATTTCCCTACCTAATGGATAAGCTGCAGATCCTAGTTAACCAGCAGCCTACTTCTTCCTACCCCCACCCCTAGAATTGCCTTATGACTGTCCTATGCATGCTTGAATTCCACCACTGTTTTTGACTCCACAACCTTCTCCGGAAGGCTTCCATGCATCCACAACCCTCTCTGTGAAAAATACTTCCTTAAATTACCTCTGAGCTGCTCTATTTTCAAATTGTGCCCTTTGTTCTTGCACACCTCTTTTTTGAAAGATGCTACCCCTTGGACTTTGTTGATTCTCCTGAGGTACTTGAAAGTTTCTATCATGTCACCCCTCTCCCTCCTTTTCTCAAGGCTATACATATTAAGCTCCTTAAGTCTCTCTTCATATGTCTTCCAGTGCAGACCCTGCACCATTTTAGTTGCCCTCCTCTGGACAGCTTCCATCCTGTCTATGTCTTTGTGGAGATTGGGTCTCCAGAACTGTACGCAGTACTCCAGATGGGGTCTCACCAGCTGTCTGTACAGAGGGATAATAACTTCCTGTTTTCTACTGGTGATGCCTCTCCCTATGCATCCCAGTATCCCCCCAGCCCTCCTTGCTGCCCTCTCACATTGCTTGCCCACCTTTAGATCATCTGGTATGACTACCCCCAGGTCCCTTTCCATTTTTGTTGTTGTTAGTATCTCACCCCCATTGTGTACTCTTCCCCTGGGTTTTTGTTTCCCAGGTGCATTACCTTGCACTTCTTAGCATTGAATCTAAGCTGCCATACATTTGACCATTCATCTAACCTTGCCAAGTCCCTTCTCATCCTTTCCATCCCACCTTGTGCATCAACTCTGTTGCAGATCTTTGTGTCATCTGCAAAGAGACATACTTTTCCTTCCAGTCCCTCTGCAATGCCGCTTATAAAGATATTGAAGAGGACCGGTCCTAATACTGAACCCTGCGGTACCCCACTAGTAACCCCCCTTTCTTCAGAGTGGACTCCATTTACTATTACTCTCTGTGTCCTATTCTCCAGCCAATTCTTTACCCAGGTTGTCATCTTGGGACCCACTCCCAGGCTGGCTAACTTGTATACCAGGGTGCCTCCATGATGTAACCCCTAGGCAGCACTATCCCTAGGAGTTACTACCCCATCTTGCCGGGCCACATCAAGGTTGAGGGGCCTAGGTTCCCAAGATTACTTTTAAATGGCTGTTTTCCAAGGTATTACATTGATATGGTGCCTCCACCCAGAGTTTAGCTTTAAGTGAGCTGGTATGGAACCTGGTACAGCCCCCTGCTATGCTGCACCACCCACAATAACCATAAACCACCCCAAGACATGACCCAATAACATTTCCCTACACTTCAATACCTTTTACCATTCAGTGACTTGATCCTAATAATATACTCATGACACAGGTATCTGCAAAAACAACAATGAGCAATTTATTTACACGGGGGACAGGGCTTAGGATTGGGGACAAAAGGAGTAGCGGTCATGCAGTATAGTATTTAAAACATTTACAGGCAGATTAGAAGTTTTTGGATTTGTTCTGGTGAAACCCTCCAGCTGGGTAGATATGATGCATTGTTTCATAGGTTTGTATTGAGCTTATTTAGACTTTCGTTCTTAGTGCTCGGTATATTATAAAAATTTTCCCAGTCTGAATAACTCATCCAATTTTAGCTTAAAGGACTCTGTCGATGAACTGCCTACCACCTTTTCCAGTAATTCATTCCATTTAGCTACCACCCTTTGGTTGAACCACATTTTGCTCTTCCATGTCCTGCAGTTCTCACCCTTCAGCTGTAGTGTATGGGCTCTGGTATTTAAAGGATTGATCTCTGTACTCCAGCCCCAGCTTTTCCCACAGACCTTGGTCATCCAGTAAGCACATGTGCTCCCTCCTTCTCCTATACTCCAGAGGGAACAGGTCCAGTTCTGCCAGTCTGGCATTGTAATCCTTACCTACCATGCCATTTATGGAACGGGTGGCTCGCTTTTGTACCCTTTCAATCATATGCATTTCATTCTGAAGATATGGAGACATAACTGGGCTCCATATTCAAGAATGGGCCTCACCAGAGAGCTATACAGAGGGATCATTACTTGCCTGTTTCAGCTAGTTATATGTCTTAATATGCAATTTTGAACACTGTTTGCTTTGTTACTTATTTTATTGCTGTGAGCCTTAAATTGTAGGTCATCTGTGATAATTATACCCAGGTCCTTCTCCTCTGTTACTGTTCTCAGTGTAGTATTGCCTAGATTGTAGGCCTGATATGTGTTTTTCCTTCCCAAGTTGTTAAATCAAATTGCAGTCACATATTGCACCAACCATCTAAGATAACGAGAGCACTGCTAGCTAAACTGCATGAATCAGATGACACAGAAACATTTACCTTTTGCCCATACTGGTACCAGTCCCCACATTGGTATGAGACCCTGCAATCCCAACCTTAAATCTGGGTACCCAGTAGCCAAAGTCTGTTTAAAGGTGCAGGCCTGATGGACGATGCAGCTGTACATTGGCCAGCTAAATTAAGAATATTCGAAGCTTGACTTCACAACATTAAGTACTTGAACTATGTACAGTCTTTCTAAGGGGATGCTTGGAGCAGGCCCTGCATTTACTTACAGCAAGCTTTTCTGCAAGCAGGTGGAGATCAAGTGCTCCCAGAAAGTGGACACTGTGACACTTGGCCAGCTGGTTATGATTGTTCTATGATATTTGTAATACAGAATGTGGTAGGTGAGTGTCTCACATGAGACATCCTGTGCTACGGGTGCCCCCCCCAGGTCAGTGAAGTGACAAGTGACCTGAAACCAGAAAGTAATTAAAAGACTAGAGAGACTTAATTAAGGGTCTCCTGTTTTTCTGTCTAAATTAGAACTGACCCAGCTGCCAGGATATAGGGCTCGTAAACTTTTATGATGTCTTAGAGGAAAAACATTTTATACCAACCTGTGTGACCTGCCTTGGGAACAAGAAACCACACAAGATCAAAGGAAAGGCTTGATTAGAGACTGTCATAATTTGGGAAATTAGTTTTTCTGAAGTCACAGTATTTAAAATATATCCTGACTGGTAGATCATTGTTTATGTATTGTTTTATATTCTAAAAGGAGGAGCTAGATTACATCATAGAAGAGGTATAGAAACACAGAGTTTTAAATTGTATTCTGTGCTTCAACTGAGACATTTTTTTGGACTCTTAAGAAACAAGATCTCTGATCTAACTTAAGAACTATAAAGAGGTAATACATTAGATAGAAAATGTCTAATTTTATTGTGGTAGGAGTTTATGTTTTGTACTTTAACCTTGTTCTTTTAAGTGATTGTATGCTTTTTGATATAGTGTTCTGTGTTTACATTTTACATATTTTTATCCATTTTAGTAAATATATTAATTTGAAAGGCTGCCTGGGTGTCTCTTCGAAGTTCTTTTTTGCATGCGACATACAGAGGGTAAAGATTGACAAAAACTGTTCAAAGCTTGATGGTGTTACTAAACTGGGAAAAGGCAAGAATATACCTAAGGTCTTTTACGGAGTTTTAAGGGTTCATTTTGGATACCTGGTTAGGTGCTCTTAGGCGAAAGATATATTGCATCCCCCAAAGGGAATTTTATTTGAGCCTGTACATTTGGGTACGCTAGCATAAGGTTCACAGTTTGAATCCCCCCAGAACTTGAGATCAAAGGTGATTCAGACCCACAAGCAGACAGGAGGGTTACCCTGTCTGTTATCTGTTCACAGCACTGCACTTGGAGGTTGGCACTGTGGGAGCAGAGGGCCTGACCTGCTGAGTGCGTTTGTGACAGATTTGGTTGGCAGTGGTGTGGATAAATTTGGTAACACAAGCTTTAACTGTTCAGTGTGTCAGCTTAATACTATACAGCTCACTTGCAAAAAAAAAAGGCAGTGATTTTTTTTTTTTTTAAATGAAACAGAACTATATCATTGGCTCAAAGTCAAGTTCCTACCTGTTTGATTTTTTTTCTAAAGTGCAAGTTAGAGTAGCAGTAGTTAGGGAAGAAGATAGTTTCCAACTACAGCGGGCACACTGCAGACTACTTGAAGCAATTGTGCAAGGACAGAGGAATCCTGTACGAGGTGAGACCCACCAAGCAGAACCTCGTAGATGCCCTGATGGCAGCAGATGTCCAGAGCACTGAGTCACAGACTGTGACTGTAAAGGACCAAACCTTGGGCATGGAGGTGCTAGCGGCCAGTGCAGTGTGCAGTGTCCAGGTCCAATGAGGAGGGCAGCAGGGCCAATGCAAGCGAAGGGCCACAGCAGTATGGGAAGGTCACCAGCATTCTGGAGCCAGAAGCAATCAGGGTGCAGACTGAGTTGTGCAGAATGGAGCTGGAGTTCCAGAGAGATGCTGAATGAGAGAAATGAGCCGCAGAGAAGAAGAAGGAGCGAGAACAGCGAGAAGCTGAATGTGAACAGCAAGAGGCTGACCATGAGGAGCGTGTGCGCCACAGGCGACATGAACTGGAGAAGCTACGACTCCAACCACCAGCACCAGAGCAGGTAAGTGGCTTGGGTTTAACTGGAACTACAGGACTGGGTTACAAATTGAATTCCAAACTGATAGCTGAATTTAAAGAGGGGGAGGATATGGATGCCTTTTTAAATTCCTTTGAAAATGTTTGTATTCAGGCTAAAATTCCTAGAGGGTCCTGGAGCTTCCAGCTATCCCCGCTACTTACCGGGAAAGCTCAGGATGCATTGGGTCAAATGGGCAATAAGGACAGTGATGATTACAGCAAACTTAAAGCTGCAGTTTTAAAAAAGTTTGGTTTAACTGCAGAAGCCTACAGAGCTAAATTCCATAAGCTCAGGAGAAGCCCTGATATGAGCTACGAGGAGCTAGCCACGAAACAACGTCAGTGTTTAAAACGTTGGTAGGAAGAAATTGAAGCAAACTCTGTAGATAAAATTGAAAATGCTATTTTGTTAGAACAATTTTTTGGGGCATGCCTAGCAGAGCTGAAAACCTGGAGGGAGGACCGAGAGCCCAAAACAGTGCAAGAGGCTGCTGAACTCTTGGACTGCTATGCCAAGAGCAGACCTGCTCCGAGAGCAAATGGGGCGGGAGTGGCAGCACAGAAAGGGAAAAGCACACCTGTAGGGCAGCTAAAACCCTCACTGCCTCCACTGAAATCAGTTAGCCCCAGGTTTCAGAGAAAGATTTCTCTGAGAAAAGAAAAATGAATGTTGGGTCTGTAAAGAAACTGGGCATATTGCCAGACAGTGTCCCAAAAGGATGAGCAATACGCAACATGGGGCTAAGAAAGAAGTGGGTTGTTTCTGTCTCCCTGGAAGCATGCCTGTGAACATGACGGAACACATGCACCCAGTCACAGTGAATGGTGTACAGACACAAGGGTTAAGAGACACAGGATCATCCCTGACATTGGTAAAAGGGATCTGGTAGAGCCTGGTCAGCTTATAACCAATGAATTTATAACTGTACAAGACTTTACTGGTGAGGAGAAAATATTGCCACCCGCTAGTGTTCTCCTGGACTGGGGTAAAACAGGGGGAACTGTGCAACAGGTGGCTGTAGCCAAAACATTAGCAGTTGACATCATCCTTGGCAACAATCTCAAAGGAGATTGTGTATGCAGTTACCCGTAGCCAAGTGGGAAGGGGAAATTGTAGTTCCCTGGACCCCACAGAAGCCAGTGTGGAAATCACTAGGAGGCTGATTCCTCAGCCTGTCTCCTGATATGGAGACTAATGAAAAGGGGGTAGAAATGTCCCCAGTAGCAGTTAACCACATAGCTGCGGAGGGTTGCTCCGAAGATGGAGGGCTGACCCATTGTCAGAGGGTTAGAAATGACAGTGATCCTGAGTGTCCTGATGCTAGTGCTAGGGACCCTAGTTTAGAGACTGAAGGAGACCTGTCCCATGCCTTGGGAATGTGTGAGGAGTTTGCAGCTGCTCAGAAAAATGACCCTAGTGTAGAGAAGCTGAGGGTTTGGGCAAACTCTCACAGAGCACAGGGAGGTGATGGTAAACATAAGGTTTATTGGGAAAATGGACTGATGTATACTCAGGCTGTAAAGACAGAGGTAGGGGTGATAGGCAGGCAGCTTGTTGTTCCTCAGGGGTATCGTGAGCAGTTGCTCAAGATTGCACATGATATTCCCTTGTCTGGTCATCTGGGAATTGCACACACTATGCAGCAGTTGGTGCAGAATTTCAATTGGCTTAACTTCACCCAACAGGTGAAGGAGTATTGCAGGTCTGGTCACCGGTGCCAAGAAATAGGGAAGGCAGGTAAGAAAACACAAGCCACCCTAATTCCATTGCCCATAGTGGAGGAGCCATTCCAGAGGGTGAGAATGGATATTGTGGGGCTTTTGAATGCCCCCAGCTCTTCCGGGAAGAGGTTCATCCTGACTGTGATGGATTATGCTACCCGGTACCCTGAGGCAGTCACCCTATCCTCACTGAGGACAGACAAGGTGGCTGATGCCTTACTTGGGATTTTCTCCCGTGTTGGGTTTCCACAAGAGATTATCACTGATCGAGGGGGTTCCTTCATGTCAGACATAAGGAAATGTTTGTGGGAGAAGTGTGGGGTGGTGCAGAGGTGCACAACACCTTATCACCCACAAGCCAATGGACTTGTGGCAAGATTTAACGGTGCCCTGAAGTCAATGCTCAAAGCATTTGCTGAACAGCATGGGAGGGACTGAGAAAAATACCTTCCCCACCTATTGTTTACATACAGGGAGGTGCCCCAAGAGTCAACAGAATTTTCTCCCTTCGAACTCTTATATGGATGCCGGGTATGTGGGCCTGAGACTTGATCCAGGAGGACTGGGAAGGCAAGCATGCCAGCCAGGGAACTCCCATAGTGGATTACGTCCTTAGGTTTAGGGAAAGGCTAAAGGAGCTTATGGGGACAGCCCAGAGCAACCTGGCAGCTTCCCAACAGAAACAAAAAGTGTGGTATGACTGCAGAGCCAGAGCTCACTTGTACACAGTGGGGCAGGAAGTCATGGTCCTTATTCCGATCTGGAAAGACAAGCTGCAGGCTGAGTGGGGAGGACCGTACAAAGTAGTTAGGAAGGTAAATGATGTGAACTATATCATACAGATACCTGACAGAAGACATACAGAAAAGATGTACCCTGTCAACATGATGAAGCCATATGCTAATAGGGCTGACATGGTGTTTGCAGTGTGTAGTCCTGGGGAGGGGATGGACGAAGGAGACCCCTTTCTGGACTTGCTGGAAGAAAGCAAGTGGGAGTCCTCTCTGGGGCAGTTAAATTGTCACCCTAGCTGGCTCCAGACAAGATCCAGGAAGTAAGGGAGGTTTTAGTAGACTTTGCCCCACTGTTTAGCGCCAAGCCTGGACTAACGCCCTTAGCAACGCACAATGTGGAGACATGGACACAGACGCCCATACAGTGGATAGCATATTGGAAGTCAGAGGCTGTCCAAAAGGACATTAGGAGGGAGGTGGAGGAAATGCTGTATTTAGGGGTAATTCAGTGATCCCATAGCCCCTGGACCTCACCTGTAGTCCTTGTGCACAAACCAGATGGCTCTACTCATTTCTGTGTGGACTATCGTGGACTGAATTCAGTCATGAACTCAGATGTCCACCCGATGCCCCAGACGGATGAACTCCTGGAGAAGTTGGAAAGGGTGATCTACCTTACGACTATTAATCTGACCAAGGGGTACTGGCAGATAGAGTTAACGGACAGGGCTAGGGAGAAGTCGGCCTTCATCACTCCTATAAGCTTATTTGAATTTAAAGTAATGCCTTTCGGAAAGAAGAACGCCCTGGACACTTTCCAAAGGTTGGTGAACCAGGTGTTAAATGGTGCTGAGGAGTATGCCGTGGCCTACCTGGATGACACTGCCATCTTTAGTGCTATCTGGGAGGAACACCTGTCCACCTTAGGGAAGTGCTGGGCAGGATTCACAGGGCCAGGGAGTCACATGATGCTAATGCCTGCATAAACACCCGTTTTGCTCGGCTCCAGTCTCCTGTCTCTAATTACGATGGTTTAACATATAATAAACCTAAAGGAGAAGGATTGTGCTCATACTCCTGCCTTTCTGTACTGTCTGGTAGCTGATCTGGGAGGTTTTTGAAGTAAATGGATGCAGAAATGTGAAAAATCCAGACAAAATATACCCCACCAGTCTCATCAGTCAAGGCCCCAAAAAAAGCCAGGGCCTCTCAAAGTCTCGGCGAATCAGAAACTGCAACAGACCCATTGGAGAATGAACCGCTAACTCTAGCAAGATTCCTGGCAGAATTTAAACCATTTTGATCGGAGCTGCATTTGGATTTGGCGACTGAAGAGTTGAAGGGCCCCCTCCTGGTTCAACACACTGCCCCCCTCCATCTCTGAAGCTCCAACTATATCATGCTTCAAAACTTCCTTACGTAACCACCTTATTAACACCCGATGCTGTAACTGCCACTAGTCAAAGCCGTACTCAATACTTATGACAAAGCTTATTACTAAGCTGCTAAGGACAACATAACTCTGGTATTGTTTGCATCCTTCCTATCTGTACCAGCTTGTTTGTATCTAGGTCTTAATTTTACTGTTATACTTATGTGTTGTACTGCTATACTGTGTATTTTGGTTTGTCTTACTGTGACAAGGTACCTTTGTAAATGAGCCTATGGCTCAAAGGTTTTCCAAACTGCTGTTTAAATAAAAAATTAAAAAAAATAAATAAAATAGAAGGCGGTGACCGTAGCCCCGGAAGATCTGTCCTGGCAAGCCAGGGATAATGAGGAGAGAATTGTTTCACTAGAAGCCTGTACGGATAAGCAGGAAACGGAGTTGGTGGCCCTTCTCCAAAAGATGTCCAGAATGGAAGCAAAACTAGAAGGTCTCAAAGGGAGATCTAGGCATACAGTAACAATGTAATAATTATAGGGCTTCTGGAGAAAGAGGAGGGAGCTGACCCTATTCTATTTGTTTAAAAGTTGTTGCTGAAAATCGCTGTCCCTGCTCCTTTTGGGACCAGCTATACAATAGAGCAAGCACATAGGGCGCTGAGAGCCACACCACTGCCCAGAGCCCCTCCTTGTATTCTCATTCTTCGTTTCTTAAATTACCAAGAAAGGCAGCATGTCTTTAGTAAAGTTAAAGAGCTGAAGATTTCCTGGGAAGGGTCGTCGCTTAGGATCACACAGGACTTACCACTGTCAGTCCGTCAGAAGTGAGCTGAGTTTCACCACATTGTAGTGAAGTTGACTGCGGCAAGTACTTGTTTCAGAATGGGATATCCTGCTAAGTTTCAGGTGTTTTTGTCTGGGTCTTGGGTGCATTATGAAGACGTCCACATTGCTACACAAAGTTTAATAGTGGCCTTGCCGGATTTATTTAAATGAGTCAGTAACGCTGACTTTTCCAGAGGAATTTAAATTTTTTTGCAGGTGGGTCATAAGGTCCCATTTCCTTTTACCAGATGTTGACAGTCTGTAACAGCGTCTCAGGCAAATAGCTGGAGAGTTTAATTTTGCAGCATGGAAGAGCTCACTTCTACTTGGTTGCTGTCTGCCTTTGGAACATTGGGTCAAGATCTCGCTTTCAGTATTGAGATCATGGGTCAGTTTCAGCGCTTCTTGTGGGACTTATTTCATTTGGAAGACTCTTGTTTTCAGACTATTACATGATATTGGATGGGTGTGTACATCATTGCAGAGAATGGGAGTCTAATTTTAGATGGACTGCAATGCATAGCTTCTTGGTTTATTTTTCCTAGGTTTGTGCATATGTGTTCACTAGAGGGAGCCATCGCCATTTGGCTGGATATGAGGATGGTAATTGGGGCGATTTTTATGTTTGCTTGCACGCATGTGCAAGAAACATAGTGGCATCATCCGAGTTTTCGGAGGTGTGTCACCCCGTCTTCCAATTCAGTCAGTGTGTTGGCAGGCGCGGCCCCTGTCCGCCAATGCATGCTGGAGCTGTCTATGACAAGCTCCAAAATGCAGTGGCAAACAGTTGAAAGGGGGAGCTACGCTTCAGAGAGCAGCGATAAGATATCGCCTGCTCATGCGCAGCCCCTACACACACACACACACGCCACACACACACATGCACGCATACTGTGTGTTGCCCCCCACGCACACACTTCTATAGCCGATGGGGTGCCCATTTCCTGTCGGCTGTGCTCGCTCCCCAAAGCCTTCAAATGCCACGCTGGGTGCCCAGCCCAGCGTGGCAACTCATGGTATAGCTGATGGGGTGCCCAATCCCCATCGGCTTCACTGTCCCCCAGTACAGGGTGCCACCCTGGGAGCCCACCCAGCGTGGCAACAAATGCCATGGCCGACGCGGTGCCCAATCCCCGCCAGTTCCACATCCCCCAGCCGTCCTTCTGCCATGCTGGGGCCCACCCCAGCGTGGCAAAGCGTCCGCGTCATCTTTTTTTTAAATACCTGCAAAGAAAAATTGGTCCCACCGGTCTTCCTGCCCCCTCCCACAACCGCACCCACCCACTCGCACCGTGCCTCCCTATACCCCCCACTTCGCACTTACCTCCGGAGTCCGCGCGATGATCTTCGTGGACCGGGAACACGCCTGCACTCTTCAAAGCTGACCGCGAACTGAGGAAATGCCAGTAAGCTGTATAATAGGATAGATAGGGGTTTTTCAACTTTGTTGCATATCTCAGGCATTTTTTGGAATTTTTGCACCAAATTTTCAACATGGGGTTTTTGGGACCCCTTCTCATAAATGCTGTCACTGTCATGGCGTTATTCGGGCCCGAAGGGTGATTTAGCAGTCACTGTGCGAAATCACCTTTCAGGACTGATTAACAAATGACACTGCCAGTGTTCATAAGATGGGCTCTCAAAGGCTATTTTGAAAATTTGGTGAATAAATCAAAAACGACTGTTTCATGGCGTGTGTTGCGCGGTTCCTACACACGCCATAAGTTCGAGAATTTTCAATATTTTCACTCCAGATTTTCAATATTGCCATTTTACTACACCTTCTTATGAGTAGTACAGCTGTCATTTTTCACATCTCACCCAAAATGTGTTTCCGCCCATGTAGCGCACAATGGCGCAGTCGATGTGCGAAATCAATGTACGGGACAAATTAAAAAAGTCACAGTGACACTGCTCATGAGCAGAGGTCTTAAAATGGCTATGTTGAAAATTTGGTGAAAAAATTTCTAAAAATGACTGTTTACCAAGCGTGCATTGCGCAGTTCCTATGCATGCTCATAAGTTTGCGAATTTAATATTTTCACTTCAGATTTTCAACATTGCCATTTTATTACACTTCCTTATGAACAGTACAGCTGCCATTTTTCATATGTCAGCCTAAAATGTGTTTTCAAGACATGTAGCTATAATGGTGCTGTTGGTGTCCGAAAGCAATGTTTGGGACAGATTAAGAAAATCACAGTTACACTGTTCATGAGCAGAGGTCTTAAAATGGCTATGTTGAAAATTTGGTGACAAAAGTCCATAAAATGACTGTGTTACGAGTGAGCATTGCGCAGTTTCCATGCACCCTCGTAAGTTAATGACTTTGTAATATTTTATGTCCAGACTTTCACCAGTGGCATTTTTCCACACTTCCTTATTTACAGTACAGCTGTCATTTTTCACAACATGGCCTAAGTGTGTTTTCACACTTTCAGCGCAGAGATGCGTGGTCGCTGTGGGAAATCATTGTTCGGGACAGATAAAGAAAATTACAGTGACACTGTTCTTGATCGGAGGCACCAAAATGCCTGAGTTGACAATCTGCTGTAAAAAATCCCCAATCTAATTATATTACGGGTGTGCGTTGCACAGTTTCTATGTACACTCGTGACTTCACCATTTTTAAAATATTTTTACTGCAGATTTGCAACATTGCCATTTTTTACACCTCCCCATGAACAGTACAGCTGTCATTTTTTACATCCTGTTCGGAATGTTTTTGCACCTGTGGTGCTAAATGCCGTAGTCGCTGTGCATAAGCAGCTTTTGGCTAACAAACTGATATTCCCCCTGTTCATGAGGTGGGGTCACAAAAAAACCATGTTGAACATTTGGAGTGAAAATACCAACGAATGCCTGAGGTATTAGGGTTTCCAACTATAACGCCCAACCCTGTAGATAATGACAGGCATCAGGGGTGTGACTTGGGATTCTTGCCTGTAATGCTCATACCATTCCACACCCTGCAGCCAGTGAGAGGCATCGAGGTATGCCTTGGACTCTTCGGCCCCAAAGTTCACCCCATTCTCCTATATCACATTCATCTCACCGTATTTCCTAATGGAATAGGGTGCGCATAAGGGCCAAAGACCCCAAGGAATACCATGACACTTATCAGTGTCTGCAGGGTGGGGTGTGGTGAAATGGCGTGGCCGTTATGCCTGACGACCCAAAGGCACACCCCAATGTCTGTCACTCTCTGCAGGGTGGTGGTGGGGTTGGCTTCAGTTCAATACTTCACTGCCATTCCTATTACGTAGCTCTGTAACTTCTACACTACCACTGCCAATGCCAGCAAGCAAACATTCGGCATTGACAAATGCTTGTTTCTGTTTGTTATATTTGGGTTTTTTTTGTGCACAAAGTTAAGCTCAACTGGATCCTAGAACAGTACTTGGGATGTTCACTAGGGTAGAATGCTGTTACCTGGGATTGTTGGAGTGTTTTCAATACCAGGGATAAGTTTATTTATGGGGAGAGTTTATCTTGGCTGCGCGACAAAACATGGTACAGTAGCGTGACATATTTAGAGTCAGAAAGATAGAATTTTAGTGGGATTCACCTGACTGCTGCAATGTAAGGGGCCATGGGAGCCCTAAGTTACTTATAACCTGAATCTTTGGGCGGGT